>OW964561.2:42916847-44198514 GCA_943138885.2 Tholera decimalis | reverse complement strand
ATGTTACCATCCCACATGACGAGAATCTCGTGAAAGCTGAGAAAGAGAAACACATAAAGTATCTCGAATTAGCTCATGAGGTTGTTGACATGTGGAATGTGAACTCGGCTGTCATTGTGCCGATTGTCATATCAGTCAATGGGCTGATAGCTAAAAGCTTCGACGACCATCTGTCGAAGCTGGCCTTGTACAGCTGGATAAAGGGCCTGATACAGAAGGCAGTTCTCTTCGATACAGCTCGTATTGTGAGGAGGTTCCTTTCTCTGGAGACCTAACCACCGGTAGCTTGGACCCTGCTCCCGACACCGATGGACTGCCATTTTTTATATTTTTAAATGTTTTTTTATTGTAAGTTTTTTGTAGAAAAATATTTAAAAACGTAATTTTTGAGATATGTGTTGAATAAAGGAAATAATAATAATAGATATATTTATTTCTCAAAATATACAGATTGCACTTGTATTTTACAATTTGTGATGTATCGAAGAGAAAATTTACATAAGACATTTGGATGCCATAGAAATCTGTAACAAAAAATTAAACTCTGCCTCTTAAACTAGGTTACCCTGTATCTTAAGAGACAGCGTTTTACAATGAGGGCCCTATTTAATAAATGAGTGGGTGGTGTCAATTTACCTTAGAAGGGAAAAAAATATATTTATAGGTAGGTACTTAAATAATGGGTGAGTATATATTAAGAGTGCTAGGTATGGAGGGAACGACTGTCGCAACCGACGGCCGGGCACGCCGCAATTGCGGCGGTAAGACCCCTCTTTGAGGAGTGGCTAGATCGGCGTCACGGCGTCCTGACCTACCGCATGACGCAGGTCCTCACTGGACACGGAAGTTTCGGGAGGTACCTGTGTCTGATGGGAAAGGAGGAAACGCCTGGGTGTCACCACTGCGAGGGTCGCCCTGAGGACACCGTAGAGCACACGGTGCAAGACTGCCCCGCCTGGGCAGAGCACCGACGTGTCCTCACGGCGGCGATAGGCGGAGACCTCTCGCGCCCGGCCTTGGTCGAGGCCATGCTGCGGGGCGAGAGGGAGTGGGAAGCGGTCGCCTCCTTCTGCGAAGCAGTCATGCTTTCGAAGGAGGAGGCGGGCCGCGTGAGGGAGAGGATGGCGTCCTCCCTCCAGCCCAGCCGCAGTGGTAGACGCCCACGGCGTCGGACGTCGGCCGACGATCTCCGGCCACCGTAGGCGCGGGCATGCGGACAGCGAGTAAAGGGCAACTCGCTGTCCGACCATGGACCATGCCCGGGTCGACGGCGCGTCGTGTTCCACGCGCGCCTCAAAGAGCGTCAGCAACATGACGAGGCCCCCTCTGCAGAGGGCCGAAGCCCGCCGGGGTCGTGGGACTCATCCCGTTACCGTGGCCCCGGTAAGTAAAGGGTTATTGAAGGAACACCGTGGATTTTAGTCAGTAAAAGTCTGACAGTCCCTCCCACCCTGCCCGGAGTGGGAGGACTTATTTGATAATTTTACCACGTTAAAAAAAAAAAAAAAAAAAAAAAAGGGTGAGAGTGAATGAATGTAATTGAAGGTGTAGGTGTCTGTGTGGGAGGGTGAATAAGTAGGTAGAGTGGTGTTGGTGTGTAAGTGAGAGGAAAGTTGTTGTATATGCGAGTGTGTATGGATGCTAGTACAGTGCAGTCCAGAATGGAGATGGATGTTTGCTGATTAGACGATATAGGTAAGTAAGTCTCCGTAGCAGCATAGTCCTGTTTAAGTAGCCATTCTGTCACTTTTGATTTTAGGTTGTGTTTGTTGAGGTCTAAGACATTCAGTATTTTATGTATCTTTTTGTAGATATAAGCGCTGATTACATAATACTGATGCTTAGCAAAAGTAGTCCTGTGTTGGGAGCCTGAGGGAAGGTTTGTGCGTTTATTTGGGTTAGACGGGGGAAGTGTACTATGTTTCCTAAGGACAGATTGAAGCACAAAAAGCTGACGGACTGTAAGTACCTTGCAGTCTGCGTACAGTTGTACTGTTGGGTATCTAAGAGGCTTCTTTGTCATTACTTTTAGTACAGCTCTTTGTGCTCTCTCTGCCCTCAGAATGTGACTTTTCATTCCTGCACCCCATACACAGATGCAATATCCTATTACCGATTGGCATAGTGCATAATACACCATTTTTAATATATCGGCATTAGCAGAGTTACGGAGGGATTTGAATACATGTATGAGGCGCAAGGTTCTAGTCGTGACGGCGTCTATTTGTTTTTTTCATGTGAGTCCCTCATCTATGAGAACTCCTAGGTACTTTACGTTGTCACTTCTAATAAGTGCTGGATAACAGCATGGTGCTAGTCGGTTAGAGCATGAATGGGCAGTAATTGAAAAACTGTGTGACGGTGCGGTCTGTCGCCTAATTGCGAACGGGATGTAACATGTTTTCAGTATGTTTAACGTCAGAAGATTTGAATTGAGCCATTTATTTATTTCCGCCACTGCCACCTCTGCTGTAGATTTGACAATATCCCAAGTTGGTCCGTGAACTAAGATTGCGGTATCATCAGCGTATGTATATATATGAGAATTTGGGAGGTTCATTTTACAAAGGTCGTTGAAGTAAATTAGAAATAAGGTGGGACCCAATATGCTGCCTTGAGGAACTCCAAAAGTAACAAACTCCTCCACGCTGAGGTAGGTATCAATTTTAACTCTCTGGGTCCGATTCTTGAGATAATCTTTGAAAATTTCAAGTGGTACGCCACGTACACCTAGATGTTCTAATTTTGAGATAATTATTATTATTAATCATTATTATATAATTAAATAAATTTTAGTCTAAACATTTGTCATTTAAGAATTCATTGATTGTGTAACATACTTTCTGTATCAGTAATTGTTTGAGCTTGTATTTAAAAGTAGGCAGTGTTTCAATATTTTTAATAGAGTCAGGTAATTTATTACAAATTTTAACACCCGTACCAAATATGCTTGATTTAAACTTAACTGTTCTGTTCTTTACTACGCTAAGTTCATTTTTATATCTAGTACTTTTCATTTTCTCGTAATTACTGATATCTCGCTTTATAACTCGGGAAACGAATCCGAGACCGTGCTCAGCAGGACCAACGCAGTAGTCAATTGTTAAAACTGAATATAATGCTATTATAATTGAGGAGTGGGTGGCGGATTTTGGGAATTATTATTATGATGTGGAATTAGAATCTCGTCTTGAACAATAATCCGTTTGGTATTGTCTGTCTCATCCTTTTAAGCCGTAAAGTTACAAAGAGACTATTCTTCTGCTTAATTAATTGCCTTACCTTTGATGACTGAACTCGAATAATTAATTAATAAAAGTTTGAGATGTAATTAATTATAAATACGAGTTCTAGAAAGGATTATAAACTTACAGGATGTAAGAAGTGCGTAGTCATATTATATTAAATTTAAGGGTGTTGTTAACTAAAGAAACAATATAAATGACAATTTTTTTTGCGCAATCTGATGCATGCATCATTGAATCAAAAAAAAGTTTAGTAGTTTTCTGTTCTTATGTTATATTTTACAAAACATCACCTGGCTAGCTTGCAACTTACAGTAGTCTAGATGTAACATTTTTGGCATTCCATGAACAAGCAGTTTTGAACATAAAAACAATGAATAAGTCCGGGCTGAACTAGTATATAATATTAAAGATTTTTATTAAAGAGTATGTCATTTCGAATGAAAAAAATAAAATAAACTGTCTAAAGTACTTAATTGCATGTACCCATACCATACTGTATACATGTACCTATATCATTAATATAACATACATGATTCATAAGCACACAGTGATTTCACTTTAGGGATACTTTACACTTTAAAATGACCGCTTTAGCTCCCTAAAAAAACAGAAATTGTATCATGTATGGTAATGGTGATGGGTACTTCTGGATTTTGTATAACCCGTTATTCTTAAATCCCACGAGCCTATTGTCATAAATTGGCCATGAGATTCGACTCCCGGCTGCTAATGAGAATTTTCCAATAGAAAAACCGATTAGTGTGATTCCTGTCCTGGAACCAAAGCGCGTTACATGAAAGGAGATACCAAAAACCAGTTACAGCGATCCGCGCACAAAACTTTACATAACACAACAAGCAGTACCATACATTTCAAGTAAAATCTCAAGTAGCCTACATTAAAGAAGATTGTACAAAATTTTATTCCGCGCTAAATTGCAATTTTATTCAACTAAAATAAGATTGCAAACACGATTCCGTCTGGAAGTGCTTTTTGTGCTCGCGGCGTCGAACGAGATCCAGAGTTAAGCGTTATTATTCCATTGTTTTGTTATTTACAAACATTACGCTTACGGTCGCCGGAGAGAAACACGTACAAAAACGTATTGCGATTTAACGCACTGACATGGAAAATTGTACCAAGAGAATTTGGTAAGGGTATGACTTGTTTTATGCGGAATTTCAATGTTAGTGACAAGCAAAGTCTGTCATTGAAGACTGGAACTTTCATGTTCGGGATTTAGGGATATAATAATATAATATAATATTCCACAACTTTTCACACAACGCCATCTAGTCCCAAACTAAGCAGAGCTTGTGGTATGGATACTAGACAACTGATAAACATACATATATATTTCTAAATACATACATATTATAAATAAATTACACCCAGACAAAGAACAAATGACCGTGCTCATCACACAGACATGTGTCCTAGGTGGGAATCGAACCCACGACCTTGCGCATAGCAGTCAGGGCCACTGACCACTATACCAACGGGCCAGTTCATATTCATAGTCCTCAACAACGCTAAGTTGTTTTTATAAAAACGCATCTTATTTTTAACCGACTTCAAAAAAAGGAGGTTTACAATTCGTCTTGAACTTTTTTTTTTTTTTATGTATGTTACCTCATAACTCAGAGATGGCTGGACCGATTTGGAAAATTCTTTTTTTGTTTGAAAGGGTATACTTTCTAGTTGGTCCCATTATCGTTACGTTTGGATCTGATGATGGGATCATGGAGAAATTGAGGGAACTCTTCAAATATTATAGGCACACCTATAGCGTTTTGGGTATTTCTTATAGTATCTTGTGCAGTTGCTCTTGAAAAGCACCATTTGAGGAAGTGGAACTGATGATGAAGACCCCAGATGGCCACCGAAACTACTCAATAATAAGTAGGTATTTCGTTGATTGCGATTAGATTACTTGAATATGGATGTTAAGCACTTTATGCTCGTCACAATGCATATGGTGAAGTAGAGCTGATGGTGATGTACCAGGAGAACTCCTCAAAAATTAACGGCTCTGCACCGGGAAAAGCAATATTTTGTAAAAGGTGATAAGTAGTTGACATTTTGGCTTTTGTAACTAGATAAATTACAAACCGACTCACTAAAAAGCGTGAAAAAAAAACTTTTTAGCAAAAAATAGAACCGACTTCCATATAAAAACACTACAAAGGCAAAAATAACTTTAATTTCGGAAGGCGGTGTCTTTAGTTTTGTATATATTTTCGTTTTTGACACCGCCTTCCGAAATTAAAGTTATTTTTGCCTTTGTAGTGTTTTTATATGGAAGTCGGTTCTATTTTATGCTAAAAAGTTTTTTTTAATATATACACCCTTTATCTAAAATATTATAACTATATTTTATTATTCTCACACATATTTTCGCATATTTCTCAAAACATAACGCACACGGACTAGTCCATTTTGTTTGCATAAAGATGGCTTCCAAGCATAGTAAGAATAGTCAATCAGATAAAAAATCTTATGATTCTACGGAGGAAGATCCTAAGTTCTTATATTTGGGTCGAAAAAAGAAAATTTATTCCAAATTTTGCAATCCATTTTAGATCTCGGCCTACTAGTTTCCGTAAATAATTTATTAACATCTCAATTTCTAGCTAGAATTAGCTCCCTTGAGCAAATTAGAACAAACTTTATGGAAACTCTTGACGCTTATAATTTAGCTCTATTAGAAAGTGGTTAAAGACGAACTATGCTCCACTGTCCATATTTGATGAAATCTATTGTCAAATTAAAGCAATAGAATCTAACATTCCGTAAGTACCCCTACCCTACAAGTCATGGTCAAAACTGGGCTTAATAAATTCATGATTATGGTACTGAGTTGTAGAGGTCAGAGAGGCAGACTCAGCTGCATCCTGTTAGATTGGAAGCCGACCTCAGCATAGTTGGGAAAAGGCTAAGGCTAAGGCTAAGATGGTGATCATCGTCATATGTTTCTGAAGATACTTTGTAAGCCAATATTTCTTTGGCAAACTGGAAATCGATAAGACCGCCCATTGTAACACCCTTTGTAGTTTTTAAGTCCTTGTTTAATTCTATTATGGTGTACAATAAAGAGTATAATTATCTATATTTTCAAGTCATATTTTTTTTGTAAAAGCGAAAGCTATGTTGTGTATGTGAGAGCAATATGGGATAACAACGAATATTATGAATAGATTACCGCACTGTCTGGCAGTTTGAGTGCTTTATACGACCCGCCCAAATGTTAAGTACATTGGTATATAATATTATCGTGTTATCCTACTACTGGATGGTGGAGATCAGGAGGATCATTAGCTAACCTCAACATAGTTTGGAAAAGACTAAGCAGAATTAAGTTAACGTTAGTGTATCGATAGTTCGATAGTACGAGATAAAATAAAATACTACAACCAATATTATGAATAAATTACCGCACTGTCTGGTAGTTTGAGTGCTTTATACGGCCCACCCAAATGTCCTTACTTTGGTATTGTTCGTCAAATCGTTCGAGCTCCTTAAGGTTCTAAGTTGAGCTACGCGATATTTGACAAATGCTTGCACTGTTTGGACGGGCCTGCTCAAATCTGTGTGATACTGTCCTCTAAAGGGCGCCACAGACATTAACCTACATGGCTCTCATATGATTTCATCACTACAGATTGCATGGGATTTAAAAGAGACGTTGACCTATGAGTTGCTTTCAGTGTTTCTTCTCAGAGTAGTCAGTTAGGAAACACTGGCCTCATCTAGTTTACATTTACGAAAAACAAAAGACGTGTGAAAGTGTTATTTATAACCTATTTGCAAAATAAACATCATTATTTCATTATTATCTATCTCTCAAAGAGAATGTGTAAAATTTTCAATGTATATTAATTTACAAATTCAAAGGCCCCTCTCAATTTACCGCACAAATGTGACGCGTAAAACAATTTCCTTCGCGAGGACCTTTAGTGGGCGTGACTTGGCGGGAAAGCGTTCCGCACTCAGCTCGTGGAGCGGAATACAGAACGGATTAGTGAGCTAAGCTAGCTTTGGTGCGTTTTTTCACAGCGTTTTTAGCTCACCATTTCGCGAGACGCGTTTTTAGCTTTAACGCTCTTCGGTCAGACGATTTTAATTGTCCCCTTTAATCTTGTTCAGGTTTGATTGGACTGCTTTGGTACCTCCTGGGGTTTTCTTTATCTATAAATCCGCATTAGCCGTTTGGGAGGTAAAGGTTGGCAAAATTTAAGCGTCAATAGCCTAGTGGCTAAGTTGTCGGACTTGTGAACGAGCGGTCGCGGGTTCGAATCCCACCCATTACACTATTGCCGTGAACCCGCTCCAGACACAAGCGTATTCAACTTAGTTGGAGGGGTTAACAAGATTGCTAGTAATGTGGATTCTACCTACATTAGAGAAATCTTAAAAAAAGTATTTGTAAAAATATACTTACGCTAACCAAAACAAATATACAACGTGTAACGGAAACCCCATATCTATCCAAAAGGGCTGAAGACAACATCTGGTATGGAGTCTCTATGCAGAGTTTCAGCTCAAAATAAGTGACTCAAAGAATTGATACCAAATTATCGATTTCATATATTTCTTGATTACCAATCAGAACAAACGTGTCACTGCACTACGATGGTCAATAACTTTCCACGTCACTTGCCAATAACACTAATATCATTGTAATTCTCTTCGTTCTTAATTTGAAAAAATCGGTCTCTGGTATCAATGTATTGAAATTTGCACACACACGTAGACTTAGGATTACAAAACCCTCGCCATATCGTTTTTATCATCCAAAGAAGCCGTGCACTTGGTATGTATATACCCTTTAAATTACACGTTGTATAAAATCTGTAATGGTATCCCTCACTTAAAACCATAGTTCCCCATAGTAACTTTTAACCCCTTTTTCAAGTCATATCAAGTCTTACTATCACATTAAAAGGTAGCCTAGACCCGGAACAACTATTTGTATGCCATACAAACATTCGTTCCGGTGCAGGAATCGAACCCGTGACACGCAGCATAGCAGCCAATCTCTCTACCACTGCGCCAATTGTGTCGTCATATTACTTACAAGTAGACATTTGAAGAGTTTCTCATAAAGATTAAACGACGACGCAAGCATACTTTTTTTTGGTGAAAAATCATCAGTGACTACTCCCGCCTTGGGTGGAGTGGAAGGGAGTGTCAGGGAGTGACTGAAAACTCACCCTGTTCATTTAGTTATCCTTGCGGTGCGGGGCTGCGGTATCTCGTTAGAACATTTTCATTATCGTATATATATATATTATATTATTTTCACAATCAAAATTTAAAAAGATGGCTATTCAATTGCTTGCACAATAATTATTACTTATTCTAACTAACCCAAATCGCCTCCTGATGCGTGATTTTTTTTAAAGTCTACTTAATAGATTATTCCGCGGACATTGGTCTGGGTTACTTGTTTACCTCTATTACACTCGTTTGATATTTACTAAAATTATAACATGTAACTGTTTTATATCCAATAAAATAAAATAAAATAAACATTCCCCAGATGTTAAGCATAGGTACTTTGATGTTTCAAATTTGTTATATTTATTTATTCAATAACTAACTTACGTGGATTATCGATTTGTAGATAATACCGTTGTTCAATCCCACCTATCACTCAGAACGAGCATTGTGTACTGTGAGGCACGGGCACCTCAGACCACAATTCTAGTTGGCGCTCCAATATACCTATTTGTAAATGTATTGTGTTGCCAACCCACATTTCACACCCGAATGCTATCATTGGTCACAGTGAAAGTGTGAAACAGTATGACAACAAAGGCAGAAAGAAAGAAAATACATTTATTTGTACTGTCACATGATGCATAGGAAAATGAGAAAAGAAATAAGATAATAATTTAAATAAGAGGGGAAATATGCGTCTCATACTAAACGAACTAGTTTGATTTATGATACCTACTCTATAATAGATAGTTTAGATTAATAGATTGTTTATCGGCTGTGTATCAAAGCAGGGTCAGCTAAATCTTGTTGTTGCGGCCATGTGTCAGCAAGTGAAGTGTGAGCGTCTTTTAGATTGGTGAAGTGATCACCACGACGAAAGGTGGCTTGGGAATGTTGGATGCGGTAGGCAGAGAACAAATCATTTTAATAACTTAAAGGATGTAAGCCTGCCCTACAGTTTTAACGAGATATAGCAGCCCCACAATATAAAAGCAACTTAAGGAATTGGAGTTTTTAGTCAGTGAAAATCTGATACTTCCTTAGGCTCCATCAGAGCAGAGGATTTATTTTATAATTTTCCCCCCGAAACAAAGGGACGCAAATCTGATGATTCTGGTGTTGCAAGAATGAATCTTTGGTTGTATTTTCAAGTGCTTTTTGGATACTGTAGTTGCACGATACAATTATTTGTTCGACTTACCCTACTGTTTATTCCATGATCTGTGACTTAATTCTAAGTATTGGTTCTAACTCGATATTTTGCTCTCTGCCTCGTGTGATATCGCATATCTAAGGAGAATTCATTTATCAATTAGATGTTCTGGAATGTACGTACTATATAATGTTGAGTATTGTGTATAGGGCAGAGAAAGGTAGCGCTGTGGCTTACATACATTTTGATCTAAGTACTACAATGTTCGTTATTTTGTAAGTTTACAGTCGTTTGAAATAGCGTAAATATCCACTAGACCGGTTCAGTAGAAATATATATAGTACACTAACGTCTGAATGCGGTTTTACTCGACTGAAATTTTTCAGCAAAAAAATGTAGCCTCACTCAGTGTAATGTAGCATTCTAATGGTGAAATATTTTTTAAATCAGATGTGTAGTTTTGAATAATTTATTTCTCTATTTTATTATTTATGTACACACAGTAAAATACATTAGGATACAACATAATTATAATATTTGAGTACAAAGGTACTGCTTATTATAACTTCCAACATACAAACTAACGAACATCACACCTTTATAATATTAGTGTAATTAAAACAACTTCTGTAGCCCAAATACGATGCCTAATGACAATAAATGAATGTTGTGTATAAAGTCACTCTAGGGGACATATTGTTCAAATAATTCAGACTGCTATGTGCGAAAATTTCAAATGAAAAAGTTTTTTTGCAGGTCTCTAACTTATTTTATTTACTACTAGCTATGCCCGTGACTTCGTTCACGTGGGAGATTTTGCCCATACTGAGGGAATTCCGGGATGAAAATCGTAAATATAATGTTGTCCTATAACAATCTCTATATTTCAGTGTAAGTCCCATTAAATCGGTCCTGACGTTACAGATATATTCCAGAGAAAAAAACAGACAAACAAATTTTTGATATGGTTTGTATGTGTTTTAGTATCGTGCAATAACTACAAACACATAAGAAAACATAGTTAAGTATTTTGAAATAACATACGGGCACTTCAATTTTATATATGTGTATACAACATTTTTAGGACATGCCCGAGTGCCTTTTTACATAACTTAGGTTTAAATTCAATCCATTTTTGCTCACTTCTGAATAAAAGGTGAATAAAAATTGATTAGGGACTCAAACACGCCGTTTATAAGCCTCGCTGAATCCCCCAAAGATTTGGCGACGAGCAACCCCTAATATTTTAGAAAAACGATACCTTACTCGATGGACTAAACGATTGAACAAATTCATCTTCCCTTTTTCTATTATTCACAAAGTATACTTTTCTATTACTTACAATACTTTCTATTACTTACAATATTTTTTACAAAGTATTTTTAAGTTAATTTTATTTCATATAAAATACCGTATTCGGGCTCACGGGCTAAAGGGTTCATTATGGTTATATTATGGTCCAATTAAAAGTATAATAAGTAGTTTCTGTACGCGGTTTCGCTAATGTAAAAAAAGTTTTTTTTGCAGTGAAATTAAAATAGCCTAAGTCACTCAAAAGAATACCACAGACATGAACCTACATGCTTCTCATATACAAATACAGATTGTCTGGACTTTAAAACAGACTTTGACCTCTGAGTTTGTTTCGGTGTTTCTTCTCAGAGTACTCAGTTAGGAAACACCGGCCTCATCTAGCTAAACTAAACACGCAAAAAAACATGACGTGTAAAAGTGTTATTTATAACCAATTTACAAAATAAATATTTCATTTAATTTCACTCTCCAGCCTTCTTATTCATCTATCTATCTTCATCTATCTTCTTCATCTTCACACTATAAAACACATCGAACCGTTGTTCCGTTTGAATTTAAAAGAAGAACAAAGTTACTACCTACATAATATAATATTAGTATAGATTTGCTTGTAATAATACGCAAATCAGTTTAAAATTCTCGTCTAAAATTTTATAAATAAATTCCTGCTATCTATTATTATGTAGATAGCTGGAATTTATTTATAAAATTTACGAGTCAATTCATAATATGATATCATTATTATGAATTGATTCGTAATGTTTTTCATATAATTTTAAATTGAGCAAGTCAGGTAGTGTTTAAGCAAGCGTGGTCGGACTTCAAGGTTAAGCAACGGTTCCCGACGTCGTCGGTCTTTTGATGGGTGAGGTGAATTTATTCAATGAAGATTTATTGAATAAATTTGTCAGCTTAAGACTAACACTAGGATTTATTTATTTCTAAGGGAAAATTAAGCTACAATATCCAAACGTGCATAAGTACTTATTTTATTACAGGTGTACAAACAATATTGCAGCATTAACTGCGGGTGTGATACGTGATTTCGAAAATGAAGCACCGAAGAAGACGTCCCCGTAAGTTCACGAATACGAAACACTTAACAAAGAATGCACGCTACCACGAAAAACCTAACGCTGTAGCCATGGGATCTCGAATAACTAAATCTCTAATTTCACCTACTCGAATCACTTTACAACGAATGCACACAACCAAGAAAAACTGAACATCGTAGCCATGCAATATCGAATAACTAAATCTCGAAAAGTCTTCGTATTTTTCGTCTTTTTTCGTGGTAGCGTGCATTCGTTGTTAAGTGTTTCGTATTCGTGAACTTACGGGGACGTGTTCTTCGTTGCTTCATTTTCGAAATCACGTATCACACCCGAACACCATATTAAAAAATATATAAATGCAGTAGGTATATGCTGCTGGATGTGTATAATTAATAGGCAAGGTCAAACAATTAAGAGGATTGTGGGATTGCCCAAGTCCTTAGATGGCTGAACATCTACATAAATATTTTTTTAAAACTAAACTAAATACTAGTATTACAATAATTGTGGAGTTATATGAGTTCAGGGCAAATCAAACACAAGTATTTTGGCAAGGTCGAATAATTAAGAGGATATCAGGTTCAGTCACCGATCTCAAACCGACTTAAACATTGAATAAATTATGCTCGGCTATCGGACCTCCTTGGGCGTAATAAGATTCCGTAATTGAATCCTCGTTGAGTGGTAATGAGAAGTACAAAGATACCTCTCCCATAGCGAATATCGAGACAGTCAGTTGGAATTAGAAACTCTGGGATCAATTTCAAAGGCAGGAAATGCATTGGATTTTGTGAGAAAGAAAAATTGCGGCTTCTTTTGTTTGAAGGAGTGCAAGCATGTACAGTCACCAGCGAATCAAGCTATCCGAATGCTGAAAATGCTGTAATAAAGTTGTAAATCTATTAAATTATTTAGACAGATTGGAGTAGGTTGATGGGCCGGCCACCGTACTTTGTTGTTAACAAGATGTTCGAGCTTATATTAAAATTGGTATCGATAATAATTACAATGGTTTTAGAACTTAGGAAATTTTATAGTGAACGTTCATGTATGAACGGGTGCAGCTGAGTACTGGTGTTTTACATGGAGCGACTGCCTATCTGACCTCCACAACCCAGTAACTGGGTAACACGATACGTCTTGTCAATACTGGGAACAGAGTTTCTAGTTTCTCACAGTCCATAACGAGTGTCAAAGATATACCTTCTAAATACCCGAAACGATTGTCTAAAATGTATAAATGACAACGTGAATAAATGTCGCAACGTTTTGATTTAGGTTACGTTATCAAAATCAAACAATACCAAAAGCCTAGAGAGTGTACATTTCTCTTTACACTAGTGAAACGATAGTATACTAGCAAGCAAGTTTAGATAGAAAACCGGCGATGCGTCATCGTTACATGGTGGACATCCCACCCATACGCACAAAACGTTTTGGGAATACTTTCATTATGCGTAGAGCTATGGAGTGGAATTCTCTGCCTCTAAGTCTGTGTACCCTGATAGTTAAGTATAACCTTGGTATCTTTAAGTCAAGAGTGAGTAGATAACTCTTAGTATAGTGTTATCAAAATGTAAATGTTTCTAAACGAAACATGAATCGTCATCTGTAGGCCACACAATGACATATGTAACTTAAAAAAGAAAAAAAAAGTTGAGTCTGTTGCGAATACCAACGTGTTTCATTATAGGTTATGGGCTAATCCCGATTTTATCAGTTATTTTAAGTATAAAAATAGATAAAAAGTGAACGTAGTATCGCGGAAACATGACTTCCAATTATATTGCCAGTGTGCGGAAATTAAAAGGCAGAGATAATTATGATGATTGGAGTTTTGCGGCTGAAAATCTATTGGTGCTAGAAGGCATGGAGAAGTACATCAGGCCGACGGCAGATTTCGAAGTGAAACCAGTGGATGACGCAAAGACGAATGCGAAATTGATTTTAACCATTGATCCAGTATTATATGTGCATATTAAGAATACTAAGAGCTCAGCAGAATTATGGACGAAGTTGAAAACCATGTTTGACGACTCTGGATTCTCGAGAAAAATAACCTTGTTACGTCATTTGATATCCATACGACTTGATAATTGCAATTCGATGGCTACATATGTTACTCAAATGGTAGAAACAGCTCAAAGGTTGAATGGCACAGAATTCATAATTACGGATGAGTGTGTAGGGTCGCTATTATTAGCAGGATTATCGGATCGTTATTTTCCTATGATAATGGCAATTAAACATTCAGGTATTTCGATAACTGCTGATGTCATTAAGTCAAAGCTACTTGACACGGATGTGACGAATGATAATGAAGGAAGTGGTGCTGCATTTGCCGCCAAAAATAAAAATAAATATTGCAACACTAAGTCAAATAAAAATGGCAGACCATTAATGTCAAATAAGAAAGCAGAGACGCTTTCAACTACAAAAACGTCAACAAAAGTGAATGGTATGTGGATTCTGGTGCAAGTGCACACATGACAACGAACAAAGATTGGGTGAAAAACGTGAGTTTAAATCCTTGTTTATCTGAGATTGTCGTTGCGAATGAATCAAGAGTACCAGTAGTTTACTCTGGAGATGTGGAAATTGTCTCAGAACTAGACTATCATATAACAGTGAAAGATGTGCTATGTGTGCCCACATTGACAACCAATTTATTATCCGTCAGTGAGCTTATAAAGAACGGAAATAATGTGATATTTAAAAAACAGCATTGTTATATAAGAAATAAAAACAATGATTTGGTTGCAATGGCTGATTTGTCAGATGGTGTTTATAAATTGAGGTTAAAAACACAGACATGTATGCTGGTGACTCCCACAGTCAGTGGAAAGTTATGGCACAGAAGATTAGCACATATAAACAGTCAAGACATGAACAAGATGAGAAATATGGTTGATGGTTTATCATATGAAAGTAATTTTGACATAACCAAGTCTCAATGTACAACATGTTGTCAAGGAAAGCATACAAGATTGCCTTTCTCTCATGTTGGTGAAATAAGTATGGAAACACTTCACAGAATACTTACAGATCTTTCCGGGCCGATGGAAATAAGTCCATTGAATGGAGCAAGGTATTTCATATTATTTGTAGATGATTACAGCCGGATGACATTCATATATTTCCTGAAGCACAAAAGTGAAGCATTCAGCAAATTTAAGGAATTTAAATCAATAATTGTTGAAAACCAGCAAAATAAAACAATTAAGATTCTAAGGTCAGATAATGTAATAGAATTTTGCAATAAGTAGTTTGATAATTTTCTTAGAAAAGCAGGTATACTTCATCAAAAATCCAATAATTATACACCTGAACAAAATGGCCTTTGTGAGAGAGCAAATCGAACAGTAGTTGAGAAAGCTAAATGCTTATTATATGATGCACAGTTGGATAAGAAGTTTTCGGCTGAAGCAGCCAATACAGCAGTTTATTTAAAAAACAGATCCATTGCATCGGGCTTAGACAAAACCCCATATGAACTGTGGTATAACAAAAAACTAGATCTCAGTCATATTCGTTTGTTTGGGAGTAAAGTTATGGTACATGTCCCTAAACAGAAACGTTTAAAGTGGGACAGTAAAGCTACACAGCATATATTACTTGGATATGGTGAGGAAGTAAAAGGGTATAGACTGTATAATCCTACCAAGAACAGTGTTATCTTCAGCAGGGATGTAGTTGTGATGGAAAATGAGATAGATTCTTACCGCAGTTGGGAGTCAGCTATCTGGGTTCCAAATGAAAAAACTGTAATACATAGTATGGAGAAGGAGAGTATAGATTCAGAGGGGGATCCAACTCTGGATTTTTCAGAAACCAAAGACCACTTTGATTTAGATTGCTCTTCAGATTCTTCTGTATATGCTGATGGTAATGAAACACTAACTGAAAATCCAACTAGTGAAGTCTCAGAAAAAGAAGTCCAGATGACATCAAACTCAGAGCAGGTGCCAGATGTACAAAACAAGCGTAAAAGAAAGAAACCAGAACGGTTTGGCTTTAGCAATATGTGCTTTTCCAGTAATGTTTCAGGGTCTGAGGAGATAGTGTTTGCAGAGGCTCTTGCAGGGCCTGAGAAGGAGCAGCGGAAATGTGCCATGGATGACAAGCTCCAGTCATTTAAGGACAATGATGCCTGGGAGCTGGTTGACAATCCAGGTGATGTGACAATTGTGAAGTGCAGGTGGGTGCTCAATAAAAAGTATGATGTGGACAATAATGTGCGTTTCCGGGCGAGACTTGTAGCTAAAGGTTTCTCGCAGAAACCTGGCATAGACTATACAGACACTTTTTCTCCAGTAGTAAAACATTCTACTCTTAGATTATTGTTTGCTCAAAGTGTAAAAATGAAAATGAGTATAACTCACTTAGATGTGACTACTGCTTTTTTAAATGGTGTATTAAAAGAAAATACTTATATGGCATTACCTGAGGGATTTGTGAACAAAAGTGGGGGAAAGGTTTTAAAGTTAAAAAGGGCAATTTATGGGTTGAAACAGTCCTCACTTGCATGGTATAAAAGAGTTAAAAACTTGTTAATTAAATTAGATTTAAAAAATAGTCATTATGAACCTTGTTTGTTCACAAAAATCAAAGGTGGATTAAAAATCATCGTAGCATTGTATGTTGATGATTTCTTAATTTTTTCAAACAGTTGTGTTGAAACTGATAAATTAAAGAGTGCATTAGGATCAGAATTTAAGTTAAAAGACTTAGGACCTGTTAGACAATATTTAGGCATGAGAATAAATTTAGATGAAAAAAAAATGTTATTACTGTAGATCAGCAACAATATATTGAGCAGTTAATTTCAAAGTTTCAGATGTCTGATTGTAAAATGCAAAGCAATCCAATTGAACCTAAATTGAATATTAAAAAATCTGATAAATGTTTACTTGATGTTCCTTACCAAAAATTAATAGGTTGTTTAATGTATTTGGCAGTATTGACAAGGCCAGACATTGCTTATGCTGTTAGCTACCTTAGTCAGTTTAATACTTGTTATAATCTTGAACATTGGCATTTTGCTAAAAGAATATTGAAATATTTGCAGTATACTAAGAATTATTGTTTAAAATTTTAGCGCTAGGTCGTAGCACTACTTTAGTGCTATGTTGGAGCACTGTTTTAGAGAATATATTTAAGGTAGCGGAGATTTACTTTAGACAGCACTTTGGAGAATAAGTTAGGGAGAGCAATGACAAGGCGTGAAGTCGCAGTAATGAATGTGGAATGAATGTTCTTTATTAAAATAGAATTGTGTATATATAATAGTAGTGTTTACATAAGTTAAACAGTGGTCACTGTGTGAGAGAACGCGGCCCTCCGCCCACGTCTCATATAACTGTTGACATTATATTTAATTTATAGCACTTAGAATAATATTCCTTTGTGCATTGTATGAGCGATTGGTTATCAAAGTGAAGGATGTGTGACGTATGCTACAGGACTCCCCTTCAAGCGAAGCGTACCGGCAGTTTGATGATACGTCCTGAACGTGTCTGCTTGTTTTCAGCGGGATGTGACGTCAGGCTTGCTCTCGGTACTTCTGTTTTCTTGGTATCGCTGTCTGTAACTGGTGTGGTAGATGGCAAAGTTTCTTCCGAGATAACATATGCAGGTTTCAATCTATCGATCGATATGTTTGCTTTCCGATCGGGCAACTGTACTGTGTAAACTTTTTCCGTGCGTCTTATCACTCGGTAGGGTCCTTCGTATGGTGTTTGAAGTGGTTTCTTGACTGCGTCGGTTCTGATAAACACGTGGGTGCACTTCAAAAGGTCTTGATGAATGAATACGGATTTTTTGTTGCTGTGGTGTTTGGTAACGGCTTGCGGCTTGTTTACTTGAATTATATCACGTAGTTTCTCAACGTAGGTATAATTCATAGTAGGTGTGCAGGTATTTTCTGTGAAAAATTCGCCAGGTAATCGTAAATTGTAACCGTAGGTAAGTTCGGCTGCGCTTACTCCGGTGTCGGTGTTTAAAGAGGCTCGTAGACCCATTAGGATTGTCGGGAGCTCGTCTATCCAAGAACTTGCGTTTGTCAGTTTCGCACGTAATGCGGTCTTGAGGGTGCGATGCCATCTCTCGATTATGCCGTTGCTCTGTGGGTGATAAGCTGTTGTGCGAGTTTTCTTTATTCCCAATAGTTTCATCAGGTTTTGGAAAAGTTGACTTTCAAATTGGCGTCCTTGGTCGCTTGTTAGTGTAGTCGGACATCCAAATCTTGTGATCCAGTGTTGGTAAACGATTTGGGCTATACGATCAGCTGATATTTCGTCGGTAGGAATTGCTTCGGGCCACTTAGTTAATCGGTCGATCATTGTAACTAAGTATCTATGTCCTTGAGATGTTGTAGGTAGAGGTCCTACGATGTCAACGTGTAAATGTTGAAAACGTTCGGTTGGCGGGAAAGATGCGGCGTTTGGTATATGATCGCGATAGAAATTGATCATACCAAGAAATCTTCTCAGCTCTTCAATGGTAGTCGGCTTGGGATAGTCAGTGATAGCTTCGACTTTATGTTTTGGAGGTTTGATACCTTGTGCTGATACTGTGTAACCAAGGAACTGAACTTCTGATTGGCCTAAGTTGCATTTGGCAGGGTTAATAGTGATGCCATTTTGTTCGAGTCTCTTGAGTACAATATGCAGGTGTTCTCGGTGTTGGGTTTCATTTTCCGACGCTAGAAGTAGATCGTCGATGAATGGGAAAACAAAATCTAATCCTCGTAGGACTTCATGGATATATCGTTGAAATGTTTGTCCCGCGTTCTTTAAACCAGGGCACATACGTGGGAATTCATATAATCCCATCGGTGTGATGATTGCGGTTTTTTCTATGTCTTCTTCTCGGACATTCAGTTGTTGGTAAGCACGGTTGAGATCTATCGTAGAGAAGACAGTTTTACCAGATAGATGATGCGTAAAATCTTTGATGCGTGGCACGGGATATCTGTCTGGTACGGTGATAGAGTTGAGTCGGCGATAGTCACCACAGACTCTGATATCGCCATTCTTTTTAGGCACGATATGAAGAGGTGATGCCCATGGACTCTTGCTAGGTCTGCATAGACCTTGTTCGATCATGTTTTCGAATTCCTTCTTTACAATCTCGAAGCGATGTGGTGGAATAGGACGGGCGCGGCAGTGTACCGGTGGTCCGCGAGTTTCAATACAATGTTGCACATTGATGTTGCAGTTCAATTGCATTGATGTTAGTCGCGTTATTTCGGGATACTGAGCTAGGATGTCGTGGTATGACTGCGACATGTCAATACTGCGTACGGTAGGAACATCTGATACACGTACCGGGACATTGACCTTTAAGCTCGTGACGCCGTCGATAAGTCTACGGTTTTTCAAGTCGACGATAAGTTGATGGTACTTGAGAAAATCGGCTCCGAGTATTGGTTTCGAAACATCTGCTATTATGAACTTCCATTTGTACGGGCGTCGTAGGTTGAAGTTGAGTGTTAAGGTTTTTTCGCCATACGTAGCTATCTTTGTGTTGTTCGCAGCGTAAAGTTGAAATGGTAGCGGCGTTGCGACTTGACCCTTTCTTCTCGGTAGCACGGATATGTTTGCTCCCGTGTCGACCAAGAAAGATAATTTAGAGTTTTTGTCGGTGATGTATAGGCGGTGTGAATTTTCTTGAACGCCGGTGTCCGCCTCTGCCAACGTTCGGTCTAGTTTTCCGAGTTTTGTTTGTTAAAAGAGCAGGGCGACGTGCAGTGTCTAGCTTGTTCCTTGAAACGTCGGTGATAATAGCAGTGTGGTGATTGTGATGTTTCTCGGCTTCGTGATCGTGATGCGCTACGGTGGTGAGATGGGTAGCGGCGGCGGCGATAGTTGTGATCATTGTGATCATAAGGCGGTCTTGCTTTTAGATCGGCTATTTCTAGCGAGAGTTTTCTTATCTCGTTGATGAGGTACTGCGTAACGGACTGCGGTGCTGATGTAGGTGCTGCGAATGAGTGTACGGGTGCGACTTCTGTTGATGTGGTCTGCTCCATTATTTTGTCGGCGAGTAGTGCGAGTTTTACTGACCTCAGGTATGCCTGGTTTGAATTTGTCCGCTTCAGGTGTGTCCGGCTCGAGGTTTTTTTCGCGTCAGATGTGCTCGGTTCGGGTTTTCTCCGCTTGAGATGTTCGCTTCGAGTTTTCTCCGCTTCGTGTGTTTCTCCGCGTCAGATGTGTTCGGTTAGGGGTCACCACTTTAGCGCTAGGTCGTAGCACTACTTTAGTGCTATGTTGGAGCACTGTTTTAGAGAATATATTTAAGGTAGCGGAGATTTACTTTAGACAGCACTTTGGAGAATAAGTTAGGGAGAGCAATGACAAGGCGTGAAGTCGCAGTAATGAATGTGGAATGAATGTTCTTTATTAAAATAGAATTGTGTATATATAATAGTAGTGTTTACATAAGTTAAACAGTGGTCACTGTGTGAGAGAACGCGGCCCTCCGCCCACGTCTCATATAACTGTTGACATTATATTTAATTTATAGCACTTAGAATAATATTCCTTTGTGCATTGTATGAGCGATTGGTTATCAAAGTGAAGGATGTGTGACGTATGCTACAAAATATTCTTCAGATGATAATGGTTTACATGGTTTTGTAGATAGTGATTGGGCAAGTGATGCTTTAGACAGGAAATCATATACTGGCTACTGCTTCAAACTGTCAGGATGTGCTATCTCATGGCAAAGTAGGAAGCAGCAGGTAGTATCATTATCCAGTACTGAGGCAGAGTACACCGCTCTATCAGAAGCTGCTAGAGAGGCTGTATATTTAGGTAATTTAATGTCAGAAATTGTTGGTGACCAGATTGTAATTAACTTATTTTGTGATAACCAAAGTGCGTTAAAGATAGCATCAAGTAATCAGTGCAATAATTGGACAAAACATATTAATGTACGTTTCCACTATAGAGATGTTGTTAAAAGGAAGATTGTTAAAATTTCATATGTTAGGAGTGATGAGATGCCAGCTGATCTTCTAACTAAAGGTTTATGCTCTATAAAGCATTACAAATTTTTGAGTAACTTAGGCATTGTAAGTTTGTAAAGAGGTGTATCCTAGTATTAGTTTATTTGATAAGTGGGGGTCTTAGTATAGTGTTATCAAAATGTAAATGTTTCTAAACGAAACATGAAGCGTCATCTGTAGGCCACACAATGACATATGTAATTATAAAAAAAAAGTTGAGTCTGTTGCGAATACCAACGTGTTTTATTATAATAACTTCTAGGTAAGCGTGCTTTATCTGTGACCACTTCATCGCTTACCATCAGGTGGAATGGTGCTCAAACGCCAGTCTATCATCAGTAAAATAAATAAATGACATAATCGAAAAGAAAATGAAATGCATGACTGTATCCATTAATCCTTATTCTCAACATTAGCGTAGGAGTATTTAAAATATATATCCACAAAATTAAATCCTTTTCAATTCTTTCCTTTCTCAGGTAAACACACTCACTAGAAGCCTCCGCAACTAAAAACAGGAAAGAAAATCTTTTTTCGTTAAGCTCGCCACTATATCTCAATAGTTTGGCTCTAAATAGAGATAGATTACTGCCGATACCTTTCCTACACGTTTTATTGTATTCACTTAGTCTATCTTTTATTTACTTAGACTCTTTCTTTTTCTTTTTTGATGGGTAAAAGATAAAGTAAATACCTGAAATAAGCTTGATGCTTCTACCCAACTAGCACAAATGGGCTGCATTAGGGCTTTGGAGCGTATCCGATTATTACTTATGGTATTAGACGTAAGCGCTAGAGCGTCTACCACAGACATAAAGCAGCCGCTTTAGCGCTATTTGGGCGCGATTTTATGCAGCCTAAAGTTCTATTTAACATACACAACGGTTGCATAAAGGTTTCTCAATAGCTATAACGATTTATTAACGCTATACTAAAGCTCTCGTAGCGCTACTTTTGAATGATTTTGAACTACTTTGAACGAATGAATTGAGTATAGTTCTTTATTGTATATCTTCAGTTGACATTATTTGTAATATTTTGGTAAAGTGTTTTCGTCGCCATCATGAAAATAAAACAAAAGTACTTAAGTAAAAGTTTGTATTCTGTATTAGCAAGATATATAAAGATATTTAAAACGCTGTCCAGTTTACTGTAGATATATAAGATAATTTTCGTGTAGTTTTAACGCGCTTTTATGATATTTAAAAAATTAACAAAAGATATGTGATATTTTTTATTTGTTATACAGAATAAATTTTATTTCCGTATTTTTACGTGTCGATAACTTACTATTCGCAAGTGGCCGATTGTTTACCGGTACATTTAATGCACATTTAACTGAAAAACCAATGTATATCAACTCAATTTTCCAAGTGAATTATAAGTTTTCTCAAAAAATCATGGCGTCATTGTAATGTAGTCATAACCTGCAGTTTTAGCTCTAATAATTCCCTTTTGAGAATCATAGCGCTAATTTTCACCCTTCTAATGCTTCCAGTGATTTTTGTTCCCCTAGTGCAATTCACAGCCACAAAAAGCTCCTATTTTCCTGTTTTTGAGATTATAAGATCTAGTTACGTACTTATTCGAATGGTTTCCTTTTTGAAGATCCGTGGTCTACCCTTAAAAACGTTCACTTAACATAGACATTGTACGCTCCTCAATTTTAAAAACAAATCCAAGATTACGGTGTTTTAATTACGATACTTGACTTTACATCCGATATTTCTACATAAACATGATACAGGTTATTTTTAACCGACTTCTAAAAAAGGAGGAGGTTCTCAATTCGGATGTTTGTATTTTTTTTTTTTTTATGTTTGTCCACGCATAACTCCGTCGTTTGCCAACCGATTTGAAAAATTCTGATCTTGTTAGAAAGGGTATACTTTCCAAATGGTACCATGAGAATTTTATCTAAATCGGACAAGCCGTTTCTGAAAAATCAACAAAAGTCTAAAAAAATGTTTACGTTGATGATCTTTTCGTTTACGCTGCATTGCGTTTTTTGTTCGCGCATAACTCCGTCATTTACGAACCGATTTGGAAAATTCACTGACCCACTAAAAAACTTTTTTGCAAAAAATAAAACCGACTTCCATATCAAAACACTACAAAGCCAAAAATAATTTTAATTTCGGAAGGTGGTGTGAAAAAAAAAGAAAATACAAAACCAATAACACCGACTACCGAAATTAAAATTATTTTTGGCTTTGTAGTGTTTTGATATGGAAGTCGGTTTTATTTTTTGCAAAAAAGTTTTTCAAACAGATAATCATCAAACGTCTAATAATAGTTTACATTATTTTGTTGTCGGTAGAAATAAGATCCAGTTACTTAATGGTTTAGTTATACCTACTTATACTATAATATGAAGTTTAAACATTTCAATTAACTATTTATTATTGTTTTATTACAGAACTAGCTTGTGCCAGCAGCTTCGCCCGCGTGGGAAGATTTTCCCGTGTAAATCTCGATCCCGTGGGAATTTCGCAAAATCCTTTCTTAACGGATGCCTACGTCATAACATCTACCTGCATGCTAAATTTCAGTCCGATCCGTCCAGTGGTTTGGGCTGTGCGTTGATAGATCACTATGTCAGTCAGTCAGTCAGTCAGTCAGTCACCTTTGAGTTATATATATTTAGATGCCTTTTAAAATAGTTAAAGCTATAAATGCAAACACCTGCCCTCCAGGATGGAAAATATCGCTAGATCAGAATAAAGAAAATGTATAAGAAAAAACCGTAATTTGGCTACAATACAATACAATAAGAAGCCAAGAATAGGCTTTTTTTTATTAAGTTTGTGATTTGTGAAATGTTGAGATTAATCTTCCTTAAAATTAAAAGCTTAAAAATTAAAATACTTTAGTATTAGATGACTAGCAGATTCACTGGAATGTTTAGCCATGTTTGATGATTTTAGGAGGTTTTCATAAACCTTGCGTACTTTCCTGCGATAACCTCCACTTTTCTTTATTAATTTCCATCGTTTACCATTCATTTATTTTTTGTAATATTTACAATATCGGCTGTAAAAAATCCTGTAAGGAAGAAGTTATGACTATTGTATTACTAAAGGCAGTTTTTGTTTCTTTTTAGGATATTTAATGTAGTTTTTAGTTACACTGATGAATTTTTTATAACTATAGTATGCATAAGAGCATCTGTTATTTCTATAATGAAACTTGTAGTAGTATAATAGTGGTTACTATAACTCCTGCACAGGTGCAGAGGTTTTTTTTATAGATTATTATCAATAAAAAAAATTCAATGAATAGCCTCGCGTTTGTCCACCATCTCACCTGATATTAAGTGATGATGTGGTCGAAGATGGAGCACGCTTGCCTAGAAGTAACCTATTCACTCTTGACTTAAAGACTCCCAGGTTATAGTGATCAGGAAACACAGACTCCGGCATGGAATTCCACTCCTTAGGCGTACGCACAATGAAAGTATTCCCAAAACGTTTTGTGCGTATGGGTGGGATGTTCACCATGTAACGATGGCGAATAAAGTACATTCCGTAAGCGTTCGTTGAGGTCTACGATGGTAAAAGTGAGCACAGAAGATGCTTGTTCACTCATGCATTAAAGGCTGACGAGTCATATGTGGTAGCGGAACACAGAAGCCGATACATCTTGACCGTGTGCGCAATAAAAATTAAAGAAAAATGCCTTGTACGACAAGATGGTAAATTAACCAAGTGTGGTTGGTACCCTGCAGTACGTCTGGTAGACCGGTAGTGAATGGCAGATGGAGGAATCAGGTCCAAACAATAATTCACTTTTCCAAATTCGGTCCAAGCAGAGCGATGTTGTTGGTTGGCTTTTACTTACCTCGATCACAAATTGGATTGTGTAATTTGTTTCTAAAATCAATTTTCCAGAATTGATTGCACAATTGCCCAGAAAAAACAAGTTAAAATGAGTAGGTATTTATAGTATCAGTTCGTTTTACGAGTCAAACGGCTCATATTTTATTATTCTGTTTGTCTCTTACCCTTATCAAGGTAAAAGATCTTTATGAGGACATAACATTTAATAGTCGCAAATCTTCTGAAGGAGGGAATTGACAAAAATGAGGGTAATGTACACAATTCTCATCAGAACAAAGGGTCCCTATGTGCCAGTAGCCCACACGATAACCCCAACGCCATTAGACAGGTGGCAATTAATGCAATTAAACATAATGACGACCCATAGAAAACGGCGGGCAATTTAACAAATGACAATAGAACGAAACGAATGTTGGTTGCCTGTCGGTTTTCTACAAATTGTACTTCGGGGAGTGTGCGCAGAAGCTCCATGACCTGATCCCTCCATCTCCCTTTCACTACCGGTCTACCAGACGCACGTCTGGGTACCATCCACACTTGGTTGATATACCATCTTGTCGTACCAAGCGCTTCTCGTCCATATTTATTGTGCGAACAGCCAAACTGTGGAACTCTCTACCGACTTCTGTGTTCCCTGAAACTTATGACCTTTCAGCCTTAAAAGCTAGAGTGAACAGGCATCTTCTTGGCTCAGTCGTTCCATCGTAGACGTCATCTATCGCTTACCATCAGTCGAGTCGAGGTCAAAAGTGAGCTCATCCGGAATTTAACAAATAAACCAATTTTTAAAACATTTCGCAGCTGAAAAAGGTTTTCTATTGATCTATTCCAATCCAAGGACGTATTACTAATCCTTCAGCGGTTTAAACGCATTTCAATGTCATGATTAGAATATTTGATAGCAGTGCACATAAGTTCCATTTGCATACCGATGTAGTCATTAGTTGCCTCAAGCTTAATACAATTATACAAATTAATTACAAACAAATCGGGCTAATCAACGGGTTAATTGGATCAGAGCGTATTACAATTAAATATGTAGCTAGCTGTAAATAATTACTAACGTAATATTGGATCGCAAGCAGTGGTGAATGATCGACACACAACAGGTGAATACAGAAAGTCCATTCGTGAGTTTAACAAGCAAGGCATCTCTTGCTTATAGCTAAAGAGGTGTCGTAGACACTCGAGTAGAATCTTACTGACCACTTATGTGTTCTATATGAGACATTGTTTTTAAATACACTTGCCGAAATAATAAATACAATTTAGTTAAGATTAAATGTATGTTAAATTAGAAACAATAAAGAAATATTTTTCTACATGTTCGACAATTTTGAATAAATTCTATAAAACTTAATAAAACCATTCTAAATTAAGTAAATTGTACCTACTCTTCTAGTAGAGACCATCAATCGGCTAAATGTTGTAAATATGCAAGTTGATTAGCTATAAAAGCTATAATCAAGTTTCCGAGCTATAATATAGGAGCTATTATTTTATTGTATTAATAATTATGTTTGTAAATGTTCATTATCATTTTAAAATTAATTAAAAAGAAAGGAGTTTAAAGGAAAGGAAAGAGTCTTTTAGGGATTACTCTATTGATCACGTAAAACAAGCAGTGAGGTTAGAGGTAGGCCTTATTTTCGTGCGCTGCACAAAATTAACCTTCTTTGCCATCTGTATTCTGTGGTATTATTCCACACACATGGTACACACAAATCCATTATTCAGACACATTAATGATATTCTCTGCTGATTGAAATCGGATTATCGACGAGCCGTACTGATGCAGGCTCGCACTAAAAATTTATTCCCTCCAATGAAACAGTTAGTTAATTAATGGTTTTGTTATGCAAACGTTGGGGCAACACAAAAAGGACAGTCTTATTGGAAACAATGGGGTGCAGATATCGACAAGTTCTGTCAGTCTTCGCAATTTTGTATTTCAAATTACAAAATCAAAACGAGTATTAAGATATAAAATTTTGTTTATTTTTATAAGGATTTCTAGAAAAAAATAGAAATGAAATGAGGTGGTCGTGTCTAAATAATAACAGCCGCATGAGTCGATCTTCAAGGTTAAGCAACGCTTGCTGAGGTCAATTTGTGGACGGGTGACCTTCTTAACATAATTGAGATTCAAGTTTTTAAACTGACATTCCCACTTACAGTATCGTTAGAATTTAAAACGGGATATTTACTTTAGTGCTATATTTGATCACTATTTTAGAGAATATCAACGCGTGAAGACGCAGTAATGAAAGTAAAATGAATGTACTTTATTAAAATAGAATGGTTAATATGTAATTGGTAATGTTTACATAAGTTAAACAGTGGTCACTGTGTGAGCGCGGCTCTCAGGGCACGCGTTTCGTATGTCTGTTTACATTATAATTAATTTACAGTATTAAGAAAAGTATTCCTCTTTGTTCATTGTAGGTGCGGTTGGTTATCAAAGCGAAGGGTATCCTACGTATGCTATATTAACATGTACATAAATACACGTAGTAAATATCTCGTTTTAAGTTCTTAAGATGTAGAGTTTCCGTTCCACGAAAAGCACGTTAATCTGATGATCCCCGCTGTCATTTGTACATCTTTGAAGTCTTTATGGTTAGTAAGAACCTAGAAAATCCGACACCGGGCTTGTGTATCGTATCAACCCAGAATATCTGAACTTCACAACCCAGTGGTCGTGAAGTTCAGATAGACTGTAGCTATATGTAAAACACTAGTACGTACTGCTGCATTGAGTTAAATTAGAAACTGACAGCAACATAGACAACGTTAAAAGGATGATGATTTCTACAGCGAATAAAGTTTAACTAAATAATAGCTAGCTATTACCACATAAAATTTTTCAGGCTACCTTTTGTTTTAATTCATAAAAATCATTGACCCCGAATTATACACAGCATGCCAAAAGATTACAAAAAAAAGAAAACCATATTTCTCTATAAACTCTTTTTAATTAAAACAAGCCAGCTTAGATCCTCATCTTAAAAATAAGCGCTTTTTAATATAAAGCCCCCGTTCTAGGAGCGGTGTTGAACTAAACGACAGCTCATATATTCACAAAGGGTGATATATGAGTGAGCTATGAATCATGTTACCTAATGTAGGAATATCTGCTCACCTGGGGAACTCTTGGGGTTTACTTTTTGAAGGGATTTTACACGATTCTAACGTTTATAGCCTTTTATTTTCAGAATAAAAGTAACAAAACTTCTTTAAAAAATATTAATCCCTTGCTTAGCATTTTCCCAGCTATTGTATAATTACAAGAAAACATAATTGATTTCCAAAGTAAGTATCTGATTATCGATGATAAGTTGTGTCGCTGATGAGCTCTGTCGGCGAATTATCCTGTCGGCGAAGTGTCCTGTCGGTGAAGTGTCCCGTCGGCGAAGTGTCCTGTCGGCGAAGAGTTCCGTCGAAGTAAAGTCTTGTTGGTGTTCAGTCTGTCGACGTAGTGTCTATCGGCGTTTAGTCGTACACGGTCGGCTTCCAGTTTAACCGGAAGTGGCTTAGTATTAGTGTTTTACATGGAGCGACTGCCTATCTGACCTACACAACCCAGTAACTGGGTAACACGACACGATACCTCATGGCCAGAACAGTATCACATTTTCTGACTTCTGACTACGCGTAACTGCTGTCAAAAATATCCAAATGACAGCTGGGACCACAGAACAGATAAAAGAGGTTAGAAAGGAAATTAGTTCCTGATTTGTATGAGAACGCTGGTCACCGCTTGTTTCCCACTCCTTAGCTCTACTACAAGCAAGAAGCCCGTTACGTATGCGAATTACGCACACAAATAAATTACACACACTTAAATCGAGAGCTTGCTACTGATTGTAACTCATTGTCAATAAACATTCGCCGTGCATCACGGCCAATCAGGGCAAAGGACGAAACGTCAATGGTTGAAGTGTTGAGGACGCAACGCATGCAGTACATTGTAAGCGGACTTGGTCATTGCATTGATTAAGCGAGTACACATCGGGCAATGTATATTTTTTGTAACTTGTTGCAATAATGTTGTTAACGTTTGGAATTTCATAGTGATCAGAATATTTTTATGTTTTTTACAATTAAAATTGTAATGAAATGTTATTTCGACTTACCGATGGAAAGATATACGTCCTCGCTCTATACTTGCAGTCTGACTTTTTGTTTTACAGGTTATCATTGCACAACACGGCATTTTAAAGCAGAGATCTGTGTTCCGAAGTAGTCTGAAGCGCACAAGACGCGGTGAATGAATAAATCTGTCGAGCTATGATTTTCGTATCATAAATGTGGCGCGCTCGCCACGCCCACATTACCTTTCCAACCTTATTCATCTATTCCGTGGCCGGGACCGATGACTTAACGTGCTTTTCGAGGCACGGGGGTATCACACTGATAACTTCCAAACTCCTGGCTACTACTGAGAAATGTCTAATAGAAAAACTCAGTAGCACTTTTTTCCCGACCCGGAATTGAACCCAATACCATGAGGTCTCGGGTTAGAATTCCCGATTTCGAGTCGGGCATTCGGAATATACCAACGAGGCATTGTCATTGGCATTGGTCCATTGAAATGAAAAAAATATTACTATGACGAAATTAACAACTTGTTTTCACCCGTTTATTTTCGTTAAGCAATAGGCCATTTTAAATAGCAAATATTGAGAAAAAAATGCACTCAAATAGTATATGAAATATTTTTTTACAGGCAAAAGGTATGATTTAATTTTGTACTTAATGTTCTAAGTTTTCTCCGTTCTTATAATTAATTCGTTAAACTAAGTTTTTCTATTTCAATTTACCTACTTTTACTTTAGCCTCTTTGATTGTAACCAAGAGCAAAACCTAGGGAGCGAGCCTTATCACTGCTTTTTTTTGTTCTAGAAAGTTCTGCAGACGTATCGTAACGAAAAATCGTCTTAATTACAAGATTTTTCCCATATATTATACGAACTCTATTTTACGAATCAGTGCTCGTTGCCGAATTGCTTTCTATCTTGTTTCTATCTGATGAGGTCGTAATCAAGCGCGATGTGAACAGTATAAACTAGCAACCTAGGTATGTAGGTATTTCCACATGTACCTAGCTTGCAGCTGGCTGTCCGAGAATCGTTTGAATAAACTCGGCATCGGTCTCATGTGCTGAATTTTACAAAATCATTTACTTATATGAAAAAATTGCTGTGCTCGCAACTTCGTACACGTGGGAAGTTTTTAGTTTACAAAAAGCCAACATCCTGCTCCATAAATTCCTTAACCTTCCAGTGAAAAATCGATTTTGCCGCTTCAGAGACAGGCACTTAAATTTAATTTATAGATAGATGTCTATTATTTTGGATTAATTACCCAAAAAGGTAAAAAGTTCAAATAGTAAAGAATTATTTACATAAAAAGAATGTCGTTTCTATTAGGCTAAACCTGAAAGAAAATAAAACTGTATATCTTGCTTTAACGCGCACTAGCAAAAAGTATCTAGAAAACACTGGTTAAACTCATCAACTCTACCTATAAAAATCATGTAAAAGCTATTATTTTACAATTCACGATAAAATTTTATAACGTCGTACGGAATTCGGTCGTTTGGCACTAAAAACCCCGTTGCCATGGTAACGCGTTTCCGCCGCCCAATGAATTCGCACAAAAAATTCAGAACAAAGTTTTTCATATACACCCCATAACAATTATCTGTGGGGTGTAGGTGTGTGAGTGTGTGTGTGCGGGTCGATGTGTATTAGTGTGAGTTTTTTTGCATGTTATAATATTTTATGAGGTGCCCGTTTATTCTGCTGGCTATGGGCTGTGGTGCGTGGTGCAAGTTATAAGCGATATGGAGAGCATATACTTACGTTTTGTTACATTCGTGATTTTGTCCCTCTCAAGGTAACGGAACTAAATCCCAGATGCAAGGTGGTTGGTATTGAAACAATAAACGGTTTCAAACAACATTAGTTTATTCAAACCAGGTAAAGTTAAGTCCATAAAAAAAGGTTATTTCCTTATTCAAACAAGGTTAAATAAAATACAAAACAGGTTATTGCCAGCCAGCTTAAACTTCAGTCGGCAGATCTTCGGGTTGTGGGCGGTTGAGATAATACCAGTACTGTTCTATTTATTTATTTAAACTTTATGTACAATTGTGTTACATGGGCGGACTTAATGCAGCAAGGCATTCTCTACCAGTCAACCTTTGGGTTAAAAAAAAACACACACTGTGGTAGGTGTACGAGAATAATACTAATAAAATACACATATATGCTAAAATGACAAACTAATAGATAAGGTGCTTTATAATATTCTTGCTGAATAAGAGAGCTCATAATAATTATGACAAAGACCAAACTAAGAATAACAGCCCCTTAAGTAGTGGTTTTTAATTTTACGCTTAAAAGTAAATTTTGACTCAGCCTTCTTGATGTCAAGGGGTAGCAAATTCCAGAGTTTAATAGTAGAAATAGCGTAAGAATTAGATGGAAACCCGGTGCGGAGAGAAGGAATGTGAAGAAGTAAGTTTTTGGATGCGCCAAGGTTAAGATCATGAGAACTGCCCAACAATTTAAAATTTTGTTTTAAGTAAACAGGAGCACAAGGATTGTTCATAATAGTGAAGAGCATACAGAGGGATCTGAGGGATCTCCTTTGACGGATAGGCAACCATTTAAGCTGAGAACGGAAGGAAGAAATGTGATCATATTTTCGAAGGCCAAAAATGAAACGAATACAGTTGTTGAGAAGTTGATCCAGTTTGTTAAGAAGTTCTTGGGAAAGATCAGAATAGCAAACATCAGCATAATCAATTATAGGAAGCACAAGTGATTGGACCAATGTTTTTTGAGATCAATGTTTTAGTGCTACAACGAAGGAAATGCTTGAATCTATAGAGAGATCGCAGTGTGAATGTTTCCCCTGTGGCTAACCTGTGCAATCTGCTTATTACAACTTAACCTGTCGTCAATATATAGGCCTAAGTCTTTTACGTGCGGCGAGAGAGGGATGATAGTATTGTTGAAGTTAAGCGGGAGAAGTTGGCTGGTGTCCAAGTTTCGCAGAAAATATGAGCTACCGATCAGGATAGCCTGACACTTACTGACATTGACAGTAACACCAAACCTGCTTGACCAATCACTGATAGCTAGAAGGTCAGCATTCAGCAATGAGATGCAGTTGTCCAGGTTGTCAACGTCAGCTTGCGCGTAGAGCTGTAGGTCATCAGCGTACAAATAATAAGAGCATTTGAGGATAGTGGTAATAGAGTTTATGAAAAGAGAAAATATAAGTGGAGAGAGATTCTATTCTTTTAAAGTTTAAATTAAAACCTTGGCCGGTTAACATGGCCCTTTGCAAAGATAATACAATGAGACATGACCTCTGTTTGCCTAATCCCACGTGGTGGGACAGTAAGAAACAAGGCTTCCCTTGGGGTAACATGGAAGTAACACTCACGGTTGGTCAATGGCGAAAACACATTGCGGCAGGCTCTTCGACGGGCGGAAGAAAGGTGCGCCACCTTTTCGGCGAATCCTTATAAAACGTGGAGTCCTGTAATGAATATCCAGGGATCACAACAATATCCTATTAACGACCCGGGGAAGGACTCATAGGTCACCTCCAAACACTAATCCACCAAATTCCTTACCTTTTAAAACATGGGATTAAGTTTCGTAGCGTGGTCTAGTGTCAAATGTTCGGGATATTCTTTGCTCGTTGACCGAAAAACCACAGACTAAATATAGACTGAGTTCCTTTCGAAACTTCTGGACTAATGTCTATAATGAAAAAATAATTTCACTTCCGTTTATTAAGTATTTTAACAAGAAGATGAAAACTATTTAGGATTGGTCTTTTCGATATTAGTTCGGTGTCTTCCAATCAATTTGCTAAAATTAATTCATATCGATCATAACTAAAACTGCAAATCGGCTACCGCCAGATGTCGCCACCAACTGTCAGAAACTGACCTACAATTGAATGGCATTTAGAATGTAAACATAACCACAACTTGATTACGATTTAATCCCTATAATTTATTGTAATAGCTTATAAGAGAAGTGATTCAACGTCAGAAAGTGTTGAAGTGAACAAAAAAAAAACAACGTAACAGTTTACTGAAGGCACGAATTATTTCAAATAACGACCTAATCAATTCAGTTTATAAATAGTAACCGATGTTGGTTACATTGTATGTAGAAAGTACATTTCCTGTCTGTTTGTTAGTGCAGTACTGCAAAAATCTAGCTAACGTTTCGACTGCTGGGATCATATCTTTTGTATATGAGAGAAAATGCCTATGTAGATAAGTAGATTAAAATTCGAAAAGAGATAAGGAACTTTACAGGAGCATAGCTACCTTGTCTTTTAACTACAGCTTCCTATATAAGTATACAATATAAAATACTGGTAATTGACTCTCATTAAGTCGAAAGCCATCCCAACTGAGTACTACACTGAACTTAATTATGCACAGTTTTAAGTGACATGAGTATACAAAAACAAAACATAATAAAACATAGTTAAATTCAAATAAGGATTATTTTTTTGTAATTTTAACATAAAATAAATAAAAACATAAAAATACTTACGTAATTAGTCGCGCGGACTACGTATGTAGTCCAGGATCTTTGCAGAGCTACTGTAACATGTCCGTAAACGACCGGTGTGTTGCGCTGCTCAGAGTGAATTCATTTAAAAGCACTTATCGGCGCAAGAAATTAACGCTTATAGTTTTAGAGAAATTTTTGATTTTCTACCAGTAGACTACATAATTATGTAGTCCGCGCGACCACTGCAGGGTTAAAGCCTTTTGCCAAGGGTTCTACTCGGGCAGTTTGTGTGTCAACCATAAGCGAAGGGCTCTAGATGCTCTGCGCGAGCAACATAATAATGGCTTCAAGATACTGTTGCGGTTGCCACGTTTCTGCAGCGCTTCCAAAATTAGCTCTAGCACGTGTAGCGACATCTATCTCGCAACATATGTGTACAAACTAAACGATAGAAATCCTAAATTTCGCAAGCAAAGTTCACCGCACAACTAGACTGTATACAAATCTCCCGATCACAAATATCGGGCAGTTGCCTACCAGACAAAACACCTGTCTGGTCGGAGGATCCTCCTTTTTCAGTGGGGATGTGGGACTTTACACCCTGTTCCGCATATCCCCAAACACAAATGGACGACTTTTATGCTGTCATAATGAAAAAGACCGCATCCTAAATAGGCAGAACGAGGGGTAGCAACAACAGTATTCTGAAAACCCAGTCATTGAACACGCTGTTCTGTTGCTCGTGCGGCAGGGATGAATTTGTACTTAGTTAATTAATAAATACTTACCCTGTGCAATGTTGTCAATTAAATAAATATATTCATTCATTCAAAACCGCTTCCCGCTCATGCCTTACACCACCTTAACAAAAAGCCAGCTAGTGGCGTATTGTCGCTCGCTTGCCAACTGCTTCCAATGTTATTATTATTATCTTTTGAAACGCAACTTACGCCCCGCGGCGTCTCTCGTAACGGGTATTAACATAACTCGCGTACAATGAGTTCGGCACGGGTTACAGAATACACATACAGGATTATGTGGTACGTGTACGAGTAGTGTGTACTTAGGAGATGTGACGTCACGCTTACAATGCGGTGGAGTTAATCACTTTATCGCCTTATTGGATTGTCACGTATTAAGTAAGTTCGCAGATCATTGAGCCCTTGATACATGTTGAAACGGTACAGGTTAGCGATTATAAATCAATATTACCTTTGAATGGAGAAGAGGAGCTCCTGGGTTAATAACAGCCGCACAAGTAGAAGATGTGCAAGGTGAAGCAAGTTTACCGAGGCCAGTCAATTGATGGGAGACCGTCTTATGTGAGATTCTTCCGTGCCTCAGAAAACACGCTAAGCTGTCGGCCCCGGCTCTCATTTTCAACCGACGACAAAAAGAGGAGGTTATCAATTCAACGCGTATTTTTTTTTTCCTTTTTTTTTTACGTCTTTAAAAGTACCGGGAAGAAATCTGACACAAGTCTTGTCAAGGGGTATCTTGTTAACCAGTTACTGGGTTATGCATATACGATAGACAGTCGTTCAATGCAGATGTAAAATATCTGGTTAGACTGAAAGCCAATCCCACATAGTCGGGAAAAGATCAGCAGATAATGACGAGTTGCATTGATCATTAAAAATTACATAAATGTTTCAAAATAATATTCTTTTAGTTTATACAAATCTTGATTATAAGTTTTTAGTATTTAGTAAGACTATTGAATCAGTTAATAGGTATGAGGCTCAAAACCAAAAGAAAATCTGGTTTGTTAGCAAATGTGTCCGCTTGTATAGTTTCATTTCCCTTTTACTATCGGTCTACCAGACGTACTGCTAGGTACCATCCACACTTGGTTGATGTCTTGTCGTACTAAGCGCTTCTTTTCCACATTTATTATGCGCAGTTGTGCACAGCCAAACTGTGGAACTCTCTGCCGGCTTCCGTGTTTCCTACCAGATAATTATGAACCATCAGCCTTCAAAGCAAGAGTGGAAAGGCATCTTCTAGGCTCGCTCGTTTCATAGTAGACCTCATTGTCGTTTAATAGCATTGTCGATAAGAGCAGTGATGGCCCAGTGGTAACGAATCCGACTTAGGAGTTGCAGGCCGTCGATTCAATCCCAATCAAGCAAATAACTTTGTGTTATTTATTTATTTATTATTAGGGATAACAACAGCATACAATTCTTAAATAGGTACTTATCTATAATTACATAAGTAGCCAATAACAGGCATCCACAACAGATACTTAAGGTGGATCAGTCTTCATATTAATATTAAAGATGATTGGGCACTTTGAAGAGTAGTAGTAAGTATATAATATTCATGTAGGATATAATATATATGATATAATAGATACAAATAATTACATATGCAAATTTATATATATTATGAAGAAAATATATATAAATGAAAATATATACTAACTAGATAACCAGCCATTTAGTGTAATGTTTGAGATTTTAAATAGCCTATTATGATAACAATTCAAACAAAACTTGTTTTTTTGAAATCGTTCTTGGATCCAATGAATAAGTCCACACTGTTAAAGTGTTTATTGTAAGAGTCGATATCATGCCACAGCTCTAAAATTGGTGAAATAAAACCTGGTCAGGTAACCGCATTTCCATAGGCCAAAAATCCGAACACATGCGACATCCCCTAGTCCGCACTACTAGGCCGTGCGTGGTGGCCTAAGATTCATTCCCTCTCTTAGAAAGGATGCCTGTGTCCAGCAGTCAGAACGTTATAGGCTGAATTATATCATATAAGCAACACTCTAGACATAAACTTTAATCAACCCCTCCAAACACAAGATATCCTATACTAATTCTGTTCTCAGGCAAATTGGGTTTGTTTTTCCACAAAAATAATAGGCGTTGAACGTGACAGGCAAGCGACATGGCCGCTCAAATTGAACATGTTCCCTTCGTAATGACTGACACGAAGCCTTCATACGAATCTAAGGATAAGTAGGGGGGTGAGTGTGTTCACGTACGTAAGGGATAGGAGGCTCGTTTGTGACAATAAGGTTATTTTTTGAGGTTTAAGAAATGTAGGTTGTATGTATCAGCCGTTATTGATTCTGTTTGTGGAAGAATTGAAGACGATTCATATGAAATAGATTTGATAATAGATCTGTTTGATATGATAGCCTTAACATTCAAATGATAAAATTTTATTTGTTTTAAGACTATGTTTAGTTAATATAATACTATAATCAACCTATCTATACTAATATTATATAGAGGTAAAGTTTGTAACTTTGATTGTTTGTTTGTAAGGACTAATCTTCGGAAATAAGTACTGAACCGATCATGAAAATTCTTTCACTATCAGAAAGCTACACTATTCAGGAGTGCTATAGGCTATATTTTATTATGATTGAACAAAAAATTCAGCGAAAAATAATTGCATATGTATATCAAGTCAGCGGAAATTGGGCAAGATGTGATGCTTTACCGGCGTGCGCTGACTAAACGGTTCGGTATTGACGAACATAATGTTCGCCAAAAATATTGGTCTCTATTAGTTCTACAAAAAAGTTTACGGTACTGTATAGCTAGCTTTTATATTTGAATCACTGCAAAGGCTCTTTTATTAAATGAAAGAAATAAATTTTATGTGAAGTTGAGATGTCTTTTTCATGAAGAAAACATGAATATATATCAAAATAAATGATTTTGCCATCAAAATAATTTTTAGAAGATAAAATTAGTCGTTTAAAGTATGTTATTTGGTTGTGTAATTTAGAAGATAGGAAGTCTAAAAGTCTTCAACAATTAATGTAAGTACCATATCCAATACGAGCTAATTCTAAACAATGAACCTGATAAAACTTAGTACTAGGGCTTGCAATCACGGAATACCAAGATCTCGGTATTGCGGGATCCCGCGTCATTTTCCAATACCGCGTGATGCGGGATTATGGGCGCGGGATCCGCGGGCTTTGCGGGACTGAAAAAAAGCATGCATGGGACCTCTCGCAAGCGAGATCGCTCGGTGACTGGCGGCCGGCAGTGTTGCAAACAACGCGGGGACCGATTTCGCCCGTTTATCACAGCTTAAGTAGCCTGATATTAATTTCAGTCAGTGGTAGCCTAAGTATGTAGCCTAAAATATATGTAAAGTTTTTTATTCAGTATTTGTTACTGTTTTTTATGAAGAAAAAATGGTGTAATTTGATTGATCTCATACTAATAGTAATACGTAAATAAATGTGGAGTTAGTTGATTAATTCATTGATTTTTGTGATAAATAAACGCTGTAATTTGATTGATCTCATACTAGTAGTAATACTTAAATAAATGTGGAGTTAGTAGATTAATTCATTGTTTTTTTTTTGTGATAAGCAAATGGTGCAATTTGATTGATCTCGTACGAACAGTAATACGTAAATAAATGTGGAGTTAGTTGATTAATTCATTGTTTTATTTGGCTTATATAAATGTGAATATTTTCAATATGCGGGATCCCGCAAATACCGAGACCCCGCGGTTTTAAAAATTCGTAGTCCCGCAAATACCGACATTGAATTCAGGCTGCGGGATTGAAAGCCCTACTTAGTACCTACTAAGAACTCCACAACATAATTGCATCACAAAAATATAATTAACGCCCAACGAAGTGGGCACGGGTCGGCTAGTTATCTATACTTCTATACTAACATTATAAAAAGGTAAAGTGTATATGTAGGGGGTAATCTCTGAAACTAATGATCCAATTGTATTTTTTTTTCATTTATAGTAAGGTGCATGATTGGTGATGCGCAAGGTCGTGGGTTCGATTCCCACCTAGGACAAATGTTTGTGTGATGAGCACGGTCATTTGTTCTTTGTCTGGGTGTAATTTATCTATAATATGTATGTATTTAGAAATATATATGTATGTTTATCAGTTGTCTAGTATCCATATCACAAGCTCTGCTTAGTTTGGGACTAGATGGCGTTGTGTGAAAAGTTGTGGAATATTATTATTATTATAGGTTATTTCGAAATCCATGCCTCGAAGTCGCGAGCGAAATGCTAGTACCTAATATTTTTACAAAAGGTGTCTAAAGTTCATCTTATGTAATGTTGTATGGGTACCGCTCTTTTGAAATAAATAGTAGGTACCTAATTACATGTAAAATCATATCTTATAAAAATATTTTTGAGTCGATTACTAGAACATTAAAGGTTGATTTAGTCTTTAAATAAGCATAGGGTGTAACAAACTAATGCTTGGTTAGGTAAGTCAGCTTTATTGACCTTTAAACATATTTTGATTACGTGAATTTGCAAAACTAAACAAAAATTGTATTGAACAATTAGTTTATACAATACTAGCAGTTATTCGCGACTTCGTTCGGGTGAAAACTTCGATAATTTATAAACTATAAAAAGATGCCTGTGCGTCATTCTAGATTCATGTATCGACTTTTCTTCAAGCCATATTTGCGTGATAATGAAAAAATACACACATCTAGGCATATGTAAAATTAGTAGGTTGAGCATTATAACGTATTTAGTTAGCGGCATTTATTAAAACGTTTTAACCATAATTATGCTTAGTTTAGATTCTAACAAGAAAATTCATGCATGTCGTTTCCTGGGGCTTTAAAAAGTTATTAGTTGTCTCTCTTCTTTCAAATTCGTTATTCATATTTTATGTAGGGTATTTGAATTTGAATTAAAAATAAATAAGTAAGTTAGAATTATTTAATGAATACGTTACTGCAGGGTCTGTTGTGTTAACAGATTATGTAGCTATATGAACTTTAATTATACTTGATTGACATACCTACACGTCACTAAAGTGTTAAGCATAAATGAAAACTTTACCAGATATTATAGGTAGGTAAAATCTCTACGGACTGAGACATTTTTTGGAGTGGAAGTTAGTATTAGACTTACTAATAACCCACCCTATCCATTCAGTTGCCGTTGTGATCCGAGGCCACGGTATCTCGTTAGAATATTCCCGCGTCCCCGGAAAGCCTGCAATTTTTTTATAATTTTAATTATAGTAACAATAAACTCCTTTCTCAGACTCTCATATGTTTCTCTTTTCGGTAACCTCATACGTAGCTTTCAATATTTAACAAAAAGTTCTTATTTCACAAGGTTATGATAGGGAAAATACAGACCGACTCGATGATAGCGATTCAAATACAGTTTCATTTCTACAAAAAGATATACCATTTATTGCTTTTCAAAAGTCCCATTTACCAACTCACTAACATCCATGGACGGAATAAAATAAGAGGACCTACCTTTTTCTTACCTTCAGAGTTAATACCCGAAAGAAAAAGAAAAGGGTTTCTTAAAGTTTGTAACAGATCCCTTACAATAGGGGGCGGGTTGTAACTATTTAAGAGACAAGCATTAGAAGGATAATAACATTCGAGAACTTTCCCAAGTGTATAAAGATACTAACGTAGAGAGGTACCTAATACACTCATCATTACAATACTTGCCTTTTATTCCGTTATAATGTACTTTGGGGTCGGTGAAGCTTAACCTCTAATATCTTTAACTCAAACTAAGAGTAGATTAGCTTGTGCTTAAATAATAATGTTACGAGCTGTTCGGGGTTCGGGATAGAAATAATTTACACCAATTAAACCAAAAATAACACTTTACCTAAATAAACACAAAACAAATATCAACACAGTTATTCACAGTACATACAATACTTGTCACTTAACACTTAAATCGCACCGAAATTCACTTGTAAAGCTTCGAATTATATCGCGTCGTATCTTGAAATAAGACTGACTCTCTGCGTCCCTTTGCGATCTATTTATACCCCGGTCTATGAGTTCTAGAACATTCTTGTAACATTGACTCACCGCCAACACTGCCAAGAATATTCCAGAAGCTACTCGAGATACTCAGTACTGCTACTCGCCGCTAGATGGCGTTAGTGTCTCGACTCGATATACTCAGTACTGCTAGTCGCTGCTAGATGGTGTTAGTGTCTCGAACATTCTAGATTTCTGTCAAAGTTTCTCGACGTACTTCACTAAGCGACTGGTGTAAAAATTAATAACCCCATAAGTCGATCTTATCATATCGATATCCCTCCATGCCTCGGAAAGCGTGAAGTCGGTAGCTAGAAAACTTGGTACCAGTCTTGCCAAGGGGTACCGTGTTACCCATCCTGGGACTGACTTTGGAAAGCGTTGCTTAACCTTGAACCGTGTGGCTGTTATTAATGAGCCATGAGCTTCAATCATTACTGCTGTAACAACTAATAAAAAGTTTTTATGAGTATAGTACATAACATTTATTTCATCAAAAGACATTCTTCTATAGATTTACAAAGCTCTTAAAATAAAACATATCCCATAAAAAACAATACTTGTCAAAAACCCAAGTCTCGCAACTTAGTTGTTCTACCGTAACAAGTTGTGAGATCCATGTAATACCAAGTCGGTTATTAATTTATTCAGTACCTACTTAAGGGACCTTCTGTCCTAAGTTGTAGCGTATCTAACCTAACGACATCTTATACTGACCATATCAATATTAAAAATCTTTACCGTTTTAAATAAATAGATTGACTCGGCCATCGCATGAAAACACAATATATCTCACAAGTAATACATATATAAATTAAATTGTTTATTGCGATTGCCAAGTCAATGTATTTATTTAAAACGGTAAAGATTTTTAATATTGATATGGTCACTATAAGATGTCGTTAGGTTAGATAATTACGTAACAACTTAAGACAGAAGGTCCCTTAAGTAGGGACTGAATAAATTAATAACCGACTTGGTATTACATGGATCTCACAACTTGTTACGGTAGAACAACTAAGTTGCGAGACTTGGGTTTTTGACAAGTATTGTTTTTTATGGGATCTCATTGCTTTTTGTAGAAAGTCCTACTTTTTTCCTTTCCGGTACCTTCTACTTCTTGTATACCAACAACGAGTTTTCTTAAAGCCCTCTCTCTGTCTTATGAGCTTTTCTTATTTTTGTAGGTAGCCTTCCTTTTTTATTTTCCGGTACTACTTCTTGAACTTCAGCTAAAGTTTTTTTCAAAGCCCACTCCCTGTCTCTATGGGTTTTTTTCGGAGGCTTTGATACGCACATATGAATACGCACGTACGTCTTTTGCATTAGTTAGTAATAATTAATGCCGCACTCGTCAAACGTCTCGGTTAAACTTAATCCATAAGTAAGTAATTATGCAATTTTGGGAAATTTACTCTACTTAATACTCCCCAATACTCTTAATACTTCTTGCTTTTTTATTCCGTTGACCATTTAACAAGTTACCTTTGAGCATAATTATTATATCTAGGTACCTATCTACACTGGAAGACACGGTGGAGCATATGGTCGAGGTGTGGCCTGCATGGGTGGAGCATAGTCGTATCCTCATACAGGCGATCGGCGGCGGCGACTTCTCGCGCCCTGCTCTGGTTTAGACCATGGTGCGAAGCGAGAGGGAATGGGATGCAGTCACCTCCTGCTGCGAAGCAGTCATGCTAGCGAAGGAGGAGGCCTAACGTGCGAGGGAGAGGCATCTCTCTTCCTCACGCCCCAGCCGCCGGGGGAGACGCCCCGGGCGTCATGGATCACGAGTCGATTTCGGGCCACCGTAGGCGCGGGCCTGCGGATGGCGAGCAGGGGTCGCTCACCGTCCGGTAAGGACCAGGCCCGGGTCGGCAGCGCGTTGTGTTCCACGCGCGCTTCAAAAAGCTGTTAATACCAGTGACGGGGCCTCATAGGGCCATTGCCTGTTGGGGTTTGCGGAAAAGTTCCATCGAGATACCGCGGCCCCGGAACTTTAGGGCTTCCGAAGGAACAGGGTGGGTTTTTAGTCAGTAGAATTCTGATACATCCGAGCGGAAGAAGTCATTCGATGATATTTTTCACCAAGAAAAAAAAAGTACCCATCTACATCTATTATTTCATTATATTATACAGGTACACTGATTAATTAACTGCAAATGTAACTTTGTAATCCTATATATTTATATGGGATTACAAAGTTATTTATGCAGTTGATGTATCTAGAAAACTAGAACGAAATTTGAAAATATTATAGTTTTTCCTTGATTCATATACTAAACACTAATTGTATTCTAAATTTGAAGCTTTTATGTCTGCTAGAAGTGCCATAGACTTGATGATCGGTCAGTCAGTGAGTGACAAAATTAACAAAATTGAGGAATTTTGACTCGTTATAATTCTTAAACTACTGGTTCAAATTGAATGAAATTTGAAATATACCGTGTTTATACAATGCCTGCTTGGTTACTGAAAACTCAGGCTTCTAGTTTTATCCACAACGAAGTTATAGGGGGTCGAAAATGGCCTGAGTTGCTTCGAGAAAAGAATGGTACGGCCGTGCCGCTTTTTTGCTCGACTTGGCGGGGGCACTGCCGTGCCCCCAGATACAATGTGTAACGGAAAGGGTATATACATACTAAGGGCACGGCTTCTTTGGATGATATCAAATGATATTGGAAGGGTTTCAATTCAAAATAAAATATTCTAAAAATTGATACCAAATTTTCGGTTTCGTAAGTTTCTTAAATTGAAATCATAACAATCGTGTCACCGCACTACGTAGGTCAATACCTTTCCACGTTACTTGCAAATATCACGATAAATCTTTTCCGTAATTCTGTGCGCCTAGTACTGTAGTAGCCTAGCGTACAAGCGGTGTTCTTTTGTCGGCGCATTACTTCCGAACATGTAGAGATAGGATTAAAAAACCCTTCCAATATCGTTTGATATCATCCAAAGAAGCCGTGCCCTTGGTATGAATATACCTTTTCCGTTACACGTTGTATACAGGTGAAAATAAAAAGAATTTATAAGGCATCAAAAAATTCGTCAACATCGCTATCAATGGGATAAGTACCTAGAACACTGGCTGCAGTGCCACGTTGAAAGGCAATGCTGATTCTCAGTCCGAAGAAAAGGTCCCTTGAGGAGTCGACTAATCGTTTAAAGTGGTAAAAACCAAAGTACTAAGCTATTCATAACAACAAAACTTTAAATAGGTATGCATGTACATACTTATTTAAAGTTTTACATATGTATGTATGTTGTAACGTGGGTAGCCCCGACTATCTACTTACGTAGGTTGTTCTGACAAGTTAGACAGCTTTTTGATTAGACAGACCGGTCGAACTGACCCCCGGGTCCAACTTATTATTTTAATCAAACATGTTCTGTGTGCCCAGCTGTTTAATTGAATTATTATTTGTTAGAAACAAAATATTGTTTGTTTCTGACATATTGTAAAGTTTGATGTTGTGTGATGCAGGGTTACGGAAGGATGAGCATGTGAATATGAGATGATCGTGGTTAAATCTGGTACAAAATTAAAATTATTTTGTTGTTGTTTTGTGCCTGTCATTAGTTGGGGTTTGTTTTCATCGTAATTTTGAAAATATGTTTAATTATTCATACATTCAGGGATCGAAATCACTTTGATGCAATGCATGTTTTTTACAAGTTTACCTTTTTATTTGTGAAGATTACTAGCAACATAGGTAGAATTCATATTACTAGCAATCTTGTTTACCCCTCCAACTAAGTTAAATATTCGTGTGTCTGGAGTGGGTTCACGTTAGTAGTGTAATGGGTGGGGTTCGAACCTGCGACCTCTCAATCCCAAGTCCAACACCTTACCTATTAGGCTACGGACACTTCTATTTTAATTTATTAATTCATTTTAAAATTATATTTTCTGACATTTCCCGTGATCCATAGGCTAGCAGATAGGAGCGCTTTTCTTCAACATTTATTGTGCGCACAGCCAAGCTGTGGAACTCTCTGCCGGCTTCTGTGTTCCCTGCCACTTATGACCTATTAGCCTTTAAAGCAAGAGTAAACAGGCATCTTCTGGGCTCGCTAGTTCGATTGTAGAATTCATCTTACACTTACCATCAAGTGTGATCGAGATCAAGAGCGAGCTTATTAGTAATTTAAAAAAAAGGTATTTCCAACAAAGACATAATAATAAGATTCAATTACTAACTCTTTATTAAGGAGCTAGTCGTTTTTCAGTTGACAATGAATACAATTTCTTTCTTTTCTTCTTTTCGTGTGGTTTTAGTCAGTAGGAGTCTAACAGATTCCTCCCCTATCTTAAAGCATTATCCACAAGGCTTTACACACGCAAAAAATAGGCTAAGCATTGTCATACAACGTAGCAATGCCACCAGTCTTTTGGATACATTTCCAGCCAACCGAGGACTGAGGACGACTTTTTATTCTTTATTTTATTTTGCTTTTTAGTTTGTAAGGATTATAAAATCACAGATAAACACTTAATTTTTTTTAAATTAGTATAGAGGAATAGAAGAACAGATAATTTCAAAAGCGTCTTATATCTCCATTCACTAGCGATTTTTTTCAACAAATCATTCTATTTTCAAACTACATTATACAACTTTCATATAAGCTTTTATTAGTGAAGTCAATTCAGGAACACTGGTTATTAAGTGTCCCTGAATTGACTTCAGATTTCTATGTATTTTGAAACTCACTAGATTTTCTTAAGTATCTGATAGCAATTCCTTCACCAATGACAAATATCTCTAAAATAACAAATACATGTTAATCCTAAAGTGTTTACTTGGAATAGATTCACTTTGCATTCTTATGTTTGCCAAGCCCGCGCCGGAGAATCGGTTATGTGCGGTGTTACCAGCGCTCTTTGTAATTCAAGTGTTTCTAATCTCACTTTTTTGTTCGTAGCGTTAAGTATGTTTGTTTTGTTAGTAGATATGTTGTTAAGTGCTTCGTTGCAATGATTTAGAAAGTGCTGGGAAATAAATCTCTTCGGAGATTATTAAACAAAAGTTTATTTTCAACCTTGCAAACATTTAAAATAAGATGGGTGACCATCTTATTTAAAATTTATCCACATTTTAAAAACTTATATCAATCTCCTGTTCTGCAACTCAGTCTTCACCAAAAATTATATCGACCCGTCTTTTGTGAAAAAAGGACAAACAAACACACAATTTCCTTTTAAGCATTTTAACGTTCTCATATAAGATTTTATGAACAAATCCCAGCTATCGTACCTACATAAAATTATTATGCATCGTTGTCATTTAGCCTTAATGTTTTGGGTACTATAGAAAGGAGCAAGACACACGGGGTTTAAACGAATACTATACATATACAGTATGTTAACTAACAAAGGGCGTTCCCGTTAACCCGAAATAGTATAAGCACATCAATTAGATCGCCGCACACGCGGCCCTTCATTCATAAATAAATTGCGACGTTGCCGTCCTTCAAGTACGGGTGTACAGAGTGTTTCTTTTACGTATCAATTTAAAATTATTAGTGAAAATTTTAATAAAAAAAAAACATATTGTTTTCGAATGGTTACATTTTTTAGCATGTATGGATGCTATACTATTGCGGGTTAACGGGAACGCCCTCTGTTAGTTAAAATACTTACTGTATTTAGCGTTTTATAATTTAACTAGTACTCTCGCGGGGCTTCGCTCCCGTGGATTCTATCACGATAAAAACATAACTCTCCTTTTTTGCAGTCGGGTAAAAAGTAGCCTATAACCTTCCTCAAGCTTCAAGCTACTTCCATACCAAATTTCATCCAAATCCACCCAGTACTTTCGAAGATTAGCGCGTTCAAGCAAACAAACAAACAAACAAACTAACAAACTTTTCCGCTTTATAATATTAGTATAGATTTGTCATGGCCTGAGGAGTTAGTGGGTAAATCATAATAACCGCATGGGTCGATGTTAATTAAAATTAAGCAAAGCCATGGTCAATAATCGGTGGTTAGGTGACTTAAAATTGATTCAGTAGTTTATGAGTTTATCAATATATTAAAAAAAAAAAAACAAATATTTATCATGCGAGTGTAGACAACTTACATATTTCCCTGTTTAATTTAATTTCATCAGTAAACACATTGTGATTGGCCAGATCATCGATTCTAAATATACCACGATACAAATAATATACTTACCACCAATACGTGGGTAATATAGATAGATAGATATACTCTTTATTGTACACCATAACAGAATCAAATAAGGACTTAAAAAACTACAAACGGTGTTACAATGGGCGGTCTTATCGCTAAAAGCGATCTTTTACAGAAAACCTTTGGATTAATGAAGTATGTTAGGAACAAAGGCGAGTCACCTACACGCGATGAAATTTTAATTTAATTTAATTTTATTTTATTTATTTGGGACAAAAAACAGTTATACATTAAAGTATTTTACAAAAAGTGGTTATCTTAAAAGGTAAAAAACGTATAACCCACACTATTGTCCACGAAATGACATTATGAGTAAAGATGCGGACGCATACAGGTATATTTAAATACATATATGAAAAATAAAATTGACTGAGAAATAAAGAAAACTATAACAAATTAATCTGGTGCGGTGGACAAGTAGTTAATGGTAAGAAGCTAATAAATGCGATGCCTTTTTCTTAAATTTGGAATGCGACAGCGCGAAAATGTCTAGGTCCAGGAAATGTGTGTTGCACGTTTCCACCAGCCTTCGGAGAGGGGCCCGTACCCCAGCATTCGTCCTGCAGCGTGCAGTATAGAATAATAATAAATAAATGGTTTTTAAGACCTGATACGCTTTCTATAACCCTAGATTGAATGAGGAGATGTGGAGTACTAAGTTTGCTTTAACGTGAATTTAGTTTGAGACAAGTTTAAAAAAAAAGCTATACGAATAAAAATAACTTAATTAGATAAGGTTAAGGACGAGAGAAGGGAAGCAGGCCCAAGAAAATATGGATGGGTTTTCTGAGGAATGACATGATGATGACGAATGATATGTATGTAAGTTAATTTAAGTTATATACATTTTGTGTTGCAAAAAAGTGAAGTTTTAATAAATAAATAAATGGCTAAATAACAACAATGTTCAAGTTTAAGCAACGCTCACCAAGTTCGGTTCGTATATGGGTGACCAGTGACCATCTAAACATAACTAAGTTATTCTGTGCCTCGGAAAGCACATTCAGCTGTTAACCCCGGCTGTCATTTGTATATACATCGTGAAATTTTAATGGTTGTTTTCCCTCAGCGAAATGCTTCGTCTTGGTAATACAATCGTTTTATAAACAAATAAAATATTAGAAACAAAAAATGGCGCAAAGTAGTTAATGCATTATCACCATGCGTGAGAGCTTATTTTGCTCTGAACATTTATTAATCACTTTTTCCTTTGTTGGCAGCGCGCGTCGGTGCGTGTTTCGTGTAAGGTACCTACGTTACGTCTACTGAACTACTAATGATTCTTGCGCTTTCGAGTTTATGAATATTTTTTTTAATAATTTGAAGTTAGTTAAGTAAGTAAGTTTAACTGTATGTTTCGATACTACTACTGATGGGTAACCGCCTTGCATCGGGAAAACAACCATTGAAATTTCACGCTGTATATTTGACACGCGAAACAGGACAGAAATTTGAGATCATCGGTAAATTTAACACTTTCAATGCCTGCACATTCCACAAAATTTTATGATTCATCACATCTTCTTCTTCTCGGTTTGGTTTCCGCACTTAGTCTCTGCACGAGACCATTGTGCGTGAGCCGTGTCGGCCGTCACTCCATCCAGCCAACCTCCCTCCAGAAGCAGATCAGGTCTCTCGGTCTGTTCAGGATGTCTGTAAGGGAATTCAAAGACCCGAGGGTTTGCTTTCGTATGTCAGTGATTTCCGTGCACTCTAGGAGCACGTGTGCCACCGTTTCCTCCGTCCCCATGCATGCCCTGCATAGGGGACTGTCCGTTACACCTATTGTGTGGTAGTGTTTGTTCAGTGAGCAGTGCCGGTGATGGTCCCCGCCACCATTCGCAGGCTTTTCCTGTCCATGATGCGTGTGTGCTTGATCCTGGAGTCCCTCAAGAGTGCTCCGGATATGACGAGTCTGAAGGCTGCCAGGGCAGCCTCTTCTCGTACTATGAGATGCAATGGTGGTAGTCCCAGCATGGCCTGTAGAGCGGCAGTGGGTGCAGTTCTCATGCTGCTGGTGATCGCCACACATGCAAGTCGTTGCAGCTTCTCGAGGTCTTTTTGTGCTGTACCTAAGTCTGTTCTGGGCCACCAGACAAGGGAGCCGTACGTGATGATTGGGATTCATCACATACGGTGCAGGCTACTCGTCTGTGGAATGCATTGCCGTTGTCAGTTAGACAGGCACAGTCACTTGCTGCTTTTAAAAGCTCTGTTGTCCAATTATTTTTATACACTCCTATGATGATGTGTTAGACTTTGACTGACTAAAAACTCACCTTGTACCTACAACAGCTCAGCAGTATCCTCATTTTTGCCTCAAGTAAATATACACAAAAATCGACTTCCAGCGATCATTGCGCGACGAATTTCCGTCTTTCGTGATGAGTTTAATCCCACTTCATATTTTAAGGTACCTAATTGTATTTCTCTCCTCATGACATATTTATATATACAAAACGCATATATTTATATTAAGTATATATATATATATATATATATTTATGTTTTGTATTATATATGTCGGCGCAAAGTCAACGTCAACTTTAATAATACAAATTAATATAGTAATAGTACAAGTTTTAGTACAAATTAATTAGTTATAAATTACTTGATAAGTTGAAATTAGTTCAGATTTGATTATCATAGTCAGTTTACTACTTTTCAATTTAAAAAGCAGTGTTATGATTTGCGGTTACTATAACAGTAAACCATAACTAAAGTTTATTTAAACTTAGGTTTAATACATTAATAGTTTAAAAAACCAAAAACACGCTTTTAAGACTAATGTAATGAGCAGAAATTAGAAATGTTTACTGGTAGGCAGTCCAAGGTTCCATCAGCCACCTTCCAATTCCATCGTCAGACCAGCTCGATGGTACCATAATATTGTATTGTCGTCTAATCTACACATAATTGCCAAGTTTCATGATGATACAACAATTACAAGTAGGTACGTTTAATTCAGATTCGTAGATTTTATTGCATATTTAGTGCGTTACAGATCGGCCTAATAACAAATCTATGGATTACGCGGTAATTAAAAAAGGTTAAGAAAACCGATAACAGATTTTCTTTAGGTTTTTTACCTGAACCTTGAAACCTGATCATGTTCAAAGTCCATTACGTGGCCTTTCTCACAAGTGCAAACACGACTATGATACGATATTCCATCATGGAATGCCAGTGCCTATCTTCCGGCTTCATCATCAGACCTTGAAACCTAATCGTGGTCAAAATTCATTACAAGACTTTTCTAAAAAATCCAAAACAGATATGATACGATTTTCCATCATGAAGTTCCAGTTCATATCTTCCGGCTTCATCATCAGATCAGTTTGACAGTACAGTATTATTGTATTGTCATCAGAACTACATACAACTGCCAATTTTCATTACGCTACGACCTTTAGAAGATGGTTAAATTAGTTATCTTAGATTCCATTACATAGTTAGTTACATACAGGTCGACCTAATAAAAGCGTGTTAAAAACAAGATGCATGTTGCTAAATTCATTTCTTGATTAATAAGCGATATGCGTTAGTTTTAAAATAACTTCTATTTATTTATTGTTTAAGAAATAGTCGATTGGACTACTGTGTCGCAAGCAAACAATATGGCGCGCGTATAAAATGTTTGAGTAAATGTTTTGGTAAATGTTTTAAACAATACAGAATTAATTAAATGTTAAAATCGAGTGCTAAAAATGGTAAAATTAATTAACAAATCATAGTTGGTTACTTCAATCAATGTTATGTGAAATTTGTAAACAAAAGATGTGTAATGACTCCGCAACGATGGTGCCATATTAGGCCGTGCGCGCACTGCCTTGCGGTGGCCGCAATTGCGGTAGTTCTACCGCACCGGTAGAATGACCGGGGCTACCGGTGACTCTACCGCACGCGTTTATTCCACCGCAGTGCGCGCACTTCTATGACACTCCGTACTTCACAGATTTTGCGTTTCCAAAACGCAACGCAGTGCGCTCACGGCCTTAGTATTTTGAAATGGCGGGTCGCTGCGAAGCCACAATTTGAACGTGAATATTGTGGAGACAAGACTTGGTGTTTTAACAGAAATATCTTGTGAGTAAAGTTTATATTTTCATTTTGATTTTAAGGTGGTTTTAATTGTGTTAGATTTTATTAAGATTAAAACGTGTGCAAATAAGATTTGTGAGTATTCATTTACGAAATGAGTGAGCTAGCTGACGTCACGATTTCTAAAAATCCGAATGGTACCGGTCCTCCGTCATATATATATGATTATATTAACTTTAGTTACTTTTTGTGTATGTTATATACTTGAAGTAGGTACACTGACTTTCCCCTCCCCTCTTTCTTTTATGTTCTTAAAGTCCATCCATGTCTGGAAGATATCGCTATCAGCGATAAGACCGCCAATGTAACCATATGTTGCATTATTTTAAATCAAGTGTGTGTTTAAATTACTGGTGTACAATAAAGAGTATTCTACCTATTCTATCTATCCAACAGGTATTCAGATTCTAGAACTTCGAGACCAGTTTTGCCAGGGAGTGTCGTGATATCCAGCTAATTGACTCTGGAGGCCAGGTTGACAGTCGCACCATAAAAATCAATAGTACTTTCTGCGCTGTATTCAGTAAGACTGGAAACTGATCCTGAAATTGTTGGGAAGGATTAAACAGGTGTTGATCGATAAGACAGAATGGGACAAGAAAATAATATTTTCGTTTACATATTATTTTGGTTTCAATGTCACATGTAATCAAGGCGGCAAAGACTTAGGTGTCGAACTTGTGATTGAGAGTCCGCAGGTTCTAACCGCACTCATTACATTATTAATAATATATTATTATTATTAATAAAAAATATAAGCTAATGTAAGAATGAACGTTGTAATGATCGCTTTACTACCGCATGAATTCTTTGTACAGACCAGCAAACATCAGCCATTCCACCTTTTACCAACAAAGAACCAAGTGCAAAAAGAGCATCAAAAGAATCGCATCCATTTCACAACGATTAGATAAACAAACACATATATCTGAATAAAGCTTGTGCAATCTCGTAAATACGTTTAAAGCGAGCCAGCGCTATCTAGCGGCCACAAAGTGAATTATTTAAGTGCTTGCTACGGAGAGATGTTTTGAGTTATTTCATTTAGTAGTCGCCGCTTCGATTTCCAGTCGAGCGGACGTAGAGTGCACCGGACGCCACTGGATAGAGCTATGAATGTTGTAGATGAGGTTTCCAGGATTTTGAAGGTGCAATTTGAACGGGTGTCGACTGTTGAGCATACCGACTTCTCTATTTAATTTGTTACTATATTTATATATCTTCTTTTTTATTGATAATAGGCTCACGTTTGACCACCATCTCACTTGATGGTAAGTGATGATGTGTTCGAATATGGAGCACGCTTAAAAGTAACCTATTCACTCTTGACTTAAAGACCCCTAGGTTATGGCTATCGGGAAACAGACTTCGGCAGTGAATTCCACTCCTTAGCCGTACGCACAATGAAGGTATTCCCAAAACGTTTAGTACGTATAGGTGAGATGTCCACCATGTAACGATGACGCATCGCCGTTTGTCTTGTAGTCCGATGATGGAACGGCGGATGGAATTGGCGGAATTAGATCGTGTAATTCCATCGCACACTCCCCATCCAAATGTAACCGAAATGTATTTTTATCCATATACAACATGTAACGGAAACGTTTCATATGTTTCTTGAATACCAGTAATAACAAACGTGTCACAGCACTATGAGGGTCATCACTTTCCACGTCACTTGCCAATAAAACGATCATTCTCTTCGTTCTTCTTAATTTGAAAAATTCGGCCTCTGGTATCAATGTATTGAAATTTCTAATATGCTCCACACATGTAGACATAGGATTAGAAAACCCTTGCCATATCGTTTGTTATCATCCAAAGAAGCCGTGCACTCGGTATGTATATACCCTTTAAATTACACGTTGTATATATACAATGTGTATCAAGTATGTAGTTTATTACTTATGTATTATATATAAATAAATAGTGCACCATGGATTACCCGCGTATTTATTTTCTCCTGCTGTGCCAAATGCTTCGAAAGGTTGTCTGTAAAAGATCGCTGTTAGCGATAAGACCACCCATTGTAACACCATATTTTGTTGTTTTTAAGTCCTCATTTAATTCTGTTATGGAGTACAATAAAGAGTATATCTAACTATTTTTTAAGAGACACGGATTCAATTAGTATCTATGTAATTTGATATAATTATTGAACAATGATTTGGACATTTTGAAATTGATTTGACAAAATGTGTAAATTTTATCATAATTCGTTACGTAAATTCATAATATTGGGAAACATGATTGAACCTTATTTATTTTCATTATAATCTGCATGCGCGTGTTAATTCCTGATATGTATGTATACCCATTTCTATATGCAAATAAATAAATAGAATCTAATCCATGCTTAACAATATGACTTTGTGTGCAAGAATGATTAATTACTAAGCATTACTAGCTTAGTTATTGATCATTCAAATGGACATATTCATCTGGTTTTATTTTCAATCACTTCACAAAGAACATTTTAATGTTTTAGTAAATTTACAAATTGGACATATTTTGAGTACTCAAAGGCAACAGTTAAAGCCATAATTATTCTATAAAGTAAAATAATGTATTGCATTTCTGTTATTTCGTATTCACTTTTGTCTTTTAAATATGAATGCGGGTACAATTTTGCATATATATTTTATTACTGGGTATAAAAAGCTAACGCTTGAATATTCCGAAGTGCCTCCAGGCTATGTATCGACTATGGTATTGCGCTTCGGTTTTCAGTGGATTTTTATCTAAAATATATCTACATTTTTTTTTGATGAAAAGGAAAACATATTGGAAAAATTACACGAAGCGACTGCGTATTCTGCGAAGATTTTTTCCCATACAATTTTGCAACAGTATGTTGTTTTTTTTTCTGTAAAGGCGATGTATAGGTATTATTTCAATAATTTTACGCTTAACTAGCTAAAACCCACGCTTATATATTCCATAATTTATGTGTGTATTCATGCATATTTCTTTTAACCCAAATGTAGCCGGAAGCTCTGAATTTGGTTCGGTGTTTTAGTAACATGTCGGGGTAGTATGAACTAATTATATAGGTATTTGTATGAAGCACTAATTTTACTAGTGCATAAATGTACCAGAAAGGCTGCTGCAAGACACGAGTGGCGGAGCATACTGAGGCGAGTCACTCAACTAAAATAACGACCACGAACACACTCCTTCAAGATTAATTCTTCTCATTTTATGTTACTAACTGACGAGGTAAGCGTTGTTTTGCTGATCTCTGGGATGGATCTGCTAAATACCAGCTTGATGTACTTGAGTCTATCGAGAAACGGGCCAAGAGGCGCATTGGTGACGAGAATCTGGTCGAGGGAAAGCTCCAGAGCCTTGAACATCGGCAGCGTGTTGCAAGACTATCAGTTTTCTATCGGTCACACTTCGGGGAGTGTGCGATGGAATTGCACTATCTAATTCCACCAAGCCCGTTCCATCATCGGACTATAAGACAAACGGCGATGCGCCATCGTTACATGGTGGACATCTCAAAACTTACGCACAAAACGTTTTGGGAATACTTTCATCGTGCGTACAGCTAAGGAGTGGAATTCCTTGCCGGAGTCTGTGTTTCCAGATAGCTGTAACCTGGGAGTCTGTAAGTCAAGAGTGAATAGGTTGCTTATAGGCAAGCGTGTTCGCGCGTTCATCTTCGACCACATCCTCGCTTAACATTAGGTGAGATGGTGGTCAAACGTAAGCTCATCAACCATCAGACCCACCATTATCATCACCTGCTTAACCTGTTCCTGCTTAACTATGTCGGGGTCGGCTCCCAGCTTTGCTGGATATAGCTGAGAACTAGTATTTTACATGAAGCGACTACTTATCGAAATAAAAATCGGTTCAGCTTTTCTAAAGATTAGCCCGGAATAAAAGAAAGACAGACAGTTTTGGAGACAAACAAAAGTGTAAAAAAAGGTTTTGTTTTTTTTAATATCATGTGAATAACTTGAAGCATTTGAGAAAACACAGTTATCAACCGACTTCAAAAAGGAGGAGGTTCTCTATTCGGTAAGTATTTTTTATGTGTGCTTTATGTATACCGATTACGCCGAGATTTCTAATCCGCTTTACGTGATTCTTGCCTTTTTTTTTATAAACATACACTGGTTGTATCTATATTTTTTTACATAGATCATTGCTTTATTGAATTATTTGAAGCAATATGTTGGTCAAATCTCAAAGTACATCCACTCGACTTTCATTCGTACATCGTCTCACAAACACAGTGTAGTAGAAACATCGCTACCTTCGGGAGGTCTCACACTTACACAGCTTTGCTCCCCGGCTCCGCCCAGTGCATGTGTGTGGTACAAGGAGATGGGTGTAGACTTTTGTGTGGCCTTCAATACATTCACACAATGACAATTGGGAAACAAATGGCGAGCTTTTGAAACTGGTATTTTTTTTAAAGAGAACTATCAATATAGGTAGAATTACATTACTAGCAATCTTGTTAACCAATCCAACTAAGCTGAATATGCAATTGTGTCTGGAGTGGATTCACATTCGGATCACAAGTCCTACATCATAGCTATTAACTGTTGGCGCTTACCAAAATATTTGAACTGATATTGGATTACCGAATGCACTTGGAGTTTAAAAATTATAACGTACACAGCAAGCCTATGATTAATCCCAGTGCTCGACAAATCTCTCCACTTTTCCATTCCAAACCTGTCTTTCCTGTGCAATTTCTGATCACGTTTGCCCCGCGAACATTATCAGATCGTCATCACATTGCACAACGTTCCTCCACATCAGGTGCCCCCAGTGAGTGATTACCAACCTGACCGGGCGCATTCGCGCGACGTGGCCTGCTCACTCCCACTTCAGCTTGGCTGTGCTTGGCTAACTCCAAAACCAGCTACCCGCGTAAGGGAGCGCAGGGAGGTGTTAGTAACGCGATCTGTTCGCAATGCTGCGCTAACAAATCTTGAGTTTGTATATGTTTATGTACACAATGTAATTAGAGTCACGGAGTTACCGCGCCTACTACAACTTTAGATGCCTAATGCATTGATATTTTTGTTTTTGTTTTGACATGTTTACTGTACATTCAAACCGTCACGTTCATTGTTAGTTACTGTGCTGTAAACCTCAAACTTGAATCTTATTCAGCTTCTTTCATAGCTAAATTAATGATTATTCATGTCTTAGTGCGCTGGTTGACGTAACAATGTCTTAAACAAGCGGCACGATGACAGTGTAATGTTACTAATTAGTTAGACAGACTAGATTTTTCCCTTGACGTATCATACAATAGACTTTAAAACAATCAATCAATCAAACACACACACGCAAATTCACTCTCCCATAAACACACACAAACAAATTCACTCTAACATCCACACACACATACACACACACGTACACACGCGCGCGAGCGCTTTCAAACTGACACACATACGCACATACAAATATCAGACGCACACTCAGAGTGACATATATACATATATACCATTGCTTTTTTTTCATTTTATTATTTAATGTATTAGTGTACTTTATTCGCCCACTGCACGCGCCGATATTTTTGTGTAACACCAATTAGACCCATTATAAGGGCTCTCTTTCCTAAGATACAGACAGGTTTTCTGCCTAGTTTAGGAAAGGGAGGCCAATGACTCATCTTATTATTTTCTATATGATTTCTAAGTATAAGACAACTCTGTACTTACATTGATCTTATATGTACAAATAATTTGCACGCTTGTTACAAGCAAAACATGTTGTACCAATTTAGAATTTTTGTATCACCTATTATACCTACCATGTTTTTAGCAAATAAATATTATTATTACTAAAAAAAAAAAAAAAATCACCATAGATAATTGCCATACCAAAAGGTGCGTTCGGAAACGTTCGGTACTAAACACAAGTTGTGATCGCGATTTCACTCTCGTGAAAATATTTTATTTCACCAAAAACTGTAACGTATAATTATCACTCAGCAATAACGCAGCAGTCTAATGATGAAATAATTTTTGAAATTGATTCAGCAGTTTTGGATTCGTTAATAAATGCGAAAATGCAAATCTTTCATCTTTATAAAATTAATATGTACAAGATGCGCTCGCAAATTCGTTTGCATCGGATATCTTTTGCGCGTAAACCTCGATTCCGTGGTAATTCTGGGATGAAAAGTCTATACGTTTAACTCTATGTCTGTATGCATATATTTGTTTATTATATCATTATAATTTAGTATTTTAGCTATGTATGTTTTATTTATAGTAATTTGTATTTATACACCAGTTTGTATAAATACAAATTACGATAAATAAAACATACTTAGACAGGAGAGTTGAAGAAAAGATGATAGACACAGTTGTCTATCATCTTTTCTTCAACTCTCCTGTCGCAGGTCTGCTGGAAGAAATTTCTTAGGAAATAAACATAATAAAATTCCGCCCTCTTTATTGCACACCATAAAATCTATACAACGTGTAACGGAAACCCCATATCTATCCAAAAGGACTGAAGACAACATCTGGTATGGAGTCTCTATGCAAAGTTTCAGCTCAAAGTAAGTGACTCACAGAATTGACCCTAAATTATCGGTTTCATATGTTTCTTGAATACCAGTAATAACAAACGTGTCACAGCACTATGAGGGTCATCACTTTCCACGTCACTTGCCAATAAAACGATAATTCTCTTGGATTTTCTTAATTTGAAAAATTCGGCTTCTGTTATCATTAAGTTATCAATGTATTGAAATTTCTAATATGCTCCACATATGTAGACATAGGATTAGAAAACCCTTGCCATATCGTTTGTTATCATCCAAAGAAGCCATGCACTTGGTATGTCTATACCTTTTAAATTACCTACACGTTGTATACATCAAAGTGAAATACCACTCACTCAGTCAGTCAGTCAGTATTGATTAATCACGAAATCTCAGAAACTACAAATAGTAGGGCTCTCAAATTTTTCATGGGGGTTCCTTTTAGTACGCAGATGCTCGCTAAGACGGGATTTGTGGGAAAAACTTCCCACGCGAACGAAGTCGCGAGCAACTGCTAGTAATTAAATAAGGACTTAAAAACTACAATGGGTGTTACAATGGGTGGTCTTATCGTTAAAAGCGATCTTTTACAGATAACCTTTGGCTGGAGTTGACATAGAAAAGTTTCTAAATAAAAAATAAAAATAAATTCTCAATAGTTCATAGTTGTAGCGCTTGTAATATTTATATTGTATACAGCTAAGGGTTTTAGAACAACTTTGTGACATACCTATATTGTTTTACCTACATTTTTCTAATGCGAAGGTTTGTAAGGATGGATGGATGTTTATTACTCTTCCACGCAAAAACTACCGAACGTTGTATGCTTTTTTTGGTATGGAATATCATCCCATGACTGCCTCCCAATCTGGGCGAAGCGGGAGGGTCTGACAGACTTTTACTCATTAAAACCCATCCGTGTTCCATCATATGCCCTTCGTGTTCCGAGACCGCGGTAACTCTTTCGAACAATTCCGTAACAACGTTGTATGCTGGTGTTGTAACGATACTTAAAATCCTGGAATAACACAAGCTACTTTGTATCCCGGTGTTTCCATGGGATCGGGATTTATACGAGAAAACCTTCCCACGTAAACGAAGTCACGGGTAGAGGCTAGTCTTCAATATTTTTTCTGGAGTCTATGAATCCAAAAATAAATTTATTATAAGTATCTGTAAGTACTTTCACGTATATAATCCCTAAATACACGTGGACCTTTTATGATATATAAAACTCAATTAAATTTGGTGCGTCGGATATAGGATATAACTCTGGCATTTTGCGCGCGTTTTATAACGAACAAAATAATATTAATAAACACAAAAAACACGTTCATATTTGATTCTATGAAATTGTGTGAATGATTTTTTTATATTGATGAGTATCTAAATATTAACAGGGATAACTTTTATGGAAAACAAAATGGAATAATTGACTAATCGTACCTACCTATGTTAGTAGATTTCCAATCGTATGTTATAATGTGTAACCCATCAAACTGTGATATACAAGGTGTAAGGTGCGCAATACCTCAGACACCTAATTTAATATATATATTTTAAATCATCTTAATTCCTATTGATTGTAATAGAAATTATCGTCTTTGTAAGTCGTTCTTTCAATTATTTTAATGTTTTGATTATTATTACTATTTTTTAAGTTTTTGTACATTATTTTAGTTAGTTTGTATTTTTATGGAGTTTGTAATTTAACCGTAAAATCTGGAGGTCGGGCGATTTGAGGGCTGAAATACAGGTTTATACCTAGTTTAGCCCCAATAGCTAACATTTTCGTGTACTTACTCATACTTTTAAGAAATTAGTGTATTTGGCAAAACAGTGTACAATTCTTTTGTGGAAATAAATTATTATTATTAATTATTATTATTATTATTATTACCTCAGACACCCCAATTAGAATATTAAATTATAAGTCTAAAACAACATCCGTAACTAAATAAATTGAAACCAAACCTAGATTTTTTTTATAAAATAGTTATCCTTACTAATATCCTAATATCCTTACGCAGACGCATACACTCATGCAATGTTAGCGGCCGACACGCACACGAGCGCATTTCTTTTAATTAAAGATTGTATTAATTTACGTGTCGTGATACAGTGTTTCCATTTTTAACCGACTTCAAAAAAGGAGGTTTACAATTCGTCTTGAACTTTTTATTTTTATTTTTTATTTATATATTCCTCATAACTCGGAGATGGCTGGACCGATTTGAAAAAATCTTTTTTTGTTTGAAAGGGTATACTTTCTAGTTAGTCCCATTGTCGTCACGTTTGGATCTGATGATGGAATCATGGAGAAATCAAGGGAACTCTTCAAATATTATAGGCACAGCTATAGCGTTTTGGGTATTTCTTATAGTAACTAATAATATAATAATAATATTCCACAACTTTCCACACAACGCCATCTAGTCCCAAACTAAGCAGAGCTTGTGGTATGGGTACTAGACAACTGATAAACATACATATATATTTCTAAATACATACATATTATAGATAAATTACACCCAGACAAAGAACAAACGACCGTGCTCATCACACAAACATTTGTCCTAGGTGGGAATCGAACCCACGACCTTGCGCATAGCAGTCAGGGCCACTGACCACTATACCAACGGGCCTGTCAAACTAACTAACTTTTGCAGTTGCTCTCGATAAGTACCATTTGAGGAAGTAGAACTGATGATGAAGACCCCAGATGGCCACCGAAACTACTCAATAATAAGTATTTCGTGGATTGCGATTAGATTACTTGAATATAGATGTTAAGCACTTTATGCTCGTCACAATGCATGTGGTGAAGTAGAATTGATGGTGATGTACCAGGAGAACTCCTCAAAAACTAACGGCTCTGCACCGGGAAAAGCAATATTTTGTAAAAGGTGATAAGTAGCTGACATTTTGGCTTTGGTAACTAGATATATTACAAACCGACCCACTAAAAAGCGTGAAAAAATAACTTTTTAGCAAAAAATAGAACCGACTTCCATATCAAAACACTACAAAGCCAAAAATAACTTTAATTTCGGAAGGCGGTGTCAAAAAACTAAAAGAAAATACAAAACAAATGACACCGACTACCGAAATTAAAGTTATTTTTGGCTTTGTAGCAGGGCTCTGAACCGGTTTAAAAAGAACGATTAATTTCGATTAAATACCGGTAAATATATCGTTCCTTCATTAACCGGTTTAACAAGTGAACTGTTCTTATGTAACCCAAATAATAAAGGTTACCGGTTACATAAGCACAAACGGTTTTGACACCCAAATTAACCGGTTAATTGCGTAATTCGTAAATATTTTCAACAAATTATAGTGACATTAGTACCCCAGAAAACATTAGGAAAAAAGATGTTAGGTGCGCGTAGATTCGTGTTTCGACTTACTTAGTTCGAGCTTAGTTCTTTGCGCGCCCGCAAACAAAGCGTCAAGCATACCTACGCCAGTCGCTACTTACTCTTTTTTATTTGTTTTTAACCGGTTAATTTTCACATAAAACCGGTTTCCCGTAAAAACCGGTTTTGCAACCTTAACCTAAATCGATTTCGGTTTGGGGTCAATGACCGTAACCGGTTAAGAATTTTAACCGGTTTCCGAGCCCTGCTTTGTAGTGTTTTGATATGGAAGTCGGTTCTATTTTTTGCTAAAAAGTTTTTATTATTCACATGGCAAAGAATTTATGGATAGGTACTTATAACATTTACATGTACCTATATACGTTCAGAAAGTTTTCATTGAGTACAACTCCGGTAATCGTACTCAAAGAAACCCTCACCTACGACTTCATCCGTGCAATAAAAAGTAGTCTATTATTACTATTCCAGATTAATCTGTCCCTAAACTTTTGCTTTTATAATATTAGTAAATACTTATTTATATAAACTTTAAAAAATATGCTTCAACTTACTATTTCATAAATAGAACTACAAACGATGTACAAATATTTGGGCTACAAACAGTCTTCATGTATAATTGAGTAGAAAATAAACATCGTTATTTAACATCAACTAATAATGTATCGTACGCCGCTATATATAAATACGCACACATAATAATAATAATAATATGGACGAAGTTATCTTGACGAATAATTACCGGAGACATATTATGAAGAATATATTATAATAGAATAGAATTATATCATGGTTTGACAGCAATAATCTAATTATAAACTTAGAAAAGACAAAAATCATGCATTTTTATCAAAGGATCCCAAATACAATTCTTGACATTAGCTATCTAGGGACGAAAATTGAATCAACTACCACTACTAAATTTCTTGGAATTAATATAGACAACAATTTGACTTGGAGAGCCCAGACAGATGAAATATGTAAAAAACTGAATAAATTTGCCTATGCTCTCTTTAAACTATCAAAGATTGTGAGCCTGGAATCATTACTGATAGCCTACCACGGCTATGTTGCATCAACACTCAGATTTGGCGTAATATACTGGGGTAATTCAGTAGATAGAGAAGTCGTATTTAGAGCCCAAAAAAGATGTGTCAGAGCTATGTGTGGTCTTAAAAGCACAGACAGTTGTCAGCCGTTCTTTATTTGCCTAAAAATTCTTACCTTGCCATCGCTGTACATATACGACGCAAATATATTTGTCAAATCTAACCCTTCACTATACAAAATAGCACCTAAAAGCTACTACAGAAAACTACGAGACAAAAATAAGTCAGAGCTCGAAGTGAATAATGGCAAAACTGCACTAATGAATAAAAGTATCTTTTGCGTGGCTCAAAAAATATTTAACAAACTACCTGAAAAGATAAAGACATTAAATCTGGACAATTTTAAAAAAGAATTATTAAGAATTTTGATAAACAAATGCTATTACTCAGTAAAGGAATATTTGGACGATAATTCTATAATTACTGCTTCAGAAAATTGTACATAAACTTAGACGATTTTGATTTATATTTGACATTAGCATTAATATGACATGTAATCAAATTTATTTGACATTTATTAAAATTGATTATAATTTTTTATATTGCTATACATGTTTCTATAAAAATATTGACTTGTTGACTATTAAAATTGTACATCACCTTAGACGACTTTGTATTTTAGACATTATAATTATTCCCAAGTTGAAAAATATCTGTGTGACGAGCAACATGGTTTCAGAGCAAAACGGTCGGTGAATACGAACCTTCTTACCCTAGTAGACTATATTTCCAAACGTTTAGACCAGGGAGGCCAAGTAGATGTGTTGTACTTTGACTTCCGGAAAGCGTTTGATAGGGTCAATAACGATATTCTGCTGGCGAAACTTTGCGCTATCGGTTTTCCACCACGTCTCCTGCGGCTCCTCGCTGACTACCTCCGCGATCGTCAACAGTTTGTCAGATTGGGGCTTTATGAGTCCAAGCCCTATCATACACGCTCCGGAGTCAGTCAAGGATCAATTCTGGGACCACTCCTGTTTTTAATAATGGTCAACGACCTTCCATCAGTCATTCTTCATGCCAAAAGTCTGCTATATGCAGATGATTTAAAGCTTTTTTCTGAAATCCACTCTGAAACCGATTGCTTGGGGCTGCAACGTGACCTAAATTTGATATTAGATTGGAGCATAAAGAACAAAATGGAATTTAACCCTGCCAAATGTTTTGTAATGACATTTACTCGTGCACGTCATCCCATCAACTTTGCGTACAAAATTAACGACAGCACCATTACCAGGACAAGTACAATGAAGGATCTAGGTGTACATTTTGACAGCAAACTCACTTTCCATGATCACATATTATTAGTAGCAAAAAATTCATTTCAACGTTTAGGTTTCGTACTACGCAATGCTAAGGACTTTAAGAACATAAGTGTTATAAGATCTATATTTAACGTACTAGTTCGCAGTAAGCTGGAGTCTAGCGCATGTGTCTGGAATCCTTTTGAAAAGAAATACACATTAGTTTTAGAGAGGGTTCAGAAGGCTTATCTTAGGTACCTTTATAAGCGTACTTTTGGTTTCTATCCCTTTTTGTATCCTTCTAACTTTCTCCTAGGCATTTTAGGGTATAATTCTCTAGAAGTTAGACGGAAAAATGATCAAATCATTAATATGGTTAAAATATTTCGCGGAAAAACAGATGCTCCTGATCTCCATGATGAACTAAGCCATCTATTTGCTCCGATCAACTTTAACCGAAATAGGAGACACAGATTGTTCGCTGTGTCCAGGAGTCGTACCGTCGCTCGAGCCCAGTCTCCTATTCCTCGAACACTCTTCGCGCTCAACGTTCTCTTGGATGCCAAATCTGATTGTGATGTGTTTGCGGATGAATGGAAGAAGATCTTGTCTGTATGCCTGGAGTACTGTGAGATGAGTGTATGACTGTTAGATGTTTTTTTATAATGTCTTCAATTAATGTACTTGGCTTTCGGCCGTGTTATTTTGAAGTAAATAAATAAATAAATAAATAAATGACATGTAAAATAATCTATTTGAATTGACTTAACTTAAAATTTATTAATATGCATGTACTAGATTAATACCGTAAAAGTCTGCATAGATACCTTACGTTGACAATGTCAATTAAATCATATTTGTACGCTTCTAGGCAGAACATATACATATATCTGACATTGATTTTGACATTATTATTATTTTAATTTATTTTATATTTAACTTAGAGTTGACAATTTATGTAACTTAACTATTTTTTTTTTAATTTATCTATTTTGCATTGTATACTATTGTCACATCATAATATTATAATTAATGCATAACTTAAATTCATAATAATATATTTGCACGCCATATTTGGCAAACATGATTGAATCTAATTTTTATTATGTTACCTTGCATGCACGTTTTTTTTATTCTTGTATGTATACACATGTTTATGCAAATAAATGAATCTGAATCTGAATCTGAATCTGAAGGACGGGACGATTGACGTGTGTCGGGCATGCCATCATCCTGGTGAGTCCATCAGACATATTGTCTCCGGTTGTTCTCGTCTTGCTAACGGCGAGTACTTGCATAGACAACCAACAACCAAGTAGCCAGAATTATCCATCAGCAACTTGCTTTGAAATACAAACTTGTCGATTCTGAGGTACCGTATTACAAGTATGTGCCCAACCCAGTTCTCGAAAATGACCATGTCACGTTGTACTGGGATCGGTCTATCATCACTGACAGGACTATTGTTGCCAATAAGCCTGATATAGTGGTGATAGACCGATTAGTGCGCCGCGCAATGATAATCGATGTTACCATCCCACATGACGAGAATCTCGTGAAAGCTGAGAAAGAGAAACACATAAAGTATCTCGACTTAGCTCATGAGGTTGTTGACATGTGGAATGTGGACTCGGCTGTCATTGTGCCGATTGTCATGTCAGTCAATGGGCTGATAGCTAAAAGCTTCGACGACCATCTGTCGAAGCTGGCGTTGCACAGCTGGATAAAGGGCCTGATACAGAAGGCAGTTCTCCTCGATACAGCTCGCATTGTGAGGAGGTTCCTTTCTCTGGAGACCTAACCACCGGTAGCTTGGACCCTACTCCCGACACCGATGGACTGCCATTTTTTATATTTTTAAATGTTTTTTTATTGTAAGTTTTTATAGAAAAATATTTAAAAATGTAATTTTTGAGATATGTGTTGAATAAAGGAAATAATAATAATAATATTCCACAACTTTTTCACACAACGCCATCTAGTCCCAAACTAAGCAGAGCTTGTGATATGGATACTAGACAACTGATAAACATACATATATATTTCTAAATACATACATATTATAGATAAATTACACCCAGACAAAGAACAAATGACCGTGCTCATCACACAAACATTTGTCCTAGGTGGGAATCGAACCCACGACCTTGCGCATAGCAGTCAGGACCACTGACCACTATACCAACGGGCCACCACCACTATACAAACGTATATCACGGCTAGGCAGCGAGTATGAGTGCGTCCTCATTGCCTAGTCGTGTGTACTCTATGAGTTCACAAAGTCGAGTACGAATGGCAGTCGCGTATAATATTCCAATAGCGTAGTCGATGTGAAAGGATTTTGATTAGCTCGCGAATGGCTCTTAAAGCTTTAGGCATACAGATGATTTGAACAGCCAATAGGGAGCATTTTGCTCGTCGACAAACATGCAGTACAAAAATGCGGCAGACCCAATATCACCCGGAATGTGTTGTTATATTTCATGCACTGATCACTTTATGGCTTCTGCGTGAAGTTCACTCACAGACTGCACCTGTAAAAGGATTGGCAGTACGCTTCGAAAAGCGTCACCTCTTCACCTGAGCTGATTAAAGCCATAACATATCTTCAATAATCCCTTCACTATCACTACATAGTATAAAACAAAGTCGCTTCCCTGTCTGTCTTAGATCTTAAAAACTCCGCAACGGATTTTGATGGGGGTTATTTTAATAGATAGAGTGATTCCTGAGGAAGGTTTTAATGTATAATAAGTTAAGGTTTTGTGTAGATTGAATGAAATATGATAATATTACTTCAACATATCGGAAAGAATTAAGCCTATTGGGAGCTTTAATCGAAAACGCTGCCTGTAGTCGGTGTCTTTAGTTTTGTATTTTCGTTTTTGGCACCGACTTCCGAAATTAAAGTTATTTTTCACTTTGCAGTGTTTTTGGGAGTCGGTTTAATTTTTTGGTAAAAAGTTTTTATAAGTTAAATTAAAGATTTTTCCGTCAAAATTTAACATCTATTTTTAAGACGGAAATCGATTCAGTAGCCGATTCTGAACCAACTAATCAGTAATTGCGTTTATTCTGTTACACGTTGTGTATTAAAAAAATAACCATGATGTGATCTACACATGAGCTCGGGGGTAAACTATAACAGCGTCATGATCCGTTTAGCCTGTTTCCAACCATGCCAGGGTTGGTTTAAAATCTAATTGGATACAGCTGAATAATATTATTTTCATGGAGCGAATGCCTATCCGACTTCCACCACCCAGTAGCTGGGTAACACGATAGTCTTCAGCAAAACTGGCTTTAGATTTTCTGGCTTCTGTGTGACGTGACGACTGTCAAAGATGGTACAGACGCCAGCACATCAAGCTACAACAATCTGTCAAATTTCTTTGATAGATTTTCAACTTTATCGTTAAAGAAATTAGGTTCAAGGTTGATTGGGATATTTTGAGAGTTTCGGGTAGTTTTATGTGCTGGCGTCTTTATCCGGTAATAATTCTAATGACTAAGGTGTCGGCCATTTGATTGAGAGATTGCGTGTTCGAATTCCAGGCATTACACTATTGAAGCAGTCATGCTAGCAAAGGAGGATACCGACGCGCGAGGGAGAAGCATCTCTCTTCCTCACGCCCCAACCCCCGCGGGAGACCCCCGGGCGTCGGGCATCGGGGATCGCCTGCAGATCTCCGGCCATCGTAAGCGCGGGCTTGCGGACGGCGAGCAGGGGTAGCTTACTATCCGGTAAGCCCGATTTACACTTCAACAAGTACAGTAGCGAGTTAACTTGCGTCATCGGCGAGTTAAGTTGTTATTGTAGTTTGAACGGCAAAAGCGAGTTAAGTAGTAGTACATTAACAACTTAACCGCCAATGACGCAAGTTAACTCGCTACTGTACTTGTTGAAGTGTAAATCGGGCTGTAAGGATCAGGCCCGGGTCAGCGGCGCGATGTGTTCGTGTGACGGGGTCCTATAGAGCCATTGCCTACCGGGGTTGCGGGAATGTTCTAACGAGATACCGCGGCCCCGGAACTTAAGGGCAGCTGAAGGAGCAGGGTGGGTTTGTAGTCAGTAGAAGTCTGACACTCCCTTCCGCTCCACCCATAGCGGGATAAGTCATTCGATGATTTTCCCACCCAGAGAAAAAAAACGGCATTACACTATTGCCATTCCAGTCACAAGCATGTTTAGCTTAGTTGGAGAGGTTAACAATATTGCTAGAAACCCACATTGCTAGCTCTCTTTTTTTGGTTGAAAGCTGGTCATCCATCCACAAATCAACCTCGGTAAGCCATACTTATCCTGAGCGGCTGTTATTGTAATACAGCCACTTTTTTTTTTTTTCTTTTCTCTTTCTTCAACACGGCAATCTGTTGTTCACAACAATAAGCCACTGATTTGTCTGATACTATTATCTGTTTGTGGTTTTTAGCTTGGAGAGACACTTCTCAAGGGGGTGGCTCATTCCATCCTGGTAAATCTATCTTGTAGAGTTGGAACACTGTGTCTTTTTAGTCTTTTGTATTGAAGGCTTTGATCTCCAGTTAGTCTGAGGGCAAGCTCGTTTTTATGCTTAGAGAGCCTTTTTTGATATGCGCTGCTATATTTTGTTATCTCCTGTTTAACAGTTGGTAGTTTTATGTCAAGATATGTTAGTTTATTACTGATATAAAATGGAGTGTTAAAGATGGCTCTCAGTGTTTTTGTTTGAAACCTTTCTAGTATCTCTATATTACTGTTGCTAGCTGTACCCCAGAGCTGGATACCATAGGTCCAAATTGGTTTTAGGATGGCTTTGTATATTGTCAATTTGCTGTGTGTGGTCATTTGTGAGTGGCGTCCTATTAACCAGTACATACTACGTAATTTTAAATCTAATTGCTTTCTCTTTGTCCATATATGTTTTTGCCATGTCAGCCTTCTGTCCAAATGCATGCCCAAGTATTTGGCATTGTCATCTTGCGGGAGTTCTTCATTGTTGAGTGTAACTGGCGGACACGTATCTCTCCTGAGAGTAAAAGTTACGTGTATTGACTTGCTTTGATTGGCGTGGATTCTCCAAAGTACAAGCCATTCTTCTATTTTGTTGAGATGGTGTTGTAGATTTTCTGATGCAGTTACTGGGTTTTCGTGTGTGGATAACAATGCTGTATCATCGGCATACGTTGCGACCGAAGTCTTGTCTGTTGTTGGTAGGTCAGCAGTAAATATAATGTATAGAACCGGGCCGAGTATGCTTCCCTGCGGTACTCCTGATTTGATCTCATACAAGACGCAAAGTTCTTCGTGAAATTTTACTTCAAAACATCGTTTACTGAGATAAGACTTGATAATATGAAGAAAAGAGTGAGGGAGCATCTTCTTGATTTTATATAACAAACCCTCATGCCATACTTTATCAAAGGCCTGGCTGATATCCAAAAAGACTGCAGAACAATACTTCTTTTCCTCTATCGATCTACTTATAACGTCGACGATGCGGTGTACTTGCTCAATCGTTCCGTGATTTTCTCGGAAGCCAAATTGATGGTTGGGAATGATATCATCAAGGTATGGCCTCATCCTATTAAATACAGCCACTAGCTTATTTTTCGTCGTCGGCCACATTACTTACAAAATCAGTTTACGTCTATTCAAATAATTTGTTGTTTTTGTAGCAAATCTAATAAAAGAATACACACGATACCATCGCTTCGAGTAACACAAATAGCCATGAACCTCGGTACATACCATCAAAACACAACACAGATTTTTAATAACTTGAAAGCCGAGTTCATCGCTGACAGAGCCATTAGTGTAGTCCGGGCTTAAATTGAATGATGGCGGGTTCTTTGACAAGTTGTGTTTGTGTTGAGGATAAGGCTTCGCTTACAGTTAACTGATGTATGGCTTTGATAGGCTCGGCGCATACAAAGTCACGGGAACAGTTTATATGATCTTTTGTCGTGGATGGGATAACGGTAGTATTATTTTGTAGGCACTAGCTTACGCTTTGATATGAGAAACGATTTTCCTGTTTCAGGTCGAATCTAGAGGAAAATACATGAGGATCATAAATAAAACCAAGAGTTTTGTGCTAGGTAGCAATTTCGAATGCATTTTCTATATATTGTTAAGAGACATTATTTTAATATTCTAAAATACTCAACAGCAACAAAGTGGATTTTAAGACTCCGCTCAGAACTGGATAAGACATTTGATTTCAATAATGAAATAATTATGTTTATTTTGCAAATGGGTTAAAAATAAACACTTTTACACGTCAGTTTTTTTTCGTAAATGTAAACTAGATGAGGCCAGTGTTTCCTAACTGACTACTCTGAGAAGAAACACTCAGTCTTTTTTAAAGTCCAGACAATCTGAAGTGATCAAATCATATGAGAGCCATGTAGGTTAATGTCTGTGGCGCCCTTTAGAGGACAGAATCAAACAGATTTGAGCAGGCCCGTCCAAGCAGTGCAAGTATTTGTCAAATATCGCGTAGCTCAACTTATATCTTAAGGAGCTTCAACGATTTGACGAACAATACCAAAGTTAGGACATTTGGGTGGGCCATATAAAGCACTCAAACTGCCAGACAGTGCGGTAATCTATTAATAATATTTGTTGTTATTCCACATTGCTCTCACATTCACAATAAAGCTTTTGCTAAAAGATACATACAAAATATATTACTTGTAAAAAAAAATATGGTCATTTTGTACAAACAAAATTAAAAATGATAAAGTAAAAAAAATAAAAATATATTCTATTACTTGAAAAAGTAAATAATATTGTCATGTTAAAATGTATATAAGGTGTATCTATTCATACACGAAATATTTTAAGAGATATACCTATAGCTTGTAAAGAAACAATAAACACGACAAAAAAATGTTTATCAATGTTTTTTTTTTATTTTACGTAATTATTATAATTTTAAAACTGCTTGAGCCATTTTGCATAAAATCTTTACTCCATACTCTATGAATGACCCGCCCGCCCGCGCCGCGGTGAAGTGACGTGCCCCCGCGCGCCTGTGTCGAGCAGCCGCGTGTTGGTGAGATTGTGCGAGTATTCGCTTCGTATGCATGTCTCCACGTGACGGCGCTACATGCTAGTTATTTCGCGTCCTGAAGGTTACCGCACTCCAGTCTGTGTTCTGCCGGATTCAAACACCTGCCCCCACCTCATTTTACATGAGACCTAACAATATCACTGGTGATCTGTAGTGGACTTACGAAAATACACCTCTGCCTATCTCTACCGAGAAATCAGGCGTGATGATGTTAAAAATAAACCAATGTAGCTAGACTTCGTATCTCATTCTAGTGTCGTTTTAATAACGTATCGCTTACAATGGATAATAAATGTGAATTTAAATTACAATACCATTTAAAGCTAAGTAGGCAAATTATTAAATTCACTCCATTAAAGTTTTACGAAAAGGAACCTAGATGCGATTAAAATATTTTTCAATTATAATCCTAACCTACAATTATTATTATTACCCATCTACATTTACATCTATCCTACCTACATCACATACGATGATACGAATTGAATGGACTTTAAGAGACGTTGACCTCTGAGTTCGTTGTTTCTTTTCAGAGTAGTCAGGAAACACCGGCCTCATCAAGCTTTACTCAAAACTCAAAAAAATGACGTGTAAAAGTGTACTATTTAGAACCAATTTACAAAATAAATAATTATTTCATTTCATCTGTAAGCTAGGTAAATACCAATAAACAGCTGATAGGTTCAACTCAAATTCGCATGTTAATGACCTCTGTGAGGTTATTAAGATGAGTCGAGCGAGTCGTATCCGTCAGCTGTTTGTTAGTTGCCCACACATGTGAACTTTAAGAATGCCGTCAATCTATACTAATATTATAAAGCGGAAAAGTTTGTTTGTTTGTTTGTTTGCTTGAACGCGCTAATCTTTGAAAGTACTGGGTGGATTTGGATAAAATTTGGTATGGAAGTAGCTTGAAGCTTGAGGAAGGTTATAGGCTACTTTTTAACCGACTGCAAAAAAGGAGAGTTATGTTTTTACCGTGATAGAATCCACGGGAGCGAAGCCCCGCGTGAGTACTAGTAATGAAATAATAGGTACTTATTATTCTACAGTATTATTGTTTTGGCTTTATGTCGCAGTGAAGTTAGTCGGAAACCTGTCTATTTTACAAGAAATTCGTAATTGTGACGCTTTTTACGAATTACAGTAACAATAATTTGGCGTGTCTAAAAATTAGAAACAACTTATTTACAATAATTTATAATGTACATACCTAGTACCTTCTTCCTTGCACTTTTAATTATGTGTCTCTATCACTAACCATCACTGCGAAAGCGTTCACCATTCGCGTTTTTAATTGTTCCACACTTGATATGGTATGGCCGTCATTACCATAAACCAGGTCTTTAGCCCTACCCCACATTTACACTAAACCGCGTCGGCCTATCAATATGTGGATTTTCTGATGCCCACCAGTGTGCGTTGTAGATGTTAAACATCCCAACGCGCGTAAAGGTGGACTCGTCCGTCCAGAGTATGCGCCGCGTCGGGTCTTCAAGTAACCAATGGCAAAATTCCACGCGTGGATTTAAGTCTATCGGCTTTAATTCTTCCACCCTAGTGAAGTGGAACGGGTGCTTCCCCTCATCCCGCAGAAGGCGCCAAACGGTCATTTTGCTCACGTTAAAAACACGAACGGCGTCTGATGTGCTGGCCATTGGGTGCTGCAAAAAGAAGTCGACGATGTCGTCCTCGATTCTTACTGGCACTCGTTGCCTTCCTCCATCTGCAGCTGGTGGCATGTAGATCCTATAGTCCATATGCCGCTTTACAGTTCCAAAGATGGTCTGCAGTGATGGTCTTCTCCCAAATCGCTTCAAGAAGAGGGCTTGTGCTGTGAGCAAAATATTTCCACCCTCATTGTAGCACCACCACTATGTTCTGGACCTGGTACTCCTGTAGTTAGGCATTGTTTAATATGTTCCCCGAGCGAGCCCGACGCGTGTCAACTGTTTGCTAAGGCGCGCGCGAGCGACACGACACGCGGATTGAACGGGACGAGTAAGACTGGCCTAGCAAGACGCCGCGACTGAGACGCGGGCGCCGGGAGGGGTAGCAGGTGCCCTCGCCGCCCGCTGCGCGCGCATGTTTTTTCTTTGATCATATTCACAAAAGCTGCGCGCCGTTTCAAATACCGCCGCCCGCGTAAACTAGCATAGTGGATGTTTAAAAATAAGAAAGAACCAGTATTTATTATGTGTGTCAAGTAATATTAAATTATTTAATTTCATTAATAATATACCTAGATATTTTTTCATTTTTTATTGCTATGGTTTCCTTACCACCTATAGGTATATCTCTTAAAATATTTCGTGTATGAATAGATACGCCTTATATATGAAATAATCATTAAAATAAAATAAAATAAAATAAATGAATGAGTAATAAGAAAAATGAAATAAAACAGAATTACAACATATGGAGCAGCTCAATCCCAAGCATTTTTGTTAGCAAGATAGTCTTTGACAGAATAAAAAGCTTTCTGGCAAAGTTTCTGCTTCACAAACAATTTAAATTTATTTAGGCTTAGTTCTTGGATATGACTGGGAAGTTTATTATAAAAGCGTATACATTGACATCTAAATGAGCCCCAAATTTAATTAAAATTAAAATTCCCCCCCCCCCCCCCCTAAAACAGACGAGAGCATCGTGTTAGGCTAATATCTCTGACAAAATTTTCAAAATATTGTTAAGAGTTACTATTAAAAATTTTCAGCTTGTGTTTAAGCGCCTATCAAAAAAGCAGTGAAACCACCAATAAATATGATAAAAACCGTCAGAACTGATTTATTCACCAAATAGTTTCATCACGTCGACGTCCTATTTCTGAATAAAGGTTCCTAAGTAACCTAACCTAAGGAGAAAACGGGGGCTTCCCTTACTCCCTAAGACCCCATCATCTCCTTACCTAACCTTAGCTGCCTGAGTCGGAGTACCACAAATTCTATTTGATTATTGTTTCAGTAAAGTTGGTGAGTATTATTTTATTTATTTTGGTGAGTATTCAAATTGTAGCCATGAGCATACAACAGCTATCCCATTTTATTTTTAACTAATAAGGAAAATATGAAGGAAAATTATTTCTAATAACTTTTTGTTACGTTGAACGAATTTATAAATAAACCCCTCATCAATTTGAACTCGTCGATTATTCTATAATAATTTTATCCTGCCCTTCAATCTGCTAAAAGGAATTGGTGAATTATTTACATGCAGCAATTCCAGCGACTTGTCACAGCGCTGCACCATTTCGTTCGGGGAGTGTAGCCACTTTACGCAACGCTTAGAGCGAGTATTACCCAATTGCAGTTTCCAAACACGGTCTCCCTGGGCGCGGACGACTGATATTAATCAGAGGAACGTTGGATGGGACTGCAGCCGTCTGATTAACGTACCTCGCCATGTTATGAACTGATACGTTTTTCTTCTCTCTCTTCCTTGATGAGGTGGGCTTCATAAGTGGCGTTGATCTTCTAGTCAGTTTGTCGTCATCGTCTCCATTCAGTTTGGCAAAATTCTAATTAGGGGGCCTTTTAAAAACCCACCCTGTTCCTTCAGCTGCCCTTAAGTTCCGGGGCTGCGGTATCTCGTTAGAAGATTTCCGCAACCTAACGCAATTTTCTTTCTTGTTTCATAAATATTGTAGATTGACTGGAGCTGTCGTTATCTGGCTCTACCCGGGACCGCATGACAAAAGCTGCTTTATCAGTTTATCACGATACTTAATTCAATTTTTTAACTTTTTGAGATTCACCGAAAGTAACTTGTGTCAACTTGTGTGGCAAATTAAATGTTGATATTTATAGAAGTAGAAGAACAAACACCGTGTAAATTAATATTTAACTAAAATGTTGACTGGTAGGGAATGCCTCGTTGTTAAAAATAAATAATGAATGAAAACATAAAAAGTACCAATCATAACAGGTACGTAAAATAATAATCAAATTCATGCCAGTTGCACTTCACGAAAGTCTTTGTCAGTAAATTTCAATTCATGATATGAATTGTAATTTTCAGATAGTTTCAGTGCGAAATACATTTACTATTGTGTATACCCAGAATACTTATGGCTATTGCATATAAACGTAAACTACCCGCATATCGCTTATAACTTGGACCATACAATATATCCTCCCAGCCATGTAGCAATGTTCGCGTGAACGCAGTGTGACGTCACAGCCGAGCCTGTTCCAACCGATCCCAACCGCTTCACTGCGGTTCAGCCTCTAAATTGATTGTAAAATTCCTCCTGCGTCGTAGATGATAATAGGGAATAGAGCTAGGTGTCAGAGCGAATTAAATGGATAGAAAGACGAATACTGCTGGATGTAGGTTACATCCAGTTCATTCTAACGACTTTCACAAGGACAGCACTCAAACTTGAGGGAGGTCCTTCAAGGATGCGTCTTTCGCCCTTTTCGACCCTGGACTTTTGACTGCAATGGCAAATGTTTATAGGATAAGCCCAATGCCTTCCGGGGTAGGGGGATGTTCTAAGGAACGAAATACGGCGGTTGCGCGAAGTGCAGTCGAAAGATCAACTTTCCATAATATGTACAACTAGCTTCTGCCCGCGACTTCGTACGCGTGAGAACGTTTTCCCGCGCAAATCCCGATCCCGTGGGAATTTCGGGATAAAAAGTAGCCTATGTGTTATTCCAGAATGTCAACTATCTATTTACCAAATTTTATTCAGATTCGTTCAGTAGTTTTTGCGTGAAAGAGTAACAAACATCCATCCATCCATCCTCACAAACTTTCACATTTATAATATTAGTAGGAAGTAGGATAGTAGGATAGGATGGTAGGATAGGATATTAGTAGGATTAGTAGGACTAGTAGGAAGTAGGATAGGATGTAACAACGCATTTTTGTAGTGCTTCAAAGATATTTGCAGAAGCTTATAATAAAATAGCAATCTACGCGAGATTGCTATTATACAGTAATGCGGTAATAATAAAATAAAGGGTGCGGGGCAGCACGAACAGCATCCTAAAGATGATCTCCAAACGACTCAACTGCGTGAACGTGAACCGGTGCTGCAAAATTTCTGTTGGAATTGCTACAGTAAAACGAAGTGGTGTTGTAATGATGTGTGTGATGTGATAGTGGTTTGTGGTGTGTGATATTTATTATTTTTATTTTACTTACAGGATATTGGTTAAATTGTTTCCACTGCGAGTTATGTTACTTTAATAAATAAAAGAACTATTGTTAAAATAACTTTTACTTATACTTACTTTGACTTAAAAATCGTTACGGATTGTCAGAAGCCATACAATTTGACATTGGTCTTGCCAAGGGGTATACTGTTATCAGACAGGCAGATGCTCCATTTAAAACATAAAAACACATAATTTAAATAGTTAGACTGAGTTAAGCCGCCCCCAACATATTTAAGAAAAAGCTAGCAGATAGACTTTGACTTAAACATAGAAAGTCATATACTAAAATAAACATACCTAGTCAAATAGTCTTTGACGTTTTTATTAACTTTACCAGTATTATTTATATTCAAATATTAAAAAAACTTAGTAGATCTATTACAATATAAACTAGCCAAATGTTCAATTTAAAATCATAATATATTTCAGTATTAGCTAATGTATTATTTTAACCAAAACTCTATTATATGATTCCCTACCTTAACTAAAACTAATATTAAGTGGTAGAATGGTTTCTATGTTTATAAATTTCAAATTTCTCCTCTCTCTCTCTCTCTATCTTGAAAATCCTCTCAAAATTACTATACCTATATATACAACGTGTAACAGAAACCCCATATCTATTCAAAAGGGCTGAAGACAACATCTGGTATGGAGTCTCTATGCCCAGTTTCAACACAAAATAAGTGACTTAAAGAATTGATACGAAATTATCAGTTTCATATGTTTCTTGAATGTCAATCACAACAAACGAGTCACAGCACTACGAGGGTCAATAACTTTCCACGTCACATACCTATAACACGATAATTTTCTTCAATCTTCTTAATTTGAAAAATTCAGTCTCTGGTATCAATGTATTGAAATTTCTGATTAGTTCCACACATGAAGACAAAGGATTACCAAACCCTTGTCATATCGTTTGTTATCATCCAAAGAAGCCGTGCACTTGGTATGTATATATCCTTTAAATTACACGTTGTATATAAAATTACTGTAAACTCGATTGAATCATTTAAACCCGATCATAGAAAAACTTTCACTGGCTAAATGAATAATTTAAGTAGGGATATAACACAGCGATACTGTAGATCACTGTGTTATATCTCTACTTAAATTATAAATAAAAAAGTAACTCTGTTTGTTAAAGTTTCACAACTAAACCGTTTTACCGATTTTGATCTAATTTAGTACTAAGATTAGATTAGACCTTGGAGCAACACAAGCAATTTTTTGGCCTGAAAAAGCGGTCTTCGCGACTGAAGCCGCGAGCAGACGCTAGCAGGTTAAACGAATTATTCGAGTATTCGTATAACCTGCTAGCGGCTCGCGAAAGAAAATGTAAAGTTTCCGCATGATTTTGTGTAAACCTATTTGACTTTACTGTACAGCCAAATAGGTTTACACAAACACAATAGACTTTAAAACAATCTTTTGATTGATTTTGACACTTGTCACTTGACATAACTTGACTTGACACTTGACAGATAACCTTTGTTCTGTTGGAAAAAATGTCCGCCTTTTGTTGAGATTGATTTATTGTTTGTAATTGAAAATCGAGTTGAATCTGCGCGATTAAAATACAAATTGGTTGTGATTAGTGATTAATTGAAATCTAGAATCCCGAATTGAGTGGAAACCTGGGACATTTTGAACAATAACGCAGTATTGAATGACACGCGAACTTTGTTGAAAGTAATTGTGAATTGGTGCTAAAATACGGCCTTGGCACTGTGAATGCTGCCGGGACCACATTGTGAAGACCTGCGTCTTTGGGAACCGCAGTCCATCAACACTTGACCACATTACACGTTTCAATTACTCATTACACACTGATACATACCACACGGACGTGATCTCAGGAAAGGTCGTAGGTTGTCGTCTCTGGAGCTGGTAAGTCTAGTCTATAAGCTTAAGTATTGTAATTTCTAATTGTGTACTGAGGCCTAAGAGGCTATTGTTTGTAAAACAACGTAGTTGGAGCTCCACGTACCGTGGAATGTTCGGACACACCAGTAACCGTTGGCCAGCCAGCCAACGGTTACTGGTGTGTCCGAAAGGAAGGACCGAACAATCTGGTAGCAGAGCATGGTTTTACATTATAAAATCCACTGGTTTAATTGGAAGTTTTGAACTTTGGTAAAAATAACTTAATAAGTTTGAATATATTGTTTTGTCAGCCGGGCTCTCAAATTTGTATTTATAATTTGTACTGTAGTCCCTGTATTGTACTGACAAGTAAGATTTATTTGTGAAATTAGGAATTATTAGGTTTTATTTTGGTACATAATTTGGTATATTTGTTGTAATTAATAATTTAATGTCACTAATCTGAATTTAAAAGTTTATTTAAATAATAATCACACATTTGTTAACATAGCCTAACGTAACAAGACTTGAATTGTGTATATTGATTTATTGTTTAGTGTGATTATTGGATTGTGTTATTGGAGGTTGTCCGGAGCAATATTGTGCATTCAATTGTTGTGTTTAATTGGTGTTGATCCAGCGCAATATATGCATTAAATTGTTATTTTTTCTGTAACTAGCCATCTTTAGCAAGCTAGATTCATAATTGGAATAAGTACAGGGTCGGATTTGGACATGAAATAAGTTGAATTTAAGTTTATTTTGGTGAAATTATTTATTTATTTTTTATTTCATTGTTTTTTTGTTTAGTTAATTTTAACTGGTTGGTATTGATATTTGATTGTTGCAATGGCCTCATTAAAGGCAGTCAGGGAGTCTGTTGCCGGATTGGCATCACAGTTGAGATGGTTCACATCGGTAGCAGCAACGGTTGAGCGTTTGGACTTGGAAGAGCTCACCCTTGCTCGGTACGGGTGCTTGAATGAGAGGATCAAGTCAGCTGATGCTGCGCTCACACGCTTCAACCAGTTCATCATGGACAGTGGATTTGGGGGTGATGGACCAGGCAGCCCGCGATAGGGTTTTGGGTGACTATGACCAGATTGTCCACCTGGGGGATGTCATAAGTCAACGAGCCCGGGAAATTTTGAATAGCCGGGTGCCTGAGGAGGTCAAGCCTCAGACCTCCGTTGTCAAGGGCTCTGGACTATTGGGTAGGCTGCCCACCCTTGAGCTGCCACATTTTGACGGTCGCATGGACCACTGGCTGGGCTTCACTAATCTTTTTGAAAGTCTTGTGGATGCACGCTCGGACCTCGGACCTGCCCAGAAATTGGCCTACTTGTTGTCCGTTTTGGAGGGCGAAGCCAGAGCCTTGGTGCAGCACTTGCCGGTGACGGACTCCTCCTACCCGACCGCTCTGGAGCTTCTCTCCCGACGGTATCAGAACAAGCGCTGCCTGGCTGATGTGCACATCGGCCAGATTTTGGGGCTACTGGCCATTGCCAGCACGTCGGCGTTGCGCACCGACTTGCTGAACCCGTTGGTCTCAGCGACCAACGCCTTGAGACGCTTGACGTTACCGGTGGAACATTGGTCCTACCTGTTGGTGCACATAGTGCTGCGGTTGCTCCCTGCGGAGTTGAGATCACGTTTTGAGCAGAAGTATGGTGGGGATGGTGCCAACCATCTCCCCCCCTTTGACGACCTCCTCAAGTTTTTGGAAGACGAGTGTCGGTTTTTGGATAACACTCATGGCGCCACGGGGTCACGCCCACCACCTTCTCGGCCTAGAGACCAGGGACGGACTAGGGCTAGGGGGCCTGTAGATGTTCGCCCCGCCCCCCGTTTTGCGGGCGCCCAGAGTCCTTATGATTGCGACTTTTGTAAGGCAACGGGGCATGTCATGGCGCGTTGCCCGGCCTTTTTGAATTTGCACGTAAGTGCCCGCCGCCGCATTGTCAACGCACGCCGTTTGTGCTTCTCGTGTTTGGGGGCCCACTTCCATCGCGACTGCCCCAACCCCCGCCCGTGTAGAAAGGGTCCCACCTGGAGATTTTGTGTGCCAACGCGAACCGCTCCAGCAGACCATCTTCTGAGGAGGGTTCGCGCAGGGGGGGGTACCCCGGAGTTGAGCACCGGGCTGAGGCCCGCAATTCTGCACCCCCCGGGCAAGTTGTACGGGAGCCCCGCGAGCGCCATTTGGTCTCCCCTCGTCAGGGAGAACGCGCGTTGGCTGCTAGGCAGCAGTGGCCGGACCAGCACCGCTACCTCTCCCCTCCGTTGGCGGAACGTCCCCGGTTGGAGTCGCACCCCCGCCATTCAGGCATCCGGTGGGATATGCCCCTCCAGCAATGGCGAGCGGCTCGGGACACCGCGCAGACGAAGAATTTGAATGTTACCCTCGTCGTGAACGAAGGCAGCCTGGATGTGGCGAGCGGTCGCCGCCCAGGCATCGCTAAGAAATTGACGCCTGCCCCGCTAAGGACTCCCCCCCGATCAAGACGGTTTTGTTGCCAACGGCCTCGGTCAAGGACTGGGGACCCTTGGGTGACTCGATTGGGGTCCGTGCCATTTTGGACACGGGAGCCCAGGGTTGCCTTTTGTCGTCTTGGTTAGCGGGACAGGTTGGCCTGAAGGTGAACGACTTTTCAGGCAAGATTCGGGAAATTGGCGAAACGGCTGTCACCACTGTTGAGGGAAAGACCTGGTTTGAAATCACCCCTTTGAGTTGTCTGTACCCTAAAATTGGTGCTCCTGCCCTTGTTATAACTGAACTTGGTTGGGACGAGCCACTTCGGGAAACCCTGTTGGAAGACTGGCTCCAATTTGTATCCGCACTCCCTGCGGTCCTTCTTGTGCGTCTCCTAAACCACGTTGCGCACACTTTGGGTGTAACTGTTGACATTCGGGCTTCTTACGCCTGGACGGTCAGTCAAATTGTTTTGTGTTGGTTGAAGACGTCCGTCCACTCTTTGGAGGTCTTTGTTGCGAACCGAGTGTCTCAGATTCAAGGTTCTGAAACTCCTTTGATTTGGAGGCACGTGCCTGGTGACTTGAACCCGGGCGACGTAGCCTCACGCGGGTGCATAGCCGCCCGCTTGATTGCTCACCCCCTCTGGTGGGGACCGGACTGGCTGACTCACCCCGAGGACGATTGGCCTCGAACGCCAGTGTTGATGTCGGATCCTTTGCCTAGACTTAAGGTGTTCGCTGTTGGGACGAAGGACCCTCCGTTTGATCCTGATTTTTTGTTGAATCGATACAGTTCCCTCGACAAATTGTTGAACGTCACCTCGTGGATCAGGCGTTTTGGCCATAATTCTAGGAATCCAGGGGACAAGCGCCTGTTACCAGTTCTCTCTCCTCAAGAGCGATAGGAGTCACTCCTCCTTTGGGTCTGCTCTGTGCAGGCTGCACACTTTGAGAAGGAGATCGAGGTCTTGAAGTCTGGTAGGGTTAATTTGTCGGGAGCCATTAGTAAGCTGAATCCCTTCTTGGATAAGACGGGTCTTTTGCATGTTGGAGGACGGTTGAGGCACTCTAGCCTTCCTTATGGGGCCCGTCACCCCCTTTTGTTGCCCAAGTAGGGCCACTTGGTTCAATTGTTAGTGACTGATCGTCACGTTAAGAACTCGCATGCTGGTTGCAATGCGCTGTTGGCCATTCTGCAGCGAGAATTTTGGATTTTGTCGGCTCGTCGTACTATTCGTAGCATTGTCTTCCGTTGCATGCCGTGTTATCGGACTAAGGCCTCCACTATGCAGCCCCTAATTGGAGACTTGCCGGCTGATCGTGTCAATGAGGCGAGTCCTTTTTCTGGCGTCGGAACGGACTTTGCTGGTCCCTTTTCGGTGAAGACGTCCACCCTTTGTAATAGTAAGATTGTTAAGGCTTATTTGTGTGTTTTTGTCTGCCTGTCAACCAAGGCAGTATATTTGGAGCTGGTAACCTCCCTCTCGACAGAGGCCTTTGTGGCGACTTTGGAAAGATTTGTGTCTCGCCGTGGGTTACCTTCTTTGATTAGGTCTGATTGCGGTACGAACTACAAGGGTACAAGTAACTATTTGAAGGAGGTATACGCCTTCCTTAATGAGAGCCAGGTTGACATTGGTAACAGTTTGGCCGGCCGAGGGGTCACTTGGTTGTTTGACTCGCCAGCCTGCCCCCTTTGGGGGGGTATTTTTGAGGCCGCGGTGAAAGCGGCAAAGGAACACTGGCGGAGATTGTTGGGAGACACCGTTCTCACCTTTGAAGAAATAGCTACGGTATTTTGCCGCATTGAAGCTGTGTTAAATTCGCGCCCATTGTGCCCGCTCTCTTCGGACCCGAATGACTTGGAGGCTCTAACACCGGGCCATTTCTTGATTGGACAGCCACTTGTCGCCTTACCGGAGTACCCTTTTGTTGATGTGAGCCAAAATCGGCTTTCGCGGTTTCAGTTGGTGCAACAGCTCGCTCAGAACTTTTGGAAGCGTTGGAGCTTAGAGTATCTGCACATCCTCCAGCAACGCGTCAAGTGGACGGATAAAACTCATCCGCCCAAGATTGGAGACCTCGTCCTGATTAAGGATGCCAACCTTAAGCCTTTGTATTGGCGCAGGGGGCGCATTCTCAATTTAGTGGCTGGCACCGACGGGGTCCCTCGTTTTGCTGAGGTTTTGGTGGACGGATCCATCATTAAGAGAGCGGTCGCAACTTTGTCAAGGCTTCCAATTGATTAGCGGACGGGTAGGCCCGTCCGGAGGGGGGTAGATGTTTAGTACCGAACGTTTCCGAACGCACCTTTTGGTATGGCAATTATCTATGGTCATTGATTTTGACACTTGTCACTTGACATAACTTGACTTGACACTTGACAGATAACCTTTGTTCTGTTGGAAAAAATGTCCGCCTTTTGTTGAGATTGATTTATTGTTTGTAATTGAAAATCGAGTTGAATCTGCGCGGTTACAATACAAATTGGTTGTGATTAGTGATTAATTGAAATCTAGAATCCCGAATTGAGTGGAAAACTGGGATATTTTGAACAATAACGCAGTATTGAATGACACGCGAACTTTGTTGAAAGTAATTGTGAATTGGTGCTAAAATACGGCCTTGGCGCTGTGAATGCTGCCGGGACCACATTGTGAAGACCTTTGGGAACCGCCGTCCATCAACACTTGACCACATTACACGTTTCAATTACTCATTACACACTGATACATACCACACGGACGTGATCTCAGGAAAGGTCGTAGCTTGTCGTCTCTGGAGCTGGTAAGTCTAGTCTATAAGCTTAAGTATTGTAATCTCTAATTGTCAGTGATCGGAGTAGGTAGATTGAAATGGGGTCATTGATCCGAAACGTATATATTAATATGGACATTCTTCCGGAATTAGTGGATTATTAAAAAAAAACCGGAACTTATGTAGGAATTTTATTCTGCCAGAGTGGAAGGAGTCATTTGATGATTTGCCATCCTCAAAAAAAAGGTAGGAATTGTAATGAAATGAGCAATATTATTACAGATAAAAATAAAATTACATATAAACAATAAAAATTACAGATAAATAATGAATTAATTTAGTTTTTATACCTTCCTTTAAATTTTGAATTGAGTAGGAATAATATCACTACCAACATTAACAATGTTTAATTGAATCCGGAAATACCGGAATTACTTTCCGGGAAAATGGCTTATCCATGTTATTCTTTCTGTGTGCATTTATGATACAAGTACCAAAAATCAATCTACCTACACCGATCACTGCTAATTGTGTTCTGAGGCCTAAGAGGCTATTGTTTGTAAAACAACGTAGTTGGAGCTCCACGTACCGTGGACTGTTCGGACACACCAGTTACCGTTGGCTGGCTGAATGAAGGACCGAAAAACTTGTGTTAAATAAAATTAGGTCTTGTTATAAAATTAGGTCATTTATCTCAAGAAACAAGCTCAAATTTTCTAGCCTGTATTGGTATTTTCCCTTAACTGGGCCAGATGACAATTGCTTTGTGTAAAATTCTAGTTTTAGTAATTACAAAGCCGTGGTTTTCTTACTTTATTGGATAACAAGCTTCTGCCAGCGAATTTGCTCGCGTGTAGTCCTGCATCAGGTGTTCCTGTTTCGAAATCATTTATAGGCTATATGTTGCTCAGAGTTAATAGCTCTATAACAAAAGTTTTAATTAACCTCCGACATCGCTGAAACACCTGAATAGATGTAGATAAATTGTAACTAAGAACCATATCGATCACGTCAGCTTTGGAACAAAAAGAACGCATCATAATCTGTCCATTCGTTTAGGAGCTACCATACCACAGACAGAAACACGGACACGTCAAACTTCACACCTTTCTCTTTGCGTCGGGGGTTAAAAACAGTTTGATTGAACAAGATGGTTATGTAAGTTCTGATGATTAATAGGTGATATGCATGTTTTTTTTTTTGCTTAATAAATAACTTATTAGCGATTATAACCTTTTTATATATCTTCATCACTGACGAAGTTATAAAGCTTTTAAGAGACACATACACCCACAACTTTCAACGTCTGACCTTGGGCTTTATTAATTGTAATCGCAAAACATAGGCTGACTGGAAACTGGATTCGTTTAAAACTTTTAAATTGTATCTGATTATTTATATCTGATTATCAATTTAAAGCTTTTAAATTGATAATCAGAAGGAAGAGTCTGACATTGAATTTGATAAAAAGTGAAGTTATACTTGGATAAAAAGTGTTTTTGTGAGAGAGAGTATACAGAGAGATAAACGAGTATTCGTTTAAACGTGTTAGTTTTTCGATAGATTTAAATATTTCACTGTCAGTATTATGTTTATGTAGGTATATTAATTACTAGCTGTACCCGCAACTTCGTCCGCGTGGAATAGTGACTTTTCGGGCAGCATATATGGAATTACATATACCGTCGTTTCGGTAGCTAAAAATTGACTTTACAGTAATGCTTCTCTGTATACGATATTTAACGTATGGCCATCGGGGATGACAGCAAACAGGCTCCTAGGATTGCTAACCCGTGACAGAGACACATACACCCACAACTTTCAACGTCTGACCTTGGGCTTTATTAATTGTAATCGCAAAACATAGGCTGACTGGAAACTGGATTCGTTTAAAACTAAATGGAAAATTATTTGGAATGAGAGGAATCCGAGGAATGAAAACACTTTCACCTTTTCCACACCCTGTTAAAATCTCTGCTTCTATCAGATTTCGTTGTAAATTGGTCACTTTTAACCTGGTGCCATTGCAAAGTTTTGGGGGGCTTAAATTTCTAAGAAGCGTTATGGGTACGGTATTATAGTACGGGTATTAATTTTATTTTATGTGTTGGTAGTCCAGGAGCATTGAGGGATTGTAAAAATTCTACTGGGTAGCTTGTAGATTCTCCATCTTCCATTACTCTATTAATGGAGATATACTCAACATAATCCCCCGGAACATAGCTCAAAATTTCAGCGTTTATTGTTGCTGCTTGGTCGTTTCGTGGCGTCAAAATAGCTCTTTCACAAAACCAGGTATTTTCGCATGTTTGTATTTGCGTTGCGTTTCCATACACAGATGATGATGATGAAACTATTACATAGGTTTTCATTAAGAACAACATTTCCTTGTTCCTGCGGATACACACTGTTACCAATCTTAATTAGCAAATCTGAAAATTCTTGAGCATTTTCGTTGCCTCCAATTTGCGCACGCATATTTAATGTCAAATGCAAAGGGATAATGTAATGCCACAGTCGAGAACTCTTTAGGCAGGCTCTAACTTCATCAGCCCTTAATTTATATCCGCCCGTGGTTACATTACAGGGAGAGTCTGACGAAAATCGCCACAAAAAAGCATAGTAATGCCACCCACGGATTGATCATTTTGCTTGACATCACGCAACGTTCTGTCTACTGCTTCTACTGCTTTTCAATTGGCCATTGTAGACTCATCCCATATAATAAGGCTACAAACACGAAGAACCTTAGTTTTATCGCTGCGATCGACAGATAAAGGTGCCTTTCGTTGTTCCCCGTTTTCCCTATTTCGAGTTGTCATCATTCGAGAACGATTTGAATACAGTCGAGATTATCGCTGAGTCGAAGTTTCTGCAGCACGAAACCTAGCCCGATGATGTTCCCAAGTTGCAGAGAGCCTTGTCTCACGACCTTCCTCAGATTCCTGTGATCGAACTAATCTCATCCTTTTATCATTTCTGCTACATTGCGAGAGGTTGGATCTTCTTCGAGGCATACTTACAATAAAATAGTACTTACTACTTAACACACAGTTATATAGTAAACACGTACTATCGTAAACAATTAAATTATAAATACTTACAAATTATTATACAGTCTAAAATTATCACAGTTTAAGTAGTATGTGTTAAGACGTGTAAACCAAACGTACTAACTTTATAAAACAAAAGAATTGCTAGAAAAATTAATGACTAACCTGAGCTAATGAACTTATACTTAATAAAGAAAATCAAGAAAAGAAATGCCTAACCTATGCCATTTTTTTTTTAGGTAGGGCCACTCGTACTTCAGCACACTAAAGCTGGTCACTACTCAACCGGGCGATCCTGTGGTGACCTCTAAAATTAAAGGCCCCCAGCCAGGGCTTACAAACTAAATACTACATTTAAACAACCGCACGCTAAGGGCACTCCCTGTGGAGTACGGGCCTCGGCATAGCGGGGTCGTTGGTGGAGGGCAGCAAAGGGACAGGCTGGGTCATATTATTTAAGGGGTTATTTATCGCTACCGGCTCAGCATCGCGGGCTGGCTCGTTTGGCAAAGGACGGGGAGGGTTTCCGATACAAGTACGCGGACGTTGCGATGGGCCTCGTCGGCGAGGCCGGAATACGAAACGCGTTTTGTTTCTGTATTTTCTAAGAGTGCTAGTTTCCCTACTGCTCTCTTGTCGGATGGTGGTGGGGTCGTCGGGCTCGTCTAGGACGTGACGCGGGCGACGAACCCGAGAAATTTTGGAGGATCTATATCGGGCGGCCAATACGATCAGGGGGTTTGTGTGGTTTTCAGCAGAGGTGAAGTATCGCGCTGATTGGCGTTTCAACACTTGCTTTATGGTCGGGAGTTTGAGGTCTACATGGAGATCCTCATTCCTTAAGAACCAGGGCGCGCCCGTGGCCTTTCGGCTACAAAAACGGTTCTGAATGACTTGCATCCTATGGATCTGATGGAGACTGGCTTGAGCAAACACCGGACAGGTGTATGTCATGATGGGGCGTATGCACGTCATGAAAATGCGGATTTTACATCTAAGGGACAGCTTACTGCGTGCATTCAGTATGGAATGAAGCCTACCGAGAGCGAAAGCGGCTCGCGAGCGAGCCGTCTTTATGTGCTCTCTGAAATTCAGGTTTTGGTCTAGGATCACACCTAAGTATTTGGCTCGCTTTTCCCAAGGGATTGGCGTGCCAAACATAGTGATCGGGCGGGGACCTATATCAAATGCTTACAATATTTATTTACACACCCTAAATAAAAATTAAGATAATTAAATACCCAAAAATCAAGGAGAGAACCGCCTAACCTATACCAAATACTTACAATAATAATTTACAAAATTTCAAAGAAAATTAAGAAAAAGAACCTAACCTACAAACCCTAAAATATAAATAAATGAAATATGCAAACAGTCAGTATTCAAGTGAATCGCAATAATCGAATGCAACTATTCGCCCATACTCTCCAGGATACGTGCGTTCGCTACGTATAACTGAATCCTTATGGCAGCGGCGCGTTTTTTTTTAGTGTGTGGCATCTCGCAGGTCAACCTCTGAGGTTGTCGGCTGGCAGCAGCGCAGCTCTCAGCGCGCTTTATATAGCCACGGACTCGCAGGCGCGAGGCGTGTACGTACTCTGATAGAATACCTTAACAAATGTTCGCCGTGATTCTTTAAATTGACATAACTTTTTTATTTATGAACTGATTGACATGAAATAAACACTAAATATTAAGTGAATCTTACTACAATATATTAGTGAAAACCGCATCTAAATCGAATAAGCCGTTTCTGATATTAGCTTGCACAAACACACAGACAAACAGACAAAAAAATAATAATTACATTTTCGGGTTCGGCATCGATATAATAACAACCCTTGCTACTTTATTTTTATATATTTCCATTGTACAGACACCACTTTTCTACAATTTTATTATATGTATAGATATAGATATAGATATAGATGTGGTAAATTGATTGCATAATTAATATTTTTGTATACTTCCTATTGTGTTACCACACCACCTACGACCTGGTAAATAAAATGACATACATCGATACTGGAAATATGAAATAACGTAAGGGACATTTTGTCGAAATTGAGTTATATATATCGTTGGATTCGGAATTTTTTGCTCAATCGATTGGTATATTTAAAATCTCGATATCTTAAAAAAATTTCCTTTACATCACATATTTTCCGTAGGCCTAGACCATTTTTTTTTCTAGAAACTGGCTGTATATGACATTTAAATTAATATTTTTATAAAAACTAATGTAAATCTCTTTACTCACAGTATTTGGTATTTACATTAAATCAAAATCGAGTATATTTTACAACAGGTCACATAAGTTATTCCATAATTTGAGATGTTTTATTATTGTCTTATACATTAGTATTCCCTGAGATGGTACAAATACCATATCCCTTACATTAAATTGTGACTCAAATTATCATAATTATATTGACCTTACGTTAATTTGTCAGCATCGAAAATAAATTGATTTGTCCTTAACATCACACAGGACTGCGTGATCCGTACAATTTCTCAAAATTTATTTGAATGAATATTACTATGCTTCTCTGTCACACACGCAAAACGGTGCAACATGGTACACAAGGAATATTTGTCCTTTTTAGGGACATGAAAGGCTATGTTGTACTCTCGAAATAGGTTAATGAAAAGCGTTTCGCTTCTCGGATTTCTCGTTACAATTTTTAACGTATATTCTGCATAAATTAGGTTTATTTCTAAATTCTTCTGGAAGATAACATTTTGTTGACTTTTTTCTATTATAATGGCATGGCAAAGCTGGTAACATTTCAATGTACTTTTTGCAGCAAGTTTGGTGGCTTCGTCATATTTGTCTGGGGCTGACCGTTTGCGACCATCTGGACGAGATAAACGTTCGTAGGCATTAATTGTGTATAAAATAAATGTTTGACTTATCCCAGGCTCGATGGTTCAGCCAAAGTTGAGGTCTGACGTCAACTCCATGCCCAAAAGCTCCAGGCGGTTGGTAACTGGCACAGATGCACTTCGGAAAGTAGGGGATAATTAATATGGGCTCCTTTTAGCACTGAAAAGACAAGCCTGTGTTTTCAAAGAGTTGAATTTGACCAGATTGTCATCGCCCCATTGGGAAACGAGATTTAAAGTCGAATTCATGCGCTCTACCATGCCCTTTCTGAGAGTGGCAATTTCGTCCCTGTCAGCTCTAGCACTGGATAAGTATCTCTCTGCAACTGTGCTATCATTCGCGTACCCAACTGCTCCCAGTTGAAGTAGGTCATTGATATGCAGCAGAAAAAGAGTCGCAAAAAGAACAGACACTTGAGGAACACCGGCATTAATTGCCATAAGATCCGACGAACAGCCATCGATGACCACTCGGATCAACCGCTCACTCAAGAAGTCAAGAAGTCGGAAATCCAGTTGCTAAGCTAGCAGGAACACCGAATCCAGGAAGCTTGCTCAGCAGACTAGCGTGCCAAACCCTGTCAAAGGCCTTTGAGATATCGAGGGACACCGCAAGGGCTTCACTGTGTTTCTCAATGGGCTCGCTCCAACAATGCGTGACATACATAAGAAGATCTCCGATGGACCGACCATGGCGGAAGCCATACTGGTGGTCACTGAGGAGCTCATTGTCTTCAAGGTATGCCAGCAACTTGTTGTTGAGTACCCTTTCCATCACTTAACAAAGTATGGAGGTTAAGGCGATTGGTCTATAATTGGCAGGATCGGCACGGCTTCCCTTTTTGGGTACTGGTTGCACATTAGCAAGCTTCCAGGACACTGGTATCACTCCGGTTCTGAGGGAAAGACGATACAAGCGAGTCAAGACAGGTGACAACTCTGAAGCACAAATTTTAAGGACTCGGGCAGGTATTCCATCCGGTCCGCTGGACTTGTTCACGTCTAGACTACAAAGGGCTTTACGGACCTCTTTATTGTGAATTACAATTTCCCGCATTACGGAGTCACAGTGAGGTAAGTTACGCGGTAAATTAGACCCCGTGTCAAGACGCGAATTTTCCGCAAAGAGGGAGGCAAATAAATTTGCTTTCTCTTGCGCGGTATAAGCCAGTGTTCCATCCGGCTTAACCATGGGAAAGAGTGATAACTGTACGAGGCAGAATAAATACAAAGTGATTTTCTCAATGTAAAAATATTTATTGGAACGTTCTGCGAATATACAAACGATTCAAATAAATTACTTATTAGCTGGACATAGTCAAGTTTAATGCTGCCAAGACCCAGGCGTGTCTTTTCTCCGCAAAAAGGAGCCAATTTCAACTGGCTCCTTCTTTCCGTGGTGTAACCGTTCCGATAACTGATCGCATCGAGCTTCTTGGGGTTACGTTGACACCCACCCTTAATTTTGGTCCGTTTATCGAGGCTAAGGCTCAATTGGCTGCCAAAAAGTTGGGAATCCTAGCAAAGGTGAGACGGTACTTCACACCGGAACAGCTGCTCAACCTCTATCAAGTTCGGTCGTGTATGGAGTACTGCTCTCATCTCTGGGACGGATCTGCCAAATACCAGCTTGATGCACTTGAGTCTATAGAGAAACGGGCCAAAAGGCTCATCGGCAACGAGAAACTGGTCAAGACAAGGCTCCAGAGCCTAGAACATCGGTGACGTGTTGCAAGCCTGTCAGTTTTCTATTGGTTACATTTAGGGGAGTGTGCGATGGAATTGCACAGTCTTATTCCGCCAAGCCCGTTCCATCATCGGACTACAAGACAAACGGCGATGCGCCATCGTTACATGGTGGACATCCCACCCATACGCACGAAACGTTTTGGGAATACTTTCATTGTGCGTACGGCTAAGGAGTGGAATTCCCTGCCGGAGTCTGTGTTTCCTGATAGTTATAACCTGGGAGTCTTTAAGTCAAGAGTGAATAGGTTACTTCTAGGCAAGCGTGCTTCATCTTCGACCACATCATCGCTTAAGATCAGGTGAGATTGTGGTCAAACGCAAGCCTATCAACTATATAAAAAAAAATACATACATGCCAGTAAATAGCATGCATGCTTTCATTGAAAGGGAGGTTAAAAAACTGATTGTTTGGGGACCTTCCCAGTGGCCATCATTTATGTAATCAGCCAGAAAAAGACCTCATGCTTATCGAGTGAATGTGATAGGACATCAGGATTTCTTTGATTTCAATGATTTTGCTGAATCAGTTTTTACTCCTGCTACTCTCAAAATCAAAGACCTGCATTTCAAGAAAATTCGAATATATACATTTCAAAAATCGAACTTAAAGATAGTGGAAGAAAATCTAGCTGTGCCCAGTAGCATAGACAGCTTACCATTTCAATATAAGCAAAAACTGCCAATTTCAGTTCCAAAGTTTAAAGATGTCAAAAAATTATGTGACAATGGTATAATTCCAAATAGGTTTCACAATAAATATTTGAATCTTCCTATTAAGAGTATAATTAAAGATAGGCTCAATGACACCGACGATGATGAGACTGATAAAGATAAAGACAAATTTTTGAGACTTTTTCAATTATCTGTAGGCTTTCTATTAAGGAAGAAGTTAATTTGTTTTACGTTTAATGATAACTATTTACATAAGACTGATTTGTTGATTTTGTTTATTTTTAAGTGAATTTTATATTTGTTTTGAGACATTGAGTCTAATTTTAGTAAGCCAAAATAGCTATTTTTATTGTGATTTAAAACAGAATTTAATTATGTTATACTTAACATAATTTACGAGAGTACCTAAATTGTGTTTATAAAAGAAGATTAATGAGCACAAATAAAAGTTTTGATCTATTTATTCGTTTATTTTTTATCCCTATGAGTCAGCAAGTAGTTTTAAACTGTATGGCATAGGCATAGCAGATCACGGATGTATAAAATTCAATTTTTTATATTTGTTAACAGCATTAACAATATAGAGTGTACCATTAAGAGACGTTTACTTTGAAAAACTTTAAATGTTTATTTCCTTAAGTGTCCCATACATCAATGCCGTTTATTTATATCTAAAATTTTGTAAACGTATATCACTCGTATTCATTATTATTTAACGTAAGGGACATGCTATCTTTGAAACTGTAGGCTTTATTGATTTTTTACTATTTTAGCTTCAAAGAATGAAGAAATCTAAGAAACTTTGTCCTAGACACTTTTTACATAAAACATATAGTTAAAAAATTATAGCCAGTTTTGTAAGAAAAATATCTTATTTTTGCTCTCCTGAAAACCTTAGTTTTGTCCCTTACGTTATTTCATATTTCCAGTATCGACATGTGCCAATAATTGATTGGTATTTTTTGGGGACATTATTATTAGGTGTTTTTCTCGCTCTGGGTGGAGCGGAAGGAGTGTCAGACTTCTACTGACTAAAAACTCACCCTGCTCCTTTAGTATATTCCTGCAGCCCCGGCAGAATTTATTGACACACAATAAATACTAATAAATCTAGTCATAAACAGTCGAACATGCATATAATTTTAGCTATTATTATGATAAATTGTCAGTCGGTTTCCAAAAGAAATTTTATTTATTTATTAAGGTTAACGAGTAGCTAGGTACTGTATAATTTTATCATTTCATATTTAACCGCCTCACACATATACAGTCTCCAATTAGAGGATAACCAGTATTCATAAACTTAGTTGATAACATATAACAAAAGAAAATACTGTTACTCTTGGCCTGTGTCGTCCCACTGCTGGGCAAAAGCTTCTCTCTCCCTATGATTTCCATATTACCCTGTGCAAGGCCAAAGTGGACCACTGATCGTCAGGCTGGTCAAGCTCATACCGCCATCAAAGAAAATAATTAAACAAATGTATTAAAGTAAGTAATTGACTTGTTTGAAGTTGACAATTTGACATAAACTACCTAAGCGTTAAACCCTTCGTTATTTTGCCATTAATTAAGATTTGACACGTTCTTAACTTCAGATTCAGCAAGGCAGACATTGATGGCAGACAAAATTATGATTTACAAAACGTTGAGAGGCAATCAACTAAAAGGCTTTAATAGTGATTGATAAATTATTGTACTGGCTTTATGTATAATAATTTATTATTATCTTTTAAGCAACGACGTTGGGGTCGTCTTCAAGTATAGCCGGATATAGGTGAGTGCTAGTGTTTTACATGAACCGACTACCTAAGTACACATATCTACAAACAAATTCACAAAAAATTAAACATCTTCAATCTAAATAAATCTATACATATAATCAAAATGAATTGCTAAATGTGTTTCTAAGCGCAAAACACGAAAACGGCTGGACCGATTTGGCTGATTCTTTGTTGTGTTTGGTTTTGTCAGAAGGTTCTTATGAAATAAAAATCAAAAAGTAGGGAAGGCCTCAAGGGTAGAGGTAGGGGTAGGGTATGGTACGGTACGGTAGGGTAGGGTAGGGGTAGGGTATTGGTAGGGTAGGGTAGGGGTAGTGTAGGGTTTGGGTAGTGTTACATTAGTGATTTTGTCCCTCTAGAGGACGGAACTAAATCCCAGATGCAAGGTGGTTGGTATTGAAACAATAAACGGTTTCAAACAACATTAATTTATTAAAACAAGAAAAAGTTAAATACATAAAAAAGAGTTATTTTCTTATTCAAACTAGGTTAAGTTAAATACCAAACATTGTTTATTGCCAGCCAGCTTAAAATTCAGTCGGTGGATTTTCGGGTTGTGGGGGGTTGAGATAATACCAGTACTGTTCTATTCTTTTAAAGTTTAAATTAAATTTTGTCTTAAATTCCAAAATAAGTAAGTACTTAATTGAATTAAATTTCAAGGTACAACCTTCCAGTTTTGGTGAAATTAAATTATTACTAAATGGGCGCCAGGGACTATAGTAGTCCCGGATTCCTGAGGCTACGAAGATGTTCAATATTCTTCCAGTTAAGCATAGGTGTCGACCCTAGGGTCCTTCAATTAAATTTATTGAAGACCGGCTTCTTTATTTGAAAACCGGACCGGTGAAAAGCAGGTTACTTCATGAACCGGTAGAATATGTGTGCATAGTAAATTTATCGATATAAAAATGAACAAAAAATAAAAAAAATATAGTGTAGTAAATATAATATAATACGCCCCGCCTGCGCTGGCCTCTAGGCGGACACTGTAACCGCACAGCCGTCTCCGCAGGAGGCTTTTGGAAGGGCTCGAGGAACGGGTCTCGCGTCCAGGCTCCAGAGATGCCTCTAGATCCTAGCGGCGAGACGAATCTCTCGAGCTGCCTCATCTGGAATTGGCAATACGGAGACTTATATAAGGTTAAACTAATGGACTTTCCCCAAGAAAGGAGGTAGGTGACCGTCTGATCAAGCTAGGAAATCTAAAGGTTTAAACGTTGGCCGGTTAACATGGCCCTTTGCAAAGACAATACAATGAGACATGACCTCTGTTTGCCTAATTGTTTTTAATATGAAACAAGATTTCTCATAGAGTAACATATAGTAACTCACGGATGATCAATGGCGAAAACACATCGCGGGAGGCTTCGACGCGGAACAAGGTGTGCGCCAATATTTTCTGTGAATCCTTATAAAACGTGGAGTCTTGTAATGAATATCCAGGGATCACAATGATATCCTATTAACGACCGGGGAAGGACTCAGAGGTCACTTCCAAACAGTAATTCACCAAATTCCTTACCTTTTAAAACAAGAAATTAAGTTTTGCAGCGTGGTCACGTTCAACGGATATTCTCTGCTCGCTGACCGAAAAACCACAGACTAAATATAGACTGTGTTCCCTTCGAAACTTCTGGACTAATGTATATGATGAAAAAATAATTTCACTTCCGTTTATTAAGTATTTTAACCAAAAGCTGAAAACTATTAAGGATTGGTCTTTTCGATATTAGCGCGGTGTCTTTCAAACAATTTGCTAAAATTAATTAATATCGATCAGAATTAAAACTGTAAATTGGCTACCGCCAGATGTCGCCACCAACTGTCAGAAACTGACTTGACATTTAGAATGTAAACATAACCAAAACTTGATTACGATTTAATCCCTATAATTTATTGTGAGAGCTTATAAGTGAAGTGATCACACTGTCTGGCAGTCTGAGTACTTTATACGGCCCACCCAAATGTCCTTACTTTGGTATTGTTCGTCAAATCGTTCTAGCTCCTTAAGGTTCTAAGTTGAGCTACGCGATATTTGACAAATGCTTGCACTGCTTGGACGGGCCTGCTCAAATCTGTTTGATTATGTCGTCTAAAGGGCGCCACAGACATTAACCTACATGGCTCTCATATGATTTGATCACTACAGATTGTCTGGACATTAAAATAGACGTTGACCTCTGAGTTTGTTTCAGTGTTTCTTCTCAGAGCAGTCAGTTAGGAAATACTGGCCTCATCTAGTTTACATTTATGAAAAAAAAAAGACGTATGAAAGTGTTATTTATAACCTATTTACAAAATAAACATCATTATTTCATTCAACGTTATACAGACAGACAGACAGACAGACAGACAGACAGACAGACAGATAGACAAAAATTTAACTGATTGCATTTTTGGCATGAGTATCGATCCTTAATCACCCCCTGATAGTTATTTTGGAAATATATTTCATGTACAGAATTGACCTCTCTACAGATTTATTATAAGTATAGATAATTATTTCTATTTAAACTGGTCTTTATTAACATCAATCGTTCGGGTAGATCGGCACAGTCCTCAATTGTGTACCTATAGCATATCATTTTAAGCTGAATCACTGTCTCTCAAGATACAGGTTCCACCCTAGTTTGAGAGGCAGCGTTTCCCTTATTGTGTACGGATTACAGTTCCTAGATTGTATTGTATTGTATTTCTACCAAAGCTCACTCAAATTGTTTTTATGTAAAATATGTCAAAACTGTATTTTATGAAATAAAGATATTTTTATTACATACTCTACATTTATTTATTTACACTTTATGCACATTGATACAAAGGCGGATTTAATGCCGTAGGCATTCTCTACCAGTCAACCATGAGTGGTGAAGAGATAGAGTGGAAGGTGCAATATGTACGTGAAAATTATATTGGAAAAAAATAATAACACAAAAAACCTAGTATCATAAAATAGAAATCTACACAAATAATACCTATATATGAATAAATACTTTTATAAATACATATACATACATATATACTTAAGAAGCAAATGAAAACTCAATGTGGAAATTCTATTGGTGTAGAAAGTGCATACGCAATTTCTTTTTAAATCCCAGTAGGTAGTTAGGTAACAAGATACGCCTTGGCGAGACCAGTATCACATTTCCTGTTTTCTGACTACCCGTAAAGACTATCAAACCTAACGAACGGCTTAACGTGATTATCGACTCACGGAGGAATCTCGATATGTTAAGACGGTAACCCATCCACAAACCGTCTTTGGCAAGCGTTGCTTACCCTTGAAGACCGAGCCATTTGCTTTTATTATTTAGCCACGAGCTTCTCTAATACAGGCACATACACATACAACGTGTAACGGAAACCCCATATCTATCCAAAAGGACTGAAGACAACATCTGGTATAGAGTCTCTATGCAAAGTTTCAGCTCAAAATAACTGACTCACAGAATTGACCCCAAATTGTTGATTTTGTATTTTTCTTGAATACCAGTAATAACAAACGTGTCACAGCACTATGAGGGTCATCACTTTCCACGTCACTTGCCAATAAAACGATAATTCTCTTCGTTCTTCTTAATTTGAAAAATTCGGTCTCTGGTAACAATGTATTGAAATTTCTAATATGCTCCACACATGTAGATATAGGATTACAAAACCCTTGCCATATCGTTTGTTATCATCCAAAGACTGTGTCTCTCTTTGTCTTTTTGCTTGAATGAGCTAGTATCTGTGCAGCAGCACTGATTATAATGCGATTAATACTTTAAAGTAAAGAAGTTTATTGGACAACATATTACCCGGCATTCTAATTTCTATCCCGGAATTCCCACGAGATCAGAATTCATGCGATAAAGATATCCCACGCAACGAAGACGTGGGTATAGCTAGTTGTTTTACTAATCCTATCCTACTTCCTTCCTACTAATATTATAAATGCGAAAGTTTGTGAGGATGGATGAAATGAAATGAAATGAAATGAAATATTTATTCTGTAAATTGGTTATAAATAACACTTTTACACGTCATGTTTTTTTGCGTGTTTAGTTTAGCTAGATGAGGCCGGTATTTCCTAACTGACTACTCTGAGAAGAAACGCCGAAACAAACTCAGAGGTCAAAGTCTCTTTTAAAGTCCAGACAATTTGTATTTGTATATGAGAAGCATGTAGGTTCATGTCTGTGGTATTCTTTTGAGGAAATAACCACGCAAATTTGAGCGGACCTGTCCAGACAGTGCAAGCATTTGTCAGTTATCGTGTAGCTCAACTTAGAACTTAAGGAGCTCAACAATTTGACGGACAATACCAAAGTAAGGACCTTTGGGTAGGCCACACAAGTACTCAAACTGCTTGACATCATTAAATATATTATAGTGAAAGCAAAAACAATGAAGAAAGAATAACCTACATCGTCCTCACATTTACAATAATGAAATAATTTTATATATATAAAAAAAAACAACAATATAAAATAAGAAAACAACAATATATAAAAAAAACAACAAACAAAAACAAAAATTAATAGGTATATACAATACTTGAGAAAGCAAAATTTTAATTAATCAAAAATAAATCATCAATCATAATTTTAAAAAGAAATAAAAAAGGCACACGTATATCACTGGAGCATCTCATTCCCAAGCCTTCTTGTCCTCAATATAATCTTTAACACTGTAAAAAGCTTTCTGACATAGTTTACGTTTTATCAATAATTTGAATTTATTAATACTTAGTTTTTGAATATGGCTAGGAATTTTATTATAAAAACGTATACATTGGCATCTAAACGAACCACCTATTTTTTTTAACCTTGTTTTAGGAATGACATATGTGTCTTTGTTCCTTGTATTTACACTATGAATATCACTGTATTTTTTAAACAGATTAATATTTTTGTGTGCATACAAGAGGTTGTCATAAATATACTGAGATGGCACAGTCATAATATTAATCTCCTTAAATTTGTCTCTTAATGAGTGCTTAGGACTTAATTTATAAATTGCACGAATGGCCCTTTTTTGTAATACAAATATTGTGTGAATGTCGGCGGCATTTCCCCAAAGTAAATGATGGATGTTTGTTCCTCTTTCACGCAAAAACTACTGAATGGATCTGAATGAAATTTGGTAAGTATATAGTTGGCAGCCTGGAATAACACATAGGCTACTTTTGATCCCGAAATTCCCACGGGATCGGGATTTGCGCGGGGAAAACCTTCCCACGCGTACGAAGTCGCGGGTAGAAGCTAGTATTATAAATGAGAAAGTTTGTAAGGATAGTTGTATGGATGTTTGTTACTCTTTCACCCAAAAACTACTGAACGGATCTGAATGAAATTTGGTAAGTAGATAGTTGACATCCTGAAATAACACATGGGCTACTTTTTATCCCGGAATTCCCACGGGACCGGTATTAACGCGAGAAGACGACGAAGAAGTTATTGTTAACAATTTAAATCTCATAAGTGAACTGTACAATGTTCTTTTTGAGAAATAAAGATTCTTTAAACATAAAAACCTACCACACAAGCAAAGTCGCGGACACAGCTGATTGTTAAATATAATATCTTACTTTAAACTCTTTCACAAGTTTCTATTGCATGTCACTAGCTGAACGTCAGCGGGTCACAGAGGAGACATTGCCAGCTACACTTTAAAACTGGCGCGTAGATTGAAACAGTTACTTAATCTAGTTAGCACTCGTCTGTTTGTGTGCAGTCGCGAGCAAACGTCCTCGCTGTGTGTGTTTGAGATGCATTTTTGTGTACACAGAGTATGGAATATGATAGATATGCCAAGTGATATGAATGGTCTCAACAAATAATCGTACATGTGAAAATATTTTGTAAATAGATGTAGTAACAATGACATCCAGCAAAATATCACAATATTATACTGCGTTGAGTAGATAAGAGTTGACGCAGTCCAAGCATTGTTAGGTATAGTGTTTTGTACCGCAAACATTGATTATATTATACTAAATAAATTACCACTGGTTATTAATCTAGCTTATGAACATCGTCTGTTTAGTCTTTTCTCAAATATTTTAGGAATTGCTTACAGTTTAACCATATGAAGCCGACTACTGGTGCTTTAAATGGAGTGACCGTCAATCTAATCTTCGCAACAAGGTAGCTGTGTAAACTTGGGCGGAGCACCGCCGTGTCCTCGTAGAGGTGGTCGGCGGCGGCGACCTCTCGCGCCCTGCTCTGGTTCAGACCATGGTGCGGAGCGAGAGGGAATGGGATGCAGTCGCCTTCTTCTGCAAAGCAGTCATGCTAGCGAAAGAGATGGCCGAACGGGCGAGGGAGAGGCAACTCTCTTTCTCACTCGGCCCGGGCGTCGGGGATCGCGAGCCGAATTCCGGCCACCGTAGGCGCGGGCCTGTGGACGGCGAGCAGGGGTCGCTCCCCGTCCGGTAAGGACCAGGCCCGGGTCGGCGGCGCGTCGTGTTCTATGTACGCCTCAAAGAGCTGTTAACACGAGTGACGGGGCCTCATAGGGCCATTACCTTCTGGGGTTAGCGGGAAAGTTCTATCAAGATACCGCGGCCGCGGAACTTTAGGGCAGCCGAAGGAACAGGGTGAGTTTTTAGTCAGTACAAGTATGACACACCATTCCGCTTAACCCAGAGCGGAAGAAGTCATTCGATGATTTTCTCACCCAGAGAAAAAAAAAGGTAGCTGTGTAAAACAATATCTCTTGGCAAGACTGCTGTCAGATATTTTGGCTTCTAACTACCCGTAACGACTGTCGAAGATGTACCAATGACAGCCGAGACCAATGGCTTAGTGTGGTTTCCGAGGCACGGAAGCATCTCGATACGATAAAATGTCTCTTATCCAGGACTGACTTCAGCAAGCATTGCTTACTTTTGCTTATGAAATAATTAGATAGATAGAATATACTTATTGTACACCAATAATTGAATCACACTTAAATTGTTAAAAAATGGTTACAATGGCGGTCTTATCGCTGAGAGCGATATCTTCCAGACAACCTTTGGAAGGACTTTACGAGCTTTAATTAAAATGGGGAGAGCTAAATTAGTGTACTACTTTACAAATACATAGTCATCAAAACAAAAAACTAACAAAATATGATTTTAATTATATATATAAATACAATACATAAGTACATCAAATATATAAATATATAACGTGTTCTTTAACATCGTGTGGTTTTGACAAAGGAATAATCATAAGTTTGAAAGAAAATGATTGGCAACCGAGCTTTTAAAAACAGCGAGTGACTGAGTTTGCCTTACTGACACCGGTGATCCATTCCACAATCGAATAGCCTGCACTGTAAACGAATGATTGTAAAATTTTTTGGAATGTGTGGTCATCAAAAGTCAAATTCTCTGATGATCTCAAATCTCTAACATGTGTGTCATGAAGGAACTTAAAACGTTCTTTGAGATAAAAGAGAGTCGTTGGATTGAAAAGAATACTGTAGAGTAATGATAAAATATGTGTATTCCGGCGAAGGCGGATAGGCAGCCACTTGAGTTTAATTCGAAACTCGGAAACATGATCATATTTGCGCAAACCAAATATGAATCTGATACAAATATTTTGTAGTCGCTCAAGCTTATCTAGCTGTACTTCAGTTAGATCTGGATAACACAAAACATATTTTGTATTTTAAATATTTTTTTTACTTTTTGAGAGTGTAGTTTAATATATTCCTATTTATTCTAATATTTATGTTTATACCAAGGATCTGTCATGGCTCATTGTCCACTTGGGTTCAATAGTCTTATAACATAAATCTAAATGTTATCAACCTAATTAAATCAGCCATTTAGGTTGATAACAGCATGTCTATACTAATATTATAAAGCGGAAACAAATGTTTGTTTAAATGCTAATCTTTCAAAATACTGGGGGAATTTGGATAAAATCAGGTATGCATGTAGTTTGAAGCTTAAGGAACTGCAAAAAAAGGGTTACGTTTTTATATAGTCTAAAAAAACTTAATGTTTAGATAGTTGCCTTGTCTCGTTGTTTCGTAACTCTACGCCACTACACTCGCGATCAATTTAGTGGAACCTGCGGCCGCTCGCTGCTCGCGCACAAAGGAGCTAACGCACGCGCACTCTACATGTTAATGCGCGCATTTTTACAAATACCCGCCATTCAAATGCATATGCGCCTCGTTGCACTAACGGTTTGTTAATTGATTTATTTTGCATACACATGCATTTTTGAGTTCTGTGTTTGATTTTTATTTCGGAGGAAGTGTTGTGTGTGGATTGGTTTAGCATTAGTCAAGTTGTTTTTACACAAGCCGACTTATGCGGCATACAAAAACATTTAAAGTAGTTTGAAGAAATATTTTTGTAGAATTAGTTGGCAGTATTCTGTGAGTAGAATAATTTAGCACGGCAGATGACAAGTAGACAAAAATGACGTGTAAAAGTGCTCGTATATCATAGCATCGTTATTTGACTGTCAGCTAAAAAACCTGCATAATAATAGCGTGTTACGATTATAATCGAAATTATGACGAAAATCAATGTGGTGTAAATGGGCCATCAAGATTTGGACAGTAGAAATCTTAAATTAATTAGCTTAATTTAACAATTTAGGATAAAAATTATAATCTTATCTTACTTCTTATCTTTCTAACTAATATCAAAATTGCGAAAGTTTATGAGGATGGATGGTTGTTTGTTACTTTTTCACACAAAAACTCCTGGACGGATCTGAATAAAAACTACTACTAAACAAAAAATAAATAAATAATAATTTCAAACATTTTATTTCAGATTAACATCCCCATAATTTATTATGGATGTTAATCTGAAATAAAATATTTGAAATGACTTGAAAATTTGGTTATATGCAAAGATATAGTAATCTATAAAGGACTCTACCCACTACAACGTACCATACTATGACCGTAACAGGAACGTGGCAGGTAAAAAAAATATATTTGTATTGAAAAGTATGAGACTATGCCCACTAGATCATTCCGTCACCGGTCAGCACCGTCACGTGGCATGCACGGAGCGTCAACAATTGTCGGCGAGAATATTTTGCCGGTGGCGATACGCTCCGTGCATGGCACGCGACGTTGCCACACCGGTGCGTGCAGGCGACGAACTCGGGTTATAACCGCGTACGATGGTCGTTTTAAACGCGTTGCCTACAAAGGCGACAACAGGGACCGCTCGGATTTAGCACTTGGATGATACGGAGATGATATGTGGACGCTCCCGTCACTAAAATCGTTAAGCACGGGTATGATACGCGGATGGTAATGAGATAATATGCTGACGCTCCCGTTAAAGCCGATACGTACGGCTTTGATACGTAATTGATACGCTCTAGTGGGCATAGTAGAACATATCGTGTTGCTTTCCGATCCTGACACATTCCTATTACGGTCATAGTATGATACGTTGTAGTGGGTAGAGTCCTTAATACGTCATTGATTGCATGTAGATAGTTGATATCTTAAAATAACACATAGGCTACCTTTTGTCCCAGAATTCCCACGGGATTGGGATTTACGGGAGAAAACCATCATACGCGAATGAATTCGCCGGCAGAAGATATAGCAATTCAAGAAGTCGAACAGTAAAGATAGATAGATATACTCTTTATTGTACACCATAACAGAATTGATTAAGGACTTAAAAACTAAGGGTGTTACAATGGGCGGTCTTATCGCTAGAAGCGATCTTTTACAGACAACCTTTGGATGGATTTGACACGGCAAGAGAAAATAAATACGCGGGTAGTACACCTATTCACTATACAATACAGTAAGTAAGTTGACTATCATCATTTGTTTCCAGTATAACTGCCTCCGTGGTCGATTGGTTTAGGCGTTTGCCTTGTGACCCTGTGGTCGTGGGTTTGATTCCCGCGGGAAGCATACTTTGTAAAGTTGTTTCCAGTTTGGCTAGGACATTATATGCCCGAATCATCTAATTGTCTGAGAAAAAATATAGTTCCGTGCTTCGGAAGGCACGTATAAGCCGGTGGTCCCGGTCGCCAAATGGCGGTCATCAAAATAGACCACGTCAAAGGCCCTTGATGCGGCTTAGAAACTCTGACACTAGGGTGTATAGGGTCGTTAGACTTTACTACCCACACAATAAGAAGAAGTAAAACATGCAGATATTATAAGCACGTTAATATTCCAAAACCAGAAAATACCTGTGTACGTAATTATGTACGTAGTCTCAGCTAAGTTCGGAGGATCCTGCGGGTGTAATGTGTCTCCCGTTACAGTTATTACGAACCCCCGTCAGGTTCTAATGGAACACTGACTCCAGGAATGTTCCGAATGTTCCACACACGGAATGGAACTTGGAAAGGATTTGTTTAGGAAGTGGGGCGTGTCGAGTGTGGCACGTGTTTTAATTTCACGAAGTTAGCTTCTTGGTTCATATTTTGGGTAGATTAGATAGCTCTGTTTTACTTTAAGTTGCGACATTTCTTTTTATTGTTGTCTAACTCCTACCCGTGGCTACGCTTACGTGAAAAGTTTTTTTTCAGTAAAACTGAAGACTATGGCAGTCACAGTGATAGCATAGCGTTCTTGTGATAAAATATTTTATACTGGTTCAGTAGTTTTTCAGATAATTCGTTATTACACATTCGCGAATTAGGATTAACGCGGGAAAACCGAACGAAGTCGTGTGCAGAAGCTAGTATATTAAAAATAATATTATTACATACTTACATACATAATGGCTTTACATGCTTGCCAAGCCTGGCAAACGTCTTCAAGCCCCAAGCGTACTCAAATCTCGCTTGGCATTTTGGAAGACGTTTTCATGCTTGTGAATGCGCCAGTATGCTACGCACCCAAGCATGGCGAACACCGAACTTGTGTCAGACTTCAATATTTCTTTTTAGCTTTTAATTATTTTACTGGCTATCCCGTTAACTCGGCAAGACTACTCCAAGCATCTGCAACTTTATTTTTATCTTTATGATTAACATCTTTGCGGTTCCAGATAGAATACGTTAAAAGGTATTTTCGAAACGAATCCTTTGTAGACAATTCATTGCTGTGGCCATTCATTATCCTTGTCACACTACCAATCAATTACCAGCTCATTTATCCCTCAACCCTTCAATCTTGATGGATTGAAGGGTTGAGGGATAAATGAGCTGGTACACTGATGTGTATAAACAAAAAATCGTTGAATAAGTAAAGATTACGGGTAATCTGTACAGAGTGGGCACACACGCGCAGGTGGCGTGCCTCGTTAATTAGCTCCTGGCGGTGAACGCCACGCGGCCGGTAAGGGCAATTAACGATAGCCTTATTATTGTAGCTTTTAGAATATTATAATTTTTATAAGGGTTCCCTAGCTGAATGGCAAAAAATGGAACCCTTATAGATTTGTCATGTCTGTCGGTCCGTCCGTATGTCACAGCAATTTGATTTCTAAACTATTAGGACTTCATAGTTTAAACTTGGTAGGTAGATGTTTTATGTAAAACGCTTTACGATTGTAACACATGAATCGGTAAATAATAAAAATATAAAAACTTTTTAACAAAAAAGTTAACCGACTTACAAAAAACGTTTTGGGAATACTTTCACTGTGCGTACGGCTAAGGAGTAAAATGCCCTGCCGGAGTTTGTGTTTCCTGATCGCTATAACCTGGGAGTCTTTAAGTCAAGAGTGAATAGGTTACTTCTAGGCAAGCGTGCTCCATCTTCGACCACATCATCACTTATCATCGGGTGAGATGGTGGTCAAACCCGAACCTGTTATCAATAAAAGAAAAGCTGCGGACAGGAGCTAGAATATACAACGTGTAATTTAAAGGGTATATACATACCGAGTGCACGGCTTCTTTGGATGATAACAAACGATATAGCAAGGGTTTTGTAATCCTATGTCTCCATGTGTGGAGCTTATTAGAAATTTCAATACATTGATACCAGAGACCGAATTTTTCAAATTAAGAAGAACGAAGAGAATTATCGTTTTATTGGCAAGGGACGTGGAAAGTGATGACCCTCATAGTGCTGTGACACGTTTGTAATTATTGGTATTCAAGAAACATATGAAACCGATAATTTGGGATCAATTCTGTGAGTCACTTATTTTGAGCTGAAACTTTTCATAGAGACTCCATACCAGATGTTGTCTTCAGTCCTTTTGGATAGATATGGGGTTTCCGTTACACATTGTATATCTATTAACAAAGTTAGATTAAGACTAAAAAGTAAAAGACGGTGATATTACCATTCCAATTTCTTACCATAGCTACCACTTATATATTCTATTGATACGATAACCCATTAATATTAATATAAGTGCCCTGCACTAGCCAGCTTACCGGACTATCCTCGCTAATTACTAAATTATGCTAATCGCTAAGACCAGACTATGATGCAGTCTGTACTCCCGTGGGAGGGGTTAACGATTGAGAATTAACATACCCAGACTAATATTACATACTATTTTCTAATACCTTTCCTTAATATGTATCTTCGTACATTAATAATATGATTTTAAACAATACTTCAAGTATTATTTTTATGTAAAGTCTAGAACGCAAGGTATCTGGTATAAGACGATAGTTACCGAACCTCCTCGGATACCATGGTTTAGTAATTTTAAAATAAGTAGAAACTTGTTGGTTATAGCAACCAGGACACATGCCACTAAACAATTTTGCTTTCTTAATTCAAAAAGATCAGCTTCCCGAACTGTGAGGAATATGGTACGGTTGAAGACGTTATGCACTTGTTGATGGAATGTGTCAGGTGAGAGAGAAATACAAAAAGATCTACGTTTAACTAAAAATAATAAAGGATTATTGCACGAGATTTTGTCCATTTCTGACGCTGCTAAAACTTCGTTTAAATTGGCAAGTCTCCGTTTTAAGTCTTTGTCTTAGTATAAGTGCTACTATAACAAGGTACGATGGGACTGTCATTTATTGTTTTTCTTTATAAATTATGAAATAAAGAGAAAAAAAATATAATTTTTAATTGATTTACTTAAATCTGTGTATATACTCCTAGATTAGTTCACCTAACAGAGGACAATAATTGTCTTAGGCGCCGTTTTGTGCGAAATCAGCTAAATATGGATTTAATGTTTCACTTGGACATGCTATTTCAACAACTTACTCCTTTTTTGAGCACCGGAAAACGAACATATATTATCAAAGAATTTCGCTCAATTGTGTACAAAATGTTGCCATAATATTGATAACTTGACACATGTCTGATGTCACATGTACGAGGCAGAGATGGGTTATGACAGTTCCCAGAAGTCGATATTGTTTTTGTGATATACATATTTGTAATAGTGGGTACTTTGATATAAGTCTTTGTAACCGTTCAACTGTATGACAGTCTGCGATTATACGCCATATAGTCAAGTTGTTGTTTCATTCCTGTTATCCAGACTACTCCCATATTCTTCAGTTTAAAATCAGCAATATTGGCTCGATCGCTGAAAGTATAAAATGGTATATAAAGTTACTAAAAGTCACGCGGGGCTTAGCTCTTGTGGACATTATCAGGACAAAAAACATAACCCTCCTTCTTTTCCAGTCGGGTAAAAAACCTTTAAACTTCAAGCTACTACACACCTAATTTCATTCAAATCTACCCAGTATTTTCGAATATTTGTACGTTCAAACAAACAAAATTTTTTAGAAGCAAGTATTTCAGAATTTGATACATAATGGATGCCCATTCGTCAGATGAGAAGTTTGCGTGCTTTGAAAACGCTGTTTTCAACTCAACTCTTCCAGCCCTCCTTTTTATGTAATATCATTTTCAGTTTCTTTGTTCTTCACACAACATGAATATACGTTCCTCCAATAATATTCCCTTAGTCTCTCCTTCTCATGCTTCTGACTTTGTTCATTCTTGGAGACGCCCCGGGCGTCGGGGATCGAAAGCCGTTCTCCGACCAGGCGTAGGCACGGGCTTGCGAGCGGCGAACAGAGATAACTACAGGGCTTTCATTGCCTACCGGGGTTGTCTAACGAGAGAGTGCGGCCCTAAAAAACAAGAAAGAAAGAAACAGGGTGAGTTTTTGATCAACAGAAATCTGATACTTCCTTCCACTCCTCCCAAAAAGCCTTAAACTTATGAAATATACTAAAAATATTTATAGCCATTGAATGTTATCTCGCCATATGATTAGAGTGTTGCCTGTGGGATATAATTTATAACGGACATAAAGGAAATCCTCGGTTTGCCCAATTAAACAGGTTTCAAAGTTCACATTGGAAGTGTCAGCTGCCTCGTCCCACGGGTTCTGCACGTTACGCACGATTAACTACATACGTTTCATTATAAAATTGCGTGGGTTTCCGAAATCCTTCCGATTTAAATCCCATCAGCCCACGCTCTTTGGATTGCGTGTTATAACTTAAATGTGGAATTGAGCCATTTTAGATTGTGAACGTTTGATGTTTCGCTTTATGCTGCCTTTGTACTGTATTTCTTACTAGTGGTGACGTGTTTACAGTAATTATAAGTTCAAACAAAAATAGGGTTTCTTGTAAGTTTGCTAAGATTTGGCGATCGATTTGCATTAACTTATTGTCACCGCCTTTTGCTGTTTGCCGGGTCAGCTATAATAATAGACGCATTACCACGTTAAACGGCAATGATGTTTCTTAAGCCAAAATAAAAACAGCACCCTAGTCCTAGTCTAACAGTCAAGTAATTATTTTGTGATTTATTGAAAAGTCATCACATAATGGTTATTTGCCTGTTGAGATGATAAGCGATGATGTGGTCGAAGATGAAGCACGCTTACCTAGAAGCAACCTGTTTAGTAAATAAATAATAACTAAATAATCTTTAGTTCTCACCAGTTGCAAACTTACAGGGTATAAACTTAACTTACATACATGGTTTAAGAAAACGAAAAAATGTGTACATAAAACTTAAACTAGTTCTAAAGTAAAATGGAAATACATTGGCATTGATTGTGATGGTTGTAGAGGTTGCACAGTGTGTTGACCCTGTCTCCTGAACTAGGTGGTGGCCTGTATCTCAGAAGAAAGTGTTCAGCCATGAACATTGATCCAATGTATGCTTTTAAAATGGTCTGTGTGCCATTGCTATGCGTAATACATATGTGCTCTGAGGGTGCTAATACATATGTGCTCATACATACGTGTTTTGTTGCTGACTTTTTACTTACTTACTTAATTTACACTTTACTTAAATTTATTTGGTCCATCAGTTTTCGACACAAAATGTTGCTAAGACGATATTTACACTAGACCTTAAACGTTTTCTCTAAGTACGAAGATTGGCTTTCCGATCTTGCATGAACCTGTAGCCTCTTCAGTCTCTTCAACAAACAGTAGACTAGCATCACACACGAGCAGCTGCCCGCCACCTCGTGAGATCAAGAGGTTTGGCAGGGAGCCAGGCTCTACACCAATTGACCTAATTACGTGCCGGTTAGCCGATCAAGATGCTTGTGTAACCATAAGTGGGCTGTGTTGTTGGCTAAGATTTGTAAGATTTTCTGTTCATGCGATTGGAAAATACCTAACTTACATGCAGAGAAATTGTTGGAAGAAATTGCCTTTGTGAATTTGAAGGAATAATGGGGTTTATTTGGAACTTTATTTTAAGACCAATTTAAAGTTGATCTGCACGATTTGAGCTACATGATAACTGACAAATGCTTTTACTGCCTGGACAGGTCCGCTCAAATCTGCGTGCTCCTTCCCTTAAAAGACACAACAGACATGAACCTTCATGCTTCTCATATGGTTTGATAAATACGAATTGTATGGACTTTAAAAGAAACGTTGACCTCTGAGTCTGTTTCAATGTTTCTTTTCAGAATAGTCAGTTAGAAAACACCGGCCTCATCTAGTTTAATTTAAAACACAAAAAGTAAAAGTGTTATGTATAACCAATTTACAAAATAAATATTTAATTTCATTTCAAAGACTGGCGAGTGCTAGAACTTTTTTTGAAGGAACAGTGCAAGTGCATAATGGGGTAATGTAGGAGTAGTTTAGTCATTTTTGTTTTGACTAAATTGGTTGAAGACATGTTCTAACAATAGTAAATAAAAACAAATCTAAATACAAATATTATCATAAGAATTACTTACTTTCAGCGAGTACTTTCCAGCTAAAAACTCAGTGCGAGTAAAGATATGCTGAAGGAAGAGGAGCTCATGGCTAAATAATAGCAGCTGCTTAGATTGATCTTCAAGGTAAAGCTTTTGGACTTCTTTTACAGTCGTTACAGATAATCAGAAGACAGAAAATCTGACACCATTCTTCCCTGGGGTATAATGTTACCCAGTAACTGGGTTGTGGAAGTCAGATAGGCAGTCGATCTATGTAAAATACTATTACTCAGTTGCATTTGGTTAGACTTTAAGAAGGCTAACCCCGATATAGTTGTAAAAAAGGCTAAGCAGTTGACTAAAGATATTCTATAATGGTGTCGGTAAAAAGACTTTTAGATCCTGATACAAAGTATTAAATATTCGTAATTAAGTTTTGTAGCAACCCACTCTTTAAATACAAATCTAGTTCCCATGTGTGCAAATGAACAATGCAGTTTACATAACAAAACAAACTACATCCTACCTACGCTACATTGTAACGAAACATAATTCCGTGGAATCCTCTCATTTTTCCAGACACGCCTCTGGTAAATAAGTACGCCATTTTTAATTCCATACGGCGCTATTTCGCTTTTAATTATCTCATTAGCAGTATTACGGCAACGGTTAGTGCACGTACATTATGAATTAGTGGCACGTGTAACTTTGAATTAAGGTTCATCATACCTATTGTGTGGGGTTTTATTAAGAAATGTAGCAAGTTGGTGAAGCTGCATCTTAAAGCTTATAAAACCTTCTAGAAGGTGATATGTTTTCATTCTAGAAAAAATACAAACAGAATTTGTTATATCGATGTAGGTATATACTTAAGGTAGAAGGAGGCGTCGAGGAGGCAACCGCCTCGACGCTTAAAACGCCGAAACCCTGCCTGCTTTATTTAAGGTAGGTGGGACTTCGGGGTCTCAGGCGTTCAGTGTGGGGTCTCTGTCCGCCTACCAAGTGATCTCTGGAAAGATGGTGGCAAAGTGACCACGTGCCACCATGCACAGCGAGACTCAGGGGAGATCTCTTTACACTCTCCCCAGAGATGTGCCTTAACAGGCGTTGCACAGAGGAGGCTCCGGTGTGGTCTTTTTAGAGGTAACGGGGCCTTTTATATGTGCTGATGGTGATCACCGGGGTGGTTTTAGTGAGGTAAGAATCCCACACTCCCTGGTCTTTACCCCGAAAGTCCAGGCGCCTTTTGAAGGTTTCCCCCCGATAACAAAAAAAAAAGGTATATACTTAAGGTAGTGTAAAACAAAATCACTTCCCGCATCTGTACGCTTAGATCTATCGAACATCGCAATTTTTCTTGCGGTTTTTATCAGTACACAGATTGATTCAAGCCGAAGAATTAAAGATACAAAACATATTGTAATAGGGAAAACAGTCCTAGAGTTTCAAAGTTCTGTAATGAATTGTGTTAAAACATATTTTTGTGCACTTACATAACTAACGCTGGCTAAACCTTACGAGATAGATTAAAACAATGTGGGAACTAAGAAATTCTAAAAGTCTAAAAGGTCTACAAAAAAGTATGCCTTGGTATATGTCTACCTCCATTTTTTTTTTTATTGATAATAGGCTCTCGTTTGACCACCATCTCACCTGATGGTAAGTGATGATGTGGTCGAAGATGGAGCACACTTGCCTAGATGTAACCTATTCACTCTTGACTTAAAGACTCCCAGGTTATAGCGATCAGGAAACACAGACTCCGGCAGGGAATTCCACTCCTTAGCCGTACGCACAATGAAAGAAAGTATTCCCAAAAGGTTTTGTGCGTATGTGTGGGATGTCCACCATGTAACGATGGCGCATCGCCGTTTGTCTTGTAGTCCGATGATTAAAGTAATCATTCGTATTTTTTACATATTACAAAAAGCATGGTTACAAAGCTATTTTAAACAATACAGTATTATACGTCGTCCAATTAATTACGTTAGATACCTAGATCGTGCATTTAATGGAGATTTCAATAACGGCCGTATCGTCCGTCGGGCTGTACGAAGCTATAGTCTAATCATAATATAATTAACCACTCCACACCACATTAGTACGCGCTAGCGGGTCGCTACTTTTTTTATAGGTAATATATGGTTAACACGTAGGATAAAATAGCTTATTCTGCTTTACTTATTGTTGTAAAAGAAGATACAAACATGCAATATATTACAACCTATCCGATCTAGACTACCTACCGACTGGAATACAAGTGCCCAATAAATAAATCCCATGTAACGACCGTTGTTCGAACAACAGAGTAATTACGTTGTACCAGCTAAATCTCTGAGTGCGTCGGTTTCTTTGGTTGTGTGGAGTATAATGATGGCCGTCCCTCGTGGCCTGCAGTCTGTCTGGCCGGATTACTGGGCGGTTTGGCTGTGGGCTCTGCTTGCACGCGCGCGTTTTGCCAAACAACTGGCTCTCCTGCACATTACATACGAGTCTAATTTATATGCGGAGGGATACTGCGATTATCTAATGACTTTTTAAAGTTTGGAAATCATCCCATGACTGCCTCTCGATCTGAGTGAAGCGAGAGGGTGTGCCAGACTTTTACTGACTAAACCCATCCGTGTTTCGTCATTTGCCCTTCATGATCCGAGGGCGCTGTAACTCTATCGAACAATTCCGCAACCACGGCAGTCAACGACCCCCTAGTAAACCCCGAAAATTTTGCTAACTACTTTTTGAGGCTCTCTGGTGTAGAACACTAGACCAGAAACTAAGCGACTACACACTAAGGCTGTGTGAGGTACAGACCTCGGCTTAAAGCATCACTGGCGAGAGCAGCTGGGGACAGACTGGATCGGTCAAGTGCGATTAGCTTCAATTGATTGTCGATTTATAGTTTCTTCAGCAAATAAAGATTTACAATTTACGAATACTTTTACTATCAGTATAGGTACTCCTAAGCGACATAAGATAAATAGCTATTATAATATAAAAAGGTTTGTGTATATGCTATAGTTATGATGATTATATTAATATATGACATAAGTATACAACGTGTAATTTAAAGGGTATACACATACCAAGTGCACGGCTTCTTTGGATGATAATAAACGATATGGCAAGGGTTTTTTAATCCTATGTGTACATGTGTGGAGCATATTAGAAATTTCAATACATTGATACCAGAGACCGAATTTTTCAAATTAAGAAGAACGAAGAAAATTATCGTTTTATTGGCAAGTGACGTGGAAAGTGATGACCCTCATAGTGCTGTGACACGTTTGTTATTACTGGTATTCAAGAAACATATGAAACCAATAATTTGGGGTCAATTCTGTGAGTCACATATTTTGAGCTGAAACTTTGCATAGAGACTCCATACCAGATGTTGTCTTCAGTGCTTTTGGATAGATATGGGGTTTCCGTTACACGTTGTATATAGAACGAGGAACAGTGCACAATTTAATATTAGTAATGAAATAATGATGTTCATTTTGCAAAAAGGTTATAAATAACACTTTCACACGTCATTTTTTTCCGTAAATGTAAACTAGATGAGGCCAGTAATATGTTTATACTTGTAGAAGTTTCATTACAATCATCAATAACTATTAACAATTCATAGCGCGACTATCCACATCTTGTACCTTGTACCACAGCCGACCAGTAAACTACAGAGTACATACATCGGCTGCAAACAACTTGTATTAGTTTCAATGCAATCTGAGTGTTCGATGCAATGCCGTTAAGAGCTGTTTGTAGCTGAGCTTCACAAAGAGCTGGACTCCGGTTACCAAGTATTTTGTAACTTGGAGGGATGCGACTTTGATTGTAATTGTTGAAAGCACTGGCTCTGGAGTTTCTTGCAAATGCTCTCTGCTTGAAGACAGGGAAGCTAAACTTGGTGTATGGCAAGATCCTATTGATAGTGATATTAGATATCTTTCTTATCCGCTCGAAGCATAGCTGAAATAATATTTATGTTTAAATAATGTAAGCCTGGTGAGGTTTCCATAACCCATCGCAGACTCAATACCACTGTGGAGCCCTTTACAAGATATGGCCCACCTCTTGTCATATTCATCGTGTTCCTCGTGTATCTGCACCTTGTAGGATCTTAACGAGGTCAATAAAAGAGCTATATACAGGAAGCTGCATACTGGTCCAAAGATGTTTGAGCATCAATTAAAAAGAAGATCGTTTTTGTAGTATCGCCATGCCGATGCCGCTCAGGTAGACGGTATATTTTTGCTTGCTTTACTTAATAGGATCATCTTAGCATGAACCCCGCAAATCAATTAGTATAATGTGTAGACATGCCATGTTTGTGGTCATGATTACGATTGTGACTTCTAAAGACATAGGCCTCTTCTCTGTGAGAGATTTTAGACCGTATCCACCACTCAAGCCTAGTGCCAGTTAGTAGATGTCGTATGCCTTCGAATTTTCGGTCCCAGGATGTCCTACGATTCGATAGTGGCCACTCCTTTTGTACTTTTTTATGGTCCATTTGGTAATTTTCTTTTTTAGCTAAAATTTTTACTGTTATTTATTTATTTATTGGTTTTTTCATGTTTCCTTATGTTTCCTTGTACCTATTTGCATACGTGTAATATAAATGTTAATTTTTTGAACTTGGAATCGTTCACTGTGTTGTGTTTTACAATCTTAAATATATCATCGTAGTGCCTTACCTAATAAATAAATAAATCTGAATAGGATAGACTAGACCGGTAGAAGCTTAGCTACAGTATTGTCAATAACAATTAACTAGTACTTGGACGGGCAGTTCAATACATCTCTCGTGTACAGTAAAATAATCTCGCTACATAGCAAAATCGCCTTTAGACCCAAGAGATATGGCGATAGACAGACTCTATGATTTCAAAGGACAAATTAATTCCATAGAAACGTTTGTTCATGTTGATATACCTTTACCGTACAACGAAAACATTATGGATGCTTACAAAAGACAACCCATCGGTAAGTAGAGAGAGACCCTTCTCTGATTATAAATTAATATAATGTAAACGATAACGGGTAGTGTGAATAAAATGAAAATACCCAAACCTCTTCGGGACCGCTCGGTGTATTGAATAACTTTATTTTTGTAACACACAGTAAATGCTGCTATTGTGCTCGTGCTTACAAAGAATATTTTTACTTACATACGTCTCTTGGGAGGGAAAAGAAATGTTGTAAACGGTTTCTTGTTGCTTCAATTACGTGTTATTTATTCTTTGTAGTGCTTGGGGGATCAACTATCTGAAAATGTTTCAATGATGAGGTAATCTTTCTGGCTGAGTTTTTCTTTGGTGATAGCTGTGCGTCTGAGTATCTATAGGTAAATAGCTCCATTAAATTTTATGAAGCTTTGTTTGAGCAAAGATACTATGACCTTCGTCGTCCATAGTTTGGTGGCACAAAGATGTCTTGAGATGAGATTTTAATCATGTTCAGACTTCCTTCTGGACTCATTCCTTTAAATAGCTTTGCTTTCTTAAAAATTGTAACATTAAAAAAAATAGATTATAGAAAAACAATACTCTGTTCCAATGCCATCTATGGATGCGAAACTCCAGCTCGATACGAGATAGTAACTCTTAGAAGATATCATAGATGGCATGGTATATATATATATCCAGTGTTAGAATTTATGTAAATAATAATTTTTAAACATAATAATAAAGGAAAAATAAAAAAAGGTATTCTCCTTATGCAAAGAATGTGTGCATACAATTTAATAAAATTCTATGCTGAGGGAATCCAATTAGTAATTGTCTTTTGCCATGGACAATGACAAATAGTTAGCTGTCAAACGGGGGCCGGGAGTCTTTTTCTTTTTGATCTGAGACAAGGAAGAGATTAGAAGCGTTTCGGTCTAAGAGATTTTCTTTGGCGTAACAGCCCACTGATGACGAGAAAGAGGCAGGGTACGAGAGTTAAATATAAAACCCATGTAGGGGTAACCAGAGAATATGCCGTGAGTAAAAAAGTTTTCCACAGTTCCGAAATTAGGCCAAGCACTAGATTTTACCGGCGTCTATTTTGTGCTAACGCGACAATTCTTTGTCTTATTTTAGGGTCGCATATTAGACTTAAATTTTACTTAACAAAACTTAAAGAAGAAATGGTCATTGTGAAGATATATAAAGGGAGTTCTTCACCAAGTACGTCGTTGAAGTCATGATGCAAAAGCGATTCGGTTCCGGAGAATGAACGCCACGCGTTTTGATTAAGCACACCACAAGGATGCGATACTGCTGGCGGAACCCGTACCATGGTTTAATATATTCCACAACTTTTCACACAACGCCATCTGGTCCCAAACTGAGCAGAGCTTGTGCTATGAGTACTAGACAACTGATAAACATACATATATATTTCTAAATACATACATATTATAGATAAATTATACCCAGACAAAACACAAATTATCATGCTCATCACACAAACATTTGTCCTAGGTGGGAATCGAACCCACGACCTTACGCATAGCAGTCAGGGCCACTGACCACTAGACCAACAGGCCTGTCGACTGCGCATGAACTCAGCCCATGAGTCTCATCCTCATCCTTGGTTAGCTGGTGAGTAGGAAAACCAAGCCTTACAAACTCATTCATCAAACTGCTCAGTTAGCGATGAAGTAGAGAATATCACCCGTATTTTGATGAAATGTACTCTGAAAGAAGTGAGTATTTGCAAAATATTATAATAATAGTTTGGATCCCAATAATATGAAAATTTACAATATAAAAAAAAAAAAAAAAAAAATTGAAAATGTGGGTATTAAGAGTAGGTAAATGTTTAGAAAGGGGTGGCATGGTCGAAGTGATAAAACCGTCTATAAATAAATCTACTCATATAATATTAACTGAGATTCCGAGAACCTATCACATAAAAATATAAATTACCAGTTCAGTTATTTCAAATATAGAACGTTTTTAAAACGTCAGTTAGAGCTGTCAATCAATATTTTTGTTAAAATAATGATGTACTTCCCAGGTAAGCCTGAAAGGTACGCATAAAACGCCGAAACCGTGCATGCTTTATTTGAGGCAGATGGAGACTCTAGGGTCGCGGGCGTTCAATGTGGGGACTCTGTCCGCCTACCAAGTGGCAAGTTGGCAGCCTACTTGCTTTTCTTCAAATGATCCATCGTCGTGCGCAGACGCCGTGACAGATGTTTTGCGACAGGGGATGGAGTACTACATTTCGTTCTCTGACCTAACAATGTCCGGCAAAGCTCGACCTTGGTTTGGCGCCGAATGTGATCGCGCTAAAGCGCTTAAACACGCGGCGTACCTAGCATGGGTCGATGCTCGAAACTGCAAAGCAAATGACGTGGATCAGAAGAAGAGAGCCTTCAACAGGGCTGCCAAGTCCAGCAAGAAGGTTTTACGGAGGTCTCGGTTTGACCACGTTAGCCGAATTGGGAACAAACTCGTTTCATACCCTGCTGGAAGCAAAGCGTTTTGGTCCCTGGCAAAGTCGGTTGAATCGAACTTCTGTCGCCCCTCACTACCACCACTGCTCAAACCTGACGGGTCTCTGGCTCACTCCGCTGAGGAAAAAGCAAACTTGTTTGCCGCTCTCTTCGCGGAGTCTTCACGTCTGGATAGTAGTGGCGCTCACCCTCCTGATGCTCCTATTGGATGCGAGACGTATATGTCGGACATTCGCATCCATCAGAAGGACGTCCGTAGAGTGCTGCGTAATCTTGACGTGAACAAAGCTAGTGGCCCCGACGGGATACCAGCAATTGTTCTTAGAACTTGTGCGCCTGAATTGTCTCCAATCTTGACACGCCTGTTTCGCCTTTCGCTAGAGACTGGAAAGGTGCCGAAAGCATGGAAGCTGGCTAACGTACAGCCTGTACCCAAAAAGGGCAGTCGTGCTGACCCTGCCAACTACAGGCCTATTTCAGTCATACTCTGTAAGAGTATGGAGCGTGTACTTAATAGTAAGCTCCTGGCATACCTAGAAGCCAACGACATCCTCAGAGACCGGCAATACGGCTTTCGCAAAAACCGGTCAACTGGGGATCTTCTAGCGTATGCCATTCATATCTGGAGTGAGGCCATTGAGAGGCAAGGGGAAGCACTTGCTGTTTCCCTTGACATCTCCAAGGCTTTTGACAGGGTCTGGCACGATAGCCTTATTGCTAAGCTTCCTTCTTTCGGTTTACCCACTCAACTTTGCGTTTGGATTGAAGACTTCCTGAGGGATCGGTCCATTCGACTGGTCATTGATGGCTGCTCGTCTGGCCAATTGGCAATTAATGCCGGGGTCCCTCAGGGGTCTGTTCTCTCAGCAACTTTATTCTTGCTGCACATTAACGATCTGCTAATGCCCGGTACCTTTGGGTATGCAGACGACAGCACAGTTTCTGAGAGATATGTGTCCAGCGCACGAGCTGGTGGGCCACAGATCCAGTCTCTCCGTGAGGACATGGTCGGACGCTTGAACTTTACCTTGAAGGCTGTCTCCAAATGGGGCGATGCCAACCTGGTCAAGTTTAATGCAGCTAAGACCCAGGCGTGTCTCTTCTCCGCAAAAAGGAGCCAATTTGAACCGGCTCCTATTTTCCGAGGTGTAACTGTGCCGATAACCGACCGTATCGAGCTTCTGGGGGTAACATTAACTTCTACCCTCAATTTTGGCCCGTTTATCGAGGCTAAGGCTCAACTAGCATCAAAAAAGTTGGGAATCCTAGCAAAGGTGAGACGGTACTTTACACCCGAACAGTTGCTCAATCTCTATCAAGCCCAGGTTCGGTCGTGTATGGAGTACTACTCTCATCTTTGGGATGGATCTGCTAAATACCAACTGGACGCGCTTGAGTCTATCGAGAAGTGGGCCAAGAGACTCATTGGCAATGATGCACTGGTCGAATCAAAGCTCCAGAGCCTTGAACATCGACGACGAGTTGCAAGTCTATCGGTTTTCTATCGGTTACATTTCGGGGAGTGTGCGATAGAATTACACAATCTAATTCCACCAAGCCCGTTCCATCATCGGACTACGAGACAAACGGCGAAGCGCCATCGTTACATGGTGGACATCCCACCCATACGCACCAAACGTTTTGGGAATACCTTCGTTGTGCGTACGGCTAAGGAGTGGAATTCCCTGCCGGAGTCTGTGTTTACCGATAGCTATAACCTAGGAGTCTTTAAGTCAAGAGTGAATAGGTTACTTTTAGGTAAGCGTGCTCCATCTTCGACCACATCATCACTTACTATCAGGTGAGATGGTGGTCAAACGCGAACCTATTCTAAATAAAAAAAAAAGTGATCTCTGGAAAGACGATGGCACAGTGATGGCAGTGGTGGCAGCTGTACCAACGACGCAGCTCTACGTGTCCAGGCTGCACTACGCTACGAAGGATGAGGAGATCATGGAGTACGTGCGAGCTAAGACCAACTGGACTTTGAGGGTCGAGGAGTTGAAGTCTCGTCATGAAACGAATTTTAAATCGTTTGTGATACGGGTTCCAACTCATCTATTAGAGACATTCCTCAAGCAGGTATTTTGGCCGAAAGGTGTCGTGTATCGACGATTTCGTGGAAGATTACGCGACACCTCGCAGCGCAGCACGACGCCGTCTATTCGTGTTAACTAGTTTTTGTTTATAAGTGTTTTAAATTTGTTATGTATTAGTTTATTTTATAAGATTTTGTATTTGTTTATTGTTTTTTATGGGCCTAGTTGCCTGAAATAAAGGATATATTATTATTAATATTATTTCTTTTATTCAACACATATCTCAAAAATTAAATTTTTAAATATTTTTCTATAAAAACTTACAATAAAAAAACATTTAAAAATATAAAAAATGGCAGTCCATCGGTGTCGGGAGCAGGGTCCAAGCTACCGGTGGTTAGGTCTCCAGAGAAAGGGACCTCTTCACAATGCGAGCTGTATCGAGGAGAACTGCCTTCTGTATCAGGCCCTTTATCCAGCTGTGCAACGCCAGCTTCGACAGATGGTCGTCGAAGCTTTTAGCTATCAGCCCATTGACTGACATGACAATCGGCACAATGACAGCCGAGTCCACATTCCACATGTCAACAACCTCATGAGCTAAGTCGAGATACTTTGTGTTTCTCTTTCTCAGCTTTCACGAGATCCTCGTCATGTGGGATGGTAACATCGATTATCATTGCGCGGCGCACTAATAGGTCTATTACCACTATATCAGGCTTATTAGCAACAATAGTCAACAATAGTTATTATTATTATTATTTACAGTCTCCCCAGGGATGTGTCGTAACAGGCGTTGCACAGAGGGGGCTCCGTAGTGATATTTTTAGAGGTAACGGGGCCCCTTGTATGTGCTGATAATACTCACCAGGGTAGTTTTCTAGAGGTAAGAATCCTACACTCCCTGGTCTTCTCCCTGAAAGTCTAGGCGCCTTTTGAAGGTTTACACCCGTAAATAAAAAATAAAGGTAAGCCTGAAAGGTAATATTGTTGAAAATAATTGTGAACAGTACAGCCCTAGTACCTGTATGCCCATTGCTTTGTCCTTCCATTGGTTTCGATCTATTTTATTGCTTAACCGATTGCAATCAAACACGTATTCTAAGAATCTTCACGTATTCGAAACAAAGCTCACTTTTAAAACTCACAAAGTTGTCTATGAAAGAATTTGGCCTGTAAACAAATAAGCAAGTGGTTTTCTTGATTCTGTTTTTGTAGTCATTCTTACTAAAATTTAGAATATAAGACTATACCTATGTACTTTAAAATCAATCTATCAAGTAAGGTATTGTGGAAATATATTGATATAAGAGCAGAAATAAAAAAAAATAGCTGTGGGTGTCACAGATATTTTACAAATCTGTGGGTGTGGTTCTGCTCTCCTAGGTAAGCATATATAGCCTGTGTTTAGGAGAAGCAGTGCCCGCTCCATCATTGAATATAATTGAGTTCATAGCAATTAAATTAAGTATTTTTCTATTTTATTAAATAACAAAATAAAACATTGAATTTTAAAAAAAAAAACACTGCTAAACCTAACTATGTATGTACATAAAAAAATGAAATAAAAAAACAAAAATCAAGCTTAGGTGTCAAAGTACTCCTCCACATCGCTATCGTCCGGAAACGTACCCATAAGACTGGCAGCATTGCCACGTTCTTTGGGCCAAAAACGAGCCAGCCCTCCGGTCATGCAAGGAATCGATCAGCCGCCGGGATAATTCCTTAGATGGGAGACGCGTACTCGGGCCCCATGACCCAAGCATTTCGAACCCAAATGGCACAAAACTGTAATGACCTACTAGAAAGTTACAGTATTTGCGCCGTTTGAGGGCCTCTGCAGTCTCGGTTGCTGCACCAGCACAGCTCGCCGTACTTGGAATATGTGATGGCGCAAGAGTATCGACACAAGTTGCGTCCCACACTAGAGACCTACCCATTTTCCAAGGCACCCACGTCAAGTATTTTGTAATATATTTTTACAATAACTTACTTGATAGATTGCTTTTAAAATATTATACTACTAGTCCTCGTTTTAGATTTAGTACTCATTCATGTATTACAAATATCTTTTTTTTAAATATTTTATTATATATATTATACTAGCTTCCGCCCGCGACTTCGTCCCCGTGGAAAAAAAAATCCCCCGATTTTGAAACATTCTTCATTACTGCTCCGCTCCTATTGGTGTTAGCGTGATGATATATAGCCTATAGCCTTCCTCGATAAATGGGCTATCTAACACTGAAAGAATTTTTCAAATCAGAACGGTAGTTCCTGAGATTAGCGCGTTCAAGCAAACAAACAAACAAACAAACAAACAAACTCTTCAGCTTTATAATATATATTATAAAATATAATATTATAATTATATTATTATAAGGTAGGTTCCTACTAAAAAGTTCAAAATGTCGGAGAACAATCAACCATCGCATCCTCAAAATTTATATCCTATCATTTCATTTGTCGCGATTGATGAACGAGTGAAAGATTTTGGGCATTTTATCTTAGTTTAAGATAGTTACTGTATGTTTATAGTACTATTTATGTAGTTACTGTGAAATGAATGTTTGTGTATTCTCAAATTATTATCCTATACTTCAACACTTCTAGTGGAAACAGGATTTTTATATTTACAGAACATGGGACTTTTTTAATATTTTTTGGGCTCGCTCGTTCGATCGTAGACCTCATCCTACACTTACCATCAGGTGTGCTCGAGGTCAAGAGTGAGCTCAGTCGTAGTAAAAACAAAGAGCAATTATGAAATATCAGGAGCTAGTGCACGCTTTGAAATGGTCGTTTCTCATCGGTACTCTTTAAAAAATGTTTTTCACAATCTTTACAGTATTTATAGGTACGAGAGGATAGTATATATCGATTAACGTAATACAATGTCTTATAATCAGAAACGTTGTGCAAAGCAAGTTTTTGCGACCACATTAAAAATGAGCTTTACAAAATGACAAGACTACAAGCCAGCCGGTATCAAATCATCTGTAATCAGGCATGGTGTGGCAGCGTAGTCTCAAATTTATTAATTATAAGGAGCTCGTAGCAAAAACAGGCGGCCATTTGTTCAACAAATTATGTACATAAATTAGACATAATCGTCGTGCCGGCTGCGCTTCTAGTGACGTAACCCCCTAAATGTGGAATTTAAACGAAACATTTTATTTTTTTAGTATTACTTTGTGCTATGGCTGTCAGGTGTAAGGATTTAGCGAGGTTCTCGTGGGCTGCACGAGTCGAGTTTCGTTTATTTGGTGCAACGTAATAGGTAGATATTCTGTTAGCATGCCTTGCTTTTAAGTGGGGAGGTGTCTATTATTTATTTGTTTATTAAAATGTTTGTTTACCAATCGAAAGAAGCATAGGTTCACGAAAAACCTGTCGTAGTATTCTGGTTAATCCTCATAGGTATATCAGCGACGTGGACCCGGGAAATGGACGGTCAGTAGTGCATCAAAAGTAGAAAACGATGTAATCAATTACACGCTTCTGCTCTTGCCTTCGCTTGCGTAAAGAGATTCTTCAGCGAAAATAAGAAGCCTGCATCGTAGGTAAATAATATTAATATATTCCACAACTTTCACACAACGCCATCTAGTCCTAAACTAAGCAAAGCTTTTGCTATGAGTACTAGACAACTGATAAACATACATATATATTTCTATATATTTTTTTTGGTGGGAGGTAGTTGAACAAGTAACACACATATAATTTTGCTCTGTTAAATAAATTGTAATTTATTTAAAATTAATAGTATTTCTTCACAATTTTTGATGAATAACAGTTTCTACTAGTAATACTACCTGCCAGTTGTGTGGATTTCCTTTATTGCACTCTCTTATTCACAATAACTAAACTAAAATAATGGAATCAGTCAAGGGGTCAATGTCAGAATTAATGGTACAATTTCATGACAGAATGTCTAAATCCGAGAATGAATTGACCAAGTCATCACCCAGCACTTCATCCAGTATCGCCTCAGACAGTCTTGCAGCGGAGTATGCAGGTTTTAAGAAGTTTGTTCTGGAGTCACTTGGCTGTCTTCAGCATCAGTTGGAGGCCCTTTCCAAGGATGTTGATGCTTTGGAGATGAGGAGCCGCCGGAAGATGCTTCTCGTCCATGGTGTTGCAGAAGTTAGCGACGAGGATACATCTGTGTTGGTTGCTACAGTGTTCCGTGAGAAGCTTAAGCTGGACAGCTTTTCCGTTGCTGCCATTCGTCGATGCCACAGAATGGGCTCTCAGAGCAGTGTTGGAAAGCCTAGGCCTATAATGGTCAAGTTGCAGGACATGGATAAGGTTTGGTTTGCGAAAACCACGTTAAAAGGCTCTGGTATAACCTTGACAGAGTTCTTGACTAGATCGTGGCATCAGATCTTCTTGAAGGCTCGGGAGAAGTTCGGCATCTCGAATTGCTGTACCAAGCATGGACATATATATATACTACGAGCTGATGGGAGTAAGCAACGGGTTGCGAACTGTAGTGAGCTTGCTGCTATCAGTGTGCCTGAGCTTGATGCTGATAAGCCGGAGCACCAATTGGATGTCCATAAGGTACAAGCCGGGAAGATAACCTCAGCACCCCCACTAAAGAGGTACAGGAAGCCTGTGGTGAAGAAATAATTGTCCATTTGTCCCTCTCAATGCGTCGTTCGGGTAACAATTTTCATAATTTAATTTATTGCCGGTTTACTTTCACTTTGTTATTTCTACCTTACGTTTCTTTAGTAAATTTTTCTCATAGAGCAATCCAAAGAGTATGTAAAACCTTGGAGCAATCTTCACTTCAATCTTCGGTATTCTGACACTTGACATATCAAGTGTCATATCAATGTTGCGTTCCGTTTATTGTACAAATTGTAACATATTTAGCATAAATTATCTATGGAAACAATTAATTTTCATTGCAATCGTTAAACAAAAATTCTGTTTGTCTTTTTATTTATTTAAGTTTCTGTGTTGCTATAAGTATAAGCTCAGTTTGTGCCCTAATGACGCGCTATTATTTGATAAGTTTTGATTAAGGTTCTGATAAATTATTATTATTTAGTTTTTCTGTTAACGCATAACTAAGTAAGTATATAAGTCTTTTAAATAGTAACCGTTTAAATTTGTATTTATATTTATATTCAATTTATATATTATATATAATTTATTGTGTTTTCAAATGATTGCTTGTAATAGTGATGATGACAGTTTCGTATCTGCGAGCAGTGGTAGTGACAGCTTCACTAGTATTCCAAACCTTGCTGACACGCTTCAGTCTCAATTTTCCTATGTTCCAAAAAATCTAAATGTAGTCCATATTAATGCTCAAAGTATTCCGGCTCATTATCATGATATGCTTGTGAGTTTGGACTGTAAGGACATCCATGCAATTCTCGTTTCCGAATCCTGGCTGAAACCTTGTCTTCCATCTACATCCTATTCCTTGCCCGGATTCAAACTAATAAGGAATGTCCGCACAAGCAGCGGGGGTGGTGGTGTTGCTATCTATTTGCGTGCAAATATTCCTTTTTCCATTATTGACGTTTCATCACAGCCGCCACCGTCGAATGCTGGCGAGCATCTCTTTTTAGAACTTGAATTACACCATTTGAAGATTTGCTGGGTGTCTATTATTGTCCTTTTCTGCGTATCGATTATTTTTCTTCTTTTGAGAGTCTTCTAGTCAACCTTGTGCCTTCTTACAGGCATACGATTGTTATGGGAGATTTCAACACTTGCCTTCTCAAGAATGATTCGCGCTCTTCCGCACTCCAATCTGTCTCCCAATCTTGCAATTTTTCTCTTCTTCCATTAAGCGCAACTCATCATTTTCCTAACTGTACTCCTTCGCTCCTTGACCTCATTTTTGTTTCTTCTACACAACATGTCGCTAAGCATGGGCAATGTTCGGCCGACGTTTTCTCCTACCATGACTTAATTTACGTTTCCTACAAAATTCGCCCTCCTAAGTCAAAACCCAAAAGTATTCTTCAGCGCAGTTTTGGTGGAATGAACTTGGAAAGTCTTCGGGAAGATGCTAGCAATATTGACTGGTCTGATCTTATTCATGCAGAGTCGATTGATGACAAAGTGAACCTCCTCAATTCCAATCTTAACAAGCTTTATGACGTGCATGCACCTGTTCGTTTGGTAAAGATTAAGCATCTACCTGCTCCGTGGCTAACTGAAGACGTGAAAGTAATTTTACATAGAAAGGCAGCAGCAAAGTCTAAATTCAAGTGCAGACCTAGTCGAGAAAGTCGAGAAAAATACGTCGCTATCCAAAATCGCAGCAACTTGGTTTGTAGGGATGCCCAACGCCGCCACATTCATAAGTCCGTTAAAAACGGTGATCCAGCTAAAGTCTGGAAATTTCTTAGATCTATCGGAATTGGGAAGTCACGTCAAGAGTCTATTCCTAAGGATATAGACCTTGAATCGCTCAATCAACATTTTTCCACCTCTTGTAGCTTCAATGGTGCTGTTAAAACCAATACTCTAAATAATGTTTCTTCTCTTCCCACTCCCAATTATTCTCCTTTTATTTTTATTCAATTTACCAGTTGTGATGTTAAGAAGAGCATGCTATCTATAACGTCAAATGCCGTTGGTAATGACTGTATTAGCCGTAAGATGATACTCGCTATCCTGGACGAAATTCTTCCTATCATTTGCCATGTCCTCAATTATTCCGTATCCTCAGGTGTTTTCCCATCTTTGTGGAAAGAAGCTCAGATAACTCCTCTCCCTAAAAAGTCTAATCCTGTTTCTTTCTCTGATTTCCGCCCTATTTCCATATTACCTTTCATATCCAAAGTCCTCGAACGCCTTATCCACAATCAACTTAGTGCCTTCCTTTGTAAAAACCAACTCCTAAATTTGTACCAATCCGGGTTTCGTTCAGGACATAGCACTACCACAGCTCTAGTTAAAATTACTGACGATATCAGATCAGGTATGGTATGGATAATAGGAAGTTGACTGTCCTTTCGGTACTGGACTTCAGCAACGCCTTTAACACTGTCGATTTTGATGTCCTGCTCGGTATACTCTGCTCTCTTAACATATCTCCAACAGCAATTGATTGGTTTCGTAGTTACCTGTATGGCCGCCGACCACGTATTTGCATTGAAGGTACATCATCTTCATGGTCCAATACTACTGCTGGCGTACCACAGGGGGGCGTTCTCTCTCCTCTTCTTTTCGCCATATTTATAAATTCTATTTCAAATGATCTTCTCTCATCGTATCACCTTTATGCTGACGATCTGCAAATTTATTCGCAAGCTCCCGTTGAAGAACTGCCTGAGGCGGTGAAGATTGTGAATAAAGACTTAGCGCGTATTTCTGATTGGAGTTTGAATCATGGTTTGAGGGTTAATCCTGCGAAGACTCAAGTCATTATTGTTGGCAGCCCTAGGCTACGTTCCAAAATTAACTGGGCGACCCTTCCTCAAATCGTTTTTGATGGAGCTGCTATACCTTACTGTGACTCAGTAAAAGACCTAGGTATTTATATTGATAGGGATTTGTCTTGGGGTCCCCAGTTGCAAGAAGTAAGCCGCAAACTGTTTGCCTCTGCGGGGTCTTTACGCAGATTGCGCAATTTCCTGCCGACTGCCACTAAAATTGCGCTTACCCTTCTTCTCCCTGTTCTCAACTATGCTGATGCAAGTTATCCAGATCTTACTGAAGTGCAGCTAGATAAGCTTGAACGACTCCAAAATTTTTGTATAAGATTCATGTTTGGTTTGCGCAAATATGATCATGTTTCTGAGTTTCGCATTAAACTCAAGTGGCTGCCGATCCGCCTTCGCCGGAATGCACATATTTTATCGTTACTTTACAGTATTATCTTCAATCCCACAACCCCGTTTTATCTCAAAGAACGCTTTAAGTTTCTTCATGACACACATGTAAGAGATTTGAGATCATCGGAGAATTTGAGACTTTCAATGCCTGCACATTTCACTAAATTCTATGGCTCATCGTTTACGGTGCAAGCTATTCGTTTGTGGAATGCATTGCCGTTGTCTGTAAGACAAGCTCAGTCACTGGCTACTTTTAAAAGATCGGTTGCTAATTATTTTCATTCCAATTTATGACTATTCTTTTGTTCTCTCTCCACTTGATGTTAAAGAACACATTATATGTATTGTATTATTTAATTACCTATGTATTACATTGTATTTATATGCATATATATATATTTGCATATACATTTATTTATTTTAATATTTAAATATTTTTTGTTTCTCTGTTTTTATGAGTAATGTAGTTAGTACACTAATTTAGCCCTCCCCACTTTAATTAAAGTTTTTAAAGTCCTTCCAAAGGTTGTCTGGAAGATATCTCTTTCAGCGATAAGACCGCCATTGTTACCATAGAATAAGCAATATTGTTAAATAGGTGTGTTTAAATTTTGGTGTACAATAAAGTATATTCTATCTATCTATACGAACTCGTTCAGAAACGTCTGAGTCCGGGATCTGACTGGTAAAATCATTTTAAATTAATAATAATTTCTGGTCTAAATATAACAAATATTAAAAAGTAATGCAACTATCGGCAACGAGTATAAAGCAAGAGCAAAAAAAAGTATTAAAATATTTCTACCATAAAAATAAATCGACATACTTTCTGTGATATCTCAACCCCACCAATTGCAGAACAGATCAAGGCCTAAGGCTGCGTTTCCACCAGAGATGTGCGAGGATGCGTAGCGAGGGATGTGTTTGTAAAGAACCAATAGAATCGCTTCATTTACCTCGCCTCGGTCAGCACAGCTCTGGTGGAAACGGCTCAGCGGAGCTAGATTTTTGCGCATACAAAACAAGCGAGGGATGTGTGCGAGGGATGTGTGCGAGAGATGTGTTGCGAGGGATGTGTTGCGAGGAATGTGTGTTGAGAAGGATATGTTGCGAGGTTTGCGCATCCTCGCACCACACATTAATGCGCATTTTCACAGCTCCGCTACAATCCTCGTAGGCACATTTTCATCGCACAGCTTTGGTGGAAACGCCCCCACATTTTCACAGCACAGCTAGACATCCTCGCACGACACATTTCCATCGCACATCTCTGGTGGAAACGCACCCTAATGCGCATTTTCACAGCTCCGCTACACATCCCCGTAGGCACATTTTCATCGCACAGCTTTGGTGGAAACGCTCACACATTTTCACAGCACAGCTAGACATCCTCGCACGACACATTTCCATCGCACATCTCTGGTGGAAACGCACCCTAACTCTAGCATTACTAATCGGATGGTATGATAACTATATATTGAAATCAAAATCCAATTACTTTGGCTAAGCTAATCTGAAAATATACGGGACTATACTTCTTTTTTTTATTGATAGTAGGCTCGCGTTTGACCGCCATCTCCCCTGATGGTAAGTGATGATGTGGTCGAAGATGGAGCACGCTTACCTAAAAGTAACCTATTCACTCTTGACTTAAAGACCCCCAAGTTATAGCTATCGGGAAACACAGACTCCGGCAGGGAATTCCACTCCTTAGCCATACGCAATGAAGCAATGAAGGTATACTGCTCTCAAAACCGTCGCAATTATCTGAGACGAGAAAAAAATATAAGTTGGCATTCTTTTATACACTAAGTATAAAAATTCTGTCTACTACATTTTCTCTGCTGTGACGCAGGAGTCCTTTCATAAGAGGGAATCCACCAGGCAAGCCGGGCGCAGGTTGGTGCATGCTACATATCTTCAGAGTTTTGGTCCAAGGGCATATCGAGTTCTTCACGGTGTTTTCACGGGTTTGAAAACTAAACAATATTCTCACACTATTTTTAGGGTTCCGTAGCCGAATGGCAAAAACCGGAACCCTTATAGTTTCCCTTATATGTCTGTCTGTCTGTCCGTTCGTTCGTATGTCACAGCCATTTTATTACGAACCTATTAGGACTACACATGTAAAACTTGGTAGGTAGATGTATTCTGTAACCGCTTTCCGATTTTAAGAAAAAAATTAATAAATATTTAAAATAAAGGGGGGGCTCCCCATACATGGAACTAAAACTGAATTTTTATTTTCATGAAACCTATGCGTTTGTGGTATCTATAGACAGGTCTTTAAAAATGACATGCGAGTTTCTAAGATCACTTTTTCTTAAAGTCAATTGTCTAAAAGATATACGCTTCCAAAGTGGTAAAATATGTGTCCCCCTTCTAACTTCTATAATAATGGAGAGAAAAATTAAAAAAAAAAAAATATGCTGTAGATCTTAATGTAATATTTCAATCAAAATTAGTTTGAACGAGATCGAATTTGCAGTTTTTGACAAACAGCATATTTTCTAAAACCGCAAACATAACCTTGTAATTCATACAAGCACTATGAAAAACAAAGTTATTTTGCGTAGTTACTACGGAACCCTTCATGGGCGAGTCTGACTCGCACTTGGCCAATTTTTTGTAGTACAGTACTGTTCTACACTGCTTTCAAAGTGTACATGTTCATTTCTGTATATTTGTATAACTCTTTAATAGACTGTTGGGAGAGCAAACCACAACAATATAATAATATGTTATGGTTACGGGTAGGGTAGACCATTTCCTAAGTGAGAATATCTTAAAACTGCAAGAATTATGACTACTTTCCACTTCCAAAATTAGTTGTGATAGACCATTGCCGCTAAAAGATTTAAACAATTTATTAATCACTATCGCTTTGCCTGCTCCTTCATCTTGGAATTGATTTTTTGATTGGAAGGATTTTAAAATAATTTATAGCGTTCACCTATAACGCGCCTTACTACCAATGATTTTATTTTAGAATTGGTTCATTAGTTCCGGAGATTACCCCCCATATACAAACATACACTAGTTTGCATCTTTAATACAAACTTACAAACAAATTGTACCTTTTTATAATATTAAAAATTAAAGTAAACCATTAATTTTTTTTTTCAATTTTGTAATGTTAGTATAGTTAGATAAATTTGTGTACATAGAAATCCAGGCCTCGGAACACGAAGGGCATATGATGGAACACGGGTGGGTTTTAGTCAGTAAAAGTCTGACACACCCTCCCGCTTCGCCCAGATCGAGAGGCAGTCATAGGATGGTATCCACTGATTAGAAAACCACTTGATCGCACATACGTTGCCCCGACGCACGAAAACTATGCGAGTTTTTGCTCCTATATATTGGCTACGATACACGAACCATTTTAGTTGTGACCAAGTATTAGGCCTGTGTGCATGCTAAACAATTACAAATTTAAAATTTTTGTATCCAATTTACAACGCATAATAATGCTTTCATGCGCGTTGAAGTGGTGTGGAAAACATTCCCAGATATCGAGATACCAAATGGATGACATAACTATTCATCAGTAATGAAATAATATGAAAATTATTTATTATTTAATCGGATTATAAGCTACCGCAGAGGTCCATTTAAAATGGTGGTTTGGGTGGTCAAGGACAAAATTGTGTCGCGCGTTGATGTCTTTTGGAAATGTCTCTTTCTTACATGAAGAAATTCTAATTCTTTTATCCCTGTCTTTTCATCTGTATTTTTATCGTAAAAATCTGTGCTGTTACCTATAACGGCTGGATACGATATCGATAATTATAAAATTAAACAAATTTTTTTATAATTCAATTCAGATAGTTGTCATAAAATACCTATCTACATTAACCGACTTTAAAAAAATTGGCCAAGTGCGAGTCAGACTCGCCCATGAAGGGTTCCGTAGTAACTATAATAATGTAATATAATAATTATGTATATTTATTTGACGAATAAAAAAAACCCTAAAATTTCTTAAAACTAGCTTATTTATTTACATTTTTATAACTACGCTAAATAACTTTGTTTTTCAAAGTGTTTGTATGAATTACAAAGTTATATTTGTGGTTTTAGAAAATATGCTGTATCTCAAAAACTGCTGAGCCGATTTCGTTCAAACCAATTTTGGTTGAAAGTTTACATTAAGATCTACAGACATTTTATTTTTATTTTTCACTCCATTATTATAGAAGTTAGAGGGGGGACACACATTTTACCACTTTGGAAGCTTATATCTTTTAAACGATTGACTTTATGAAAAAGTGGTTCTAGAAACCCTTATATCATTTTTAAAGACTTGTCTATAGATACCACACACGCATAGGTTTCATGTAAAAAAATATTTTCAGTTCTAGTTCCATGTATGGGGACTCCCTTTATTTTAAATATTTTTTAATTTTTTTCTTTAAAATAGAAAATCGGTTTACAGAATACATCTATCTACTAAGTTTCACATGTATAGTTTTAATAGTTTCGGAATAAAATGGCTGTGAAATACGGACGGACGGACAGACAGACAGACAGACAGACAGACAGACAGACAGACGGACAGACAGACGGACAGACATATCGAAACTATAAGGGTTCCGTTTTTTGCCATTCGGCTATGGAACCCTAAAAATGAGAAAGTTCTGATATTTTTTCTTCTGTGTGACATGCATGTTTTCATTTTAGATTTCCCAAGATTCCAGATTAAAAAGAAAAGTGGATGGATAAGGTTACTAGGGAATATTGGTTTGGTTTTTATTGATATTGATACCTATATCCAATCTTTCTAGGCATCAAATAGTATGACGGAGTCTAATATTAATTAACTTGGACCTTTGCATTACAATATCACCCTCGTTAGTTACTTTGGTTCCGGGGATGCGGTAATGGTCTCTATGAGATACCGCGGCCCCGGAACTTAAGGGCAGCTGAAGGAACAGGGTGGGTTTTTGGTCAGTAGAAGTCTGACACTCCCTTCCACTTTACCCAGAGCGGGAGAAGTCATTCGATGATTTTCCCACCTAGGAAAAAGAAACAGGTTCCTTTGTTTCGATGTCGAGTCCACGGGTTAAGAGTATGTAGGAGGGAGGAGTCATTAGATAAATCATCTAATGGTGGTGAGTACCACCAAAAAAATAATGATTACCTAGTGCCTGCTGAAGCTACAGTTGTTGACACAACTGATTTTAATGAAAATATATTTATTATGGAATATAAAATAAATATAAAAAATAAAATATAAAAATAATATATGGCCGGCTACCTTGTCCATGCTCTGATAAAGCAAATAAAATGCCTAACTTGTATTGGAGCGTTGATTGGTGTTACAAATCAAAACGCCTTACAATTTCAAAAAGACACTAAAACAAGTTATTGTACGGATCCACCACAGTAATAGAAATTTGTCGTCGTTGTGAAATTTATATTAAAAGGGCGATCAACGAAAGTTCGAAAGTGCTGTCTCAGAAATATAATTCCAATTATTTTATGAGATCGGTTTTAAAATCACTGATTGGGTATAATTTATTCCCGGATATTAATTTTCATCAATATGAAATAGAAACTACCAATCATTTGATTGAATTAGCAAGATGCATAATTCAGAAATATGTAGACGCTCGGTTATCATTTTTCAGCAAAAACAATCAGGACCCTAAAACTTTAATTCGAAAAACATTTACCAAATTAATTCATTTTAAAAATCAAAAATAACAGCATACTTGTTTTTCTTTTTGTAATTGAGACTGATAATGATTAAATATTATTATGTGATTTTATTGAGTAATTTTATAATGTTAAACTTCATTTTATCGATGTCGATAACTTTCCCTCAATCAAGTAGAGCAATCCCTAACTCGGCATATCTATGAAGCTTGACTTTGAACTGACCAATTGCAGTAGCGCATTTTTTCCTCGCCTCCCAACCCGTATTGGCGAGTTGTGTTCTTCAAAGAAATCGGCCTATAAGCTCTCTAGGTTAAATACTCTCTGATGGTATCCCATCCTTATAAAAAAAGCCTTGTATGTTTTCAAAAATTTCCCAATATTAATGTTACAGATTGTTTAAGCGTGGACTGTATTTTTAGGTTTTGTAGGTCTTTTATAGTGAAACACTGCAAGTAATTACCACAAGAACTATTTATTGTAATGATTTTTACGGAATACAAAGTTTGCACACTGCAATGGTAGACGGAAGTGGATTCAGACCGAACGAACAATTGAGAAGTATAAAAATGGCAGTGTTGCCAGTTATTAATATTGTAGGATTCCTACATGCTCCCGGCCACAAGATAAGAACCTAGAGTTTATATAAAAAAACAAAAACTAAAGCTCGAAACATGAAATGTTTGTTATAAAAGAAGTATGAAAGTTCTTATTTAAGGGCCTAGGATTAGAAATAGGTTCAACAAATAAGCACTTACAAATGTTTATAAAAAAACAGAAGTTTTAAAACATTTAAAATTAAAAATAGAGACTAACTAAATGCCTACTTATTGGCTAAGTACAATCAATGGGGAGTAAGCATATTTTATTTACTGCCCTTCTATGTGTTTTTCCATTTGGAGTTCTCAACTCAACAGTTCTAACTCTGTTGTCAGAACCTGGATATACATTTACAACTCGGGCCATCGGCCAATGAAGTGGTGAAGTGTTATCCTCCTTTAAAATTACTAAAGACCCTACCTTAATATTATCTGAACTATTTCTCCATTTGGGTCTGCATTGAAGAACATTGAGATAGTGTTTACTCCACACTTTCCAGAAACTCTGAAACATATTACAACAAATATTCCAAAAATTCAACCTATTTATAGGCGTGTCTATAACATTTTTGTCTGGATACGCGTTCAATGCACAACCAATTAGGAAATGTCCTGGAGTAAGATAAGAGTAGTCACTTATATCGGTAGACATAGGAGTTAAAGGCCTACTATTTAGAATTGACTCTATTTGACATAATACAGTACATAGTTCCTCAAAAGTTAACAAAGCTTTTTGAGTAACTCTTTTTAAATGAAATTTGGTGCTCTTTACTGCAGCCTCCCATAGACCCCCGAAGACAGGCGAGTAGCTGGGTATGAAGTGGAAATTGATGCCTTGCTCAGCTGTTTGTGACTGCACCTGTCGTCGGTGGTCTGCAGAATTCTGCAGTTTGTAGAGCTCATCTAATTGGTTCCTTGCCCCCTTGAAATTAGAGGCATTGTCGCAATAGACATCACTGGGCAGGCCACGACGCGATACAAAACGCTTAAAGCAAGCTAAAAATGCCGCAGTAGTTAAATTGGATGCGATCTCGAGATGCACTGCCTTCGTCGTAAAACAGACGAAGACACAGATGTATCCCTTTGATACTACGGCACGCCTGATGCGAGACTGTTTGATAGAGATCGGCCCAGCGAAGTCTACGCCTACCTTTTTAAATGGTCTACTTATGTTCACTCTGTCTGGGGGCAAGGAACCCATCAGCTGATTAACAACTTGAGCTTTGAGTCTGAAACAGATAATACATGAATGGATGATTTTCTTAATCTCCTTTATACCATTGATAAGCCAGAATCGCTGATTAAGTGAAGACAAAATAAGTTTTTGACCTGCATGTAAATTTTTTACATGTTCATTAGTAACAATCAATTGTGTAACTCGTGATTTGTTGGGCAAGATTACAGGGTGTTTTTGTGAGTTAGGTATTGTGGCACTATCTAAACGACCACCTACTCTCAGCATACCATTGCCATCTATAAAGGGATAAAGTGGTTTTAAGTTGCCTATGACAGGTTTATTTTGTCTTAATAAATTTATTTCGTTCGAGAAGTGATTCTGTTGCTCATACTTGACAATCAATAACAAAGAATCATTTAGCTCAGCGCTAGTTAAATAATTAAGTTTAATTTTTATTGACTGTGGGTTCAAATTTTTACAAAAACGACGTACATAGGTAAGTACACGTTGCATTTTAGTAATAGTAGAGAATTTGTTTAGAAACTCTAGATTTAAAGAATTATTATTATCCACACTACAAACCATAGCACTCGAGCATGGGAGTCCAGCAGCACCAATCTTCAACTCAGGTAAGTCTTTTATAATTTTATTAATATTTGTTTCAGGTAGAGTATACTTACTGTTATGCAAGTAACTGGGGCCCTGCCACCACAGCACGTTTTGTTCAAGCTCATGAGGCTGCACACCGCGGCTTAGACAATCTGCAGGGTTGTCTCCTGTTTTTACATAATACCATGCAAAGTTCTCAGCATATTCGCAAACCATCTTTACCCTGTTCGCTACATAGGTATTTAATTTGGTAATATCTATTTTTAGCCACGCCAGTACTATTTGCGAGTCTGAGAAAAGAAGTACATGGTTGAAATGCAGTTTGAGAGATAATAATGAGTATACTCTGTGGACAAGTTTAGCTAGTAATAGTACTGCATTTAGCTCTAATCTGGGCGTAGTAAGTTTTTGGCTCAATGGGGCCAGTCTAGATTTTGAACACAGTAAAGTGATTTTGACATTACCTGTTTGGTCGACTTCACGTAGATATAAACAGCAGCCATATGCTGTATTGCTGGCATCTGCATAACCTACCAGTTGAGTTGTAGTAGGGTCTTGTAAGGTGACATTCCTAATAATGTGTATTGGAGACATAATGAGAAGACTATTGTAAAACTCTAGCCAAGTGTTTTTTAGATCGTCAGGTAATGAAGAGTCCCAGTTGATATGGGCTGCCCATAGTTTCTGTATAATAATTTTGGCAGACACTGTGACTGGGCCAGCTAGACCTAACGGGTCGTAAAATCGAGCGACATAACTAACAATTTCGCGTTTTGTGAGAGGCGTAATTTTCTCTTGACTTGGACTAGAAATGTTAAATGTGTCTGTCTTCGTATTGTATGTAACACCTAATGTCTTTATGTAGTAATTTTCTTTTTGAATGTCAAATTCATCAAAGTGTTGTTTTTCTTTAGGTATGTCCTGTAAGATCTCAGCAGCGTTTGAAGACCATTTGTGTGCCTGGAATCCACCCAGTGACAAGAGCCTTATCAATTCATCTTTCATCTGAGATAGAGACTCTAAAGAGTTACTGGAGACTAAAATGTCATCACAGTATGTTTGATTTTGCAGAATGAAAGATGCTGCAGGAAACTCGGTCATGTACCTACTCGCTAGCTCTATGAGACATCTAGTAGCTAGAAATGTTGAACACTTGAGTCCATATGTGACTGTATTTAGTTCTATACACCTTATGCTTTCGCTTGGTGTTTCCCGCCACAAAATAAGTTGAAGTGGACGGTGTCTCGGATCCAAAAGAACACATCTGAACATTTTTTTTAAATCTGTGCTGAAAACATAAGCACCTAATCGAAAAAGTAATAAAATGTCAAATAGTTCCTTTTGAACTTTGGGACCGTTCAATAATAAATCATTGAGAGATCTTCGCTGACTTGTTAACATTGATGCATCGAATACTACTCTACACTTAGTGGTCTTTTTGTCCGGCCGTAATACAGCGTGATGTGGCAAAAAATATATTGGATCACTAGTGAGGTTATATTTATCAATATCATAGTATGTGCCATGACCTAAAGCAATATATTCACCAATAAAAGATTTATATTGGTTATACAAGTCAGAATCTTTTTGTAGCCTTTTTTCTAAGCTCTGAAACCTTTTTAAAGCCAGATGAAGTGAATCACCGAGCATTTCAATAACTTCACTGAGCGGCACTTTTAAGGGTAAACTAACCTGAAACTGATTATTATTAAATTTAACAGTTTCCTGAAAATGTTTTTCAGCTTGCTCAAACTCGGGTATTTTCTCTGGGAAGATTTCAGGCACAGATTCAGCTCTCCAAAAACCTTTGATAGTATCATTTATGTCATTGTTACAAGATTGACAAAATAAAGAAGTTGATTCTTTTTGTGCTTTTTGATTGTGACTTAAATTGGGAATAGTACCTGCAATTACTACACCAAACCTTGTGTTTAAAAGATATGGAGATGCAGACTGGTGCTCAGGATCGACTGGACTACATGGTGCTGATGGCTCGTTCTTGTGTTGTTCAGACTGGGGTAGCAATACCTGGAAGAATACGTCAGCGGCCATGAGGATTTGTATATTGCTGGGTGTGTCAAAGCTGGCATCAGCAAGAGCTAATTGAGAGGGTATTTTACTTGCACTCATATCTATTTGGGTCTGTGGAATCTTAGATGTGATTTGCTCAATAACATAGCAATTTATTGACATCTGATAAGAAGACACCACTGACTGGACTTCCAAATGTACACTCTCTTTAATAGCGCTTGAAGCATTCCCAATGCCTATCACCCTAGAGCTAGTTGTCTTTGGCTTAAGGCCCAGCCGCCTTACCAAGTCAGAAGTTACAAAAGAGTTTTGAGACCCACTATCAAGCAGGGCCTTGGCTCGCACCTCAGTTCCATCTGCTGCTAAAAGATTTACCTGTACAGTAGGCAGCAATACTTGCGTGTTAGAGGCCCCTGATACCATTGTGACAGTGGATTTCACATGCTCATCCTCATGCAAAAGCGTGTTATGCTTACCGTTGCATGTAGCACATTTAAAATAAAATCGACATTTCTTGGCATGTTTGTTTAGGCATATATTGCACAGCTGATTGTCCACCGCAAACTTGTTTCTTTCAGAAGAAGAACATAATTTGAATTTAGGGCAATTATAAAGCTTATGTTCACACTTACAGTAGGCGCATACAGCAGGGTGCTTGATAGCTACATTGCTTACACTTGCAGATGCAGAACACTTCTTCGGACCCACTGCTGACTCGATGCGCTGTGCAGTAGAAGCACTGTGACCACCTCGGCTTGCTGACTCCGCATTCTCGAGTGCTAAAGCGCGTTTTTCTAAGAAATCAATCAATTGCTTTACTGTAGGTTCTACATTAAAATTGCGATCTAATTGGTATTCCCTGTTAGAATACAGATCGAGCTTCCTAGTCATAATGCAAACAATAATTTGATCCCACGCATCAACACATTGATCAAGATTTTTGAGCGCAGCCAGCTGCTGCTTAACTGTACAGACAAATTCCCTAATATTGGCAGCAGTAGACTTTGTTATAGGTTGCAAATCAAGCAAGCTGTTTACATGATCATTTATTATCTTATATTTGTTATCATATCTTTCTTTTAGGATTTTCAGCGCTTCAGAATAACTTTCTCCTACTAAAGGTAAGTTTATTATGAGGTTATAAGGTTCATCTTTGACAAAATTACGCAAATAGTACAACTTTTTAATGTCATCTAATGATTTGTCATTGTGGATCAATGATTCAAATAAACCAATAAATGTTTTATATTCACTTGACTTACCGTTAAAAACAGGTATGGTAATCACAGGTAGTTTAGTTTTAGTTTCAGAATTGCGACTGTGAGAGCAACTTTGCGAACTGAGAGGAGGCCGAGATTTCTCATTTATGAGCTCGCGCAACATGGTAAGATTTTTCAAATAATTTTCTTCACACACCTCTGCAGCGGATGTGTCACTATCGCCAAGAGCGTATACACTAATACAAAGATTTTCATAATCGCAAAATAGCGTTTTTAAACGATTTTCTATCACAGAAATCGCCTCGATTGACAAGGTGGCACAATCCTTTGCTGCAATAGTTTTAAACAATTTAGTTAAGGATTGTTGTATGTAGCCTCGTTTTAGTTTGCTCATCTTTAACGTTTCTTCGTCGGCTCCCATTTTGACGCTACAACAATATGCAAAATCAAAAATGCAAAAAAATTACAACGTGGATCGAACACAAATCGATAAAAATGAATGTCAAAATGGCGTCGACGGAACGAACGAAGTTAGAGAATTTATACAGATAGACAACATAAAAATGTCGTGTCGGCCAACAGGAACTGTCACTCGACGAATTCTTCTTTCTCGCTCACTCGCTCGCCGTACAGTGTGAAGATGCTACCAACGCCAACACGTTGGACGAATGTTTCGTTTTTGGAAGTTGGCACTCTTGATTTTGTGAGCGGATTTGTGAATGAAATTGGACAAACCCGCCGCGCCGATTGAATGTTCTGCCACGTATCACGTTCACCTTCACCAGCGCCAAAGAGTATGTAATACACTATGACCAGCGCCACCAAAAAATTGAAAAAATAAAGATGGATGGCTGAATTGGCTGGCTGAGATTTAGACTTCTTTGTTTGGTATGCTTGCAGGTTGATATTTGATGGCGTCAAGACTGCTCATCAAACACGGAATCGTTGCACTCCGTGGTTCCTGGGTTCTCGCGAAGTTGGGCGCACTGCACAGTTCGGTTGTAATGTTTTCTCACAACGATGCACTTATCACACACCACGCTCCACGTACTTACAGTTTTTGTATTTTTCACTATGATTTACGGATCGTTTGGACCATGTTTAAGCGTGGACTGTATTTTTAGGTTTTGTAGGTCTTTTATAGTGAAACACTGCAAGTAATTACCACAAGAACTATTTATTGTAATGATTTTTACGGAATACAAAGTTTGCACACTGCAATGGTAGACGGAAGTGGATTCAGACCGAACGAACAATTGAGAAGTATAAAAATGGCAGTGTTGCCAGTTATTAATATTGTAGGATTCCTACACAGATTTCGTCCGGGTTTGCGATGTTCGATTGATGAACCATTTGCATATCGGCAAATATGTAAATAGCCTGCACGAATTATAAATCCTTTAACGTTAAAATTAGCAACGTCGGTAAAAGCACAAGGATATTAAAAAATCCTTTTACAAAAAGTACCTATAATGTTTTATCAACTGTGTAATGAGAATTTCTTTGGAAATTGAACCAATATTTATAATGAATGGGAAAATGGACAAATGAAATGCATTGCTTTTTTCGAGTTCAATCATTAAATGGCATTTCGTCACGTTTCTGGATCGGTGACCTGTGCCTCGGGGGTATATTTTCCAACGTTATCATTTCAGCCAAAAGACACATGGACATGAAGCTGTCCCAAATATTGCCACATCGACCGGTCCCGTTGTTGCATCCAGCGAATTCCCACACTTTGCACAGGTCAGCGGTCTACCTTAGCTCCACGATGATAAATAGCATATCACCTGATAGAAATATAAAAATATAGAAAGCGATACTTAAATTGTGCCTTATAGATATTTCACAAGAAATAATTGGAAGACTAGGTAGAAAATGAAATTTGCATGATATCTAAACATATGGATAGATGAGGTTTAAGATGGGACGAGTGAGTCCAGAAGATGCCTATTTACTCGTTCTTTAAAGGCTGAAAGGTCATAATTGGCAGGGAACACAGAAGCCGGCAGAGAATTCCACAGCTTGGCTGTGCGCACAATTAATGTGGAGGAGAAGCGCTTGGTACGACAAGACGGTATATCAACCAAGTGAGGGTGGTACCCAGCCGTGCGTCTGGTAGACCGGTAGTGAAAGGGAGATGGAGGAATCAGGTCATGGAGCTCCTGCGCACACTCCCCGAAGTACAATCTGTAGAAAACCGACAGGCAAGCAACGGTTACTATCTTCAAGGCCGTCCTTGCATTTGATTTTGGTGAAAGTAGTGGTTATTAGCGTATCAAACCGTATTTACAAAACATTATACTGAGGTATTATATTTGGAACGCAACCCTAAATTAATTCGTTTACAAACGCTTTATGCTTCCAGGCAAGTACCTATAAGTCGAATTCTCAAGAGACAAGACATTTTCATGACATTATGTCGGTTTAAATACCTATCGTTTGTGGTTCAACCGTACTATTCTAATAGACTAGTTAAAAATGTCCTCATTCTTTTCATTCCTTTGCCTTTCCTACTATCTCTACAATACGTATCACAATACGTCTAGATCAGCAGAACTGCCTTGAAAGCCGATCTCCAGCGACCGTAGGCGCGGCCTTAAGGACAGCGAGCAGGGTTAGCTTACCGTCCGGTAAGGACCAGCCCAGCGAGACAACTGAGTACTGACTGTCAGTCAGTCAGATCAGTTTGCAGCAGTGACAGGACCCAACAGCTTGCCAGGGTTGTGGGAACATCCCAACGCGGGCCCGGAGCGAAAGATCAACTAAAGACCCAGTTAGTGGGTTTTCGGTCAGTAGAAGTCTGATGCTTTCTTCCGCTCCGGCCAGAGTGGTAAGAGTAATTTTTTGGTTTTCCCCCGAAAATGTGTATACAATTTGGAATCGGTTACTATTCTTTGGTGTCGTCTAGATGAGAAAAGATAAGATTTATTTATTTGTTTAAACTTGGTGTACATGATACATTGCATACAAGATAATAAGTGATACAGAAAGTTCTAACATGTTCAGCCGAATATCGTGGCGTATAAATTGATACGAAGAGATTGTGCATAAACCGTGCTAATATTCATCAAAGTTACACAATAGATAGATTATGTATGCACTTATTAAATTATCATTATTCATTAAAGATTAGCTCTTATCATAATTCAATATCAAAGAAGTTAGTAAAATTTAAATAAATAAGTCAATAATATTATGAATATGTCATCAAAAATGTCAGTTTGCAAATTACAATTATTCAAAATACCTAATACCATATAGAGCCGAGACGAATGAGTCCGGATAATCGGATGTTCGGATAATCGATGTTCGGATGATCGGGATTCTACTGTAGTACAATAACATGTCAAATATACAACATTATCATCTCAAAAAGGAAGAAATATATAAATCTATACTAACATTATAAAGCGGAAAAGTTTGTTTGTTTGTTTGCTTGAACGCGCTAATCTTCGAAAGTACTGGGTGGATTTGGATGCAATTTGGTATGAAAGTAGCTTGAAGCTTGCGGAAGGTTATAGGCTGCTTTTTACATGACTGCAAAAAGGAGAGTTATGTTTTTACCGTAATCGAATCCACGGGAGCGAAGCCCCGCGTGAGTACTAGTATAATATATACATAAACTCAGCTATACTATAATAGGTTCTCTTAGTTAGAAAACCCTTTAATTTGTTTTTAAGAGCAGATATATTTAATGTTTTCCATGATTTTGGCAATTTATTAAAAATGGTTGGAGCCATGCAAAAGATGCTACGCATAAAAGTTGTCGTTAGAATTGTCTAACTGTCCCGGAACGCAAGGCCAACTGAAGGAGCAGGGTGAGTTTTAGTCAGTAAAAGTCTGACACTCCCTTCCACTCCACCTATAGTGGGAGAAGTCATTTGATGATATTCCCACCCAGAAAAAAAAGTCCCGTGTAACTCGAGAGCGGCTGGACCGATTTTATTAATCCTTTTTGTAGGTATTATATTCCCCCTCTTAAAGGAAAGGTTTAAAAGGTCAGAAAAACGTCTGTCGTTAACATTAGATACTTACAACAACGTCAACACCATGTTGTCCACAAATTAACTTTAGTTCAAACTTTAAGAGTTTTTACAAGTGCACGTAATTTCAGAAAATCATCAACCAAGACCGTATTATTTAAAATGGACTTTTTCTGAAATAAAAATATATCATTATTTATAAATACAGTTAAAATACTATCGTTTACCGTGAAGCAATAATAAAAGAGCTTTATTCCACTTTCACCCTACAAAATAATTAATTAACGACAAACAATTTAATATTATCTATGAAGACGGCTCGATTATAACAAGCCGGCCATCCTGGGTGTTCGCGTTACTCATTTTAATCGCAGCTGTCAGTCAGAACTGAGACAGTTTTGGCGGGCACGTCAATTAGGCTTGATGGTAGTCGTTAAACCGATCGGCCATTAGACTGTTCCCATTTGAAGAGGCAAACATTTTTTGGAAGGCTTTGTTTGGGTAACTTGAGGAGGTAACACAGTAATGAGATATTTCAAAGAAATGTTGTGTTCTAGTTGAAATGAAATGAAATGTTTATTTTGTAAATCTATACTAATATTATAAAGCGGAAAAGTTTGTTTGTTTATTTGCTTGAACGCACTAATCTTCGAAAGTACTGGGTGGATTTGGATGCAATTTGGTATGGAAGTAGCTTGAAGCTTGAGGAAGGTTATAAGCTACTTTTTACGCGACTGCAAAAAAGGAGAGTTATGTTTTTACCGTGATAGAATCCACGGGAGCGAAGCCCCGCGTGAGTACTAGTTGGTTATAAATAAAACTTTTACACGTCATGTTTTTTGCGTGTTAAGTTTAGTTTAGCTAGATGAGGCCAGTATTTCCTAACTGACTATTCTGAGAAGAAAAAACGAAACAAACTCAGAGGTCATAGTCTCTTTTAAAGTCCATACAATTTGTATTTGTATATGAGAAGCATGTAGGTTCATGTCTGCGGTGTTCTTTTGAGAAATTGCCTTTTTAACCGACTTCAAAAAAGGAGGTTCTCAATTCGTCTTGAACTTTTTTTTATGTATGTTACCTCATAACTCGGAGACGGCTGGACCGATTTGAAAAATTCTTTTTGCGTTTGAATGGGTATACTTTCTAGTTGGTCCCATTGTTACGAAATCAAGATTCGATGATGGGATCCTGGAGAAATCGAGGGAACTCTTCAAATATTATAGGCACACCTATAGTGTTTTGGGTATTTCTTATAGTACCTTGAGCAGTTGCTTCCAAAAAGTACCATTTGGGGAAGTTGAACTGATGATGAAGACCACAGATGGCCACTGTAACTCCTCAATAATAAGTATTTCGTGGATTGTGATTCGATTACTTGAGTACGGATGTTAAACACTTTATGCTCGTCGCAATACATACGAGTATGGTGATGTAAAGCTGATGGTCAAGTACCAGGAGAACTCCTCAAAGATTAACGCATCGCAGCATCGGGAAAAGCAATATTTTGTAAAAGTTGTTGACATTATGGCTTTTGTAACTAGATAAATTACAAACCGACCCACTAAAAAGCGTGAAATATTTTTTTTACAAAAAATAGAACCGACTTCCATATCAAAACACTACAATACAAAAATTAATTTAATTTCGGAAGGCAGTGTGAAAAAAAAAGAAAATTAAAAACTAATAACACCGAATACCGAAATTAAATTTATTTTTGGCTTTGTAGTGTTTTGATATGGAAATCGGTTCTATTTATTGTAAAAAATTTTTTGAGAATTACATATTGTTGTCATCACAACATAACATTATCGGCCTCTAACATAACTGCTGGGACATAGACTTCTTTTTTTTTTGAGTCTTAGGACATACAAGTTTCCTCGTACGATTGTCTTTACTGATTTAATTTATTGTGTTTGGAAAACTGGCAGCCAGACAGAGATAATAGTAATCTAATTAAAAACAATATTGCCAATTACAAGTTTTCACCAGTAACTAGCTATACAATGGAATAATACTAAGAGTTTTAATTTAGTAATTTATATAGTTAGTTATGTCTAGGTACATACACACAGGTTTGAACACACAATCTACAACTTGTAAGTCGTGTCTGTAACCACTGAACCATCACACATTCACATACACACACAAACACGTACAGACATACAAATACGCACACACACGCGCTCACATAAACTTTTTTGATATCTTATTTGTTTTAATCTTTACATTTTTTTTTAAATTATGTAATCCTTGCATCTTCTCCCGGGAGAGGGCACTGGCTCCTGTAACACAGATTTATCACCTAGCACGGGAGTTATGGACTCAAATGATTTTATGTAGTAATTTTTAGTACAAATCACTACTAATACTAGCTTCTGCCCGCGACTTCGTTCGCGTGGGAGAGGTTTCCCACGTAAATCCCGATCCCGAGGGAAATTCGGGATAAAAACTATCGTATGTCCTTCCCAGGGTCCTCAAATATTGCCATGCCAAATTTTATATAAATCGGTTCAGCGGTTTAGGCGTGAAAAGGTAAGAAACAGACAGACAGAGTTACTTTCGCCTTTATAATATTAGTATGGATTATATATTATCACAGCGCATCGTTGTCACCACACCTACAAAATTGTAAAGCAATTATCTCGTGAACCTTGCCATTTGTTACCTGGGACACCCTGGGAGCCTAGAAAAGTATATAATTATATTATGAATATACAAAATGTATAGACACATGAACTAAACATCGCATCGCAACAGCCGTTATCACCACTGAAAGTAATTCCGATTGTCTTCTATGTTGCCTGACTTTTACATTGTGTGTTATATTAGTTATTGTGAATAAGTTTGCCTGTTTTAATGGTAAAACTTTAGTATCGTTTAGTTCGAAAAGGGGAGGTTTAGGGGTTAGGGGGGGAGGGGGGGGCGCCCCTCTCACTTCTGGTACCACTCCCCTAAAAAGGTAACTCACCGTTTCAGAGATATTAATTTTTTTGTAATCTAACCTCAAAACACCCAAAAAGGTAAAAATGTAGTGTCGTTTAGTTCGAAAAGGGGAGTAAGGGGGAGGGGGGGGTGCCCCTCTCACTTCTGATGCCACTCCCGTAAAAAGGTAACTCACCGTTTCAGAGATATTAATTTTTTTGTAATCTAACCTCAAAGCACCCAAAAATAACTTAAAAGCCGTAGTCGGAGCCCCGCTTCGCGGGGCTTAATGGTTTAAAAAAAAATAACCACGAAGGGAATGGCGGGGTCTGTTCGCTCGCTTCGCTCGCTCACTAGACCCCGCCATCCCCTTCTAACCTAATCTGTCCGAGTCGGGGTGCCCTTAGCTCTGAGCTCGCTTCGCTCGCTCTTGCATCCTAAGTTTTTCCATGGTAGCGAGGATATCGTAGTCCGTGATATAACGCGCAAAAATCAATCGAGTAGGCAGAAAATCGGTGTCCAGTGTACAAGCGTAGGTCAATCGTAACGGCAAACAATTCAAGTCCAGGGGAAAAGCTAAGGTCGTCGAAAAAAGTCACAAAAATATCAGGAAACACATTCACACAAAGGAGAAACGAAATGAATGATGATGCAATCGGATGACAGTGACATGATATTTGACACAAATGACGCCTTTTTTTACGTTTCGTTTCATCGGTTTTGCACGGAATTTTACACCACAGACAATATTTTGACAGATTTGGTTATCAATCACCCATTTTAACGTTTCGTTTTCACTTATAACTGATTTGAGGTTAGAAACTTATTTTGTAATTTTCTCGAAAAATGTGCATTACCTTATAATAAGATTGTAGCTTTATAATCAAGAACAAAAGCCCTACCCGTTTTAACCAATTTTACCCCCCAACTCGATCGAAACGACACTAAAGCCAAGCCCGTTAATCTATATCATTAATAGATTAAAATAAAAATATCAGCTTAAAAAAATAAGCATAAAATAATCCGAATTCAAAAAAATAATTAATTGACAATACATTCGAAACCTCCTGTTTAAAATCAAATTATTAGCGCGGAAAAGTACCTAGAGTAATAGCATTGCCGTCCTTCAAGTATGCGTGTACAGAGTGTTTCTTTTACGTATCAATTTAACATTTTTATTGAATATTTTATTATAAAAAAAAAACATTTGTTTTCGAATGGTAATATATTTTTTTAGTATGTATGGATGCTATACTATTGCGGGCTAACGGGAACGCCCTCTGTTAGTTAACACTAGCTTTTGCCCGCGACTTCGTTCGCGTGGGAGGGTTTTCCCGCGTAAAATCCCGAACCCGTGGGAATTTCGGGATATAAAGTAGCCTATGTGTTATTCCAGGATGTAAAATATCTACTAGCCAAATTTCATTCAGATCCGTTCAGTAGTTTTTGCGTGAAAGAGTAACAAACATCCATCCATCCTCACAAACTTTCGCATTTATAATACTAGCTTCTGCCCGCGACTTCGTACGCGTGGGAAGGTTTTCCCGCGCAAATCCCGATCCCGTGGGAATTCCGGGATAAAAAGTAGCCTATGTGTTATTCCAGGCTGCCAACTATATAATTACCAAATTTCATTCAGATCCATTCAGTATTTTTTGCGTGAAAGAGTAACAAACATCCATCCATCCTCACAAACTTTCGCATTTATAATATTAGTAAGTATAAGTATATAGTATAAGTATATATAAGTATATAGTACGAAGTACGATACTGTATATTATGTTGCTGACAAATCATTATGGATGCTATTATAGAAATGTCAATCTATATTAAGATTCGTTTTCGAGTAGTAATTACATTGTACTGTGTTAATTTATTAGCCGACACTGTTCTCAAAAAATCCTGAAAACATTGTGAATCAGTTTTTTTAAAGATAACTAGAAATGTGGGTAAAATTCACATTGCTAGCAATCTTCTTAACCCCTCCGACTAAGCTAAATATGCTTGTGTCTGGAGTGGGTTCACGGCAATAGTGTAATGGGTGGGGTTCGAACCCGTGACCTCTCGATCACAAGGACGATACCTTAGCCTTTTGTTTTGAAAAGAGTAACTGCGAAGTTTTTTGGCGGTTTTTATCCCTAGGAAACAACCAATTCGAAACGTGTACTAGAATTTGATGTTTATAATTAGGTACCCATGTAGATTGCTGGCTTAGGTAAATTACATTTTTTTTATTGATAAACGGTTCGCAATTGACCACCATCTCATCTGATGGTAAGTGATGATGTGGTCGAAGATGGACCACGTTTACCTAAAAGTAACCTATTCATGCTACTGATCGAAATTTTTTCTAGAAAGTTCTTTATTAGGTAGCTAGGTACTAGTTACGCATAATATTTCAAAACTTATTTCAATATGCAATGAAACGTATCTCGTACGCAGATGATCACGGTAACCGAGTTACCCTCGCCCTGGGACGTGGCAGACAATTCAATTTGAGACCTTTCTCTTAAACGAGCCTAAATCAAGATTTGATTTAGAAAGTGTCACGGCTGAATATAAAAGTTCTAGCAATCCTTTCGGAGACTAGAATATTCACTAGCTCGTTGTATGAACGATCTGTTATCGTGGCTACAGACTTTGCGAAAGTTATTGTTAACTTTGAAGATCCATTAGCCGTAGTAATGATAGAATGGGCTTCATCTTTAGAAGGTAATTGTTGAGATTTCAGCTCTGCTGCGTGTGTGGAGACTGAAGGTTCTTTAAATAGGGTAGTCGACACCAGGAATAATTACTTTGAAATTTCAATGTGTTGCGAAGATTACAATTAGGTATAGATTAGAACAAAGATGCGTCCGATGTGGTAGTAGTGATCGGAATCAACCAGAAAAGAGAAGATTTAAAAATTGACGTTGATGCGTAGCTCGGCGGTGATTGGTCGGCGGCATCCATGGATGACCAATCGCTGTGTTGTAGACGGCAGACTCTGTCCTTAAGGCGATGTAGGTATGTTAAGGCGATGTCTGAACAGTAATAAATATTAAATGTGAAGAAAGGGATATGAAGAACTCGTGGCTAATTAATAACAGCTGTAAGCAGCAACCATCAAGAGTAAGCAACGCTTGTTATGGTCGGTATGTGGATACTGTATGGGTGACCATTTTGATATATTGAGAGATCCCTGCGTGCCTTGTAAAGCACATTAAGCAGTTGGCTGTCATTTCTACATCTTTCTAAAGGCTTAAATCAAGCAAGAGTAGTTTACATAACTAGTTTAATTATTTATTTATTACTAGCTCCTGCCCGCGACTTCGCGTGGGAGGCATTTCCCGCGTAAATCCCGATCCCGTGGGAATTTCGGGATAAAAACTCTGATGTCCTTCCCAAGGTCCTAAACTATTCCTCTGCCAAATTTCATCTAAATCGGTTCAGCGGTTTAGGCGTGAAAAGGTAACAAACAGACAGACAGAGTTACTTTCGCATTTATAATATTAGTATGAATTTATTAAAACTTAATGCCACACAAAATGTATCAAGCCCAGGTTCGGTCGTATATCTTTGGGATGGATCTGCCAAGTACCAACTGGAAGCGCTGGAGTCTATCGAGAAACGGCCCAAAAGATTCATTGGCAACGATGCACTGGTCGAGTCAAAGCTCCAGAGACTTGAACATCGACGACGAATTGCTAGTCTATCGGTTACAATCTTATTCCACCAAGTTCGTTCCATCATCGGACTACAAAACAAACGATGACGCGCCATCATTACACGGTGGACATCCCACCCATACGCACAAAACGTTTTGGGAATACTTTCATTGTGCGTACGGCTAAGGAATTCCCTGCCGGAGTCTTCTAGGTAAGCGTGCTCCATCTTCGACCACATCATCTCTTACCATCAGGTGAGATGGTGGTCAAACGCAAGCCTATTCTAAATAAAATATTAAAAAAAAATGTACAAAGGTGGACTTAATGCCATAGGCATTCTCTAGCAATTAACCATGGGTGGTTAGTAAATTACGTTAATCAGTTTTTTTCTAAACCTCTCACTATAATTTTTTCACCTTTTTTCTCTATTATGAATTTGATATGTATTAATATATATTTATATATTATATTTTGTGGTATGTATTTTATATTATGATGTTTGGTTAGTATTATGTATGATGTTGTACACTGACAGCCCTAAATCTATCTCCTATAATTTCTGTCCATCCAAAGGTTGTCTGTAAGAGATTGCCCTGTGCGATAAGACCGCCCATTGTACACTAGTTTTTATGATTTTTATCCTTAAGTGTATTGTAAGGTGTACAATAAAGTATATAATAATAATAATAATAATAAAGCTAAAAATATTTTTGGCAAAAAATAGAACCGACTTCCATATCAAAACACTACAAAGCCAAAAATAACTTTAATTTCGGAAGGTGGTGTAAAAAAACAAAAAAAAAAATTTCACGCTTTTTAGTGGGTCGGTTTGTAATTTATCTAGTTACCAAAGCCAAAATGTCAACTACTTAGCAGCTTTTACAAAATATTGCTTTTCCCGGTGCAGAGCCGTTAATTTTTGAGGAGTTCTCCTGGTACATCACCATCAGTTCTACTTAACCATATGCATTGTGACGAGTATATATAGAGTATATAAAGTGCTCAACATCCATATTCAAGTAATGTAATTTCAAACCACGAAATACTTATTATTGAGTAGTTTCGGTGGCCATCTGGGGTCTTCATCATCAGTTCCACTTCCTCAAATGGTGCTTTTCGAGAGCAACTGCACAAGTTACTAGAAGAAATACCCAAAACGCTATAGGTGTGCCTATAATATTTGAAGAGTTTCCTCGATTTCTCCAGGATCCCATAATCAGATCCAAACGCAACGACAATGGGACCAACTAGAAAGTATACCCTTTCAAACAAAAAAGAATTTTCCAAATCGATCCAGCCATCTGCGAGTAATGAGATAACATACATACATAAAAAAAATAAAAATAAAAAAAAAAAGTTCAAGACGAATTGAGAACCTCCTCCTCCTTTTTTTTGAAGTCGGTTAAAAATAGTTGTATAAAATTCAACATCTGCCAAAAAACATTTTTTTTTTTTTTTATTATTATTTAGTAAAGGGATTCTTTGACTTAATACCTAATTCTGTTACCGAACAATCGTACGTTGTGAAAAGACAGTGCTATTCCAATGGAATAGCCATTGGAATAGCCTTTAAAGATTCTTTAAAAACAAAAGAAAATCACAGATTCAAACGATACAAGTTTTCTTCTAAAACATGATGGCCGGTGATAATTGATTCGTGTTGAAGTAGTCCAATAAAGCCCTCGCCTTGCACATAGCAAGCTATTGCTAGAAATTGCCTCAGTATTGTGAGCATCGCTGAGGGTAGTGTATCGGAAATGTGGAGTAATCTGCTTCAATCAACAAGTAATCTGCGACAAATTGTTGGTGCGCAACCAACTTTGAACGGAGCGTGGACGTTACATAAAATTTTAGATTCCTACAGAAATATATGATAGAAAACATTGTTTGTTGGGTATTCGTTGGTGCCAGGTAGGTGCGTTTGGTTTCTCTTTGATTTTCTTACTTAGAAGGCAAAAAAAAAAAACATATTGTTTCTTCCATTATTTTACAAAATTACACGGACACTAACAGTGTCATTAGAATTTAAAACGAAATATTTACCACGTATATTTATTGTTACATAATAAAGTGCACGCAGTTTAAATCAAGTTATTACAGCGTCAATAGCCTAAAGGTCGGACTTTTGATCGAAAGGTCATGAGTTTGAGTCCCACCCATATTTATCTTGGTAGGAGGTTTTAACGAAATTGCTAGTAATGTGAATTCTACGTACAGTTCTATTAAAAAAAAACCTACTCTATTTACATAGAGTAGGTTTTTTTTAATAGATCATTGTAAAATGATCCCATTTAAATCGGCTCAACCGTTTCCGAGATTAGCCCGGATAAACGGAAAGAAAGGACGAAAATTCACATTGAGTTGTTGATGGCTGCCTTTGTTCATATTTGATAGTCTTTAGGGATAGCTGTAACCTAAAGGTCTTTAAGTCAAGAGTGAATACATATCTTTTAGGTAAGCGTGCTCCACCTTCGACCATATCATCATTTACTATCAGGTAAGATGGTGGAATAAAAAAGGCCACAAGCCTAGTTTAAACACCAGACTTCTGCAATAATTACCCTCATATTGTATTTATGTCACCAGTTGTAAGTTATACCCATGAAAAACATAAATGTGAAATGAGAGCCAAGTTCAATATTATCATAAATGCCTTGGTTTTTGACTTCAACGACAAAAGAAGTGAAATCTAAATGGGTTCCAAGTTCAATGGTCAGTCCTGAAATTTATTTATAACAACATAAAATATCATTTATTCTTATAACTTAGGAGAATATATCGTAGCCTAAGGTTTGACCTGGCTAGTTCTTATATACGAATTATTATGTTCGATGGTTAGTTTCTACCAGCAAGCCAAATTTTCGGTATAATAAAATAAGAACCGACAAGTAACAGGTTTAGAACTTGCAAAGGCTATAATATAATTCGTATATGAAAACTAGCCAAGTCAGACCTTAGGCTTTTGCCTCCATGGTGTAGTGACCCTCTAAGATAATAGGTGGCGCTAGTGGTTGTAGAATACGGTTAGTTACGCGTAATAAATACGAAAATTTACTATATTCTTATTTATAAGTACAAAAACGGAAACATTTGGATTAAAAAAAAATAAGGGTGGTATTTAGCTCGTTATATATTCACGTAAAGATCTTAAAATCCACATATAGAGATTTACAGGCACTAATTATAAGTTAAGTGAAAATTATAATAAAATGATAAAAAATTAACAGTTTCTGATTTTTTCCTTTGTATTCACCTAATTACCTACCTTCGTGCCAAATTTGAACTTTCTAGGTCATCTGGAACTGGGTTATAGTTTTGATCTATAGGTCAGTCATAAAAATGACGATTTTTGGAAGTTAATATCTAAATAACTGTTTGAGATATGTTTATAAAATTTGGAACACATCGCTGCTTCAATTCAAAACTATCACAAATCAAAATTACACTTTTTTACAGGAGAGCTAATCAAAGAAAAAGGAAACGAATTTTTGTCTAATGTTTTCTTATTTTATATCAAATATATGCATATTATATATCGTTAGAAGCGTATTTTTTAGTAGCATTAAATGGTTTAAGTCATTTTATATTAAACTGAATGCTAGAGGAGTGAGAAGCATAAAAGTTACTTTTGAATTTAAAACATATGTTTGAAATATACTAATTATGGAATAAAACAACCATAAGTAAAAAAAAATATTGTATTAATTATTTTTATATATGAAAATTTTCAGGAACACAATATAAATCGCCAAGCAATTTAATAAAATAACTAAAATGCTATATAAAACTTAAATCAAATCAAAGTTTTCTTCAAAATAACAAACAAAAATCTTCGACACTGTTGTAAAATAATCAGAAATTATTTTTTTAAGTTCTATTCAAACAGTCAAAACATAAAAGTAAAGTAATAAAATTGGCCAGGCTAATTAGCAAAACTAACGTAAGTTTTTCATAACTCAAAATAAAACAAAGACTTTATAAACATGAAGAAAAAATTCAAAACTTTTGAACAAAATTCTTTATCATTATACTCCTAACTTTTAATTCAACAATAACTGTTTAAATGTTATCTTATAACTATAATAGGAACATAATGCAATTAGGAACACTTATAAGTAGTTATGAGATCCCAAAATATAACCATTTTTAAATATAAACTTTGTTAAAACGCATAAGTACATCAACTTACTTAACCTACTTAGGCTCACTGCGTTTCTCTTAACTTAAATATCATCCTTACAGTTTTGCAAGGAACGATTCATAATATTTTGGAATAATATTTATATTAATAAAATTAAGAATACCTTGTTTCTTTACTTGCGTAACATTTAGTGTTTGGGTATAAAGTTTCTTTGGTTTACTAATATTTTCAGATAGATTCGTTTTCTGCTGCCTGCCCTTATTTCAACATAAGGAGAGGTCGTTTCAACACTTGATAAACCAACGCTGGGAACCAGCATGTTGTCGTTCTCTGCTTGTAAGTCACGTGGTTGAGCATAAATGGTTTCAGATTCCAGTCTCATCGGGACATCATCGAAAAAATGTCTGATATTGGATTACTACAGCCAGATACTTCAATCTCTTTATATAAACCAGAGGGTCCAGGTTCAGGAGATAATAATTGTTATACTCTTCTTTTAGACAAGAGGTTTACATTTTTAGTAAAGTCTTTATCCGAATCTGAATCACTTAAAGCAAAGTCTTGTCTAATTTGAAAATCTGGATCTTTAACACTATCGTCCGAAGAGAAATCTGAACTAGAGCTGGTTGAAGTTGTAGACTCAAAAAGTGTCGCTATCATAATCGCTTTCTGGAATAACTACGTTTGATTTCCTTTTTGAACATGCATCATCAAGTAGAGAGAAACTGAGACTGTGTTGACTGTCAGGAATAGAATTACTATCAAAAGGCTCATTCAGATTCACATCTGGTTCTTCCAACATTGGATAGTCAATTTGCGGATGTTTTCCAAGTCTTGAACATTTTCGCCATTACTTTTACTGTTACCTCTTACCATGTTGCGTATTCTATGTACTCTTCTACTCATTCTGTAAAAAACAATATATAATAATGTAATGGACTATACATACCAAAGCTACCCACTCGCAGACCTAAGCCGTCGGCTCTTTTTGAACAATCATGCCGACATGATGGTCCAAAAGGAGCCTGGCGTTTTTAAAATGACTAAACTTCATAAAATAGGTAGCATAAATAGAATACCTAGTAAACAAAAAACATGTAATAAATCACCTCATTTAAAATTTATTTAACCTACGGAATAATCCTACTTCTTACTAATTCTTACTTTCTTATCTTACTCTTACTAATTTAATTTAATTTTATTTTATTTCATAGGAATAACAAACAGTAGTATATTAAAGATTATAAATAGTACAGGATCGAATCATAGTTACAAATATACTACTCACTACGTTATTCACAAATTATAATAGAGTTTAGCTAGCTGTTGATAAATAAAATTACATTGTTAACTTAGAGCTTACGACTACAATTACTACTACAATTACTTTACTATTACTAATATTATAAATGTGAAAGTTTGTGAGGATGGATGGATGTTTGTTACTCTTTCACGCAAAAACTACTGAACGGATCTGAATGAAGTTTGGAAAGTAGATAGTTGACATTCTGGAATAACACATAGGCTACTTTTTATCTCGAAATTCCCACGAGATCGGGATTTGCGCGGGAAAACCTTCACACGCGTACGAAGTTGCGGGCAGAAGCTAGTAGTAATATAATACGTAAAAAATACATAAAATTTTATAATTACAATGATTACAATGCCTTGCACAAAAAATGCGAAAGTAATGTATCTCAAAACGTGATTTATCGATTGGCCTATGTATTAAAACAACTCAGTTAAAATAAAAGCAAAATGAGTGTATTCCTGAATACGGCTCTTTTGATTTGAAATGATCATAATAGAAAGTATTTTTTTTTTATATTCAAAATAAACTATTTTTAAATATCGCACTTAATTTTAACACGTTCGTTGCATTACGAGATCTATCAGATCTCTTGCAGGACTTTTGTATTGTGCGTTGAACATAATCGTGTTGTTTCACTCCTTGCGGGAGTATCTAACGTGTAAAGTTCTTTAAGTATGAGCAAGACAAATATACATATTTGCTTCCTACTTAAAGCTGAATTCAAGGACATTAAAAAAGAAATTAGAGATGGATTAGGTCCCTAACGCACAATACTGTAATTATTATAATTCCTTGCTTTAGGAGATATGTCGGTACTCGTGAAATCGTACGCCTCGTAGATGCAAGAGAGGGAGGGTGGGTGGCGCGGGCGCTGCGTGACTCGTTTTAGTGGTGTCCTAGTATCGACGTGGGAAGTCGCGGGCACGTTTTGGAAATAACAGTCGCGTATATACCACGTGTTGATTATTTTTGATAAACAATGAGAGCTTTTAAAAGAAAAAAGTTTAAAATATCTATTTATTTTGGTGAGGTTTCTAACAAAAAAATCGACGCCGGATTATACTGCTGCATCGTACAGTAAAATAAAAATTTTGGAAAATGTTCAAATTTGCTCCCCATTGGCAAATAATGACAGTGATTGTGATTATTAAATATTTGACGTACCTAAAAAGAAAACGATGAACCTTTCTACGTTGGAGCACACGCAGTTAAGGAATGAGAATATATATATCAGCCCATGTACTGGAAAACGATATAGTGTGCTTCAGAATACGATATAAAGTCCAAAAAATAGTAACAATAATACCACATTATTGATGACGAATACTTCACCGACTATACCTACAGCTGATCCTATGACACCTACTCGTAGATTTTGTGGTACTGTTTCTCGTAACCATAATGGTTGATCTACTCCTAACTCGTGCACTCAAATGATAACAGAAACATCCAACACAAATGCTAAAGCTTCTCCTGCTTCATTGAATGTTTTATGTACATCAAGCAGGTGCTCGTCTTTGAATAATAATGAAAAACACTGCGTAATTTTTGAATCGATAACCGAGATAATATTTTATTCTCATCACTACTTACTAGACATATTGAACTATCGTCGGTTGCGGTACGAGATACAATCGATATCAATTTTTTTTTTTGGTATTTGTAGTTTATTCAAATGTCATAACTGCGTGCGAACCTAGCAAAATATAAAGCAATAGGCTATCTTTCACCCACAAAAACTTTAAAATATATGTCATTGTTTTTTTGGAAGATATAAATTATTTTCAAAACTGTATCTTTAGGAGACTGATTAGGTCTCAAACGCACCAAAGGGTAGGTTTGTTTCGAGATCTTTTAGGTCTCCAAAGCACCAGCTGAAAGTTCTTTGAAAATGATGGCGCAGGGAACGTGTTAAATAACTTAAATGCAAAACTAACATATCGTATCATAAGTTTATTTTGATCAATAAATTTAAGTTCATTTAGGTATATTTTCTATGCAAAACAACCACTTTTGAAATATGGTTCTTTTGAATTAAAAATAGTATCATACTTACGTGAATCCTTTATTCAAAACTGAAGTATTCCGAAATATGGTCGTTTTCCGTATAAAATCAATGAGTAACACAGATAAAATTTCGAGATATGGCTCTTTTGCACAAAAAAAAATGTTCTTTCAGTTCGGTTGTCGACGCGCAACTAACAATATGGTAGTTTAGATCATATTACGCGCGTTCAAAACAAAAATTCAAAAGAAACGGTTGTGTTGTTTTTGTACTTTAAAATACAAAATCAATGGGTATCTTCTTTAAATATTAAAATATGAAGACTTACGATTGTATTTTTACAATAAAAACATTTTTGCATTTTTTTTATTTGTGGTACTTTTGAATTGAAGCAGTGACATATGTATCTCGCCAGTCTCAATATATGAACCAAATTTGACAAGTTTAGGTGAAATAGTTTTTGAGTTATGAGGGGCTCAAAAGTGGCTCCAAATAGTTCGTGTAATACACGGTGAGCTGCGCGCCAGTTCTTGGCTTGACACGCTCCCGCGTGTCTAGATTGTGGCAAGAAAATTAATGTACATGTTACATTCAAAAGCCAGAAAAAGAAAGAATGGAAAAATACTAAGCTGGTGATAATGTAAGAGTTTAATGACAAGAACCAAAATAAATGCCAATCGCTTTGACAACCAATCGTAGAAGCTTAAGAGCAGGCTCCGTATATTGTATGTAACTTTGCATTTATATTCTGAAACAATTACGCATACGATCAAAATGGAACTTTAGTATATGATTTATTGGATCTTTTTCTTTACATGTCTAGAACAGTTTTGTAATTGGAATATTTTCGCTCGGTTAAGTTATTAATCGAAAATCATGTATTTTTTAAAGATTATTCAAAATTGAATCAAGATTACTCGACTTTTATGTCTAAAATTAGTATTGACAGTAAGAAAATATAGTTTATTATCCAAATGCAGGTTACTTTTTCCCTAGATCAATTATTACTTTAGTTATATACGAAATAAGAATTGAGACTTACGACATTTAGTTTCGAACCCATACATGCCAAAAGTGCGCACGCGATATTCAACTTTATTACTGATACGATAGCGTTTAGCCCACAACGGCCTAACCGGTTTCTTAGTACCGCGCTGAGCGCTGTTGTGAGAGGTAGTGTATCGCTCGCGCGCGCGTCCAGTTGGAAATTAAATTAGGAGTTTTTTGAATAAGATTCATAATATAACGTATTGTCATACAATGGGAAACAAAGACAATAAAAGAAGACATGTTCCGAAGAGAAAGAAAGTTGAACTTTCGAAAAATATTATAAGAATCATGAGAGAAGCAAAACAGTAAGTACCTATTTACCTATCTAAGTATCTTTTTTAATTAATTTTAATATCTTAATACTATTTTGACGAAACGTCTTACACCTTTACGTAAAGTAGGTACACAAAAATTGGTCAAGTGCGAGTCAGACTCGCCCATAGTAGCTACGCAAAATAACTTTGTTTTTCATAGTGTTTGTATGAAAAACAAAGTTATATTTGCGGTTTTCGAAAATGTGCTATATCTCAAAAACTTATGACCTGATCTCATTCAAACTAATTTTCTTTAAAAGATTTTAATAATATTTACAGCATATATTTTTTTTAGATTTTTCACGCTATCATTATAGAAGTTAGAGGGGGGACTATAGATGCTGGCGGGAAACATTCCGAATCATTCCCGTCGAATACTTCGGAAGTATTCTGAAATATTCCGAAACTTTGGGAATATTTCAACTAAAAAAAAAAAACAGGAAAATCGACCTTTGAAGTCTGTTAATATACCAAAACCTGCTCCTAAGTAGGTAAGAACAAATACTTTTCTGAAAACCGCATCAAAACATGTTTGCTTGCAAGTTTTGCCTTTATTTGCTTTTATTGACTACCTATGCGACTCGAGAATACTCGCGATGCGTACAGAGCTACATACAAACTAACCAAAAACATAGGTAACCCTTTTTCAAATAGCAAATCAAATATGCTTGGCCTGGTTTTTTATTTCACAACTGACATTTAAGGCTATAATCGCATAGCACGACTTACAACTCGATCGCCTAATGCATGTATTTTGACCAATAGAATGCACGAAGCGTATTTTAGTAGTGTTCGTAATAGTATGTATTAATATAATGTTACACGCCCTGTACTCACAAAATGCATATTATTTCTAATTGGGCGAAAACAGGAAGGGATGTGGTTTGTCACTAGCTGCGTTTCCGCAGAAATATTTTCTTAAGTGAGTATGTGTATCTTTGGCCGATATTACCTACCTAAAAACAAAAGAATAAAAATCCTGTTAATCGCAGGCTAATAAATCTACCTACAAAAATATCAACATATACTTAATCAATCCCATTTATAATAAAATAAACATTTATATTTTACTCTCGTAGCGTACATACGTACTCTCGCAGTAAACAATAATTAACTCACCCACCACACAACAAGCAAACACATTTATTCCCATTGAATTATTCGGGCGAAATATTCGGAAACATTCGATTGCGGGGTACGAATCTTTCTCGCGCGGGTGAAAACTTCTCCGGGGAGGAGCATCCCCTCCCTCTTACCGCACCCCGCACCGCCATCGCCTGCACGCACGACTCGTGGCCGGTGCCAGTCGGGTGCGCGCGTCGCGGTGCCAGCGTGGCGGTAGCGGCCGGCGCACAGAGATCGACGATCGATGCAAAATACGATTTTTCAGCAAAAAAAGTTGAAATCTTAATAAATAATTAAAAGTTTCTTTAAATCAGAATGATTCAAAATGAATTTATCATTTTGAATAATTCCCATTTAAAGAAACTTTCCCCGAAGTATTCCGGAATTATTCAGAAGTTTTGCAACTATAGGGGGACACACATTTTACCACTTTGGAAACATATATGTTTTAAACGATTGACTTTAAGAAAAAGTGGCTTTAGAAACCTTAATGTCATTTTAAAATACCTGTCTGTAGATACCACGCACGTATAGGTTTGATAAAAAAAATATTTAGTTTCGGTACCATGTATGGGGAGCCCCTTTTCACCCGTATGTCCTTAGTAATAAGGTTGAAAAGTGGTTCACCGCCAGTATCCGCGATGGTACATACTTCTAGATATTTCTATGCAAAAATAATGATCACAGCACCTATATCATACCTACTTCGATTGTGAGAAAATAGGATGCTATGGAAGCGATTTGATTATTATAAATATATATTTTATAATAATATGTTACAATTTTTGATCGTGTTTTTTACTTTCGAATTATAATTATATTTTTTTTTACATTTGAATTAGTACTTATACATTTTTATTAAATTGTAGAAGATGTATTATTCGAATAATGACTGGTTTCTTAACTTTCTTAGGAAAAAAAAGGAAGACAAATTTCTCGATGTCGAATGTCCTCCGGAACAGGGAAAGTTATTGGAGACGCCTTCTCAATTATATAATCTAGTGTCTGTTCCAGCAAATTACGAAGATCAGTAAATACTTCAATTTGTTTTTGAATAATTTTCTATTTATTTATGTATAATCCTAACTAATATTATAAATGTGAACGTAAGTTTGTTTATTTGTTTGTTCGTTACGTTTTCACGCTTAAACAGCTGAAAGGATTTAGATGAAATTTGGGACATGGGTAGACCATGACCTGAGTTAGGACATATAATACTTTTATCCCGAGTTTTTCACGGGATCGAGACTTATGCGGATGAAACCGCAGGACGCAGCTAGTAAACTAAAGTTAGCTCATACTCGCTGCTTTTCTTTCGTGTAAAGTCGTCTATAGTGTCTCGAACATCATTGAAGATTATTTTATTTATGTGCTTTATTTGATCTGTGTGAAATAATGAAAATGGTGTTAATTTTTTAAGGTCTGATCGTAGCAATAACGATGACAGTTTGAACAAAGAAAACAGGCATGGGAATTCTTGGCCATCGTGTAGCCTCGTGCATGTACCTTTATTATCAAATACCGATCGTGACATAAACAACAAGTATACTAATACTTCTTCCGTAAGTAATTAATGATATAAGAATAAGGCTCATACTTGTTATAGAAGTACTCGTTGCCAGCTCGATGCTTAATTTTTTTTAGATCGAAGTCCAGGAAACATTTGATTTGTATAGAGATAGAAATTGCCCTTATGAGGTACAAAGTAACGGTGAAATTGTAAGTTTCCGCTCAATTCTTAATAAGCTGTTTTTAAAACAGCTTATTTGAATAGTTCAGCTATCTGGGTATTTAATTTTAAATTTTTTGGCCATATTTTAAGTAATTTTTTTTTCAGATGGAAGTCCAGGAAATATTTGATTTAAATAGAGATGGAAATTGCCCTTATGAGGTACAAAGTAACGGTGAAAATGTAAGTTTCCGCTCAATTCTTAGACGTTTTACTTTTATTTTCATTTTTTTTTATTACGTATGAGCCTGCTCTTGATCTCGATCTCACCTCATGGTAAGCGATAGATGAGGTCTACGATGTGATGAGTGAGCTCAGAAGATGCCTACTTACTCTTGCTTCAGGCTGAAAGGTCATAAGTGGCAGGGAACTCTGAAGCCGGCAGAGAATTCCACAACAAGGCCGTGCGCACAATAAATGTGGAGGAGAAGCGCTTGGTACGACAAAAAGGTATATCAACCAAGTGTGGATGTTACCCAGCCGTGCGTCTGGTAGACCGGTAGTGAAAGGGAGATGGAAGAATCAGGTCATGGGGCTCCTGTGCACACTTCCCGAAGTACAATCTATAGAAAATCGACAGGCAAGCAACGGTTCGTAGGTGAGCCAGACTTTGTAGCTTGTCCACTAGCGCCTCGTCACCTATAAGTCTTTTAACTCTGCGCTCGATCGAGTTCAATGCAGCAAGTTGGTATTTTGTAGAGCCATCCCACAAGTCGCTGCAATACTCCACGCAAGAACGGACCTGGGCTTTATATAGATTCAGAAGCTGTCCAGGCGTGAAGTACCGCCTCACCTTGTGTAGGATTCCCAGCTTTTTTTGCTGCAGTCTGAGCTCTGGACTGATGATCGAGCCGAAGTTGAGGTCTGATGTCAACTCCATGCCCAAAAGCTCCAGGCGGTCGGTAACTGGCACAGACGTACTTCGGAAAGTATAGTTGAAATGGGCTCTTATTAGCGTTGAAAAGTTTTCAGAGCGTTGAATTTGACCAGATTGTCGTCACCCTATATTTTGGAAACGAAATTTAAGGTCAAATTCATGCGCTTTACCATGGCCTTTCTGAGAGTGGTAATTTCGTCCCTGTCAGCTCTAGAACTAGATAAGTATCTTTCTGAGACTGTGCTGTCATCTGCGTACCCAACTGCTCCCAGCTGAAGTAGGTCATTGATATGCAGCAGAAAAAGAGTCGCAGAAAGACCTTTAGAAACCTTCGAGGAACATTAATTGCCATACGATCCGATGAGCATTGAGATGGCCGTTCGTCGAACCACTATTCTTTTGCATATAGAGGAAATAAATAACTTACTTTATAGCCATCCATAAATTTCAACCCTTGTCAAAAACTGCCTATTGAAATATCCATGGAAAGAAATTACTTAAAAACAAAAGATAAGCAAAGGAACCCAAAACACTTAGAAAATAAAGGTCTATTGAATTCAGTTTAAAATAATATCCAAAAAGGCAATAAATCGTACGTTAAAGTAACCTTTTTTTTGGAATCTGGAGATCTGTTGAACAGATGTGTGAAGCGATGGCACATGAGTGTGGGCGTACGCAGTATCATTTGGCGGGAACTGATAAACGACAAGCTTGGCCAATGAACAGGCGTCATGCACAAAACAACCAATGAGACAGGTTACTCGCGTCTGATTTCTTTTCAAGGAGGAGCCTAGCTGAATGGCGGGAGGTGATGAACAGCGGTGAACGGGGGACAGACGACATTTGGACGGCGAACCGAGATAGTTGGATTACTCACATAGAAATAATTATAGTTAAATTTAGATTGAATATTGTTTGTATCTTAAAATAAAGTTAGAAGCAGTGTATCTAAGTAGTATTAGTGAAATAGAGTCAGTGAGAGAGCTGAAATTTGGTAACGTATTCCAAGTTCAAATTTTGTGTCAAAACAAGATCCCAAGCTAATTTACAATAACTTCAGTCACCAAATCTATTTAACGACCCCAGTAAATATGGAGGCCACTACAAACTTCGATATTTTATATTCACTAAGACAACAGGCACGAGAGCACCTTTGGTCTAACCTGGACAAGGTAGCTATGATGCTATTCTTGATAATGGTCATTTATCTCCTAGTGATAGCTTGTGTAGAGGTTTGGAGGCGATGGAAAGCTAAAAGGTCGAATACACTAATGTAAATTATCATGGGATATTGTGGCTTATGTACCTTGAATATAACTGTGTAACCATTATGTGTACTTTACCTCACCTCTCAGTTGTCTCACGATTTATATAAACTGAAAATAATTGTCAATATTGTGTACATATGTGTGTAAGTCTAATTTGTGTATGTCAGAAGGGTTTTTCGCTTGAGATGTTCCGTTTTCCCTTATCTGACTAGGTTTAGGAATGGGACACTCGACCTAGTTTCGCCACCATCTTAGCGAACCTAGGCCTAAATAAACAAACAGTTTCTTTCGTTGGAATTGAAAAATTAAATGAATAATTTAAACCATAATCACCTCTTTCTTTTATATCCCAAGAGTACATGTGTAGAGAATTTTATAGTGGAAGATTAATAAAACTAAGGTCAAGTCATAACAAAGGCATTGTTTTTGAATCAGAGTATTAAACCAGTTTGGTTCTCCGAATATAGTAATTTGTACTACTATAGACCATATCTGAGATAGGAATACAGATCTAAGTCAGATACTTTAATCAGGAATTGAGACTATGAGTTCCTTCTGAGCTGAATTAAACCTAGTATAAATCAGTAAAATCCCAACTGAGTGAGTAGAGATACCAAGCTATGGTAACATTATCCCTTTGATTCAAGTCATTAGTATCTGCGACTCAGTCATAAACGAGGGATTTAGCAGCTATAATGTAATTATGTGGGATCAAGTCAATAATCACTTAATTATTCAGAGGAGAAATACTATTCTTGAGAGGGAAAAACATTTCGGCTGTGTTGTGATATAGTACACATTAATATTTCCTAACGCCGATAGACTGATAATTTGAGAGACACGACTGAGCGACGCCTCTGGCAGTGATAACTTAGCATACCAATACACGCCATGTCTTGCAATCTGACCCCGACCTAGATTTGGCCAAATCTAACCTTAACTCAAATACAAATATCCCAAAACCATGGTTCCGGGGGAGTACCTGCCCTAACTGGGAATGTGGGAATCTAAAAAAAATGCAAGTACCAGCCCGAGTAGCACAGGAGGTGGGAATCAAAAAAATACAAGTACCAGCCTGTGTAAACAGGAGGTGGGAATCAAAAAAATATAAGTACCAGCCTGTGTAAACAGGAGGTGGGAATCAAAAAAATACAAGTACCAGCCTGTGTAAACAGGAGGTGGGAATCAAAAAAATACAAGTACCAGCCTGTGTGAATGGGAGGTGGGAATCAAAAAAATGCAAGTACCAGCCTGTGTATCACGGGAAGTGGGAATCACTAGCGCTCCTTAGCGAATAAACAGGGAGTCAGATTGCCCCCCCATAACAATGATTAAAGACCGTATCGCGGTGCAGGGTTCCCCCATGCTAGAACGATATCAGTCAGACGCGGTGGCTTAAAACTAGCACAAACGCACATGTATCAACTTACACAATCATTCTAACATGTCAAATTGAGTTTATCTTGGAAAGTCTCTTATTAAATCCAAGGAAGATTGATTGAATATTGTACTAAATAATAATATAGACGCGTAGAGACAAGCTCCGCATTATCGAGTAGAATGATTGATAAGTCTACATTGTTCGCGCAGTGGAGTGTACTCAAGATTGACCTGTGGTAAATCTAAATCTAATTATTGATTAAAACCCGAAATGACTCTCATGATGCAGTATTGTTCCTTTAAACACTGGTGTAAGGAAGTTCGATCCTTCCTAGATTAAACACAGTATTGATCACCAAAGGCTAATTAAGAAAATAGACTCTCTCTCTTAATATATTCACTTACGAAACAAACAGACTAGACGATCCACGCGAGCCACTACAGAACCTTGGTAGGATGACAACACAGAACGTTATCTTTACCGTTACTGGAGGCCTAAGGACAGGCGTACCATCACAGCATCCATCGATGACCACTCGGATCAACCGCTCACTCAAGAAGTCGGAAATCCAGTTACATAAGCCAGCAGGAACACCAAATGCGGGAAGCTTGCTCAGCAGACTAGCGTGCCAGACCTTGTCAAATGCCTCTGAGATGTCGAGAGATACCGCAAGGACTTCTCCGTGTTTCTCAATGACTTCGCCCCAACAGTGCGTGACTTACACAAGAAGATCTCCGGTGGACAGACTACGGCGGAAGCCATACTGGCGGAAGCCGCAACTGTGGACCGAGGCCTAGGCCAGGTAAGCCTGCTACTTGCGCAATTTTGCTTGTGCACAAGCTGCATTATACCAAGGCTGAGACTCATACCCAAGTGGGACGTCAGAAAATGGGATAAAATATTCCATAGCCTGACGTACCACGTCGACAATTGCATCAGCGCAGATCAATGGGTTGCACGATGAGAAACAAGCTTGCCGCCATCATGCTGAAGCTCGCTTCGAGGCCGAGACCAGCATAGAACAACGCAGCTGCTTTCTCTCTAAAACCCAAAAGTTACTTCAGAACAGTATTTGGAGAAAATGAATTCTTATTGTTTACCATATGTATTTATAATTATATTGTAATTTCAGGTATGTAATGTACTAACTAGAAGACGTATTATTGATATACAGACATTTTTTGATAAATTGAAAGTGGTTGCTGATCATAAATCCCTTTTTAACTGTGGATTTGGCTCGATTCAATTGGTTTCTGAATACCAAAATGGACTTTTTTCTCAGCTAAATTTGCAGTGCATGATGTGCAATAACAAATTTCAAATAGAGACAACGGAAAAGAACATCAATAAAGACGCTGTAGCTGGAATACTCGCAAGTGGTGGTGGTCATGCTCAGTTAAAACAAGTCACAGCTGCTATCGACTTGCCCGAAATTAAGGAGAAAACTTTTCTTAAACTTCAAGATCAAGTGGCGGATGACTGGGAATATACCGCTAAGGCTGAAATGACAAAAGCCGCAGAAATAGAGAGAGAAGCTGCATTAAAGGAAGGCCACGTCAATAAAGACGGTATAGCTGTCATAGATGTCATCGTAGATGGTTGTTGGTGTAGACGATCCTATCAAACCAACTATGCTGCCAATTCAGGATGCGCAGCTATAATAGGCAGACGTACGGGTAAAGTTTTATACATGGCGGTAAAAAATTAGTACTGTTGTATTTGTCAAAAAAGTGGAAATGCTATTAAAGACCATGTATGTTACAAAAATTACGACGGGCCATCTACAGGCATGGAAGCAACAATCATAGCAGAAGGTTTCAAAAAATCTATTGAAATGCACAACATTATTTATGGACGATTTATAGCGGATGGCGATAGCAGTACCTACACAAAAATTATTGAGTCACGCCCGTATGCAAACATAACCGTTGAAAAGATTAACTGTAGAAATAATATTTTGCGCCGATTTTGTAATAACATGCAGAAACTCGTTACCGACACACGTTACCCTATAAAAGACAGAAAGCTTGTTAGTAAAGTAAAAATTTTGTCAGCTCGTAAATACATCTGTGAAGCCATCAGAATTAACAAATCTGACAAAAACTGTGACAACTTGCATCATGATATAAATAATTCAGTGTATCATGCTTTTGGAAAACACTCCAAGTGCAAAAAAGATATATGTTCTCACACTGGCGATATTACCACGCAATTTGACGCTTCCAGTCTATGGCAACGAATTAAAATGCTTGCAGCTAACGTTGCTTCACATTCGAGAAGTCTCATTGAGGACGTCGACAGCAACGTTGTTGAACAATTTAACGGAGTCGTTGCTAAGTTAGTTGGTGATAAACGTGTAAATTACTCTCAGCGTCGTGGCTACCAAACTCGATGTGCCGGTGCTGTTATATCGTTTAACACCGGGAAACTTATCAACTGTTCACCGAAGTGTTCACAAAAATACACCCAGAAAATCATTAAAAAAATATGAAGACACGATTTGTAAGAAAAGAGAAAGAAATAGGCTGGCACAACGAAAAAAGAAACGCCATTTTAATAAGTTTCAGCCTTCAGATAGTAACTATGGTGAAAATGCAGAACAACCAGATATGGATCCGCAGACTTTTGAAATGGCGAAAAGAACTTTTCTAAAAAATTTAGAAAAGACAGAAGAAGAACGGGCTCACATCACTAAGCAAACAATTTTGCAAAGCGAAAGTGGCGAGTGGCTTGAGCTAAGACGCAACCTTTTGACGGCTTCCAACTTTGGTAAAGTGGTAAAAAGAAGGAAGAAGAATAGCTGCAGAAATATTGTGAAAAATATGCTGTACGGAGCCCCTATAGACCATGTTTCGTCTATACAACATGGTAGACAACACGAGGCAGTGGCTTTAGAACAATTGTCCAACTTAAAAAACATAAAAATAGAAAAATGTGGACTTTTTATCGACGAAGTCTTTCCATTTCTAGGGGCTACTCCGGATGGAATCACTAATGATATGGTCGTTGAAATAAAATGTCCCATAGCCCCATTTAAAATGGGGATCGATGCCGCAATTGACCAAAACAAAGTCCATTTCTGGAAAAAGAACAAAAATGGTGAAGTGAGTATTATATTTAAAACAAATTAATTGGGTTTATGGTACAAATTACTGTCACATAGTTATTTTAAATTCAATATAAATATTATTATAACATATCATAGTATAGTATATCATGTACATATGCTATATTTACTTTTGTCTTGTGTAGTTATTTACGACCAGATCTTCAGTCAGTCGTAGGCTTCTTAATTTGGCCTGCTTAGTAGGAAATTATAGAAATAAAATAATTACAACCTCCATCTATAAACCCGTTATCTTGTTTCTATCTTTTTTAGTGATACATAACAGCCATAATATTAATATATATATTTGCAATATACTCATTAATACCACACAACATGATATACCTAGGCCAGACATACATACTTACATAAATAAGGTAAGTATGTATGTCTGGCCTATAACATACCAACTAAAAACATTAGCGTTCTTTTTGGCCTCGCTACAGTCGGGTAATTAAAGCTGTGTATGTGTTTCTTTTTTTCAGATTAATGTAAGCAAAAAATCTGACTGGTATTATCAAGCTCAAGGTCAGATGCATATAGCAAAAAAAAACAAAATGCCTATTTGCCGTATGGTATGGAGATAACAAACTCAAAATTGAAGTACTGGAAAAAGATGACGAATTTTGGAGAAAGGAGATGGAACCCAAACTAGTCTCTTTTTATATGGATTGTCTTCTGCCTGAGTTGGTAGATCCACTATATCCGAAAAAAAAAATGATACGAGATCCTGAATATGTGAGAAAACGAACATTGCAAGATGAGAATAGCTCAGAAACTGCAAATATATCAGATGCGCCAGTATCAAAGGCAAGGAGACTAGATTTTAGTGCATTTTAAATTAAACTTTTTTTCTAGTATTCAGATCTATATATGGTTGTTCTTCATTTTTACCATAGTTGCTATTTGAAGACTTATCAAAATGGCGCTTCTTCGTATCAGATTCTTGTTCTAGTATGAAAGACAACATATATGTGTGTGTGCGTGTGTAATAACTAGCTATTCATAATTATAGTATGTAGTAGTTAGTTTTAAATAAAAAATCATAATAGCATAAACTATTTTAATTCATAAAATAAATAAAAGTGTCTCTATTCCATCTATGTTCGCTATTCTAAAATCATAATAAATCTAATTTTTTTGGTAAAAAGTTTTTATTTCACTCTTTTTAGTTGGTCGATTTTTAATTTACCTAGTTACAAGAGCCTAAATGTCAACTACTTCTAATCATTTACAAAATATTGCTTTTCCCAATGTTGCGCCGTTAATTGCTGAGGAGTTCTCCTGGTACTTCACCATCAGCTTCATTTCACCATATGCATTGTGACGAGTATATTGTGCTTAATAACCACATTCAAGTAATCGAAGCAGAACACATTAAATACTTAGTATTCTTAGTGGTCTTCATCATCAGGTCTACTTCACAAATGGTGCTTTTCGAATGCAACTACACAAGTTACTATAAAAAATACTCAAATCACTATAGGTGTGCCTATAATATTTGAAGAGTTCCCTCAATTTCTCCAGGATCCCATCATCAGATCCTAACATGGTGACAATTCGAAGTATACCCTTTCAAACAAAAAAAGAATTTTGCAAATCGGTTCAGCCGTCACCGAGTAATCGGTGATCATACATAAAAAAAAGAATTATCGCGTCGAATTGATAACCTCCCCCTTTTTTTGTCGTCGGTTGAAAATACAAATAGTTAGAATTTTGCGTCGCCACGCGCCGCGCCGCTCGGGCTGTTTGCGAGACACGAAACGCGGTGTGACGGGGGTGCACCCCCGCTACTACGCGTTGGGGGTGGAGCTTGCGTGAAAATTATTTAGGACTGCCTGGTCTGATTTTTAAACCATTTTTTTTAAATTAATTCCTCGTAAAAGAGTAGCATCGCTGAGGGTAATTGCTGAAAACAGTCTGATATGGAGGCATTGGATGAAAGTTCATGTTAGGTAGGCTGATTCTCATTTTTAATTTTTTTTAGTAATACTAACACTTTATGGACTGAATAAGTCTGAAATAAATATTTTGAATTGAATTGAATGAACATAATTTTATGAAAATATTCTCAGTTACGTCATGTCATGTTACAGTAAATAAACGAAGATAATACAAATCCCACTTCACACCAAAAAGGAAAACAGTAAAATAACCTAATTGGCTATCAATACAGCAGTCATTAAGGTCGAGAATCGCGTGAAGGGTGTCAGAGGCCAGCGCCAGTAATTAACTGTGGACGGTGACTCGACGCAACACTATTAAAAACTTCGTCTGACGTCGCTGAGGGGCCTGGAAATCCACGAGTTCTGGCTGTTCCACAATTATATGATTGGTGTCAAAATTTCAGCTATAATTGGGTTGGTGACTTGCAAAGGGGTTTTTTGTCTTCAAGGGTTTGGGTATTATAATATTGTACCCACAATAAATAGGGCACTTTAATACATGGTCACCTTACAATGCACGGATGTTTACATGAAAATGCCATGTAGTCGTAGAAGCAGACAGAACATGAGTATATTAAGTATAGTAGCAGCAATGACGGGACCCGATAGTGCCACTACCTGACGGGGTTGCGGGATTGCTGTAACTAGATTCCGCGGCCCCGGAAAGTAGGGGCAACTGAAGGGACAGAGGTTGAGAGGTTTCTGGGCTAGCCAAGAAATGTCTTTATAGTCAGCAGCCTTCGATAAGTAGTTTTTTTTGTAGTTGAATAGCATCGTGTCATCACAGCTTGGGTTTTTTTGTAAACCTTTTGCCAGTTGGTATATCTAGACTGCCAACAAAACTCACGAAAATAAACAAAATTTAAGGATCAACTGATATCGGTAGCTTAACTTCACTTAAACTAAACTACATAATCTTCTCTTAAGCTCCCACGCAATTCTAATGGCGCTGGTGTCACAAAAACTCTAGAATTTCATTAAGAGTTTAAAAGACTTGCTGACGATAATTTCCAATTAGGATTTAAACGATATTTTTATTAAACTATTTACTTTGTTGTACAGCGTTGCTAGAGCTTGATCTTTGTCTAACAATTTAATAAAACGATGAAGACGAAGTTTAATATTTTATTTTTCTTTGTAACTACACTTTTGTAAGAATGTGAATCCGTTGTAGAGTAATTTTATAGAGTTGAACTTTCAATGAACCATTTTGGTTTTGAATTAGGTCATCATTATTATTATGACTGTCATTTTCTACCGAGTGTTAGGTTAAAAGGTCAAAGCATACAATATAAAATCGGAACAGATTCGGTACCTTGTCATATGATTGAACCTAGAGGAATTGTATCGACTTTACAAGAGACGTTGACCTCTGAGTTTGTTTCGGTGTTTCTTGCAAAAAAAAAAATGACGTGTAACAGTGTTAGCCTATCTTGAAAATGAACATAATTATTTCAGTAGTTGAGTAGTTGTAAGATACATTGCTAAAAATCTTTAAAAAAAAGATTTATCCGTGATCATGGTGCTTACAACAGTGCCGAAATATCGGAAACTCGAAACTATAAATATACAGGGTAAATATCTCGTTTTAATTTCTAATGATACATACATAGTGCTAAAATTCATAACCCTTGTACGTATTCCTGCTACTTTCGACTCCTAATACTGTTACGACACAAGATTGAAGTTATTATACTAAAAATATGTATTGTGTAAACGCATATGCAGGAAGTTGAGAGTATGTGCTTGAAAGTATCTCAGCAGTGGTGTGTAGTCTGGAGTGTAGGTTAGGTAACTGCCAGTTTTTGAAGATTTTAGGTGAAGTACTTAGTGGAATCTCCTTTGTTACTTTTAACTTCACGCTCAAACAGATACATTCTGTTATTATAGTTATATTACAACGCGATTCAATGTTAAATTTCAAGATCGTGCTCGTGAGGTAAATACGTTTTCACCATGAAGATCTAAAGTAAACACACGCAGATTTTCATTTTAAAGAAATCCTTTGTCCATCGTATACTCTACAATGCATTTACAGTTTCAGCGATTTACAATTCACTTAAGGTAGAATGCAGCGTTGAGCGTCCGAAGAAAAGGCCTTAAGTGCTCAGCTCAAGTGATTCCCTTGCGTGCATTTTGGCAAGCCGCCAAGCGTGCCACTTCACCACCAATCCCTCGCAAACTGTTTGCAGTATGACAGACTTAAATAAAACACTGATTTAAATAAAAAAGTGACCATGTCGTGCTTAAAATGCAGTGCATGATGAGCTTCTGTTAAGAAGTATCTGATGCACTCAGTGATGAACCTCGTCGGTATTGTTTGGCAGAATGCCACGACATCGCCACTTTATGGTCAAAGAGAATGGGTACCAGTTTTGCGTATAGTACCTACTTATGTAAAGTGGGATACGGATAGCCAATTTTGAATAAATTTAGTTCGGAATATAAGCTATAATAAAGACGATTATTGCATAAATGTCTCACTGCAGAACCTACGTAAGCCTTTACTTATACAGAAAACGTGTGAACAGTGTTTTAGGTTTCTTATCTATGAATGTATTTTGTAAATTCCCGGATTACCTTACGAAGTATTCGAACATTGAAAAACTTGTTCTGGTGCAGGTCAAGTCTTAAACTCCTGCAAGTCACGAGGACTTTTAACCGAAATAAGGATAAAAAAGCTGGTGCTGTAGCTTCAAAACTACTTTCTGAAGTCCTCGAACAAGTACGCGAACCAATCTCCCGCCGGCGGCGCGGGCGCCCTGCCCGCAGTCTAAACGTCGCTTGAAGCGAAGTCAATAAGTTTTTAATGCCCTCTCGCCTTGCTGATTACACGTTAATCGATACTCAAGTAATTTGTGTTTAGTAAGCGAACTTCAACGCTTTTTATAAGGAAATTGAGGAAATTAAAAAAAGTGTGAACGGTTTCTTCGCGAGGTAACCAATTAATAAAGTATTTGAATGAATTTTTCGCAAAATTTATAGTACGCTTTTTAAAGATACTAGGGAGAGCTTAATTGTGTATTTTTGTAGACTAAAAGACTAAAAGTAATTATTTGTTTTACTTATTTTATTAGGGTTACCTTTCATTAAGACCTCGTACTTTAACATCGCTAGAAAAGTAAAAAAATAATAATAAATAAATAAAACGTTTATTCGAGACCAAACATGAGACTTAATTTAAAAACCCACCAAACTGCTTAGCAGTTTGTCGGCGGGATTGGCGCTTGTTTTTACAATATTTTGGCTCTGAGGTACTAATCTATACTTATAATAAATCTGTAGAGAGGTCAATTCTGTACATGAAATATATTTACAAAATAACTATCAGGGGGTGATTAAGGATCGATACTGATGCCAAAAATGCTATCAGTAAAATTTTTGTCTGTCTGTCTGTCTGTCTGTCTGTCTGTCTGTATAACCGTTATAGAAACAAAAACTACTTGACGGATTTTAATGAAACTTGGTACAATTATTTTTCATACTCCTGAGCTGGTTATAGTATACTTTTCATCACGCTACAATCAATAGGAGCAGAGCAGTGAAGGGAAATGTTGGGAAAACGGGAGAAGTTACTCCATTTTTTAAGATTCCGTCGCGTGTGCAACCTTAGTGGTTAAAGCTACACAGAAATCATTTATGACGGAAATGTTCTCCTTAAAATTATATAAAAAATATCCCACGACAGCATATATCTATCTTTTATGGTTGACTCACAATAACACGTGTAACTCCCGATAGCTTAGCAGTTCGAAGCTTTCTGATTATTATTCTGCTCGGAAATTTAAAACCACCACAACTTTGCAATGGAACTCGGCTAAAAGTAACCCAGTTGAAACAAAATATAATCGAGGCTCAAATTTTAACAGGTTGCGGTGCAGGAGAAACCGTTTTTATTCCCAGAATTCCCATAATACCAAATAATTTTCCATTCCAATTTAAAAGAACGCGATTCCCAGTATCGGTGTGTTATGCAATGACACTTAATAAGGCTCAAGGGCAGATTTTTCGTGTTGCTGGAGTAGATCTCGGTGTCAGTTGTTTCTCGCATGGTCAGTTGTACGTCGCTCTTTCCCGGGTTAGCAGTTCTAGAAATCTTTATGTTCACGAGCCGGACGGGTCAACTTTCTACATAGTTTACCAGGAAGCTTTGCGCTGAAGTATTTTCGTTCTATAGGTACTTAAGCCTCAAGTGAACGTGATCTAAACAATATTACCAATACATTAACTTAATAACACACAAGGAGTTACACGCTGACGGAGTCGCGGGCACAGCTATTAACAATAATATTGTGCGGTTCGGTATTGCGATATTTTTCAACAGTATTATAGATTGACATATTATATTTCCCTACTAAATTACGAAAGTTAATCTGTCTGTTACATCAAAATCACTGAACCGTGTGGAAGGACATAGGCTACTTTTTTTTTACGAAAAACGACGGAAACGTGGACGAAGTCGCGGGCAACAGCTATCTATGCTAATAATATAAGGCTGAAGAGTTTGTTTGTTTGAACGTGATAATCTCAGGAACTACTGGTTCGAATTGAAAAATATTTTTAATTAAATAGTCAATTTATAGAGAAAGGCTATCATTACGCTAAGGCCAATAGGAGCGGAGCACCAATGAAGAATGCTTCAAAATCGGGGTTAAATTTAACGTTAGCGCAAAGTAACTATTCCACGCGGACGAAGTCGCGGGCAAAAGCTAGTATACAATAAAACTAAGTAGGTACAGACAGTTGTTGTGACAGCGCAGGCCGTCGCGTCGTCGCCGGCACACGTGCAGGTGCGACGGACCACTATTTACCTATAATAAATATTAGATAAGAGAATTTTTGTGGAACTCGTCTGAAATTGATATTTTTCTTGAGTTTGCTGCCAAGTGAACCACTTAGTAAAATAGACAGAAAAGTCATTTTACAAAGAAATGTACTAAAAATTAACGTTAAAAGCCTGTCAAATAATGTTTAAAACGTTCTCAGTATCCAATTGTAAGAAAAGTGTACCTTTCAAAGAAAAGTCCAGATTTCATCTCTAAACTTCTATGGCAATCGCAAAACTCCAATTAGATCTGAATGTAGTAAATTTTGAAAGAAATTTTAAATTGACTATTGTTAAGTCACGAACACACTCAGTTCTAGTAATTTAGATAGTTTGAAAGTTCAGAAGTCAGAATGGCGAGGAGTTTTGGTCACGATTTGAAGATTGCAGGCCTTTCTTTGTTAACTATAGTTCACACACACTGTATTGATTGTAAATGATAAATGATCTTTATTTTGCAAATTGGTTATTAAATAACACTTTTATACGTCATTTTTAAGTAAATATGATGAGGCCGGTGTTTCCTAGATGAGGCCGGTGTCTCCTAACTGAATACCCTGAGAAGAAACACGGGAACAAACTCAGGGGTCCGTCTCTTTTAAAGTCCATACAATCTACACTGGTTTAATTATTTGGGAACTTTGTAGGTTTCAGTCTGAGGCGGTCTTTTGAAGAAAGATGCTCACAGATTTGAGTGGGCCTGTCCATACAGTGCAAGCATTTGTTATATGACGTATAGCTCAACTTAGAACAAGGAGCTTAAAGATTTAACGAACAATACCAAGGTAAGGACGTTTGGGTAGGCCGCAAAAAGCACTCAAACTGCCAGACAATCATGTTTAACTCAAATAAAATAACCTACATAGTTCACATATTTACAATCGTTTATGAGGATTATGTAGATTAGTCTGAAATGGCTTTTTGAGGAAAAAACCACACAGATTTGAGTAGACCCGTCCCGTCAGTGCAAGCCTTTGTCAGTTAGTCTGTAAGCTCAACTTTGGATGAACAAATGTTAAGATTTAAGAAATGGTCTAATGACACGGTATGAGAAAGAACTTTGCAAGAATCTAAATCTCTCAGTGCGGACTGTTCTAACGAGATACCGCGGCCCCGGATTGCAAGTGCAACTGAAGGAGCAGGGTGGGTTTTTAGTCAGTAGAAGTCTGACACTCCCTTCCGCTCCACCCAGAGCGGGAGAAGTCATTTGATGATTTTCCTATAGAAAAAAGCTTAGTGACAAGCTATGAAGCATTTAGTTTTAGTACTAAATGGAAAACGGTAATTTCCCCTTACACCGTATCATACTGTTACGCCAGTCGCTTAGTGAAGTACGTCGAGAAACTTCGAAAGAAATCTAGAATGTTCGAGACACTAACGCCATCTAGTGGCGAGTAGCAGTACTGAGTATATCGAGTCAAAACACTAACGCCATCTAGCGGCGAGTAGCAGTACTGTGTCTCTAAAGTAGCTTCTGGAATATTCTTGGCAATATAAACAGTGAGTCAATTTTACAAGAATGTCCTAGAACTCATAGACCGGGGTATAAATAGATCGCAAAGGGACGCAGAGAGTCAGTCTTATTAATAGGCGAATAATCGAAGCTCTACAAGTGAATTTTAGTGCGATTTAAGTTTAAGTGACATGTATTGAAGTGAGAATAACTGTGTTAATTTTTATTGTGTGTTCACTTAATTAAAGTGTTAATTTTGGTCTAATTGGCGTTCATTATTTCTATCCCGAACCCCAGCTCGTAACAATACAATATTATTTATACATACTCATTCACTACTTAAATTTACTTACGCCACACATATAAACAAATCTAAAATGTCAGACCTCATAAAACGATAAAGCGCCTAAAGTAAGGAACTTATTACTTTTCACCCACTTTACATGAGTTTTTAATGAGAAGACTCCCTTGCGACTTTATATTAATTAAAAGTTAGCAGTATTTCAATTTATATTCATCAACGGTACAAAACGTTTAAGAGTTCAAACCTCTTTACAGGAGCTTCTAAATAGACTTCTAAAAACGTGGTAAACATAGGGCTTTAGTATTTTTTAGGTCGAGTCAAAGCTCCAGAGCCTTGAACACCGACGAGTTGCAAGTCTATCGGTTTTCTATCGGTTACATTTCAGGGAGTGTGCGATGCAATTACACAATCTTATTCCGCCAAGCCCGTTCCATCATCGGACTACAAGACAAACGGCGATGCGCCATCGTTACATGGTGGAAATCCCACCCATACGCACAAAACATTTTGGGAATACCTTCATTGTGCGTACAGCTAAGGAGTGGAATTCTCTGCCGGAGTCTGTGTTTCCCGATAGCTATAACCTAGGGGTCTTTAAGTCAAGAGTGAATAGGTTACTTTTAGGTAAGCGTGCTCCATCATCGACCACATCATCACTTACCATCAGGTGAGATAGTGGTCAAACGCGAACCTATTTTCAATAAAAAAAAGGTAGACGGGGTTGTGGCAGACCGCGGGGAAGATTTTTTAGTTTTTTCCCGCTCTAGACCTCGATCACGCCTAGCAAGCGATATAGCTCAGGTCGACGATGGAATGAGCTAGCCCAGAAGATGCCTGTTCGCCCTTGCTTAAAGAGACCTAGCAGTGTGGATGGAATTCACATTACTAGCAATTTTTTTAACTCCTCCAACTAAGCTAAATATGCTTGTGTCTTGAGTGGGTTCACGGCATTAGTGAAATTATTGGGGATCGAACCCGGGACCTCTTAATCACAAGGCTGACACCTTTGCCATAAGACTATTGCCGACCCTTTTGCAGTTAGAGGGAATATTTTTCCCACCAATAAAAAAAAACAAAATTACTATTTGCAATTTTATTTTTCGACCTGACAACACTAACGTAACATTATGACGTTTATTTCTGTTTTTTTTTTGACATTGACAGATTCATTTTTTCTCAAAATTCTTGAGGTGAATGTTCAAAACTGGCGTTTTTTGTACTGCGAGAGAAATCGGTTCATATCTTTGCAATACAGTGGTGAAAAAAGGTAAGTTCTTCTAGACGTTGTGCTTTTGAATGTTATTTCATAGATGAGAGACGTATTTTTTATGTATCTTAAAGGGTTAAATATATGGAATAAGTACCTGGAATAGATGATATTTATTTATTTATTGCCCATTTACGTTATTATAGGCTAATAATTATTTGATTATTATTTGACTTTCACGGGGCTTGAGCCGTAGATTATAGCGTAGGAGCTTTACAAAAGGATAATAATATTTGAGCTCGTTTATGAATGCATTTTGAGCAGCTATTCAAAGAGATATTCCCTAATGAATTCAAAGAAATATCAGGCCGCGTCATTCAGAGAAATGTGAACATCAAATCGATCCACTGTTTAATAATTTCATCATAAAGTTCAGTCTTGTGAATGAAAATGTGCATGTTCGAAAGATATTAATATTTTAAGATTTCTGAAAACAATACCTTTCTAAAAATAACTCCACAAAAGATAAGTTTGTTTAAGGCAGTTTGTAAGTATCGTTTATTTGAACATATAACAGAATTCTTTATTCAACTGTTAGCAACAAATCTAATTAGGTAGTCTTAGAGAAGAACAAACGTGGCTAGACTGTGCAAGTAAAGGTCCTACGTTGCGTCTAATATTGATGTCTCTATCTTCATCTTAAGTTAAAATGCGGCGCAGTAAACCTTATAAATATTATACACTTCTGGACACATCTATTGGCCCACCTTAGAGTTTAGGTTTCGATGGCCCCTACCGAAATATGATTGCTAGATTGAACAAAAACTGTTGATGCAGTTTTAAACCTGATACATTTTACCATCTTTTTCGATCGTATAGTTTTAAATTTGAATTCAGAATACCATACGACATGGACCTACGTCTAACAAGTCGGATATGCGCCTTGTTAAAGGCAATTAATTTTTGAATAAAAAACATGTTTTATCAAATAAAGGTTTAATTTAATAACGCGTGTTGCCTCCATGGGCATCTACCACAGCTCTCATACGATTAGGCATAGAGTTTATCAACCGCTCTATGAAATTTTGAGGGATCATCTCCCATTCCTCTTCTATGGCAGTTTTCAACTCCTGCATCGTCTGGGCAACTGGCTGACGAGCCCTAACATGCCTTTTTAGCTCGTCCCACATGTGCTCAATGGGGTTCATGTCTGGGCTTCTGGCTGGCCAGTCCATAACTGTGATGTTCACATCCCGAAGATATTCCCTGACGATGCCGGCCGCATGGGCTCTTGCATTATCATGCATAAAAAGGAAATTTGGGCCCACATAGTCCGCGTATGGTATCACGTGAGGTTCTAAGCACTCACGAATGTATCTTTCAGCATTTAATGTTGGCAGCCGTGGTCCTGTAACAACCTCAAGTTGAGTTTTGCCGCTCGCGGATATACCGCCCCAGACAGTCCATGAGCCACCGCCATAAGCAACCCTCTCTTCAAAGCAGCATTGTGCGAAACGCTCTCCCTTACGCCGGTAGACTTTCTTCCTTCCATCATTGCCATGTAACACAATTTTAGACTCATCAGAAAAGAGTACACGGCTCCAATCTTGCTGTGTCCAATTTAAATGACTGCGTGCGAAATGAAGGCGCGCTGTTCGGTGGGCTCGCTTTAGTTTTGGGCCCATTAGCTGGCTTGTGTGGTACCATATCGCGTTCTTTTAACCTTCTCCGAACAGTTCGAGCGCTCACAGATACTCTGTGGAAGTCGCGAAGTTGGTTTTGTATCTCAATGGAGGTAAGGTGACGATTTCTCAAGCTGGTCGTCACGATGAATCGATCCTGCCTTTCAGTTGTGACCCGAGATCGTGGCCTTCCTTGGCGACGAACAAAGCCGCCAGTCTCTAGGTACCTCCGATAAACATTTCGGACCGCAGATCGACTTAAATTAAGTTGAGCACTCACGTTTCTTTGGCTGTGTCCGGCCTGAATAAGTGCCACAGCTTGGGCGGCGACTTCAGGTGAAGTATCCATAGATTATTGATAGAACCTCACCTTAATGTTAAGAATAAGTAATGTTTGTTGCAAAAGCAAAGATATCAATCACTTTTTCAAGAATTAAATCCAAGTAAACCAATAAAACCAAGTTTTCTTAGTATTCGATTGTTTGATATCAACAAACAGGCTCCAAATTGTCTTTTGTTTCTTTAAATTCTGTGTTCGAAATTCAAAAAAAGACTATTGAATGAAATTGTGAATGTGCCAGGTTCAAAACTGCATAAAAACTTTTTGCTCGACCTAATATAAAATTTTAGCTAGGACCAAACGAAACTGAAAATACAAGGTGGGCCAATAGATGTGTCCAGAAGTGTAATTATGATGTCCAACCTTATATTGTATCATATGATGTCATCTTCTTCTTCTTCTTGGTACATCGTTGATTTAAAAATGGTGTTATCCACGCCAGTCGGAACCTCGGTGGCGTTTATCAGATCTTCAAAAGTGCACATATTTGGGCATTATGAACAATCCAGCAGGTAGGACATGATGTGGTATACCATAACAACTACTCATAAATTCATTTAAACTAAGGATGCTCGGCCAAAATAAATGTTGGTGAATTAATAACAATGTCTGTGGCCTTATGGTTGCGGGCCTGACTTACGAGTAGGTCGTTAGTTTGAATCTGTTCAAATAATAACTTTTGGTAGACTAATAATAAATTAGTAATGGGCGAAAGAAAAGATCGTGAGGTAACGATACTGTTACCTTACGATGTTTTCTCTCGAGTCCTACGACCAAAAATACGAAGACATGTGACATAATTTTCATACCTACCAATAAATATTTTGTTCAAACTCCTCTTGACACATTACTAAAAACATTATATCGAATCTAATACCTCCTGCATTATTCGAGCATACATAATAAACATACATTTCGTGGTGAATAATATATACATATATATATAGTTGTCCTCATCCTGACCAACGACGGCGACCCTTGCTAGTTTCGTTCGTGCGCCCGAATGTGACTCGCAAATCCAAACTTGGATTTAAAAGTCCGGTCACATCGCGCGCAGTGAAGCTGGGCGGTAGTATCGTAGGTGTAATGGTAGATAGGCTTAGGGCGTGTGTGGCGCTTTAGGTCGAGTTCTTCTAAACGCCAGTCTTCAAATTTTTCGGCCGACAAGGATACTCGGCGACGCTATTCCGGTCTCAGCCAAGCAAGATGTTCCCACCGAGCTAAAGGTATTCCACTAGCTTTAAGGTGACGTTTTAGGACATCCTTGTACCGCAGATACTGCCCCCTTGTTTCCGTTTTCCATATAGCAGTTCTGAATAAAAACGGATTTAGGTAGTCTACTATCATTCATGCGAAAACATGTCCACACCATCTCAGTTGCGACCTCAAAAGTAAAGCTTCAATGTCTGAAATGTTACAACGACGAAGAATTTCCGTGTTGGACACTCGATTTTGCCACTTTATGCGCAGAATGGACCTAAGACATTTCAGATGGAATTAGTCCAACTTTTTTATATCACCTCTGTACAAACACCAAGTCTCTGAGTCGTTTAGCAGGACAAGCAGTAGGGCTTTATAAACTGAAATCTTGGTTTTAAGTCATGAGAGTTCCAAATGCGACGATTAGGCTTGCCAAAGTTGGTAGTATGCGCAACGCGTACAGGAATTTCTGCTGCAAGAGTGTTATCAAACCTCAAGTAGCTTCTAAAGTACTTGAACTGAGGCATTTCTTCAAGGGATGTCCTTTTCAATGATACCATGCTATTCAGCTTCAGAACCCTCAGGTGGTTGCTTCAATATTTGGGTTTTGGTGACACTGATGACTAAACCAAATTTCTCACAGCTTTCCTGGAATGCATCCAGGTAGCTCTGCAGTGAACCAATATTATCTGCCGTCAGGCACACGTCGTAGGCAGTATCATCGTATAAGTATCTTATAAGTAGAATAATAATATACTCTAGTTTTGTTAACACTTTTCTAATTCGGCAAGTCACGGGTAGTTATACTGTACTACACTGAGAAAAAAACAACAACCAGATTTCACGTTGCTTCAAAATAGCGCCTACGTGCTGTTTGGTTGAAACTACAAATTTGATCTTGTAAAGTGTAACTTGTTGATCCTACAAGCTACGTACCATGTTATTTCTACTTTACGTCAGGTCGAATTTACGTTAACATTTTCCGATTGTTTTTACAAGTTTAGCGAGTAGAGTTAGCATGCTTGACATGTTGTTGTGATGAAATTTTTATATTGAAACCTGTTTGTTTGTAGAATTTTTTTTTGCAGGGCCACTCGTAGTTCAGCACAATAAGGCTGGTTACTACTTAACCGGGCGATCCTGTGGTGACCTCTAAATTTAAAGGCTCCCACAGCCAGGGCTACATTTAGACAATCGCACGCTAAGGGCACTCCTTGTGGAGTACGGGCCTCGGCATAGCGGGGTCGTTGGTCTTTTGAGTTTTTTAGGTAGGGCCACTCGTAGGCACTCGTAGGTTTTTAGGTAGGCTCACTAAGGCTGTGCGTCGACTTAACCGGTCTGTAGTCTTTTGAGTTTTTTTTTTTTTTTAGGTAGGACCACTCGTAGACCAGCTCACTAAGGCTGTGCGTCTACTTAACCGGTCTGTCCTGTGGTGACCTCTAATAAATTAAAGGCCCCCAGCCAGGGCTTACAAACTAAAATATACTTACAACTAATGACCGCACGCTAAGGGCACTCCCTGTGGAGTACGGGCCTCGGCATAGCGGGGTCATTTGGGGAGTGCAGCAAAGGGACAGGCTGGGTCGTATTTAAGCGAGTATTTATTGCTACTGGCTCAGCATCGCGGGCTGGCTCGTTTGGCAAAGGTCGGGGAGGATTTCCATTACAAGTAAGCGGACGTCGCGATGGGCCTCGTCGGCGAGGCCGGAATACGGAACGCGTTTTGTGTGTGTGTTTTCTAAGAGTGCTAGTTTCCCTACTGCTCTCTTGTCGGATGGTGGTGGGGTCGTCGGGCTCGTCTAGGACGTTACGCGGGCGACGAACCCGAGAAATCTTGGAGGGTCTGTATCGGGCGGCCGATACGATCAGGGGAGTCTTTTGAGTTTTTTTTTTTTTTTTAGGTAGGGCCACTCGTAGTTTAGTAGAGATGTGTAATTCAGGAGTGATTCGTAAAAAAGATTTAAATCCGTCACAAAAGATGTATAAATCAGTAACTCCCTCGTTTTCACAATACATCTTTAAATCTTTAACTCTATGGTTCATTTCAGATTGATTGAACATGAAAAGATGTAGAGTGAAATGACTATAGCAGGATTAGGCGAGACAAAACGAGACGGAGAATGATTTGTAAGTTCAAACTCTTACTGCAATGATCCCTGGAATTTACATTGAATCTCGCATGTACGAACGATACTATTTCTTCCGTCTTTGTCACAAAGTGTTAAATCTGGAGTATCTTAAAAGTCTAGTTAGATTACATTTCATATGAAAATAAAATATTGATTGACTAGCCGATCAAAATGCAAGTGAATGATTATTCAATTCACCCGTTGAAACATTGCTTTTGGTTAAAAGAAAAAGGATGCAGTGAGTGAGTGAGCTATTTAGAAGATGGGAGTTATTTGGGATTTAAAGATTTAAAAGAGTGATTTAAATCTTCTTATCAAAAAGATTTATAAATCTTTGTTCCTTTAAAAGATTTATTTTGCGCATGTCTATAGTTTAGCTCTATACGGCTAATGTACTACTTAACCGGTCTGTGGTCTTTTGATTTTTTTTTTCTTTTTTTTTTTATGTAGGGCCACTCGTAGTTTAGCTCTATACGGCTAATGTACTACTTAACCGGTCTGTGGTCTTTTGAGTTTTTTTTTTTTAAGGTAGGGCCACTTGTAGATCAGCACACTAAGGCTGTGAGTCTACTTAACCGGACTTTATGGTCTTTTGAGTAGAACTCCGCACTATATGTACAAACCAAGTGAAGCAAACGATAGCGCGAATTTAAACAGGGCAACGCCATCTATCGAGTTCGACGGAACTATTTCGTGATTCGTTTATGTATGTATGTTCTCATAGTAAATGTTTGACGTAAACTCAAACTTTTATCTTCCATTTATTCTAATTAAAAAAAAAAAAACACCGTTAAATTAGAAAAAAAATGTGGGTTAAATAAAAAATAAATTATAAAGTTGTCCCTTGAAAGTTGAAGGAAGGGTTACGGAAAATTATATACCTAATTTAAGAAATTAATTTTATTGAATTAATGCAAGTAGTAATAGTGCACTGATGCTACCATAACATTTCTTTACTTGTGTTATAACATTTTTATTTATAATTTTAACAGACTTAAAAAGCCACCTTGTTACTACTACAAGTTTATAATTTATTTTGTTACTTTAACAAGTTAAGTATCAATCAATCAATCAATCAAATATATTTATTAGCAATAAAAATATTACATATAATGAAGCTCTGTTTCCTGAACTAGGCCTAGCCTGTATCTCAGGAACACAGTGACTTCCCAAGTCTTATATTCTAGTTCTTATATAACAAAAAATATTTAATGTTGAATTTATGAATAAAACAAAATAGTGGAAAAATTATTAAAAAAAAGGTAAGTAACTAAGTAATCATAAGGAAAGTATACTTTTTTTTTAGGATATATGGGAACAAACTATGTAATTATTATGATGTCTGTATGTGAGTTTAGGTATGTTTGAGTCTGTGTATATGGATCAGAATATGTGTGTGTGTGTGTGTGTACATATGAGTATGAATGTGTGGTTTGGGAATAATGATGTATTTTTGTTATTTTTGTATAGTGAACAGGTTCTCGGTTTGGACATAGTCTAATTCTGCTAGCCATTGCGTATTGTAAGTATAAGGTTGATTTTACAATTAAGGGCACGTCAATTTCAAATGACGCCATGTTATTTCAACCGCCTGTAACGTTGTTTTAACAAGATAGCATTTAACAAGTTACGTAATGTAGTTTCAACAAGATATAATGTTGAAATAATCAAACAGTCTTGTTGGTTTAATGTGATACCAACTTGTTAATGCTACAAGTTTATGTTTTGGTTGATTAAACAAGTCAATTTTGTCAAAGCAATAAGAAGCATGTTGTTTCAAATAAATTTATGGTTGTTTCAACTAAATAACTTTCAAAAAGTTTAATGTTGTTCTTTGTACAAAATCGACTTGTATTATCAACATTGCGTTAAGTCAATAAGTCAAACTTGTTCAAATTGCTAAGCCGATTTCTCACAGTGTAGCTTCTGCCCGCGACTCGTTCGCATGGGAGGGTTTTCCCGCGTAAATTCCAATCCCGTGAGAATTCCGGGATAAAAAATATATGTGTTATACCAGGATTTCAACAATGTACATGCCACATTTCATTCAGGACCGTTCAATAGTTTTTGCGTGAAAAGTAACAAACATCCATTCATCCTCACAAACTTTCGCATTTATAAAATTAGTAAGAGTAAGAAGTAAGATTGGTATTAAGATCGATTCAAATCGGTTAATGTGACTGTTATTCAAATGCTGGCAACATATAACTATAGGAAGACATTAATATTTTTCATCTATACATATAATAAAATTGTAGAAAAGTGGTGTCTGTACAATGGAAATATATAAAAAACCCGGTCAAGTGCGTGTCGGGCCACGCTCTGTGTAGGGTTCCGTAGTTTTTATAACAGCCAAGTGCGTGTCGTATTCGCTGACTGATCATTTCGTACCATGCTCTAACTAAAAGCCAAACTTGACTACCTAACTAATTTACTTCCTATACAAATCCTTACCTTATTCGACAATTTTGCACGGAAAGTTCTCCGTCACTTGTGGATCGATTTTGAAAATTATTTTTTCGTTTGAAATGGTATGCTCTTGAGGTAGTACCATTGTCACCAAATTAGAATTTGATGAAGGGATCCCATGGAAATCAAGGGATCAACCCTCAAATTTTAAAGGCAATAGTATAGAGATTTTGGTATTTTTTATAGTAACTTGTGCATTTGCTCCCAGAAAGCACCATTTGGTGAAGCGGAACTGATGAAGAAGATCACAGATGGCCACCGGAACTACTCAATAATAAGTATTTCACGGGTTGCGATTCGATTACTTTAAAATGGTTGCTAAGCAATTTATGGTCGTCACAATGCGAATGGTGAAATGGAGCTGATGGTGAAATACCAGGAGAACTCCTCAACAATTAACGCCCCTGCATCGAGAAAAGCAATATTTTGTAAAAGGCGATAAGCAAGTTGACATTAGGCTATTGTAACTTAGATAAATTATAAACAGACCCATTAAAAAGCGAGAAAAAAAAAACTTTTTAACAAAAAAAACCGACCGCCAAAAAACACTACAATGAGAAAAATAACTTCAATTTCGGAAGTCGGTGGCAAAAAACTAAAATACAGATCCAAAGACACCATCTTCTGAAATTAAAGTTATTTTTCACATTGTACCTAGTGGTTTTTTGGAAGTCGGTGTCTTTATGATAAAAAAGTTTTCTTTTACAAAACTTATTTAAATATGAAACTAGCGCGATACAACTGACGCTTAGCGCCATCTATCGACATTTCTATGAAGTTGTTCGAAATTTTCGAGTCAAATACAATTGGTCGACTATTACTCGTAAACTTGTAAAGCCCACTTATGTGTGATAGTTTTCCTTTAAACTTCGTTATACATAGGTACTACTGCCGTGTCATTTGAATTTCTAACTACAACCGTTTAGTTGATAGAGGGGGTGGACACTTGACTCTAACGAAAATTGGTATTTTAAAGCTTGATAAGTCACGAACGGTTTGCGTAATCAAAAAATGGTTTTCCCTAACCCCTGATATTTTTGAAAGACCTATCCAACGATATCCTACACTATGGGAAGGACGAAAAAAAAAATTATCATCCCACTTTACATGTAGGGGAGGTACCCTAAATAATAGTTTTTTCAAAATTTTATTTTACCACTATTTCGGCATCATTAACGTGTATACTCATGCCAAATTACAACTTTCTAGTACCAATGGTTTTTGAGCTAAACCGCGGACAGACGGACAGACAGACGGACATGGCGAAACTATAAGGGTTCCTTGTTGACTATGGAATCCTAAAAAAGTATCAGGGTTGTTATTATATCGATGCCGAACCGAAAATTGTAATTATTTTTTTTTGTCTGTGTGTTTGTGCACGCTAATATCAGAAACGGCTTATTTGATTTAGATGCGGTTTTCACTAGTATATTGTAATAAGCTTCACTTAACATTTAGTGTTTATTTCATGTCAATCGGATCATAAATAAAAAAGTTATGTCAATTTAAAGAATCACGGCGAACATTTTGTTAAGGTATTCTATCAGAGTACGTACACGCCTCGCGCCTGCGCGTCCGTGGCTTTATAAAGCGCGCTGAGAGCCGCGCCGCGCCGCTGTTGATCGCCCGGTTAAGTAGTAACCAGCCTTAGCGAGCTGAACTAAGAGTGGCCCTATCCAAAAAAAAAACGCGCCGCTGCCATAAGGATTCAGTTATTCGTAGTGGACGCGCGTATCCTGGAGAGTATGGGCGAATAGTTGCATTCGATTATTGCGATTCGCTTGAATACTGACTATTTGCATATTTCATTTATTTATATTTTAGGGTTTGTAGGTTAGGTTCTTTGTCTTAATTTTCTTTAAAATTTTGTAAATAAATATTGTAAGTATACGTTAGGCGGTTCTTTCCTTGATTTTTGGGTATTTACTTATCTGAATTTTTATTTAGGGTTTGTAAATAAATATTGTAAGCATTTGTTATAGTTTAGGCATTTCTTTCCTTGATTTTCGGTATACTTATCTTAATTTGTATTTAGGGTTTGTATATAAATATTATAAGACGTATTTGGTATAGGTTAGGCATTTCTTTTCTTGGTTTTCTTTATTAAGTACAAGTTCATTAGCTCAGGTTAGTAATTAATTTTTCTAGCAATTCTTTTGTTTTATGAAGTTTGTACGTTTGTTTTACACGTCTTAACACTTATTACTTAAACTATGATAATTTTAGACTGTATAATAATCTGTAAGTATTTATAATTTAATAAAATTGTTTACGATAGTACGTGTTTACTAAATAATAATAAAATAATAATAATAAAAAGTGTTTATTTCTCACCACAAGCCAAAAAAATACAAACAATATTTTTCATAAAAGAAGTAGTCAATTGATTTTTGGTTGTGGATCGCTGGTGCCTGTGGTAGGTTGTAAACACCTGTAATACAGGTCACCAGGTCCCCACCTATTCATTGTAACATATTATACATCAGTTATCACACGAAGTATAGTTTCCAAATAATAAAACAAAGAAAAGAAAAAAACACTATGAAACAGAATAAAACTAAAAACTAATTAATTAAGAATACTAAAATAAAATTTGTTGGGAGATTGTTATAAATGTAAACATGTGTGTGTGTGGCGGTGGTTGACTGTATGTGTGTATGTGTGTGGGTGTTTGAGTGTGTATATGTGTGTGTGTGGCGGTGGCTGACCGTATGTGTGCGTGTGTGCATGTGTGTAAGGGTGGTTGAGTGTGTGTGTGTGTGTAGGTGGAGAGAAAAATTGTGGTGGATTCCGATTAAACTAACACGTGAAAGAGAGCTTCCGTAGCAGTATAAGATTGACTTTGTAACCAGTCTTGTAGAGTGGTTTTAAGATTGTGTTTATTCAAAGAGTGTAGGGAAAGAATTCGGTTTAATTTATTATATAGAAAGGGACCGAGGAAAATAAAGAATCTGTGACTAAAGGAGGTTCTAAGGGGAGTACTTAAGGCAACTTTATGGTTACGGCGATTAGTTTCCTGAGAATAGGTGGAAATAGAGTGTTGTTTGCTAGCAGTGGCCAGTACAAACAATTGCCTAACTGTAAGGACTTGGCAATGTTCATACAGCTTAGCGGTGGGATACAGTCTTGGCTTAGAGCAGCACACCTTAAGAACCGCTCTCTGTGCACGTTCAATCTGAATATAGTACGATTTGGCTGCACCGCCCCAAGACGAGATACAATACACCAGAATTGATTGACACAGTGCCTGGTACGTCATTTTTATAACAGCATCATCTGCTTAATTGCGTAATTGTTTGAAAACGTACATCAGTTTGCGCACTCTGTTTGAGAGGTGTATTATGTACTCTTTGAATGTAAGGTTACAGTCAATTATTATCCCAAGATATCTTATTGACATGACTCGTTCAATGTTACAATAATCATGAGTGCCGCTGTCGTCATTAGTACCCTTAGACTGTGGCAGCCGGGCGGCAATGTTTAGTGTGCTTGTAACTGACGCATTGATATTTCGAATCGAAAAATTAATTATTTTAGTTTTCGATATGTTCAGGGTAAGCAAATTCCTCTTAAGCCATTCACTGACTGTATCGAAACCATTTTGGGCAAAACAATATGCCTCTTCCCAGCTGTCCGAGGCAAACACGAGTGCTGTATCGTCCGCATAGGAAAATATAGTACCGCTTTCTAGGCCAAGGCTACACAGGTCATTCATGTATATTAAAAACAAACTGGGGCCAAGAATGCTGCCCTGTGGCACACCAAAAGTTACATTTAAGTCGGAGCTGTAGTAGGTTCCAATTTTGGCACTCTGTCTTCTATTTGTGAGATAGCTCCGAAACAGGGACAGCTGGATACCTCTTATACCTAAGCGTTCGAGCTTAGATAATAAGATGGGAATCGAGACCGTGTCGAACGCTTTCGCGAGATCTAGGAACAGTGCAACACATTTCTTACCGCTGTCAAGTTTCTGAGCTATGTGATTAACCAGTTTGTGTACAGCATCAGCAGTGGATAGATTTTTTCGAAAGCCAAACTGGTTAGTCGACAAAAGATTGCATGCCTCTAAAAATGCAACCAGCCTTGTATTTATTATCTTTTCCAGTATCTTGGACATCGCAGGCAGAACTGATATGGGCCTATAGTTTTCAACACGGTCACGATCTCCAGCCTTAAAAATAGGGTGAAGAATGGCCTTCTTAAACCAGTCCGGAAAGACACCAGAGTCAAGACATAGGTTGCAAACATATGTCAGCGGCGGTACAATAATATTTTTATATCGTTTTAGGAAATTAGAGGAAATACCGTCCCAGCCGACTGCACAATCATTCTTAAGTGAATGATTGTGCAGTCGGCTGGGACGGTAAATAACTGTGTGTTTTATTAGTAAGTACTATTTTATTGTAAGAATGCCTCGAAGAAGATCTAACCTCTCCCAATGTAGCAGAAATGCTAAAAGGATGAGATTAGTTCGATCACAGGAATCTGAGGAAGGTCGTGAGGCAAGGCTCTCTGCAACTCGGGAACATCAGGCTAGGTTTCCTGCTGCAGAAACTTCGACTCAGCGAGAATCTTGACTGAGTACAAATCGTTCTCGAATGATGACAACTCGAAATAGGGAAAACGGAGAACAACGAAAGGCACGTTTATCTGTCGATCGCGAAGCTCACGCGCTATCGCGTGAGTCTGAGACTTTTGCTGACAGAGAAACCCGCCTGAGCTTCCAGAGAGTACGGACAACAAATGCTCGATCGCAGGAGACACAGGACGAACGGGAAATACGTCTCACTGCCGATCGTGAAGCTCATGCACTATCGCATGAGTCTGAGACTTTCACTGATAGGGAAATTCGTTTGAGTTCTCAGAGGGTTCGGACAGCAAATGCTCAGTCTCAGGAAACACAGGAAGAACGAGAAATACGTCTCACTACTGATCGTGAAGCTCATGCACTAACGCGTGAGTCTGAGACTTTCACTGATATCTCGAGGCTAACTGATGAACAGCGTTTGATATTTGATCGGGTGTGCCGCAGCGTCTTGTTATTGATAAGAATAAAATTCATAGAGCTGTTCCAAAAGCACGGACCAAGGCCAGCAAAGACATTGATACGATTGTAATAAAAAGTATCTACTTTGATGGACGAAAGGACAAAACACTCATAAACGAGAAAATAGGCGATCGGTACCACCGCAGAGAAGTCTTGCAAGAAAACATTTCAGTTCTCACAGAGCCGGGATCTATTTATTTGGGACATATGACGCCAAGTCGTGGCACTGCCAAAGGGATCGTCTCTTCTATCATATCTTTGTTAGAAAATCAAGGGTTGAACTTGGAAGAGGTGATCTGTGTGGGGTGCGATGGTACTGCTACGAATACAAGTTGGAAGGGAGGTGTCATTCAATACCTGGAAAACTATTTAAAGAGACCGTTGCAATGGTGTGTTTGTATGCTTCACGCGAATGAATTACCGCTTCGTCATTTGTTCATGTCTCTGGATGGTAGCACATCTGGGCCAAAAGAATATTCAGGACCTATTGGAAAACAGCTAGCTGCTTGTGAAAGTAAACGTTTAGCGTCTTTTTGTGCAGTGTCTGGCAATTTGCTAGTATTACCTGATAATATTGTGCAGGAACTAAGCACGGATCAAAAGTATCTGTACGAAATGTGTCATGCTGTGATGGCTGGTTCCTGTTCCCTTGAGCTAGCGAACCGCCAACCTGGAAAAATGGCGCATTTGAGATGGCTCACTACTGCCAATCGCATACTCAGACTTTACGTAAGTACTGTTTCGCCGTCAAATAATTTGCAGCTGCTTGTGAACTACGTGGTCAAAGTTTACGCTCCTGTTTGGTTCCTAATCAAGCAAAACTCATCATTTAAAGATGGAGCCAAGCATATTTTTCAAATGGTTATATACTCTCGATTTTTGCCTGATAGTCAGAGATCTATTGTAAATTCGGTGATCGAAAGAAACGCTTTTTTGCGCATCCAGAAAACTTGCTAATTGCCATGTTATTCGACGATAGAGAGCATATTCGAGAGCTTGCATCTCGCAAAATATTAAAGGCCAGAGAAGCAGAAAAGAGCAACTCTCGCAGGGTATTTAAAGCACCAAAGCTTAACTTCTGTGCGCGACTACACCGATATAATATTTTGGCAAGAGTGTGAAATATCAGCTCCACCAATTTTGCGACACGTCTCCAACGATGAACTTAGAATTAAGGCTAAAGAACACATCCTCGACATTATTGACTTTCCCTGCCACACACAGTCAGTGGAAAGATGTGTAAAACTAGTGACGGAGGCTTCTCAAAGCGTCACGGACGCTACAGCTCGGGATGGTTTTATTAGGAACAGATTAATATCTCCCTCAGAAATGCCTAATTTTGGTCACAAAAACCAGTTCCGTTTTTAAAGTTGCCATTGATTATTTTGTCTTTCAACTATTTTAAACCTTGCTTTAACTCATTGTTGTACCTTTAAATTTAATAAAAACCATTTAAATGTTATTTTTGTATGATTTATAGTTTATATTAGGAACCCCTAAAAATTTGAAAAACTTCAAGGACTGGTAGAGGCCTCAAGATGCCGGATATCTAATTAAATTTTATAATAATCGTAACATATGTGTCAAAACGCAACTTTTGATACCTCTTGCGTAGCCGTAGCTCATTTTTTTTCCCCCCATACATGAACGGGACACCCTAACGCACAGTTCTATTTTAAAAAAAAACCTAGTCTATTTACAATAATCCCATTTAAATCGGCTTAACCGTTTCCGAGATTAGCCCGGATAAACGGAAAGAAAGGACGAAAATTCACTTTGAGATGTTGATGGCTGCCGTTGTTCATATTTGACAGTCTTTAGGGATAGCAGTAACCTGGCGGTCTTTAAGTCAAGAGTGAATAGGTTACTTCTAAGCAAGCGTGCTCCATCTTCGACCACATCATCACTTACTATCAGGTGAAATGGTGGTCAAACGCGAGCCTATTATCAAAAGGCCACAAGCCTAGTTTAAACACCAGACTTCTGCAATAGTTACCCTCATACAATTATAAATGGTGGTTAAATATTAAGGGCCGATGCTGATTTTGAATAAAACACAAATTATTTAGGAAATTATTGTCATTTCTTTTTATTATGACAATATGGTATGGTTCAATTATGTATGGAACAAAATATCGGCCAAATGGCCGCCGCGACTTCGGCGGCACACCTCCATCCGATGGTTCAAATTTTCGATGACGCTGAGGCATAATTGAGGTTCTATGCCGTTAATGTGCCGAATTATCTCATCCTTTAGCTCTTGAATTGTTGCTGGCTTATCGACGTACACCTTTTCTTTCAAATAACCCCAAAGAAAGAAGTCCAACGGTGTCAAATCACATGATCTTGGCGGCCAGCCCATAAACCGCACCACACAGTCACTCTTTGTGGGTGAATTGGTTTTCCGACAATCACTCTTGGATTATCACTCACCCAAATGCGGCAATTCTGCTTATTGACGAATCCGAATCCGAATCGAAATCGAAAAAATCGAAAGAAAAAAATCCGAATTGATTTGAACGCCAGTTTTCATAATAAGCCTGAATAACTTTAACGCGTTGCTCGGTTGTGTATCTTTCCATGGTTCAAATTGAGTTAGTCTGAAATTGAGAAATGTCAAACGAAATGCAGAAAAAAGCTTGAGGTTTAGGTGTGGTTCACATTCAACATCGGCCCTTAAAATTTAACCACCCGTTATATCTTTGCCCTCATATTGTATTTATGTCACCAGTTATAAGTTATATTGTGGCGAGAAAATTAATTCACACAAGAATGGAAAAATATAGTTTAATGACAAGAACCAAAATAAATGCCAATCGCTTTGACAACCAATCGGAGAAGCTGTCTGGTCTTATTAAGAAAGAGATTTTTACACCATTTTTTTTTAATTCATTCCTCGTAAAAGAGTAGCATCGCTGAGGGTAATTGCTGAAAATAGTCCGATATGGACGCATTGGATGAAAGTTCATGTTAGGTAGGCTGATTCTCATTTTTACATGTTTTTAGTAATACAAACACTTGATGGACTGAATAAGTTTGAAATAAATGTTTTGAATTGAATTGAATGAACATAATTTTATGAAAATATTCTCAGTAACGTCATGTCATGTTACAGTAAATAAACGAAGATAATGCAAACAAATTCCCACTTCACACCAAAAAGGAAAACAGTAAAATAACCTAATTGGCTATCAATACAGCAGTCAATAAGGTCGAGAATCGCGTGAAGGGTGTCAGAGGCCAGCGCCAGTAATTAACTGTGGACGGTGACTCGACACAACACTATTAAAAACTTCGTCTGACGTCGCCGTGGGGCCGGAAAATCCACGAGTTCTGGCTGCTCCACAATTATATGATTGGTGTTGAAATTTCAGCTATAATTGGGTTGGTGACTTGCAAAGGGGTTTTTTGTCTTCAAGAGTTTGGGTATTACAATGTTGTACCCACAATAAATAGGGTACTTTAATACATGTAGTCGTAGAAACAGACAGAAGGAAAGTATTTAGACATATACATGAGTAACAAATCTTTGCCTTAGTTTTTCACAATTTTACTATTCACATTCTTAAATAATTTCATTATGATTTCGGCATCTTAATAAGTGGCATTCATACGTTCCTGAAACTGAAAACGGGACATGCTCTACAATATTAAGTAGATAACCCATGGTTTCAGGAGACTTGCAATCCAGGCCGGAATGCGATCACGATTTTATGGCGCTCGTGTTCCACGCCTCAAAGAGCAGTCAGCAGCAATGACGGGGCCGGATAGCGCCACTACCTGACGGGGTTGCGGGAATGCTGTAACGAGATTCCTTAGCCCCGGAAAGTAGGGGCAACTGAAGGGACAGAGGTTGAGAGGTTTCTGGGCTAGCCAAGGAGTGTCTACATGGTCAGTAGCCTTCGATTAGTTGTTGTAGTTGAATAGCACCGTGTCATCCCAGCTTGGATCTAGACTGCCAACAAAACTCACGAAAATAAACAAAATTCAATTATCAACTGATATCGGTAGCTTAACTGCACTTAAACTAAACTACATAATCTTCTCTTAAGCTCCCACGCAGTTCTAATGGCGCCGGTGTCACAAAAACTCTAGAATTTCATTAAGAGTTTAAAAGACTTGCTGACGATAATTTCCAATTAGGATTTAAACGATATTTTTATTAAACTGTTTATTTTGTTATACAGCGTTGCTAGAGCTTGATCTTTGTCCAACAATTTAATAAAACGATGAAGATGAAGTTTAATATTTTATTTTTCTTTGTTACTACAGTTTTGTAAGAATGTGAATCCGTTGTAGAGTAGTTTTATACAACGTGTAATTTAAAGGGTATATACATACCAAGTGCACGGCTTCTTTGGATGATAACAAACGACATGACAAGGGTTTGGTAATCCTATGTCTTCATGTGTGGAACAAATTAGAAATTTCAATACATTGATACCAGAGACTGAATTTTTCAAATTAAGAAGATTGAAGTGAATTATCGTGTTGTAGGCAAGTGACGTGGAAAGTTATTGACCCTCGTAGTGCTGTGACACGTTTGTTATGATTGTTATTCAAGAAACATATGAAACCGATAATTTCGTATCAATTCTTTGAGTCACTTATTTTGTGCTGAAACTGGGCATAGAGACTCCATACCAAATGTTGTCTTCAGCCCTTTTGGATTGATATGGGGTTTCCGTTACACGTTGTAGAGTTAAACTATCAATGAACCATTTTGTTTTTGAATTAGGTCATCATTATTATTATCACTGTCATTTTCTACCGAGTGTTAAGGTTAAAAGGTCAACGCACACATATCAACTCGGAAAAGATTCGTTACCATAAGGTACAATCGATACAATTCCCCTTGGTCCAATCACATGACAACATATGATTGGACCAAGAGGAATTGTATTGACTTTACAAGAGACGCTGACCTCTGAGTTTGTTTCGGTGTTTCTCTCTCGAAAAAAATGACGTGTAACAGTGTTAGCCTATCTTGAAAACAAACATAATTAATTTAGTAGTTGAGTAGTTGTATGATATATTGCTAAAAATCTTAAAAAAAAAGATTTATCCGTGATCATGGCGCTTACAACAGTGCCGAAATATCGGAAACTCGAAACTATAAATATACAGGGTAAATATCTCGTTTTAATTTCTAATGATACATACATAGTGCTCAAATTCATAACCCTTGTACGTATTCCTGCTACTTTCGACTCCTAATACTGTTACGACACAAGATTGAAGTGATTATACTAAAAGTATGTATTGTGTAAACGCATATGCAGGAAGTTGAGAGTATGTGCTTAAAAGTATCTCAGCAGTGGTGTGTAGTCTGGAGTGTAGGTTGGGTAACTGCCAGTTTTTGAAGATTTTAGGCTTATTTTGTTATAGTAATGCGTTATACGCTCCATCATGCGATTCAATGTTAAATTTCAAGATCATGCTCGTGAGGCAAATACGTTTTCACCATGAAGATCTAAAGTAAACACACGCAGATTTTCATTTTAAAGAAATCCTTTGTCCATCGTATACTCTACAATGCATTTACAGTTTCAGCGATTTACAATTCACTTAAGGTAGAATGCAGCGTTGAGCGTCCGAAGAAAACGCCTTAAGTGCTCAGCTCAAGTGATTCCCTTGCGTGCATTTTGGCAAGCCGCCAAGCGTGCCACTTCACCACCAATCCCTCGCAAACTGTTTGCAGTATGACAGACTTAAATAAAACACTGATTTAAATAAAAAAAGTCACCATGTCGTGCTTAAAATGCAGTGCATGATGAGCTTCTGTTAAGAAGTATCTGATGCACTCAGTGATGAACCTCGTCGGTATTGTTTGGCAGAATGCCACGACATCGCCACTTTATGGTCAAAGAGAATGGGTACCAGTTTTGCGTATAGTACCTACTTATGTAAAGTGGGATACGGATAGCCAATTTTGAATAAATTTAGTTCGGAATATAAGCTATAATAAAGACGATTATTGCATAAATGTCTCACTGCAGAACCTACGTAAGCCTTTACTTATACAGAAAACGTGTGAACAGTGTTTTAGGTTTCTTATCTATGAATATATTTTGTAAATTCCCGGATTACCTTACGAAGTATTCGAACATTGAAAAACTTGTTCTGGTACAGGTCAAGTCTTAAACTCCTGCAAGTCACGAGGACTTTTAACCGAAATAAGGATAAAAAAGCTGGTGCTGTAGCTTCAAAACTACTTTCTGAAGTCCTCGAACAAGTACGCGAACCAATCTCCCGCCGGCGGCGCCCTGCCCGCAGTCTAAACGTCGCTTGAAGCGAAGTCAATAAGTTTTTAATGCCCTCTCGCCTTGCTGATTACACGTTAATCGATACTCAAGAAATTTGTGTTTAGTAAGCTAACTTCAACGCTTTTTATAAGGAAATTGAGGAAGTTAAAAAAGTGTGAACGGTTTCTTCGGCGAGGTAACCAATTAATAAAGTATTTGAATGAATTTTTTCGCAAAATTTATAGTACGCTTTTTAAAGATACTAGGGAGAGCTTAATTGTGTATTTTTGTAGACTAAAAGACTAAAAGTAATTATTTGTTTTACTTATTTTATAAGGGTTACCTTTCATTAAGACCTCGTACTTTAACATCGCTAGAAAAGTAAAAAAATAATAATAAATAAATAAAACGTTTATTCGAGACCAAACATGAGACTTAATTTAAAAACCCACCAAACTGCTTAGCAGTTTGTCGGCGGGATTGGCGCTTGTTTTTACAATATTTTGGCTCTGAGGTACTAATATACAATAAAACTAAGTAGGTACAGACAGTTGTGACAGCGCGTCGCGTCGTCGCCGGCACACGTGCAGGTGCGACGGACCACTATTTACCTATAATAAATATTAGATAAAGGAATTTATACTACACCTGCTTGGAAAGTACCTTGATACTTTATCAAATTTACGGTAGAAAGTACGTCATTGCATATCGAACAAATATGCGGGGAGAAAACGCATCTGAGCGGGAGAGAAAAGTGTATGAAAATCCATTTCTTACGTGGTTTTTCTTTTTTAATTTTGGGTAAGACTATGCGCCGGTAACCTAAATATCAAAAGCCAAATAGTTTTTACAGTGAGTTTTTATCTCCAAGTTCGCAAAATGACACTGGCCACTAGCTGTGTGTTGGATGGTGTCGGGCTGGCAGTGCGACCCTGCGGCGGCAGGATAAACAATTTGAAAAAAGAACATGTGAAAATTGCAGACGCCATTGGCGCCATTTTCAATTTGTGTGTTGTTTGAGGATTCAGTTTTCGTAAAAAGTAAATTAAATTTTCCTCGTAGGTGTAGTATAAAGCACTATGTATCACTCGAGAGAAAGTGCGATTCCCGATCTCGGGTGTTTTAAAAACAAACGACACCCTCGACGGTAATCGGTCACTTTCTCCTCTCGGTGAACAATGTACTATTTTGTGGAACTCGTCTGAAATTGTTATTTTTCTTGAGTTTTCTGCCAAGTGAACCACTTAGTAAAATAGACAGAAAAGTCATTTTACAAAGAAATGTACTAAAAATTAACGTTAAAAGCCTGTCAAATAATGTTTAAAACGTTCTCAGTGTCCAATTGTCAGAAAAGTGTACCTTTCAAAGAAAAGTCCAGATTTCATCTCTAAACTTCTATGGCAATCGCAAAACTCCAATTAGATCTGAATGTAGTAAATTTTGAAAGAAATTTTAAATTGACTATTGTTAAGTCACGAACACACTCAGTTCTAGTAATTTAGATAGTTTGAAAGTTCAGAAGTCAGAATGGCGAAGAGTTTTGGTCACGATTTGAAGATTGCAGGCCTTTCTTTGTTAACTATAGTTCACACACACTGTATTGATTGTAAATGATAAATGATCTTTATTTTGCAAATTGGTTATTAAATAACACTTTTATACGTCATTTTTTCGTAAATATGATGAGGCCGGTGTTTCCTAGATGAGGCCGGTGTTTCCTAACTGACTACCCTGAGAAGAAACACGGAAACAAACTCAGGGGTCCGTCTCTTTTAAAGTCCATACAATCTACACTGGTTTAATTATTTGGGAACCTTGTAGGTTTCAGTCTGAGGCGGTCTTTTGAAGAAAGATGTTCACAGATTTGAATGGGCCTGTCCATACTGTGCAAGCATTTGTTATATGACGTATAGCTCAACTTAGAACAAGGAGCTTAAAGATTTAACGAACAATACCAAGGTAAGGACGTTTGGGTAGGCCGCAAAAAGCACTCAAACTGCCAGACAATCATGTTTAACTAGTAGCTTCTGGAATATTCTTGGCAGTATAAACAGTGAGTCGATTTTACAAGAATGTTCTAGAACTCATAGACCGGGGTATAAATAGATCGCAAAGGGACGCAGAGAGTCAGTCTTATTAATATGCGAATACGCGATATAACCGAAGCTCTACAAGTGAATTTCAGTGCGATTTAAGTTTAAGTGACAAGTATTGAAGTGTGAATAACTGTGTTAATTTTTATTGTGTGTTCACTTAATTAAAGTGTTAATTTTGGTCTAATTGGCGTTCATTATTTCTATCCCGAACCCCAGCTCGTAACAATACAATATTATTTATACATACTCATTCACTCCTTAAATTTACTTACGCCACGCATATAAACAAATCTAAAATGTCAGACCTCATAAAACGATAAAGCGCCTAAAGTAAGGAACTTATTACTTTTCACCCACTTTACATAAGTTTTTAATGAGAAGACTCCCTTGCGACTTTATATTAATTAAAAGTTAGCAGTATTTCAATTTATTTTCATCAACGGTATAAAACGTTTAAGAGTTCAAACCTCTTTACAGGAGTTTCTAAATAGACTTCTAAAAACGTGGTAAACATAGGGCTTTAGTATTTTTTAGGTCAAGTCAAAGCTCCAGAGCCTTGAACACCGACGAGTTGCAAGTCTATCGGTTTTCTATCGGTTACTTATTTCGGGGAGTGTGCGATGCAATTACACAATCTTATTCCGCCAAGCCCGTTCCATCATCGGACTACGAGACTAACGGCGATGCGCACAAAACGTTTTGGGAATACCTTCATTGTGCGTACAGCTAAGGAGTGGAATTCTCTGCCGGAGTCTGTGTTTCCCGGTAGCTATAACCTAGGGGTCTTTAAGTCAAGAGTGAATAGGTTACTTTTAGGTAAGCGTGCTCCATCTTCGATCACATCATCACTTACCATCAGGTGAGATAGTGGTCAAACGCGAACCTATTTTCAATAAAAAAAAGGTAGACGGGGTTGTGGCAGACCGCGGGGAAGATTTTTCAGTACAGATGATCCTGCTCTAGACCTCGATCATGCCTAGCAAGTGATATAGGTCAGTAGACCTGACCGATGGAATGAGCTAGCCCAGAAGATGCCTATTCACCCTTGCTTAAAAGAGACCTAGCAGTGTCGATGGAATTCACATTACTAGGAATTTTGTTAACCCCTCCAACTAAGGTAAATATGCTTGTGTCTGGAGTGGGTTCACGGCATTAGTGAAATTTTAGCGACTTTTCAATCACAAGGCTGACACCTTAGCCGTTAGGGAGGAATATTTTTCCAACAAAAAAACCAAAAAAAAAAAACAAAATTACTATTTGCAATTTTATTTTTCGACCTGACAACACTAACGTAACATTACGACGTTTGTTTCTGTTTTTTTTTTTGACATTGACAGATTCATTTTTTCTCAAAATTCTTGAGGTGAATGTTCAAAACTGGCGTTTTTTGTACTGCGAGAGAAATCGGTACATATCTTTGCAATACAGTGGTGAAAAAAGGTAAGTTCTTCTAGACGTTGTGCTTTTGAATGTTATTTCATAGATGTGAGACGTATTTTTATGTATCTTAAAGGGTTAAATATATGGACTAAGTACCTGGAATAATAGTTATTTGTTATACAAGATTGCAAAGTTGCTTTTTAATCGCGTGCTCAATTTTGATGACCGAGCTAGCGAAGGATTCTAATGTTTGAATCACTCGCTGCACTCGTGATTCAATTTTTAGCAGCGAGTGATTCAAACATTAGAATCCTGAGCGTTAGCGAGGGAATCAAAAGAGCACGAGGTGAAAAATCTTTGCACTCGAGTGCAACACGTAACTTTTCATCCCACCTCAGCGAGGAAATGACTAAATGCAAAAAAAAATGTCACGCAAAGCAAATTAAACAAAAAGTGAGTACACCAAGAAGGTTCCAGAGTCTGAGTTTTTAACAAATTAAAAAAAGTATGATAAATTCGGCCCCATGGAGGTAGAAGTAAATAGGTTTAATGACGTTTTGAATTCACAAACTTAGTACACATGATGTTCTAAATTCAATTCACTTTATCCTCTAGCGGATTAAAACGGCTTTTGCACTCAGATATCGAAGAGCAAAAATACTCTTTCCGAGATGGGGGGATGAAAATGATATTTATTTATTTATTGCCCACTTACGTTATTATAGGCTAATAATTATAGATTATTATTTGTCTTTCACGGGGCTCCAGTGGTAGATTTTAGCGTAGGAACTTTACAAAAGGATTATAATATTTGAGCTCGTTTATTAATGCATTTTGAGCAGCTATTCAAAGAGAATCTCTGATATTCCCTAATGAATTCGGGGAAACATCAGACCGCGTCATTCAGAGAAATGTGAACATTAAATCGATCCACTGTTTAATAATTTCATCATTCTCCACTTTTATTTTCCCTTTTCATAAACTCTATTACCACTATCCTCAAATGCTCTTACCATTTGTACGCTGATGACCTACAGCTCTACGCGCAAGCTGACGTTGACAACCTGGACAACTGCATCTCATTGCTGAATGCTGATCTTCTAGCTATCAGTGATTGGTCAAGCAGGTTTGGTGTTACTGTCAATGTCAGTAAGTGTCAGGCTATCCTGATCGGTAGCTCATATTTTCTGCGAAACTTGGACACCAGCCTACTTCTCCCGCTTAACTTCAACAATACTGTCATCCCTCTCTCGCCGCACGTAAAAGACTTAGGCCTATATATTGACGACAGGTTAAGTTGGAATAAGCAGATTGCACAGGTTAGCCAGAGGGTAACATTCTCACTGCGATCTCTCTATAGATTCAAGCATTTCCTTCCTTGTAGCACTAAAACCACATTGGTCCAATCACTTGTGCTTCCTATCATTGATTATGCTGATGTTTGCTATTCTGATCTTTCCCAAGAACTTCTTAACAAACTGGATCGACTTCTCAACAACTGTATTCGTTTCATTTTTGGTCTTCGAAAATATGATCACATTTCTTCCTTCCGTTCTCAGCTTAAATGGTTGCCTATCCGTCAAAGGAGATCCCTCAGATCCCTCTGTATGCTCTTCACTATTATGAACGATCCTTGTGCTCCTGTTTATTTAAAACAAAATTTTAAATTGTTGGGCAGTTCTCATGATCTTAACCTTCGCGCATCCAAAAACTTACTTCTTCACATTCCTTCTCACCGCACCGGGTTTCTATCTAATTCTTACGCTATTTCTACTATTAAACTCTGGAATTTGCTACCCCTTGACATCAAGAAGGCTGAGTCAAAATTTTCTTTTAAGCGTAAAATTAAAAACCACTACTTAAGGGGTTGTTATCCTTAGTTTGGTCTTTGTCATAATTATTTTGAGCTCTCTTATTCAGAAAGAATATTATAAAGCACCGTATCTATTAGTTTGTCATTTTAGCATATATGTGTATTTTATTAGTATTATTATATAAGAGTATTATATTTATTAGTATTAAAATATTATTTCATTCCATTTTCTCGTACACCTACCACAGTGTGTTTTTTTTAACCCAAAGGTTGACTGGTAGAGAATGCCTTGCTGCATTAAGTCCGCCCATGTAACACTATTGTACATAAAGTTTAAATAAATAAATAAATAAATAAAATGTGCATGTTCGAAAGATATTACATAATATTTTAAGATTTCTGAAAACAGTACTCTACACAAAAGATAAGATAAGTCTGTTTAAGGCAGTCTGTTAGTATCATTTATTTGAACATATAACAGACTAGCTTCTGCCTGCGACTTCGTCCTCGTAGAAGTCGAAAATATTCCACGGGATCCCGTCCCCGACCTTGCTTGACAAAGATTATAATAGCTCGGCTAATATGCGTGATATAAAGATAATTTATAGCCTATAGCACTCAGGGATAATGCAGCTACAAAAAAGCGAAAGAATTTTCATAATCGGTTCGGTAGTTTCAGAGATTATCCCATACATACAAACTTACAAATTTTACCTCTTTATAATATTAGTATAGATTGCTTTATTCAACTGGTAGTAACAAACCTAATTAGTCTTAGATAAGAACAAACGTGGCTAGACTGTGCAAGTATAGGTGTAGGACCTTTGCTGCGTCTAAAATTGATCTCTCTATCTTCATCTTAAGTTAAAATGCGGCGCAGTCAACCTTATATATTATAATTATGATATCCAACCTTATACGAGTATATGTATCATATGATGTCGTCTTCTTCTTCGAGTCAATGGTAAATCGTTGATTGTAAAATGGTGTTAGCCCGGTAGGTATCCACGCCAGTCGGAACCTCGTTGGCGTTTATCAGATCTTCAAAAGTGCACATATTTGGGCATTATGGACAACCCAGCAGGTAACAACTCAGGGGCGGATCCAGCCCTCAAAAAAGGTTGTGGGCACAACCACCCGAAAAGCGGCCAAGTGCGAGTTGGAGTACAAACTCGCTCGACTTGACTTTTGAATTTGTTATTTCCTTTTTTACGCGCATCAGGACTTTGGCCTTAGGAATGGAAGTAATAATTTTCGTTAAACATGCTCTGGATGATCTACAAATAACCAATATCATATCAGCCTATACACTTCAAACAGGATGCACAGAAATAGAAAAGGCACAATTCTGGGAAGACATGTACGACCTCATCCAGCAAATGAATACAAGATTATTTATAGGGGGGGGGGGACCTGAATGGACATGTGGGCATACCAGGGATATCACTGGAGATAATGTACGCATGGTGGGTTTGGGATGGGCGAGTTAAACAAACAACGAGAAGAAATACCTACTAGAATTTGCAGAAAGACGCACTTACACTAATAAACACGAATTTCAAAAGAAACCAGAACACTTAATCACTTATTAATGTGCGGGTAGAGCGTCACAATCAAGTCGCAATATAAGATAGACTTTATCATGTCTGACAAGACCGTCAAACGAAAGTTTAAAGACTGTAAAGTAATACCTGGTGATGAACTTACATCACACCTTCGCATACTCGTGTCTGTGTACGAGCTGCCAAAACCTACAAAAATTATGGTAGATAGAACACCAAAAACTAAGTGGAGATAGCTGGATGCCATCCATTAGTGTCTCCCCTGGACCATCCAGTGGATGGTTCAGGGGAGACACTAATGAGCGTGATAAAAGATTATCTGGAGACCGATTTGGAAGTAAGTTATGACAACACAAATGAGATCTAGTCTAAGTTTGAAACCTGGTACAAGACAAAAGCGGCAGGGATCCTAGGAGTCTCCAAATGTCAGAATCAAAGATACCCCAGTGAATAAAAAGATATTTTTAAGAACAGCAGCAGAGTTCTAAATTAGAGGAAGATAACGACCGATATAAAGTGGCTAAGCAGGATGCAAAAGATGTATATCAAAAGAGGTCACCAAAAGCAATCAAACGATCTACGAAAGTGAAGAGTGCTAAAAATGCGGAGGAAATACTGAAATTAACAAAACACAAACATAGAGCATCCATGAACATAAAAGTAAATAAATAAATGAAATTTAAGGACCACAAGTAATTACTAACAAAAAACACAGAAATTAACGAGAGATGGTTCGAATACTAAAGCTATTGAAGGAAGAATTTCCAAACGAAGATTCACCGCAATGTGCACCCACACATGGTCCAATACCAACTATAAATGAGGACGATATGAGTAAAATGAAAAGCCATACCAACTATAAATGAGGACGAGATGAGTAAAATGAAAAGCCGCAAAGCCATAGGTCCAGACGGGAAAGACTAGACCCAGTAACTGAAGCTTGGTTAGCAAAGCTATGAAATATCGTCATGATTACAAATCGTATTCTAGAATCTTGGCGCCCGAGCTATCTACTGCCGTTCTACAAAAACAAGGGCGATGCTGCGCAGTGCGAAAACTATAAAAGTATAAAATGGACCGCTTACACACTCAAAATATGAGAATGAATCATAAACAACCGTCTCAACAAGATCTGTGTAATATCCCCAAACCAGTTTGACTTCACAGCATCCAAGTCAACCACGGATGCTATTCAGGTAGTTAGAATCAAGACGGAAAATATAGAATTAACCACAAGGACCTACATCTGCAGGAACGACGAACATATGGAAGCAAACCCTGGAAAAGTACAGCCTGAGACTTATCAGGAGTAAAACTAAGTATCTAAAATATCCTTTCAGCGCAAACACTACTCCAGAGACTATTCACATTTGGTCCGACACCCATACCCACAGTAAACCAATTTAAATGTCTAGGCTCCTATGTTAACAAGAGATGCAAACGTGGACGCTGACGTCACTCACAGAGTCAGCGCCGCATAGCTGAAGTGGCTCACTAACCTTTGTTTTGTGATCCCCGTATCCCAATAAAAACCAAGGGGAAAGTATACATAACGGCAGTGCGCCCGGAGTTACTCTACGGTACCGAATGCTGGACAGTCAAAAAGACGCATAAATAAAAAGTACATACCAACGAAATGAAGATGCTTAGGTGGGCGGGAGGTGTAACTAGTCACGTTAAAATACAAAACGAGTATATAATACGAGACAGTTTCAAAGTCGCACCATTCGCTGACAAAATAAGGGAGAATTGACTACGCTGGTATGGTCATTTCAAAAGACGCCTGAGGACGACGTTGGAAATATTGCCCTAAAACTCCCGGAACAAAAACGTGGCAGGGGGAGGCCGCCCACCGTTGACCTGGTGGTCACAGATAAACAGAGACTTCGACAAATCCCAATTGCCTGAAACGACAACCTAAGACAGACTGTTCTGGCGCAGGAAAGTGAGGAGACCCAACCCCAAATGATCTGGAAATAGGGACGAAAACAGGTATTGCTTTTTCTTCGTTTCTAGTAGCCAGTAAGACAATATAGGCACACTAGACTAGTAAATAGATACCTATCTTGATGCTGTCTCAGGAGTCGTAAGTAACGATGACCAGCTAGTGAGAAGCACCAGGAGAGACTTAATTCGCTAATAGACTCGTACTTGGCGCTGTAGTAAACTACGGAACTTTACACTGCGCGTGAGCCGATACGTGCATGGCTGGTTTTTTAAGGCTTATCATCAGCCTTTCGATCTCAATAGACCGTGAAAGTGTGACGTCACAAGTCTATTAGGGTTGTGGGCGTGCCCATCATGCCCACAACGGTGGATCCGCGCTTGTAACAACTACTCATAAATCCATTTATACTAAGAATGCTCGGCCAAAAAAATGTTGGTGAATTAATAACAATGTCTGTGGCCTCATGGTTGTGGGCCCGGCTTACGAATAGGTCGTAAGTTCGAATCCAGTCAATTAATTAGGTAGATTAATAATAAATTAGTAATGGGCAAAAGAAATGATCGTAAGGTAACGATGACGTTTTACTGTTATGGTGTACAATAAAGAATATATCTATCTATCTAACTATCTATTTATCTCTTGAGTCCTACGACCAAAAATACGAAGACATGAGACATAATGGTGGACATCCCACCTATACGCACTAAACGTTTTGGGAATACCTTCATTGTGCGTACGGCTAAGGAGTGGAATTCCCTGCCGGAGTCTGTGTTTCCCGATAGCTATAACCTAGGATCAAGAGTGCATAGGTTACTTCTAGGTAAGCGTGCTCCATCTTCGACCACATCATCACTTACTATCAGGTGAGATGGTGATCAAACGCGAGCCTATTATCAATAAAAAAAATCTTCATAATAATAAATAGTTAGTTCAAACTGTGATCGACACATTACCAAAAACCCTACATCCAATGCAAAACCTCCTGCTTTATTCGAGCGTACATAATGAACATACATTTCGTGGTGAATAATAATATACTCTTATTTTGTTAACACTTTTCTAATGGCATGTTATCTTATCTACTAACTAACGTCTACCTGCGGCTTCGTTCGCGTGTAAGGTTGTGCATCAGATTTTCTAGTTTCCGCAATTAGTTAGTCTATATGTTGCCTAGACTTCATTGCTATACAACAAAAAAGTTTCATTCAAATCTGTCTATTAGTTCCGATAAACAGAATTAAACAGACAAAACATTTATTTAAATTCTTACTTATTACTGTTTCTAAACCCCCTCAATTATTATATTTTGTAAATATGCTTAATGTACAGACACACTTTTTGTACTGTTTTATTATAATTATGTATTGATACAAGGTTAAGTCATCTGCTTAGACTTTGATGATGATGATAATCTTAATAATATTCTTCCTAATACACTTCCATGCAAAAACTACTGAATAGATCTGAATGGGTGAGTAGATAATTGACGTCCTGGAATAACACACCTTCCACGCACCTCAGACTAAACGTAAATCGTTACAGTGACGCGCTTTTAAAAGTGCTCAAAAATGTTAACTTTATTAAAAAAAAATCCATCACCTTTTCCTTCCAAATAACTGTCGACAGTAAGCCAAAAATGAGCTTTCCCTTTATCTCCAGAAAATCCTCACATCATCAAATTACTTAGAAAACGTAGCGTCAGTTTAATTGAACTCGGTAGCTGTCAGACGAGAGCTTCCGAGAAATTTATAGCTCCCTAGCACCCGCCATGATGGACCGGGGTGCATCTACACCATCCGGAGTTCAGGCACGTAGCGATTATGATGTGAGATTGTATTGCAATTGGGTAATAATACTGTTTGGTGGGGATGTATATAATTGCTTGTCATCTGTATTGGAGGTTGCAACGAAAATAGACCGTTTATCTGGTTAATGGACCGTGGATATTCCTACTTATTAAGCGACTTCAAAAAAAGGAAGCGATTCTCAAATGGCTACCGGAACTGCTCAAAAATAATTATTTCATGGTTTCCGATTCAATATCTTGAATATGATTGTTAAGTACAATATGCTCACAATGCATATAGTGAAGTACCAGGAGAACTCCATGAGGAGTTTTCCTTATAGTTAACGGCCCTGCATCGCAAAAAGCAATATTTTGTAAAAGGTGATTTTACATTTAGGTACAAAACTCAAGTTATTTTTCACATTGCATTTTTTTTTTGGAATCCGATTTTATGTTTTGTTAAAAGTTTTTATGAGGTTATTTTTGGTGAATATTCCTACTTTTCCTATCTCTATTGAATAAAGTTAATGTGAAAGTAATGTATGTCTGTCTGTTACACTTTCACATCCACCAATTATCCGATTTTGATGAAAGGAGATGTTTCATTTTTATATGGGGCTCCGGCCATAACATGTACATTTCAGCAAAGCTGGGAAACTTACCCCTGAATAGAATAAAGTAATATGTTTTTCATAATATCGAATGGTTCTTATGTACAAAATAAAAATAAAAAATGTTTGGACAGCCATGACAGGTTATAGAAATGACGTTTACTTATCCTTGTTTTGTTTTTGTTCATCAGAACTACCTTAACCCTTAACAGCACTTAAACTAACAGTTTGATAAGCAATAGTGCCAACATCACGGCAGGGGCCATCTTACGATGAACGGTCTCTGTAACCCACAGAACACTATTACCCTAATGGAGACCTGACTGACTGATAGAGGTTCAACAAGCGGTTATTTTGAATTCGTTAAGAAACAGATTTAAAAAATGGAGACTAAAGATTTTTGTAACGATGAAATCGTCACGCTTAATTATGTTTACTCAAAAATATGTACAAGAGAATAATAGTAATTTATTTTTAACACTTCAAGAATACACACATTTTTTAATAATCTTCTACGTAACATTGAAAAAAAAATTTCATTCGACCGAAGCAGAGGGCAAAGCTAGTATGGTATACTTTTAACTGAAATAGGTTCCAAGCAGTTTTTTCCTCACCATTTACATATTTTTACTACGGATGAGTCCGCTTTGACCTCGATCACGTGCGTTGGTAAGCAATAGATGCAGTCTACCAACAATGGAACGAGCGAGCCCAGAAAATGCCTGTTCACTCTTGCTTAAAAAGATGATGGGTGGGAACACAGAAGCCCGCAGAGAGTTCCACACCTTGGCTGTGCGCACAATAAATGTGGAGGAGAAACTCTTATACAATAAGATGGTATATCATTGACAATTAAATAGTTGGTTGTATCTATATAAAATATGATTTAGAGACGCATAATTTTAGTGACCGTAAGCACAAACTCGAGCAGGGCTTGTAGGCAGGCTTAGAACAACAACGCATAGAAGGATAGTACGAGTGCAAAAAGTGAGGCAACTAAAACTTAGCCATTTTTGGCTAACTTTGCTCGACGAGCCGTCAGTACTCAAGGTCACATTCTGCCGAATAGAGCTCTCGAGTAAATAATTTAAAACGACCGTTTGTAGCGTAAAGGGATGTCATAGTCCTACAGGAAAACAAAAAACGTGTAATAAAATTACATTTCACAAGTAAATACTTACATTTTATACATTATATTTAAGTAAATCGACCATCAAACAAAAATTCTAATAACCTAACTTATCACAATTCAATGTTGCTATCCGTGAGGAAAAAAATACCCATATTGATTTCTTTTGTGCTTATTTTTGTTTAAAAAAATATAGTTTTGGCGGCAATTATGTATGCGTCAAACTAAACTATATTTATTTACAGCTACTACCTACAGTGTTTTATAACTAAAAGTTACTGTTAGTTCGAAGAGTGGCATCATAAAGATGACAATTTTATTGATTAAGATTTTTTTCATTTAAGTAATGTTCTCAATAATATTTTTCTATTTCATAAATACAACACATACTTTTAATTGATATCAAACGAGATTATTCAAGCAATTAATACATTTCTATAATATCATTATAACACATCAAACATTCTAAACGCAATAAACGATATCTCATTTCGTTTACCTTCCGTAAATATATGTCATATAAGTCATATTACATGAAAAAACATCATCTTATTTAGTTTCATAACATAAAATACTTGATTTGATCCAGCAACATAATAGTGCGTTTTCCCATTTTTGTGGTAATGGTACTGGTAATGGTATCACTGAAAGCTATATTTGTGTGCGTTTGAAGAACGTAGACACATTCGGCTCACGCACACAAAGAAAATAAAGTGGACACACGAAATCGCTCGTGTTTTGTTCTAGACGCCTCTTCTATGCGTTGTTATTCTAAGTAGGCAGGCTTAAGTGCTAAGTATTTGATGTAAACACGTGAATCTGTGAGTAGGATTAAAATTGTATTAGAAAGTGGAAAAAAATAAGTAACATATGATGTATATCTACATATTATTATAATGTAACATACACACACATCAACACCGTCTAGGGATATTTTGTATAAAAATCTTAAACTCAAAAATACTGGCCAGTTTTAAATTCTTTTGAAGAATGTTTATTTTGTAAACCTTTTTGAACGATTCTAAATTTGAATTTGAAAAATAGTAGATTTTACAACAAGTGCACAAAACAAACCATTTTTATCCGAGACTTTTAGCAGCCCGAGCCGATGGCGAGGGCTGATAGTAATGTCCAGGATAAAAATGGTTTTGTGGACGAGTTATAAACTCTGCTTTTCATTTCGATTGCGAGGATATAAAACAGTAGTATAACATAACATTTCTTTAATTAAAATTCAAAGTAAAATTAGAACAGTTTTGAATACTGAAGGAAATTGTTTTTTCTTTTCTCCAATTTACAAAATAATCTCAGTTGTTGGACAAAATTGACCTTATTATAAAAAACACCCTTACTTCAATTTTAAATGTGGCTCTGGATGACCGAGCGTGGCTGCAAGCTACACTACCCATTCGTTTTGGTGGGCTCGGCATCCGCAAAATTTCCAGTTTAAGCCTACCGGCTTTTCTGTCTTCGGTCCGCAGCACTGAGACGTTAACCAAGAAAATTTTATCACAATATCAGGTTAACTACGAGGTGCCGTGTTCGACCGATGCAGTTAATGCCTGGAAAATGGCTTGCCCGAATACGGCATTGCCCGAGAACCCATCCTCCCAGAGACAATGGGACGAGCCGCTCTGCAGTTTGGTACGGAATAACCTTTTAAATACGTCAACCAATACTGCTGAGCGCTCGCGCCTGTTGGCTGTGGGTGAATGGGAGTCGGGCCTTTGGTTAAAAGCATTACCTTCTCTTAATATAGGCACTATGTTAAGTGATAACACTTTCCGGATCGCTACATGTCTTCGTCTGGGTGCTCCCAGCGGTGCTCCACATCGCTGTCAATGTGGTGCGGCAGTCGACCGCCTTGGACATCATGGCCTCTCCTGCAGCAGAAGCTCTGGTCGGATTGCACGGCATGCCAGCATAAATGACATCATCCGTCGGGCTCTTGTCACCGCTGGAGTACCATCTGTTTTAGAACCTAACGGCTTGGCACGCGACGATGGGAAGAGACCAGACGGGATGACTATAATGCCTTGGAAGTTGGGTAGGCCTTTGGTGTGGGATGCTACTTGTGTTGACACCCTTGCGCCATCCCATCTTCTCAGTACGGCGGGCTGTGCTGGGGCGGCAGCTGCAGGTGCGGAAAATCTCAAACGGCGCAAATACAACAACCTAATTGGGTGCTATATGTTTGAGCCGTTTGGGGTTGAAACGTTGGGACCATGGGGTCCGAGTGCGCATCGACTCTTTCGTGACATCAGCAAACGTTTAGTTGACTCTACAAGTGACCAGAGGGCTGGCCTTTTCTTTGGACAGAGAATCAGCATTGCCATTCAACGTGGCAATGCGGCCAGTGTTCTGGGCACTTTTCCCATTGATAGCGATGTTGATGAATTTTTCGATGCCCTATAATTTCTCTTTTATTTTCGCCTTTATTATATTTGTTTTTAATGTACATAATTAGGTTTAACAGTGTTTTACAAGATTAATCGAATAAACATTCCATTTTGTCATTTACAAAATTATCGTAAACTTTGAGATATTTTTCCCGAGACTGGCAGTAATATCTGTTGCACAACTCTCTGTGCATTCATTTCCATAAGTGTATTAGGAGAGACTGTTAAATCCTCTTCTTCACTGGACATTTTTAACAATTTTAGCAAATTGAAGAAATTAATAAATGCACGAAAAAAGAACAAGAGCTGTTTCCCGCCGCTTTATTTTTTTTTTTAATCTTACGACATTGATATTAGGCTGCAGACCTATACAGCCTACTATTAAATTAATTTTGTAATAAGAATTTTCTTAAATCAACTAACCTACCGTACTTGAATTAAAATTTTAATATCTATTATATCTTTAAAAAACACAAGGCAAATAAATTAAAGTAAATATTATATAATAACAAATTCTATCTATGAACTTCTTATTGCATTTGGCTGTATGGCTCATTTTCTTTGCCTTAATACAATACATTTATGAGTAGATACGTTAATGCCCTTGTGCACAAAATTCGATTTTGTGCACCTGCACAAAGAAGCACTTTCAGAGCATGAGAAGTGAAAAAATAATTAAAAACAAAAGATTTACGCGGCATAATGATGGCGAAGTCCGAAGGTTTCATTTACCTACAGTAGTTTTTGGCTATTTTTTGTGTCAAATTTAAGTTTTATAACAAGTTATCATTATGTGTAGATTAGTACTTACTTTCCGCTGCCCACTTTATTTTAAGTTCGTTAAACCCATCAAAATTAAATAAGGACATGCCGTTCTTATTCGTGTTTTAGAGATGTGATAACGATATAAATATGTAATATGGCTTCTGAGGGTTTTCCCGGTCCCTTAGGAATTTTTGGGATAAAAATAGCCTACGTGTTATTCCTGGATGTCAACTATTACAACCAGCACATAATTTTTATGTAGCATCAATAGTTTTCTCAACGCAAGCCAATTAATGAATTTTTATAGGCAAAATTTTGCTGCTTGGGTTACATTATCGCAATTTTCTTAACGATCTTTATGGTTTTTCAAAATAAATTATAGCCTATGTTTCATATATATTACATATCTTTCTATAAAAGAAAAAAAAATCTAAGAGTGCCTGTAGTTTCGGAGCCTATTCGGAACAAACTTTTTCTTTCCTCTTTGTAATATTAGTAAATAAAGTTATGTGCTTTACTGGTTTCGAACCTCCGACCATAACATTTAAGTCGATGATAAAAATAAAACAAAGTAATCTACAAATCAATAACACACGCCTATATCTATACCCAATCTAATGATAGCCATTACAATACAATTACCCGCCCATACAAGAAATCGGTACACAAATAAATACGAGCCATTTATTGTTCCAAAATTATCATTTATCGATATAACTCCCTCCCTTCATCAATAAAGGAACAATGTGATCCACTAAATCTTATTTCCATTCTATTATGCTATACAATTCAATCACCTGATTGGTCGGTCCTCTCTTTCTTCCTCCTGGAGTTAGAAAGGGATGGATACAGGAATCTTAAGTCAACAGAAGCTTCCGTTTACATTGTTATCGGGTCGCAGTGGATCACTAAATACAGATTAAATCTGAAATACATTTACTTCGTAGTGTTTCGTTAGTTAAATATGTTGAGGTTCATTGATTCAGAATCTGTTGTTGTAAGTGTTGATAACTTGATGAGAAGAGAAGTTCTTTCGGGTAATGAGAAATTTTAGGTTTGATTGATGAAAAGGTAGAAAATTGGATATCAGTTAACTGAATGTGCACACTATGTTATATTTTAGGCATTTTTATTAGATTGCTGTGCTTCTTGGGAAATTTTGCTTGCATTAATCTCGCTGCTATGGTAATTTCGGGACATAAACTGGCATATATGTTGTCGTACAACCTCCTCTATTTTTCAGTGAACGTCCCATTAAAATCTAATCAGCCATTCCAGCTACATATACATACAGAGCGACAAACAGACAAAAATTTGTGTGTTTAAGTAACGTGTTAATAACTGTAAGAACTCGAGAAAACACATTGTGAAATAGCTGATATTTAGACACCTCAATATTATTTATTAACACTCAATAATATAAACAGTCAGTTAACACAACATTATTGTGTAGTAACAGAAATTTATTTTTGATCTACTCAAATACTGTGCACTTTACTGGACTTTGAATAAATAATGCTTTAACATGAGAGGAAATGACAACTTAGGTATGTATTTGCTTTTCTCGTAAGTCTTAACAGAATTTGGTTCCCTAGAGAGCTTTCAATAAACTTGCTCCCCGCGTCGTAAATGTTTTGACGTTAATATTCTTAGTGAGCAGCTATCAAGAGATTATTTCTGTTCAAGGAATCGTTTTCATTAATGCGGCTTTTTTCAATAATTTGCTGACTAATTCTCTTGATTAATACTGTTTTATCGGTTACTTTCAGTAACTTCTTAATTAGTATAAATAGATATTACTAGCTTCTGCCCGCGACTTCGTTCGCGTGGGAGGATTTTCCCGCGTAAATCCTGACCCCGTGGGAATTTCGGGATAAAACTATCCTATATCCGTGTCCTGGTTCTAACCTATCTCCTTACCAATTATCAGCCAAATCGGTTCAGCCTTTCTTGAGTTATAAATAGTGTAACTAACACGACTTTATTTTATATACAGGATGGCCCGTTTACAGTAGTCCAAAGATTTTTTTCAGCTTGAGAGCATCATAGGGGATCATTTAAAACATACTTTGGTTAAGCAAAAACTTATGGTTTCGAAATTATGTTTTTCGAAATTATGTCAGTACAAGTCTGACAGTCCCTCCGACCCTGCTCGGGGTGGGAGGACTTATTTGATGATTTCACCACGTAAAAAAAAAAAAATCATGCTTATTGCCACCTGCTACGCTATCTCTTTACTACCCTTGACTAGACTAGTAGGAAAGGCCTACAGCATCAAGTCCGCCTTTGTATCTACGTGCTTGAAGGGTACATAAGAATACAGAAGATAGTTTTATGTAAGTAACAATAAATAAATCAATTATTTGCAGCAACCCAAAGTCTAGAGAAATCTAAAAACTCACTCGCTTTGAACTCCAACGTAACCAACTGGACAAAATACTATCGGGTTCCTCTGCCTGAAGATTCAGGGAAATTTGACGTGGTCTTAAATATTATGATTATTTTCAGTCCAGGAGAGAGAAATCATGTGCTATATAAATATGTAGATATTGGCCTACCCCAAGTGTCGCCACATTAACTGGTCCTGTACGTCTTGCATGTAGTGGAATTACCACGTCCACACCAAGTTACTCAGTCACCTTGTAGGGTACCATTCAATTAAGTATTTTTATGTACGGTAGTGGCACATCAAAACAGGTCCTATACAAATAATATCTCTTGACAAATAAATGAATTTGTGATACCTTTTATTGCGTGCGAAGGAATCATTCAACATAACTCTTTTTTGTATTCGGGTTAAAAGTATAAACTTCCTATAAACTTATAAGCCTATAAACTTCCTCAAGTTTCAAGCAAGGTACAAAAGCGGACTGAATGCCGAAACAACTACTTATTGACTAAATTTCATGCAAATCTACCCTTTACTTTCGAATATTACTTCAAACAAACCAACTTGCCCGCTTTTAATACTAATTAAAATGCTTATACCTTTAACCATTGCTTAGATAGCATACTGCAAACTTTATCGTATCGATCGCAGCATTGCTGCAGAAGGTCTGGAACTAATCTCGGCCACGATACCGTGATGCGCTTAGCAGTAAAATATATCTGTCATTAGAAGCTTAGCATCCTCAGGTACTAGGACAGCAGGAGATCGCAGCAGGAATACCGAACGAGAGCTCGATGTAAACGGATTAGCTTTGCTTAATATCGGTTTACTTTAGTTTGCTTCTACAAGATAAGGGACTTTCTGTTTATAAGTTCCTTGAAAGCAATCGTTTTGAGTTTGCGTTCCGTTTTTAACAACATTTAGAATTTATTCAACTTTTTTAATTATTCTTATTAAGTAGCATATTTACAAGATTGTATAATTGTAAGATTGTATAGATAGTAGGTAATAGTTCTAAAAAGATTAGTTATGAAATTAAATTAGGTAGGCAATGCCGGGGTTGAGGGAATGTTCTAACGAGTTACCGCTGCCCCGGATACAAGAGCAACTGAAGAAATGTGGTGGGCTTTTAGTTGATAACAGTCTCTAGATATTCTCTAAACAGACAGTCCTTTCGCTCAACCTGGAGCGGTAGGAGTAATTTTATGATTTTCGCCTTCAAAAAAAAAAAGTGAATTAGATAGATAATAATTATCTAGACAAAGCTAGTTATAATACCTATATTAGAATAAAAAAATCTGAGATCTTTCTACTCTGCACCTTGCAAAGACGATTAAACGTAGATTTAATGACTGAGACTCAGAGAATCACTCTCCAATTCCTCTCGCAGTAGGTATCTATATGCATCTTCTATCAAAACGTGTCAAAACTCAGACCAATAACTACAGCTTTGCACCGAAGACCATTAACTCTCCACCATTCATCTTTACTGTTTGTTCTGTTTTCTCACACAAGTTAGATATGTATGGGAGACGTTTGTCCAGTACTGCAGGTAAGAATATATCGCTGTATCCGAGTAGATTAATTCTTGCTGCATGGCGAGCGATAGCTGCCTTCGCTTGAACGCCTCGCGACAACTTCAGCGAGAGACTGGTGTGGTACAAGGTGGAGACTGATAGCGATCATTTTTGAATCTTCTTTTCAGTCGCTTCCCTCTTGTCAGAGTGGTCGTGGTTATCCCGTGGTATCTCTGTGTTGAGTGTTCCGCACTATTTATTATCCGCGCTATTCTTCTCTGACATATGCTTTCCTGTGGCACTCGTGTACGTCACCTTTGGCTATACACTATTCAAAAATCTGAATTTTGGCCCAGTAAAGTCAATAAAGATTAAATAAGAAATATAATCAATTATACGCTTAAATGGGATAGATAATGAATAGCTTCACTTCAGAGCTTTACAATAAACTAAAATTATAGGTTTTTTTTAATAAAGGTATGGGTAGCATTCATTGTTAGCTCATTTTTATTCAGGTTTAGGATAAACCCATTTACAATCAGCCTAGATTCCAGATCCTAATCCACAATACATTAGATCCATATATACACAAGAGGAAATATAGGAAGAGAGGAATATATACAAGAGGAATTATAGCGAAGAGTACATAGAAAAGTTCAGAGAATGTCTATTGAGCCTCAAATGGCAAGATGTTTATAATGAAACAAATCCTAATACCGCTTTTGATAACTTCCATGACACTTTTTGCCTATTATATAAATTGAATTTCCCTTTGCAAAGAATCAAAGTAAACTATCAAAAACCTACTTTAAGATGGTTAACTAAAGGTATAAAAAAATCTTGCCTCTCTAAAAGATATCTAAAATCAAAATATCAGGATAGTAAATCTCAGGAAAATAAATTGGCTTATAATAAATACGCTAAAATGTTAAAAAAATGTATAAACTTGTCAAAAATGCAATCTTCTAGCAAATTTATATCGAAAGCAAAAAACAAATGTAAAGCAACATGGAAAATAATAAAAAATAAAACTAGATGTGCGAATACACAATATATAGAAGCCGTTAAGCTGAATGGCGTTACTATAGATAAACCTGAAGAAATAGCGGAAGCTTTTAATAATCACTTTATTGATACTACAAACATAGACATAACAAATAATAAAAATAAAAATATTAATACAAAAAATATCAATATTAGTAATAGTTTATATCTCGAACCTTGCACGCCCAATGAAATACATAAAATAATATCTTCACTAAATAATACCAAAGCCGTCGGATATGATGACATTTCCACTCACATAATAAAATCATGTGCCGATATATTGTCACCTATTATAGCTCATCTTGTTAATTTAAGTTTCAGTGAAGAAAAGTACCCTAAAAAATTAAAGTTCTCAGTTGTAAAACCATTATATAAAAAAAAGATATACATGACTTAAACAATTATCGTCCAGTGACTTTAATACCTATAATTTCAAAAATATATGAAAAAGCAATGTACAATCGAATTGTATCATTTATATCCAAATATAATATAATAAATACAGAACAAAATGGCTTTCAAAGAGGAAAGTCAACCACACTAGCTTGTTACCAACTAATAAAATCGATTACTGAGAATATAGATAAGAAGATACCAGTCGCTGCAATATTTTTTGACATGAGCAAAGCATTTGACTTTGTAAAACATGATATATTGTTAGCAAAATGTGAGAATTACGGGATAAGAGGAAAAGCGCTAAATTGGTTAAAAGATTACCTTAATAATAGACAACAACGAGTTGAAATCTCAGGCGTTAATAAAGACAGAGAAGTGATAAACTATAAATCTCAATACAGAACCAATACATATGGCGTGCCTCAAGGTAGTATTTTGGGTCCCTTGCTTTTTCTTCTATACATCAATGATTTGCCTACAGTTACGGAGAATAAGTGCGTGTTATTTGCCGACGACATCTCATTGATTATAACTAAAGAAAGTAAAAATGTTAAATTTGAGGATAAAATAAATGCTGCCGTAGAAGCTATAATAGATTGGCTTCAACAAAATAATTTATGTGTGAATATTTCCAAAACAAAATATATTAATTTCTCTAATTATAAAATGATAAATGAAGTAATGAAAATAATTGGGTGTAATAATGACATTGAAGAAGTTGACCATACGAAATTTTTAGGCATAATAATAGATAAGAATTGTAATTGGAAAAACCATGTTGAAAATGTATGTAATAGGCTAAACAGTTTTGCATTTGCATTAAGAAATCTCAGGAAAACTGTTGGACGTAATGCCGCTCTATTGGCTTATCATGGATATGTCTCATCTGTGCTAAGATACGGCTTAATCATATGGGGTAATTCCACTGACATCAATAAGGCATTTATAGTACAAAAGAAGTGTTTGCGAGCTGTGTTTGCTGCAGAACCATTAAATTCATGCAGACCTATTTTTAAAAAACACAAATTATTAACATTATCATGTTTATACATACTGGAAATAGGTTTATTTGTAAAAAAACATCCTCACCTATTCAATACAGCCGATAGCAAAAATGTTTATAAGATAGGTAAAATATCAAGAGATCCAACAAAATTGGCAATGCCAAGATGTAAAACAGCGTATTGCCATAAAAATACTGGTCGAATGGCAATAAAGATATTTAACTGTATACCAAAGGTTATAAGAGAACTGCGCACCAGCTTATTTCAAAAGCATCTTAGAGCATGGCTTATTGAAAATTGTTTTTATACCATTAAGGAATTTATGACTTTTAGGACAAAGGGAAAAATTGTATGACATGATAATTAAATTTGATATTAGATTTTAAGCTATTGACATTTTGTAATTTAATTTCTTTGGTTGTAATTTAAATAGAAGACATTTATCAAATTTGTACTTATTTATTTGACATTTATATTTTGAAATTTACTAAGATAATTTATATTTAGACTTTTTGACATTGTAATTTTATTGTTTTGTTTAATTATATTAAACTGATATTGTTAAAAAATTTGCATGCCGAATTTAGTAGGCGAAATATGTAGAACTATTGTGTATCTGTTATAATATCTGTAAAATACCATATTTCTGGCAAATAAATGAATCTAATCTAATCTAATCTAATCCATTTCATATTCACTTAACTCGATTGTTAGTAAATACCATTTTAGGGTAACAAGTAAAATATACGATAGCTGAGAAACGTAACCCATGGTAACATAAAACGCTACAGCTTCTAACTTAAACCATTATAAAACTGAAATCAATTTATCCAGCGCTCGCGCAGAACATCTAAATCGATTACGTCGCTGACTGCTGTCCGGTAACGGAGCTATCCGTGACGCGCGACTCACTGATTCGTCTTTGTATTGCACTCGCTTTTGTTTTAAAACTAAATAACACAATAGCTAGTTGTGACTCTTGTTTGCTTTTCAAATGTGCCAAGTGATAAGCTTTTGGAGAGTTTTGAAAAAACAAATAATTATAATAAACATTGGTGGCATTAACTTATTTTATTTATTTATTATATACTTTATTGTACACCTCGCAATATTTCAATTTTTTATTTTATTTATTTATTAGAGACAAAAAACAGTTACATGTTAAGATGATGATACATTGATGTTCTTAAGATGAATAGGTAAACATTGTCGGTGCAATAGTAAAGTAACCGAACTGACATTTTGCCTAGTTTTTCTTAAATATAGAATTGCTATGATTACTGTTCTATCTTCCCTGTGGTAAAATATGATATCTCTAACATTTTTCATTTCGAAGTTATCGACATTATTCAAATTCAAATTCAAATTCAAATTCATTTATTCATTTTGTGAACATAGGTGATTACAGGTGTTTTTAAATATTTTAAACTTCAATTGTACAAACCATGTTCCGCCGATAGGCATACAAAATCAGTCTTACGATGTTAGTAAGTACATTTGATATACAAGAACGTCAAAGATACGAGTACATGCATGTCAAATTATAAAATTGTCTCAATAAAATAGGGAAAATGTCATGAAAATAGGAAAGAATAATAATGCACAATGTCAAATGATTGTAAAATAAAAAACACAAAAAAAAAACGTAAATTATAAAAATTGATCAAAATTTGTCTTCCAAATACTCATTGACTGAATAATATACTTTGTCATTTAGTAGCTTAAAGATATTACTTTTAAATTCATTATTATTCTTACTGTTTCTAATATGACAAGGTAATTTATTTTACAATTTAGGTGCCATTGCATAGATACTTTTATAAGCAAAAGCAGTTTTGGTGATTGTTGTTTTTAACTTATCTGAGCGACGTTGACTTTCTACATGACTAAACAAGTGTATATTGGTTTTTACAAACATCAGAACCTCATAGATATACAGCGACGGTACTGTCAGAATCCTTAAATCCCTAAAGTGTGGCTTACATGTATCTGTAGTTTTTAATTTGCAGATGGCTCGGATGCATCTTTTTTGTGCCAAAAGTACGGAGGATGTATTTGCAGCATTACCCCAAAATATGAGTCCATACCTTAACGTGGAGGCTACATACCCATGGTATGCCGTTAGGAGGGCAGTTTTGTTTGCGATTTTACCTAACATATAAAGGGCATAAGAGAATCTGCAAAGTCTCAGACAAACACTATCAATTTGAACTTTCCATGTCATATCATTGTCAATGTGTAATCCTAAAAACTTTGTAGTGTTCGATTCTAATACTGCGTCTCCTTTGTACCTGATTTGATATTGTGTCGGTTTTCTCTGTCGAAGTTTAAAGTCCATTATTTTAGTTTTAGTCAAATTAATTTTTAGATTGTTGGCATTCAACCATTCTATGATAGACACTAGGTTTGTGTTTATGTCTGATTCAATTTCTTTAAAATTTCCCTTGTCAAAAACAATAGTGCTATCATCTGCAAATAAGCACATCTGATGACTGGTTACATTGGGGAAGTCGTTTATATAGCAGATGAAAAGTAATGGACCTAACACAGACCCCTGTGGAACACCATACGAAATTGTTCGCGTACTTGAGGAGTATATGGTTTCAGTTTTTGTTTTAATGTTGACTTGGCTGATCTGAGTAACCTGTTTTCTACCTTCTAAATACGATTGCATGAGATCAAGTACATTACCTCTTATACCGTAGCTATAGAGTTTTTTTAATAGTATTTTATGGTCAACGTAATCAAAAGCGCGCGTCATGTCCATATACATTGCTACAACTGGTTTCCTATTGTCCATGTTATGGTGTATCTTTTTAAGGAAATTGTACACTGCCATATTAATAGTTTTGTTCTGCCTGAATCCCATTTGTTCCTTACAAAAAATGTTGTTTTTCTCAAAATAATTGTTGAGTCTATTGTAAATAACTTTCTCAAAAATTTTTGAAAATATTGGTATTAAAGCTACAGGTCTATAATTGCACATTTTTGTTTTATCGTCTTTTTTGTGTAGTGGCTTGATAATCGAGATTTTTAGAGCTTCTGGAAAAACTCCATTGTGTATACAAGCATTTATTATATCGCATAACACTGGTGCTACAATAGGTCCTACTGATTTGATCACGCTGGTCTTGATGTCATCATACCCTGTACTATTTGTATTTTTGAGGTTATTTATTATAGTTATCATCTCTTTTGGGACTATTGGTTCCATGAACATAGATTTGTGGGATTTTAAAACATTCGTATTATTATAAGTTTGACAATTTACATTGGATTGAGCTAGGTCTGTGAAATAATCATTAAAATTTTGCGCAATTATTTGAGGGTTTGTGATACATTTGTTGTTTACTTCAATAGCGTTAATATGTGTTTTTGGTACGCTGCTTTTCAAATTGTTTATTATTTTCCAGGTAGCTTTAGACTTATTGTTACTAGTTTCAATGTAGCAGCTGTTTTGCGCTTTTTGTGTCTGTTTGATAACGCGACGGTACCTGGCGCTAAATGTCGATAAAGCAGTTTTAGTGTCTTTGTTTGGGTTTAACCTATATTGCCATAGCAAATACCGTCTTTTTTTACTGCAGACTTTAATTCCCGGTGTGATCCATTTTGGTCTATGAGTTGTCGATATTTTGCATCTTACTATTGGGAAACATAGGTCGTAGAAAAGTTTGAATAAGTCAAAAAACGCATTAAACTTTTCATTGGGGTCATTTTCTTCAAAAATATCAGAAAAGCTCAAACTGCCTATGCATTGCCTAAACTTATACATATTTTCCTTGCTGTAATCACGTTTATGAACATAATAATATTTCAATGCGCACGTTTGTTGTACAGGAAACTGCATCAGTTGCGCTAAATGGTCAGATACCCCTAATTCTAGTATCTCACTATTACAGCCCCGTATATTGTGAAAAATATTATCAAGGCAAGTACCACTACTGGGTCTAGTGGGTTGCTGTATTTCGATTTTAAGATTAAACTCTTTTAATAGACGTTTAAATAGAGAGGAATACTTTGTTTTTTGTAAAATATCAATGTTAAAGTCGCCGCAGATTATAATTTTATGTTTATTTCTATAGCAGATTTGTTCTAATATATAAGTTAAATTGTCAAAGAATATTTCCATTTTGTTTAGTCCTGGCACTCTATATATACATACTATTGTAATTTTATGATCCGTTAGCTCAACCGCACAGCATTCAAAAACATTGCATACATTTGCGACTTTCACAAAATCTATCTCTGTATATCTAATATGGTTGTGTATTAATATACAAGACCCACCGTTCCGTTTTTGCCTAGTAAAGGAGGTAGCTAAAGTGTAATTTGGAATGTTCAAAAGATCAACATCGCTCATCGTCATATTATGTTCTGTAAAACATAAGACATGTACATATTTGCCACTGTTTGAAAGAGTGTCTATAAATTCCGTTATTATGTCACTTTTGGCTAGCAGTCCATTTATGTTTTGATGTAGTATGTGTAGATTATTGTACACGAAAAAGATTATTGTCCTTAGAAGTTTGGCCAATTGGACACTTTTCTATTACAGGGAAATAGTACGGTATAGTCCCTATTTTTTGCGGTAAGGGTTTTAGTACTGTTTTATTCTTAGTATTTGTCGACATTTCCACAGTCTTAGTTTTAAAATAATAGGGTATTGTACCCTTTTTAGATATACAGTTGTAATTCAAATTTAATGTATTATTTTGTTGGCTTAGAATTTTTATACTTTTCTTAATTTCGGAAAACTTCAAAAATTTGTTGTCATAGTCATTACAGTCAATAACATAGTTAATAGTTTTACAAATATCATTAAGATTATTACAATTTACGTAGGAACAATTTTTGCATTTTTTACAAATTTTCATTATGGAATTATTTAGCTTGTTTACATTTAGATAATTGTTTTTAGTTATGTTTAGTATAATAATTTTGTTGCAACTGAAATACTCTATAATTTTTTTAATTTGTACTAACACTGATTTTTGATTGCAGTCGTTTTCACCAAGAGATATTACAAGCTTGTCATTGGTTGCTAGGTTTAAACTTCGATAGTTTTTTATTATCTCGCTGCTCAACGCATTCGGCTTCGTTTCGCTTATAATCGCATACTTCTCATATTGCGTTCGTTGTCTTGAGTACAGGAGAGCTGAGGCGAGGCCTACACATTGTTGAGCTCCGAGGATAATTAATTTTCTGTAGTCTGCAGGGTTTTCTTTTTTCTTGATTTCATACGCAGGTAATTTCTTGGTATGTGTAGTACTTGTTTTCTTTGGTGTGGTCCGTTTCACTTGTAGTATTTCAATTTGTTTTGTTAGGTTTGTTATCTCCTTGCTTAATTCATGTAATTGTTTCTGCAAGTCATTTAGTTTACTATGTAAATTTGCAGATGTATAGATGTGGTTGCTTTTAGTATTAGGTGTCGAGGTTGGCGATGAAGGGGTAAAGGATACGTCGTTTTTTTGGGCCAACACAAAACGCCTTGTAATCTTTTTCATACTGTTTGGCTTATTAGGAGTCGTCGTCGAGTGACATAGTGACTTTAAAGCGGAGATTTGTGTAGTAAGATTTTTATTTTGTGTTCGAAACTCATTATTTTCTAATATTACGTTTTCTAATTCGCCCTGTGTAGTAGCGAGTTCTTGAGTTAATGTTGATATTCTGTCTTGCATTTCTGAGTATGTTGCAGTGTCGATTAAAGTACCGTCTATACTCTTGGACAGTTGCTGGTTTGGAGGTAGTTGTGACGTATCTGTCGAACTTAGGTACGAAACGTCCATGTCGATTTCGCTAACATTGAAATTTAGTCTTCGTCGCTGTTGTGTATTGATATTGTCATAGTCCTCCATGTTCGAATAACTAAAGATGAAATTTTTACAAATTCAAAAAGTGTTTTGTCTCCACGGGATTTGATCTAGCGCACTGACGTCTCTAAAGCAGAGGTCTCTTTCACTCGGCTAAATTCACGTTGCCAATTGAAGTCAAATTGCAAAGTAGTTCCAACGTCCAGCACTTTTGTTTTCATTCGGTAGATGTCATTAGTTATGTTCTTGTGGCGTTGCTGTTAACACATGTTCTAATAGATGGTGCTGTATTCACTATATTCGACAGAATGATTTGCCAATATTGATCTATAATATCAGAAAAGTTATCACTTATTTCACTGTTTTTAAACCGTGATGTTTGTTATACAGTTTAAGGTGTTATAATTTACCACGCATTTTGATTTTTCCTTTATTTTAGAGCACAATGTCTAATGTCACTTATATAAAATTGTTGCCGTTATTTTTTGTTTTTTGGAATATTTTAAATTTTACGCACTAATCACTTTGTACTTTAACTTGTCCATTTATAGTTCAGTTTTATACAAAATATACAGCACAGTTACGGTATTTTTTGTCACTTTTACTGTTTTTAAAGCTCAAATTAACGCGGACACGATGTAAACAGTGGCACGGTGGCGCCGTCTCCGATTCCTAATGCTTATCTGCATAAAATTGTCTTTGTAAAAAGTAAAATTTATTAAATAATATTTCTAACAATGTCTACTCAAAACATTGACTCGAAAGTACCTATATTATTTTTGTTGACTAATAAATGTACAAACATGAAAAGATACATAGATACATAGAAGTGCCTGTTTTTGTTTCTTTTCGCTCTCCTAAAAAGTTTGACATTTGCAGATTGGCTAGTTTACTATTTCACCAACGACATAATATGTCGTTGGTGAAATAGTAATCCCATAAAAAACAGTACTTGTCAAAAACCCAAGTCTCGCAACTTAGTTGTTCTACCGTAAAAAGTTGTGAGATCCATGTAATACCAAGTCGGTTATTAATTTATTCAGTCCCTACTTAAGGAACCTTCTGTCTTAAGTTGTTACGTAATTATCTAACCTAACGACATCTTATAGTGACCATATCAATATTAAAAATCTTTACCGTTTTAAATAAATAGATTGACTTGGCAATCGCAATAAACAATTTAATTTATATATGTATTACTTGTGAGATATATTGTGTTTTCATGCGATGGCCGAGTCAATCTATTTATTTAAAACGGTAAAGATTTTTAATATTGATATGGTCACTATAAGATATTGTTAGGTTAGATAATTACGTAACAACTTAAGACAGAAGGTCCCTTAAGGGACTGAATAAATTAATAACCGACTTGGTATTACATGGATCTCACAACTTTTTACGGTAGAACAACTAAGTTGCGAGACTTGGGTTTTTGACAAGTATTGTTTTTTATGGGATCTCATTGCTTTTTGTAGAAAGTCCTACGTTTTTCCTTTCCGGTACCTTCTACTTCTTGTATACCAACAACGAGTTTCTTAAAGCCCTCTCTCTGTCTTATGAGCTTTTCTTATTTTTGTAGGTAGCCTTCCTTTTTTTATTTTCCGGTACTACTTCTTGAACTTCAGCTAAAGTTTTTTTCAAAGCCCACTCCCTGTCTCTGTGGGTTTTTTTCGGAGGCTTTGATACGCACATATGAATACGCACGTACGTCTTTTGCATTAGTTAGTAATAATTAATGCCGCACTCGTCAAACGTCTCGGTTAAAGTTAATCCATAAGTAAGTAATTATGCAATTTCGGGCAATTTACTCTACTTAATACTCCCCAATACTCTTAATACTTCTTGCTTTTTTATTCCGTTGACCATTTAATAAGTTGCCTTTGAGCATAATTATTATATCTAGGTACCTATCTACACTGGAAGACACGGTGGAGCATATGGTCGAGGTTTGCCCTGCATGGGTGGAGCACCATCGTATCCTCATAGAGGCGATCGGCGGCGGTGACTTCTCGCGCCCTGCTCTGGTTTAGAGCATGGTGCGAAGCGAGAGGGAATGGGATGCAGTCACCTCCTGCTGCGAAGCAGTCATGCTAGCGAAGGAGGAGGCCTAACGTGAGAGGGAGAGCCAACTCTCTTCCTCGCGCCCCAGCCGCCGGCGGAGACGCCCCGGGCGTCGTGGATCGCGAGTCGATTTCGGGCCACCGTAGGCGCGGGCCTGCGGATGGTGAGCAGGGGTCGCTCACCGTTTGGTAAGGACCAGGCCCGGGTCGGCAGCGCGTTGTGTTCCACGCGCGCCTCAAAAAGCTGTTAATACCAGCGACGGGGCCTCATAGGGCCATTCCCTGTCGGGGTTTATGGGAAAGTTCCATCGAGATACCGCGGCCCCGGAACTTTAGGGCTTACGAAGGAACAGGGTAGGTTTTTAGTCAGTAGAATTCTGATACACCCGAGCGGAAGAAGTCATTCGATGATATTTTTCACCAAAAAAAAAAGTACCCATCTACGTCTTTTATTTCATTATATTATACAGGTACACTTATCAATTAACTGCAAATGTAACTTTGTAATCCTATATATTTATATGGGATTACAAAGTTATTTATGCAGTTGATGTATCTAGAAAACTGGAACGAAATTGAAAAATATTATAGTTTTTCCTTGATTCATATACTAAACACTAATTGTATTCTAAATTTGAAGCTTCTATGTCTGCTAGAAGTGCTTTAGACTTTTGATGATCGGTCAGTCAGTGAGTGACAAAATTTATAAAATTAAGGAACTTTGACTCGTTATAATTCTTAAACTACTGGTTAAAATTGAATGAAATTTGAAATATACCGTGTTTATACAATGCCTGTTTGGTTACTGAAAATTCAGGCTTCTAGTTTTATCCACACTGAAGTTATAGGGGGTCGAAAATAACCTGAGTTGCTTCGAGAAAAGAATGGTACGGCCGTGCCGCTTTTTTGCTCGACTTGGCGGGGCACTGCCGTGCCCCCAGATGGAGTATATTATACTCCATACTACTGTCCACGGATTAATCATTAACATATGGGAGTGGAAAACGGAACCCTGAGAAGAAACTGGAGCTCGTAGCTAAATAATAACAGCCGAACTGGTCGATCTTCGAGGTTAAGCAACGATTACTGAGGTCGTTTTGTGGATGGGTGACCATCTTAACATAGCAAGATTTCTCTATGGTCTCTCGTTGGTCCTGGCTGTCATTTGTACATCTTTGGCAGTCATTACGGGTAGTCAGAAGGCAGGAAATGTGAAAGTCCTCTTGCCAAGGGGCATCGTCTTCTTCGTCTTCTTCGTGTTGATAGTAAATCGCGTACTTTATACATATTGGGCCCAGTAGGTAACCACGCTGGTCGCGTTTCGATCAAATTATATAAGAGCTATATAGGTTTATGTTTGTGGTGCTCTTTTGATGAAAGAACTACCAAGATTTGAGCGCACCTGTCTAAACAGTTCATAAGCATTTGCCAGTTATCGCGTAATTCAGAACTTTAAAGAGGTAAAATTTCGAACGATTTTACGAGCCGTAGGCCGCATAAAATATTCTGACTGCCAGACAGTACGATAATCTACTTATAATAATTTTTTTTTTTCTTACATACCCCACACATTCAGAATCTATAAGCATTTGAGAAATATGTAAATTTGTGTCTGAGATGGTATTTGATTGTAAGAGCTGCACAGATTTGAGTGGACCTGTCTGGCGAGTGCAAGTAGTTTCAGCCATCGTGTAGTTCAGCTCGCTACTACTAAGGAGTAAGATACGGTCAGATATTATGAGGTAGGACGAATCTCGAGCTAACTTATATGAATGATAGATAGATATTATTCTTTATTGTACACCATAACAGAAAAATAAATAAAGACTTAACAATCAAGAAAGGGTGATACCATGGGGTTTGGAATGTTGCGGCAATACCCTGGGCTTTGATCCAAAATGACTCTGTAAAATAACATTTTGTGTAAGAATATATTACCTGTTAATAAATTACGTATTTGGAGTCGAATATTTTCCTGTACCATGTCCATATGTAAGAATAATGTTATTTACTCAGCGCACCCAACCTTAGCGACTTTCCCATTTGTCATACTACGGAAAAACAAAACATCGTCCGGTGTTTGTTACTCCAGCAATATTTTTATGTCATTCTATAATTCTTATCTCCAGTCCAATATTAGCTGACTTATTGGTCAACAGAGGTCATTCGAGGTCACCGCACTCCATTCCAGACGGATTGCTATTTGAGCACAAAATTATTATCAGCCTTTTGGAACGTCCACTATAACTGAATTCATGACTAGGACTATTCAACATCTCGTTTTTAACAGCCGATTTTCAACCTTATTGCTTCGGAATAGAACTACAATAAAAGCAAATGCTTCACTTGAAGTATCGCTTCATTTTTGCATGTAACGTGTAAAAAAAACTGAACATTTCACCCCAGACGATCCTTAAGCCTTTTCCCGTTACCGTTACTATCATCCAGCTATAACCAACGCTATCTAGATCTGGCTTTTCAAAATCAACCTTACTGTTTAGAAACATAGTTGAAAATTGTATGGAGTGTGCTGCAAAAATAAATTGGTCATGCTGACCGCACGAACAAAGATATCGGTGCATGTCAAATCTTCCTTACTTCCTTGCAATAAGGTTGAAAGTGTTAGGAAGCGGTTGTAAAAGTATTTGGAAGTATTTGGCCTCACGCCAGCGCGTCAATAGACCGTACTGGCAGGAGTGACGGCTCGTGGCCGTTACAGTGTGTTTACACCGCAGTTACCGCCGTTTGCTGGTGTAATGTGATCTTGAAGCCACCAAAGTGGCTTAAAACCTTAAACTGAACAGATCTCGATATGTATTGGGGATTAGACGCCGGAATTTCACGCGTCGTTTAACAGAATTGCGAAACTTTCTTTTTATGTAATAGGTTTGGTTAATGCGGCAAACGCCACCTGATGTTATGAAGGTAGGTACCGTCACAAATGGAACCTTGAAATTCCAACTATGATACTACTAATACTGGCTTTGGGATGAAATTAGAAAAACCTTCACTAAGTAGCCATCATGTCTGTTTTATCACTCGCCTCACAATACAATGCCACTTATCTTATTGCACTAAACTAATAAAAAAATTTTGAAAAAAAAATAAAACCGACTTCCATATCAAAACACTACAAAGCCAAAAATAATTTTAATTTCGGTAGTCGGTGTCATTGGTTTTGTATTTTTTTTTATTTTCACACCGCCTTCCGAAATTAAAATTATTTTTGGCTTTGTAGTGTTTTGACATGGAAGTCAGTTTTATTTTTTTTCAAAAATGTTTTTATTTTCGCGTTTTTTAGTGGGTCAGTGAATTTTCCAAATCGGTTCGTAAATGACGGAGTTATGCGCGAACAAAAAACGCAATGCAGAGTAAACGAAAAGATCATCAAGGTAAATATTTTTTTAGACTTTTGTTGATTTTTCAGAAACGGCTTGTCCGATTTCGATAAAATTTTCATGGGACCATTTGGGAAGTATACCCTTTCCAACAAAAAAAAATTTTTGAAATCAGTTGGCAAGCGACGGAGTTATGCGTGGACAAACATAAAAAAAAAATACAAACATCCGAATTGAGAACCTCCTCCTTTTTCAGAAATCGGTTAAAAAGATTGTTTCCTTGTTTGGTCCTATGTACAAACAATACTGTCATAGAAATGATGTATCTACACATCACTGAATGCCAATCTTATTATGGCATAATTTGGCTGCAGAATAAAAGTCACGATAGGTACTAACCTTCCTAATTCTGTATGTAGAGCCATTTTAAATATTTTTTTCCAGCCAGTAAATACTCTGAGGAATTAGACAACATTTAATGTTGTTGCATATTGCAACACAAGTAAAAACTAAGTCTTTTTTTCAAACATTATCCTATTTCTACTGTGTTATGACAAACATTTAAATTTACTGGCACAAAATATACTTATTAACATCAAATGACTACTTCCACTCTGGGGGAGTGGAAGGGAGTATCAGATTTTTATTGACTAAAAACCCACTTTGTTCCTTTAGTTGTCCTTAAATTCCGGGCCGCGGTATCTCACTACCACATTTCCATAATACCGGAGCAACTATCTGGAGGCTATATTAACATCGATCTTAACACTGGAATCTAAGCAGTGGCAAGCAGCGTAGCAACCAATCTTTCAACCACTGCGTGAGTCGTGTCGTATATTCAATTTAATTAGTTACTGGCCTTTCGCTCGCAGCTCTGGCCGCGTGGATTACACGATTATATCCGGCGGGAATATGATGTTTTTCCGGCATAAAAAGTAGCATATGTCCTTATCCAAGGTCAACTCTATATCTGTATCAAATTTTATAAAAAAATGAGTAAGTAGTTTAGGCGTGAAAGCGTTGCTGACATACAGACAGCGACTTCCATATTTATAATATTAGCTGGGATTTTGTCTTAGAACTTAGTGTCTCTATTTGACCAAAAAATAAATACAGAGCAAGTACGTAGGTACTACTCCAGATAAACCCCTTCAAAATTTCACAAGGAGCTCCATTACTGCCGGAACAACTGATCCAATTTAATTCGAAACTGCATTAAGATATCTCTCAGTTGCTTGCGTTTATTGCAACCAGTTTATCTTGGTCTTCCTCGTGATCGATCGCAGCTGTCGCCAGCGCTTCCATTTTGGCTTAACGTTTCCCTTTGCTATATTTTCAAGGATTTTAGCTTTCTGTAAGTGGCCCGTACTGACTTTACCCACTGTTCATTTTGAACCATCTATAGTCATAATTGCTTGTATCCTTTACAACATGTATCGTAATTAACGCACACCCTCAAACATTCCAATTAGAAAATTATGTTATTATCATAATACATACTCTGAATTTTTAGTTCTACTTGTTTAAACAGTTTTTTTTAAGACTTTAACTTCCTTTAAATGAGTTTCATTTTTCTGTAATGTGTACTGAATGGCGGAATTTATATAAATCTGCATCTAAAAAGATACTACTTTAATTTACGGTCCATAGTTAGTTTGTTTTTACTATACAGCGAAAGTGTAATTTGTAATTAACGTATGTTTAATTGCTTTGGGATAAAAATGTCGTTTTTTTTTTTATTAAAAACGATAAAAATCGATTCAGTAAATGATTCTGAACAAACTAATTTCAGAATGTGCATTAATTATGTTACATGTTGTATATACATACTTGTATAAATAAGATTCAAGTGTCTATTTGTGATTTCAAAATAGCTGTTTTTTGAAATCTCTTTAGTTATTTATACGATGATGAAACTTTTTAAAAATGTTGTCTGTCTCTTTAGTTATTTATACGATGATGAAACTTTTTAAAAATGTTGTCTGTCTCTCTGTATGGTTGCTCAACAGATTTTAATGAGACTTTCACTGAAAATAGTAGAGTATTATACTGGAATCTCCTCTAGGACAACATATAACCTATTTTTTTATCAAAAAATACTCACGGGATAGGGTTTTACCATTCACTTATAATTTCGACTCGTACGCAAACTAAATTGCGGGCACAGATAGGTAAAAAATAAAAATGTACTCGTATGTTCCTACAAGAACTGCTTTGCTAGCGATTTTTAGAGGACTTTGATTTAGACCAAGATTTCTATTAATACACTGACCAAGTTCTAAGTAACGCTCTTAACAGTTTTTTTAATTAATAATAGGCCCGCATTGGCTACCACCTAGAAGTAACCTATTCACTCTTGACTTAAAGACTTCCAGGTTATAGCTATCACGAAATAGAGACTCCGGCAGGGAATTCCACACCTTAGCAGTACGCACAATTAAAGTATTCCCAAAAGGTTTTGTGCGTATGGGTGTGATGTCCACCACACACACATCCTTCAATCCTTCAATAACACACACACGCACACGGCTCTTCACCTTCACCAATACACACACGAACACTTACGTACACACACTTACATATTATGTATACCCAACTCGCACTACACTTCACTTTCTATTTTCTTCCGGATATTTAACAAATATAAAAAAATGCATGTGTTTAAAGCTAGTAAGTAAATAATTCAAAAATGTAAAAATTTAAAAAAATATGCCTCAATTTCTGTAATGTGGAGGCCTGGTATTCTAAAATACAGGTATTGGCTCAGTTTAGGCACCAGTCTCCCACAAATAACAATATTATAATTATAAAAATGTAATTTTGTAAAAATAGTTCATAAGATTTTTATTTGCGGCAGAAAATAAATTATTCTCGTTATTATTCTTATTATGTAATGATGGCACATCGCTGTTTGTCTTGTAGTCCGATGATAGAACGGGCTTGGTGAAATTAGATTGTGCAATTACATCGCACACCCCATGAAATGTAACCGATAGTACCAAGGTATCAATTGTATATTTTTAACTGTAACATTATTTTCGAATGGTTCATAAAACTCCAGCAAACACCACTATAACACTCAAGTAGTGTACCTACAAGTACTATTATCAAAGCAAGTTCATTTAAAAATGTAAGCGTATCGGAATTGCTCGCGGGCTATACGTTGCGAATTCATACGGGCTCTCATTGTGCACGCTAGTCGTAAACCTGCTTTACTGCTCACCCCCGATACCTTCACGCCTTCTAATAGGCTGTATTGGTATCGGAGATACACTGAGTATTCCCAAATGTAAAAAATACATGTCATTTCAAGGGCTTAGGTAAAGTTATTTACATAATACTAAAACACAAACTTTTATTTGTAGATGTTCGTAATTTTTTTTTTAATAAGACTTTTAATTTCTAAACACAAAGTAACTTAAAGCTAAATATAACGTAAACTTAACTAGGGATTTGGTTTTGTAAGAGACTGGTGCCTGAATTAGATTTGAATTTAATGAAATTTGAACCTGTAGGTATTACAGGTTCTCATAGAAAGAAAGGATTTTATTTAAAAACTATGTTAGTACTTATATTCTATTACAGGAATAGTTCTTTTATAGATTGCATTATTTATCAAGCGCTGAATATTTAAAAGTAATGAGGCTACCACTCCCAATCAGTAGAATAGAATAGAAATTGACTTGCTTAGAATGTCACCACAACACCTCACATCACCTGCAATGCGGTTCCTGGTAGTTAATGAATGGAGCCGAATAAAAGATAGACTCTGGTGCATCGTACAAATACGAATTATTATATTTTTAGGCCACATCTCTAGAAAAGACTAATGAATGGAGAAGCTAGTTTTCCAGGGATCCGTAATGAAAAAAAAAAAACGACAGGATCGATCGCCGACTCGAAAAGGTCACGAAAATGAATATAGTCCAGTTATGATCCGATCCAGCCTGTCCCTAGCTGCCTTCACCTAGCGACGCTTTAAGCCGAGGTCCTTACCCCACAGGGGTGCCCTTAGCGTGTTGTCGCATAGTTTGTAACAGTCCACCATAGATATGATCACGACTACTCTGTCTAGAGTAAGACTGAGAAGAAAAACGAATGGAATTGAAATACAGGAAGCTTTTTAGCATAAATCAATCTAACATACTGTGAGCTTAAATTAGTATAATGTTCGTCTGATTAATACTATGATATAATATATGTGTATCCTTTTTTTTGTTTTTTTTTTTTGGGGTGGGAAAATCATCGAATGACTTCTTCCGCTCTGGGTCAAGCGCAAGGGTGTGTCAGATTTCTACTGACTAAAAACCCACCCTGTTCCTTCGGCTGCCCTAAATTTCCGGGGCCGCGGTAACTCGGTAGAACTTTCCCGCAAACCCCGGCAGGCAATAGCCCTATGAGGCCCCGTCACTGGTGTTGACAGCTCCTTGAGGCGCGCGTGGAACACGACGCGCCGCCGACCCGGGCCTGGTCCTCCGGGCAGGCCCGCGCCTACGGTGGCCGGAAATCGGCTCGTGATCCCCGACGCCCGGGGCGTCTCCCGCGGCGGCTGGGGCGCGAGGAAGAGAGTTGCCTCTCCCTCGCGCGGTCGGCCTCCTCCTTCGCTAGCATGACTGCTTCGCAGAAGGAGGCGACCGCATCCCATTCCCTCTCGCTCCGCACCATAGTCTGAACCAGAGCAGGGCGCTAGAGGTCGCCGCCGCCGACCGCCTCTACGAGGACACGGCGGTGCTCCGCCCAAGCAGGGCACAACTCCACCGTATGCTCCACCGTGTCCTCCAGGCGGTCCTCACAATGACGACACCCGGGCGTGTCCTCCCGCTGAATCCGAAACAGGTACCTCCCGAAACAGCCATGTCCGGGCAGCACCTGCGTCAGGTGGACGGTGAGTACGCCGTGGCCTCTCTCCAGCCACTCCTCAAAGATGGGTCTTACCGCCGCAATTGCGGCGTGAGAATTATTACACCTTTAGTAGATGTTGTATTGACTTTAATAAGTAGCAACAGGTGAGTAGATGTTAAAGTCTAAATATTTTATTATATAGCGATATTACATTGTTTACATTTTTGTGGTCGCAAACCCACACTTCCGAATGAACCGCCGCGCCACGAGCGCACGGCTCTACTCGTGCGCTTATCATGAACAATTGACAATCTTGGATTCATCGTGTTTTCACGGACTAACTAACAACAATTTGTGTTTGTGTTTAGTGTGTGATTTGTGGAAACAGCAAAATTGAAACCCAACTACTTCTGCACTGGTGTCGACCAAGTACGTGGCTTCAGTGAAAAGGTTAGTGCGTCCCATCATTATCCGGGTTGCATTCTACTGTCCATTACCTTAGAGCATGGATACCGGTTTTCGATAATATCAAAAAACCTGAATATCGGACCATAAATCCGATATCGAAAAAAGCGATATTGGTTTTCAAATATCGGTTTTTCGATATTTTATATGAAACAAAAAACCAAACGCAATAGAATCTTTCTTACTTATTTCATTGAATTTAATTAATGTAAACAATACCTATCGGTTAATTATAATAATATGTATGCTACAGTGTCATTTATAAATGATTATTTCCATATAAAAGAGTACAACACTTAGGCGCGGCATCATGTACATACATGCAACAAAATAAGATCGTATCTCAAAGACTACGTTGAATACCCTCTGCTACTTTTTTATATGTTTTATTACTGATGAGCCCAGAAGTTCACCGTTCACTCTTGCTTTGAAGGCAGACGGGTCATATGTAGAAGGGAACACAGCAGCCTGCAGAGTTCCAAACCTTGGCCGTGCGCACAATAAATGTAGAGGAGAATCGCTTAGTAAAACAAGACGGTATATTGAACACGTGATACGTCTGGTAGAGCGTTAGTATAAGGTAGATGGAGGAATCGGGTCGTGGAGTTCCTGCGCACACTCTCCGAAGTACAATTTGTGGAAGACCGACAGGCGAACAAAACAACGTTTTGCCGATGAGCCAGGCTGTGAAGCTTGTCATCTAACACTTCATCGCCTATGAGTCTTTTAGCTCTGCGTTATCCGAGTCAAGCGCAGCAAGCTGTTATTTTGCTGAGCCATCCAACAAGTGACTGCAGTACTCCATACAAGAACAGACCTGTGCTTTATACAAAATTAAAAGCTGTACAGGTGTGAAGTATCGCCTCACCTTGTGAAGGATTTCCAGCTTTTTGGCTGCAGTCAAAGCTTTTGACTCAATGATTGAGCCGAAGTTTAAGTTAGCCGTCAACTCCATGTCCAAAAGCTCCAGGCGGTCGGTAACTGATAGGTATAGATGCACCTCGGAAAGTAGGAGATAATTTAAATTGGCTCCTTTTAGCAGTGAAAAGATAAACCTGTGTTTTCAAAGTATTGAATTTAACCAGATTGTCGGTTTAAATTCATTCGCTCCAACATGGCCTTTCTAAGATAGTCTGTTTCATCCCTGCTAGTTCCAGCACTGGATAAGTATATCTTTAGTCTGTTTTGTCATCCGCGTACCCAAGAACTGGAGCAGGTCCTTGATATGCAGCAAAAACAATCGCAAAGAGAACAGACCTCTTAAGAATACCGCATTGACATTGACAGCCATAAGATCCGATGAGCAGCCATCGATGACCGCTCGGATTGACCGCTCACTTAAGAAGTCAGAAATCCAGTTGCAGAAGCCAGCAGGGACGCCAAATGCAGGAAGATTGCTCAGTAGACTAGCGTGCCAGACCGTGTCAAAGGTCTTTAAGATATTGAGGGACTCCACAAGAGCATTGCCGTGTTTCTTAATGGCCTCGCCCCAGCAGTGCGTAACATACACAAGAAGATATCGGGTCGACAGACCAAGGCAGAAGCCATACTGGTGGTCACTAAGTAGCTAAACTACCTTCCGCCGCCGCCTAATTCCTTTCAGCCCCAGGAACATCTGCCACCCGGACGTAACTTGCAGTGGCCAAATTGGAAAGCTATCAATGGTCTGCGAACCCAAGTAGGCCGCTTCAAGCATAATTTAGCAAAATGGGGCATTATATGCCAAACTGACACCCAGTGCGATTACGGCGTTCCTGATCAAACAATGTCCCATTAGCTCGAGTGTCCAAATGACCCAAAAACGTGTACATTAGAAGATCTTATAAACGCCACTGAACAAGACCTGCGTGACTGATTTAACATCAATACGAAGAAGAGACTAAGGAGCTCATTGTCTTCAAGGTATGCTAGCAGCTTATTATTTAGTATCCTCTCCATCACTTTGCATATTCTGGAGGTTTTTTGAGTACTGGTTGCACATCCTGGTTACTTCCAGGACACTGGCACTACTCTAATTTTAAGAGTGTGATACAGGTGACAACTCCAGAGCACAACTTTTTAAGACTCGAGCAGGTATTCCGTCCGGCCCGCTGGCTTTGTTCACGTCTAGTCTGCAAAGGGCTTTATGGACATCTTAAATGTAAATTTTTAAAACTGACGTTCTATATTTCAGCAATAGCGATCTCGTCAATTGTCGTAGTCTTCGTCTTTAAAGTTATAAGATGACTCTCCCTCCAATTGAATATCCAGTTCGTTGCGTTTATCGTAATATTTACTTATACAAGGTGTAACAGATTAAGCGCAATACCTCAGACACCCTAATTAGAATATTAAAATATAAGTCTAAAACAACATCCGTAACTAAATAAATTGAAACCAAACCTAGATATTTTTATAAAATAGTTATCCGCAAAACGTATGTACGTCATACAATATCCTTACGCAGATCCGTACACTCGTGCAATGTTAGTGGCACGTAGGTTAGGTTAAAATATAACACCTATTTTTATGACGGAATCGATTCAGAAGCCGATTCTGAAACAACTACTTTCAGGAATTGCGTTTATTCTGTTACACGTTGTATATTTTTGTTACTCAATTACTTATTTTAACTTGTGTTGATTAGTATGTTACGAAATTGATATTTTTTGTGTATCATACTTTTAAATTCGAATTGATGTAAGATTGCAATAAAATATTTTTAATAATAAATGACGGTGATTTTATATTTCCATAGCACACTTTGATACAGTCTCTAAATTCTAATATTTGGACCCTTACAACTTTAAAACGAATTTGATCATTTTATTTCCATAATATCGGAAAAATATCGAAATACCGGAATACCGATATTAAAAAATTGAATATCGAAACAAAACCGGTAATGGGAAAAGGTTCCGATATTCCATGCTCTACATTACCTTGCAACTCGTTTATCCTAAATCCAAGCGTTTTGTCAATCGTTAGCCGCGCCACCATTTTTTCTCTGAAAAAATGTTTATTCAGCATTTAAAGCAATCTTCTGGGCTCACTCGTCACATCGTAGACCTCATCTATCGCTTACCATCAGGCGAGATCGAGGTCAAGACCGGGCTCACCTGTAATTAAAAAAATTGAGAATTTAAATGATAATAATTAAATGTATTATTAATTATCAAATAATTGTAGGTAAATAATCGTTTGTAATAACCATTTAATTAATTTAAGATAGTGTATTCATAGTCGTAGTTAATGTCGTAACTGATAGTCGTTGCAATCGGCACTTGTCGTGCAACTTGTACAAGCTTGTACAATACAAGCTAAAGTGAGTTTAAGTTATTAAAGTGCTGTGAAGATATTACTGGATTTTATTTCTGCAATAATTCAGAGGCTATCCCGATAATGTCTACTGCTGAGAACACGGACTTGCTCTCCGTAATCTATGAATCTGACATAATCTATAACACAGACACAGTGTGGTTAGGAATGCTATTGCTTCAAGTTGTTGCAAGAAGGACAATCATATTGATTTTTAATACACTTTTATTAGGTCGACCTGTATGTAACTAACTATGTAATGAAATCTAAGGTAACTAATTTAACCATCTTCCAAGGGGCGTAGCGTAATGAAAATTGGCAGCTGTATGTAGTTTTGAAGACAATACAATAATATGGTTGTTGCGTCCCAAATGTATTTTTGAACGATCTTTGGTGTGGCAACATTCTATTTTCTTTTTGATGTTGACACTTGACATAACTTTTTGACTTGACAGATAGACTTTGCTTGCTTGTTGAAAAATGTCCGCGTCGGACCTGTTGATTTAATTGTAATTGGTAAAATATCGTTTGGAATCGCCGTTTGCAACCGATAATTGGGTCGCGATTAACTATTGTTTGAAGTTGTAATCCCCATTTGACGAAAACCCTGGGATATTTTTGGATTTATCGCCGGGTTGATGCCACCGCGTGGCACGCGCATTTGTTGGAAATAAGTAGTGATAAATAGCTTCAATCCGGTGTGAGTTTGGGCTGTGATGCTGTCTAGACTGCGCTACCATGGAGACTGGCGCCTTGTGAACGTTCTAGAACACGTGATTTACATCACACTTTTCAATTACTCACCTCATAATTACATACATACCACACTTGGGCGTGACCTAGGAAGGTCGAAGCTTGGCGAACCCAGCACAGAAGGTTAGTGGTAATAAGGTATTTATAAAGCCTCAGAGGCTATAGATTGTTGTCGGCCGGAGAGCCTTTTGTTTATTGTTGTTGAAAGCAACGGTAGGGCTCTACGAACCGTGGACAAGTTCAGACCGTCCAGTTACCGTTGGCTGGCCTATTGTAGGACTTAACATTTTGGTAGCAGAAGCGTGGTCTTATAAGATCCACTGGTTTAATTGGAAGTTTTGAATATTGTTGAAAATAACTTAATAAGTTTGAATATTGCTTTGTCAGCCGGGCTCAAATAGCACTTGTAGTTTGTACTGTAATTTGTAGTGCTAGTCCCTTGTATTGCACTGACAAGTAAGATTTGTTTGTGAAATTAGGAATTATTAGGTTGTATTTGGTACATAGTTTGGTATATTGTTGTAGAAGTTGTTTGGTATTCGTTGCAATTAATATTTGAATGTCACTGATCTGAATTTAAAAGGTTATCTAAATAATAATTACACATAGTCTAACATAATAGGACTTCAATTGTGTGTATTGGTTATTGCATTTGTGGTACTTATGGGACTGTGTTGATAGAGATTCTCCGGCTCAATATTATACAGTCAATTGTTGTGTTTATTGATGTTTATTGGTGTTGATCCTGCACAATATATACATTGAATTGTTATTTATTTTGTAACTAGCCATCTGTACCAAGCTAGATTCATACTTGGAATAAGTACAGGGTCGGATTTGGACTTGAAATAATTGAATTTGAGTTTTTATTTTGGTGAAATTATTTGGTCGGCTAACAAGTTATTGTTGTTTGTTTAGTTAATTTTAGCCTGTTGTATTAATATTTGATTGTTGCAATGACCTCATTAAGGGCAGTCAGGGAGGCTGCTGCCGGATTGACCTCACAGTTGAGATGGTTCGCATCGGCAGCTGCAACGGTTGAGCGTGTAGAATTGGAAGAGCTCACCCTTGCTCGGTATGGGCAAGTGATTGAAAGGATCAAGTCAGCTGATGCTGCGCTCACACGCTTCAACGAGTACATCATAGACGTGGATTTGGGGGTGATGGATCAGACAGCCCGCGATAAGATTTTGGGTGACTATGACCAGATTGTCCACCTGGGGGATGTCATATGTCTACGAGCGCGGGAAATTTTGAAGAGTCGGGTGCCTGATGCGGCCAAGCCGCAGACCCCCGATGTTGCAGGCCCTGGACTATTGAGTAGGCTGCCCACCCTGGAGCTGCCACATTTTGACGGTCGCTTGGACCACTGGCTGGGCTTCCTAAATCTCTTTTAGAGTCTTGTCGATGCACGCTCGGACCTCGGACCTGCCCAGAAGCTGGCCTATTTATTGTCTATCCTGGAGGACGAAGCCAGAGCCTTGGTGCAGCACTTGCCGGTGACGGATTCCTCTTACCCGACCGCTCTGGAGCTTCTCTCCCGACGGTATAAGAACAAGCGCTGCACGGCTGATGTGCACATCGACCAGATTTTGGGACTACCAGCCATTGCCAGCACGTCGACGTTGCGCACTGACTTGCTGAACCCGTTGGTCTCAGCGACCAACGCTTTGAGACGCCTGGAGTTACCGGTAGAACATTGGTCCTACTTGTTGGTGCACATAGTGCTGCAGTTGCTCTCCGTGGAGCTGAGGTCACGTTTTGAGCAGAAGTATGGTGGGGATAGTGCCACCCATCTTCCCCCCTTTGACGACCTCCTCAAATTTTTGGAAGACGAGTGTCAGTTTTCGGATAACACTCGTGGCGCCACCGGGTCACCCCCACTACCTTCTCAGCCTAGAGACCAGGGACGGACTAGGGCTCGGGGGCCTGTTGATGATCGCCCCGCCCCCCGTTTTGCTGGCGCCCGGAGTCCTCGGGCTAGGGGGCCTGTTGATGATCGCCCCGCCCCCCGTTTTGCTGGCGCCCGGAGTCCTCGGGCTAGGGGACCTGTTGATGTTCCCCCCGCCCCCCGTTTTGCTGGCGCCCGGAGTCCTCGGGCTAGGGGGCCTGTTGATGTTCGCCCCGCCCCCCGTTTTGCTGGCGCCCGGAGTCCTCGGGCTAGGGGGCCTGTTGATGTTCGCCCCGCCATCCGTTTTGCTGGTGCCCGGAGTCCTCATCATTGTGACTTTTGTAAGGCAACGGGGCATGTCATGGCGCGTTGCCCGGACTTTTTGAATTTGCACGTAAGTGCCCGCCACCGCATTGTCAACGCACGCCGTTTGTGCTTCTCGTGCTTGGGGGCCCACTTTCATCGGGACTGCCCCGACCCCCGCCCGTGTAGAATTTGTAAGGGGTCCCACTTGGAGATTTTGTGCGCCAACGCGAACCGCTCCAGCAGACCAGCTTCTGAGGGGGGTTCGCGCAGGGGGGGGTACCCCGGAGACGAGCACCGGGCTGAGACCCGCAATTCTATACGCCGCACTCCACCCCCCGCACAAGTTGAACGGGAGCCCCGCGAGCGCCATTTGGTCTCCCCTCGTCAGGGAGAACGCGCATTGGCTGCTAGGCAGCAGTGGCCGGGTCGGCGCCACTGCCTTTCCCTTCCGTTGGTGGAACGTCCCCGGTTGGAGTCGCGCCCTCCGCCATTCGGGCATCCGGTGGGATATGCCCCTCCAATGATGGCGAGCGGCTCGGGACACCGCGCAGATGAATATTTTGATTGTTGGCCTCGTCGTGAACGAAGGCAGCCTGGATGCGGCGATCGGTCGCCGCCCAGGCATCACTAAGAGATTGACGCCTTCCCCGCTAAAGGACCCCCCCGATCAAGACGGTTTTGTTGCCAACGGCCTCGGTCAAGGTCTGGGGACCCTTGGGTGACTCGATTGTGGTCTGTGCCATTTTGGACACGGGAGTCCAGGGTTGCCTTTGTCGTCTTGGTTAGCGGGACAGGTTGGCCTGAAAATGAATGACCTTTCAGGCAAGATTTGAGGAATTGGCGAACCGGCTGACACCACTGTTGAGGGAAGGACCTGGTTTGAAATCACCCTTGTGAGTTGTCCGTACCCTAAAATTGGTGCTCCTGCCCTTGTTATAACTGAACTTGGTTGGGACGAGCCACTTCGAGAAACCCTGTTGGAGGACGGTTGAGGCACTCTAGCCTTCCTTATGGGGCCCGTCACCCCCTTTTGTTGCCCAAGGAGGGCCACTTGGTTTAATTGTTGGTGACTGATCGTCACGTTAAGAACTCGCATGCCGGTTGCAATGCGCTGTTGGCCATTCTGCAGCGAGAATTTTGGATTTTGTCGGCTGATCGCGTCAATGAGGCGAGGCCCTTTGCTGGCGTCGTAACGGATTTGTTGGTCCCCTTTTGTTGAAGACGTCCACCTTTCGTAATAGTAAGATTGTTAAGGCTTATTTGTGTTTGTCTGCCTGTCAATCAAGGCAGTACATTTGGAGCTGGTAACCTCCCTCTCGACAGAGGCCTTTGAGGCGAATTGGAAAGATTTGTGTCTCACCATGGGTTACCTTCTTTGATTAGGTCTGATTGCGGTACGAATTACAAGGGTACAAGTAACTATTTGAAGGAGGTATACGCCTTCCTTAAAGAGAGCCAGGTTGACATTGTTAATAGTTTGGCCCGCCGAGGGGTCACTTGGTTGTATGACCCGCCAGCCTGCCTCCCATTGGGGGGGTATTTTTGGGGCCGCGGTGAAAGCGGCAAAGGGACGCTGGCGGAGATTGTTGGGAGACACCGATCGCACCTTTGAGGAACTAGCTACGGTATTTGTCCGCATTGAAGCTGTGTTGAATTCGCAACCTGGTCAAGACTTCCAATTGATTAGCGGACGGGTAGGCCCGTCCGGGGGGGGGGCGGTAGATGTTGCGTCCCAAATGTATTTTTGAACGATCTTTGGTGTGGCAACATTCTATTGTCTTTTTGATGTTGACACTTGACATAACTTTTTGACTTGACAGATAGACTTTGCTTGCTTGTTGAAAAATGTCCGCGTCAGACCTGTTTATTTAATTGTAATTGGTAAAATATCGTTTGGAATCGCCGTTTGCAACCGATAATTGGGTCGCGATTAACTATTGTTTGAAGTTGTAATCCCCATTTGACGAAAACCCTGGGATATTTTTGGATTTATCGCCGGGTTGATGCCACCGCGTGGCACGCGCATTTGTTGGAAATAAGTAGTGATAAATAGCTTCAATCCGGTGTGAGTTTGGGCTGTGATGCTGTCTAGACCGCGCTACCATGGAGACTGGCGCCTTGTGAACGTTCTAGAACACGTGACTTACATCACACTTTTCAATTACTCACCTCATAATTACATACATACCACACTTGGGCGTGACCTAGGAAGGTCGAAGCTTGGCGAACCCAGCACAGAAGGTTAGTGGTAATAAGGTATTTATAAAGCCTCAGAGGCTATAGATTGTTGTCGGCCGGAGAGCCTTTTGTTTATTGTTGTTGAAAGCAACGGTAGAGCTCCACGAACCGTGGACTTGTTCAGACCGTCTGTGTCCAACTGTGTCCCCACGTTGTCGTCTTGGTGGGGCTTGCGTGTTTCGATGATCTCTGGGGCCATGCCGGTAGAGGCACTCATGCCGGACGGGCCCAGAGGGAGAAACCAGACCAAGAGGGACACACCGGGGGAAATGCGCGCCGCCTGGAGGATCGAGCAGCTAGCTCGAGCTTCTAGGCGGCGCGGGGCCCGGTCTCAGAGATCGGGTCAAGGGGGAGGAAAGGTTCACTTCCGGTATGCGTCTAATCTTTAGACGTAACCGTTTAGTGAACCAGGGGAGGGGAAATGGGGTGTAGGGATAGAGGAACTAACCTCTTTAAAAAAGTTAAAACGTAATGGCAGAAAAAGTTTTTGAAAAAGCTACCCAGGCGGGTCCCAGCTGTTCATCAGCTGGGGAGTCCCGCACCGGACACGTCCGGTCAGTCCCACCGTACTCTGGGGGGGACAACAAAACCTTTTACCCCAAGTTTGCCCCGGCAGTCGCCGCATCGAGCCAGGGAGGCTCACGTGCCCGTGAGGTGGAGTCGCTGGACTTGTCCAGCACGTCCACCTCACCGGCACCGAACATTGAGCGAGCGCAGAGCGCCGCTCCGCGGAGGAAGGGGGCGCTGGTGCTCGGGTCGGAGACCGACTCGGCATCGGACGCCGAGAGCTTCCAGAGCTTAGTCTCTGGGAGCGCAGTGAGGAGCGACGAGGGGGGCGCCGACAGGAGGAAGGAGTTCCTCAAGCGCCCCCGCGACGTTGAGTCGTCGTCGGAGGAGGGGCTTGTCTCGGCCCGCAAGATCCCCACTAGCGTGCGGGGTAAAGGCCGAGGCAAGACCTCGGGGAGGGGGCCTCCCTCTGGAGAGTCCAACACTGGTCTGGCCTCGAGCGAGGCCAAACTAGAAGAGGCCGTGGCGGCTGCCATCCGCACCATCTCGCGGAAGCGGAACCGCAAGAGTAAGGAGGACGCGATTGGTGAAGCCACGGCCTCCATCGTGGCGGCCGCGCGGACTTACGGCGGGGCTCCGGCTGCAAGGGACGATATGTCCGATCCGCGGCCGGAGGTCACCCGCCTGACTGCCGCCATTGAGGCTCTCCAGAGGGAGAACGCCGCCCTCAAGGCGGACCTGGCCGCAATCCGGGGAGACGGCCAGCGGGATGCGCCGCCGCGGGGCCAAAAGGAGAAAGGCCAGCCCACACCAGCGGAGAACTCGGTTCTCGACCTGGTGCGACAGGAGCTGGCCGCCTTCCAGCAGCGGTTCTCCGTATTGGAGAGCCGCGTCCTGCGACCCCCGCTGGTGGCGCCTTCGTACGCGGCTGCGGCCGCGTCCAAGCCTCCCCGGACGGCGACGAGGCCGCCTCAGGCGAAGACGGCCACTGGGCAGACGGCCCCAGCGACGGCGGCTCCTGCGAGGGCGAAGACGGCCCCGGCCAAGCCGAAACAGGGCCCACCAAAGCCGCCTCCGACCCCGACACCTGCGGGGCCGAAACAGGCGGCCAAAGGGAAGAAGGCCCAGGCCGGGAACCAGCCGTCCCAGCAGCCTCCTCCAAAGACTTCTCCGGCCGGCGCCGACTGGCAAGTGGCCGGGGAGAAGAGGAAGGCTGCTGGCGCAGCCAGGTCCTCGAGGAGAAGGGAGAGACGGCGGCGGCGAGACGCCGCGGCGCGATTGCGCGCCCCCAAGACCGCGGCTGTAATGATCACACTGCAGCCGGACGCGGTGAAGAGGGGCGTGTCGTACCGCGACGTGCTCGCGAAGGCGCGGCAGGTGATAGACATCACGGAGCTCGGCATCGTCGGCGGCCTCCGTCACCGGGTCACTGCGACGGGGGCTCGGATGCTGGAGATCCCCGGCGCGGCCAGTGGCCCTGCCGCTGACGCTCTGGCGGAACGGCTCAGAGCGTCCTTAAACGCGGAGGAGGCCCGAGTCTCCAGACCCACCAAGCGCACAGACATGCGCATATTGGGTCTGGATGACTCCGTGACGGCCGAGGAAGTGGTGGCCGCCGTAGCCAGGACTGGGGGGTGCCCTCCCGATCAGGTTAGGGCGGGCGCCCTGCGTCCTGGCTTCACGGGGGGCAAACCATTACGGTTAGCTGCCCCGTACCGGCGGCCAAAAAGATCCAGGAGGGCCGAAGGCTCCTGGTTGGTGGGGTGTCTGCGCAGGTGAAAGTCCTGGACCCCAGACCCCTGAGGTGCTTCCGCTGCCAAGTGGGCAACCATGCGGCATGCGTGTGCACCTCGGAGGTAGACCGCAGCGATAGGTGCTTCCGCTGCGGTCAGCCCGGTCACAAGGCCGGCTCGTGCTCCGCCCCGCCTCACTGCTTCGCATGTGAGGCGGTTGGCAAGCCGGCCAATCACCGGGCTGGGGGCAAGTCCTGCGCCCCACCCACCAAAGCCAGGCGCAGAGGTAGGCCCTCTGCCGCCGTCGTCACCGCCACCGCCGCCGCCGCCGCCGCCGTCGCTACTGCCGCCGCCGTCGCCGTCGTGGCTGAACCCCCGCGAGGGGCCCTGGAGGAGGCTGCAATGGATCCCGATTAATGGCCCCATTGCGCTTCCTCCAGGCGAACATCAACCACTGCGCCGCTGCTCAGGAACTTTTGCTCCAGAGCATGGCGCAGTGGTTGATCAACGTCGCCGTGGTCGCCGAGCCGTATTTTGTCCTGCCCAGGAACGACTGGGTGGCGGACTTGGACGGCTCGGTGACCCTCGTTTCGTCGGCCGCCGCCGGTACCCCGCCCCTCGATCGCGTCAAGAGAGGGCGTGGGATCGTCGCAGCACGGTTCGGAGAGATCGCTGTGGTAGGCGTTTATTTCTCCCCGAACCGAACTCTCGCCGAGTTCCAGAACTCCCTAACGGAGCTGGGAGACGTCGTCGTCGCCCTCGGTTCCCTCCCCGCCCTCGTCCTCGGGGACTTCAACGCCAAGAGTCCGGCTTGGGGTTCCCGGTCCACGGACTATAGGCGGGGCAGGATGCTCGAGCACTGGGCCCGTGCGCAGGGCCTGGTGATCGAGAACCGGGGTTCTGTCCCCACGTGCGTGCGGTTTACGGGCGAGTCGGTGGTGGACGTTACGTTCGCCACCCCCAGCCTGTCACCGCGCGTCACCGACTGGCGCGTTGTGGAGGAGGTGGAGACCTATTCCGACCACCGGTATATCCGGTTCGACGTCTCCGCCCAGACCCCAGACGCGCCGGTCCAACGGGACCTGAGTGGTCCGCGATGGGCGCTGAAGCAGATGGACCGGGAGCTATTCCTGGAAGCCTCGATCGTGCAGGCCTGGGGGTCACCCCCGGACAGGCCTGCCGACATAAACGACGAGGCGGAGTGGTTCCGGGAGGCCATGTCGGAGATCTGCGACGTGGCCATGCCCCGGGTCCGGCAAGGACGCGCCCGGCGTCAGCTGTACTGGTGGTCGAACGAGCTAGCAGCGCTGCGCGAAGCGTGCGTTGCGGCGCGACGCCGGTACACCAGGTTCCGCAGGCGCCGCACCCGACCTCCGGATGCGGCGACTGTAGAGGCGGAGCTGTACGAGGGTTACAGGGCAGCGAAGGCCGTCCTCCGAGACGAGATCTGGCGGGCCAAGGAACTGGCCCGGGAGGAGATGCTGGCGACTCTGGACGGGGACCCATGGGGCCGCCCCTACAAGTGGGTGCGAGAAAAGCTCCGCCCCTGGGCTCCCCCGTTGACGCAGAGTCTCCAGCCTCAGTTCTTGGAGGACGTGGTGAGCGCCCTGTTCCCATCGCGAGGGGAGCACGCTCCCCCGCCCATGGCTCCGTCTCCGACGGAACCTGAAGCTGGCGCAAACGCGGACCACAGCGACGACGACGTCTACGACGCTCCAGAGGTGACCGAGGTAGACTTGAGAGTGGCGGTACAACGGTTCAAGGCCAAAAATACCGCCCCAGGACCCGACGGCTTGCCAGGTAAAGCGTGGGTCCTGGCCTCGGAGACTCTCGGGCCTCGACTAGGGGGGCTCTTTAGCGCATGCCTGGAGAGGGGCCAGTTTCCGCTTCGCTGGAAGACGGGAAAGCTGGTCCTGATCCAGAAAGCCGGGCGCCCTGCGGACTCTCGGTCCGCATTCCGGCCCATCGTGCTGCTCGACGAGGTGGGCAAGCTCTTGGAAAGAGTGATTGCAGACCGCCTCTTCGGGCACCTGAATCGGGTGGGCCCGGATCTTGCGGAGTGCCAGTTTGGCTTCCGCAGGGGGCGCTCGACGGTGGATGCTGTCATGCGCGTGAGAGCCCTCACGACGGGGGACGCGGTATCCCGGGGCAGGGTCGTCTTGGCGGTGTCTTTGGACATCACCAATGCCTTTAACACCCTGCCCTGCAGTTGCATCAGGGAGGCACTCCGGTATCACCGGGTGCCGACCTACCTCCGTCGCATAGTCGAGGACTACCTGACGGACAGAGCCGTCATCTACCCCGGTCACCGGGGAGAGTGGAACCGGCGAGAGATGTCATGCGGTGTCCCACAGGGTTCGGTCTTGGGGCCGCCCCTGTGGAACATCGGATACGACTGGGTGCTGCGCGGCGACCTCCCTGACGGCGTCAGCGTAGTATGTTACGCTGACGACACGCTCGTCCTGGCGCAGGGAGAGTCGCACCAGGCGGCGGCCGACCTGGCGACGCAAGCGGTTGCGACAGTCGTTCGTAGGATCCGGCAGTTGGGACTCGACGTGGCGCTGCACAAGACCGAGGCCATGTGCTTCCATGGCGGTCGGAACGCGCCACGGTCCGAGTCCCACATAACGGTGAAGGGGGTTCGCATCGGCGTAGGGAGGACGATGAAGTACCTGGGACTCGTCCTCGACAGCCGGTGGAACTTCAGGGAGCACTTCCTGAGTTTGGCCCCAAAGCTGAACCGGGCAGCAGCCGCCTTCAGGCGACTCCTGCCTAATCTCAGCGGGCCAAACGCCTCCTGCCGAAGGCTGTACGCCGGCGTCGTGCGGTCCATGGCCCTCTACGGGTCCCCAGTGTGGGCCCTGTGCATCCGGACGCGACCACTAAAATTGGTCGCATGCCAGAGGGTCATGGCTATCCGAATTATCCGGGGATACCGCACGATCGCCGGCGAATCGGCCAACCTCCTTGCCGGATTGCTGCCCTGGGATCTGGAGGCGACTGCCCTCCAGCGCGTCTATGAATGGCGCGTGGAGGCGCAGCGCCGGGGCGTATCCCCGCTGCCTCGAGAAGTCGAGGCGCGGCGGGAAGAGCTCCGGCGCGATCTCAGGGCAGTATGGAGGGAACGACTGTCGCAACCGACGGCCGGGCACGCCGCAATTGCGGCGGTAAGACCCCTCTTTGAGGAGTGGCTAGATCGGCGTCACGGCGTCCTGACCTACCGCATGACGCAGGTCCTCACCGGACACGGAAGTTTCGGGAGGTACCTGTGTCTGATGGGAAAGGAGGAAACGCCTGGGTGTCACCACTGCGAGGGTCGCCCTGAGGACACCGTAGAGCACACGGTGCAAGACTGCCCCGCCTGGGCAGAGCACCGACGTGTCCTCACGGCGGCGATAGGCGGAGACCTCTCGCGCCCGGCATTGGTCGAGGCCATGCTGCGGGGCGAGAGGGAGTGGGAAGCGGTCGCCTCCTTCTGCGAAGCAGTCATGCTTCCGAAGGAGGAGGCGGGCCGCGTGAGGGAGAGGATGGCGTCCTCCCTCCAGCCCAGCCGCAGTGGTAGACGCCCACGGCGTCGGACGTCGGCCGACGATCTCCGGCCACCGTAGGCGCGGGCATGCGGACAGCGAGTAAAGGGCAACTCGCTGTCCGACCATGGACCATGCCCGGGTCGACGGCGCGTCGTGTTCCACGCGCGCCTCAAAGAGCGTCAGCAATATGACGAGGCCCCCCCATAGAGGGCCGAAGCCTGCCGGGGTCGTGGGACTCATCCCGCTACCGTGACCCCGGTACGTAAAGGGTTATTGAAGGAACACCGTGGATTTTAGTCAGTAAAAGTCTGACAGTCCCTCCCACCCTGCCCGGAGTGGGAGGACTTATTTGATAATTTTACCAAGATAAAAAAAAAAAAAAAGGGCTCCACGAACCGTGGACAAGTTCAGACCGTCCAGTTACCGTTGGCTGGCCTATTGTAGGACTGAACAATGGTACTGTCAAACTGATCTGATGATGGAGCCGGAAGATATGAACTGGAACTTCATGATGGAAAATCGTATCATAGCTGTTTTGGATTTTTTAGAAAACTCTTGTAACGCATTTTGGCCACGATTAGGTTTCAAGGTCTGATGATGAAGCCGGAAGATAGGCAGTGGCATTCCATGATGGAATATCGTATCATAGTCGTGTTTGCACTTATGAGAAAGTCCACGTAATGGACTTTGAACACAATCTCTTTTGTTTTATACGTGCATTTATAAAAGCGTGTTTTTCTAGTATTTTTAAACTATTAATTTATTTTATTAGTGATAGGCTCGCGCCTGACAACTATCTCCCTGATAGTAAGCAATAATGTAGTTGGTTACCTAGAAATAACCTATTCATCCAAAGACCCCTTGGTTATAGTACGGACAATGTACTTGATTTTTTTTTTCTCATTTCTCAGTGTACCATCATCCTTTCAGCAGTAGTTACCGGCGCGCGGTTTTACGCCTTCCACTGAATATTTAATCGAGATGAAGTGATAAAAAAATGTTACCTACTCGATTGGGATGCCCAATGGCCCGGGCAACATCGCGCTAAACCGGGCAATATGGGCTAAGTAGCTGGTACTGTTAAATAATGAAATAGTTCTGTAGCAGGTCTTAATTGGTGTGGAGCAAAGTTGTTAATATCGTGTTGTTAAACAACAGTTATTTGTAACTTGTTATCTAATCTGTTGGATTAGTTATGGTGTAAAATTTAGTGTCACGTTCGTGGGTAGGTATAGGTACCCAAAAAGTTCCCTATATGTTTCGTACTGCTAATGAAGCATTTAAACGTGTCCAATTGTTGATACTGTTTACTGATATTTGTTCACCAATATCTACACAATAATCCTAATTGTTTTTATGTTCAAAGACTGACGTGTTCACTAATAGTATCATTAGGTACTACCCCAATAACTTTAGTTCATTCGTGATTGCTTGCAACAGTGCTGATATATCGGAAACACAAAACATTAAGAATGATAAATATGCCGTTTTAAGTTCTTATTATATTCACTATGGAAAACTCCATTCCTTAGCCGTACGCACAATGAAAATATTCCGTAAACTTTTTGTGCATATGGGTGGGATGTCCACCGTGTAATGATGAACGCGCATCGCAGTTTGTCTAGAGGTCTGATGATGGAATGGGGTTGGTGGTTTTAGATTGTGTAGTTCCATCGCACACTCCCCGAAATTTAACCGATAGGTTGCAACACGTCGCCGACAATAAAGGAAAATGTTGCTATTACTACATAATCCTAAAACTCACGAACAAGTTTGTTTTCTTTCATGTAGGTAAGTGTAAATAGAAACGTTCGGAGTTAAAGCATCATTGAATTTTACGTCTCCAATTCGCGAACTAGTGTCAATTTCTCGTCCTTCCGTACACTTGTACATACAGTGTTATTTCGTTATCGACTCGCAGATCAGATTGCGTCGTGCTGCAACGAGCGGATTGTTCGACTCTTTCAACAAATTCTTCTCGAGGGCTATTTTGACACCTTATTTCTTTGAATTTTTCCTTGCAAGCCCGTAGCTACATTGTGTGTTCGTTTGTTTACTAGATTTTGTAAAGCTAAATGTAAGGTACCTGTTATAGCTAGCTAATTATAGTTAACAACATCTTGTTTAATCATTTCAGAATATTTAATATTTAGTTTTTACTTCAATTTGTTACAATTTTTATATGTATACTTTTATAAATGTATTTCTTATGTATTACTAGCTGACCCGCCACGACTTCGTTCGCGTGGTATCCTACTCCTACCCAACCGATACCCTACCCCTATCCTACCCTACCCCTACCCTACCCCTACCCTACCCCTACCCTACCCCTACCCTACCCCTACCCTACCCCTACCCTACCCCTACCCTACCCCTACCCTACTCCTACCCTAACCCTACGCTACCCCTATCCTACCCCTACCCTACCCCCACCCTACCCCTACCCTAACCCTACCCTAACCCTATCCTAACCCTACCCTAACCCTACCCTACCCCTACCCCTACCCTACCCCTACTCTACCCCTACCCTAACCCTACCCCTACCCTACCCCTGCCCTACCCCTACCTTACCCCTACCCTTACCCCACCGCACCCTACCCCTACCCTACCCCTACCACACCCCAACCCTACCCTTCCCCTACCCTACCCTACCCCTACCCTACCCCTACCCTACCCTACCCCTACCCTACCCCTACCCTACCCCTACCCTACCCCTGCCCTACCCCTACCCTACCCCTACCCTACCCCTACCCCTACACTACCCCTACCCTACACCAACCCTACCCCTACCTTACTCTCCATTTCTTCTTCGTTCGCGTGGGATGTTTTTCCCGCTTAAATCCCTATCCCGTGGGAATTCCGGGATAAAAACTATCCTATGTCCGTCTCCTGGCTCTAAGCTACCTCCATACCAATTTTCACCCAAATCTGTTCTGCCGTTCTTGAGTTATAAGTGGCGTAACTAACACGACTTTCTTTTATATATATAGATATACAAGTAAATAGTAAACCATGGACTACTCGCGTATTTATTTTCTCCTGCTGTGTCAAATCCATCCAAAGGTTGTTTGTAAAAGAACGCTTTTAGCGATAAGACCGTCCATTGTATCCCTTTGTAGTTTTCAAGTCCCGATTTAATTCTGTTATGGTCTACGAAAAAGAGTACATCAATCTATCTATCTTGGTAAATTTTCTAATAAAGTTGTTCAGAAAATTAAAGTAGAAGTATTTAAGGTGTCTGTAGCCACGGAATAGAAAATCTGTTCTGTGTCTGTGATTGTTGTTCTGGTGCCTACCTTAAAATTTTTCACGACTATCTAATGAAAACACGTTTTCATACTGAAAGATATTATAACAGTAATATTAACCCGTTCTAAACATTCTCAAGATCTTCGCCTTTTACTAAATTACATTTGATAAGTACCAGGTTGTCATGAGTTCAAGCAGTTTGTAGGCTCATTCAATTTCTTCCCATTCGTACATGTAAATGAAATTCGTACGAGTGAAACACAATTTTATGTTCGTAATGTTGTGTTAGCTGAAACATTTTAACTACATTGTGCAGCTCGACTTGTGGAACGTACAATTGCAGTTTTTAAAAGCATTTCTACGCTGAAAAATAATTTCCCTTTATATTTGTGAGATTTCGTTTAGAATATAGCTGCGCCATGACAGTTTGTTGTAATTAATTTCTTGTTCTGTTTCGGATGGTTTGTTTCCTTGTGTTGTTTAATTAACACTAAGTGTGTGGAGTATGTTAGCGCTGAAATGATGTGAAACAGTTAACTTGAATATTTTGGCTCCGATTTTACGAGGCTTTTGTATAACTTAGTGGAGGACAGATGGTGGTGAAAGCTTGTGGTGTTCTGCTACATCTGGTCAGTATTCGCCAGTAAAATGTACGCTACTAAAGTTAAAGATTAAAATGAAATTAAAGTCACATCGACAATGCAAGCGCATACCCGAACGTAACTCTCATAACTTCTTTTAATCGCCTAGAAGTATTTTCAACCGACGACAAAAAGAGGAGGTTATCAATTCGACGCGTATATATATATATATATATATTTTTATGTATGGTCATCGAGTACTCGAAGACGGCTGAACCGATTTGGAAAATTCTTTTTTTGTTCGAATGGGTATACTTCGAAATTGGTCCCATTGTCACAAAGTCAGGATCTGATGATGGGATCTTGGAGAAATCGAGGGCCCTCTTCAAATATTATAGGCACACCTATGGCGTTTTGGGTATTTCTTATAGTAACTTGTGCAGTTGCTCTCAAAAAGTACCATTTGGGGAAGTGGAACTGATGATGAAGACCACAGATGGCCGCCGAAACTACTCAATAATAAGTATTGAGTGGATTGCAATTCGATTACTTGAATATGGATGTTAAGCACTTTATGCTCGTCACAATGCATATGGTGATGTAGAGCTGATGGTGAAGTACCAGGAGAACTCCTCAACAATTAACGGCCCAGCATTGGGAAAAGCAATATTTTGTAAAAGGTTATAAGTAGTTGACATTTAGGCTCTTGTAACTAGGTAAATTAAAAATCATCCAACTAAAAAGAGTGAAATAAAAACTTTTTAAAAAAGAATTAAACCGACTCCCAAAAAACACTGCAAAGTGGAAAATAACTTTAATTTCGGAAGTCGGTGCCAAAAACTAAAAAACAAAACTAAAGACACCGACTACCGAAATTAAAGTTATTTTCCACTTTTCAGTGTTTTTGGGAGTCGGTTTAATTTTTTATTAAAAGGTTTTTTGTTGAAACAATTCAACACGCATACAATTGTTTGTTTTCATGATACGTTTATGAAAATATTTGGCACATGTGTTATCTTTGAGTGCAAAGATTTTGTATATGTAACATCATCGTCTGTTTAGCCTTATGTTCGGGTTGGCTTCTAGTCTAACCGAATGCAGTTGAGTACTAATGTTTACAAGGAGATACTGCCTGTCTATATAATAATATTTTATACTACACCTGCTTGGAAAGTACCTTGATACTTTAAAATTTACGGTAGAAGGTACGTTATTGCATATCGAACAAATATGCGGGGAGAAAACGCATCTGAGCGGGAGAGAAAAGTGTATGAAAATCCATTTCTTACGTGGTTTTTCTTTTTTAATTTTGGGTAAGACTATGCGCCGGTAACCTAAATGTCAAAAGCCAAAAAGTTTATACAGTGAGTTTTTATCTCCAAGTTCGCAAAATGACACTGGCCACTAGCTGTGTGTTGGATGGTGTCGGGCTGGCAGTGCGACCGTGCGGCGGCAGGATAAACAATTTGAAAAAAGAACATGTGAAAATTGCAGACGCCATTGGCGCCATTTTCAATTTGTATATACCTTAATTAACTCAGTTAATGTTGATAAATTAATCTTATCAGGCGATTATAACATACCGGCTGCTAATTGGATTACATTTAATCTGTCTCATAACTTTTTAACGCGTCTGGGCACTTCTTCTATTCGTGACCGGTTAAGCTTCACTAACTGCAACAATTTCAATATAAATTTCAATTAGTAAAGATTTAGTTTTTTATTTTCCTCGTAGGTGTAGTATAAAGCACTATGTATCACTCGAGAGAAAGTGCGATTCCCGATCTCGGTTGTTTTACGACACCCTCGACGGTAATCGGTCACTTTCTCCTCTCGGTGAACAATGTACTATTTTTTTATTGTCTAACTTGGGCTAGCTTACATTTCAGGGTTGACATAGCACAGGCATTAATTGTGTCTTAATCTAGATAATGGGTTGAGTTCTGATTTCCCAAATAGGCTACAAAATAGTCTGTGTTTAGGAAATACAGTTCCGGACCCCAGTGTTGGACATATTTTACAAATAGCACGCACGCCCACGCAATAAATTAAATATTTGCAATAGAAAAAAAAACGCATGACTGGTGAATAAAATAGCATGCATAACTAATAATAGAGCTATTTCTAAATTAAGTAAAAAAATAGAAAATAAAAATATTGGTATAGTTAGTATGTTAGTATGTATTGATCGCAATATTTATCAAGATGACATAAATAATACACTATCGGACATAATTAACTGGCTTGATAAAAATAATTTAGTTATTAATTTAAAGAAAACCAAAATAATACAGTTTCACCAAAGAACTGAAGTACCAAAAGTAAATATTAGACATAGTAACTGGGACATTGAAGAAGTTAAAGTAGCAAAACTCTTAGGTTTACTCCTTGATAATCAGCTTAACTGGAAGGCCCACATAGAGGACCTAAGTAAGAAAATAAATAAATCAGCATACGCACTTTTCCAAATTGCAAGAAAAGTTAGTATGGATGCGCTGCTAGTTGCATATCACGGCCTAGTAGCCGCAATTTTGCGATATGGTATTATTTTTTGGGGCAATTCTACTGATAAAGATATCGTTTTTAAGGCACAAAAAAGATGCATCAGATCGATGAGTGGTCTGAAAATTGATGATAGCTGTGTACCAATTTTTGAATCGCTGAAAATACTAACCTTACCCTCATTATATATTTTTGAAATTAGTGTTTTCGTCAAAACAAACATGAGGTTCTTCGAAAAAGTGTCAACTTTACGAGATGTAGCGATTCGTAGCCAATACGCAAACTCTTTGAGTAATCAGCGTTGTAAGACAGCCTTAGTGAGAAAGAGCGTCTTAGGCATGGCACCGCGCATTTACAATAAATTACCAGATAAAAAATTGAATGCTACACAATTCAAAACAAAATTAAAGCTGTTGTTAATTGAAAAATGTTATTATACGATTGATGAATTTTTGAATGATAAACTAATATAGACTTATGAATATTGACATATTATACCTATCAAATAATTACCTCTCGCATGATTAATTTTTTTTTTTTGTTTGTTTTACATGCAACCATATATTTGTATGCCTCTTGGCATAACATAGCGACTATCTTTAATTTAAGAACTGTATTCACTACCTATGTTACACAAATAAAATTGATTTGATTTGATTTGATTTGATTTGATTTGTTTGATTGGTGTGTTTAATGTTCTGTGTGTGAGATTTTGTGTTGTGTGTGTGTGAACCCACACATAAAACAACACGCACACCACACACAATGTGGTGTGCGTGTTGTTTTATGTGTGGGTTTTTTTTCTTGTGTGGTGTGATATTGTGAGATGACTTATTAATGAACTCTTCCATTTCTTGATAGGTAAGGGTTTATCTAACCTCTAGTAGCCGGGTAACGTAAGACTGGTGACAGATATGACCCGTCAGCCTTTAAAACAAGAGTGAACAGGCATCTTCTGGGCTCGCTCGTTCGATTGTAGACCTCATCTTACACTTACCATCAGGTGTGATCGAGGTCAAGAGCGGGCTCATTCGTAATAACAAAAAGGAAAAAGAACCGTTTTCTGACTACCCGTAACTAAAAAGATGTAAAAATGACAGCCGTGACCAACAAACCCGTTTTCCGAGGCACGAGGAGTCTTGATATATTATGATAGGCATCCATACGCAGACCGAATTTGGCACGCGTAACTTTGAAGATCGACCCGTATGCCTATTATTATTTGACTACGAGGTCCTCTATTTGTGTAATATACTATATTTTTTTATTCAGAATAGGCTCGCGTTTAACCACCACCTCAGCTGATGGTAAGCGATGATATGGTCGAAGATGGAGCACGCTTGCCTAGAAATAACCTATTCACTCTTGACTTAAAGACGCCCAGGTTATAGCGATCAGAAAACACAGACTTCGGCAGGGAATTCCACTACTTAAGGGCTCTACCCACTACAACGTATCATACTATGACCGTAATAGGAACGTGTCAGGATCGGAAAGAAACACGATTATGCTCTACTATCAACTAGAGCGCCCACTAGAGCGTATCAATTACGTATCAAAGCCGTATATATCGGCTTTAATGACGGGAGCGTCGGTATATTATCTCATAATCATCCGCATGTCATACCCGTGCTTAACGGTTTTAGTGACGGGAGCGTCCGCATATCATCTCCATATCATCCGAGTGCTAAATTCGAACGGTCCCTGTTGTCGTCTTTGTAGGCAATACGTTTATAACGGCCATCGTACGCGGTTATAACCCGGGTTCACCGCCTGCGCGCACTGGTGTGACAACGTCGCGTGCCATGCACGGAGCGTATCGCCACCAGCAAAATATTCTCGCCGACAATTGTTGACACTCCGTGCATGCCACGTAACGGTGCTGATCGGTGACGGAACAATGTAGTGGGCATAGTCTCATACTTTTCAAGACAAATATTTTTTTTTTGCCTGACACGCTTATTAACCTGTTACGGTCGGTACGGTCGTTGTAGTGGGTAAAGTCCTTTAGCCGTAGGCACAATGAAAGTATTCCCAAAACGTAATATTAGTCCGATAGCAGTAACCTCCTCTCATAATTTTCTCTCCCAGCATTTTCCTAGCTACACCAAAAGCGAGTACTCCATAAATAGCTGCCGAAACTCATGCGATGAATTATATCATCGCTCAGTTGAATTATAGCGTCACATCGCGTTCAACTTTCTCCATCGCTGGCAAATTTGTTCCGTTGCTAACGAGTTTGGCGTCTTAGTTTCTTTTTGTAAAGTAGGTTAAGGTAGGAGATACATTTGTACGGAATGTAATGTGTGGAGGGAGGGAGGGGGGAAAGAGCAGTAATTAGTGTCAAGGTCTGGCTGGCTGGAAGAAAATGAGGCGTGGCGAACATTCTTTGCCGTATCTTGAGTATCCTATTCTATTCTTCTAATTGAATGAATTTGAAAATATTTTTCTATGCCATAGTGGCCGTGGATGGGTAAATGATAGAGTATTCGGGTCGGTATTGTGAAGTAGTTATGTTGGGATACAAATAAGTACAAAAAACTTTTTACATTTAGGCTCTTTTAACTAGGTAAATTAAAAATCGACCAACTAAAAAGAGTGAAATAAAAACTTTTCACCAAAAAATTAAACCGACTCCCAAAAACACTGCAAAGTGAAAAATAACTTTAATTTCGGTAGTCGGTGTCTTTAGTTTTGTATTTTCGTTTATGGCACCGACTCCCGAAATTAAAGTTATTTTTCACTTTGCAGTGTTTTTGGGAGTCGGTTTAATTTTTTGGTGAAAAGTTTTTATTTCACTCTTTTTAGTTGGTCGATTTTTAATTTACCTAGTTAAAAGAGCCTAAATGTCAACCACTTACTACCTTTTACAAAATATTGCTTTTCCCAATCCTGGGCCGTTAATTGTTCAGGAGTTCTCCTGGTACTTCACCATCAGCTCTACATCACCATATGCATTGAGACGAACATAAAGTGCTTAACATCCATATTCAAGTAAACGAATCGCAATCCACGAAATACTTATTATTGAGTAAGTTCGGCGGCCATCTGTGGTCTTCATCATCAGTTCCACTTCCCCAAATGGTATTTTTTGAGAGCAACTACACAAGTTACTATAAGAAATACCCAAAACGCCATAGGTGTGCCTATAATATTTGAAGAGTTCCCTCGATTTCTCCAGGATTCCATCATCAGATCCTGATTTGGTGACAATGGAACCAATTTCGAAGTATACCCTTTCAAAAAAAAAAATAATTTTCCAAATCGGTTCAGCCGTCTTCGAGTAATCGGTGATCATACATAAAAAAAAATATACGCGTCGAATTGATAACCTCCTCTTTTTGTCGTCGGTTGAAAATCTGGAGTAGACGATTACACAAATGTTACCTACTGATATTGTAAACACTGTCTGAGTCTGAGTTAAACTTTAAACCACTAAACCAATTTTAATGAAATTTGGTACAGACGGTGCTAAGGTCTTGGAAAATGATAAAAGCTACGTCTTTTCACTCTGAACAGACTTGGCCGCGGCCGAAAGTTACTATGAAATAAAAAAATATTACGATTTACATACATAGAGTATTTACTTTATCACGTCTCAACACCTTAATAGAACATTAACGAAATTTTAAGCAGTCATAAACTATAGCTTATAAATATAACATTATTTTAATCTTGGTAGTATATTCCCTTGCAATCAATTCAAGAGAACCGCGGGCGAAACTGCAGAAAAAATTAAGGCACATTTAAAAAAATATAGATTTTATTAGGTACAAATACAGCTAGACTATCACACAATTTCGTTAACAAGTACAATATGGCCAATAACAAGATTCTACAGATATAATCGCAAAGATCATATATACCTACTAAAAAAAATTAGTAAGCTCAATACACATGAAATATTAGAGAACAGGGAAAGATAATAAAAGATACCATTGATACAACCACTTCTTTGACAACCTATTTAATGCAACCATAAATTACCTAGTTACAACACAAACATTAAATCAGTAGGACACAAACATTATCACCGTAGTCACTTATGGATTTTTAATTATTTAATTAACAATAAAAGCCCAGTAAATTATTAGCAGCAAAACAGGCTCCACAAAACACCACAGCTTCAACCGCAATAATTTATCATGACTAATCCCTGCCACATAAAATCGTGATAGTGTCAGTATTTATGGTAATAGCACCGTGTCTGCCCCTGGCTATAAAGCAGCTTGAAGAGTGGCCGGCGAGAGCCATGGGTCACTGGTGTTAGAGGGCTTGGACATGCACTTTGGAAGGCGGTGTGGGACCATGGGCTGATGGTGTTGAGTCCATGGTTTTTAATCTCAAATAATTACATTAAATTATGCGTCGTTATTTTGTCTTTGTTTGTGTTTAGTGACAGTGAATAGTGCAAAAGTGCTACCAAATAAACACAAGAACGAAGTGTATTCCCCTTAATAGTGCTATTGGCCACATTCTATGTTAAGATAATTTAATAGTTTAAGTTAAATTTATATTACTTATTAGTCTATACAACGTGTAATTTGAAGGGTATATACATACTAAGTGCATGGCTTCTTTGGAGGATAACAAACGATATGGCAATGGTTTGGTAATCCTAACTCTACGTGTGTAGAACTTATTACAAATTCCAATACACTGATACCAGAGACCGAATTTTTCAAATTTAGAAGAACGAAAAGAATTATCGTGTTATTGGCAAGTGACGTGGAAAGTTATTGACCCTCGTAGTGCTGTGACACGTTTGTTATGATTGGTATTCAAGAAATATGTGAAACCAATAATTCGGTATCAATTCTTTGAGTAGTGTAGTAGTATTTTGTGCTGAAACTGTGCATAGAGACTCCATACCAGATGATGTCTTCAGCCCTTTTGGATAGATATGGGGTTTCTGTTACACGTTGCATAAGGCTAGATTGTACTATGATTAGGGTTAATTTTTTTAAATTGTCTTTTTAAGACAAGTATCATAATATTTACAGAATGGAATAAGGCATTACTTTACGGAAACCCATACCAATCTAATACTTCAGAAAAATAAAGTGTTAATTCCGCCAAAAAGTAGACTATGCGTAGTATGGTTTGCTTGCATGTGGTATGTTTTTATTGGATCCCTTCTGCATGTGTATATGATTGCGGGCGGGAGGTTGGTGCTGCATACTGCATGCAAGATTGACCATCTGGTTCTTGACGAAATTAACGTTAGATATCTTTCTGAAGTACATTCTTTGATATTATCATATTGGGGTAAGTTTCTAGTCTAACCGGCTGTATATACTTAACATGGAGGTGTTTTTAGGGTTCCGTAGCCGAATGGCAAAAACGGAACCCTTATAGTTTCGTCATGTCTGTCTGTCTGTCCGTCCGTTCGTCCGTATGTCACAGCCATTTTATTCCGAAACTATTAAGACTACACATGTGAAACTTAGTAGGTAGATGTATTCTATAAACTGCTTTCCGATTTTAGGATAAAAAAAAAATTAGGGGGCTCCCCATACATGGAACTGAAACTATTTTTTTTTTCATCAAACCTATACGTGTGTGGTAAATACCACACATAGGTATAGGTTTTTATGGACAGGTCTTTTAAACCACTCAGGTTTCTACAACCACAGGTTTTCTATAACCACTTTTTCTTAAAGTCAATCATTTAAAAAATATATGCTTCCAAAGTGGTAGTTAAAATGTGTCTCCCCCTCTAACTTGTATAATAATGGAGTGAAAAATCTAAAAAAAATATATGCTGTAGATATTAATAAAAGCTTTCAAGGAAAATTAGTTTGAACAATATCAGGTCAGCAGTTTTTGAGATATTCAGCATCAGGTCAGCATTTTTCCTTAGAAAAAATGTAAAAATTTCAAAATAAGTTTTTTTTTGAAAAATCTTGAATTCTTGAACCTACTGATCCGATAATACAAATATGCAGGAGTGACATAAAAAAAAACGAGAAAAAAGCACAAATTGTAGAAATGGCAGCTGATTTTGTAAGAGTAGATACGATTTTTATTTAAAATATCAATAATTTGATCATCCATGGGCATTATGGATCATTTACCCCACCTATATGCCATATGCCCATGTATGGCGATATAGGTGGGATAAATGATAGATGATAATCTGACAAAACGACAGTTTCAGGGTTATCCATTATTTACGCCACACCCTATATCTATAGAATGTTACGTTACGTTACGCCATTGTCGGGTTCATTTTATGTAGCAAGTTCATACGAGGAAAAATGCCATATCTCTATATGAGCCAATGAGATCATCAAAATCAGAAGCATTCCTATGCAGTTCCTACATAGAAGCCTTCTTTCAAATAGACGACAATAACATCGGGAAGCGTGTCACCGAGTTTATTACACTTTTTATATGACACCACTTCGCGACACCATAAAATATTTATATTTTATAGATACTAATAAAATATTTACGTCGGTTCGATCCGGGTACTTGAAACTACCTGAAGAATAAACAAAAATATTTCATTCAGCATTTCATTTTATATGTATTATTAAATTCTTCCGGAAATGTATTAAATAAAATTGTGATTTAAGGTTACAATTTCAGTGCTCTACATTTTTATTTGAGAACTTCTTCGTATTGTTATGTGGGTCGTCCACATAACAAGAAGAAGTGTCAAAAATGATAACGGGTTGTTATGTTTTAGGGTTATGTGAGAGTTTATAAATGTATATATATATTTTAGGATACCTATCTACCTACCTATCTACAGATTTTATGATATATGATTTTACAGATGTCAAGCAGTTTGAGTACTTGTGTGGCCTACCCAAACGTCCGTTGGTATTTTTTGTCAAATTGTTGAGCTCCTTAAGTTCTAAGTTGAGCTACACGATAACTGACAAATGCTTGCACTGTCTGGACAGGTCCGCTCAAATTTGCGTGGTTATTTCCTCAAAAGAATACCACAGACATGAACCTACATGCTTCTCATATAAAAATACAAATTGTCTGGACTTTAAAAGAGACTATGACCTCTGAGTTTGTTTCGGTGTTTCTTCTCAGAGTAGTCAGTTAGGAAATACCGGCCTCATCTAGCTAAACTTAACACGCAAAAAAACATGACGTGTAAAAGTATTATTTATAACCAATTTACAAAATAAATATTTCATTTCATTTCATTTCATATGAATTATACTTTAAGTACTTCTTTAATATTAATTTTCTTATGAGCAGTGTTGGTACAGTAGTTACAGGCATGAGTCGTGAGTAGTGATCGTTGGTTCGAACGCCGGCAGTCACATTACTATTATGTTGATTATGTTATGTAGCCTATATTTTTTATTTATCAGTTCGTGGTATCGAACTGAAAAATAAGAAATAACACTATAAGCTAGAAGCTAGAGAGCTTTATCAAAATAGAGTTTTCCACAAAAAATATCTGTTTGTTAATTTCTAAAATGTAAGTAAGTCTTTTTTCTTACACACACAAAATAAACATAAAAACGAAAGTCACATACATCACCTTATTAATTAATTTTCGCTAAAACAAGTTCTTGGCTGCGAATCTGCGAGAAAAAAATATCAGCTTCAGCTCTACTCGACAAGTTGAAGGCGCCGCAAACTTTGAGAAACGCTGTCAAAACTTATAAAAGTCTGCCAAGCGATGGAAGTTGGGAAAAATCTGTATCGGGCGTCGATTTAATAAATATCTCCATTCTGTGAAAAATTGTGCATAGTGGAGAGTTCTGGTATCGTAGAAACAAAAAATGTTTTACTGGAGTTGTAGGACCGAAGTCAAAGTCAAGTAATTTATTTCAGTCAGCATTGTTTAGATAACATTACGGAATTTGATGAGTGTTTGAGTGAGATTGTAGCAACGATTGAATCTATTGGTATTGAGTCTGTGTTCATTTTGGGTGACTTTAATGCTCATCCCGGAGAATTGTTCGGTAAGGAGTTGCATGCTTTTTGTTTGGAACAGAAATGGGTTTGCGCAGATGTAACTACGCTTGGTCTGGGGAGCAATAGCTATACATTTGTAAGTGATGCGCATGGATCGAGGCGCTGGCTGGACCATTGCTTGGTTACTGAAGCTGCGTGGCAGTCGGTCAGTGATGTTACGATATGTCATGATGTTTACTGGTCTGACCACTTTCCTTTAAAAATAAAATGTAACCCAAGGCTAACTCGAGTGAAGTCTGATTTGTATTGTATAGATACTAACAATATTAATACAAAAATTAAGTGGGGAGAACGAAATACTTCACAGATAAATATTTATCAACAAACTTGTAATACTGTTTTAAAAACCATTGATTTCCCCACGGTACTCGCTAAGTGCTGTGATAAAATGTGTACAGATGTCAGACATAGGTTGGTTATCGACGAGCTATACCAAAAAACTATTAGTACACTTCAGGATGCAGCCATTCAGAGTTATGAGTCGGGGGGGGTCGGGAAGAGAAAGCATGTGTTAGGATGGAATAAATATGTCAAATATGCTCACAGGGAGGCCCGTGTGAGTTTTCAATTATGGAAATTGAATGGAATGCCCTTACAGGGCCTTGTTTATGATAAAATGAAAAGTGCTAAAAAAATGTTTAAAAATCAGTTAAGGTATTGCCAAAATAATAAATCGCAAATACAAATGGATTTAATAGCCAAGAGGCACGCCCAAAAGAACTTTAAAAGTTTTTGGAAACAAACGAATAAAACTAATCCTAGGCCGAGCCTTCCTGTGAGTATTGATGGTGAGACGGATACGGAGCGCATAGCTAACATATTTAAGGACCATTTTGCGATACCTTCTGAGTTTACGGGTATTCAATGTCGAGCCGAAGTTAGAGTGCCTGTGCTGTTTCCCTTGGGGTTTACTGCTAAGGAGGTGAAAAAAGTGGTACAAAGTTTATCCAGACGTAAGTCGCCGGGTCACGACGGACTTGGTGTTGAGCATTTGTTATATGCGGGACCTCACGTCTACCGAGTGTTGGCAATGTTCTATACGTTTTGTATCCGTCATACGTATTTGCCAATGGACCTTATGAGAACCGTGGTGGTGCCAGTGGTAAAAAATAAAACAGGCGATATAGGGGACAAAGCCAACTATAGGCCTATCTCGCTGGCCACTATAATCGGGAAGGTATTTGATGGTTTGCTTGAGCGTCGCCTTGCTGGATATTTAAGGTTACATGACGCACAGTTTGGGTTCAGGAAGGAATTGTCAACTGAATCTGCTATTTTGGCACTTAAGCAAACTGTTAAGTACTACACCGATAGAAAAACACCAGTATATGCGGCTTTTCTCGACCTCTCCAAAGCTTTTGACCTTGTTTGTTACGACCAACTATGGTCAAAACTTGAACTATTGGAAGTACCAGAGGAGCTTATTGATGTTTTGAAGTTTTGGTTTAGTTCGCAGACTAACAGTGTTAGGTGGGCTGGCGCTCACTCTGAGGCGTACACTTTGGAGTGTGGTGTTAGGCAAGGTGGGTTAACGTCCCCAGTTTTATTTAATGTTTATATGAATCAATTGATTGATGAACTCAGCAAAGCCAATGTCGGGTGCTCTATTGATGGCACGATGGTGAATAATCTCAGTTATGCAGATGATATGGTTTTGCTGAGCCCATCAATCAGTGCCCTTAGAAAATTATTAGTTGTTTGCGAGTCCTATGCTGCTTCACATGGGCTCACTTATAATGTTAAAAAAAGTGAATTAATGATTTTTAAATGTGGGTCTAGCACATTGGATAATGTTCCTTCAGTGACTTTAAACGGAACAACTCTGCAGAGAGTTTCAGAGTTTAAATACTTGGGACATATAGTTACGGAGGACTTATCCGATGACGCGGACATAGAGAGGGAGCGTAGGGCGTTGGCGGTTCGGTGCAATATGGTAGTCCGCAGGTTTGCACGTTGTAGTAAGGGTGTTAAAGTTTCGCTTTTTAAAGCATTTTGCCAAACTTTCTACACGTGTAGCTTGTGGGTGAAATATACGCAGCGGGCCTACAACGTCCTACGCGTACAGTATAATAATGGGTTTAGGATGTTGATGGGGCTTCCGCGCTTCTGTAGCGCTTCGCAGATGTTCGCGGAAGCCCATGTTGACGACTTTCATGCTATTATGAGGAAAAGAACAGCGTCAATTATTGGCCGGTTGCGTGGGAGTTCCAACGGCATCCTATGCACATTAAGTAGCAAAGTGGATAGTCCATTTGTAAAGCACTGGGCGCAAAGGCACGTGCCTGTTTGTAAGAGGCAGCGTGTGTATTGATAATGCATATTTAAATTTACTAACATAGTTTTTTAAGTAATTTTTGCTACTAACACTATGGATTATTTGTATTTGTTGATCCGAAATAAAGAAAATTATATATATTATATATTAAAAAGCACTTTTGAACGTTAAGAATAGTGGTGGTAATAGGCACGACTTATTGTTTATAGGTTGCGAGTTTGAACCCAATAGGCTTTTTGTAATTTCCATCATTACCCACCGTTCTCAGTATAGTGATGGAAAACATCTAAATGTGCCTGTGTCCCAGCCCATTTCCATTTCGTGGTCTACACTTCATTATGTATCTTTTTACCCCACTGGCCGTCTGATCTTCATGCTTCGTCGCCTATCATTGCCATTTCAGCTTACTATACGCAGCGAGTCATTCAGGGAGTCATTGTATGCATGCACTGGACCGATACGTTGCCATCCATGGGGAGGAATTATGTTCAGCCACAGGTTGAGATAACGATGCTGATATTTTCTTAATTACACTAACGTACAAACAACTTACACTAATAATTTACGTGATTGCAAGGAAGCAATTTATATTGCATTTTATTTATGTTAGGTATTTAGTGACAGAGATTTTTCGCAGTGGTTTGATGCGTGTTGTCAGTGGATAGCTGATTCAACGGCGTGTCTTTTGTTTCTATATTTAAATGTATCTAAAACGGCAAGCCGATAAATTGCGGGTTTAATCATTAAAGCTGACGACTCGATGGTAAAGAAACCTAGAAATTCTGCCACGTCTTAATCCTTTCTTTAATCTATGTTCCCAGTATAGTGGTTGGGTAGTGAAGAATTCAATCCCGAATCAAGAGTCCGCTTTGCGACTAAAATGTCGAAAAAGAATTGTTTTCAAACGTAATCTAAGATATGTAGAAACAAGTTTAAACTTATAAAAATACTGAACGCTTTCGCGCGGGGTCGATCTCACAGAAAATCCAGTAGATATGAAATTGACTACTTTTGTTGAGAACGGAAATATAGAATACGGTTACGATATAGGTAAATATGTGCTGTTGTCGTATTCTGAATGTCAGACAGATGGAGTATATTATATTTTGCAAACTTAACACGTTCGCTGACAGAACGTCGTTAGGCAGGAAATTAAAATAGTGCGTTATGACAGTACGTCGATGAACGGGCCACTGTCGTGGAAAATTCTACTGTCGTAATGTGGTATCAGGGTAAGTGCTCACTGTCAGCGAACGTGTTAACAGTTGTGTTGAACGAAAGTATATTAAGCCACTTCTCAAGAAGTAGAAAGTGGCGATGGTCATTATTGTTATAATGTCAGTACCTAAGTGTTTGAGGAACACGTTGAGATTCATTGTGCCTCAGAAAGCATTTTGAACCGTTGATACCGGATATTATTTGTACAGCTCTGACAGTCATAATACGGGTACTTAGAAGCCAGAAAATCCTCTTACAGGGTTAGCAGAGTGGATGGAGCGTAACTTTTTCCTATTTTGTATTATTATTATTAAACATATCATTCAAAAGTTCAATATGTAGAGTCACAAATAGGACTTGAGTAATATTTTTTTTTGTTTTGAAGATGTGGCAGGTATCCGATTTCTATGAAACTTATAACAATAAAATCTACACATTAAGTGCTATTTTTCAGAATTTTTTGAAAGCGTTAGAACTTACTAATTATAGGCAAGAAAAAAATATTACTATTACAAAAATATTTATTATTAGCAAGATAATTAAGATAAACATATGTAATATTTGTCATAATATTGTCTGTAGTTTGGCTTTAGAATCACATTCGTAGCTCTATTAGTTTTAGAGAATGAATAGTTTAAAAAATTTGCTGCTGTCAGGTAATTTTTCAAGGTCACGCAATGACAGTAAGAGATCGGCAGTCAAAAACTACATAAATAGTAATGTAAATGAGTAACGTACGTACGTACGTACTTAATGCTTAACCTGCTATACCCTTTGAACGGACCTGTCCAGATAGTGCAAGCATTTGTCAGTTATCGTGTAGCTCAACTTAGAACTTAAGGAGCTCAACAATTTGACGAACAATACCATAGTAAGGACGTTTGGGTAGGCCACACAAGTACTCAATCACACAAGTACTCAATCATCGGCAACTGAAATTATTTTTGTCATACAACAATCTGTCAACACCTGCTTAAAACAAAGACAAACGAATTCCTTTATCGACAAAGTTCTTACAAACAAACACGGTCCGAAATCTTAAGTATTTACTTCTTAACCACTTAATAACGGACCAATAACTTCCAGTGCTCAAACAACTTTGCAAATGCGATAAACATCAAACAAGAGCTGTTTATTAAGCCACAATTACGGAAGTCCCAATTTTTGGTCCAAGAACTGGTATCCTTGTTTCCTAAGTAAGATCTTAAAGGACCATCCTATTTGTAAGAGCGAATAACCCGTGATTGAGGAGGCTGTAATAAAGGGGAATAATGTTCGACTCGACTAGTTACAATGTGGAGAGAGGCAGTTTAGTAGGCACTTGATTACTGGACTTGACGCGGATTCAATTGTATTTAGCTGAGTTCTGTAAGTGACAAGGGGCAATGAGGTGATTAGTGAGTTTATAGTCAAAGTTTAAGGTCAAACAAAATCATTTTATACGGGTGTGTTCACGCTTTTGTATTTTACCAAAATTATAATAATTTATTTGTGGTTCGTTTACTTTCACACTTGGGTTAAAGAGAAGTTTTGGGTTCAATCTCTGCATAATAATGAATTAGGCTGTAATTATTATTAAAAGAGACTCTCCGTCCAACGACTTCGTTGTCGTGTGGGAATGGAAATTACCAGTCGGGTTTTTCCCACGTAAATCCCGATCTCGCGGCAATTCCAGAATGAAAAGTGGCTTATTAGGTATGCCCTATAACTTCCCCCAACTTACAGTGAAAATCCCAGCAAAGTCGGCTTATCGTTTTAGAGATTAGAACGGACTAACAGAAAGACAAACAAAAAAAAAAGGATAGATCCTTTTAATGTCGTGTTAATTCTATGAGCGCTTTGAGAAAACACAGAGAGTTATTTCAAAATTGCAGACAGGCACGTCATTTTTGTTTTTTTTTTTAACCGAAGTTAGGCCTTTCTAATTGCGACTAGAAGACAGTATATCACTTATGGATGGTACTGATTATACTAATCACAATTCTATTGCCAATGATCTAATTTGTTTCACTCAACCTAAGAAAAAACCTTTGAAAGTACTAGGCTACCATAAGTATCAGACGAGTTGAATCAAGCCTCAGCCTCATTTGTACAGATCGGTGTTCCTACGCGCCAGCGCTGGACGCCTTCCAACCACAATTACTGCTCACTACCAAGATATATTAATCAGTTTCATGGGTATTTAGCTGCATACGTGGTGCTTCAGTGAGCCTGAAGTGGTTGGAAATGTGTAGTGTTTTCAGATTAACACAGCTTGATAACTTAACACGTTCGCTGACAGTACGTCGTTAGGCGGGAAATTCAAATAGTGCGCTATGACAGTACGTCGAGGGATGGGCCACTTATTTTTACCTAAAAGTAACCTATTCACTAGGTTATAGCTATCGGGAAACATAGACTCCGACAGGGAATTCCACTCCTTAGCCGTACGCACAATGAAAGTATTCCCAAAACGTATAGTGCGTATGGGTGGGATGTCCACCATGTAACGATGGCGCGTCGCCGTTTGTCTTGTAGTCTGATGATGGCACGGGCTTGGCGAAATTAGATTGTGTAATTCCATCGCACAGTCTCCGAAATGTCACCGATAGAAAACCGATTACCGATTTAATTTAAGCATTACTTTAGACAGCATCGAATCCATTTTAAATTCGGATTATTTCCACATAGCAAAGATGACAAAAAAAATGGTTTATAAAATGCCCGCTGTGTCGCGTTTGCATCGTTTCAATAGTTCAGAACGTTTCAATCGCGGTTCAAACAAAAAGAGCAATCAATGCACTCATCGTGAAGTTATTTCGCAAGTGTCGTTGTCCAGTTATGCGAATAGTTGACCTCCTTTTTGTGTTAGAAATTGAATTTGAACTTTTTGGACAGTAAGGGGTGAAGTGTGAAATTTTATTTTCCTTTGTTCCTTGTTTTGGCGAGCTGGCACGTAACACTCTTCGTGTTTTGACATTTTACTTTAGAATACAAAACAAAAGCTGTATAATTATAATCGTATTACGAAATTATAAATTTGAAATGTTTTATTTTACCTGGCAGCACAAAATTAAACTTCAATATAACTTTGACTTTAAATTCATACATAATTCACTTAGGGTTCTGGGACTTTTAAGCCTATTTGCTTAGTTTTGTTATTAAGTTCGGCTTCAAAATATATATATCCCATTTTGTATTTGTATAAGACTATGAGACTAATAAGAGCTGCTCTATGAAATTGTTCAACAAGTCCTATTCTTACTCAATCCTACTCAAATGTCCCAAGAGCGCAATCAATACAATATCAAGCCGGATCAATTCAATAATTCGCTTAGGATGAATTCTATTTACAGCTTATTAGTGTCTCTATTCGGCAGATCGGGAACATTTGTAGGTACGTATCAGAAGCCCTGATAATGATAATCCTTAAATTACTCACGAATGTCTTCTACTATTAGGCTAAGTATAAAGTGGATTTAAGATGTACGAGATAAGCGGGTTTCTCGGATTTAATGATAAGATCCGTTTATGTTTTGTTCTAGATGGGATTCATGGTGAAGCTAACCAATAGCCACACAAGTCGATCCTGAAGTTTAAAATAAGTTGGAGTAGGTACTTATTTTAATTTTTTTTTTTTTTTTTGCAAAAACTAAAACCGACTTCCTTATCAAAACACTACAAAGCCAAAAATAATTTTAAATTCGGTAGTCGGTGTTATTGATAAAACTAGAAGCCTGAATTTTCAGTAACCAAACAGGCATTGTATAAACACGGTATATTTCAAATTTCATTAAATTTGAACAAGTAGTTTAAGAATTATAACGAGTCAAAGTTTCTTAATTTTGTCACTCACTGACTGACTGATCGATCATCAAAAGTCTAAGACATTTCTAGCAGACATAGAAGCTTCAAATTTAGTATACAATTAGTGTTTAGTGTATGAATCAAGGAAAAACTAAAATGTTTTCCAATTTCGGTCAATCTATTTATTCAAAACGTTAAAAAAATTAATATTGATATGGTCACTATAAGATGTCGTAACAACTTAAGACAGAAGGTCCCTTAAGTAGGAACTGAATAAATTAATAACCGACTTGGTTATTACATGGATCTACAACTTTTTACAGTAGAAGAATTGAGTTGCGAGACTTGTTTTTTTTGGACAAGTATTGTTTTTTATGTGATACATATTTTCGGCTTAAAACTTATAGGCAATTCTAAGTATTTTAACTTTAACAGAAAATCGCAACAGTCTGGGAAGCCGCAAGAGTTCGTTTGTGGAAGTCGATCATAAATTGCGCCGCATCATAAAGGTGGCTGGTCAAAGCGGGGACAATCCTCTTGCGGTGGATTACGATACCACCCAAGGACTTACGAGATCGCCTGAGGACTTACGAGTTCGAGCGAGCCGTCCTCGGCGCTGGGCGTCAAATGTTTGCTTCATTTGAGGTGACGACACGATGGAACATATTAATTAAATTTGGTTGTAACTGTTGTTGTAGCTAAGATCAGTCTTTATTAGCATATTCAACTGCTCAATTATACAACGTGTAATTTAAAGGGTATATACATACTAAGTGCATGGCTTCTTTGGATGACAACAAACGATATGGCAAGGGTTTTGTAATCCTACGTCTACGTGTGTAGAACTTATTACAAATTACAATACACTGATACCAGAGACTGAATTTTTCAAATTAAGAAGAACAAAGAGAATTATCGTGTTATTGGCAAGTGACGTGGAAAGTTATTGACCCTCGTAGTGCTGTGACACGTTTGTTATGATTGGTATTCAAGAAATATATAAAACTAATAATTTGGTATTAATTCTTGGAGTCAGTTATTTTGTGCTGAAACTGTGCATAGAGACTCCATACCAGATGTTATCTTCAGCCCTTTTGGATAGATATGGGGTTTCCGTTACACGTTGTATAAGGTTGCAGAAACTTGTGAAACATTGCTAGAAATGTAGTATGCATTATATAGGTAATCAGTCTATAATGTTTCTGCTAAGATACAAGCCTCCTCTCTATACGAGGGAATGGGCCGTAGGCCACGCAGGTTTCAGTAATGTCACTTCCGAGATATATGCTGGTTCTTCACGATGTTTACCTTCAATGTCTTAAGCGCACGATGAAGATGATGGAAATTGCGCACAGCAATGTGTCTTATCTGGGTGTGATCTTACGACCTACAACTCGTTAATCGTGTTTTTAGCCACTGGGCACTGCTGTTAGACACGTAAGAAAATATTTAAAAGAAAATTAGTAAGATAAAATATTATTCTATTTTGTTTATATGTTATAGACAAGTTAGCAAATTATATAAACGAATATACATACTCAAAGAAAAACAACGCGGAAGGAAACAATACACATTTTTTTTGAGAATTTTAACTCAATTTGTAGTTACACAGAACAAAAACAGAGCAACCAATACACCTCAATGTTGGGTGTTTGCACACAATACGACATGAAAACTGTCTCATAACAGCTTTAGACAATACGCGACACAAACATTGTAAACGATAATAAAGTTGAAGAAAGCGGAGAACTAAACAAACTCCAAGTTTTACTTCAAGTGGTTGGGTGGGGCACGCGACAACAAGCACAGAAGGCACATTAAGTACTCGTAAAGATATGAATTTAAGTTATAATTATTATTACAGTAGGTATATGTTTCTTCCTGCCCGGGTTGCGAGAATGTTGTTACGAGATACCGTCGCCCTGGAATTTAAGGGCAGTGAGGGAACGGGGTGGGTTCTTAGTCAATAGAAGTCTGATACTTCCTTCCGCACCATCCAGAGCTTCTTAGTCATTAGATGATTTTCCAACCCAAAAAAATATATAAGTTTTAGTTAATCTGTTTTCTGACAACAGGAAATAAATGCTTAATTTAAATGTAGCATGACTTGCTAGGAACTTATGCCCATAGCTTCGTTCTCATGAAAAGTTTATTTGTCAGTCATTTAGATTTTTTTGAGTGTTTCTTCTCAGAGTAGGTCAGTTAGGAAACACTGGCCTCATCTAGTTTACATTTACAAAAAAAAAAGACGTGTGAAAGTCAGGGCCGGATTAACCATTAGGCAGAGTAGGCAACTGCCTAGGGGCCCCGCATTCACTAGGGGCCCAATGCAAGTGACAAGATTTTTTTTATGGAACGATAATTTTTATGTGCATGTGAATCTAAATATTTAGTACTTAGTAGAATTAAAAAAAAATAACATAATCCTCTTTAAAATGAATAAAGACTAAAAAATCTTGGAGTAAAATACTAGATTGTTTTTATAAACACTGCCTTGACAAAATCAGCGAGAGAACGAGGCAAGTTTAATTATTGTTTTCGAGACATCAGTTTACTTACTTAACGGATTTTTATACCGTTTTCTTGAATAGATAGTTTGATTCCTGAGGAAGGTTTAAGTATAATCCATTAATATTTTATGTAAATTGATTGAAATATAACGATTATTGTTGAAGAGGTCGCAAAATATCTTGCCTCCTGAGAGATTTACTCGCGTATGCCGCGTTGACTAGCAGAGTAATATACTAGAAAATTGTAGATCCTACAATTATAATGCTACAAAAAGTCATTGATAGCATATCTCTCTCCTACGGTTGACTCACAATAACTACTTTTATGTCCAAATATTGATTAAAAATATTACGTTATTTTCGAAGCTGTTTTCTATATTTATTTATTAATTTATATGTGTAAATAAATACGTTTATTAACTTCGGCATTTAATGCAGATTAAAATTATCCTATACATTAAGTGAATCCGCACCTTAAAGAGCAGTCACCGATAGGGCCATTGCCTGCTGGGACCGCGGAAATGCTCTAACGAGATACCACGGTCCCGGACCACAGCGGTAACTGAAGGAACAGGGTGGGTTTTTAGTCAGTAGAAGTCTGACACTCGCTTCCACTCTACCCAAAGCAGGAGGAGTCACTTGATGATTTTCCCACCCAGAAAAAAAAATGTATCCGTATTACTTCGAAACGGTTGCACCTATTTGAGTAATTATTTCTGTTATGTTTATAATTGTCAGGAGAAGGTTTGTATATAAGAAAATATAAAAAAAAATACCTGAAACAGAAATGTGAAATTAGGCGTAAGAGGTGATCATATGACCGAAAAGAATAAGAACTAAGGCAAAACAAAGTCCGTGGGAATGGTAGTAATTTAAAAATATAGTATTTATGTAATTTATTCATAGAAAAACTTTTTAACAAAATATAAAACCGACTTCCGAAAAAAAAAACTTCAAAAAGAAAAATAACTTTAATTTCAGTAGCCTTTGGTTTTCTATTTTTGTTATCTGACACCGCCCTTCGAAATTAAAGTAATTTTTACATTTGCAGTATTATTTTGGAAGTCGGTTTTATTTTTCGTTAAAAAGATTTTTTCGCTTTTTAATGGGTTGCTTTATAGTTTATCTAGTTACAAAAGCCTCAATGTCAGCCACTTATAACCTTTTACAAAGTATTGGTTTTCCCAATGCTGGGCCGTTAATTGTTGACGAGTTCTCCTGGTACTTCACCATCAGCTCCACTTCACCATAAGCATTGTGATGAGCATAAAGAGCAACAACCATATTCAAGTAATCGGATAGCAACCTATGAATGAAATACTTATTATTGAGTAGTTCCGGTGGCTTTCTGTGGTCTTCATCATTAGTTCCACTTCACAAAATTATGCTTTTCGAAAGCAACTGCACAAGTTACTATAAAAAATACCCAAATCGCTATAGGTGTGCCTCCAATATTTGAAGAGTTTCCTCGCTTTCTCCAGAATTCCATCATTAGATCCTGACTTAATGACAATGGGACCAGATGGAAATTAGGTATTCTCTTTCAAAAAAATATAGAAGTTTCAAATCGGTTTAGCCGTCTTTGAGTAATCGGGGAATATACTTTAAAAAAGAGTTTCCGGTGAACTAAGTCGGTTAATCACCCAGACTTAAAACAACAGCCTATGTCGAGAATCGTACCCAGGACCACGAGGTGACACCGATTTTAGCGACACACGATTAGGTCAGTCAAAGTAAGAAAGGGGGCCCAAAAATTCCATTGCCTAGGGGCCCCTGACAGGGTTAATCTGGCTCTGGTGAAAGTGTTATTTATAACCTAATTGCAAAATAAACATCATTATTTCATTACTTCATTCCATAGATGTGAAAGTATAACAGACGGACAGAGTTACTTTCACTTTCATTTCATTAGTAGGGATAGTGATTTTCCTAAAAATATAATAATTATATGTCTTAATTTATTAACGCAGTTTTTGGGTTTCTGTAAATTTAAAACATTTGTTGAAGTTTTTTCCATGATTTTTACGAGACTGGTTTTACTTAGATATTATCTACGTTCTACTAACAAAATTTAACGCTGGTAAGACACTTAATATTTCCATCAATGCGGCGATATATGATAATATATTTACCTTAACCGCAACTAACAAAGAGGATGCTTTTAAGGCACAGAAGAGATGTCTCAGAGCCATGTTTAATTTGAGTACCACTACTAGTTGTAAGCCTTATTTCATACAATATAAAATACTGAAACTAACTTCCCTGTACATTCTGGAAACAGTCATGTTCATCAGAAATAATAACGCCTTATTTTCGCGAATGGCAGAAAAATTTCCCAGAAATAGGCGTGATCAAAATCAGCTCTGTCAGCATAGGAGTAGGACTGCACTTATGCGCAAAAGTGTTTTCTGCATGGCTCCCGTGATTTATAATAAGTTACCTAAAAGTTGGAGGGAGCTTAATAATAATGAACTGAAAAAACAACTTAAAACATTCCTAACCGATAAAGCTTATTATCATATTAATGAATATCTTGCAGAACAATTTACTGTGACATAGATTTATTGAATCAATATTGTATGTTATTAATCTTGACATGTATACTTCTGATATTAAAATTTTTATTTTTAGTTTTGACATGTACAATTTGACTTTATTTTATTTTTTACTTTTGACATATGATATTTTTTTTACTTTTGTTTCGTTTTGTTATGTATAATTTGACATTTAATATTTTTATTTTTGTGATGTATAGTTTTGAAATTTATTTTTTTAATTATTGCTAATCTGTATCAATTTATATTATTGGGTTTAAATTAAAATTGTCATATTAATTATTTAAAACATTTGCACGCCATCGTATAGGCAAACATGTCTGAACTTTATTTTCATTTTTATGTTATCTCACATGCATTTTTATTCTGTATGTGTACACATGTTTGGAGCAAATAAAGAAATCTTATCTTATCTTATCTTACCTTACTCTTACTTAGTATTTCACTTTCACTTTCAATGTGATCCTTCTGCGTTTACCTCATCTTCGATAACGGTGTAACGCAATTTATGTATTACATTTTGTTTGTGTGAGTTGTATGGAAGGACCCTTCCTTTTTATATCATAATGGAACTTCAGCGAGGCTTTTGTCTCACGAGTTCGTAATGAGTGCTGGCTGAGACTCAGGTCTTATTGATAAGCGTCAGCGAATTTTCGTTTCGCGGAGATGCAACACAGCTTTTCAAACATGCATGTTAATATCCTACATGAATGATTTGCCTGTGAAAATCAGCAGTTTTATTAATTTCATTGTGCGTACGGCTAAGGAATGGTATTCCCTGCCGGAGTCTGTGTTTCTTGATCGCTATAACCTGAGGGTACCTAAGTCAAGAGTGACAAGGTCACTTCTAGCCAAGCTAATAATCGTGGGTTTGTCCAAGGTATTCTAGCCGCGGCAACTCGATGTCACATTGCCATATAAAGAGATACTTTCACTCTTTAGAATTTTTGAGCAATTCATGGCATTTATTATCTTTTTTTATTGATCATCTTATATTGTGGTCGAAGATGAAGCACGCTTACCTAGAAGTAACCTTTTCTTTTTTGACTTAGATTATAGCTATCGAACTATTCCGAAACGGCTAGACCGTTTTTTTGTGTATATTAGGTAGGTTTTAGGATATTTTTACAAGAAATAATGTGTTCAAGACTACAAAAGGCCAGTGCAACGATACTGGATGGCCGAACGGTCCACGGTACGTGGAGCTTAACGTTGCTCTTCAAACAAAGTTACACAATAGCCTCTTAGGCTCTATCAATACCTAATATGTTACCACTTACCTGAGCTGCAGACGCCAAACTTCGACCTTCCTAGGCCACGTCCAAGGTGTATAAGTATGAGTAATTGAAAAGTGTGATGTAAGTCAAGTGTTCTGGACGTTCACAAGGCGCCGGTCTCCAGATGGCGCGGTCCAGATAGCATCACAGCACAAACTCGCACCAGATTGAAGCTATTTATCACTTATTTTCAGCAAATCCGCGTGCCATTTTGTCTGGCATCAATACGGCGTATATTCCAAAATATCCCAGGTTTTTAGTCAATTCGGGATTCTAGATTTCAATTAATCACTAATCACAATCAATCAGTTAATATCACGTGAGATCCAATTCGATTTCCAATTATAATCAATAAAATCAATCTCCCAAGCGGTGGACTTTTTTCAACGGAACAAAGGTTATCTGTCAAGTAAGTAATGTCAAGCCCACAGATAATTAATGTTGCCGCACCAAAAATATGCGTTCAAAAACGTTTGGTACTAAACATAATGTATATGGCAAAACAAGGTTTGCAAGTTCAGCTAGTATAAAGTAATATGTAATCATGTAGCTGAATAAAAGTTAACAGTTAGCAATACTTTTAAAATTGCATATAAGTAAGTAGCATAGGTTGAATAGAATTCATACTAATATGTATTATAAATACGAAAACCTGTCTGTTACATTTTCATGACTAAACCGCTTAACCGATTTCGATAAAATTTGAAGACTCAGGTATCATAACTACACATAGACATATTTTCATCATAACGCGCGAACGAAGTCGTGGGGAACAGCTAGTTTTACATAACTTAAGACTTCGAAACGAAAGATTTCAGATACAACTTAAACTATAATTTCATGGTAGAAAAGGCCTATATAACTTTTGAACTACTATTTAAGGTAACCTATAAACTATTACCTTTTAGTATCAAAAGATTAAATTGAAGTTAGGCCAGACTATTAATCCAGTCTTTTAAACTTTCATAAATATAAGTAATCAAAAGTATTATATAATTTTAGTTATCTGCAACAAAATTGCAAGACTCGTTTCTAAAGTAATCTGTACAAAATGTTTCAAAGTAATTCTTGCTAGTTTTGGAAAAAATACAACTCAGTTCATCATAATCTATATTGAACTCGACAAATTAGTTTCATGTAATTTAGAATAAAATTGGACAGATAATATTTCTTTTCTACTTGAGCGACTACAATTCGCAGACTTTAGTAACTATAACTAAGCCTGAGCTCAATTTTATTTATTGTACTGGTATGCATCAATTTATATTATTAGGTACCTACATTAAAAAATAATCCAGTTTAAGAAAAACCTTTTATTTCTCAGATAAGCCACGAAATAGATTTTTTCTTATTTTTTTATTTTGTGCTAATTGTTTGGGGTTCGTATTTACAGATTTAAATAATTTTTATTTGGCACAAAAACATGATACTAGGATTTGTTATAATAATACATAACAACAAAAAGGAATAACTATAACGAATTCATCACAAGTATTAATGAGGACATCTTTCTTTTTTTTGGGGGGAAATTATGAAATTACTTCTCCCATTCTGTGTGGGGCTGAAAGGAGTGTCAGGCTTTACTTATTAAAAACCCATCCTGTATGTCACGGTTGAATATAAAGCATGCTTACCTATAAGAAGTAATCTATTCAATCTTATATTCTTATACTTTAAAACCCCCAGGTTATAGCTATAAGGAAACACAGAATCCGACAGGGGTATCCACTCTTTAGCTGTACGCACAATGAAAGTATTCCCAAAACGTTTCGTGCGTTTGGGTGGTGGGGTGACTTGTAGTTCGATGATGAAACATCGTGAAAACTCGCTTTCGCCTATCAATGTGTACTAAGCCAACGGTTTATTGAAAGTACATAGCAGCACGTTCAGAGTTTGTTACTCGTTAGTAAAATGGTTAGAACGGCCGCCTTTTAAATACGCTTAGTGTAATGCCGTGTACACACGGTGGGGAGCGTGTGTCTACCCGCTAATGTTTTTAATGGCTTTCACAGTTATCTAATGCGGTTTTATTGTTCTTAATGTGTTGTTCTAGGTATGGGCTGGGAAGTAGACTACATCTAGGATTTAAGTTTCTTGTTTTGTTTGTCATTTTTTTAAAACCCTCAATTTTGGTCCGTTTATCGAGGCTAAGGCTCAATTAGCTTCAAAAAAGTTGAGAATTTTGGCAAAGGTGAGACGGTACTTCACACCGCAACAGCTGCTCAATCTGTATCAAACCCAGGTTCGGTTGTGTATGCAGTACTGCTCTCATCTTTGAGATGGATCTGCCAAAGACCAACTGGACGCGCTTGAGTCTATTGAGAAACGGGCCAAGAGACTTATTGGCAACGATGCACTGGTCGGCTCAAAGCTCCAGAGCCTTGAACATCGGCGACGAGTTGCAAGTCTAACGGTTTTCTATCGGTTACATTTCGGAGAGTGTGCGATCGAATTACACAATCTAATTCTGCCAAGCTCGTTCCATCATCGGACTACGAGACAAATGCCGATGCGCCATCGTTACATGGTGGACATCCCACCCATACGCACTAAACGTTTTGGGAATACTTTCACTGTGCGTGCGGCTAAGGAGTGGAATTCCCTGCCGGAGTCTGTGTTTCCCGATAGCAATAACCTAGGGGTCTTTAAGTCAAGAGTGAATAGGTTATTTTTAGGTAAGCGTGCTCCATCTTCGACTACGTCATCACTTACCATCAGGTGAGATGGTAGTCAAACGCGAACCTATTATCAATTTAAAAAAATTAAATAAAACTAGCAGTTGTCCACGATTTCGTTCGTGTTACTTGACCCTTTGTGTTATTCTGATGTATTAGCTATACCAGCAGTCACCCAGGGATTTGCTCCCGTGAAAGAACCCGTACACCACAAACCCACCACATTCATTCACTTCATCCCGATAAAAACATAACCCTCCTTGTTTGCAGTTCGGTTAAAAGTGGCCTTAAGCATTCCTCAGGCTTCAAAGTAATTTTTTTATTGTAAATAGCTTCGCGTTTGACCATTATCTCACCTGATGGTAAGTGATGATGTGGTCGAAAATGGAGCACGCGTACCTAAAAGTAACCTATTTGCTCTTGACTTAAAGACCCCCAGGTTATAGCTGTCGGGAAACACAGACTCCGGCATGGAATTCCACTCCTTAGCCGTACGCACAATAAATGTACTTCCATACCAAATTTCATCTAAATCCATCCAGGACTTTCGAAGATTGGTGCGTTCAAACAAACAAACTTTTCCGCTTTATAATATTAGTAGGTATAGATTACTGTAAAGTTTCAACTAAATGCGTTTAGTAGTTTTTTACGTGAACAATTATTTAAAGATCTATCCAGACACCTAGTTGACACTTCGCGTGACCCAAGGGCTGGCTTTTACCTTGGACAGAGGTTGCCACGTTTTATGGCAATGCTTACATTGCCATAAAACGTGGCAATGCTGTCAGTCTTTTGGGTACATTACCAGTGGACAGCGATGCGCATGAATTTCCGGATGCCATATTATGGTTTATTTTTAGATGTATATATTTTTTATTTAAGTATTTAAAGTGTTAATAGTGAACAATAAATTAAATATTATTATAAATAATTTCACCTATAGAAAGCTTTGTCATTCTTGTGTGACAAAGACTACATTTCCCTAAAGAAAACTTTCCAAGCGAGCGAAGTCGCAGGCAGAATTTAGTAATTTTTATAATGTGTACAAAGCCAACAGAAGAAACAGTATACGATTAAATTTAGTCCTGAATTAAGTTTAAACTCGTCAATTATATTATGAGAAACCTTTTGGCAAGAGTAGCTGCCTAGCAGATGTTCATCTGTTTGATGATATATTTTACTAGCTTAAAGAATCAGTTAAAACAGTTTTATTGCTGGAAACTAATGGATTGTTCTGTTAAGAAAATTCACGACTAAATCAACAAACAAACAACATTGCAGTCATTTCAAGTGGGTGAGGATCAACGTGAAAAATTACACAAGACATTCTCTTATAACTACTGGCCTTATAGTACAACGACCGTAATTATAATTATGTTTTTGACTAATGGAAGAATCTTACTAAAACTACCTATTCATATTAATTTATTTGCATACCATAATGTTTTTATAGGTCTTAAAATAGGCTTAAAGCTAAGGTACAATTATGGACCCTGTAAGGGCACAGCAACAATTATTGTAGGAAGGACAAAATTAAAACTAAATACAAATTAAAAAAAAAAACAAATTAAAGTAAAATTAAAATCAAATAAAACTTTAAAATTAACTAACAGCATATAGAATTTTAATTGTAACAATTCATATTAAATATACTTAAATAACAAATTATATAATATTAAATATTGAGATTGTTTACAACGAAACCGGAACGCACTAATGCTCGCGAACCGAGCATCACCACAAAAAGATGGAACGCGACGCGATGACAAGATCCTGTGGCGGCCATCTTCTCTTCCCTTTTTTCTCTACGGCTGATCGCGCGTACGCATTATGTCGCGCACCCTTTTGTAAAACTAAATATAAATTGTAACGAATAAACGAATGTACACTAAACGCCGTCGACTTTACTTGATCGCCACCAACATTTGGAGACCTCGACGTGATCAAACATACTTATTTGAAGATCAAGACTCTGGTGGCATGGCGGCGACGAAACCGCGAGGCGGCCAACTATAATCTCCAACAATTCTTCCACTACGCCTGCAATCTGATGCCTGATGTTTGGTACATGACTGAACAATAAAAAGAAGAAAAGATGACCTGCTCATAATAACGGATTCATGTAGTGAGTGATTTGGTTTGGCCACAGGGAAGTACGCCCAATTTAGTCATATTTCTACTAAAGCCCGATTTACACTTCAACAAGTACAGTAGCGAGTTAACTTGCGTCATTGGGAGTTAAGTTGTTAATGTACTACTACTTAACTCGCTTTTGCCGTTCAAACTACAATAACAACTTAACTCGCCGATGACGCAAGTTAACTCGCTACTGTACTTGTTGAAGTGTAAATCGGGCTTAACTGCAAAATGAAAATATAGCCTGCAGTATCTACTTTTATGTTTTGCCTATATTACTTGGAGTCAGATTAACGATGAATAATAGGGAGGTACCTAAAATATGACATGCATACCTTCCTAACTTACTTTCTAAGTTTTGCTTGTTCTTTGGAGTCAGATTAATGATACAGATAAACTAATAGTTAGGCACCTACTTATTTAAATGACAATTATGCCTTCCTATCTAATTTCTTATTCACTGAATTTGCATTCTATGGACTCAGATTAATGATAATTTCTTAGTAGGTTGGTACCTATTTAACGACATTTATACCTCCTACCTTAACTTCTTTCTACTTGCACCTCGCTAACGGGAACACCCTGGCATTTTCCAGATTTACCGTGTGCACCTGCTTCTTGGGTCCCGCTGGAATGCGCTGCTATACACCTATCTACTTGCTACAGCAACTGCTTGCTGGTTCTTGAGCTGTGTGACCTGCTTGCTCGTGTGTCGCTGACTGAAGAGTTGTTGTCGTAGCTAATGCGCGACTTGCACGGTTTGGCTTTGTTTGTTAACTTCTACTCGTGGTATCTTATACCGGAATAACTTATTTCTTGACGGTCTGTTCAGTTCTTATAAGCTTTCACTATGTCGGCTGAATTGAAAGCTCTTATTCAGCAACGTGGTACGATAAAGGCTAGAATAACTTTATTTTCAAAATACTTAAATACTATAAAACTGATAGAAACTGACAGCATTCCTAAGCAAATACTTGTCGAAACTGAGATAAAGTTATCTAGATTTAAAGAATTGTTCTTACAGTTTGATGATTTAAAAACTAAAATTGAAAGTTTAGATCCTGATCAGTTGGAAGAAAATGACATGATAGAAAGTGAATTTTGTTCTAACATTGCTAAAGCTCAATTGTTGATTGAAAATCTTGGTCCTACTAAAAATACTAACTGCAATTCTATAACTAGCTGTCAGAATAATAAACAAGATTGCCGTAACTATAATATTAAATTGCCTACCATTCAGCTGCCTTCCTTTGATGGTAACTATTTGAAGTGGATGGAATTTCGAGACACTTTCGATTCTTTAATAAATAATAATGATAGTATTCCAGAAATAAATAAGTTCCATTACCTCCGTTCTTCATTAGAGTCAGGAGCGTCTGATATAATCAAGTCAATAGACTTCACTGCTACCAATTATAAATTAGCTTGGAATTTACTTACTGAACGCTTTGATAACAAGAGGATACTTACAAATAATCATTTAAAGGCTATTTTGAATTATGACACTATAAATAAAGAAAATTACAAATCTCTGCGTTCCATGATAGATTACTATTCTAAAAATATTCGAGCCCTATCTACTTTAAATGATCCTGAATCCCGCTGGGATACTTTACTTGTATACATTATGGTGTCAAAACTAGATGGCGCCACGGGTCGCCAATGGGAGGAGCATAGGAATACTATTGCTGCTGCTCCAACAATTGAGGATTTCTATACTTTTTTAAGAAATCGAGCTGATGTTTTAGAAACCTTGCAATACAATACTACTACTAGTAAATCTGAAAAACATTCTTATTCTAAAGATATTAAACAAACTAAATCATTTGTTTCTTCTAACACAAATTATGATAAAAACTGTGTTGTATGTTCACAAGATCATTTACTATATAAATGTAAAAAATTCAAGGATATGTCTGTAGACGCTAGATACAGTGAAGTTTCCAAGCACAAGCTCTGTTATAATTGTCTGCGTCCTGGTCATTTCTCTGCTCACTGCAAACATCACTCTTGCAAATTCTGCAACAGAAAGCACAATTTACTGCTACATAAATCACAGTCCAATAATGACAAGACAAACTCATCTGTTGATAAGACTTCTGCAATATCACTTCCTCAAGAGGCGAGTTCTTCCCAGGCAACTTCTACAATTGCTATGTTCAATCCTGTGTCACTCTCTGCGGCAATGCCTGGGCAGATCCTGCTATGCACTGCTCAAGTGAAAATAATTGACAATCAATCCTCTGAAACGTACATTGTTAAGGCACTCTTAGATAATGGCAGCCAGTCCTCATTTATAACTGAAAGAATGCAGAGAAAAATGAATTTGTCTTGTTCTAATACAGACATATCAATTGCTGGCATAAATAATAAAGTGACTCATACTAGTAAAATGTGTAAGATAAAACTTAAATCGCGGATTAACTTATTCCAGACAAATGTAACATGTCTTGTAGTGCCTGAGATTACTGGCATGTTGCCTAGCTCCGTGATTAACTCTTCTGATTTAAACCTTCCTAAATCTATAGACCTAGCAGATCCTACCTACTATATACCCTCTGAAATAGATTTACTGCTAGGTGCTGATGTTTACTGGGAAATTGTGGAAACTAGACAAATTAAATTAGGGAAAAATAAACCTACACTACAAAATTCTAAACTGGGTTGGCTCGTGTCAGGCCCTACCGGTGTGAGGCCTACTACTGCTACTACTTGTTCTAACTTTTCTCAAGAGATTAGGGACTCTCTGGCTAAATTCTGGGAAGTTGAAAGTATTCCTACTCAGCCAAATAAAAATGTTAAGTTTTCCAATGAGGAAAAATATTGTGAAAACCACTTCATCGAGAACACTAACCGTCTGAATGATGGAAGGTTTTGTGTAAAAATTCCTTTGCGTAAGGTACCTAATGAGGCTTTAGGAGACTCTTATCTTATTGCTAAAAGGCGTTTCTTGAATTTGGAAAAGAAACTGAATAAATCTAGAATGAAAAATGACTATGTTGAATTTATTACCTAGCTCTGATACTTTGCACTATTCAGTCGAAATTAAATCTATTCCTAAAATAACGAAACGCTCTATATTGTCAAACTCGTGTCGAATATTTGATCCTTTAGGTCTCTTATCTGCTTGCACTATTTTTCATAAAATCTTACTACAGAAACTTTGGTTACTTAAAATAGACTGGGATGATGAAATTCCAAAGGATATTGAAAACTCATGGATAGAATTCTATAATGAAACTCAATGTTTCACTCAGATTCAGATACCTAGATACATTTTCTGTAGTTCTCCTATTTATATAGAGGCACATTGCTTTTCTGATGCCTCACAAGATGCATATGGTGCATGCATTTATCTAAAATCAACGAATAGTTTAGTTGAGATTAAATGTAACTTGTTATGTGCTAAAACTAAAGTTTCTCCTTTGAAAACTGAAACGATTCCCCGTCTGGAATTGTTAGGTGCTTTACTTAGTGCAAAACTATACTCTAAAGTACTTCAATCTTTAAGAATTAAGATTTCACGCTCAGTATTTTGGACAGATTCAACTATAGTTTTAGGGTGGTTACACACTCCACCCAAAACTCTTAAAACTTATGTAAACAACCGGATTGAACAAATTCGGGAATTAACTGATATTACTACTTGGCGTCATGTACCATCTGAGCATAATCCTGCTGATATGGCGTCCAGGGGCATTCAACCACGTCTTCTCTATAATAATGCTCTTTGGTGGCATGGCCCTTCATTTCTGGCCAAGTCAGAAAATGAATGGCCCCAATTTAAATCTACTTCTTCTACTTTACCTGAAATAAAAATAAGTTTAAATGTTCAAACTATGCCCACTAATATTGTTCCATTTCAAAAATACTCTAAACTATATAAACTGCAAAGGATATTTGCTTATGTGCTAAGATTTATAAATAACATAAAAAATATGCATACTAAATTTAATGGTGAACTTACCTGTTCTGAATTGAATAACTCACTGGTACTAATAGCTAAGGTGTCACAGAAGGAATGCTTTTCAAAAGAAATTCACTCACTTGAAACTTTACATAAATTAAATTCTAAATCAAGAGTTCTCTCTTTGAATCCATTTTTGGATGAACACGGTGTGTTGCGTGTCGGTGGATGAATCGATAATGCATCTCACTGTCCTTATGGGAAAAGACATCCTATACTACTGGACTCCAAACAAACTTTCTCGAAACTTCTATTTGAGCAAGAACATCTTCGTCTTCTACACTGTGGCCCTCAGCAACTTTTAAATACTATTCGTGAGCAATTCTGGTCTACAAGTGGAAAGGTATTAGCTGTAACTACTGTTAGAAAGTGTGTTCGTTGTCAAAGATTTAGAGCTAAGCCTTTAAACCCCATAATGGGTAACTTACCGCAACCTCGTGTAACTCCTGCTCCACCATTTGCGACTTGTGGCACTGACTTTGCAGGACCCTTTTTAATCTTAAATAGAAAGGGCCGCGGTGCCAAAACCTCTAAGTGCTACTTATGCATATTTGTTTGTTTCAGCACCAAGGCTGTTCACTTAGAAGTCGTAAGCGACTTAAGTACCGATGCCTTTATTTTATGCTTGCGTAGATTTGTTTCACGACGAGGCAAACCTCACACTATATACTGTGATAACGGTAAAAATTTTGTAGGTGCGAATAATGAACTGAACAGACTGCTTAAGGAAAGTGAACGTTTAGTTATCGACTACGCGAGCAAGGAAGGTATAACGTTTAAATTCTCTCCCGCATATGCACCGCATTTCGGCGGTATCTGGGAAGCCGGAGTCAAAACGGCCAAATATCACTTAAAAAGAATAGCGGGTAACTCAAGTTTAACTTTCGAGGAATTATATACACTCTTTGCACAGATCGAGGCTATCATGAACTCGCGTCCGATTACTTCAATGTCTGTTGATCCATCTGATCTGTCCGCACTTACACCTGGGCACTTTCTTGTGGGTAGACCATTGACCTCGCTACCTTCACCCGTTACTGAACGAATCGGTATCAATAGATACCAACTGATTGAGCGCTTAAGACAGCACTTCTGGTCTCGATGGACAAAGGACTACCTAGTCACTCTGCAGCAACGCGTCAAATGGCAGCAAGCACAGCACGAAGTTCGTGTCGACGACCTGGTCTTAATATTGGATGACCAGCTGCCACCTATGAAGTGGCTCATGGGCCGCATTTTGAAGCTGTATCCAGGAACTGACGGTGTATGCAGGGTAGTCGACGTCAAGACAGAGAATGGCGTCATTCATAGGCCCGTCTCTCGACTAGCCCTACTAAATTCCCAAGAGCTCCTTGGGGAACATGTCCCCAAGGGGGGGGAGGATGTTTACAACGAAACCGGAACGCACTAATGCTCGCGAACCGAGCATCACCACAAAAAGATGGAACGCGACGCGATGACAAGATCCTGTGGCGGCCATCTTCTCTTCCCTTTTTTCTCTACGGCTGATCGCGCGTACGCATTATGTCGCGCACCCTTTTGTAAAACTAAATATAAATTGTAACGAATAAACGAATGTACACTAAACGCCGTCGACTTTACTTGATCGCCACCAACAGAGATCACTTCTGCATTTATTAATTATAATTAAGAGATAATTATACCAATGTTTATTTTAGTGTATTTATTTATTTATTTAAGAATGTTCGCATGTCATATTAATTTGAATCAAATATTTAATTACAATAGCAGTCACAGTTTATCATTCATATATTCATTTATAGTATAGCAGCTTTTATTTAATAGAAATAGCTTCAATTTATTACTTAAGATACTATATTTATTTATTCTCTTAATTTGTTCTGGTACTTTATTATATATTTTTATTGACATTACATATGTACTTGATGAATGCATTTTAAGTCGTGCTGTTGGAATATTTAGTCTGTTAAAGTAAATCTATTCTGTATGTCTTCTCTTTTGGTGTAGGATTACGCACAAATTTACAAATTTCAAGTATATAAAGGCAAGGCAAAGTCAAAATCTTCAGTTCCCTAAAGTGAAGTTTACAACTGTCAGTATCATCTATGTTAACAAGAATTCTTACAAGTTTTTTCCGCATAGTAAATAATGTGGGCGCGTCAGTACTATTTCCCCATAAGATGACTCCGTATGTGAGCCATGCATAGGCGTATGCGTAATACATGACCAACACAGTTTTAAAGTCTGTAGTTTTTTTAATTTATTTATTTTAAATAAATGGGATGGCCTGGATTGATGCTTTTTACTTAATCACTCCAAAACTGCTGAATATGGAATAACAGTCAGGTTAATAATAATAATGCATAGATATTTAGAAGACAGTAAGAAAACAACAATTTTCAAAGAGAAATCAGCGGCATTGACGGGGCCCGATAGTGCCATTGGCTTACGGGGCTGCGGGAATATTCTAACCAGATACCGGCCCCGGAATGCAAGGGCGATGGAAGGAGCAGGGTGAGTTTTTAGTCAGTAGAAGTCTGACACTCCCTTCCGCTCCACCCAGAGCACAGGAGTCATTTGATAATTTTCCCACCCAGAAAAAAAGTTATCAATCAAATCAACAATTTACACTTATGTAAATCAAATCAAATAATTTAATAAAATTTTCTAACAACTAGATTTATACTTACAGTCTTGATTAGCTTACGGTGGTTAAATACGTGTAGGTACCTGAACTAGGTAAACCTGTGTTTCAGGCGTATGCAATAATACAGTATGTTAGTATTGACTGAAACTGAGTAAAATGTATTTAAGTATAAAAACAAATATAATACAGGCGAAAATAAAAGGGAAATTATAGGGCATCAAAAAATTCATCAACATCGCTATCAATGGGAAAAGTGCCCAGAACACTGGCCGCATTGCCACGTTGAATGGCAATGCTGATTCTCTGTCCAAAGAAAAGTCCAGCCCTCTGGTCACGTGTGGAGTCGACTAATCGTTTGCTGATGTCACGAAAAGCAAAATAAATCTGACGAATTGTGTTTGGACCTCAGTGTGAATTGATCTTTACTGTCCTCTAACAAAAAATAAATAGAACAATTTTAACACAATATGGCTTAGCAACTAGCATGAAAGCGATCAGTCACAAGTGCAGCGATCGATCAGACTCTAATGTAAGATGGAGCGCCGCGACTCGGCGCCATTGCGATATTGCAATTAATCCCGTTCTTAATACATTTGTACGGGTATTACTGTTGGGCTACAGACAAAAACAGTACGTTTTATATTAGACTAGTACTCTCGCGGGGCTTCGCTCCCGTGGATTCTATCACGGTAAAAACATAACTCTCCTTTTTTGCAGTCGGGGAAAAAGTAGCCTATAACCTTCCTCAAGCTTCAAGCTACTTCCATACCAAATTTCATCCAAATCCACCCAGTACTTTCGAAGATTAGTGCGTTCAAGCAAACAAACAAACAAACAAACTAACAAACTTTTCCGCTTTATAATATTAGTATAGATGGTAACTGGAAGGTAGTTTGCTGGTTGGAGTGATGACCGCCATAGTTCATTCAAAAGTGTGAAAATCAAACCAAAAGAAGAAGAAGAGTTGTTAACAACTAATACAGTAATTAAAAGTTGTAAATTACCTAAATTAGAAGCTTCTGGCTAAAAAATAACAGCTGCATGGATCGATCTTTAAAGTAAAGCAACGCTTGTGATCCGTAGGTCGATGAAAATCTTGACCTAGCAAGATTTCTTCAAAACTTTTTTTTTTATTGATAATAGGCTCGCGTTTGACCACCATCTTACCTGATGGTAAGTGATGACGTGGTCGAAGATGGAGCACGCTTACCTAGAAGTAATCTATTCACTCTTGACTTGAAGACCCCTAGGTTATAGCTATCGGGAAACACAGACTCCGGCAGGGAATTCCACTCCTTAGCCGTACGCACAATGAAGGTATTCCCAAAACGTTTAGTGCGTATGTGTGGGATGGAACTCAGTCATTTTTACATCTTTAGCAGTCATTACGGTTAGTAAGAAATTTTGACATCAGTTTTGCCTAGTGGCATTGTGTTACCCAGCTACCAGGTTAAGAAAGTCAGTAAAGTATTCACTCCATGTAAAACTGTAGTATTCGGCTGCACCCAGTTAGACTGGAAGCGAACCGCGTCATAGTTGTGAAAAGGCCAAGCAAAAGTTGATTTTTTTAAAATTCAGAATGAGCTCACTCTTGACCTCGATCTCGCCTGATGGTGAGCGATAGATTAGGTCTACGATGGAACGAGCGAGCCCAGAAGATGCCTGTCTACTCGTGCTTTAATGGCTGAAAGGTCATAAGTGGCAGGGAACACAGAAGCCGGCAGAGAATTCCACAGCTTGGAAGTGCGCACAATAAATGTGGAGGATAAGCGCTTGGTACGAGACGTATATCAACCAAGTGTGGGTGGTATCCAGCCGTGCATCTGGTAGACCGGTAGTGAAAGGGAGATGGAGGGATCAGATCATGGAGCTCCTGCGCACACTCCCCGAAGTACAATCTGTAGAAAACCGACAGGCAAGCAACGGTTCGCCGGTGAGCCAGGCTATGAAGCTTGCCCGATAGCGCCTCGTCGCCTATAAGCGATGATGATGACCGAAAGCGAAAAGAAATTGGTACAAGAAAACAAGCTACGTCCAGAATGATGAGCGATACTCGACATGACTTGACTTAATTAAGTATAGATATTTTATATAATTATAATTATGTAATAAAGATAAGAGAGTGCGGCTTCTCCTGGCACAGGTGATTTCACACTTAAAAGGAGAAGTTTACCTCAAAATTGTTAAACGAACTATTTTAACCAATAAACATTTTTCACTTTTCGTTTAATTTAATGTCCTTAATTCCCTAGGTGGGACAGAGGGCTGCAGTGCTCCGCCATCGTTCTATTTTGTGGGCTACACGCTTCACTTCGAGCTTATTCTACAACTCCACCGCTACCGAAGGTTCCAAGTATGCTTTAGTGACCACGATTCTGTTCCCCTGTGAGGTCCAATCTAGGAATTGCTATGATCCCTTTGGAGAGTGTAGCCAATCCAAAACAACTTCACATGCCGTGAGGACACGCTGGAAAATACGGTGTAGGTTTGCCCCGCTTGGGCAGAGCTCCACCGTGTCCTCGTAGGGGTGATAGGCGGCGACCTCTCGCTCCCGGCCCTGGTTCAATCCATGGACTGGAGCGAGGAGGAATGGGAAGCAGTTACCTCTTTCTGCGGAGCAGTTATGCAAGCGAAGGAGGCGGCGGGATGCGCGAGGGAGAGGCGAGTCCCAAGGCCCTCACAGCCCTTGCGCCCCAGCCGCCGCAGGAGTCGCTCCGGGCGTCGGGAGTCGCAGGGTGACTCCCAGCCACCGTAGGCGCGAGTAATGGGTAGCTCGCTGCCCGACTAAAACCAGGCTCGTGTAAATGGCGCGTCGTATTCCACGCGCGCCTCTAAGAGTGTCAGCAAAATTGTCGGAGCCCACAAGGGGGCCGTTGTCTGCCGGGGTTGTGGAATTGTTCGAAAGAGTTACCGCGGCCTCGGAACACGAAGGGCATATGATGGCACACGGGTGGGTTTTAGTCAGTAAAAGTCTGACACACCCTCCCGCTTCAACCAGATCGGGAGGCAGTCATTGGATGACTTCCCATCCTTACAAAAAAGACAACTTCACATGGTAAGTATACATTATTATAATGACGACATTAAAAAGAAGAGAACATCTATATACTTAATTACACTAACTACTGCCTACGGGCTCCAGGACCACTCCCAGATAGTTTCCTTACTTCTTATAATGAGATTAATGAGTCTGGGGTTAATTACCCATAACAACTGAGGAATAACTTGTACCTACTGTTACAGTACAGTGTTACAGTAGGTATAAAAAAGTACCATGTAAACTTACAACTTAATAGTGTGTAGTAGATAGATAGCAGTTATATTGTATTTGATTTTGTGTAGTTATTTTTTTTTTATTGATAATAGGTTCGCGTTTGACCACCATCTCACCTGATGGTAAGTGAAGATGTGGTCGAAGATGGAGCACACTTACCTAAAAGTAACCTATTCACTCTTGACTTAAAGACTCCTCGGTTATAGCTATCGGGAAACACAGACTCCGGCAGGGAATTCCACTCCTTAGCCGTACGGACAATGAAGGTATTCCCAAAACGTTTTGTGCGTATGTGTGGGATGTCCACCATGTACATATCAATGTTGGTAGAAGTCACGTTTTATCTTGGGTTTTTTGGTTCAAGGACATGGCCGGCTTCCTCGCGATGTGTTTCTTCACTGTTTTGAGAGCAATGAGAATATAAATTAACCAAAGTAATGTGCCTGGAGATTCGAACCCACGACTTACTACTTAAGTCGTACCTGCAACCATTGACCTAGAACTGCTTAAATCTCTTAAAAACATAAACGGCCTCTCCCATATCGTTCCCAGACTATGTATACCTTAACATCTCTGGCCAGTAAGTCAGGAACGCGCCCAAATCGTCACACCAGTTTTTACGACGGTTACGAGGCCCTTCTTCAGGCATCCAATGTGTGACTATTTTTTGCCTATCTATCGTGATGCATTTTATAAATATGACCTGCCCAGTGCCATTGCAGCCATGGTCTTATGCCCAACATGATGCCTATCTTGGAGCGTACAAAGGTACAAATTTCAAGCTAATATGGTCACTGTTAGGTACAGTAGTTTTAGACCGATTCGTCTGCTCATAAATGTACACCCACAACGACTTTAGTTCATCCTTGATCGTGGCGCTTTCAACAGTGCCGAAATATCGGAAACTCGAAACAATAACACATGGTAAATACATTCTGTTTCAAAGTGATGCGTACTCGATCGGTGAGTCCATGGTTACTTACTGTGATAATTTTCTGCATACACAATAAAAGGTAATCATGAATATTTACTGGACAGTTGATGCGAAATTTTTAGCTATTTGCCACGAAAGCGTTGCTCGTAACGGTTACGGTACAGCATAACACATTATTGTAATGTGGCTTGTACGGAGTGCACGGTATATGTTACACTGGCTTATTCAGGCACTGTGTAGGTTATTATATTGCGCTTTTTGAAAATTATAAAGAAAATTTGAGAGGACAGTTAAGGAATAAATTATGTGCAAAAGTTATTTACATCATAGTTTACTCAATAGTTCATCAATATTGTGAAGGAATTTGTTAAAGATAATTTAGCGAGAAGGAATTTAACCCGGCGTCAGCATGGTAGAAAATAGGTACAACAACTGCATGGTGGGTCATAATTACCCGGATTTTAAACCGTAGCTTATTTTTACCATTTCAATGACATTTAGAGCAAATTTGTGTTTAACTTAAAGAATATAGTCTGGCAAACGAAAGTAGAGACTGGAAAAGCGCGGCAAATTTAAAAAATATCAGCATAGTGTGGCGTAGTGGTTTAGGTGGAGTAAATAATAAAAGAAGACCACAGGTTACAGCATTTATTTTAAAAGGGGGGTGGGTTCGGTTCACACAGGGTTCCCTCACTGGTCGAAGGTATAGAATGGTACTGCCCTGGGCTCAGGCCGCGACGCACGCAGACCGGCGGGCAGATCCCGTAGCAAGCAGCTCGCGCGCAGACGGGCGCAGAGGTTATGCGGGCAGGCCACACAATAGCGCGCAGACGGGCGCAGAGGTTATGCGGGCAGGCCACACAATAGCGCGCAGACAGTCACAGAGGCTGCGTGACACCCGTCGAGCGGCGGACGTAGAGGTGGTTGATAGTAGAAATCCAAGGCAGTAGAAACGAAGGAGAAGGAGAAAAAAAACCCTGGAATCCAAAAAGGGTGCTTCCGTAAGCGTGGTGCAGGAATCGTGAGCGCCAGCGATGCGTGCGTCTCCCAGCCGTAAGCCCCACGGAACAGTACCCGGGAAAATGGATGGGAAACTCACCATCGCGGCGGTTCACAAAGGTTAAATAGAGATAAGCGTGCGCATACCGCGTGCAACTATATAAAAAGTAACCGCGTGCAAGGCGTTTAAGCTCGTAGCTGCTATGGCACAGCAGGAAAACAATGCTGCGGCTTGCGTACGCTTCACAAATTTAGAACACTAGTGGAAAGCAGATGACAATGAAATAGCGTAGTTATGTTCTCGACAGAAGCCATCTTGACAACCGGGCAATTATATTAATTTACAAACACTGCAGATTATGGTGAAATAAGAGGATTACAATTTGGCAAGATGGAGAGAAAATGGCAGATACGATGAGCACTTACCCTTGGCACGGAGGGGTTTTTATATAAGTTACTTGCAACAGTAGGCGGCAAGAAAAAGAGCTTCGCGGACTAGGGGTTAGAATTTATAGCCGGCACAAGTGTTGTCACTTCAGTGAAACCATAGATATTAGAGATTAGTGTGGTAGTCGACTTCTAGTTTAATCGACTACAACGCTACAGTACCCCGCCTGTTAGCGAAGGATTTTCCCTAGGATAAATCCGCTAGAAGGCCTAAACCACTATTACTGACTACCTATACGTTCATACATCCCATTCATGTGCTTCCATACTATTAATCATTCATCCATCCATTCTAAGTCCATCCCTGACTTGGAAGTAGTCCTAAGTCAGTGACGTACAATTACATACGAGAGGTAAGCTAATTATAGAGTAGTTTAACTCGAGACAGTCAGTAGGAAAAACAGCAAGATAAAGCAAGTGTATCTCCATAGGGTTAGGTAAACTTGGGGGACTGTTGCAGGCTATAGGTAATGTTAGGTTTCAAAACAAGAAGTAAGTTCATCGTTGAATATTAAATCATCAAAGTTCTAACAACAATTTAATAATAAGTTAAAGTTCTATTTTATGTTTAGGTTTAAAATTAAATTATGTTAAAGTTCTAAGCTAAGAGTATTTAAAAAAAAAATTAAAAAAAAAATTTTTTTTTTGAAAAGGTAAAAAAAATTTTTGTTAAAGTTAAAAGCTAAGAGTATTTAAAATGAAAATTTTAAAAAAAATTTTTTTGAAAAGGTAAAAAAATTTTGTTAAAGTTAAAAAAATTATTTTTTTGATGATGGTCCATGTATATGTTCAAATTGGTTTAAGTTTCATTACTGGAATACGCATCATATGTAGAAGTCCATTCGAGTGAGTTTCCGAACGTGAGTGAAATTTAAAAAAAAAATAAATCAAGTCCATATCCATACAGTTGCGAGAATATCCGAACGTTAAAGACGAAATTCTAAAAGACAAGTATCCAAGGTTGGCAACTACGTCGAGATGTCAAAGTCAGTACGTAAACGTCAAAAATATAATATGTCAATGATCTTAAATTAGGATTCTCGCCACGGGTTTCTTGGATAACACGTGTGTCTAGTGAATTTTTATTGTTTTTGAGTGACAGTTGTTACTTTTGTGACTTGTTTTTATAGAATTGTGTCGTTCTTGTGTTCGTAAACAGGTTTGTATTGTGTTTGTCCCGGTGTTAGTTCTAAGATGGATTTAAATAAACCTCCCGATCCTGGTCCTCCTGACATCTCAGCTTCCCCAAACCCTTTTCCTAGTGACCCACTTACACAATTCGCAGATGTAGTCTGTAACATCGCAGGCATAGACGTGACCCTTACTTCACAATCTTCACGAAAACGTCCTGTTAACGAAGAAGTTCCTACACCCACCCCACCAAGCAAGCAACCCAAAAGCCAAATTGGTCGGCTTAGATACTCCGTAACGGATAAAGGTCCATACATAGTTCATGTGTCCCGAATTGAAACCCAACCAAATGCTGGCACGACTTTACATCCTGTGAATTTTGGGAAATTTTTAATTCTTAATAATTTCACTAATGTAGTACGCGATGGCGTTAAAAGAGTGGGCCGTAACCGAGTTTCTGTGGAGTTTACCTCACCTCAAGATGCGAATTCTTTCCTGGCAAACAATATATTACCAAGATTTAGTTATTCTGCTACGATTCCCACATTTAATATTACCAGGATGGGTGTTGTGACCGGTGTCCCTACTGATATTACAGAAGAGGAAGCTATAACTTACTTATCTGTGCCCTCAGGTTGTGGGCAAATCTTGAAAATTCGCCGCATTAATAGGAAAATATTTAAAGACGGTGTTAATGAGTGGAAGCCCACAGAAACTTGTGTTATTACTTTTGATGGCCAAGTACTCCCAAAACGTATTTTCTGTTGTTATACATCTCTCCCTGTAGAACAATACATTTTCCCCACAATTCAGTGTCGCAAGTGTTGCAGATTTGGTCATGTGGCCAATCTGTGCAGATCCAAACCACGGTGTAATAAATGTGGCCACGATCACCCTGGTGATGGTTGCTTCATTTCTGAGACAGATGCTTTCTGTGTGCTCTGCTCGGGGAGCCATTTTGCTAATAGCAAGTCATGCCCTGAGCATGGTCGACAGAGGGCTATAAAGACTATCATGGCAGAAAAATCTATCCCCTATGCTGAGGCAAGTAAAATTATTCCAGTAGCCTCACGCAACTATGCCAATGCTACTAAATCCCAACAGCAATCATATAATAAAACTGTGACCCTAAAACCCAAGACACATACTCCACTTTCCCCATCGTATGACAAATCAGCTCATAACCTATTAATTAATTCACCCCAACCTAATCAGCCTAATGGCTGCGCTCTAAATTATAATACCTCCCCTAGTAATACAATTTCTGTCATTGAACTTCTCTTAAAACTTCTACCAACAATTATTTCTTCTTCTTCTTCTAACCCCCAATCACCGTCCAACGTTGCCGATCAACTTATATCAATACTGTTAGAAATTAAAAATGGCGTCAAACCAAGTATTCCTTCAGTGGAACGTGAGGAGCGTGTGGCATAAAAAACACGACCTCATTTTCCTCCTTAACAAATACAAACCTTTGGCTTGTTCATTAGCAGAGACCTGGCTAACCCCAAATCTTAGCTTTCGTATGGCACATTACAACATACTTCGATGTGATAGACCTGACGGATATGGAGGGTCAGCTCTCTTTGTTAACAGTCGAGTTCCACTGTCACCCTTATCTCTTTCTGCACCCACAGGTGATATGAGTATAGTTGCTAGTCGAGTGGAAGGAATTACAGTCTTCTCAATATACATTGCTCACCCCAGTCTGAACTTATTAAATATTTTAAGAAACATTATTTCCAATGTCCAGGGCCCAATACTGGTCATGGGTGACTTTAACTGTCACCATTACCGGTGGGGGTCTGAACGCTGCGATGCCACTGGCATAGCCCTAGTTGAGATCCTTGATGATATGGACCTTTGCATTTTAAATGATGGTTGCCCAACTCGCAGGTCTCTTCCTGGATAGCAGAAGAGTTGTGTTGACCTAACGTTTTGCTCGGTTGAATTGGCTGCTTCGACCCATTGGAAATGTACAAGCTTATCGCATGGCAGTGATCATTACCCTATTGTCATATCTTTGTTAGATAAAACTTACTTAGAAAAAACTTCTCCTCCACTTTTGAAGTATAATTTGTCCAATCCAGATTGGTCCAAGTTTGCATCATCACTGGAGGAGAAAATAGATATACTTCCAAATTTAGCTTCAAGTTCTCCTCAAATCTCTGATCACCGCCATGCCAAGAGTTGTTATGAAGGCTTTGTTGAGGCTGTAACCTCGAGTGCAGACTCTTGTTTTCCATTGAAAAACTGTGCCCGTAATAAAATCCCGTCACCTCCATGGTGGGACCAAGAATGCACCTCAGTTGTTAGGTCGAGGAATGAGGCCGAAAGAACATACAATGGGGAGATGAACACCCAAAATCTGTTAGCTTATTTACGGCTCTATGCAAGATCCAAGCGCCTTCTCCGTAGGAAGAAACGTGCGGGTTGGGTCAAATTCTGTTCGTCCTTATCCCCCTCCACTCCAATTTCACTTGTATGGAAGAATATTAATAGGTTTAGACGTGGGTGTACTCTTTCATTATCCCCACCGATCGCCAGGGAAACTGCTGAACATTTTTTCGACATAATTGCGCCACCCTACGTTCCGCTCCTGTCTGAGTGCCATAATTTGCCGCGCCTTATAGAATTTGATGACCCTTTTGACGCGCCATTTACCTCAGAAGAACTAGATATTGTGCTCAACCATGTCCAGGACTCAGCACCTGGTAGTGACGGGATACCGTATTCTTTTATCACTCGTGCAGGAAAAAAAGCAAAATTATATTACCTAGATTTATTAAATTACTGTTACAATCATGGTTGGGTTCCAGACCAATGGAAACTGCAAATTATTATCCCTCTGCTCAAACCTGGCAAACATGTGGATGACCCTAATGGCCTTAGACCTATCGCCCTGTCTTCAGTCTTAGCCAAATTACTCGAACATCTTATTAAAAACCGTCTAGAATGGATAGTAGAATCCAGAGGCTTACTGCCGAACTACCAATTTGGTTTCAGGAAGGGGCTCGGCACAATGGACAGTGTTGGAGTTCTAGTCACGGATATCCGTTTGGCGTTCTCCAAAAACGAGTCAGTTGTTGCTGCCTTTCTAGATATTTCCTCCGCATACGATAACGTTCTTCTTCCCGTTCTCAGGCAGAAACTGCATCAGCTGAGTATTCCGGCTAAGATGATCGAATGCATATGTGGACTACTTTGGTCTCGCTCTTTGGTTTTGAGGGTCCAGGGTGAGGACTTTGATGGGAGGGTGACTTGGAGAGGACTCCCGCAGGGCTTCGTCTTAAGCCCCCTTCTTTATAACCTTTACACAGCTGATATTGGCTCCTGCCTAAACACTGATTGTCGTATTTTACAGTACGCTGATGACTTAGCCCTGTATGTGTCACACTCCTCTATCGTAGACGCTGCGTCATCTCTGTGCCTCTCACTGGACTCTCTTAATCATTGGCTTTCAAAACGCGGCCTTACGTTATCTGCACCAAAAAGCTCGGCAGTAGTCTTTTCCCGCAAGAGGACAATCCCACAGATAACGGTAACCATCTCGGGGAAAAGCATCCCGCTCTCAAGTAAGGTCAAATTTCTGGGCGTTTTTCTTGACCCGAAATTAACTGGCAAGCACCACATTAATCACCTAATCAGTAAATGTGAACGTGTCATCTCAATTTTAAAAGTACTTGCGGGCGTATGGTGGGGTGCTCACCCGTACACCATGAAATTAGTTTATAATGCCCTAGTTCGCAGTATTTTGGACTATGGCACGTTCCACTTAACACCATGCAACAAAGGTGCTTTGGCTGGACTTGACAGGGTACAGTCCAAGTGTCTTCGGATCATCTCTGGATGTATGAAGTCTTCGCCCATCGGCGCGTTGCAGGTCGAATGCGCTGAACCTCCCCTGGCCCTAAGGCGACAGTACCTGGCCTCCCGTTTTTTATCTAGGGTAATCTGTAGGTCTTCCCATCCCCTTATTACTAAATTGCATGAGCTAAATTCCATAAGCAGAACCTCAAATTATTGGAAAAATAAAGAAACGCCTTTAATCTTAAAACATTTTCGTCTAACTCAAAGTTTAGAATGCCCAATCGTACAGTTTCCTAAATTACCCCTCTTTCATTTCGACTACGAAGTCTTATGTTTCATTCCAAAAATCCATTTCAATATAGGTATACCCAAAAATTCCCCTTCAGCAAATTCGATCTTCAATGCATCCGTGGCCCAGCGATGGGACGGTTTCCAGAGATTTTTTACAGACGCCTCAAAATCTACTGACTCTAATCACACTGGAGCTGCAGTATTTTTCGAAAACTCCAGGATCATACTTCAATACAAATGCCCCAAGGAAGCATCTGTGTTCACAGGCGAGTGTGTGGCATTATTGGAAGCGTGTCTTTTCATCGAGTCCCACCGCATTGACAAAGCCGTTATATTTACAGACTCCCTAAGCTGTCTCCAAGCCCTAGTCCAAAACCCCTTCAAAGGTAAATTGCACAGTTCGCTTATTTTAAGAATTAAAAAATCTCTTTTCTCGTGCAGTTATAGCCAGAAGGAGGTTCAGTTGGTTTGGATACCTAGCCATTGTGGCATTAAGGGCAACGAGTGCGTCGATGCCTTGGCCAAAGGTGCATGTTCATCTACTACAGCCGATCTCTGCCACAATGCCCATCAGGGCTATGATTTACTGAATCTCCCAAAAGAAAACCTTAACAGTACTTGGCAACAGCAGTGGAACTCGACTGGGAAGAAGAAAGGCAAATTCTTTTATGCAGTGCAACCATATGTTAAGCCAAAACCTTGGTTCTACACGTACAAAAAGGTGTCGAAATCCATCATCTCCGTCCTCTGTAGAATCCGCTTAGGTTTTTGTTGCACTCCTGTGTTCTTGGAAAAAATCCGTGTTCGGGACTCATCCCTATGCGAATGCGGCCTGGAAGAAGGCACACTGGACCACATATTTTTTAAATGCCCAAATATCGTCTCATCTTCAGATTTGTATAGTCGTCTCCCGAAATTTAAGATCCCTCTTCCAATTAACTTCCCTTCTCTTCTAACATTTCCTTCACCAGAACTGCTTGTGGCGCTGATGAGTTTCATCCGTCACAACAATATAAAACTGTGAGCCAGAGTACCAAAAATTGTCTGTATGGTTGTGGTATAATTTATGTAATCGTTTAACAACTATAATATTTATGTATTTTTATTCTTTGTTTGTTTCAGTCCTGTACTAACCCAACAAGTTCAACTGTACCAATTGAAGAAACAGAGACTATCGTTCCTGTTCTGATTTTAACTTTTTTCTTTTCTAAATCCATTCTGTCTCTAATCATTAATCATACACACTTGTTTTTCCAATTTACTTTAGACATTGGCAGAATAGTCGACATCGGCTCCACTTGCCATTAACCAAAAATAGAATAGAATAGAATAGATCTTAAATTAAATAGGTTATGTTATGAATCACGCGGAAATATTTTCTAAGAGAATTAATTAATTTAATTAGGGCAGGTTGAATCTAAGTGATATACAGGCTAGGCGTGTTCAATACTAAAAGGTGTTATGAAGTTAAAGTTAGGTTTCTAGTTTAGTGTTTAGGTAAAAGAAATTAGATAAGTTTGTTGACTAAATGTTGTTAGAATATTTCATATAGATGCTATTATCAAACGATTGATGAAGTGCAAGTTAGGTTTCGTGTTTAGTGCTTAGATTAAGGTTACCAGGGTAGGCTGGAATATAGTTTAACTGTGGTGGCAGATCACCAACAGTTTAGTTGAAAACAATACAATGGACTATGCTATATATTGTTTTTTGAATAGTTTTAAGGTTAGTAGTGAGAAAGTTTTACAGTTATAATTAGACTATAAAGTTATAGACTACTATGCAAGTAGTTAATAGGTAGATACGGTATTTTATATAGAAATTTACCGGCTTGAAGCTGTTTTCAGAACAGTACGTTTAGGAATTAATGTAAATTAACTAGTGTGCGGACACCCATGTTTCAGGGGGCCGTCTTTAAGACATCCATGAGGACATAATAACATAAATAAAAGTTAAAGGTAGTGTACTATGGAGACTACTCTGCCATGATACTAAAGAATCGCCCTGAAGGCCCACTATGTAGTTTCTCATAGTCACGCCGTAAAGGGAAAATAATAAAAGAAATTTGGTGTGTAGTGTAAGTGTGTGGGGCAGAAAGGTGGTAATGGAACTGAAGTTATGTTGGCTTATAGCCATGCAGTCAAGGTATTTAGTTATGTAAAAAGATAACTAATTATAGTTAATTTTAGAATAATAGTTTGTTAACTTTAGTTAGTAGGTTTTAATTAGGATTACCACACTTTAGGTGGGTGTGAAATATGATACTGGGATAGCTATAACCAGAGTTATAGTTAACTTAGGTAGTTAGGTACAAGTCGACCCTCCACGACCAGTATGTTAGGGGGTCGTGGGTGTGTGTTCCCTTGGCATCGTGTGACCCTGTATGGGGTCAAACACTAGTAGTTAGCTAGGCCTACGGGAGTTAAGGTGGGCTGTTTCGCCTTAAATCCTTAGCGTGCCACTCACCCAAAGGCTTTCCTTGCATGTCTACCAACTCATAAACTATAGGGGAGAGTTTGGCAGATACTTTACATTTAGTAAATTTAGGAGCTAATTTTTTACTGAAATACTTTTCCTTATCACTCTGGTAGTAAGTACGTTTCCAGACCACATCACCTACATTGAATTCTACCTTCTTGCGTCGTAAGTTGTAGTCTGTAGCATTTCTAGAATGTGCTCGTAGTAGGGCAGACTGTACTTGGTCAAAAATGTTAGAAAGGCAACCTAAGTTTTCTGCATACTGGTCTCTAGGTTGGAATATTATTTCCTTTAAGTCAGTTTTTTGGTAGATGGATCCGTCAGCCACTAATTCCCTACCAAATATAAGGAATGCAGGAGTGAAACCAGTAACTTCACTAGTTGAGCTATTTAGTGCAAATTGTACAGCTGGGATGTGTAGATCCCAAGAGCGTTGGTCATTATTAATGTAAGTAGAAACAGCTGTTATGATTGTCTTATTGTACCTTTCCACGGTGTTAATCTGTGGTGCATACCTAGGAGTATAGTGTATGCTAGGTATGTTATATTTACTGAATAAGTTTTTAGTTTCATTTGAAGTGAACTGAGTGCCATTGTCTAAAATTATACATTGAGGTATTCCATGTACCAAAAATACATTATCCTCCATTAGTTTACAGATAGTTTTAGCGTTAGCATTCCTCATTGGGAAAAGAAGACAATACTTAGAGAAACAACATGTCACTACAAAAAGATATGCGTTTTGGCGTCTAGAGACAGGCAGAGGGCCAACAATGTCTATACTGAGCATCTGGAATGGTCGAGAGCATTCTTTAGGTTTCCCCATGACCCCCAGTGGAGCATGGTTTACTTGTTTATGAGCTAAACAGATTTCACATGAAGTTACAGCTTTCACTACGTCACTGTGCATTCCTGGCCAGTAGTAACGAAGAGCTAGTCTTTTATAAGTTTTGAAAATGCCTAGATGGCCTGAAGTGGGTTCCGCATGATTATCAATAACAACTTTAGATCTAGATTCATATGGAATAACTTCCTTCCAGTCAAACTCATTAAAAATAGCAAATTTACTTTTCATGTACCGAAATAACTTGTTATTCTTAATAAGATAATTAGGATAAGAGATTGGGCTCTGTATACAGCCATTATAGATTTTTAGGTACCAAGTATCGTTAGTTACTGGTGGGGTGGACTGAGAAGATATTTCAGCCACTGGGAGAGCGCGGGACAGAGCGTCGGGAAGAGTATTATCGGAACCACGGCGGTGTTTAATATCGAAGTTAAATGCAGAGAGCCTTATTCCCCAGCGGGCTAGTCTACCAGTAGGATTTTGTAGTTTTAAGAACCACTTTAGTGCAGAGTGATCTGTGTAGACTGTGAATTTTAGACCATTTTCAAGATAACATCGCCAGTGCTCTAGAGCCAATAACACTGCTAGCGCTTCTCTCTCTGTAATACTATAGTTTTGTTCTGGTTTTGACAAGGATTTACTCATATATGCTATAGGGTGCTCGATACCATTTTTAGTTTGAGTGAGCAAAGCGCCAATACCATGATTACTAGCGTCTGTATGTACTTCAAAAGGTAAGCTATAATCTGGACATGACAAGACTGGGGCTGAAACTAGTATGTTCCTGAGTTTGTCAAATGATTCTTGGCACTCATTGGTCCAAGCAAAAGGTGGAGCCTTTTTGCTGGAGCTAGTCAGTTTATTTAACGGTGCTGCTAGTGAACTAAAGTTTGGGACAAAACGTCTGTACCAGGATGCTGTTCCCAAGAATCTCTTTACTTCTTTAGGATTAGTTGGGACTGGAAATTTTGTGATTGCTTCTACTTTTTCTGGGTCTGGGTGCAAGCCCTTTGAATTTACAATGTAACCCAGGTATTTAAGTTCATCCCGGAAGAATTGGCATTTGTTTAAATTAATTGTTAAATTGGCCTCAGTTAGTGTTTTAAGGACTTTTAATAAAAGAGATATATGGTGGTCAAAATCAGAAGAAACCAGAACTATGTCATCTAAGAAAGCAAAAACTCTGTTTTCAAATTCCGGGCCATAGAATAACTTATCAACAAGCCTCTGTTGAGTAGCAGGTGCATTAGTTAGTCCAAAGGGTGTAGTTTTGAATCTGAAGGTTCCACGGCCAGGAATGTAAAAAGCAGTCTTGTTTTTGTCCTCTTCATTCAAGGGTAGCTGGCAGAAACTTTTATAAAGATCTAGACTTGTACGTCTGACGTCTTGACGTCCGCCCCACGTTGGGCGCCACTGTGGCGTAGTGGTTTAGGTGGAGTAAATAATAAAAGAAGACCACAGGTTACAGCATTTATTTTAAAAGGGGGGTGGGTTCGGTTCACACAGGGTTCCCTCACTGGTCGAAGGTATAGAATGGTACTGCCCTGGGCTCAGGCCGCGACGCACGCAGACCGGCGGGCAGATCCCGTAGCAAGCAGCTCGCGCGCAGACGGGCGCAGAGGTTATGCGGGCAGGCCACACAATAGCGCGCAGACGGGCGCAGAGGTTATGCGGGCAGGCCACACAATAGCGCGCAGACAGTCACAGAGGCTGCGTGACACCCGTCGAGCGGCGGACGTAGAGGTGGTTGATAGTAGAAATCCAAGGCAGTAGAAACGAAGGAGAAGGAGAAAAAAAACCCTGGAATCCAAAAAGGGTGCTTCCGTAAGCGTGGTGCAGGAATCGTGAGCGCCAGCGATGCGTGCGTCTCCCAGCCGTAAGCCCCACGGAACAGTACCCGGGAAAATGGATGGGAAACTCACCATTGCGGCGGTTCACAAAGGTTAAATAGAGATAAGCGTGCGCATACCGCGTGCAACTATATAAAAAGTAACCGCGTGCAAGGCGTTTAAGCTCGTAGCTGCTATGGCACAGCAGGAAAACAATGCTGCGGCTTGCGTACGCTTCACAAATTTAGAACACTAGTGGAAAGCAGATGACAATGAAATAGCGTAGTTATGTTCTCGACAGAAGCCATCTTGACAACCGGGCAATTATATTAATTTACAAACACTGCAGATTATGGTGAAATAAGAGGATTACAATTTGGCAAGATGGAGAGAAAATGGCAGATACGATGAGCACTTACCCTTGGCACGGAGGGGTTTTTATATAAGTTACTTGCAACAGTAGGCGGCGAGAAAAAGAGCTTCGCGGACTAGGGGTTAGAATTTATAGCCGGCACAAGTGTTGTCACTTCAGTGAAACCATAGATATTAGAGATTAGTGTGGTAGTCGACTTCTAGTTTAATCGACTACAACGCTACAATAGCAACCCCAAAACTACTATGAAATACTTGGAATAACCTTATTTGATACTTTAGAATTATCTATTTTATTTCATTGGAATAAAAATACAAAAGGTAGTTTAGGTAGGTAATCGTTTAGATATTGTCTTAATTCGAATTAAAAAAAAAAACAACTGAATTCTAAAATAGTTCTGATTTTTTCACTATATTCAAAATCTGAATGTAAGACTTCCATGTGGAAAGTTTCATTAGTCACTGGAATCATTGATTCCTACATTAATTTTAAAACTTTCTAAATTATTTTCTGTAATTCTGTCCCTTTCTTTATATTTATTTTCAACATGGATGACATGATCAGTCATTGTCTTTCACTCGGGAGTTATATTTTCAAACGACTCTTTTATAACTTTCTCTAACTCCACTGCAGGCAGAGCAATATTTTTACTTGCCACTTTACGTTTAGCCAAACTCCATACTAACTCAATGGCATTTAGATCATAGTGGTAGGGGAGAAGTCACAATACCTCGTGCCCATTCTGCTTCAGAATTTCATCAGCTTCATATACGGGCTCTGGTGTTTCGTTTTAAACTTGTTTTCTAACGATATAAAATTCGTTAATTATGTTACGAATAGCATCATGTCGAAACTATCTAAGTCGGACACTGTGGGTTTATATGGCCTTTACGCACACCTTCCTTTTTAATTCTTTTTAATGTAGTAACGCTCACTTCTGTAAAGAATGGTAAAACAGAATTATTATATTATTATTAATTAAATTACATCTTTATAAAAGTTATGTACTCCTAGTAAAACTTACCAGTGATTGAAGCTATTTCATCAAAGTACTGGTTCTGGGTTCTTATGCCATCTTTCTGCTCTAAATCCGTAAGTTTTTCAATAGTTTATCTCCGGCCACCGTAGGCGCAGGCTTACGAACGGTGAGCAGGGGCAGCTCACCGTCCGGTAAGGAATCAGGCCCGGGTTGGCAGCGCGTGTTCCACGCGCGCCTCAAGGAGCTGTCAGTAGGCCTCATAAGGCCATTGCCCGCCGGGGTTGCAGAAATGTACTAACAAGATACCACGGCCCCGGCACTTACGGGCAGCTGAAGGAGCAGGGTGGGTTTTTAGTCAGTAGAAGTCTGACACCCCCTTCCGCTTAACCCAGAGCGTGAGAAGTTATTCGATGATTTTCCCACCCAGAAAAAAAAGGTAGATGTTATTTTGTGCAAGTGGCGCTTAAAGTAATGATTATAAGGCAATTAATAGATTGACCTTGCATATGGCTGTACAGAGAGTCTAAGCTGTCCATATCCATTTGTCCGCGTTGCCTCTTGTTATTTATCGTAACGATTTATTGTTTATTTGCTTGCATTACCCTATTTTTACGCCAATGTTGCTGGGTGGAGGATGGTTTCGTAATGCAAAATAGTATCTAATATATGTATAACATCTAATGTTTGTATGTCTGTAACTCGTCTTGCTGTGCTGGCACTGCCGATGCGGCTGCTGAGGACCTCAAGCGGCGGAAATATAATAACCTTGTTGGTAGTTATATTTTCGAGCCATTTGGGGTTGAAACCTTGGGGTCGTGGGGTCCGAGTGCTCACAAATTATTTAAACATCTATCCAGACGCCTCGTTGACACTTCGCGTGACCCAAGGGCTGGCTTTTATCTTGGACAGAGGTTAAGCATTGCCATACAACGTGGCAATGCCGCCAGTCTTTTGGGCACATTACCAGCGGACAGCAAAGCGCACGAATTTCTGGATGCCATATTTTAGTTTATTTTTACATGTATATAATTATGTAGTTTAGAGTTTTTATTTAAATGTTTAAAGTGTTCAAAAATTAATGTTAAAACGATATTAGTACATTATGGTACAAGTGTGTAATGTTGGTGATTACCGCTGAGGCGCCATTGAGACACAAGCCGTTAGGTGAGGGTCTTAAGAGAGCCGAGGACGGTAATCATCAATACACACGTGTATCATACGACGTTTTTCAACACACTTGTGAAGTAAATAATACTAAAAAGCCACTTTATTTAGTGAGTAAAAAGTATATTTAGAGAAACAATTAGTAAATGTGCAGTTGGTAAAATTATAATTAACTGTTTTTGATGGCATAGCGGTCTCATCAAACAGATTATTTACTGAAATACTTTCATGTTGTATTGTTATTTGAGATGGTTCATTATTCGTGTAGGTAGGTGAAATCCAATCATTGGATGTACTTGGTGTTTCGCCAGTAGGACGCGCCTTAGAATCAAGTCTAATTCTTTTTGTGATTTTTGCACAAATTTCTTTCTTATTTTGTATGGAATCTTCCCCGTATTCTACTACATTGTTAGATCGCCATCCACCATGATGCTTCAAAGTTATTATATCAGCTCCTGAATTAGCCAGCAATGTAGCTGAAGTTCTTCTGAAACTATGTCCAGTGTAGCTCTCAGCATCTGCTAAATCTAAAAACTTAGCGATTTCTTTAGGCATAGAACCAAATTTGTTTATACCTATTGGCTGACAGGTACTATTTACCATTCTGGTAATTTAGAAAGAAACGGTCATTTTTTGCTTTTGGTGAACGCAAACTTTCATACTTCTTAACAATTTCATAGAATGGACCGTCTATGGTGAATGATCTAGGTATTTTATTTTTCGTGATAGATATCTTCACTAAAAGCATCTGGCCATGGTTCTCTATGTCTTTTACAGTTATATTTGTTAATTCTTGTATCCTACATGCACCAGTTACACCAAATATTAAAGCAACCTGAAAAAAAGAAACAATAATTAAGTTCAACACACAACACAGTCTGAAGTCGCGTAGATATATAAAATTAGATAATTTAACTAACCTTAGTAGCCAGATATTGGTTATCTGGAGCATCTTTTATAAATTTTTCAACATCGTTAGACGATAAAACCTTTGATTTCTTGCTTCTAAATCCATCGGATAGTCGCTTTAGATAAGCTGACAAATTAGAGTATGTTTTTAAGTCCACTCCATTCTTTGTTCGGACTGTGCTTTTTAACATTGAGTATATACACCACAAAGAGCTAGGTTTGTACTTAGAAGATAATTCTTTAAAGTACGCCATGAACACATTTTCTGAAAAAGACTGCGTACTCTTGTTGTTTTGCCATTGTATGAAATTTTGGTACGCTAATAGATATTTGGCCTTGGAGTTTCCAGGTAGTAAACTTTCCATAACGTTAAGGGCTTCACATCTTATATCGGGTGGTGTACAACATAAATCATTTTCTTCATAGCTAGTACTTGTAGACATTTTAATTAATAAATAACTATAATTTCAACAGTGAAAACGAGTTGTGAATTTTTTTTCGCAATGGCGGGAAAATTAATCAGTTTTCCTATGCGCACACATTTAAAAGATCGGCCATAGACTAAAAGAATCAGGTTTCTTTTTTTTTTGGCCTTCAACCAATTAAAAAAAAAACCTATAACTCACTTGTGAACAATAGTAAAGAAAAGTCATAGTTTGATTACAGGTGTCATTATGTGCCTAATTGCGGTGAAATTAGAGCCATTTTATGAGCAAGTGTGTTGAATAATAAATAATGTACTTAACCCACTATAATATCTAATATATCGATGGTATAGAAGACAAATGTGCTAATTACAAAATTTTGATAATGTAACATTTTAATGCCAAAATTATTAAAACGCTCAATTAAAACTTTTGGCATCTCTCATCATCTAATAATTATAGTTTATGCTAGTCCTATCTAGTGTTCTGAGTCCGAAAAGTAACCAATGGAAGTCTCTAATAAACCTTACACGTTTGTCAGTCTGTTTGCCAGCGAGCTGTATGTCATGAACCGTAATAGAAAGACAGTTGAAAGTTTCACAGAGTCTGTTCTATAAAACTAACTTACATCAAATGGTAAAGTACACGAGCCTTTACGTGCAAGCCAGACTTCAAACTAGGCCGGTATAATTACACACATCACTATTATAGAAACTAAGAGACGAAAATACAATTTCACAGAAACGTTTTCTTATTTATTCAGAAAATCTAACACTATATTAACCAGGACAGCCACATATTATAAATCGATTTATATTCAACTTCGTATTACAATTGAGCAAATAACTAATCGTTTGTTTAGTAAAGTAGGCGTAATAAAACCATACAATATAGACACATTATTTTATTATAAAACTTAGTGTGTAAAACGTATTGTAATGTTCTTTCTTACATAATGGTTAAGTCCTTGAGACAGCTGAAGTGTTTGCTCTGAATCTTGAGTGAGAATTCATTTTATTTTGTAAAACACTACAGCTGTTAGGATTCATGCAGTTGAGCCTAGACTTGTATCACAAATTGTCTTGGTTTATTTACACAGTAAATACAATTTTAACGATCAGCCTAGAGTGGCTACACGAGAGCTTTGCGGATTAATCGACCCCTGCAATGAATATTTATACTTGCGGTAAGTAGATTAAAACAGAAAGTTCAAACAACTTTGCGATGAAGAAAAATTAATTCTATATTAACCCGTGGTTTGTCGCTAGGCCATTACGAAGGTAAATAGTCGCTACCAGGTTAAAAATACCCATTAGCGAAAGTCTCCTATTTAAATATCTCCATAGATATTAATATCGATTATTAGCGATAAGTTAAGCAATATTGTGAATCAGGTGTGTTTAAATTATTGGTGTACAAGAAAGAGTATTCTATCAACTGATTTTATTTTTATTCTAGTTATTGAGTTCGTGGCTAAATAATTACACCACGGGTTACACCACCACCACCACAATAATTACACCATTAAGAGCGCCTTCACACCAGCGTTTGTCCAGCGTAGGTGTTCGATGAACGTACGTGCAGTGCAGACGCCGCGACTACGCAGCGCAGGCGTCACGTTGTCGCGGCGTCAGTGCAAGGGTACATGAATACGCTGTGCTAGTGCCACAGGTGGGCGACGCAGGCGCCGCGTTACTGCGATACTTTTTGTACTGCGATATTTCCGAAACCACAACGCAATTGTGTGACGTCTGCGCCGTGTTAGCACAGTGTTTAATTGACTCCAGAGGAAACGCCGCAACAACGCGACGCCTGCGCTGCGTTGTCGCGGCGTCTGCGCTGCGCATACGTTTATCATTCGCCTACGCTGGACAAACGCGTGTGTGAAGGCGAGAACGTGTGAGAACGCGTAAAGTGTGAAGGTACTCTTAATGTCAAGCAACACTTGACGAGGTCGGATGGTTGACTATCTTGACATATCGAGATTACTCCGTGCTTTGGCTGTCATTTGTACATATTTGACAGTCGTTACGAGTCGTCAGAAGCCAGTCAACCTAACATTTGGGTATCGTGTTACCCAGCTACTGGGTTGTGGAGGTTAGATAGCCAGTCACTCCATGCAAAACACTAGTACTGAAGACTGTAAGCCGACCGCAACATAGTTGGGAATGCTAAGCATAAGGTGATGATGATGATATTATGAACTACAATAAAAAATTGGCCAACGGCGAGTCAGACTCACCCATGAAGGGTTCCGTAGTAACTACACAAAATAACTTTGTTTTTCATAGTGTTCGTATGAAATACAAAGTTATATTTGCGGTTTTAGAAATTGTGCTATTTCTCAAAAACTGCTGACTTGATCTCGTTCAAACCAATTGTCGTTGAAAGTTTTTATTAAGATCTACAGCATATATTTTTTTTAGATTTTTCACTCCAGCATCATAGAAGTTAAAGGGGGGGAGGGGACATTTTACCACTTTGTAAACGTATATTTACATTTAAACGGTTGACTTTAAGAATAAGTGGTTTCAGAAATCTCAATGTCATTTTTAAAGACCTGTATATGTATAGATACCAAAAAAGTATAGGTTTGATGAAAACAAAATTTAGTTTCAGTTTCATGTATAGGGAGGCCCCCTTAATTTTATATATATTTTATTTATTTTTATCCAAAAATTGGAAAGCGGTTTACAAAATACAAACCTATCAAGTTTCACATGTGTAGTTCTAATAGTTTCGGAATAAAATGGCTGTGACATACGGAGTGACGGACAGACAGACATGACGAAACTATAAGGGTTCCTTTTTTTGCCATCCGGCTACGGAACCCTAAAAAGTAGTATTAACGGTGAAACATGTGTTTATTTCTGGGCTAACAAAATATAAGATTGTCGTGCCATCGATACGAAGAAGAGAAGAGATTAATATTTAAGGCACACAAACTAAGAAAACAATAAGTTAACCTTTTCTATCTCTCTTGAAATCTTAACATTAAGTAAAGATTTCTTTACCAATATTCCAATTTTTTTTTTTTTTTTTTTAAAGAAGATAACTAGAAATGTGGGATAGCGATTCTTCACTTTAAAAGTCCACTGTGGTCTAAAGCGTGGTGTCAATGGACAGGTGCTTCGGCAGCATGCCCTTTGTTTCTATGTAAACTGGTAAACACCTAAATAAGTCCAAAGTTGAGCTTACACTGACTGACAAAGGCTTGCAGTGACGGGACGGGTCTACTCAAATCTGTGTGGTTCTTTCCTCAAAAGGCCATTTTTTAGACTAATCTACATAATCTTCATAAATGATTGTGAATATGTGAACTATGTAGGTTATTTTATTCCAGTTAAACATGATTGTCTGGCAGTTTGAGTGCTTTTACGGCCTACCCAAACGTCCTTACCTTGGTATTGTTCGTCAAATCGTTAAGCTCCTTGTTCTAAGGTGAGCTATACGTCATTTGACAAATGCTTGCACTGTATGGACAAGCCCACTCAAATCTGTGAGCATCTTTCTTCAAAAGATTGCCTTAGACTGAAACCTACAATTTGTTGATTGTGATGTGATTGTATGGACTTTAAAAGAGACGGACTCCTGAGTTTGTTTCGGTGTTTCTTCGCAGGGTGCTTCCTAACTGACAACCAGTTAGGAAACACCGGCCTCATCTAGTTAATATTTACGAAAAAAGTGACGTGTTATTTAATAACCAATTTGCAAAATAAAAATCATTTATCATTTGGCAATAGTTAAGGTAGTAAACTAAGTTAAAAAAAAAAAAAACTATATTTAGTTTTACTAGCTCTGTGGTATTTTTCACCCAGTAGCGATGACCCACGGGTTAAGTTGAAAAGTCCCTTAAATACATAATGGAAATAGAATAATTATATTTCCATTATTTGAATAAGCACTTACACGAAAACGCTAAGAAAGCAGCACTGAACAAAAATAAGGAAGACTTTATCTCAGGTACTTAACACAAACAAAATCAACATAATCAATAGTCATTTATTCAGTTTGCTTCGCCCCACTCTTTGTCTCTTTCGCACACAATACATTCCTTTCACCTCATTTGCTTGCCTAATCGACGAGAAAGCACGATATGAGACGATTATATACCTCTACAGACTTACCAGTACCCGACCACAGTGTAAAACTTCCTTTTGATATGACACCGCCAAAGATTCAGTGTCACAACGTTTTGTAGTACTCGTTCCGAATCTGTGTCTCAAGGTTGTCCAATTCAGTACCACGTGTAAAGACGAGGGTTCATTTTACTGCAGAATTTCAACAAAATTGTGCATTAAATTTAAGTTCCATATGGCTTTAATGCTTTCGTTCATTAAAAAGGTATATTTTTGAATACCGTATGCTTTTACAGATAACTTTAAGATTTTTATTCTTTTAGGACTTAAACGTTGTGAAAACGTTATGTTTTGAAATAAAAACACGATAAATATTTTAGGTGATGGGGCAAAGAGGTTTTAAATTACTGTAATATATCTTGTTTAGCCATTACTAACACACTTGGGACTACGAACACTTAGAAAAAGATAAAGCATTCTTTCGCCATAAAAGTGTTTGAAACTTATGAAAATAAGTCTATCATCTTTTGAAACTCTATCCAGTTATATTTTAATTCAACCAATTACCTTTCGACACGAAACTTTTGCTTAGACGAGGCGGCCGGCATTCTAGGACGCGGTAAAACTTTGCCCACGATTTATTTATTGTTACATTGCGCGTTGCTCTTGGCATGTTTACGGCGTGATTTGGCGTTCGCCTGTATAAACGTCAATGGAACCAATAAATAAATTGTATTTTATACGCGACTATACTTTTTGTGAACACTCGGCTGTGCCAAGCACTGCAGTTACATTTGGAATTGGGTCTAGTGTATGGTGTGTGGGAAAAGCGATGGCGGAAGCGAGTGATGCTGAAATCATCAAAACGACAGTAAATTGGACAGTTCAATTTAAATTTAATTTAATGATTCGATGATTAGAATAGCTATCGGTATGGTTTTTTTCTCTAAAGTAACGCATTTGAATGGATGATCAGTAAGATAAACTAAAACATACAAAATAGGATAGATACCTACTACAAACAGTGTTTATTTACCTATTGATTTCGATGTATTTATTACTAATTTCGGTTGGTTGAGAGAAAGGGTGCTGCGTACCGAAACAAATGTTTTAATGAGCTACAAATAATTGTTCCGGGTTTGGCTGTTCGAAAAAATGCACTCAAGATACAGGAGAAATACCAAGTATGGGGCCATGTTTTATTTAAAAAAAAACATTGCGTTAAAAAGAGGCAAACAAAACTTCGGTATCGCACACTACTACAAACGCTGTCTCCCATGCCTTGTGCCAACAATTTCGTTTCGCTACACGCCCCTCACCACAACACGCTCGTCTTTTTCTCGTACATTCGCTGCACTGCCAAACTCCATACACTGTTTATACTTCCAGTTTTTGTGCCAGAATGAATGGAATATGGCCGGCCTGGCAGGCTACAGGCTACAGGCTGGCGGGCTGGCAGTTTGGCAGATTGGCAGAGCTGAGGCCCACCCAGGACTTCACGGGCTATTTAAAATTATTCACTATTTTTGTTGTATCGCATTTTTATGTGTGAATGCACTTCGGATTCTGAAATTACTTTTAGAAAGGAAGCTCTTGAAATCTAAAGGAAGATGTATTTGTTTAGGTATCTTTTAAAGATGTGAAAGATTGTTTTTCGTTGTATTGCTATGTAAATGTATGCGTTACCATTTGGCAGGAAGAAAAATACGCTTAATTTCTTTTTAATGCAAATTATTTTTACGTTTCGTTACGCAGATGCTTTGATATTACTTTAGATACAATTTTGTGGGAAGGTAACCATCGAACAGCTTTCTAATTGAACTTACCTATGTTTTTAAGTATACATATTCTTATTCGAACTTTTTCAGTTCGAGCAAGAATATTAAAGGGCGGCTGTGTGGAAAATGTCCTTTTTTTAACCACAGTGTTATAGTACCTGACCACCATTTAGAAAACAGAAATTATTGTAGTTTTAAGGAAAATAATAATAACTTTTCAGGCATCTATGGCCCATAGCCCACACACAACTTAAATCAATATTAGTACCACTTCACATATGTACCAAGTCACAGTGCGGTCGTATGGCACTTGTCCGCGGAAGTGACGGAACACTACGTCCTGTGGCCAGAAGTCCTCTGCCATGGCGAAGTTCAGGAGACAAGTCAGTACTCGCACCAAAAACTCTTAGACTCCAGCAGTTGCAATCTCGCACACGTAGGTACTCCACACGATGTCCAGCCTGAGGGGTAAAATTCAGGTGGGAGATATACGTATCTATCTTAGCTATTGATGTCTTTCAGGACAGTCGAAGCCAACAATTAACCGGTTTAAAGATCTTCCAAGGAAACGTTCTTAGGACCACTGAACCTCAGCGAACGTACTTCCCACTCTGGATTGGGTATCTTTGAAATATTAAACACTTTAACGGTCCCCTCAGCAATAACCCAATTACTGTTACTAGTCCGTAGCACCAGAACCTATGAAACTTCACTGAGAGGACCGTACCATATACCTACATTTTTTTATCCGACTGTGCGACGCAAAGGAGGGTAATGTGTTTATCAGTCTATGTATGTATATAACAGCGCGTGAAGGGATTTCATTTTAATCGTTTTATTGTGTTTGATATTTAAATTTGTAAATGGATCTTGAGCGGGTTACCCCGAATGGAGTTGTGAGTGTCATAGCGCTGGCAGCGGTCTCTTGGATGACAGCTGGCACGCAGTGCAGACGCACGAACCCATTGGCTCAATCCTGAATTATTTTTGTAATCCGTAACATTTCCGTTATCCTCTATAGTCTGTCTAGTCTATATAGTCTGTAGATATCGATTTTGTATGTATTATTTGGAATTCCTGCATCTACACGCCCATAGGAAACCAACATTCAAAGGATCAGTCGCGGCCCGAGATGCCGGAATCCCTCGGCGATCCGGTATACAATATGTAACAAAAACATATTGTATATGTAGGTTTGTAACTATGTGTCGTTGTAGAGGCCAAACGCGTGGGCCATGAACGCATACTGTTACCACACATATTTATAGTACGTGTAAAGAAAGTAAGTTCCTTTAAAAATATGCGAAACTCATTGAAATTTATCAACTTCATAGATAGTGCTCTGATTCATGACGTCACGAATTTGTGAACCAGATGGGTTTTATTTATATGTTTCGTCAATTCATTATTGAGGAACAAAAAATATTTGAGAAATTTGAACTAAGTAATACTATTTTGACTTTGGTTGTTTGTTTTTCTTTCTAAGACTTCAAACGGAGTAACTGATCGATGTAATATTTGGTGTGGAAATAATAGAGGAGTAACAAAATTTTCGAATTTTTAAGCTAATTAATAATTAATTAATTTTTAACATTTCACGCGAGCAGAAGCGAGAGGCAAAATAAATAATTAGTTTACGGAGCATCATATTATTGTTTATTTATAATCTATCATCTCCAACACAAAGAAATAGTCTAACATGGATCTCCATGTAAGACTATTTCTTTACACATACCTGTACCATGTACTTACATAATTGTGAAATGTATATAAAATAGTGTGATATAATCCAGGATTCGCACACACAACGCTGTGTTCCCGAGTGTTGCGGTTGCAACAGCTGCTTGTGTCTGGTACCCGTTTTGTGTTGCGGTGCACCCAACCACTGAAACATGTAACACAGAGTACAATTGAGATTATTTTGCTAAAGATATGTCTGTTGCGGAATTGAGCAGAAGCTCGTGGCTGAATAACTATAAGCACATCAACTGTAACCATAACCTGGACCAACGTCTTAGGGCCGAGTCAAACCGGAATGGCAGCGCCCTGCGGCGACGCTAGCGAAAGCTGGCGGCCTGCGCGACCTCCAGACGCGCCGGTCTCCTCTTGACTTATTAAGTTCCTACATTCGTCAAGGAAACTCATGTGTTTGGAGTGAACATGATGGAATAGGTTATGTTGCCCGGCCTCGCGACCTTTTCAAGCAATACTGGTCTTTTAAGTCTGTAGATAAAGGTTAAAATTATTTTACACTGAAAGTGTACGCCGTGTCGCTGCCGCGGCCGGCCGCTGCCATTGCGGTGTGACTCGGCCCTTAGCGTGCTTCCGAAGCACGGAGCAGTTAAAATAGAATCGGCAAGCGTTTTGTTAATCTTAAAGATCAACTCGTGCGCCTGTTATTATTTAGCCACGAGTTCCTCTCAAACTTTATATACAATAAGCTGTGTCCCACGTTAATTTGATAAAAAAAACTACAAAATTCATTAAAATCGGTTAAGTATTCTCGTACAAACTTTTTTTTTCTGGATGGCAAAATCATCCAATGACTCCTCCCGCTGTGGGTAGCGCTGTGTCCCGCAACCCCGTAAGGCATTGCTCAATGCTGCTGACTGCTTTTTGAGGCGCGCGCGGAACACGGCGCGCCGCCGCTTCGAGCCCGGTCCTTACCGGACGGCGAGCTCTTACCAGACGATGGGCTTTGACCCTAGGTTTCCAACTATTTTCATTTCCAAATTTCATCCAAATTAGCGCTATAGTTTAGCCGTGAAAGCGTAACAGACAGACAGTCTTTCGCATGTATAATATTAGTATAGATATTGAAAATTAATTACCTTACATAAAATATAGTCTGCACCGTATTTGGACTAGCTATCTGCCGCTGTACAAATTGTAAACGTTTGCAGTTTCATTTAGTCTAACATTCAGTTCAGTCTGATGAGAGATCTCTGTTTCATGCAATTGGGAACGAAACACCTCGTTATAGTGCATCCTTAAGCAAATAGTAAGAAGGCTCACTGAGAAAGTCGCTCCATATTAAAGTACATATTAAAGTAGATATTGAAATACGTGTCTAATATATAGTATATTAATAATAAATGATTATCCAATCATTTATTATTAATCTATATATTTCTCCTCACAAAGACATACGAACATTGTAAGTACGGCTAAGGAGTGGAATTCTCTGCCGGAGTCTGTGTTTCCTGATCGCTATAACCTGGGATTCTTTAAGTCAAGAGTGAATAGGTTATTTCGAGGCAAGCGTTCTCCATCTTCGATCACATCATCACTTACCATCAGGTGAGATGGTGGTCAAACGCGAGCCTATTACCAATTAAAAAAAAACATAAAACTAATAACAATTAAAAGCTATACATCTCTTAATTTGTAAGGAGCTAGTGTTTGAATTGGGCAAAAATTGCCTGATACACAAACCACCAATTAGATAAAAAGCAGTACTAATAAAAAGGCTCACCAAGTACGAACGAAACTTACTTTGTATTTTTTTACCATGGTAATAATGTATATATTTTCTTAGAGCCTGAAAACTTGTTCTTCTGTAACATCGTTATTATTTTGTGCATCCATCCCCCAGTTCATTTACTTAGACGGCATCCATCTTGTCGGTCTTCTTAATTAATTGTCTAGTTCTTGGCTACCGAAGCTTTATAAAAATGAAAGGGTTTTTTAACATCCCCTGTAATGTCCGCCCCCTGCTGAATAACTAGCAATTAATTACTTTGCAAATAAAAAGGGAATAAGTAAATTAATGGAAGGGCTCACCATTGTTTATAGCAGATCCTATTTGCATGGTAAATCTTTTTTTAAGTCTGTTTTGGTTATTTGTTTTTAGTTCTTTTTAAAAATAAAAGACCATTAAGAGGTCATCTGCATAATGTTGTTGCAGTTTGTAGAAAATAATTTTAGACGGAAGATATACCTGCAATAAGTTTCTCACATAAAAATATAAGTTGTGTCAGTATGTTTGTATGTGCTAATAATAGACTGACACTAAAAATGCAAATGATATATATGTCTGTTCTATGATTAACTGAAGTATAGTTTTATGTATATTAATCTCCATAGTATTTTTGCAGCTTTGGGAATGTCCAAAAGCAACTAGCTTTAGGTTATTTATTGACCAAATTGACAATTAAAATTGGTTAACTAAGCCGGCGTTGAAAAATTCAGACGCATCGCTGTCCACTGGTAATAAGTTGCCCAAAAGACTAGCGGCATTGCAATGTTGTATGGCTTAACTTCTAACGTACCACTTAAAATGATACTTACCATTAAATATAATATTAATAATTCAGCCAATTACGTTCCACTGCTGAGACACAGGTATTTTCTCTATGACAAGCAATCTACTATGTGGGCCCCGTGCAGGTACTTGGATTTATTTTTAAGGATGGGAAATCGTCCAATGACTGCCTGTCTGTTTTTTTCATGAAACCTATGCATGTGTTGTATCTATAGAAAGGTCTTTAAAACGGCATTTAGGTTTCTAATACCACTTTTTCATAAAGTAAATCGTTTAAAAGATATACGCTTCCAAAGTCGTAAAATGTGTGTCTCTAACATCTATAATAATGGACGGGTAAATCTTAAAAAATATATGCTGTAGATCTTAATGTAAACTTTCAATGAAAATTAGTTTGAACGAGATCGGGTCAGCAGTTTTTGAGATATAGCATACTAGCTGTGCCCGCGACTTCGTCCGCGTAGAATGGTGACTTTCGGCTGCATTTTTAATTTTTTAGGCAAATTTTTTTGAAATATAATTCCCTCTCCCAAAAATATCCAACCCAAGCCTGCTAAACCACTACAGACCTATCTCCATTCTTCCTTTCCTATCTAAGATTCTAGAAGCAGTTGCTCTTAAGCAAATATCTTCCTTTGTGTTTGGGAATAATCTACTATCCCCTTTCCAATCAGGATTTCGGCCTGGTCACAGTACAGCCACAGCTTTGCTTAAGGTTACAGAAGATGTAAGGAATGGTCTGGAGAATTCGAGATTAACGGTATTAGTTTTAATTGATTTCTCCAATGCTTTCAATACCGTTGATCACGACATCCTCCTGACCATTCTGTCACACATTGGGGTATCTTCATTGGCACAAGATTGGTTCTCATCTTATCTTCGTGGTCGCCAGCAAGCGGTTCGTGCTGATCAGATTTTTTCTGAGTGGTGCACCCTGAAAACTGGCATCCCACAAGGCGGCATACTCTCTCCACTTTTATTTTCTCTTTTCATAAACTCTATTACCACTATCCTCAAATGCTCTTACCATTTGTACGCTGATGACCTACAGCTCTACGCGCAAGCTGACGTTGACAACCTGGACAACTGCATCTCATTGCTGAATGCTGACCTTCTAGCTATCAGTGATTGGTCAAGCAGGTTTGGTGTCACTGTCAATGTCAGTAAGTGTCAGGCTATCCTGATCGGTAGCTCATATTTCCTGCGAAACTTGGACACCAGCCAACTTCTCCCGCTTAACTTCAACAATACTGTCATCCCTCTCTCGCCGCACGTAAAAGACTTTGGCCTATATATTGACAACAGGTTAAGTTGGAATAAGCAGATTGCACAGGTTAGCCAGAGGGTAACATTCACACTGCGATCTCTCTATAGATTCAAGCATTTCCTTCCTTGTAGCACTAAAACCACATTGGTCCAATCACTTGTGCTTCCTATCATTGATTATGCTGATGTTTGCTATTCTGATCTGTCCCAAGAACTTCTTAACAAACTGGATCGACTTCTCAACAACTGTATTCGTTTCATTTTTGGCCTTCGAAAATATGATCATATTTCTTCCTTCCGTTCTCAGCTTAAATGGTTGCCTATCCGTCAAAGGAGATCCCTCAGATCCCTCTGTATGCTCTTCACTATTATGAACGATCCTTGTGCTCCTGTTTACTTAAAACAAAATTTTAAATTGTTGGGCAGTTCTCATGATCTTAACCTTCGCGCATCCAAAAACTTACTTCTTCACATTCCTTCTCACCGCACCGGGTTTCTATCTAATTCTTACGCTATTTCTACTATTAAACTCTGGAATTGACATCAAGAAGGCTGAGTCAAAATTTTCTTTTAAGCGCATAATTAAAAACCACTACTTAAGGGGCTGTTATTCTTAGTTTGGTCTTCGTCATAATTATTATGAGCTCTCTTATTCAGAAAGAATATTATAAAGCACCGTATCTATTAGTTTGTCATTTTAGCATATATGTGTATTTAATTAGTATTATTATATATTAGTATTATATTTATTACTACTAAATATATTATTTCATTCCATTTTCGTGTACACCTACCACAGTGTGTTTTTTTTTTAACGCATAGGTAGAGAATGCCTTGCTGCATTAAGTCCGCCCATGTAACACAATTGTACATAAAGTTTAAATAAATAAATAAAAGTCTAAAAAATAAGATTCAAGCTTCCAGCTTTAAAAATGACGTAATTTCCGTACTCATCCCCTATTTCAACCCCTTAAAGCCCTTTTTTCGCATTAAAAAGCAGTCTATGTCCTTTCTCAGGCCCTAGACTATGTCTGTACCAAATTTCATTAAAATCGGTTCAGTAGTTTAGGCGTGATTGCGTAACACACAGACAGAACGAGTTACTTTCGCATTTATAATATTAGTAAGGATTTTCTAAAACGGCATATATAACTTTGTAATTCATACAAATATTATAGTATGAAAAACAAAGTTATTTGGCGTAGTTACTATGAAACCCTTCATGGGCGAGTCTGAATCGCCCTGGGCCAATTTTTTTTTCTGTGTGGGTAAATTATCGAACTTCTCCCGCTCTGGGTTAAGCGGAAGGGAGTGTCAGACTTCTACTGACTAAAAACCCACCCTGTTCCTTCAGCTGCCCTAAAGTTCCGGGGTCGCGGTATCTTGTTAGTACATTTCCGCAACCCCAGGACAGGTCCGTTGCATCACGATGTATTCCTTTATCGATTTTGAACATGATGCTCGACCTGAAACTCGCAACTCTGGCTTTAATCAATAATCACTGGGCCACTAAAATATGATTATCATATCTGTAATTTGATTAATGATTAATGGCAATGGTATATCAGACTTAAAAACGAGGTTACATTTGTGATTTGCTAAAGTATCGCTTCATCCGAAATATGGGCAATCGGCTGCATTTGATTAGATTAGAAGCTGCCGTAAAGTTTACCTGAATAAATGAATTTGTATATATATACACTACCAGTCCACGGTGTTTGTTTGTGACTAAAACACGGTGTTCACTCTGTCGGTATAAGAGCCTCAACAAGTGCGGAGCGTGCAGACGACGGCGACACGGGGAATTGTGTGTAGTGTTGAAATACATCCACGCCGAGAATGTGTGAACGTGAAGTTAAATTAAGTTGTACATTATTGATGATAAAAAGAGCGTAAAAATGCTGTAAAATATAGTCATTTTAAATAATAACAAGGTAACCTATAGTAACCTTTTTTTTCTTTTCCCGCAGCGGAATAAACGTGCCATACGTTTATTCCGCTTTAGTAAGTATTGGTTTCAGGTCTATGTGTGTTAAAATGTGCCCAAGATACAGGTGAAATATTAAAAAAATGGGCAGTTGCCAACAGCTAAAAAAAAAACAAAGTTACAAAAGTAAAAAACTGCAAAATATCGCTCAAGCTTTAATCGCAAACTTCATCAGCCGAAGGGCAAGATACCGCTGAACAAAAACAAAACCAAAGTGAAACTTGCAACAAACTTCTCTGCCTCCTCTAAGTTCCACCAGAAACACGAAAAAAAATTGACGATAAGAATAAACCAAGCGATTCCGAGTGAATTCTGCATAATAGAGTTAATTTCTCGCAAAGAATAAAAATCGCTTGGGGGTAAAAACTCAAGTCAGTAGAAAGGAAAAAATCCGTTGCAAGACTTGTACGTTCCAATTCTCACTCCAATGAAGGAAAAGCGACTAAAATGCTTCAGAGTTCAGTATTTCCTATTTACTTTTTCTAAATAACGCCCCGTCACTGGCTTTGTGCAAAAGTAATTTCTTTTAAGTGGAAAAAATGTGGACACCGCTTTCGAATTAAAGTCATGAAAAATATTTGACGATGGATTTTCCTCTTTGCATTAAGAAGGGTAAGTGGATTTTTTTAGTTAAAGATGAATTTGTTTTTATAACATTATGCCATTATTATGGATTTTGGTGGGTGTCAGGACGATACTTTGATTTTCTTGTCTTGATACGTAATTTTGCTTCAAAATTAGCTTATGTTAACTGTTAAAAACTGTTCTAATTTTGCCAATTTTTCTGGTGTTCAATTGTGAATACTTCATGATTTATTTCATTTCACTTTATTTACTCATAAGTAAATTTTTACATTATGTTCAATATACTATATATAATTAACACACAAATACAAAAAAAGTACAAAAATCTGTATCTATGTCTGGACGGATTCTATAAATGCAACGCCTGCCACCTGTCTTTTTTAAATAAGATCTATAAATGTAGGTAGAATTCAAATTACTAGCAATCTTTAAACATATTTTAATTTCTCTTTAAAACTTTTATTTTATTTTAACACACTTTTAATGCATTAAGTGTACAATTTTTATTACAAAACAAACCTAAAACGAAAAAGGCACAACAGTAAAAAACTCAAATTACACGTCACTTAATTGTGTAATCTTTCACTTCGCATAAAAGACGTTCGATTGAGGATAATGGACGGTAGATTTACATTTGTATCACTTCGTCCCCTCTCCTCCCTCCTTCCTGTCGGTTTCAATTCAATTAATTAAATGATAGACATTATTAGACGGACTTTATGGCGCTTTCCGTTTTTATTAACAACTTTATTTGTTTGTTAATAAATTGGGGAGTTCTCAATCGTTTTTGGGTACTTTCTTGCGAGATTAACAAGATGATGTTGAGTGAATAATTGAGATGAAAGTAGAAACTTTTCATTCATCATATCATATTAACTAAATTTTAAACAAATAAAAATAAAAGTCTTAAAAAGTTGTCGTCTTTTAAATGATTAACTGGCTTCTGCCCACAGGCAATTACGGCTCACGTATTTAGTTTTTTAAATTGCTAGAAATGTGTAGTGTAGCTTCCACTTTCCTAGCCCTTCGAGTATCTTCGTAGAAAATCATAGCAATCCATTGCTCCGTTTTGATGTGGAATCGGATAATCAAACAAAAACAATTTCGCATTTATATTATTAGCATGAAATGTGGATGAGGTCTACGTTGACTTCTAGCTGATGGTTAGCAATATATAAGGTCTCTTTTGGAACGAGTGAGCCTAGAAGATTTCTGTAGTGCCCATCTGTAAACTTCTTACACTGTAAACATAGGTAAAATGAACTTGTTGTGAGCATTCAATGAAAATACAGCTAGCTCACTTCAAGCTAACTCCATCTAAAATATTCACGATTGGATGGTCACACATGCCCCTCTTTTGAAGTTTCATTAAATCACTTGAGTAAGTTAGAGCGCGTATAATTACCACAGAACTTGACACAGACATATTGTTAACTAGTATTCACGCGGGGCTTTGCTCCCGTGGATTCTATCACGGTAAAAACATAACTCTCCCTTGCAGTCGTAGTCGTAGCCTATATATAACCTTCCTCAAGCTTCAAGCTACTTCCATACCAAATTTCATCCAAATCCACCCAGTACTTTCGAAGATTAGCGCGTTCAAGCAAACAAACAAACAAACAAACATACTTTTCCGCTTTATAATATTAGTATAGATTCTGACCTTATACTATTGACTGTAACGAAACCATAGTGCGATCTGGAGGGCTTCTATGTTCCCTCCACGCACGATCCGTTAGCTTTTAAAGTAAGAGTGACCAGGCATCTTCTAGCTTCGCTCGAGCCAAAAAACAACCTTTCAAATTATCTTTAATATTAATCACCTTAAAATTTAGTTGCCTTTTAATTACGTAAACAGACAGCTTATTGGCGTTGCGCGTAATTTAAATGCACCAATTACTATTACGGGTGTTTAAAAATAAAATTGATTAATTTATTTGTTAAATTAGAATTAATTTCTTAGTTATTTCACTACCTTCTATAAAAATTCATAAATTACCCACTTAGCACGTTAAAATGCCTATTAATTTTAATGCACGTATGACGTATGTGTCATCATGGCAGCTATTATGACGTCATAAGTCATACGGCGGCCATTTTAATTCGCTCATAAAGTGGGCATATATCACAGACGGTGCAGTGCGCCGCTCAAATCGAATTCTTGGCTTGCTTCTGTTCGAGCTAGGGTAAGATATTTTATTCAGTAAAACAAGTACGAAATGCCTATGAGGATAAAATATTTTAACTTTAATTATGACAACAAGATCATATATTAAAAAACCGGTCAAGTGCATGTCGGGCCACGCGCAGTGTAGGGTTCCGTAGTTTTTATAACAGCCAAGTGCGTGTCGTATTCGCTGACTGATCGTTTCGTACCATGCTCTAGCTAAAAGTCAAACATGACTACCTAATTTGAGTTCCTATACAAATCCTCACCTGATCCGACAATTTTGCACGGAAAGTTTTAATTTTTTTTAGAGATTTGTATAAAACTTGTCATAGCCGGTGTTTTGAATTTAAATACGGACACAGAGCTACACTACGCAATCGTCACAAGAAGCTAGCACAATACAACTGGCGCTTAGCGCCATCTATCGACATTTCTATAGAGTTGTTCGGAAATTTCGAGTCAAATACAATTGGTCGACTATCACTCGTAAACTTATAAAGCCCACTTATGTGTGATAGTTTTCCTTTAAATTTCGTTATATATAGGTACTATTACCGTGACATTTGAATTTCTATCTATAACCGTTTAGTTGATAGAGGTGGGGGACACTTGACTCTAACGAAAATTGGTACTTTAAAGCTTGATAAGTCACGAACGGTTTACCTTATCAAAAAACGGTCTTACCAAACCTAATATTTTTAAAAGACCTATCCAATGATATCCCACACTATGGGAAGAACGAAAAAAAATAATTATCATCCCACTTTACATGTGTGGGAGGTACCCTAAATAATTGTTTTTTTCTAAATTTTATTTTACCACTTTTTCGGCGTCATTAACGTGTATACTCATGCCAAAGTACAACTTTCTAGTACCAATAGTTTTTGAGCTAAACCGCGGACAGACAGACAGACAGACGGACATGGCGAAACTATACTGCCGCCATAAGGAAAAAAGACGCATCTAACATTTTTTTCGAAATTGAGTTATCTATATATTCTTAATCAGAAAAAAAAATGGCATGTGCCAGTATTTTTATATTTCGCATAAATTAAGCAGAACCCTATAAATCTCACTGTTAAATAAGACGTATCTACCATATTAATTAAATATTACTAAATAGAAAAGACATTTCTGACGTACACTAAGTTGAAAAGACGCATTTCAGTAGAAACGTCTTATTTTTTTACAAAATATTTAATTCTTCATACAATTAAAAGACACTTCTGCATAGTCATAAGAAGAAAAGACTGTTCTGCGTAGATGTGACTTTTTAACGTAGTATTACGAAAAATAAGCAGGCGCAAGTGGCAATTGTGCCCTTTCTACTTAGTATTGCTAGTTATATGGGGTGAAGTGGGGCTCGCGGTTAGAATACCGCCCTTCAGTTGCGTCCAGGCAGTCAGAGAAACGCGCGCGGCCCTTCGTGCTTTAAGAAATAAATAATCTTTTATTTCAGACTTTAGATCCATTTGGGTTATTATACAAACAAATCTTAGAAGCTACCAGAAACATAAAATAAAATACTTAACAATTACACCACATCGGCATGTAGGTGTACCCAATGTCCCAAAAAAGGGTTGTCTTATCTATCTGCTACCGAATTTAGAATGCTGTTGGGGCTGACATGTACCCTGCGCATGATGGAAGTGCATCGTTGACGCATGATAGCATCAAAATCGTCTATTCCCGCGTTGGCGAACATGCCCGAAGCACTGCAGTAGCGCGGCAACCCCATCAACACCTTGAACGTATTATTATACTGTACCCGCAGGAAATTGTATGCCTCCTGAGTGTAGATAACTCACAGACTGCATATGTAGAAAGAATGGCAATACACTGTAAACAGCGTAGTCCTAACGAACAGACAACGCCCTACGCTCACACTCAATGTCCAGACCGACTTTTAGGTCTTCAGAAACCCAGTGGCCCGGATACATGAAAGCAGTGACTTGCTTTGATGCAATACCACAAAGTTTTAACTGAAGCACAATCGGATAGAACTTGTGCCTGCCTTACAAGACTAGTAGCTCACTCACTCTTTTTCGCGTTGTATCGAAGCCCATGGATCTCCGCGTGCCTTTCACACATCGAAAGCACACTTCTCATCGCATTGATCGGAAGGCTGAGCAGCACCATATCATCAGCATAACTAATATTTTTAACGCTGGTTCCATCCACGTGACAACCCTGATAAGTGCTACAGAGCTCAACGATCAATCGGTTCATACAAGCCACCTTGGCTCACTCCGCAATTCAGCCTGTATTCATCCGACAACGATCCTGCCCATCTGACACAATTTTTACCATTTGTTGATTACCATTGATTGTTTTACCAGAACCGAAGTATTGATATGACTTCCTTATCCACGGACGTATCATTCATAAGCTTCTGCCACAGCAAATCATACGACACTAGATCAAACGCCTTGGAAAGGTCTAGAAAACACGCGTTAACAGGTGTTTTTCTAGACGTGTAGTACTGGACAGTCTGCTTAAGCGACAGTATGGCAGTTTCTGTAGATAGACCAGGTTTTTACCCAAACTGTGCATCATGCAATTCGATACGAGTCGCCATATATCTATCAAGAAAATTATCTAGTACCTTGGCCAAGACTGATCTGATGCTTCCCCGGTCTTATCTTTCACAACGGGTACAACTATCGTTTTCATTAAGTTGGTGGGCAGATGAGAGTGATTTAAAGAGAGTGAGTAAAACATCGCCAGCACTCTTGGCAGAGGTAGTCATACCCTGGAGATTTGCCCCTTACCATGCTTTTTTTTACAGTAGCGACACTTTTCGCTGAGAATCTCAAATTTAATTCCATCACAAAATCCTCAGTATCCAATATCTGCGATGTTGGATTATAAGTAGAATCAATTTTAAAATGTTTTACAAACAAGTTAGCTACGGGAGCAGATTCATGTTGCCCGGCTACACTCACAGGGATACCCGGTCCTGGATTCCATTTATCTGTATTAAATCTTTAGATTTGTGATGCTCGGCTAAGATGTCCATTTTCATTTTATTTTGGTTATTCTGGCACCATCTTAGTTTTGATTTAAATGTCTTCCTCTTCACACAAACAAATTGTACCTCTTTATAATATATAATATCATACGGATCCCTAACATTTTTGAAAATATTCTATCGCATATGTTCATCAGGGATAATGAAAAATTGTAATGGAAAAAGAATTTTTGAAATTGGTCCAGTAGTTTCGGAGCCAATTCAATGCAAACAATCAAATTTTTCCTTTTGCTTTTCTTTCCTCTTTATAATACAAATATACATACAAAGCTCTGATTACTGTGTTAACGTTCAAACTTGTTTCATGAAAAAAATTCATGAAATATTATAAGTCGTAGTGTTAGTTTGATCTCACTCAAGTTTATGTCGAAAATTTATTCATTTTAAGAGATTCCTTACAAAGCTGTGATAATTATTATTAATGTTATTAATGTTTACTATAATTAGTACAAATTTAGGTAGTTTTATTTATACTTAAACATTAATTTTTTAAGAGTTTAAAAACTTAATGTTAGGAAAGGTGTGTAATTGTTATTTTTTATAAAGAATATAAGTCAGTTTCTCATACTTTGTGTTTCATTTAACACAAGATGTTTTGTTAGGGATCCCACAAGGGGCAGGTAGTTTTTAAGTTAAATGAATATTAGTATTACTAAGTTGAAAAGCAGCAAATGGCTATTAGCGTCTTTTTTATTTAGTTAACTAGAACCTGGTAACACATCATCACTAAGTAGGAAAGGCGTTTAAAAAAAATACTACGTTGAAAGGACGTTTCTAGCCAGAAGCGTCTTTTCATTGCAGTAAAACTTACTTTCTTATATTTTTTTTGCTAAAAAGAAAAGGAAAAAGTTATTTAATTAATACATAAAATTAAATTAATTAAAATTCTCATATAATTTCTGAAAGATCAAACAATATTACACACTTTTGCATAATAAAATTGTAATAAGGTTTATTTCCTTAAGCACAGCGAATTTTTTAATTTTTAAAACACGTTTTATTTTTTTTCTCCGTTTCGTACTTCATGTAGATGCGTCCTTTTACCTTATGGCGGCAGTATAAGGGTTCCTTGTTGACTACGGAACCCTAAAAACAAAGCAATGATTGTTGAAAATGTATTGACTTATTTAATTTCTTTCGATCGTAAGTACTACCTCAAAAGCTTCACTTAAACGCAAGCCAGTGTTTTATTATTATTTAAATCTGAGCTAAAAATGAAACACAGTCTTTTGTTTTTCAATGAGCAAAAGAAACCAATTATCTATTAATGAGGCTGCCTTGGAGTAAAATGTGGTGGGTACTGCAAATCATGGCGCACTTGACATTCTGTCCTGCGTCTCCTATAGGTACATTGTTCACTATAGGAATTGATGGACGCTTCTAACGGTGCGTTGCCCAGTTTCGGTCGAGCCCATATAGTTTGTTATCCACACGCTAAAAACAAGAAGAGAAACCAATTTTCTAAAACGATATAAAATTTTCGATATAAGACCGCCATTGTAACTATAGAATTAAGCAATATTGTTAAATAGTTGTGTTTAAATTATGGTGTACAATAAAGTATATTCTACCTATCTGTCTATTTTTATTTGCCTTCTTTAAATTCTGTACTGTAACTCTGGCAGAAGCAAGGGAAATTTTCTTGAATGTTTTTAATATGACGGTGCAGACACACACATAAATTATAGCAAAGTAACAATTTGCACTCAGCTTCTGCATTTTCCGAGTGAGGCCGTGATTGGGCAAAAGGTTTGTATCGAACGCTGCCAAAGATCCGACAGTTTGATAGCACTAAATGAGTTCTTCGTGAATATTGCTCATATTTTTGTAGGCTATAACACTTCAACTGTAACTTCGGACTGTAAAAAATATTTGGCAAGCATTGCGGAGTAATTAAAGTGACAACAGTGAGAAAATATGAGAGAATTAACTCTAAGGTCACGCTTTTGGATAGCAGTGACTGTCACGAGAGAAATGCAATGCGCTTTAACATAAAACGAGGCTTACTACTTGGAAAGATGACAAGGATATTTAAATGAAATGCCGGGGCAAAGAGAGAAATGAACGAAATGAGAACAGACACTTCTTTGATCTTGGTAAGGGCAAAATTGCAATGTAATAAAGACGCCTCTGTTTTGTAGGAACACCTGTTGATACGCGAAAATATTATTTTCAATCATTTAAGGAGTATGAGACGAGGAGTAGACGAAACAAACTGACGCGTACCTCGCAATATATATTAAACGATTTTGTGATTTCTTCTTACAGAACAACTCTCTTCCGTTTTCAATGATCCCAAATGTTTAAGGTAGCCAGTTTTTTTTAAATCAAATAATAAAATTATTCTCTACGAATGCCATAATAATAAGCTAAAAAAGCAACTAAATATCTTAATACATTTATTTATTGTTATTGGCCTTTGAAAGGATGTTTGAGGGACGAGGGGTGTGGGATTTTTTCCTCACTTTATCCACCATTACCATCAGCACTTTGGAGGTGCCCTGTTACCTGTCCAGAGCTCTTTCTGTGCAAGCGCCTGTTACGACTCGTCTCTGGGAAGACTGTAAATGGGTCTCCCCTGAGCTTTCGCCAAGAACGGTAGTATATGATATCGTGCTACCGTTTTTCCTTGGGTCAAGTGGTTGGTGTACATAATTCCCACTTTGAATAGCGGCACTATATTTCTGGTACTATGAACTCGAACCCGGATGCCGAGAAACAAAGCCTTTTTAAAACCATGTTCTTATTTCATTATCTATGTGAGGTCCTATATTATGTCTACTCGCTATTAACATCACAGAATACTGAGTTTAGAAGTAGGTATTTAACGGTTCTAATAAAACGTTCTAGTTCCACATTTAAAGAGTTTCAATGAACTGGCTGTTACTACATTTTTCAAACCCAATGTAGCAAAATGTTCTCGAATATTTATTTTAGTATTTAAATTATTTATACCTACTTACATTTTATGAAACACGGACGACGAACTGAATAAAATCATTCTTCATTAGCAGCAATTTGAATAGAAATTAAATTATTCCGATCCGTGTTTTAATATTGATTTTACTTTAAAAATTATACCGAATGAGCCCCCTCTTATTTATTTATTTATTAAAACTTTATGCAACACAAAATACAAAGGCGGACTTAATGCCATAGGCATTCTCTATCAGTCAACCATGGGTAGTGAAGAGATAACATGGCAGGTGCATAAAAAAACCTAAGTACATAATATATTCCGGGCACGCCGCAATTGCGGCGGTAAGACCCCTCTTTGAGGAGTGGCTAGATCGGCGTCACGGCGTCCTGACCTACCGCATGACGCAGGTCCTCACCGGACATGGAAGTTTCGGGAGGTACCTGTGTCTGATGGGAAAGGAGGAAACGCCTGGGTGTCACCACTGCGAGGGTCGCCCTGAGCACACAGTCGAGCACACGGTGCAGGACTGCCCCGCTTGGGCAGAGCACCGACGTGTCCTCACGGCGGCAATAGGCGGAGACCTCTCGCGCCCGGCATTGGTCGAGGCCATGCTGCGGGGCGAGAGGGAGTGGGAAGCGGTCGCCTCCTTCTGCGAAGCAGTCATGCTTCCGAAGGAGGAGGCGGGCCGCGTGAGGGAGAGGATGGCGTCCTCCCTCCAGCCCAGCCGCAGTGGTAGACGCCCATGGTGTCGGACGTCGGCCGACGATCTCCGGCCACCGTAGGCGCGGGCATGCGGACAGCAAGTAAAGGGCAACTCGCTGTCCGACCATGGACCATGCCCGAGTCGACGGCGCGTCGTGTTCCACGCGCGCCTCAAAGAGCGTCAGCAATATGACGAGGCCCCCTCGTAGAGGGCCGAAGCCCGCCGGGGTCGTGGGACTCACCCCGTTACCGTGACCCCGGTACGTAAAGGGATATTGAAGGAACACCGTGGATTTTAGTCAGTAAAAGTCTGACAGTCCCTCCCACCCTGCCCGGTGTGGGAGGACTTATTTGATAATTTTACCACGCTAACAAAAAAAAAAAGTACATAATATATTCAAAGTAAAAGTCTTATTACAATTATATATTATAATTAGTGATATATACATAAATAACTATTATAAACTTACATACATATTTATCATAATACATATCAAATATATACAATATATACTATATATTAATAAAAAGTCATAGAAAGGGGGTTATGAAAACTCTGTTTTCACTATTTGTTTTGAAAATAATTCCGCAACATTTTCTTAAACGCATATTGACTGTTGGCCGTTCTGATATCAAGAGGTAGTGCAATCCACAGAAGAATAGATTGTATATAAAAGGAAGAATGAATAAAATCAAAAGTATGAGAAGGACAGAGTAAGAGAAGATTATTGGGAGAGCGCAGACTTTTAGCGTGTGAAGAACATAGAGACTGAAAATGAGAAATAAGCTAAGAGGGAGGGGTAGGAGAGTCTCTTGACCTGGATCTCGCCTGACCGTAAGTGATGATATCAAAAATTCCGAGGCATGGGTAACAATCTTCACATATCGAGATACTTCCTCAACAAGCAAGTTAAGCCGTAGATCTTACCTGTCACTTGTCTGTTACTTTGACAGTCGTTACGGGTAGTCAGAGCCAGAAAATCTGACCCCAATCTACCAAGGGGTAACGTGTTACCCAGCTATTGGGGTGTGGAGGTCAGATAGCGATTGCAAACACTTCCTTAATTTAAAGTTAGCAGTAGGTACCTGCTGCAGGCAAGAGCACACAATGATGATCACAGCCAATCTATTTATTTATTTACTTATTTAGATAAAATTCACACAAAATTTGTTATTAAAACATTTTACAAACACTGCTTGCGCAAGTTTTATTTAGTTTGTAACTTTCTACTAACATATATCCGAACGTATCGCATATTAGAATACAGATTCATATTTTTACCGCGGTTTTTGAGTTGACCAATCATATTCCTTCCTTCCTATACAATTCCCACGAATGAGAGAGGAGATGTTCGCCGCAAGCGCCGCTTATAGGCGGATTCAACGCCGACCAATCACCGTACAGATGCTGTGTTTCGGAGGGGTATAATTACCTCTGCAATATGGTGTCTCGGAGTCCCAGCTAGCCTTATTCGCCGACGATACGGCTATCTATTATACCAGTCTTAAACCCGATGCCATCGCTCGCACTCTCCAAACTTCCGCAAACACTCTGGCCAAGTGGTTCCGGAAATGGAGAATCGAAGTCAATCCAGATAAAAGCCAGGCAGTCCTCTTTTCTAAACCGCGGATAAACCCACCCTGCACCCGTCCGATTACCATGTACGGCAAGCCAACCCCTTGGGAAAAGCAAGCCAAATACTTAGGCGTGGTCCTCGATAGACACCTCTCCTTCGCTGAGCACATAAAGCAGGCACGTTCGCGCGCCGCTTTCGCTCTAGGTAGGCTACACTTCATTCTTAGCTCTCGCAGCAAGTTATCACTCAGGTGCAAGCTGCGTATTTTCACCGCGGTCATCCGTCCCATCATGACCTACGCCTGCGTTGTTTTCGCACACGCAAAGCCCTACCTCCTCCACAAGATGCAGACCCTCCAAAACCGATTCCTCCGTAGAGTCACGGGAGCCCCCTTTTATGTTCGAAATGAGCTTCTTCACGTAGATCTCAAGATGCCCACCATCCAGCAGTTCATGAAACGTGTCTCCAAGCGTTTCTTTGAAACTTCAATCCAACATAGGAATCCCCTTATCGTATCGGCCGCCCAATACGAACCCTCGCGTATCTCTAAGATTCGCCGACCAAGGCATACCCTAGTCACTCCCGATGACGCAATCACCCTTCTCCAAGAGAGCCGTAGGGAAACAAGTACAGTGGCACACAAACACAAAAACCGACCGTCCTTCCGTCCTCGCCGCCGAGGCCCGCCGCGACGTCCCCGTAATAGTCCACCCCGACCCTTGCCAGAGCCAGCCCGCGACGCTGAGTCAGTAGCTTTAAATTCCCTTATTAACAATAATAATGATACGATCCAGCCTGTCCCTAGCTGCCCTCCCCTGCGACGCCCTAAGCCGAGGTCCGTACCCCACAGGGGGTGCCCTTAGCGTGTAGTCGCCTAGTTTGTAAGTTTTTTAATAAGCCCTGGCTGGAGGCTTTAATTAATTTATTAATTAAGGCAACTACAGGCAAGTCCGGTTAAGCAGCCGACAACCTCAGAGGTTGACCAGCGAGATGCCATACACAAAAAAAAAAAAAAAAAGTGTCTCGGAGTCTTCCAGAAGAAACCATCGTGAAGTTATCACCCCGCGCCTTGCCCGCTAAGCAAGTTATCACCCCGCGTCGAGCTGAGATTAACTAAATACAGCTAATATATCTATATATCTAAAACTATCAAATATCCGTGTTGGCCATACACAAGTGTGACAAATAAAGACTAAAGTGAAGTGCTTGAACATCAGAAGAAGAAAGTGATTCATCCCACGTGCACCTCAAGATATCCAAGTAAGTCCCTCACAACCTTTCTTCATACCCCTGGTCAGCTCATTACTGTGTGTGGTCAATATTTCACCCCCAAGTTATTTTCCCGCCACGGTCCTTCGAGAAATTTCCGGACCATACACCTTACATATATTTTCCGCAGTATCAGCTTTATGTATGTATCGGAAATGCTGCTTTTGTATTAATATTGCACAAATAATATCGCAGATCACTAAGCTCACTCTCAAGTTCATTTTATTATTTTATTGTACGCCACCTGCTCGACGTCCGTAAGTACGGCTACTGGGATCCAGCAGAATACCAGCGTCAGGCATATTTGCCTGGCACATGCTGAGCTGGACTCCCACTTGGTGCAATACGTAGACAGACCACACCGATTTTTCGTGTTACGTTTTTAATTTGTTTTTTTTTATAATATTTTTGATGGTATATATTTTGTGCTGTTCTTTTTTTCTGTAATTTATGTGTTATAATTATGTTAATATACTTTTGTGTATTGTGTCTTCTGTTGACCAATAAAAGTTTTATCTATCTATCTATTAGATAGGCAATCACTTCATGTAAAACACTAGTAGTCAGCTGTATCCGCTTAGACTGGTATTCGACCTTGGGGTCAGTTGGAAAAAGGTTAATCAGATGATAACGTATTTAATTGAATTCGAAAATTCTGAGGCTGAACATTTTTCTAGCACTAAACTTTGTAAACTTCGTACAAATGAAAGAAGATTATTATACAAAGTTTTCAGGGCCGTTTCATTTAATGGTATTACCAGTTTATTCTTTCAATGAGTTCGTTTATTTTTGAAGGTAGAAAATCTCACATTTTTAATTATCTTCGATCCTATTACTAATTGGTGGATTGTTTCATTATAATGACGGTGTCTTTTTTGTAAACAGATTTTAGGTGTGAGATCCTGGTAGGTAAGAAAATTAATTTAGTTTGATTACGTATTACATTCCATTATGTATTTTGTAAAACTTAACAACTTTGTTAAGAGCAGATATCTATCAATACAAAATTATAAATGAAATTGTGTGAAGCGTCATGTGTTATTTCAAAATAACTGAGTGTTCTCAAGTGTTTATAGTTATTTTTACGATATTAAAACACAAAAAAAATGTTTTTAAGGTTATTGTTTGTCTTTCTGTTTGTCCGAGGTAATCACTGAATAGATGTTGTTGGGACTCACTGGAAGATAAAAAATATTTTATCTAACAATTCCCAGGGAATCGGGATTTAAGTGGGAAAAACCTTTTACGCGTCCGAAGTCGCAGGCACAGCTAGTATTAAATATGGAAGAACATAATATGCATAAAAGAATGCATACGTACCTAGCTCCTTTTCCATTTCTTAGGTTAAAACGTCGTTGTCAAAACTTCAGAGCTAAGTATAAGTAATGGGGGAGATTCCTAGCGCCGGTAATAGGACTGTCCGATTCCATGAATTAACATCTCACTGCGGGCTGTAGCAGTCGGCACATTCTAACCAATGATAGATCTTTCACTCTTGCTTGCTGTTTCTATAATTATAAAATGACCATTTAGGCAACGTAGGCATAAAAAGTAACTATGTCTTGCGCGGGATAAATCAGCTGTAACAAAAATAAAAAATCGTAAACAAACTTAAAAAAGAAAAAAAAAACTAAAAAGAAACATTAATTACATCTACGTGTATATACGATGTGCGGGGTGTCTATACTTAGTCAGGTCTTTATAAATGACATTGAGGTTTTCTAAGTCATTCGTTGAGAGATAGACTCTACCAATGTGGGTAAAAGTGTGCCACTCTAACATTTTTTTAGATTTATCTTATTTTAAATAAGAAAGAAGATATACAGTATGGTAACTAACAGAGGGCGTTCCCGTTAACCCGCAATGCAAAAGAAACACTCTGTACACGCGTACTTGAAGGACGGTAACATCGCAATTTATTTATGAATGCGTACGAGTGTACATAGTTTTTCTTTTACGTATCTATGTAATTATTTTATTTATTTATATTATATTTGAAAAAAGAACATTTTGTTTTCGAATAGTAATATTTTATTTAGCATGTATGGATGGTATACTATTGCGGGTTAACGGGAACGCCCTCTGTTAGTTAACATACTGTATATGCTGTAGATCTTAATGAACACTTTCAACAAAAATTGGTTTTAACATGATAATGTATTCGGCCGTTTTTGAGACATAGCACATTTTCAAAAACGTTAAATATTACTCTGTTATATATACAAACACTATGAAAACAAAGTAATTTTGCTGGCGAAAATTATAGTGGCCTAATCTATGCTTGCTACTGTGGAACAAACCAGTTTTCTTATGATAAAGATATTATGTAAATAGTGAAATGATCAGGACAACACTCGAAATGATTTAACAGAGCCTGTTGATAGAAATATAATAATAACATGCTGCTTTGTTTATTTCCAGTCAAACATTGATCGTTACGGGAATTTCAGCAACACTGTTCCTTAATTATTTATAAAACCCAAAACACAATTTGGTATTATAAATGCAAAACAGATTATATTGAACATGCACCCTTCCAGCCGTGGACTTTAAAATGACAGTATTAACTCCAGCAAATGTTGCCATCATCTCATTTCAATATTAGGATTGAATCAATTTAAATTTATGAATTGTAAACGATTTTGTGATTCGATTTCCCGCTTCGGTAACTTTGAATTTTGTTGGCGCATAATTTTGTTATAGTCATCTAAAATATCGATGATCCATTTAGGAGTTCATTGTTGAATACAACAGCCCAACTGTATGCCCTTCGCAGTTAAGTAGTACTTTTAAACGGCTGCCGTGGCGCAGTGCGTCTGGCATGTTTGCAGAAGCACTATACTAACGGTTTTCAGGTCATAATCCGTAAAAAGGAATTAAAGTAAAGTAAAGAGAATTGTGACAAATGCGTCTCTAAATACATTCAGTCGGTTGAGGATAGTATACATAAAAACATAAAGGATTTCTGGAAATACATTTCCAACCGCAAAGACAAACCCGGTATACCGGCAAAAGTTCAATATAAAAGCGATGTATCTAACGATCCTCAATCGATATGCAACATGTTCTCTGATTTCTTTTCTTCCGTGTATGAGCCTGCTTCGCCTGCTCTTTCTCAATGGCAGTTACCTCCTGAAACAGTGTTTAACGACATTGTTGTTTCTAACTTACACTTTAGCGAAGAATCTGTTTTGGCTGAACTTAAATCGCTTGATCCGTCAAAAGGACCAGGCCCTGAGGGGTTGTCTGCATTCTTTCTTAAAAATACTGCTACTTTTATCTGTAGACCCCTTGCTATAATCTACAATACATGTATCACAGAAGGTGTTATGCCAACGGTGTGGAAGCAGGCTAATATCACACCTGTACACAAGAGTGGATCTAAGCGTAGTGTTGAACAATACCGACCTATTTCTATTTTATCTACCTTGTCGAAGCTTTTTGAGAGATTGGTACACAACGAAATTTACCCTATCCTACATAATACTATCATACAGCAACAGCACGGTTTTGTGAAAAAGCGGTCCACGACAACTAATTTATTGCTGTTTTCTACTGACCTATTTAATAATATCGACAATCGTATACAAGTAGATGCAGTGTACACAGACTTTCAGAAAGCTTTTGACAAGGTGGACCATGAGTTGTTGCTGAATCGAATAGCTTTTAATGGTATTCGTGGTAACTTGTTGCGATGGTTCATCTCGTACATCACTAACCGGTGTCAACGGGTTGTTATTAACGGATACCACTCTCATGCTACTTGTGTTACATCAGGTGTCCCACAAGGTTCTATTCTCGGTCCTCTTTTATTCATTATCTTTATAAATAATATTAGTAACTGTTTTCATCATTCCAAATTTTTGTTATATGCCGACGACCTTAAAGTGTACAGACCTACTCATAGCATTCAGGATTGCTATCTTCTTCAAGAGGACTTGGATCGACTGACGGACTATTGTTACACTAGTAAGCTCCATCTGAGTATTCCTAAATGCAACTACATAAATTTTACCAAAAACAAAAACATCATCAGGTTTTCATACTCTTTATGTAATGCTTTATTAAATAAAGTAAACTCAGTTCGTGATCTTGGCATATTGTTTGACTCAAAACTCTGTTTGGATTTGCATATCGAACAAATCGTAAATAAGGCATATAAGATGTATGGATTTATAATGAGATCCACTCATGACTTTAAGCGGACCTCATCGTACCTCTGCCTGTATAAAACATTAGTCCGTTCCCAGCTCGAATATGCCGTATCCATCTGGAACCCTTATTATGGCAAGTACACTGACATGATAGAAAACGTACAACGTAGATTTCTTCGTGCAATGCACTATAGGTGTCACAAAACTTATTTACAGTACAACCAGTTACTCAGTAAATACAGGCTTTTGACGCTCAGCTCAAGACGCAAACAATTAGAGGCATTGACATTGTTTAACATTGTTAATGGCAATTTTGACTGCATAGACTTAAATAATGTATTGTGCTATGCAGTCCCCAGAACTGTACATAGACGGCAAGTGCGTGCGGGAAAGCTCTTTGCAGTAGGTACCTGCCGATCCAACACTGGTTTACGTTCACCAGTTCGGCGAATGGCAGCAACCTACAATGAAGCATTCGAACATATAGATATTTTTACGTGTTCATTGAAAAGGTATCGTAGCCTTTTGTATGAGGCACTTAAACATAAGACTACCTAGTTGTTTATTGTTGTTTTTTTGTTTTTATTTACCTAATTTTCTTTTTCTTTTTGCATTGTTGTTTTTAGAATATTGATGTAACAGTCATGCATGAACAGCTCACCTCCTAGTGGCTGTAAGGTCTTATTCATTCCTGGTAATCTGTGAACAGCGTTGTGGGCTACATTATTACTTAAGTTGTTTAAGTTTTTCTATTTGTAATTTTGCATTTTGTAGCTGTTTGTTGTTCCTATTTAATAAAATAAAATAAAAAATAAAAAAATAAAAGCAGCTTCACTGCTGCAGGGCTTACGAAGCAGCGGCAACAGCCTCCTCAGGACAATCGCGGCGACAGATTTGACTGTCCTATTCAGCGACACTGGATAGAGGTAGCGATAGGCTTAAGTTGAATGTATGTTTCATTTATTATTTTAGGTATGTCTTTGTCTTTTTTTGTACTAACATAGCATAAGGTTATATTGTTACTGACACTCTATGGACTAAGTCTGAAATAAGTGATTATTTATTATTTAAAGAGCAATGTGGGTAGAATTCACATTACTAGCAATCTTGTTAGGTACTTCAACTAAGCTAAATATGCTTGTGTCTGGAGTGGGTTCACGACAATAGTGTAATGGGTGAGGTTCGAACCCGTGCCCTCTCGATCTCAAGTCCGACTCCTTAGCCATTAGACCGAGGTCAGGCCGTGAATGACCATGACCATGACCATATTTACCTTACAAGGCTTCTCCGAGCCTCGGAAAGCATGCCAAGTCATTTGTCCCGGCTTTCATTTATGGATCTTTCTTATAACAGATAGAAACCAATAAAAATATGACAGCACATTTCACGGAGTCCGGGATTCCGGGAATGTTCTAACGAGATAGATAAATAGAATATACTTTATTGTACACCAAAAATTTAATCACACTTGTATAACATTATTGCTAAAACTTTGGTTACTTTAGAAGCTTTAATTGAAATGGAGATGGCTAAATTAGTGTACTACAAATAATCATAATGGAAAAACAAATTAAAATAATGACACAGGCCAACTAAATTTAACCAAACTTCTTAACCAGAAACTAGACTATACATTTTCGAAGGTTTTCGATACGCTGAATCCGAATATATATATATACATATATACGATAGATATTGCGACCCCGCCACGCAAGAGCAGCTGAAGAATTGAACTCCCTTGCACTCCACCTAGAGTGGGAGGGATGTGATGATATACCCCTCAAAAAAGATTATTAGATAACCGGTCACTCTTTATGTAATGTAATTTGTAACCTTTACAGGACTTAATAATCAAAGAATACTAGTTTCTATGGAGATAAATTAGCCAGATAAGCTTAAGGCATACGGGTTTATCCCTAATGCGTCGAGACTCATCTAGGCTTATCCGCCTAGTGCTTTACACAAACTAGTTTGCCCTGGGCCAAATAAGTTTATCTAATTTTCCAGCGAAGTTCGCGAAACTGTTTTAAATGGTAAAATATTTGTATATCTTACATGGTTTATTTGTGAATGAGTAATATTGATAAACAAACTGCTGTACCTATGAACCCAAACTTTGCTAGGTAAATGTGTAAAATTACATATTGTTAGTTAAAACAGCCAATTTACAAAATTAGATTAACATTGAATGCTGACATTGGCTACACGGTCAAAGTCGGTTCCCATTATACATTTAGTTATGTACGAATATATTTAACTTATTTTAGTTTTTTTTTGTACTTAGAATCAATAAAGTTAATCTTTTATTAATGCTTTTTTTATTTGAGATGCCATCCTATAATAAAATACTCTATTGGTGTGACCAGTTTCTGTATATTCTATAGAAACTCGGAGTGAACTTCTACGTACATATCCGTAGCCGGCGTCCTGCATAGAAACCATATACGAATATATCCGTAGTCGGCATTTAATGGGTTATCTGGGGGCACGGCAGTGCCCCCGCCAAGTCGAGCAAAAAAGCGGCACGGCCGTACCATTCTTTTCTCGAAGCAACTCAGGCCATTTTCGACCCCCTATAACTTCGTTGTGGATAAAACTAGAAGCCTGAATTTTCAGAAACCAAACAGGCATTGTATAAACACGGTATATTTTAAATTTCATTCAATTTGAACCAGTAGTTTAAGAATTATAACGAGTGAAAGTTCCTTAATTTTGTAAATTTTTTCACTCACTGACTGACCGATCATCAAAAGTCTAAAGCACTTCTAGCAGACATAGAAGCTTCAAATTTAGAATACAATTAGTGTTTAGTATATGAATCAAGGAAAAACTATAATATTTTTCAATTTCGTTCCAGTTTTCTAGATACATCAACTGCATAAATAACTTTGTAATCCCATATAAATATATAGGATTACAAAGTTACATTTGCAGTTAATTAATCAGTGTACCTGTACAATATAATGAAATAATGGATGTAGATGGGTACTTTTTTTTTGGTGAAAAATATCATCGAATGACTTCTTCCGCTCGGGTGTATCAGAATTCTACTGACTAAAAACCCACCCTGTTCCTTCGTAAGCCCTAAAGTTCCGGGGCCGCGGTATCTCGATGGAACTTTCCACAAACCCCGACAGGCAATGGCCCTATGAGGCCCCGTCACTGGTATTGACAGCTTTTTGAGGCACGCGTGGAACACAACGCGTCGCCGACCCGGGCCTGGTCCTTACCGGACGGTGAGCGACCCCTGCTCGCCATCCACAGGCCCGCGCCTACGGTGGCCCGAAATCGACTCGCGATCCACGACGTCCGGGGCGTCTCCCCCGGCGGCTGGGGCGCGAGGAAGAGAGTTGCCTCTCCCTCGCACGTTAGGCCTCCTCCTGCGCTAGCATGACTGCTTCGCAGCAGGAGGTGACTGCATCCCATTCCCTCTCGCTTCGCACCATGGTCTAAACCAGAGCAGGGTGCCAGAAGTCGCCGCCGCCGATCGCCTCTATGAGGATACGATGGTGCTCCACCCATGCAGGGCACACCTCGACCATATGCTCCACCGTGTCTTCCAGTGTAGATAGGTACCTAGATATAATAATTATGCTCAAAGGTAACTTGTTAAATGGTCAACGGAATAAAAAAAGCAAGAAGTATTAAGAGTATTGGGGACTATTAAGTAGAGTAAATTGCCCGAAATTGCATAATTACTTACTTATGGATTAACTTTAACCGAGACGTTTGACGAGTGCGGTATTAATTATTACTAACTAATGCAAAAGATGTACGTGCGTATCCATATGTGCGTATCAAAGCCTCCGAAAAAAACCCATAGAGACAGGGAGTGGGCTTTGAAGAAAACTTTAGCTGAAGTTCAAGAAGTAGTACCGGAAAATAAAAAAACCGGTCAAGTGCGTGTCGGGCCACGCGCAGTGTAGGGTTCCGTAGTTTTTATAACAGCCAAGTGCGTGTTGTATTCGCTGACTGATCGTTTCGTACCATGCTCTAACTAAAAGCCAAACATGACTACCTAACTAATTTGACTTCCTGTACAAATTCTCACCTGATCCGACAATTTTGCACGAAAAGTTTTAATTTTTTTTAGAGATTTGTATAAAACTTGTCATAGCCAGTGTTTTGAATTTAAATATGGACACAGAGTTACACTACTCAATCGTCACAAGAAGCTAGCACGATACAACTGGCACTTAGCGCCATCTATCGACATTTCTGTAGAGTTGTTCGAAATTTTCGAGTCAAATACAATTGGTCGACTATTAGTCGTAAACTTGTAAAGCCCACTTATGTGTGATAGTTTTCCTTTAAATTTCGTTATATATAGGTACTACTGCCGTGACATTTGAAATTCTAACTACAACCGTTTAGTTGATAGAGAGGGGGGACACTTGACTCTAACGAAAATTGGTACTTTAAAGCTTGATAAGTCACAAACGGTTTACTTAATCAAAAAACGGTCTTACCAATTCCCTAATATCATCATCAATCATCCCCCCGCGCGGTCCCGAGTGAGCCAGTCGCCTACGTGCCATCTCTGTGCTTTTAAAATCATATATACGAAAAATACTGTGTTTTTATACGTGTGACTCTAACCGATCTATGCATCAAACTCTACTCATAAAACAGTGCTAAACAAACAATAGATACGTTCCTGTGTTAAAGATAAATCGAAAAAAAACAATTTTATAAAATAAGTGTTAAACGTGTTTACTGTTGAAAATTGTGACCTCGTACAAAAAAGGATCGACATACCCTCAACTTTCCGAAAGTCAAACTCGGTACAGAACTTATTTTTCATGCCACATAATTATCACAACTCGGTCTAGTGGTACTACATAAGACTGCGTAACAAGTGGTCGCAAGTTCGAATTCCGTGTACTGCAGTTCTTTTTGTTGTATTTTTGGGTTTAGCGATCAAGTTGGCGAGTTTAGAAGCGATAAACAAACTTAAACAATCAGATTGAGTTGACTCTTTTATTATTTTTGTTTAAATATGCCACTTAAAAGAACGCCTCCGAAAACACCCTCTGATCCAATTTACAGCTCCAAACCTGACTTACACTCATCAGTTGTGCCTTCCTCAGAACCCAGTAGTAATAAAACACAACGTTTTAAGCGAAAATATCAACATGGAGATGATATTACCACATTCATGAGCGAAATTAAAACAAAGTTTCAAGAATTCACTAAGCAACAGGAAGTAAAGTATAATACACTTCTTGCTACAGTAACAGAGATAAAAGAACATTACTGTGAACTCCAAAAGACCATACTTTTTGTGTCTGAGGAGTACAACGAGATGAAAGCGAAACTCCGTAAGCTTGAGACTGAAAATGTTGATAAAATGGCCCATATACAGAGCCTGGAAGAAAAAGTAGAGAATTTCGATGTATTTAGCAAGTCGTCTTGTATTGAAATAAGGAATATCCCAGAAAAAAAAGGAGAAAGCAAATCGTCTCTTTCTGATATTGTTATGAGTACCGGCAAAACTCTAGACATTGACATTCAAAAGTCAGAAATACGAGATATCTACCGCCTAAAGCCCAAAATTCGCTCAAATAACAATGTCAATACTATAGTGGTCGATCTAACTACGATAATTAAGAAAGATTATATTCTACAGGCTTACAAGATCTACAATAAAAGCCACAAAGACAAAAGATTATCCACTACTGATATAGGGCTCGATGGCCCTTCAAACTCTATTTTTATGTCTGAACATCTGACATATATGAAAAAGAGGTTATTTTTCCTCGCTAGAGATTTTGCTAGGACTAATAAACCTACAATATTGCTGGACTTCTTATGGCAGGATCTTCATTCGCAAGCAAGAGGGCCAACCCGCTACGAGAATCAATACAGAATCAGACTTAATTAAGTTAAAAGACGCTATATGACTATTGCTGCTGGTCTATATATCTGTTAAACGAGGCCATCAAAATCACTTTGTCTCTCTTATCCAATGTTGCGTGTCTCTTTTATATTTTGTATTAATATTTGTAAAACTAATTTATTTTGCTGGAACTATCCGTTATGTAATACACATGTTAAGTCAAATTCATTCTGAAAAACACGTCACACATTTCACTCTATACCGTACATTTAATACACCGCAATTCCAATATCACCATACACAAATACATAACACAAAACAAGAGTTAACTGAAGTAAGTACCGGTTTGTTAATATATTCTTTTATCTCGCAGTTTATGGTTCTCACCCTCATCCAAAAAAAATCTGTCAGCCCGTTCTCTTCTCATATGAATATATCTCTCCTATTACAGGCCCTACTATCCCTTTATAGTAACATTCGATAACATAAATGAACTATCCTCAGAGATCGATAACGTAACTATTTCGAAGACATTTACATGTGACATTGATAATTGTTACAAACTAATTCCGCATTCCCAATCTAAGCGCTTACTTGTTCTCACACAGAACATTCGAAGTATTAACTGTAATATGCCAGGCTTAGAACTTATGCTGACTAGACTTAAAATTGAATGCGACGTACTGGTTCTAACGGAATGCTGGATTTCTACTACTTCGGTCATACCCAAACTACCAGGCTATTGTTTCTCTGCTACAAAAAATAATAGTAGACAAAATGATGGAGTGGTTGTCTATTTCAAAGACAACCTTAATTTCACAACACAAGAGCCGCAGTTTGAAGATGGAAACTGTTTGCTAATTTTATGTGATCAACACATTGCAATTATTTGCATCTATCGCTCACCTTCTGTCAAAAATATTGATTCATTCCTTGTATCGTTACATAATATCCTCTTAAAAGTTTCAGCTTTCAAAAATGTGTTCATAGTCGGTGATATTAATATTCCTATAAATCTTGATAAAATTGACTCTTCTGGTGAACGTTATTTAACTCTAACTGCATCTCACGGACTGCTACCAGCCCACACAATTATAACACGCGAAGCCAGTGGAACATGTCTCGACCACGTACTGATTAAGTCGCAGTTACCCATGTTTACAATTATTCCCCGTACTAACCTGACTGATCACTATCCCGTATTGACATGCATTGATTTCGTAAGACCTCGCCATTTTGCAACCACTACTGTTGCAAAAATTGACATAGAAACATTAAAATTAGCTATATCAGCTATTAACCTAAGCCCCATTTACTCATCTTGTGATCCTTCGTTTGCAATAAATTACCTAATTACCAATATTCAAGCAGTTTTAGAGGAAAATACAAAAATTATAACACTATCAAGGCGTAAAAAAATCATCAAGCCTTGGATAACGCAAGGACTATTACGCTGTATGAAAAATAGAGATAAGCTGCATAATGAATCCAGAATGTCGCCTGAAAATGATGTTTTGAGAATAACATACGTGCGTTACAGAAATTATTGCAACACTATTCTTAAAAAAGTGAAACGGGCTTATGAAAAATCTCTAATCGAAGTAGTTAAAAATGATCCCAAAACCTTATGGCAGACCATCAAAACAATTACCAATACTACTAAGGACAAAAATATTTCTGAAGAGCTCTTAAAACTACACTCCACTCCTGATTTATCGGTCAATGAGATCAACCACTACCTTGTCAACGTAGGCAGGAAATTAGCTGAGGACTGTATTCTATCTAACCAGATTCAAACACCTAGATCGGTTGATGGTATTTTATCGGCCAATTTCTCTTAGTGTGACTCATTTGTGATGGAGAGCGTATCTGAGGGTGAGATCCAACGCCTTATTCTTGGCTTGAAAGCTGATTCTGCTGTAGGATGGGACAAAATCTCAAACAAAATCCTAAAGCATAATATAAATGCCCTTGTTCCCCCTCTTACATATATTTTAATGCTTGTCTTGACAGCGGCATCTTTCCCGACCATCTAAAGAAGTCTGAAGTGCGCCCTATACATAAGGCTGGTGACAGAAATCTTATTAGTAATTATAGACCAATATCAATCTTGCCCGCGCTATCGAAGTTATTAGAAAAAATATTAAATAATAGACTAGTACACTATCTTGAACAAAATAATTTATTGTCAAATAAACAATTTGGCTTTCGCAGAGGTAAATCTACTGAAGGGGCAGTGCATATGCTTACTAATTACATCAGTACAAACCTGGATAAAGGAAAAAAATGCCTGTCCATTTTACTCGACCTGAGTAAAGCCTTTGATACGATTTCTGTCTCGATCCTTATACATAAGCTTGAAAGACTTGGGGTTAGGGGCACTCAGCTTAAACTCTTCGAGAGCTATCTCACTGGGCGAAAACAATGTGTACGAGTCGGTAATTACACAAGTGATGACCTTGCTGTCGACTATGGGGTGCCACAGGGCAGTATTTTAGGCCCAACTCTATTTCTCGTCTACATTAACGATTTATGTAACCTCGAGCTACCCCAAGGCATGATCATCTCCTACGCAGACGACACTGCTCTCTCCTTCTGCGCCGATAGTTGGAATGAGGTCTTTAGTACTGCTCAAAAGGGTTACGATGTTGTAAGAAAATGGCTTCGTGACAATATTTTGACGTTAAATGCAGATAAGACAAAATACATAGCTTTCAGTATCCGTCAACTCGCTGGAACTAATTACAACAGTTACCACATTGTATCACATAACTGTGCTGCCGGTGTGAGTTGCACATTCACATCGCTGGAACGTGTAAATAGTATAAAGTACTTAGGCATCACAATAGACTGCCACCTTAACTTTAAAGATCATATTAAACTCCTTTGTGCTCGTGTACGTAAACTGATCTACGTTTTTAAAACCCTCAGACATGTTGCTGACTCAATTCTGTTGAAGCAAATCTATCTTTCGATTTGCCAGTCTATCATTACGTACTGCATAACGTGCTGGGGAGGAGCTGCGAAAACCACGTTAATGAATCTTGAAATAGCCCAATGCGCAGTTTTGAAGATAATCAATTTCAGGCCTATCCTCTATCCTACTGCAGAGCTTTACCAATTATGTCAAGTCCTTACCGTACGCCAATTGTTTATACAAAGTATTTTACTTAAACAGCACGCAGATCTCACATATGATTTAAACTTTGCTTCAAAACGCAGAAACCATGCAGTATGTGTCCGTAAACATTTTCCAATGACTACATTTATTAAAAGGTTTTATGTTTTCATTGCTCCATACGTGTATAATAAAATAAATAACATTATTAAAATTTATTCTTTAAATAAGTCAAACTGCAAGAGAAAAGTTCAGGAATATTTATTGAGCCTCTCATATGAGGAAACTGAAAATATTTTCAATATTCCGGTTTAGTTTTACACATTACTCACGTTACTTACTACTTTTAAATAAATATCACACACACCCACACACTAACACGCACACACAAACACAAACGCATACACACGCACCATCACTTTCACACCACCTAGCTGTGCACTATACACATACATTCAATTACCGTACACAATCACACACCAAAAGCACAAAATGGCAAGTAACATTATTATTTAGAATTTTTTAAGGCTTATTGTACTCAATTGTGTATTTATTAAGAGGGAATAAGCTGTATTCCGAGATACAGGTTACCACCTAGTTCGGATGCAGAGGTTCTCAAAAATCATGAAGTACCATTAGGCGCTGTATCTGTATAATAAGACTGTAAACTACTTTGTGATTGTGTATGAAACATTTTTTTTAGTGAAATAAATTTATTATTATTATTATAATATTTTTGAAAGACCTATCCAACGATATCCCACACTATGGGAAGAACGAAAAAAAATAATTATCATCCCAATTTACATGTATGGGAGGTACCCTAAATAATTGTATTTTTCAAAATTTTATTTTAGCACTTTTTCGGCGTCATTAACGTGTATACTCATGCCAAAGTACAACTTTCTAGTACCAATAGTTTTTGAGCTAAACCACGGACAGACGGACAGACAGACGGACATGGCGAAACTATAAGGGTTCCTTGTTGACTACGGAACCCTAAAAAGGAAGGCTACCTACAAAAATAAGAAAAGCTCATAAGACAGAGAGAGGGCTTTAAGAAAACTCGTTGTTGGTATACAAGAAGTAGAAGGTACCGGAAAGGAAAATTTAGAACTTTAGGATTATCTAACCTAACGACATCTTATAGTGACCATATCAATATTAAAAATCTTTACCGTTTTAAATAAATAGATTGACTCGGCCATCGCATGAAAACACAATATATCTCACAAGTAATACATATATAAATTAAATTGTTTATTGCGATTGCCAAGTCAATCTATTTATTTAAAACGGTAAAGATTTTTAATATTGATATGGTCACTATAAGATGTCGTTAGGTTAGATAATTACGTAACAACTTAAGACAGAAGGTCCCTTGAGTAGGGACTGAATAAATTAATAACCGACTTGGTATTACATGGATCTCACAACTTTTTACGGTAGATTAGCTAAGTTGCGAGACTTGGGTTTTTGACAAGTATTGTTTTTTATGGGATACATTTTTCAAGTTAGTTAATATTCTCAGCCTTTTCCGAACTATGTTGGGTTTAACTTCTAGTGTAACCGGATGCAGCCGGGTACTAGTGTTTTACATGGAGCGACTGACTATCTATACCGTATTCAGGAACCCGTGAGATAAAAGGTAAACAAACCATAAAAAGGGTACTTTAAAGGTCACGATTGATGAAGTGAATATATTTAACTTAATTTAACTACGGAATAAAATGCTGACAACACTGTAAATGTTACTTTAGAATGATGTCTCTAGAACTTATGAAATTCTTTCAGACTTATTTGAATTCGAATATCATAAATGCCTTAAATTATTGTCTTAATTTTGATTAATTATTTATTAAATAGTTTACATGTAAAAACACCCAAAACAGACTTGATTCACAAACTTCGAACGCATTTTAATACTACTAAATTATGTACCACAGGTACTGCGAACATTTTACATAAAAATGTGACGTTTTGTCATCGGTCGGGTTATATCCGCCATCTTTACCAAAGAGTAAAGTAATATACAGGATCTTTACTATCGACCAACTTGTTGATAATCTTCCAAATATTTTAGTTGAATTCTTGTTATTCCGTTGTTACTTTTGTTGTTTTCATTAAGTTTCTTATTTTGTTCAGTTTAAAGTTATTTGTTGATTGTTTTGTTTTTGTTATATTGACATTTTCATGCTTAAAACATGAGTAAACGTGGACCAAACAGCGCTTGCAGATTTTCTTCGCCGAAGAAAAAGCGATCAAAGAAAACTCCAATGCATTCAACGGAAACGGTGGCTGTTATTAATGTGTTTAAACACATAGAAGAAACGTGGCCGAAGGATTCGTATCGTTTATTCGTATAAAACCGATATTATCAATAAAGCCGCTGAAATTATGGGAATATCACGAGCCACTGTAAACAGGTTTATAAAGGAAAAAAAAACACAGGCTGCCTGAGATCACCTCCACCACCATCACCAAGACTATCGAAGATTAACACTTTAACCAATATAGATTTGGGTGGAATACGCCGTAAAGTACACATGTTTTACTTTAACAATGAACTGCCTACCATTGATAAGATGCTGGAGGCTGTAAATTCAGATGATACATTGCCCAGTTTTAAAAGAACTACATTTTATAAATTATTAATCAAACTCCAATTTAAATAATGTGAAATGTAGCCGCAAGAGTGCACTCATTGACAGAGATGATATAGTGTTATGGCGTATCAAATATTTAAACACCATAACAAAATTAAGGAGTGAAGGCATAACATTTATTACACAGATGAAAATTGGCTCAATGAAGGTTAGTTTAAACATATTTTAAGACTTCAATCATATACTTCAATTATTACATATGCCTTATTTAATTACTGGAGACCTGGATAATAGTTCAATTAAAAGTATAAAATGATTTTAAAGTACTTAATGTTTTATAATTATGAATCAAAGAATTGATTTTGTAATTAATACTCTAAATTAACATCGAATCTGTTACAGGACACACTATGAACAAAGTTTGGCAGGATGAGTCAATAAAGTCAATGAAAGAAGCTCATCATCAAGGTTTATAAGGTTTATTAAAAAATCTAAGTGGAAAAGGAAAACGACTCATTGTAGTTCACATTGGTAAAGTTTAATTTTAATACAACACAAACATAGCATTCCTGACAATACCTAACATACCTGGATTCCCCCGGGGTGGGCAGTGGTGTATAGTACACACCCACATTTCATCAGTTTATGTTGAAATCCCATAGAATAGGGGGCAAGTAAATTTTGATACATACATAAATCAAGTTTCCGAATATTTATAATTCAATCATAATTTGTTTACAGGCTCAAACTCAGGCTTTCTGGAAGGAGGAGAATTGATATTTGAAGCAAAGAAAGTAGTACAACTACATTACCGTTTCGTTATTCATGTTGGTGACAGTTCTTCAGAATTCTCTGAATAAATAATTAAATAAGAGAGATCTTTGGTTTTATTGTCCTCATAGTTAAGTACCTTCTAATCTAACAAAACTTGTGCATTTATTTGTACGGGTGAACTATGTAAGATAAAGTACAGAAACTAAATGCATAGTTTTTGATCATGGAGTCAGGCTTTCAGACAATACAACATAAGAACAGTAAGTATAGCTAGCTGCTAGATACACTAATGGGAAACCTTACATTAAATTAAATAGAAATAAAAACAGTGAAATAAAAGTTTGAGAAACCTTGTTTTGTTTGTTTACACTTTCTCTCAAGCCCAGATGAATAGGGTTATAGATAGATAGATAGATAAAATGTTTATTAGGTACAACGCAAGACACAAAATACAATTCACATAATAAAAAGAAAAGCAATAATGACTCACAACAAAAAAAAAAATAACGAAAGAAAAAATAGAACATGCAGTTTGAGTAACATTATGAAAATACATAAAGTAGGTAACACATACATACAAACATTAAAAAAAGGCGTAAAAAGTGTGGTCTGTGTCTCGCGATTGCACCAAATGGGTCCCCAGCTCGGCATGTCCCGGGCTGTGAATACCTGGCGCTGATATTCTGCTGGGTCCCTGCTGTGACATACGGATGTCGAAGTAGCTTAGACGCGAAATTGATCTTTTATATCTGACTTCCACAAGCCAGTAGCTCAGTAGAAGACCTCAGGTGTCACATTTTCCGGTTTGTGACTACTCGTAACGCAGTCATTACGATTAGTCCTAAGACTGACAATCTGACCTGAAATCTGACTCGCACTTGACCAATTTTTTTCATCTTTGACAGTTCAAAGATGAAAAACTTAGTTTTTCATAGTGTTTGTATGATTTACAACGTTATATTTGCGGTTTTAGAAAATATGCTGTATCTCATAAACTGCAGACCCGATCTCGTTCAAACTTATTTTGGTTGAAAGTTTACATTAAGATCTACAGCATATTTTTTTTCTCACTCCGTTATTATAGAAGTTAGAGGGAGGGGGACACATATTTTACCATTTTGGAAGCGTATATCTTTTAAACGATTAACTTTATGAAAAAGTGGTTATAAAAATCTCAATTTAATTTTTAAAGACCTGTCTTTAGATACACATAGGTTTCATGAAATAAAATATTTTCAGTTTCAGTTCCATGTATGGGGAGTTATATGTTCTCCTTTATTATAAATATTTTTTTATTGTTAACCTACCAAGTTTCAAATGTATAGTCTTAACAGTTTCGGAATAAAATGGCTGTGACATACGGACGACAGACAGACACACATGTTTTTTTGCCATTCGGCTACGGAACCCTAAAAAGGATATCCGGGCCCAATGGCTCAATGTTCTTTCTAAGGCACAAAGGAATCTCGGCATCTTAAGATCACCCTTTCACAGACCGTTTTTGGCAAGGGTTGTTTAACTTAGAATTATTTGACGAGCTCTTCTCTGGGTAGAGTCAGTTAAACTTCCAATTGAATAAATATTAAAACAATATTTTAGTTCCCGCTTGCTATAGCAACAAATAACGTAGTGAATTGTGAAACAGAACATAAATTAATCAGTGTGTTCCGGACACACTGACTGTGTGTTATCAACATTTTTTTTACGGTTGTCCCCTTGTAAAATACAAAATTTAAAATTTAAATCGCTTCGGAGAATGTGCGGTATTTAAATGTAATGCCAGTTATTGAAATAGGTGTGCAAATCTTTTGTTAACCGACTTCAAATAAGGAGGTTCTCAATTCGTCTTGAACTTTCTTTTTTTATGTATTTTACCTCATAACTCGGAGATGGCTGGATCGATTTGAAAATTTATTTTTTTGTTTGAAAGGGTATACTTTCTAGTTGATCTCATTGTTACGAAATCAGGATCTGATGATGGGATCCTGGAGAAATCGAGGGAACTCTTCAAATATTATAGGCACACCTATAGGGTTTTGGGTATTTCTTATAGTACCTTGAGCAGTTGCTTTCGAAAGTACCATTTGGGGAAGTTGAACTGATGATGAATACCACAGATGGCCACTGAAACTACTCAATAATAAGTATTTCGTGGATTGCGATTCGATTACTTGAGTACGGATGATAAACACTATATGCTCGTCGCAATACATACGAGTATGGTGATGTAGAGCTGATGGTCAAGTACCAGGAGAACTCCTCAAAAATTAACGGCTGTGCATCGGGAAAAGCAATATTTTGTAAAAGCTGATAAGTTGTTGACATTATGGTTTTTGTAACTAGACAAACCAACCCACCAAAAAGCTTGAAAAAATTTTTTTTACAAAAAATAGAACCGACTTCCATATCAAAACACTACAAAGCCAAAAATAATTTTAATTTCGGAAGGCGGTGTGAAAAAAAAAAGAAAATCCAAAACTAATAACACTGACTACCGAAATTAAAGTTATTTTTGGCTTCGTATTTTTTTTGATATGGAAGTCGGTTCTATTTTTTGTTATTTTTTTTTTTATTGCTACCCTATTCTTGGCGCTGTATACAATTTGATACATTGTTCTGTTTTTTTTTTCCTATTGATTATTATAAACTTGGTAATGTGCCTAATGTGATACATATAATAAAACGTAAACTCAACAATTATAATTTTTCTTATTATTTTTTTACCTTTCCAGTAAACACCTATACACAAATCAGGCATTTAGTTCAAAAATTTTGAAAAAAATCTCTGCCAAGTATAGGGTTAAAACGCGTTGCGAGCATGTTGCCTTTATGCCGTGGTCGTAGATAAACCACATGTGGATGTAGTCTTTTTAAGTTGTCATACACAGCTACTTACAAACTACACCTAATTATTTACCAATACTTATTATGCTGATTCCCGAAACGACGATAGAGTCGATAAAGAGTATGTAAATCGTAGGCAATTTTTTTTTCGGGGTGAAACTCATTAAATAACTCCTTCCGCTCTGGGCGATGCGGAAGGGAGAATGTCAAGCTCCTTTACTGACTATAAACTCAGCCGTTTCCTTCAGTAACCACCGTGGCCCCGGCACGCCACTGATTCGTCGGAATTTTCCCTCATCTACGGACTTCGTAAAAAGTCTGCTGTAATTTTTATTGGTTTCTCTCTGTAATATCTGACAACGATCAACGTTAGGATGATCACACATAAACGGACCTAATTCAGAAAGCGCTTCTTAACTTTGAAGTTTCCCTCAACCGACAACTAATTAGAAAAAATACGTAAGCCGATGTATAGGTAGATCTAGGGTTGCAAAATTACGTAATTTTACTGAAAATGCTGGTAAAATACGATTATTTTACGGTCATTTAAATAAATTACGGTAAAATTACCAGTGACTTATGAAGTTTTAAATTTCAATTTGTTTTAAATCTCGCGCGCGTTAAGATTCAAAATCATTATGCGATGTTGCCGATTCACGTGTGATGATTCACATCTTGAATTCTTGCCTTGGGAATAAAGTTTTAGGGTTTTTTAGTACGCATGAGTCGCACGAACCCAGTTTTCTCTTTTTTTTCAAGTTCCAATACTGAACAAGGGAAGAAGTTCCAATAGTGAAGTAGTGACATACACACAAACATACTCACTACGTATTTTTTGCACTACGTATGTTAGTGGGTATGAGTACGTTTAATACGTTTTTTACCGAAAATTACCATGTTTTGCCGTAAAATACCATAAATTACGTAAAATAATATTTTTTTCCGTATTTTACCAGGGTAATTTTAACGCTTTACATCCCTAGGTAGATCCCAGTAGATACCAATCTTACCAAGGGGTATCCTGCTACCCAGCTAGTAACTACTGGATTTTGGAGGTCAGATAGACCAATATTTAGAAAATAAATAATAATGGTTGAAACGGAGTGTTTGGCGAACGTTTCAAGACTGTCGTCTTGTGAAACATGCGTTTGACCTGTATGTTTCATAAGACGACAGTCTTGAAAATAACTAACACACTAAAAATCCGTTATTGAAAATAACTTACACACTAAAAATTCCGTTTTTTTAAATTAACTTATATATTAAAAATATCTTAATTGTTTTCAAATTCTATCTTTTACCAAAAAGTAAAATAATTTTATTTGTTAACTATAACATTAGAATAATTAATACAACATTACTTAAATAAAAAACCCTAAACTACATATACACATTTAAAAATAAACTAAAATATGGCATCCAGAAATTCGTGCGCATCGCTGTCCACTGGTAATGTGCCCCAAAGGACTGGCGGCATTGCCTTTTTAACCGACTTCTAAAAAAGGAGGAGGTTCTCAATTCGGATGTTTGCATTTTTTTTTAATGTTTGTCCACGCATAACTCCGTCGTTTGCCAACCGATTTGAAAAATTCTGTTCTTTTTAGAAAGGGTATACTTCCCAAATGGTCCCATGATAATTTTATTGAAATTGGACAAGCCGTTTCTGAAAAATCAACAAAAGTCTAAAAAAATGTTTACGTTAATGATCTTTTCGTTTACGCTGCATTGCGTTTTTTGTTCGCGCATAACTCCGTCATTTACGAACTGATTTGGAAAATTCACTGACCCACTAAAAAGCACGAAAATAAAAACTTTTTTGCAAAAAATAAAACCGACTTCCATATCAAAACACTACAAAGCCAAAAATAATTTTAATTTCGGAAGGCGGTGTGAAAAAAAAAGAAAATACAAAACCAATAACACCGACTACCGAAATTAAAATTATTTTTGGCTTTGTAGTGTTTTGATATGGAAGTCGGTTTTATTTTTTGCAAAAAAGTTTTTATTTTCGTGCTTTTTTACCATTATTTTACCTATCTGTGAAGCAAAAACAAACAAGAATAATGTGTAATCATGTTCACCCGCTAGGACCGCAACTGAAATCAGTCAGAGTATCAAATTAAAACCTATCACTTGAAACCATAGTGCTGTCTGTGATAATTACAGTGGAACAGACCCACGTTGCCTCGGTATTGCGCCTGTATCGATGCGGAAATCACATTATGTTCGTATTATAGTGATGTGCTTTTACAGAAGGGAGTATTTTGTTTTTTTTTTTTTATTGATGATAGGTTAGCGTTCTTGACCACCGGTACACTTGATGGTAAGCAACGATGAGGTCGAAGTTGGAGCACGCTTTCCTAGAAGTGAGATGCGCCATCGTTACATGGTGGACATCCCACCCATACGCACTAAACGTTTTGGGAATACTTTCATTGTGTGTACGGCTAAGGAGTGGAATTCCCAGCCGGAGTCTGTGTTTCCCGATAGCTATAACCTAGGGGTCTTTAAGTCAAGAGTGAATAGGTTACTTTTAGGTAAGCGTGCTCCATCTTCGACCACATCATCACTTACCATCAGGTGAGATGGTGGTCAAACGCGAACCTATTAACAATAAAAAAAGTAACCTATTCACTCCATAGCCGTACGCAAATTAAAATATTCCCAAGGCGTTTAAGGTTAAGGTTATTAAAGTAACCTAAATGACTTAAAAATCGTGATTAAAGTTAAGTCTTCTCCAGGAAAGAAATAAAAAAATCTTTATTTAGCACACACAGACACAAATAATATAGAAACGTTGAATGGAGACTTCAGTTAGAGCAATCACACCCTCGTCGAGTCCTTCGCGGCTTAGTTAAACTAGTCCAGTTTAGCAAAATATCACAGTAACTAGAAATTGCCTGACCCTGGATTTCAACTACTAACGTTACTACTCACTAACGTTATTATTATGACTGAGTTGGCGTAGTTGTTGAGCGATTGGCTTCTTCGCTAAATATCGTGGGTTCGAGCCCAACCCATCACACTATTACCGCGAACACACTTCAGATACAAGCATATTTATCTTATTTAGAGGGGTTAAAAAGATTGCTAGTAATGAAAATTCTACCCACATTTCTAGTAATCTTTTAAAAATAAATAGCATCCGTGATTCTGATAAAAGTTTATCTACACACTGCACTTTTTCACTTTCAATAATCCTTTGACACAAAAATTAAAAGTGCAAGCATATCTCTCGCCGTGTCCCATCCCTACCGTTTAATAACGCAGGCCCTGCTGTGATGCGACATGGGGATTCAGCCGCTGCAGCGCGGCGATCAAATCCATCTGCCACTTATTACCTCGATTGAAGCGCTCAGGGGTATGAGGCATGGGAGCATTCCTGTGGCTACGATATTGAACTATGGGTCAGTGAATGGGATATGAATTATGATGGTTATTTTTACGGTTCTGTAGCCGAATGGCAAAAAACGGAACCCTTATAGTTTCGTCATGTCTGTCTGTCTGTCCGTTCGTCCGTATGCCACAGCCATTTTATTCCGAAACTATTAGGACTATACACATGAAACTTGGTAGGTAGATGTATTATGTAAACCGCTTTCCGATTTTAAGAAAAAATTAAAAAATATTTAAAATTAAGCGGGGCTCCTCATACATGGAACTGAAAAAAATTTTTTTTTCATGAAACCTACGCGTGTCTAGTATCTATAGAAAGGTCTTTAAAAATGACATTGAAATTTTAAAACCACTTTTTCATAAAGCCAATTGTTTAAAAGATATACGCTTCCAAACTGGTAAAATGTGTGTTCCTCCCTCTAACTTCTATAATGATGGAGGGAAAAATCTAAAAAAATATATATGCTGGAGATCTTAATGTAAACTTTTAAAGAAAATTAGTTTCAACGAGATCGGGTCAGTCGTTTTTGAGATATAGCATATTTTCAAAGACTGCAAATATATCTTTGTAATTCATACAAATACTATGAAAAACAAAGTTATTTGGCGTAGTCACTACGGAACCCTTCATGGGCGAGTCTGACTCGCACTTGACAATTTTTTCAATGATAAAATCAATTTTCTATTTTAGACTCATCATAAAGGTAGGTAGGAACGGTCCGACTATATTCCCAAATCAGAAAAGATCTTGTATAACAAAAAAAAATCCTACCCTCTTATCAGCATTTTAAGTAGAAAGTATCATAAGATGCTTTTGAAGAAACGCTAGAGCAATTCATTTATTTTCACATCGTCGCTTATAAAAAATTATGGCATTATCATTAGAACTGTAATGGACGCCAATGAATTTTTAATTACAATAAAACTCTCCACCACGAGGAGGTAACGACCATTATAAAAACACTCCCTTAAGTTACTTTTAATAATAACCTTAGTTAAGTAAGTTTACCAAGTTAATAACAATTAGTAAGCCGGATGAGTTCGTTTTCATTAAGTTGAGGAACTCTTAAAATCTTTAACCTGTCTCCCGCTAGTAAAGAGCGTGAGGTATAAACATCCCCAGTATCTGTGCTACACTGCGGTGCATTTCGCTGAGGGGTTAAACTATGCCAATCAGGGGAAACGTCGGTAGTACCGTAATTTTAACTTTAATTTTTGTATCAATATTGTACTCAGCACTACATTTAAATTATTTTTTATAATTTTATCATTGTTACCCAGACTCACGAGATATTAAAATAATGTTATCTCAATTAAGAAAAATATCTTTACATTATATTTTTCTTAATTGAGTTACAATGTCATCTTATTTAAGCCGTCACTAACACGGTTTTTTTTTACTGATAAAAGGCTCGCATTTGACCACCATCTCACCTGATGGTATCAAAAGGTAAGCAATGATGTGGTCGAAGATGAAACACGTTTCAAGTTACCTAATCATTCTCGACTTAAAGATCCCCAGGTTATAGCTATCAGGAAACATAGACAAGGCAGAGAATTTCGCCGGATTGTTCATTTACTTTCTCTGCTTCATAATGTGCTATTTAATCCTTTCACTCCTTTTTATCAACCGACGACAAAAAGAGGAGGTTATCAATTCGACGCGTATATTTTTTTTTTTTTTTTTTATGTATTATCATCGAGTACTCGAAGACGGCTGAACCGATTTGGAAAATTCTTTTTTTGTTCGAATGGGTATACGTCGAAATTGGTACCATTATCACCAAAATCAGGATCTGATGATGAGATCCTGGAGAAATCGAGGGAACTCTTCAAATATTATAGGCTCACCTATGGTGTTTTGGGTATTTCTTATAGTAACTTGTGCAGTTGCTCTCAAAAAGTACCATTTGGGGAAGTGGAACTGATGATGAAGACCACAAATGGCCGCCGAAACTACTCAATAATAAGTATTGAGTGGATTGCGATTCGATTACCTGAATATGGATGTTAAGCACTTTATGCTCGTCACAATGCATATGGTGATGTAGAGCTGATGGTGAAGTACCAGGAGAACTCCTCATCAATTAACGGCCCAGCATTGGGAAAAGCAATATTTTGTAAAAGGTTATAAGAAGTTGACATTTAGGCTCTTGTAACTAGGTAAATTAAAAATCATCCAACTAAAAATAGTGAAATAAAAACTTTTTACCAAAAAATTAAACCGACTCCCAAAAAACACTGCAAAGTGAAAAATAACTTTAATTTCGGAAGTCGGTGCCAAAAACGAAAAAACAAAACTAAAGACACCGACTACCGAAATTAAAGTTATTTTTCACTTTGCAGTGTTTTTTGGGAGTCGGTTTAATTTTTTGGTAAAAAGTTTTTATCTTGAAAGACCGCTTCCGGTTTCTCTGTGACACACATTCAAGGTCCTCGAGATCATCGGAAAAATTAGAGTTAAGTATCCGTATGCATTTCACTTCTTTCTTCGATAAATCTTTCACTATCTAAGCGACCCGTTTGTGGAATGCATTACCCATAGATGTGAGGCGTGCTCAAAGATTACCTACGTTCAAAAGAATGGCGAAGGAGCATTACGTCTCACTATATTTTTTTTCCTTCCTTTTTAGGGTTCCGTAGCCGAATGGCGAAACACGGATCCCTTATAGTTTCGACATGTCTGTCCGTCTGTCTGTCTGTCTGTCCGTCCGTCCGTATATAACAGCTATTTTATTCCGAAACTATTAGGACTATACATGTGAAACTTGGTAGGTAGATGTATTCTGTAAACCGCTTTCCTATTTTAAGAAAAAAATTAAAAAATATTATAAATAAAGGGGGGTTATAAATACATGGAACTGAAACTGAAAATTTTTTTTTCATGAACCCTATGCCTGTGTGGTATTTATAGACAGGTCTTTAAAAATGATATTGAGGTTTTTAAAGCCACTTTTTCATAAGGTTAATCGTCTAAAAGATATACGCTTCCAAATTGGTAAAATGTGTCCCCCCCCTCTAACTTCTATAATAATGGAGTGAAAAATCTAAAAAAATATATGTCTGTAGATCTTAATGTAAACTTTCAAGGAAAATTAATTTGAACGAAATCAGTTCAGCAGTTTTTGAGATGCAGCATATTTTCTAAAACCGCAAATATAACTTTGTAATTCATACAAACACTATGAAAAACAAAGTTATTTGGCGTAGTTGTAAAAAATGTAAATAAGCTAGTTTTAAGAAATTTGTAAGGTTTTTGTTTCGTCAAATAAATATGCATATTATATTATATTATTATAGTTACCTACTACGGAACCATTCATGGGCGAGTCAGACTCACACTTGGCCAATTTTTTCTAGTATGAATTTGATATGTATTAGTATATATTTATATATTGTAGTTGTATTTTAATATTATTATGTTTAACTAGCTTTTGCCCGCGACTTCGTCCGCGTGGAATAGTTACTTTGGGCTAACGTTAAATTTAACCCCGATTTTGAAGCATTCTTCATTGGTGCTCCGCTCCTATTGGCCTTAGCGTAATAATGATATATAGCCTATAGCCTTTCTCTATAAATTGACTATTTAATTAATAATATTTTTTCATTTCGAACCAGTAGTTCCTGAGATTATCGCGTTCAAACAAACAAACAAACTCTTCAGCCTTATATATTAGCATAGATAGCTGTTGCCCGCAACTTGGTCCACGTTTCCGTCGTTTTTCGTAAAAAAAAGTAGCCCTTGTCCTTCCTCATGGTTCAGTGATTTTGATGTAACACACAGATTAACTTTCGTAATTTAGTAGGGAATATATAATATGTCAATCTATAATACTGTTGAAAAATATCGCAATACCGAACCGCACAATATTATTGTTAATAGCTGTGCCCGCGACTCCGTCAGCGTGTAACTCCTTGTGTGTTATTAAGTTAATGTATTGGTAATATTGTGTAGATCACGTTCACATGAGGCTTAAGTACCTATAGAACGTCAATACTTCAGAGCAAAGCTTCCGGGTAAACTATGTTGAAAGTTGACCCGTCCGGCACGTGAACATAAAGATTTCTAGAACTGCTAACCCGGGAAAGAGCGACGTACAACTGACCATGCGAGAAACAACTGACACCAAGATCTACTCCAGCAATACGAAAAGTCTGCCCTTGAGCCTTATTAATTGTAATTGCATAACACGCCGATACTGGGAATCGCGTTCTTTTAAATTGGTATGGAAAATTATTTGGTATTATGGGAATTCTGGGAATAAAGACGGTTTCTCCTGCACCGCAACCTGTTAAAATCTGAGCCTCGATTATATTTTGTTGCAACTGGGTTACTTTTAGCCGAGTTCCATTGCAAAGTTGTGGTGGTTTTAAATTTCGGAGCAGAATAATAATCAGAAAGCTTCGAACTGCTAAGCTATCGGGAGTTACACGTGTTATTGTGAGTCAACCATAAAAGATAGATATATACTGTCGTGGGATATTTTTTATATAATTTTAAGGAGAACATTTTCGTCATAAATTATTTCTGTGTAGCTTTAACCATTAAGGTTGCACTCGCGACGGAAGCTTAAAAAATGGAGTAACTTCTCCCGTTTTCCCAACATTTCCCTTCACTGCTCTGCTCCTATTGATTGTAGCGTGATGAAAAGTATACTATAACCAGCTCAGGAGTATGAAAAATAATTGTACCAAGTTTCGGTAAAATCCGTCGAGTAGTTTTTGTTTCTATAACGGTTATACAGACAGACAGACAGACAGACACACAGACAAAAATTTTACTGATTGCATTTTTGGCATCAGTATCGATCCCTAATCACCCCCTGATAGTTATTTTGTAAATATATTTCATGTACAGAATTGACCTCTCTACAGATTTATTATAAGTATAGATTAGTATTATGTATGATGTTGTACGCTGACAGCCCCAAATCTATCTGCTTTAATTTCTGTCCATCCAAAGGTTGTCTGTAAAAGATTGCCCTATGCGATAAGACCGTCCATTGTACACTAGTTTTATTATTTGTATCTTTAACTGTATTGTATTTTAAGGTGTACAATAAAGTAAAAACTTAACGTGTTTTCCGAGGCATGAGGCATGGGCGCTGATGGGTCGCTTAAAAAATTCACAATTACAAAAAAAAAAGGAAAGCAAATATACATACATGAAACTTTTAATGCTTCCAACCGGTTCGATGCATGTGATTGTAAATTGGAGTTAAAACGATAATAACACGAGCGTCCGGTTAACAATTATCCGGTATGCGCGTGCCTAACCATCGCTAAGGGCTGCCACGTCAGATAACCTCGCCTTTGGGGGAAATTCTATCTTTTCATTCCCGATTTCAGTCCGTATCTAGCCAATGCTGAGGTTGAGATTTAACCCCATCCTTTTGTATTCCTTTTTGACTGACCTAGAGCCATAATTCACTTGCCGGGGTTACGAGAATGTTAGTGAAAGATACCGCGGCCACTGAAAGTAAGAGCGGTCAAACAAACAAGGTGGGTTTTTTTTTGTTATCGGGGGGAAACCTTCAAAAGGCGCCTGAACCTTTGGGGAAAAAGCACAGGGAGTGTGGGATTCCTACCTCACTAAAACCACCCCGGTGATCACCATCAACACATAGAAGGGGCCCCGTTACCTCTTAAAAGACCACTCCGGAGCCCCCTCTATGCAACGCCCGTTGGGGCTCATCCCCGAGGAGACCGTAATGGGGTCTCCTCTGAGCCTCGCTGTGAACGGTGGCCCGTGATCACTGTGCTACCATCTTCCCTGGGATCACTCGGTGGGCGAAAAGGTGGGTTACACAGTAGAAGTGAACTTTGTTTTTTATAACAATTTTGTCCAACTGCTAAATAAAATCTACAGAGGAGCTTGTGGCTAAAATAATAACAGCCATATGGATTGATCTTTGAGGTTAAGCAACGCTTGCTGAGATCGATCCATGGATGGGTGCGCATTTTGACATTTTGAGGTTTCTTGGTGCTTTGGAAAGCACGTTAAGCCGTTGTCATTTGGCTCTTTAAATAAACTAAGCCAGTGCAAGTTGAACTCACATACTAATAATGCTCCTAATCTCCTTTTAGGGTTCCGTAGCCGAATGGTCAAAAGTGTAACCCTTATAGTTTCGTCATGCCTGTCTGTCTGTTCGTCCGTATGTCACAGCCATTTTATGCCGAAACTATTAAGACTATACACATAAAACTTGGCAGGTAGACGTATTCTGTAAACTGCTTTCCGATTTTGAGAAAAAATTAAAAAAATATTTAAAATTGAGGAGGGCTCCTCATACATGGAACTGAAACTGAAATATGTTTTTTTTTTTTCATTAAACCTGCATTTGTGGTATCTGTAGAAAAGTCTTTAAAAATGACACTGAGGTTTCTAAAATCAGTTTTTCATAAAGTCAGTCGTTTAAAAGATATACTCTTCCAAAGTGGTAAAATGTGTGTCCTCCCCCCTAACTTCTAAGATAATAGAGGGAAAATCTAAACTAAATAAATGCTGTAGATCTTAATGTAAACTTTCAACCAAATTGGTTTCAACGAGATCGCGTTAGCAGTTTTTGAGATATAGCATATTTTCTAAAACCGCAAATATACCTTTATAATTCATACAAATACCACGAAAAACAAAGTTATTTGGCGTAGTTACTACGGAACCCTTCATGGGCATGTCTGACTCGCCCTTGGCAAATTTTTTAATCACTACTACATTATTTTATTATTGATTATAAAAGGCTTTAATGTCTATGTGTCAAATATTAACGTCAAACTGTTTTGGAGATAAGGGTTCGGAATAAGTTATTTAAGGAATTAGACGAGAATATATCATTCCTTTCCCAGAAAGGTCAACTTTCATCTACATATTTTCAACATCTTCGACAGTATCATTAGAACTTAAAACGGGATATTTAAGTTCTAATGATACTATTAGAAGCCAGGAAATCTGACTCCGGTCTGTAAAGGTCAGATAGCTAGTCTATAACTCAGTTTCAGCATCCAATTAAACTGAAAGCCAACCGTGTTCCACGTCCGCCTTAAATCTGAAGCAATGAAGTAGGCTCTAAAGGACCACAGCCTGCCGGGTCTGTGGCAATGTTCTAAGTTCTAACAAGTTACCGTGGCCTCGGAACGCCGTATTTATTATTTTTTATTGGTAATAGGCTCGCATTTGACAACCATTTCACCTGATGGTAAGTGATGATGTGGGAAAAGATGGAGCACGCTTACCTAAAAGTAACCTATTCACTCTTGATTTAAATACCCCTAGGTTATAGCTATCGGGAAACACAGACTCAGACAGGCAATTTCATGACTTTCCTTCCGAAAATGAAAAAGCATGGTCTGTTCCAGAAAGTATTAAAGTAATAATAATATAATATTCCACAACTTTCACACAACGCCATCTAGTCCCAAACTAAGCAGAGCTTGTGGTATGAGTACTAGACAACTGATAAACATACTTAACTACTTATATATTTCTAAATACATACATATTACAGATAAATTACACCCAGACAAAGAAAAAATGATCGTGCTCCTCACACAAACATTTGTCCTGGGTGGGAATCGAACCCACGACCTTGCACATAGCAGTCAGGGCCACTGACCACTATACCAACAGGCCTGTCATAGTTACAGTCAAAGTTACAGTTGTTCCAATGCAGGTACACAATTGAAGGCATAAAGCCAAAATACAATATTGGTTTACCGAACAGATAAACAACATCGCTTGCCAACCCTAGCCCATTCGAGGCATTTATCAATTTTTAGTACCAACCGGTGTAAAAATGATACATGATTGAATTGCAGTTTAGTGTCGAATATCTGCAAATTGATTTCCCGTTTTATTTATTTTGAAAAAATACGATCAACATTTACTTAGCCTCTTCCTAACTATGTCTGGGTTAGCTTCCACTCTAACCGGATACAGCTGAGTATTAGTGTTTTACATAGACTGTCTATCTAACCTCCACAACCCAGTAGCTGGGTAACACGATACCCCCTTTTTAAGGATGGGAAATCATCCTATGACTGCCTCCCGATCTGGGCGAAGCCGGAGGGTGTGTCAGACTTCTACTGTCTAAAACCCAACCGTGTTCCATCATATGCTTCGTGTTCTGAGGCCGTGGTAACTCTTTCGAACAATTCCGCAACCCCGGCAGGCAACGGCCCCCTTATGGACCCCGACAATTTGTTGACAATCTTTGTGGCGAGCGTGGAACACTCGGCGCCGTCTACCCGGGTCTGGTTTCAGTCGGGCGACGAGCTACCCATAGCTCGCAGCCCGCAGGCCCGGCCGGAGGTGGCTGGGAGTCACCCTGTGACTCCCGACGCCCGGAGCGTCGCGACGTCGGCTGGGGCGCGAGGGCCGTGAGGGCCTTGAGACTCGACTCTCCCTCGCGCGTCCCGCCACCTCCTTCGCTTGCATAACTGCTTCGCAGAAAGAGGTGACTGCTTCCCATGCCTTCTCGCTCCGGACCATGGATTGAACCAGGGCCGGGAGCGAGAGGTCACCGCCGATTGCCCCTACGGGGACACGGCGGAGCTCTGCCCAAGCGGGGCAAATTTCCACCGTGTCCTAACACGATACCCCGGTATACTGGCTTTTGACTACCTATAACCACTATCAAAGGTGTATAAAATTAAATGTCAGCTGTGACCAACGGTTTAATGTGCTTTTCGAGGCACGCAGATATCACTCGGCCAACTTCGAAACTCCGGGCTACCACTAAGAAAATCCTTACAGAAAAACACAATATCACTTTTTGCCTGACCTCCGGTCTAGTATCGTGTGATAATATATAGACAGTATTAAATAGGACGATAATATCAAATTATTGAATTCAGCATATTGAATATTGCCGGGCGCTATAAAACAATAGATTTTGCACCGTGTCAGTAATCCCGTTTGGATAATGTTATTAATAATTTTCGTATATGATAACATAATTATATAGTTTACAATACGGAAATATTGTATAAGTATTATGTAATAATTATCTCCTTTATCTTACATTTTAATTTTGTATTGTCGGTAGCTAAACTTTAATTTTATGCTTTTATTAACAATATATTTGGTACTTATGACCACGGAACTTTAAAGTGTGCGGGACCTGACACCTACACTACACACATAACTTTATATAAAAAGTCTAACGCTGCGTCTGTTCGCATCAAGCTCAAAAACTCCTGAACAAATATTTATGCGGTTCTCACCAATCAATAGCACATAAAACGAGGAATATTTTAAGGTAATTCTGTGTTTAAAGTAAAAGGTTTGGTAAATAAAAGTAAGTATACATATCCAATTAAGATATCAAAACTCTGTATTAAGGTTCGACCAAGAGGTAAACAGAAGTTATCCAAAATATTCCTGAAAAAAGAAATCTTAATAAAGTCAAGTTCTTCAGCCAAAAGCAATTTACATAACCCTTCGGGAGCTGAGCCGTGGAATTATGTATTACAAGTATTTATTACTCACGCCAGGCAGGAAGTAATATGCACCAAATTTTATTTATTCGAATTTTCGTTAATGTTCACTTTTCAGAAGGGAAGTAGGGCCAACCTACCCCATTGTTATAAATTATTAAGGGCGTATATTTAAAGAGCAATCTTCCGGAAAATATCAAACAACAATTTAGACGCAAACAAGCCTTGTATTTTGAGTGAGAAGATTATATTTTAATTGTGATTTGTGATATGCTGTAGAGAGCATTGGTGGCTCTGTTGTGACTGTTGCGACTTGCGAAGTGTAAGTTGAGAGTTCGAATCCATTTTTTTTTGTTTTATTCAGGTAGGAAAATCATTGAATGGCTTTTTCCGCTGTGAGAGGCAGAAGGGAGTTTCAGACTTCTACTGACTAAAAACCCACTCTGTTTCTTAAGCTTTCCTTTCATTCCGGAGCTGCGGTACTCTTAAGAATATTCCCTTAACCTTAGCAGGCAATGGCCTAATGGGGCTCCGTCACTAGTGCCGACGATTCTTTGAGGCGCGCGTGAGAAGGGTTCGTTGCCACTACTACCATTAACAGTTCCATGATGGAACTACTGATTTGTTTTTTATCACTAGTTCCATTTTAAAAGAATCTGAAAATAATGGAACTGATGTTGAATTTGTTATCACTAGTTCCATTTTGAAAGAATCTGAAAATAATGGAACTAATGTTGAATTTCGCCTGCTCACTGTCCGCAAGCCACGTGTATGGTGGCTGGTGATCGGCTCGCGTTCCCCGACGCCTGAGGCGTCTCCCGCGGCTCAGCGGCGCGATCATAGTCAGGCATATTCCTTTGTGATATTTCATGATTACTCTTCTATACTACTACTCTCCAAATGGTTGAGAAAACCATCGTGGAGAAACAGGCACGTCCTAGCACCGAAAATCCAAAGAATTAGCGACATCCAGCAACTTGCGTTAGTCTCGCGTGGTGGAATCCCAGCAGTGGGAACTTAGGGATGTCTACTGGTAGTATATTTTTATTTATTATATATTATTTTTTATTTTTTTTTGGAAAAGCAAATGCAATGTTGTGAATGTGAGAGCAATGTGGGATAATAAAGAATATTATGAACAGATTACCGCACTATCTGGCAGTTTGAGTGCTTGTTCGTCAAATCGTTTGAGCTCCTTAAGGTTCTAAGTTGAGCTACGCGATATTTGACAAATGCTTGCACTGTTTGGACGGGCCTGCTCAAATCTGTGTGATTCTGTCCTCTAAAGGGCGTCAGAGACATTAACCTACATGGCTCTCATATGATTTGATCACTACAGATTGTATGGACTTTAAAAGAGACGTTGACCTCTGAGTTTTGTTTCAATGTTTCTTCTCAGAGTAGTCAGTTAGGAAACACTGGCCTCATCTAGTTTACATTTACGAAAAAAAGACGTGTGAAAGTCTTATTTATAACATATTTGCAAATTAACATCATTACTTCATTATAGTTAATATAATATAATATATAAATATCTTTATTTGAAACAGCCAGAAAAATACATTTGTGTCTTAATAGCTAGAATAAGTACATGAATTTGACAGTAACACATAGCCTACTGTCTCCCAAACTAGGCAAAATCCTGTATCTTGGGTGGCAGTAAAAAAGTGAATTTTTATATTCTTTCTTCATAGCCCGTGTAAGACGGTGGGAACTTCAAATAGATTAGGAAAAATAAAAACTAAATAAAAGAGAAAGTTCAAAGATAAACACCCACTTCACAATCAAAGTTTATTAAAAGACTGAAGGAGAAATATTCAGTCTAGAGTGTAGGCACAGATTAGGTCTACAAAAGCAGTAAATACATTATAAACTAAAAGGTTTTAGGTCGTATATAAAATCAAAGCGGGCTTCGCTGCGGTGTGATGATTAGGATTGAAGGTAGGTCTCCGCGAACGCATCGGCAGCGACCGTTCGGCGCGAGCGCAACGATGTGTATCAAAGACTATAAAACCACTACTCTCTAATGCGTATGTATACTTGTGGTTCGAAACTAGCCGGCCTGCCGCATACTACCGAGTGTAATCCGGCGATGCTTGTGAATTATTTATTTTATACGTTTTTATGATGTGGATTAATGTAAGTGCGATTTGTATGTGTGATGTATGTCTGTGTGCTAAACAATACATAAATAAGTAATATATATTTTTATCAGTATGTACTTATGTTAAGTTTTTAATATATGAAGATAGATAAATTAATAAATACGATAAGTTGCCTACAGGCTGATTATGTTGATTATGGTACAGACTCTGGCGTTAATCCACTAAGGTATTCAGATATACGGGTTTGCGGGAATTTTATAACGAAATACTGCGGCCCCGGAACGCACTGGAAGCTGAAGGAGCTGGGTGGGTATTTAGTCGGTAAAATCCTGACACTCCCGCTCCACCCACAGCGCAGAGGAGTCATTTGATTATAGTATTCCCATCCAAAAAAAAGGGTATTCAGATAATTACGGCTCTCCAAAATTCAGTAGAGAATCTAAAAATAACCTATACTAATAAAATAAACCTGCGTAACAGGGATTACCAGCAACCCCGTACATTGACCCTTGTTCAGGGGTCACGAAGGTCAAATTATTCCAGTTACCAGCTGACGTAAGAACCTTTGTCATTTTTGCCTTATAGGATTTGATATCATACAGGAATGTAGAAGAAAAAGGGCACCACTTAAGTAGTAGAATTTCGAGATAAGTATAAAAAAATATGTTAAAATGGAACTTTGCATATCACCATAAAAGGGAATCTTACTTAAGGTGACCTCTCCAGTAAAACAAGAGGCCAATGGCTTACATATTATAAAACAAAGTATCCCGTCACGTCTGTCAGTCTGTATATTCGCGATAAACTGAAATACTACTGAACAGATCTGCTTTTGGTTTTCATCAATGGATAGAGTGACATATGGGTATGGTTTTAGTGTATAATTTATTAAGGTTATGTGTTAAATTGCAGAATGAGACCATGCGAAGCCGTGCCGAGTCTTTTGCTCAACTATTGTGGGGTCGCTTTCAGTCTAAGGCCCGTATTACAGAACGAAACTCGAGCACTGATCTCTGTTTAAAACTAGATTTGAGTCGAGATTTAATTTTAGAATGTTCCTCAAGTATAGATTCATCGATCATAGTTCAGCCGGGTACGGCTTTATTCTAGATCGTTACTCAGTTGTAGATTCATCACCCAAGTATGGTCGACACCACGCTCGAGCAGAGATTTGCTTTTCAGTTTATTATTTGATATAAAAATGGTAATTTTTGGCGAATGATGATGAAATCACATTTTATTTTGCTAATTGGTTACAAATAATACTATTACACGTAATTTTTTGCCATTTTAAGTTACTAGTTGAATCCCGTGTCAAAAATCATTGTTATAATCTGTTTAAGTTAGAAAAACTTAAACAGATTATAACAATGATTTTTTCACCGATGATTTGAACAGAAAAACAGAACTTCAGCGTTCCATGTGAAGGGCCCATACAATTTTGCTAATAATTATTTTAAGAAATGGTATAGATTTTCACAAGATGAAGATTTTTGACAATTTGTAATACTGCCATCTATTGACCACGATTTGGTAAAACATATGCATTTCTGTTTTGGTTTAACTATAACTTTGTTTCCTTTTAATATTTTTATTGATTGTTGTTCCCAAACCATTATTTATTTGAATATTACTTATTATATGATTAATGAGCAATTCAAAACAACACTCACAGACATTATTTAGGATCCACTCCGTTCCACGAACAAGTTACTCTTGCTATATTTTTATATGTTAGAAAATATTGCCTTAACACCTTCAAGAATTTGCTTTTACAAATTCTTAAAAAATAATTTCTATAGTGAAACCATGCAATACATATTTTTTATTCCTAAAAATTTGGTATTAAAGTAAATTGAATTATTTACGATCATTCGTAGATCGGAACAGCGGAGACGAAGAAAATAAAACGTAAACGAAAACAGATTGATGCATAGACAATTAGATATTCTCTGCTTGAGGCTCGATTTGAATCTGAGTGTAGTTTTATTACCATTCTGGAATAAGATCAATGCTCAAGTGCAGATTCTATATTTAAACTGAGATCGGGCGAATTAAGCTCAAACTGGACTTGAGGAACGTTCTGTAATACGGACCTTACTGTATTCAACTGTGTTCTACATATAGCGACTGCTGGGAAACATTATTTAGTTATAGACTCATTGGCAATGATACACTGGTCGAATCAAAGCTCCAGAGCCTTGAACATCGACGACGAGTTGCTAGTCTGTCGGTTTTGTATCCGTTACATTTCGGGGAGTGTGCGATGGAATTACACAATCTAATTCCGTTAAGCCTGTTCCATCATCGGACTACAAGACAAACGACGATGCGCCATCGTTACATGGTGGACATCCCACCTATACGCACTAAACGTTTTGGGAATACCTTCATTGTGCGTACGGCTAAGGAGTGGAATTCCCTGCCGGAGTCTGTGTTTCCCGATAGCTATAACCTAGGGGTCTTTATCTCAAGAGTGAATAGGTTACTTTTAGGTAAGCCTGCTCAATCTTCGACCACATCATCACTTACCATCAGGTAATATGGTGGTCAAAGGCGAGCCTATATCAATAAAAAAAAGGATATAATAATTAATATATAATTTTGGACAACTATAAGATCCATATTTTGTAAGCACTTGAAATACTATTGTTAGTGACTTAAACACAATTTATATTTAGTCATAATAATACTTCTTATGACGAAATAGTCACAAATACAGCGAACTAGATGATTAATCGTAGCACAAACTGTTTTAATACAGCAGGATACTGTTGGGACTTCCTCTTTAGGCTTAAGTCGACACTATAAAGAAGAAGTGTGTTCACTTTTAACATAATGATTTAGGCTTAAATAACCGACACTGCCTGTTCCCAACCGTAGTAGCTCAGTGATCACAGGCACGACTGTAGGACGTGTGTTCAAGCTCAGGTTGACACATAACTTTGTGGAATTTTCATAATCTCTGCTTCTCTCAAAACAGTAAACGAAAAACAACGTGAAGGCGCTATGTTCTAGGAACGAAAATTTGAAGACATGAAACATGCACTGTGCCTGCCCATTCCTTCTCTACAATGGTGGTCTGTATCTCAACAATAGGAACGTAACAGTCTGATTATATTACGGCTCAATATCTGATTAATTGCTTACAAACACAATACTTCTGCAAGACCAACTTTTCGCCCCAAGAATCAATTGAAAAATTCCAAAGTTGCAATTCGAAAAACAAAAGGAGATTAATTGATTTCGCCAATTCACAGAATCAATTTCTAAGTTGTAAAGGGATTGTTTTCAAAGCGTTCACAAGCGATTCATCAAAAAGATATGATCTTGTTGTGATTGTAAGTAAACGCCGAGATATTACACAAATTAGGATATCTTTCGGAGTCTTCGGAGCCATTGACTTTTAATTAGTTGTTTATCGTTTTCGTGGATCGGAATTTTGCTTTGTTTGCTGTGCGACGAGTTGAAAGTTTGAGAGTAGCGTTTGTGAGTGCTTTTTTTTTTTCATCGCAATATATTGCAGTGGGGAAGGCGGTGCTGCATACTGGATTTACGCGGGAAAACACTTCCATGCGAACGAAGTTGCGGGCAGAAGCTATTATTATATCATTGCGCTTGTTCAGTTTTTTTCTTAACCTTACCTATAAGTTTATTTTCTTATCCTTAGCTTTCTGACGTTAACCCATTACTTCCCAAGCATCGAAAAAATTGAAATTTTTCGATCAAATCTTTAAATTAAGTTCTTAATACGTTAAGAAAAAATAATATAACATTTTTTTTTCAAAAAGATCGAACTCGATTTCGTGGCAATTTGTATAGAGATGTTCCCGGTGTCATACTTAAAGTACGGCTTATTTTGAACGTATGTCATAAGTTCCCAAATTCTATTTTGTTTTTGTTTTTATTTATTATATATCTGGTAAAGATTTTAGAATCAGTTTTATGTACTTTGTAGTTCCTATTTTTTTTCTTTTACTGTATACAACGCGTAACGGAAACCCCATATCTATCCAAAAGGACTGAAGACAACATCTGGTATGGAGTCTCTATGCAAAGTTTCAGCTCAAAATAAGTGACTCACAGAATTGACCCCAAATTATTGGTTTCATATGTTTCTTGAATACCAGTAATAACAAACGTGTCACAGCACTATGAGGGTCATCACTTTCCACGTCACTTGCCAATAAAACGTTAATTCTCTTCGTTCTTCTTAATTTGAAAAATTCGACCTCTGGTATCAATGTATTGACATTTCTAATATGCTCCACACATGTAGACATAGGATTAGAAAACCCTTGCCATCGTTTGTTATCATCCAAAGAAGCCGTGCACTCGGTATGTATATACCCTTTAAATTACACATTGTATAGAATCAGAACATAATGCTCTTCTTGATTCATCAAAAATGATCAATTTGAAAAAAAATATATTAAAATTACGGAAACATTTTTTACAGCGAAAAAAAAACATTTAATTAGAAAAATAGTGTAAAAATACGAATTTCATCTGAAAACATTAAAATAAAAGACCTAACACTAAAAAAAAATTTTGAATATAGTGTCTTAAAATAGGATAGTGGGGAGGAATGGGTTAAACAAATAGTTTATAAATACATTCCTTAAAATTTGTGTAAAATAATGATTAAAAGCTGCAGATTTGTTCATTTTTATTTACGGTCTATTGAAAGATATTTAACCCGGTGCGTTGCCAATTCTCCCCACGCGTTTGGCTTCTATAACGCCACAAAGGTAAAAACATACATTCATCTAGACTCATAAACAAATTACCCTCCTTTGCATTGCGCAATTAGGTAAGAAAAGGAAGCAATAGAGTCAATCTAAACTATGGTAAATAGATGCGTTGTTCGCTAATACACGTCTATTTCACATTGTTAATTCCCATTACAAATTCAGTAATCTTCCAGCCAATGTTTGACATTTAGCTTGAAAACATTCGGCAAGCTGATGGGGGATGAGGTGGCTCAATTCGTCCGATACGCAGTTACTACCAAATTGTATTTGCGAGTTTGTGCACCCATTTCACGGTACTGTCTGGTAACGGGTGTATTTCTTGTATGGTAACTGTGTTGGATACTGTTTTTATATTTATAATAGGCTCACGTTTGACCATCATCTCACATACCTATGCTACCTAGGTTACCTAAAAGTAACCTATTCACTCTTGACTTATAGACCTTTAGGTTATACCTATCGGTAAACACTCTGGCAGGGAATTCCACTCCTCAGCTTTACGCATAATGAAAGTATTCCCAAAACGTTTTTTGCGTATGGGTGGGATCACAGAAAAAAAATTAAGGGTGGGATGTCCACCATGTAACGATGGCGCATCGCCGTTTGTCTTATAGTCCGATAACGGAACGGGCTTGGAGGAATTAGATTGTTATGATTCCATCGCACACTCCCCGAAATGTACCCAATACTTGTTCTTACGATAAGCCTGGAAACTGTTCCCAACCACTTCACCTCCTGAATGTAGAGAGAGAGGTAATGGCCAACTAAGCTGTGTTTAATCCCAGAAAGAAGAAGCAAATTAGTTTCTCTTGTTGGTGATGACAAGAATAAACAAGTTAAACTGATTGCTATTTCTTTGAGAGTTTATAATATTTTGGCTTTGAAATAGTGTATGCTAATCTGTCACAGTTAGAAAATTTGTCGTTAGATTGGTAAAGACACGATGTTGCTAAAGGTTGTTTATAGTTGATAATTCAGGTTCCCAAGATACAGGCATAACCTAGTTTGGGGATTATCAAAAATTTGTTAAACATCTAACAATGGTGTCAATAACTTCTAATCTATTAATTCATTCTATTCTATTCTTGGCAAGTTAGTTCTAGGAAATACAGGTATTGGTATAGCAAACACGAGCGCCAATCTCTTACAAATTTGTTAACATAGCATTGTATTAAAAGCTTATATTTGTTGAAGGTATAAGTTTAAAGAGAAAAATAAATGTATTGTTACGCCAGTCGCTTAGCGAAGTACGTCGAGAAACTTCGACAGAAATCTAGAACGTTCGAGACACTAACGCCATCTAGCGGCGAGTAGCAGTACTGTGTATCTCAAGTAGCTTTTGGAATATTCATGGCAGTATAGGCAGTGAGTCGATTGTACAGGAATATTCTAGAACACAGATCGGGGTATAAATAGATCGTAAAGGAACACGGACAGTCAGTCTTATTTCAAGATACGAGGCGATATAATCAAAGCTTTACAAGTGAATTTCGATGCGATTTAAGTGTTGTACAAGTATTGTACTGCGAATAACTGAACTCCAGCTGAGATTGATATGACACACGTCATCTTCACCTGCCTAGCCTCTTCCCAACTATGTTCCAGTCTAGCCGGATGCAGCAGAGTACCTACTAGTGTCATGTTATACATAGATCGACTGTCTAACTTCAACAACCCAGTAACTGGGTACCACAATACTCCTTAGAAATACCAGTTTCAGATTTTCTGGCTGCTGTAACGACTGTCAAAAATCTACAGATGACAGCTGTGACCAACGCCTTGTCGTGCTTTCCGAAGCACGGTGGAATCTCGCTATTCGGTTGTAAACTTCAAAGCCCAGCGACACTATAACATATACAGTGTGTTAAGTTAAACGAGGGACTTATTGAAAGAGGGTATTCAGTATTAGATTCTCGTCCCAAATATGTGAAAAACCTATAACTTAAATTTTTGACGTAATTGTCCAATATAATGAACTTGTAAACAAAACCTAAAGTAATCAAGTGGCAAAATACGATGATCCTGCCAAAAAAAGGAAGCTCGTGTGTAAAATCAGCCCCCGCGGGAGTCCTCCAGAGGACTTTTGGTATGGTTCTGTCTGTTATTTATCTGTGTTTTTTTTGTACATATTTTTATTAGTAAGTATCATGTAAGCATACTGTTCGGTCCGACGTGAAACAGAACGCACCTTTGGTTGGCAACATTAATTATCTGTGGACTTGACATAACCTTTTGCACTTGACAGATAGACTTTGCTTCCTTGTTGAAAGATGTCCGATTGGGACCTGTTGAGTTAATTATAATTGGTAAAATATCGTTTGGAATCGCGTGTTGAAACCGATAATTGGGTCGCGAGTTAACTATTGTTTGAAGTTGTAATCCCCATTTGACGAAAACCCCGGGATATTTTGGGATTTATCGCCGGGTTGTTGCCACCTCGTGGCACGCGCATTTGTTGGAAAAAGGTAGTGATGGATGGCTTCAATCCGGTGCGAGTTTGTGCTGTGATGCTGATCTGAACCGCGCCATCTGGAGACTGACGCCTTGTGACCGTTCAGAACACTTGACTTACATCACACTTTCAATTACTCACCTCATTTACATACATGCCACACTTGGGCGTGACCTAGGAAGGTCGAAGTTGGCGGACTCAGCGCAGAAGGTAGGTGGTACCGATAAGTTATTTGTATATATGGTTGTAGGCCGAGGAGCCTGTAGTTTTAGCCTTTTGTAAGTTTATTGTTGTTTGAAGAGCAACGTTAAGCTCCACGTACCGTGGACAGTTTCAGACACACCAGTATCGTTGCACTGGCCAATTGTAGTCTTGAACACATACACTATTGTAGGTTTGAATATGTCCCTCGTTTAAACTAACATACTGTTTAGGAATGACGTCTTAGCAAAAGTTGTTTAGTCTGATGAACATTTCCTGTTGATTTACAAACATGAAAGATCTGGAAAAGATCTACAAAGAAAAGGCATAGGTAACCAAATGTGACCTTTCTTTTTAATATTTCAAGCAAATTGGTCATCGAGTCTAAAAGAAAGGGCACATTTGTCTAATTGCGCCTTTTTAATGTAAATTGACTTAATTTTTTCTATTAAAAAATCAAACATTTATGTTTAATAAACTATAAAAACATATTTATTGTCATGCCATTTCTGGTAAGCTTATCCAAATAACTGAAACAAAACTTAACAAATCTTCTAGGACACCAACATTTAAACAAAAAAAAACGTTCCTAATATTGAATAATTATTTATAAATTATTAGGGATAAGCATCTACCTACAATTTTGGTTAACAAATAGAATTTATGAATTAGAAACAAAAAGTGCTAATACTTAAACTCAATTACACTTTTTAGTTAGTTAGATACCCAAGGAAAGTAAAATTAAATATTTTTATTCTTTTTACTAATAGGTTGGACCCCTAACTTAAAAATCTATAAAAAAATAGTTACTCTAAATCACAATTTGAAAAATAAATCAATATATTCTTAATTGAGGTAGTAATAGGAGCATAAATTTTGGTTTTGAACCTTTATTAAGCTACTCTATTAGAGCTTATTCTAATTATGTATTGATCATCTACAGGAAATAGCTTACACCCGTAATTATTAAAGGCACTCGTAGTTTAATATTTAAAAAAATACTATTATAATTATTATAAAAATTAAATGTAACTATAACAAACATAACATGGCAATTGGTTGAATTATCACAATGCAATATATTGATAATAACTGTGAAAAAGTTTAAAGAAAATTAAATTATCAGTTTTGCTTAAAATATTAATTTAAAAAGTAGTCTTTAATTTCAGTCTTCATAAATTTCTGTGAGATCAGCTGAATTGTCGTTAACGGGTAGGGTTTCCCAAAGACCTCTTCTGTTTTCAGATATGAGTGGCCCAAGCTTGGAAAATATAGCTTCTTCCCAGATGTTATACCTCGTGGAGAAAGCTTCTGCTTAGGCAATGGAATGCCAATTTTAAGATTTTTAACTCTCAAGAAATCCAATTCTATTTGCTCTTCAGTGTTATGGCTGTTCTTGTAGAATATCGAATTGCTCCCTCGCCGAAAAGTGATTACAGACATGTTTCTTAAATAAGCTCGCGGCACAGAATGTTGTAATTTATACGACGAAGAGCATTCTTCAAAATCGTGAAAATCCTGGACTGTAATTTTTTTCACCACAGTATTTGAACCAGTATCAGCGACAGCTTTGCAAAAATCTTTAAAGTCATACACTCGCTTGTTCTTCTTAAGTGATTGCTCCACTCTGTGGTGAAATTCATCGGCAGCCATAAAAGTATGACCAACTTCCAGATAACACAGCACAACACTTTCAATATTTACACCCTTGGAATTGACTAAATAGACTAAGTAGAAAAAAGGCACCATTTTTAGTTTTGGGCCGCGCAGTTATCCAGCCACAAAATCACATATTTTTAGTCCCGGTTTTCAAGGAAAAATGCTTGAAAGCAGCTAACTATGTCTTCCTTTTTTCTTCCTGCAATAGCTTCGTGCCATAAGACTCCCAGTGCTTTGCCAACTCCATGTAACCTTATTTGTCACGGTAAAGTATATATATAATTCAATTTTTTTTAAATGTTAGTTGTGCCCTTTTTTCTTACGACGGCAGAATATCAATCGTTAGTAGAGTATCCAACGTCACAGTATCCGAGCATGACAAAGAAAAGGAACAGCTGATGTTAGATTCAGTTATCTATCCTATTATTATAGCTAACAAGGTACAACGTTATAATCTCATTATTTGATGGATAAGTTTACGAACGTTAATTTGATCATTAAATAAGCGATGCCTGTGTGAAACTTCGATAATTTAATTTTAAGTAGGTAGTACTTTAAAAATTAACGCTTTAATTTAATTTTGCCCATAAAAAGTGGACCGCGTTAAATAATCTCTAGATAAAGGAGGATCTTCGAGGCAATAACTCAGGTATAAAAATACCAAGGCAATCTTTTATCAGATTAAAAGAATTTCATAAATCAGTTCTCATCCAAAATGAAAGAGAATTTACGATCATATTCTTTTACAAAATTGTTTTCTGGTAACATGATAGTCGACGTTATTGGTTTAATAAGATAAACTTGACTTTAATCGCGGTCTGGGGTATTGTTTAATTTTATCGGTTCTTCGGATAAAAATCTTGAAAAAATGTGTGGGTTAAAGCCATCCAGTTTTTCAAGGTTTTTAGATACTGCGTTAATGTAAGTAGGTATCGCATCATCGTCTACTTAGACTTTTTACAATCATATTGGGGTTAACTTTCAGCCTTACCGGATGCAACTGGGTATTAGTGTATCATGGAGGGACTGTCTATCAGACCTTCACAATTCAGTAGCTGACTAACACGACGCGCCGCCGCGACGTCGACCCGAGCCTGGTCCTACCCGGACGGACGATGTGCTACCCAGCCTGCCCACTGAGATCGGATTACCGCTGTATAATAATTATACTTTTCAACACGTACGCAATAAACACTGTTTGTACAACAGTTTTTATCAAAACACAGTCGCGCTTGTCTTTCCTGAGTTTAAGTTCCGTGTGGCTCTGCTAGAGAGTATGCTTTGTAGCAGAGCCACAATCAATGTCTATTTTATCATTACCTAATGCATGTACAGTAATGACGGTATGCGTATATTATGTTCGTTATACGTACATCATTTTAAGATATAATTGATCGACTTCTAATATGGTGGCTCTGCGGCAGAGCATAACACCTTTAATTTAATAAACACAAAATCACAAACAAATAATTCGCAACACAATACTTGTCAATTAACACTTAAATCGCACTGAAATTCACTTGTAGAGTTTCGATTATATCGCCTCGTATCTTGTAATAAGACTGACGTCTGCGTTCCTCTGCGATTTATTTATAACTCGGTCTACGAGTTCTAGAACATTCTTGTAAAATTGACTCAATACCTATACTGCCAAGAATGTTCCAGAAGGTACTTAGTACTGCTACTCACCGCCAGATGGCGTTAGTGTCTCGATCGTATTAGAAGTCGGTCGATGTTTCTCGATATACTCAGTATTGCTACTCACCGCTAGGTGGCGTTATTGTCTCGAACATTCTAGATGTCGGTTGAAGTTTCTCAACGTACTTAGCTAAGCGACTGGCGTAACAATAGTGTTTTGAAGCGATAATAGCCTAATGGCTGAGGTGTCAGACTTGTGATCGAGAGGTCACGAGTTTGAACCCCACCCTTTACACTATTGCCGTGAACCTACTCCAGACACAAGCATATTTAGCTTAGTTCGAGGGGTTAACAAGGTTACTAGTAATGTGTATTCTACCCACATTGCTAGGTCTCTTTTTTAGTTTCTATTGTAGGGTGTAATCCCATTACTTTAACGCGAAGCCGGCCGTCAGTCTTATTAGTGTGTCAGGTCACGTGTAGCGCGTCGCGTCGCAACTATCTGCCGCTCAACTATCGCGCGTAACTTTGTCTGAACACACCTTTACGACAGGCGTGCCAGTCGGTTTAACACACATTCACCTACATTTTTATTTTAGGAAGTTCGGCAATGATTCCATAAGAAATATTTAAGAGCTGAAGTACGCATCCGAAAAGTGCACCGCAGACATAAATCAATTTACACACATCAAAAGTGTCTAGGGATCAAGCATTTTTATGCGGATTTCTTGAGATTGAGATGTGGCTTTGTAATAAATTTATGATTTTATAAATTTATATGGATCCTTTTTGGTGCATTTCATAATTTGAAACAGGAACTGTTAATCAAATTCGAGTAAAAGATGAAAATCAGCTGTCAATATTTTCCCTATAAAAACATACAACGCATTGAAGACATTATTAGTGCTACTGTTTCCCTACTACTGATTAAAACCAACGTTATTATGGAGCGGCGACGTCATTTAAGCAGGGAAGAAATGCTCAGAGCCGTGGGAATGATAGAAGCTGGTTTCCGGCAACGTACTGTGGCTTTAGCTCTGAATACAAGTCAGAGTGTTATCAGTCGACTATGGACACGTTACCGAAGCACTGGTACCGTGGCTGAGCGCCATGGAGGACGGTATCGCTGCACCACACGGAGACAAGACCGATACATTCAAATCTTAACTCGAAGAGCTCCAACAATAACCGCCACGATGTTAGCCGTGAGGCTTCATCACTCTTCAGGGAACTTAATTAGCGACCAAACAGTCAGAAACCGCTTGCATGAAGTGAACCTTCATTCCCGAAGACCGCTACGGGTACCACCTATAGCAATGCACAATCGTAGGATTCGATATCAATGGGCTCTTGAACACAGAAATTGGGCAGAAGAACAATGGCGTTTCGTGTGCTTTTCTGATGAGTCTCGTATTGGTATGAGACCGGATACAAGACGTATACGACACTGGAGAACCCCTGGACGCCAACAGCGATTAAAATCCTGCCAGGAAGTCCATCCTTATAGTGGTGGAACCATCATGGTATGGGCGGGTATTTGGATCGGCGGAAGAACTGAGTTGATTTGGATCAGAGGCAACCTCAACGCTCAAATTTATGCTGAGACGATTGTATCTGACGTCATCGTTCCTCTACAAGTGCAAATCGGTCCCTTATTTCAGTTAATGCATGATAATGCACGACCGCACACCGCAAGAGTTGTAAGACAGACTCTCGCCGCAGCTAACATCAATGTCCTGCTCTGGCCTGCTCAGTCGCCAGACTTGAACCCGATTGAGCATGCATGGGATATGCTACAGAGAAGAGCTCTGCCGAATATGGAGGGTATCCAGTCGCAAGAAGACCTTTTTTTGTTGTTGCAACGAACATGGGCGGCCATTCCACAGCGTGATTTGGATGAACTCATTTTGAGTATGCCAAACCGATGTTCTTGTGTTGTTAGTGTTCGCGGTAGAAACACGGATTATTAATTGTTTAAGTTACCCAATAAAATTTTAAAGAAAACTGTTATTTCAGTCTTTTTTTTGTTTACTTTAATGTTAGTGGTTCAAATGTCAAAAATCCCTTTATTAGGAAAATGGCAAATTTCTTTATTAATGCAAAGGTGACTTGGTTTATCGTTACTGTGACAAACGAAAACACTTTATTTGACGAATCCTTAAAGAAAATTTTAATTAATATCAATCAGGAGAAAAGTTATTGCAAAAATATATGTTGATCCCTAGACACTTTTGATTTGTGTAGTTTATTTTAACATTCGCTATTTGTAAAGTAACAAAGAGTCATAAAAAATATTCTAGCTAGATAATTAATGACCATAGATTTGATCAATTTTTTCTTATGGTAGTCGTCTATTGTAGTTTTAAATATAAAACGGAAGAAAATTATGTCATGTAATTTTCTTTTATTTATAACCAATTTTTTTTTATTACGTGTGATGCGCTCTTGACTTCGATTACGCCTGATGGTAATCAATAGATGATCTACGATGTAGGTCACCCAAACTAAACGTGTATGCAAAATTTCATCTTAATCGGTTGTGGATAACTTCTATAAAATATTTTTCCAGAATTTGACCTAACCATACAATCAATACATATGCACATAAACAAAAGCTTTTTTTAAATAATACACAATATAACTCGTTTGTAAAATCTGATACCCATTCCAATTAAAATTGTTGCATGGACTAACGTGATTCCCTTTTTTAAAGTGTTTTGTCTAACAATACATAGTCACAATCCAATTATCATTATAATATACAATGGACATATATCATAACTAATTTCAGCATCAATAATACATATTATTTATACCACGCAGTAACCAAATTCAGATACTGTAATTAAATTATCGATCAATGTTACGCAAAGTTTGGGTACTAGGCGAGCAGAGCGCGTAGGATATGAGGCTCGCTTCCCTGTCTGCCAGAGATATGTAGGTACAGTTTAACCTCGGCTTATCGCGCCTTGGATCCTAATGAACGTAATACTTGGGTACATAGGGGAGATACTTGGGAGTGGAGACGTATATTATGGTACAGTATTCTTTTTAATATTAATATTAATAATTCAGTCATAATTCAGTATTATAAGACATTTTGGTTTTCTCACAATGTTTTCTATTTTATATACTAGCTACTGCCCGCAACTTCATTCGCGTGGGAGGATAAAAAGTAGCTTATGTGTTAATCCAGAATGTCAACTCAAATTTCATTAAAATCCATCCAGTAGGTCCGAAGAAATGTTCTAACGAGATACCGTGGCCCCGGAACTTAAGGGCAGCTGAAGGAACAGGGTGGGTTTTTAGTCAGTAGAAGTCTGACACTCCCTTCCGCTCCACCCACAGCGGGAGAAGTCATTCGATGATTTTCCCACCCAGAGAAAATGAGAAAATGTACAGACATACTTTTTATTTCTTTTTTCATTTAATTTTTTTACAAAAATATTATATAATAGAGGGGTCTATTCTATTATATATTATTTTTTAAAAAATATTAAATGTACAGACAAACTTTTTTATTGTTTTATTATATGTAGGTATAGATTAAGGCCCGTTACCATTTGGCCATCACTGCTCTTAATTTTCACTGATAGTGGCAAATCCACTATCAGTGAAAGTTGTCGGCCACTTCATGAAACCACCATTGCATTTGGTTAGATGCAGATTTTTCGGGGGGAAAATTTCCCGCTCTAAGTGAAGCGGAAAGAACCTCAAATGAAAAACTATCGTGTTCCTTCAGTTACATTGGACTTCCAGGTCCTGGTATCTCGTTACAACTTTCCCGCACCCTCAGCAGCCAATATTAAGCCCGTTAGTACTGCTAGCTGCTTTATAATAGCTTCAACTATTAAATGCTAATTTACTACAAAAAAAAAACTGTCTGTTGTGACAAATTTGTGACACAAGAGATCCCCTTTGAGGGTTCCGTTTATTCCGTAAACATACGGACCATAAAAGAGGTCCATAGCTACGTAGGGACATTACGAGTATTTCCGTTCGGATAAACACTGATAGCTCATTTCAGCGTGCCATTTGACATTTATAACTAACAGGAAATACGGAAAATATTATTAAAAATACCTCTCTTTTATCTTGCGCAAAAAAATATAGTGTGACCTTTTCGTCACTCAATTATTCTGGCAACCTTTTATATCAACAAGCATTTTTGGGAGCCTTATGGTTCCCATAGCTGTGGAAAGATCGTAAAATGGCTGTATAAACAAAAACTGTGTCGCAAATAGTGAACACTAAAAGGCAAATGACGTTAAAAGCGGAGTACGGTTCAATGTCGCATTCACCCTGAGTCATCGACTATGTGGCCTCATTTAAGGAGTTTTTATGTCTTCCGGGAACAATGATTAGGGGTAAACATAGCCCTAAGTAATGCTGGACCTCTATTCAATACCACCTGTTTTGTCTTCTATACTTATAATAAATCTGTAGAGAGGTCAATTCTGTACATGAAATATATTTACAAAATAACTATCAGGGGGTGATTAGGGATCAATACTGATGCCAAAAATGCAATCAGTAAAATTTTTGTCTGTCTGTCTCTATAACCGTTATAGAAACAAAAACTACTCAACGGATTTTAACGAAACTTGGTACAATTATTTTTCATACTCCTGAACTGGTTATAGTATACTTTCCATCACGCTACAATCAATAGGAGCAGAGCAGTGAAGCGAAATGTTGGGAAAACGGGAGAAGTTACTCCATTTTTTAAGCTTCCGTCGCGTGTGCAACCTTAATGGTTAAAGCTACACAGAAATCATTTATGACGGAAATGTTCTCCTTAAAATTATATAAAAAATATCCCACGACAGCATATATCTATCTTTTATGGTTGACTCACAATAACACTGTAACTCCCGATAGCTTAGCAGTTCGAAGCTTTCTGATTATTATTCTGCTCCGAAATTTAAAACCACCACAACTTTGCAATGGAACTCGGCTATAAGTAACCCAGTTGCAACAAAATATAATCGAGGCTCAAATTTTAACAGGTTGCGGTGCAGGAGAAACCGTCTTTATTCCCAGAATTCCCATAATACCAAATAATTTTCCATTCCAATTTAAAAGAACGCGATTCCCAGTATCGGTGTGTTATGCAATGACATATAATAAGGCTCAAGGGCAGACCTTTCATGTTGCTGGAATAGATCTCGGTGTCAGTTGTTTCTCGCATGGTCAGTTGTACAACGCTCTTTCCCGGGTTAGCAGTTCTAGAAATCTTTATGTTCACGTGCCGGACGGGTCAACTTTCAACATAGTTTACCCGGAAGCTTTGCGCTGAAGTATTGTCGTTCTATAGGTACTTAAGCCTCATGTGAACGTGATCTAAACAATATTACCAATACATTAAATTAATAACACACATGGAGTTACACGCTGACGGAGTCGCGGGCACAGCTATTAACAATAATATTGTGCGGTTCGTTATTGCGATATTTTTCAACAGTATTACAAATTGACATAATATATTTCCCTACTGAATTACGAAAGTTAATCTGTCTATTACATCAAAATCACTGAACCATGAGGAAGGACATAGGCTACTTTTTTTACGAAAAACGACGGAAACGTGGACGAAGTCGCGGGCAATAGCTATCTATGCTAATAATATAAGGCTGAAGAGTTTGTTTGTTTGTTTGAACGCGATAATCTCAGGAACTACTGGTTCGAATTGAAAAAATATTTTTAATTAAATAGTCAATTTATAGAGAAAGGCTATAGGCTATATATCATTACGCTAAGGCCAATAGGAGAGGAGCACCAATGAAGAATGCTTCAAAATCAGGGTTAAATTTAACGTTAGCCCAAAGTAACTATTCCACGTGGACGAAGTCGCGGGCAAAAGCTAGTTGCTAAATAAAACTGTCATAGATAAGGTATATGTCTATGGTGGAATCATTTAAATTGTCAGTCTCATTTAAAAAATAACTTGCTGTTCCTTTATTTCTTTTGAAATTGGAACCACAATGATGAGCTTGTTACTAAAACATTGCTTTATAAAAGCCGTCCGGGTTTATTTTATGGGTTAAGCAATGCTTGTCAAGGTCGATGCGTAGGTGGGTGACCACCACAACTTGTAAAAGCACGCTAATATACCAAAAGTCTGAAAATATGCTTTGTGTGAGATCAATAAGCCAGTCGCATCATTTCAAATACTGGTCTTGACCTGGTTAGACTGAAAGGCACCCCCAACTTGGTAGGATAATAGCAGATGACGAATTCGGAACTACAATAAAATATTCAGACAAATTCTTTTAAACATTTTGAAAATCGCATTTTTTTTGGGAGTTATTCTTATTGGAGTCAAAGATATTTTTATGGTTTTTATTTTGTTATCTCTTCCTTTGAGTAAGTGAGTAAATATTTAATGTCATAAGCTGTTGTTACCAAGATTTTACGTATATTTTTTCACATACCACAACATCACCACATCATTATTTAACATCTGATGAGAAGGGGGTCAAATGTAAGCCCATGAAAGACTCCGTAGTAGCAAGTATAAATTAGCCAAAATAACTTTGTTTTTCATTGGGTGTCTATAACTGACAAAATAATATTTGCGGTATTTCAAAATGTGCTAAATATCATAAACTGCTGGCTGTACCCGGTTCTAGTCTAGATTTTCACTCTTTTATATTAAAAGTTAGCTAGTCACACATTTTACCACTTTGGAAGTGTCTATCTTTAGATTGAGAAAATATAATTTTGAAATCTCTGTCATTTTTAGAGTTCCTTACCCAAAGGGTAAAATGGGACCCTATTACTAAGCCTCCGCTGTCCGTCCGTCCGTCTGTCTGTTTGTCCGTCTGCCACCAGGCTGTATGTCATGACCCGTGATAGTTATACAGTTGAAATTTTCACAAATGATGTATTTCTATTGCCGCTATAACAGCAAATACAAAAACAGAATAAAATAAATATTTAAGGGGGCTCCCATACAACACACATATTTTTTTGCCGTTTTTATAGATACCTAATTGTACGAAACCCTTCGTGCGCGAGTCCGACTCGCACTTGGCCGGTTTTTTTATACATTCGTAAGACATTTTATGTAATTTTGTTTTAAATCATCAAACCAATTGGCGTGTCTGTAGACCATTTTTCATTTCCATGTATGGGCATCCTCTTATTTATTATTTTTGTATAATAATCGCAAAGCGGTTCACACAATACATCTACCTACCAAGTTTCAACTCTGTAGTCCATAAATATTTTCTGAATAAAATGTCTGTGACATACGGACTGACAGAATGATGTACAGACAGACATGACGACTCTATAAGGATTCTGCTTTTGTCAATTAGCTACGGAGCCCTAAAAATAGTGTAGAAAACATTCCGTTATATTGCAATAATGTAATGTTGAATTATAAATGAAAGATGTCTCCAACTAATTGAAAGAATATTATTAAACTGTTTCCTAACGAAACTATTAAACGTTAATTTCAATATGTATTAGAAGAAGCGGTCCTGTTCAGAGTTTGCAGCGTTATATTTTGCGAGCAAAGCAAAGTATCAGAGAGCTAGCCCGAGGTGCACAGACCGGAGATAAGCCTACGAGACGCACCGACACGTTTGCTGTGAATTCACCGCTAAGGGCACAGCTAAACGTGCCCTGGTTTATTTTAAACATGGCTCGTTTCTCTTAAGGTTGTATAAATGGTTAGTTTGCGAGTGTCTTGCTGTTTATGGATAATTGAATTGTTATCAACTGACTATATTGTTATAAAAAAAATGAGGAGGTGGTCCTTTACTCTATCTTCTCAATTCTTTTCGAAATTTTTGTTAAGTGTTAATTTAAACTAGGTCAAGTGTAATTCAAATCTGCTCCAAGATATATAAACATATGTTCTATAAAGCCAAACTGCTCGTGAATATCCTATCCTACTAATAATCTTCTTCTAAATATATATAACTCAAAGGTGACTGACTGACTGACATAGTGATCTATCAACGCACAGCCCAAACCACTGGACAGATCGGGCTAAGAAAGGATTTTGCGAAATTCCTACGGGTTTGGGATTTACACGGGAAAAACTTATTACGCGAGCGAAGCCGCTGGCACAAGCTAGTATATTATAAATGCGAAAGTTTGTGAGGATTTGTGTATGTTTGTCGCACTTTCACGCAAAAACGACTAAACGGATCTGAATAAAATTCAGTAAGTAGATAGTTTACGTCCTAGAATAACACACAGGCTACTTTTTATTACGGAATTCCGATAGGATCGGAATTTACTCGGGTAAACCCTCCCGTGCGAACGAATTCGCGGGAAGCAAGTTATATATCAAAACCGGTACATTTGCTGCATTTGCATATCTATCCAAAAGGTTCAGTCCTCCAGACAACATCTGGTATGGAGTCTCTATGCAAAGTTTCAGCTCAAAATAAGTGACTCACAGAATTGACCCCAAATTATTGGTTTCATATATTTCTTGAATACCAGTCATAACAAACGTGTCACAGCACTATGAGGATCATCACTTTCCACGTCACTTGCCAATAACATGATAATTCTCTTCGTTCTTCTTAATTTGAATAATTAATAGTTTAAAAAACACTAGAAAATCACGCTTTTATAAATGCACGTAAAAAAGCTAAGGTTTTTTGTTCGCGCTTTTCCTTTTTTGTAGTCTCCGTTTTCATTGTGTTGCTGTTTCTTTTTTTGTAGTTTTTGCCATATTATTCCCACGAGTAGTAAACAATTAAACGGTCGATCCCCCCAGAGAATTTGAAAGTGCCATCTATAAAAAAATAAATCTATGGATTACGCGGTTATTCAAAAAGGTTAAGAAAACCGTTACAGATTTTTTCAAAGTCCATTACGTGGCTTTTCTCACAAGTGCAAAACTGCAAACACGACTATGATACGATATTCCATCATGGAATGCCAGTGCCTATCTTCCGGCTTCATCATCAGACCTTGAAACCTAATTATGGTCAAAGTTCATTACAAGACTTCTAAGAAATCCAAAACAGCTATGATTCGATTTTCCATCATGAAGTTCTAGTTCATATCTTCCGGCTCCATCATCAGATCAGTTCGACAGTACCATATTATTGTATTGTCATCAGAACTACATACAGTTGCCAATTTTCATTACGGTACGACCCTTGGAAGGTGGTTAAATTAGTTACCTTAGATTTCATTACATAGTTACATACAGGTCGACCTAATAAAAGCGTGTTAAAAATTCGGTCTCGGGTATCAATGTATTGAAATTTCTAATAAGCTCCACACATGTAGACATAGGATTACAAAAACCTTGCCATATATTTGCTATCGTCCAAAGAAGGCATACGATTGTTATGTATATACCCTTTATGTTACACGTTGTATAGATAGTACTAACACTACGTGAATACACGAAATCCTAGCTGGACTATTTATTATTTTACCTATCTACTAGATATAAGATTTCTTTCCGTTAACCTTTCAAAAACATAAGACTTACTATACAACAGTATAAGTGGTGATCGTGTAAACCATGTTAGTAGGTTTGAATGCTTATTGAGAGGTTCAATTGAAATTGGTATATTGGCAAAATCCGGGTCAAGATCATCGTCTAACATAAACAAGCAATTGAGCCGAAACCTCTCTGTAGGGTCTTGTTAATTTCTCTCGTCTTATTTAATGATGTGCGTTTACATACAAAACATTCTTGTTATTATATGTTAAGTATAGAAGTAAAAGGTTGGAATAAAATGAAAATATTGGATTAAGTATTAGTGTTTTATATGGTGCGACTAACCGCCTAAACTATATAAACCAATAGCTGTGGTCAGACTTTGTGTCATCTGACTATCCCTAACTACTGTCAAATATGTACACATGACAGCCAGGACAACAGCTTAACGTGGTTCCGAGGTACGGAAGATATTGATGGAATAGTAAAAAAGCATCGAGAGTGCTTGGTTTCATAATGAGAACCTCGGCTTCTTTCCGATCGCTAAAACCGATCACAGTATTGTATTGTTCGTTCGTACGCAGCCACCTTGAGTATGCATCACAAGTCTGGAACCCTCAGTACGGGATCTACATCTCTCGTATTGAGGGTATTCAGAGAAAATTTCTTAAGTACTAAGATTACAGGGCGAAACAAGTATCTGTTGATTAGAATCACCGATGTAGAAGTTACCATTTTCTGCCGCTTGACCAAAGGCTTAATATTAATGACATATATATGTTACTTATATAGGTAATATTGCCTGAACTTGTTTCTAAGTTAACGTTACGCACTAATCAAATGGGGCAACATGATGTTGATTTGTTTTGCACCAATGCAAACACACTAAGGAAGCTATTAATTAGCAAAGCCATATTTTGAACCTGTGGCACCTACTTGCACTTGAATTGAACTGCACACCTGAACATAAATTAATTGTTTTAGCTAACTCGAATAGAACACATCAGTCTATTTTATATTAGGCTAGTTTAGTTTAACCTTCGGTATGCCTGGTAGGGTCTGTCAGACCCACCTGTACACATAAACCGTTGTATTTTCTTCAAATTCGAATTTCGCGCCTAACCGTACTTAGTAGCTGGCCGTTATGAATTGCTAGACGTCCGCCGCCCCTCACCTCAGTCCGGAGCACGCTCTCGTGGTAGTAGGACACGTGTATAGTCCGGGCGGGTCTCACAGACCCGACCAGGCATACGACGTGACGTTTCTATGTAAGTATTTTTGTTAGTGTTTTTGGAAATTGATGTTATTTTTGTGCTTAAATATAATATTTTTTACATTATTTTAGTTTCAAAATGGGGAGCCATCTGTGCGATGAAGATATTAGTAATTTATTACTCGAAGCGGCTGAAGAAGATGACGTAATTTTCAACTCAAGTGGAGAAGAGTCCGATCACGTGAGTCAGGGAAGTGGAGCTGAAGGCTACAATTGGTCTAATTTATCTCCCAAGATTATTCAAATCTGTTAGACAGAATTTACAAGATTTTTGGTGCAATAATGGAATGGGTGTTGCTATTTTTCGCATGACGATGAGCCTAAAAAGATTTTCTTTTATCTTGACCTATTTGAGGTTTGATGATGTCAACTGACATCATCAAACCTCAAATGGGTCAAGCGGGAAGAAAGACGAGCACAAGACAGGCTAGTACCATTTAGGAAGCTCTTTGACGATTTTGTCACTAACTGCCAGCTGCATTATACGCCTTTCGAGAATCTGACCATAGACGAAGAACTTGTAGCATTTCCAGAGCTTTGTAAATTTTGCCAATATTTGCCCAACAAACCGGCCAACTATAGAATAAAAATATTTGCACTGGCTGATGCCAAAACCTACTATTCTTTGAATTTATAAATGTGTGCAGGAGAACAGCCAGAAGGGCCATATAAAATCAGCAATAAGCACAAAAGGTACCCAAGATGACACGCCATTGAGAAAATCGAATCCTAGTATAAAACGTAGATGCTATGTATGCCCAGTCAAGAAAGATCGCAATACGCAATATATTTGTGAGACCTGTAAGAGTCGCTTATGTCTGGATCATGCAATTTTCCAATGTCAATTTGCTTCCGAACCAGAGCCCTGGAAAATGTTGATAGAAGTGATGAAGACTGAATATGTTTTAGTTATTATTAAGTACATAGAAGTGCCTTATATTTTTATATAGTTTCATTGAGATCTCTTTAGTTTTTTATAAGTGATGTGTGTTATAAGAGTAACGAAGTATTTTTTGGTTAAAAACACTACCTTGGTTTAATTGGAAAAATAATTATTAAAAGTTGTGGATTTGCAATACTTTTTTATTTTATTTTATAACATACACCCGTAGTAAAAATATTAGTACATTTTAATAACTTATTTATCAATAATTATTTGAGAAATTACTATTTAAAATCCGGGTCTGATAAACCCACCAGGCATACCGTGTAACTTTTTGCCACCAGGCATACCGAAGGTTAAACATATTCTTTTTTACATAATTTTGTATTTATCTGTGAGGGCTTGTAATTAGCAACTTAGTTTTTATCTATTATTATTATAATGTTATTAGTCTGTTAGCCTTCCGAAAATAATAGAAATAAATAAATATAAGCGGCTGTTATTATTTAGCCACAAGCTCTTAACTTAAATCATTTAATCTTTTAATTTACTGACTATATACCCAAGTCCCAATAATACGTGAGCACCTCACCTGAACTGAAGTTTGACTGTTAATCATAACGGAGTTGATTATTACTTTATAGTTTAACATTTCGGCTTACTTGAACAGCAATATTGCTTGGCACGTGCAATTGCTCTTTGTTAGTGAATACCCGCCACTTGTACTGTTCGGAGACGCCTAATTAAGGCTCTACGATGAGATATAATGTAAACATACAATAAGGATCCGTTTTGTAGTACGTAGATGTCGCATTGTATGATTTGACAAGATAAAATTAATTTAGATCTTGTAAAAAACCGAAACTGTGCTAGTAGTTCGACTCCCGTACTCATGGTCTATTTTATAGTTCATAGGCTTGCGTTTGACCATAATCTCACCTGATGTTAAGCGATGATGTGGTCGAAGATGAAACACGCTTGCCTAGAAGTAACCTATTCACTCTTGACTTAAAGACTCCCAGGTTATAACTAAATCAGGGAACACAGACTTCGGCAAGGAATTCCACTCCTTAGCCATACGCACAATGAAAGTATTCTCAAAACGTTTGTACGTATGGGTGGGATGTCCACCATGTAACGATAGCGCATGCGCATCGCCGTTTGTCTTGTAGTCCTATGATGGAACGGGCTTTGTGGAATAAGACTGTGCAATTCCATCGCACACTCCCCGAAATGTAACCGATAGAAAACTGATAGGCTTGCAACATGTCGCCGATGTTCTGGAGCTTTGTTCTCGACTAGTTTCAGTAATTTTTTTTCTCCTTTAAGAAAATTATACTATATAAAGCTAAATTACCACTCACTGACTCACTCACTGACTCATTGACAGAATTGTTCTCCCAGATGGTGGATGGGGAGGTGGGTATATTTTGACAGATTCGTAAACAAGTAACTCTCAAACCTACGGGAAAAGTGCCAAACCTCCCCTTTTCCCCCCCTTCTCCCCCCCCCCCCCCCTATCGTGTCTCGGAAACTACGAGACCCGTTTTTTTTTCATTTTACGGATTCGTATAGAGGAGGCTCGGTAAAGTAAAAACCATTTTTCAAAGTCCCACCCCCCGCCCCCCTTCTCCTCCCCTTTAGGCGGATCTCGGAATCTAAGAGACTTGGAACATTTTTTTTTTTCAGATTCATTTAGAGGGGCAATGCTTTACCTCGCGCAACACGCAAATACTAAACCCCCCCCATCACCCCCCCTTTTTTTTTTTTTTGCATAAGCACGCGTGGTGCTTGCACCTCGCGCAACACGCAAATACTAAACCCCCCATCACCCCCCCATTTTTTTTTTTCACACGTACGCGAGGTGCTTGCACCTCGCGCAACACGCAAATACTAAACCCCCCCATCTCCCCCCCCCCCACTTTTTTTTTTTCACAAGCATGCGAGGTGCTTGCACCTCGCGCAACACGCAAGTACTAAACCCCCTCCATCACCCCCCCCCATTTTTTTTCTTCACAAGCACGCGAGGTGCTTGCACCTCGCGCAACACGCAAATACTAGTCTTATTATAATCATAAAGAAAATTGCGGATTTACTCTCTTAATAAATAAACAGAATTTTCTCATTTATTTTTAGGTAACTTTTTGATGTTTATTTGTTTCCGTAGCCGAATGGCAAAAACGGAACCCTTATGGTTTCGACATGTCTGTCTGTCTGTCTGTCCGTCCGTCCGTCCGTCTGTCACAGCCATTTTATTCCAAAACTATAAAGACTACACATATGAAATTTGATAGGTAGATGTATTCGGTGAACTGCTTTCCGATTTTAGGACAAAAATGAAAAAAATATATAAAATTAATGGGGGCTACATAAAACTAAAACTAAATTAATTTTTTTTGCTTCAAACCTAGACATGTGTGGTATTTATAGACAGGTATTTAAAAATGGTATTGAGGTTACTAAAACTACTTTTTCTTAAAGTCAACCATTAAAAAGATATACGCTTCCAAAGTAGTAAAATGTGTGTCCCCCCACTAACTTCTATAATAAGGGAGTGAAAAATCTAAAAAAAAATGTATGCTGTAGAAATTAATGAAAACTTTCAACGAATATTAGTTTGAATGAGATCGGGTCAGCAATTTTTGAGATATAGCACATTTTGTAAAACCGCAAATATAACTTTGTACATTATATACAAATACTATGAAAAACAAAGTTATTTGACAAAGTTACTACGGAACCCTTCATGGGCGATTCTGACTCGCCCTTGGCCAATTTTTTAAGTTATCCCTTCTCACGTGAAACTATTGCAGCTACCTCGCTATCTCTTCACCGCCCTTAGTTAACTGGTAAAGAGTGCTTGCAGCAGTCCGCCTTTGTATATAGGTACATTGCATTGTATTTTGTACATGTATATAGGTAATTAAATCCACTTGTGTAAAGAACGACTGTGTCTTTTTTTAACTCAACTCTTTCGGAGATAAGGGTTCTGGATAATATATAAAAGAAAATAGACGTGAATTTATCATTCCTTCTCAGAATGGTCTTTTTTCATATATTTTCTAAAATCACTTATGAGTTCAAAATTATTGCGACATTGACAATAATGAAATGAAATATTTATTTTTTAAATTGGTTATAAATAACACTTTTAAACGTGATCTTTTTTTGCGTGTTAAGTTTAGTTTAGCTAGATGAGGCCGGTATTTCCTAACTGACTACTCTGAGAAGAAACATCGAAACAAACTCAGAGGTCAACGTCTCTTGTAAAGTCCATACAATTTGTGTTGGTACAATCATATGAAAAACATGTAAGTTCATGTTTGTGGTGCTCTTTGAGGAAATAACCACACAGATTTGAGCGGACCTGTCCAGACAGTGCAAGCATTTGTCAGTTATCGTGTAGCTCAACTTAGAACTTAAGGAGCTCAACGATCTGACGTACAATACCAAAGTAAGGACGTTTGGGTAGGCCACACAAGTACTCGAACTGCTTGATATCATTAAATAAATTATAGTGAAAGTAGCACAAAGAAGATACAATAACCTAAATAGTACTCACATTTACAATAACATAAAAAAAAAACAAAATAAATTGGTATATACAATACTTGAGAAAGCAAATATTTAAATAAGTAAAAAAAAAATCAGCAACTAAAATTTAAAAAAATAAAAAAGACCCACGTATATCACTGGAGCAGCTCATTCCCAAGCCTTTTTGTCCTCAAAAACTCTTATATTTGATTTGACGCGGTTGGCGATTCACGTACACCGGAATGAATGTTTGTAGATATAGCCCGCAGATATTTGTTACAGGTATAGGCATGTTTTCACATGTGAGTTTAAATGTTGTTAAACGCAGATACTACACGGGAGAATTTTAAAAAGTTACTAAGTATAAGTCATCCACACATAGCTGGTACCTGGTAACTTTTGGAAGAATAGGAATTTACTTCCAAATATATATTAAATATATTTTTTCAATTCTTACTATCAATCGACTACATCAATACCTTATTACAGGACCCGTTTTGCTTGGACATATAATTACATACTTTTAACAAAAATGAACACGAATAAAGTAAATTTCTAAATTCCAAATTGATGCATGTTATCTCCAGTTTTAACTAGATTTTAGAGAAAATGCATTATCCTCTCACCCTAAATAGCACCATAAAATATCTACCCCTTTAAATCTGCCCTCAAAATTCCAAGATAAAAACATTTAGCCACTGCACGAATTTGCATCCACAATCTTAATCCTCAACGCCAGAAACACAAGTCAGGGCTAACCATTAGCCCCAAGTATTCATCGAGCATGGCATTAAAGCAACAAACGGTACAAGTTGGGCATGTCGCGGACAACGAGGGCAACAGAACAACACGATGCAGTTTGTGTGGAATTAATCCTTGTTGCTACACTTTAAGGGTGGGGACTGCAGTGACCATTGTTGGGGGTATTGGGGGAATGGGCAAAGTTCTGTTATGGGCAGTTGAAGTTAGCAGCAATGAGTACTGTAGTGTTGTACTGTTATGTCAGTGATGTGACACTGTATTTATTCATTACGCTGTAGTTGACGTAATTATAATGAACGGTTGTCATGTGAAGTTTAGAGATACATAGAATATACTTTATGGTGTACACCAATAAATGAAACACACTTACATAACAATGTAAATATTGGTTACAATGGCGGTCTTATCACTGAGAGCGATATCTTCCAGACAAACCTTTGGAAGGACTTTACGAGCTTTAGTTAAAATGGAGAGGGCTATATTAGTGTACTACAAATACTTATCAAAACTGAAAAACTAACTAAAATATATGTATCTATACTATATAATATTATAAAGCGGAAAAGTTTGTTTGTTTGCTTGAACACGCTAATCTTCGAAAGTACTGGGTGGGTTTGGATGCAATTTGGTATGGAAGTAGCTTGAAGCTTGAGAAAGGTTATAGCCTACTTTTTACGCGACTGCAAAAAAGGAGAGTTATGTTTTTACCGTGATAGAATCCCCGCGTGAGTACTAGTAAATATATAAATATAATGTGTTCTTTGACATCGTTTGGAGAAAAAAAAAAGAAAAACACGTAAGTTTATGTTTCGAATTACAAGTTATCAAATAGTCATGAATGATCTACCAAATAATGATATGTCAGTCTTTTGCAGATATGCTTCGGAGAGTGCGCAGGAGCTTCACGACCTGATCCCTCCATGTCCTTTTAACGAAAGGCGTACAGGTTGTGGATTACAGCCCATTCCCTTTCATAGAGATCAGGTCTATGTCTCAGCAGTAGAAACGATACCTCTTTTTACACGTACCCAACAGTCACCCTACGCATAAAAGTAGCTGAGCAATGGAATCACATTAAATTATACCTACTTCATTTTAAGAGCACCATTATGAAATCTCGGCTTAAAAACTTACAGCTAAGTGAGTGCAAAACTTTGTGTAAGATATTATAATGACTGAGTATTTTTTAAGAACTTAAAAATTTAAAGATAATCATACTACAAATTCTTAGAAATGATTAATGACTTGCAATAGACAAGGCAAACTACGTTATAATAACTTCATTAAAATAATAATAAATCACCAAACAATTCAGAACCTTCGTTTTAAAATTTTAGGTAAGGGTGTCAAAATACAAAAAACTGCTGATAGGTTTTAACATGATGTATACAACGTGTAATTTAAAGGGTATATACATACCGAGTGCACGGCTTCCTTGGATGATAACAAACGATATGGCAAGGGTTTTCTAATCCTATGTCTACATGTGTGGAGCATACTAGAAATTTCAATACATTGATACCAGAGGCCGAATGTTTCCAATTAAGAAGAACGAAGAGAATCACCGTGTTATTGGCAAGTGACGTGGAAAGTTATCGACCCTCGTAGTGCTGTAACACGTTTGGTATGATTGGTATTCAAGAAACATATGAAACCGATAATTTGGTATCAATTCTTTGAGTCACTTATTTTAAGCTGAAACTATGCATAGAGACTCCATACCAGATGTTGTCTTCAGCCTCTTTGGATAGATATGGGGTTTCCGTTACACGTTGTATGGATAGACAAATCGGTATGTTGCATTGGTGCGGTTACGAAGCGACAAAGTTTTCATTGGCGAGCCCAAAATGTTCATGAAATCTCTGACATATTCAAACGATACTCTGAAGTACCTAAATAAATAACTCATTAAGTGCAACATGATTTACACAAGAGATTCAGAAGCAATATCTGATACCAGCCTTGGCAAGGGATATCATGTTACCCAGCATTTCGATTGTTGAGATCAGATAGATAGTGACTACATGTAACACTAGTACTCCGCTGCATCCCATTAGATCGAATGCCGACTCCAACCACAGTATAGATATGGACAGTACAGAAACTAAGCCTAGTTGAGGACATAATTACCAACGCTCCATTGAAGCAATAGGGTTGTAACTTTTAATGATTATGATATTGTTTGTTTTTACATTTTCGTTCTGTAGTGATCAATCCATCGAATTTAAATAACTACCTAGCTTAGAAATACAATTTAAATAGGTAATCTCCTAGCGTCAGTTAATCTCAGCAAAAGACGATAGTTTAAACACAAAAGCAATTTAATATTAACACACAACAACTTGTAGAACTATACAACGTGTAATTTAAAGGATATATACATACTGAGTGCACGGCTTCTTTGGATGATAACAAACGATATAGCAAGGGTTTTGTAATCCTATGTCTACATGTGTGGAACTTATTACAAATTTCAATACATTGATACCAGAGACCGAATTTTTCAAATTAAGAAGAACGAAGAGAATTATCGTTTTATTGGCAAATGATTTGGAAAGTAATGACCTCTATAGTGCTGTGACACGTTTGTTAGTACTGGTATTCAAGAAACATATGAAACCGATAATTTGGGGTCTATTCTGTGAGTCACTTATTTTGAGCTGAAACTTTGCATAGAGACTCCATACCAGATGTTGTCTTCAGTCCCTTTAGATAGATATGGGGTTTCCGTTACACGTTGTAGATCTGTAACTTTGTCATTACGGCGGCGTAACCTTGATTTACATTTTGTTACAACTATTGTACTATCGGCTTTAAATATCCTCATAACCGCCGCATTCTGAATTTATAAGTAATAAGATCACGAATTCATTATGATCGCGGACTTATAATGGATAACGATTATAAGTATAACAATAAATAAATCATTCTTACCTTTCAAAATCAAAGGCAGTTTGAAATACGATAGCTCTTGTTTTGTTGAAGCCGAGTTCAAACAGCCGTACACAACGTAATACGCTGTTGCCATTTTCGGAGATAAATAAAATTTAAACGTGACTACTCGTCATGTCGTGGCACGCACTACTGAGAGCACCGTGACCCACGCTTAGGAGTCTTGTCGGTGCGTATGTTTGTGTGAGTGTGCTGTTTCGAGCATTTTTTTTTTTTTTTTTTTTTTTTTTTTTTTTATAATCTTTATTGTGCTAAAAATAGTACATAATTCTTAGTTTAATACACCCTAGACCCCACACTAGGATTCCCTGTGTCGTGGGGCCTAGTCTCTTTCCGTCGAGGCGACTCATAGTTGTACAATATATTATTGACTAACGAAAAACTATTAATTTACTTAAGAAAAGCTTTACATATTTATTATGAAATTAAAGAAAAAATAAAAAAAATACAATTATGGCCTAATCCTAAAATTAATAACAATAATAATAAAAAAACAAGAAATCTACATATTAGTGTTAGTGTATATGGAGTGTAGCTGTATTGAAGTGGGTGTGTAGGTGAGTGTGAAGTGTGATTATGCTACGTTTTATTGCGGTATGTGTAGGATTGCCTCAGTCTGTGTGTAGTCTAGACTTAGTAGCCATTTGCTTATTATTTTTCTGCAGGTGGTTTTTAGGAGACGGACGATATTAAATTTTTTATTTATTTGTTGATATAGGAAAGGTCCCATAAATCGAGTAGACTTTTGACCAATTTTTTTGTAGCATTTGCATGTGCTCCAGCTCAAAAACCTCTGTGAGCGGGTTGGCTTAACAACAGACTTCAGGCTACTCCTATGAAAACGTAAAGTAATCGATAGAATGTACAGCTGCCGAACCCTTAGAACTTGGGTCTCCTGATACAAGAGGTCAGTAGGATGCCTGTATGGATGACCATAAGCACATTTCAATAACGCACGCTGTGCCAATTCCACTTTAAGTTGGTGAGTTTTTGCAGCCGCTCCCCATGACACATTTGTAGGTAGTTTCCGTACTGTCTGTCCATATTGTTATACTGTGCACCGACATAGTTGGGAACAAGCTAAGCAGAAGCGAAAATAAGTAACCACACTTTGTATAAATAGCCCCCTCTCTCTCAAAACGGAATCATGGGCTCCTTGTAATATTATATATTCTATTTTCATCAAAACGTGGGAATGTACCAGTTATTTAAAGTTCAATTCTCAACGAAAACACGAGGCTAAGGATTAATCCAATCGAAAAGGTAACAACTAACAGGTATATCTGTCTACACGCGTATCTACTTAGAAACACAATACAAAGCATTAAGTACAATGTTCATACGAATACATGTTCATGTAAATTGTGTTTATTCACGAATGTAGGACATTGCTATATTTAGGACACGGAAATATGAGCAAATTGTCGGCTCTGGTTTTAGTGTTTGCCTTGTTTTAATTTATTAAGTGATAAAGACTAGGCAGTGCATTTTACATGTACATATGTTCTACATTATACAAGGTGTAACAGATTAAGCGCAATACCTCAGACACCCTAATTAGAATATTAAATTATTAGTCTAAAACAACATCCGTAACTAAATAAAGTGAAACCAAACCTAGACATTTTTTATAAAATATTTATCATTACAAAACGCAAAACGTATGAGCGTCATACAATATCCATACGCAGACGCATACATACACTCATGCAATGTTATCGGCTGACATGCACACGAGCGCATTTCCTTAAATTAAGGATTGATTAATTCGCCATAACACTGTGTTTCCATTTTAAGTTAAATGAAACAATATTCCGTCAAAATTTAACACCTATTTTTTATGACGGAAATCGATTCAGAAGCCGATTCTGAACCAACTACTTTCAGAAATTGCGTTTATTCTGTTACACCTTGTATTTGCAATATTAGAGGAGCTCGCCGCTCAATAGCAACGCTTGCGGAGTTCACTCCGTGGATTGATGACTATCTCAACATGTCGAGATTACTTAGTGCTTCAGAAAGCACATAAAGCTGCGAGTCCCGGCTGTCATTTGTACATCTTTAACAGTTATTACGAGCTTATAATACAGAAAGAACCCTAGAAGCCAGGAGCGCGCCTAATACTGAAGCAACAAGAACTACTCCTAAATGGAGTAGTTTGACGCGCAGCCAATCAGTTGTACTATGAACGTCATATCGCGTGACGTGTTTTACGCGTGTCCAATTTATTTAAATTTAAGACGTCTTGTGTCGCTTCTACCTGTAAGAATGAAACTGTCAAAGAGAATAATGTATCCATGTTGTTAGTGTTGCCAATATAAGAGGTTTTGATTTTACCTTCTTTTTATTACCTACTGAGGGCTTTTATTATTTGTAGTATATTAATAACTACTTCAATCAAAAACAGTAGTCTCAGCTGCATACGGTTAGACTAGGAACAGACATAGTTGTGTAAAAGTTTTATTATGAAACTTAATCACTATTAACCTACATCACCTAAAAAACAACTACACATAACATTATATCACACAATAACTAAACATCTCACTTAAATTCATCACATTTATAACACAACAATAGTACGTTTTGATACAAGTGGAGAAAAGTTTGTTATTGCGGCCGAGGCCGACTTACGCCCGAGCCGCAAAGCGAGAGGGTTATGGAGCCGAGTACTGCAATAACAAATGTCCACGTGTATCAAACGACGTTTTTAGGGTTCCGTAGTCAACAAGGAACCCTTATAGTTTCGCCATGTCCGTCTGTCTGTCCGTCAGTCCGCGGTTTAGCTCAAAAACTATTAGTACTAGAAAGTTGTACTTTGGCATGAGTATACACGTTAATGACACCGAAAAAGTGGTAAAATAAAATTTTGAAAAAAACAATTATTTAGGGTACCTCCCATACATGTAAAGTGGGATGATAATTTTTTTTTTCGTTCTTCCCATAGTGTGGGATATCGTTGGATAGGTCTTTCAAAAATATTAGGGTTTTGGGAAGACCGTTTTTTGATTAAGTAAACCGTTCGTGACTTATCAAGCTTTAAATTACCAATTTTCGTTAGAGTCAAGTGTCCTCCCCCTCTATCAACTAAACGGTTGTAGTTAGAAATTCAAATGTCACGGCAGTAGTACCTATATATAACGAAATTTAAGGGAAAACTATCACACATAAGTGGGCTTTACAAGTTTACGAGTAATAGTTGACCAATTGTATTTGACTCGAAAATTTCGAACAACTCTATAGAAATGTCGATAGATGGCGCTAAGCGCCAGTTGTATCGTGCTAGTTTCTTAACGATTAAGTAGTGTAGCTCTGTGTCCGTATTTAAATTCAAAACACCGGCTATGACAAGTTTTATATAAATCTCTAAAAGAAATTAAAACTTTCCGTGCAAAATTGTCGGATCAGGTGAGGATTTGTATAGGAAGTCAAATTAGTTAGGTAGTCATGTTTGGCTTTTAGTTAGAGCATGGTATGAAACGATCAGTCAGCGAATACGACACGCACTTGGCTGTTATAAAAACTACGGAACCCTACACTGCGCGTGGCCCGACACGCACTTGACCGGTTTTTTAATACTCTTTCGAAGAAAAATACTTGCTCCGAAAATGACGACGCATTTTTATTTATTTTCTATTGAAGAAAATTATGCAAAGTTGCCATATATTTTAGCTTTGATTTAGATGGCAACAGGCTATCGCAAGCATTTTGAGCCTCAATCACAATAAACGTCAATAGCCTAATGACTGAGGTTTTGGACTTGTGATTGAGAGGACGCGGGTTCAAACCCCACCCATTACACTATTGTCGTGAACCCACTCACGCATGCTTAGCTTAGTTGGAGGAGTTAACAGGATGACTAGTAATATGAATTCTACCCACAATGCTAGTAATCTTTAAAAAAAAATCTGGTGGCGTAGCATCTAAATTGTAACAAAAAACACAAATTAATAAGATTTAATTTACTTTTTCCCCGCGCTTTACCTTCGCGGGTTAAAGGAAAAGCAAAGGTATGAAGCCGCAAAACAGCCTGATATTAAAACTGTTATTTTTAAATTTAGAACACAAATAAATGTTAATTTGTTGATAAAATCAAAATTATTTTAAAAATAATAATCTGATATTCTATTCATAAACACATGAATTTTAATTTTAATTAGGGCGTGCGCGCACTGCCTTGCGGTGGCCGCAATTCCGGTAGTTCTACCGCACCGGTAGACTCACCGCAGTGCGCGCACTTCTATGACACTCCATACTTCACAAATTTTGCGGTACCGCAATTCCGGTAGTTCTACCGCACCGCAAGGCAGTGCGCGCACGGCCTTAAACATAAGGCCTTAAAAACATGCGCCTCTTTGCTGTGAAAAAAAAATAATCTTCGCCGAATATAGGGAATTGAATAGTTGTTTTATCTGTGGCAAAATCTGGAATGGTCAACGCCCGTGTGTGAAAAATTAAAAAAATCCACGAGTGTGAAATACATTGCATGTTGAACCTAATCGTAGTGCGATAATAGCCAGTTATCGAGGAAAAATATTGAAAAACATAAAACCACTCATTCCTGCACTATCACACATCGTACTCTTCAAGTTTGCCGCATAAAAATTTTTTTTTGCAAAAAATAGAACCGACTTCCATATCAAAACACTACAAAGCCAAAAATAACTTTAATTTCGGAAGTCGGTGTTATTGGTTTTGGATTTTCCTTTTTATTTTCACACCGCCTTCCGAAATTAAAGTTATTTTTGGCTTTGTAGTGTTTTGATATGGAAGTCGGTTCTATTTTTTGCAAAAAAAAATTTTTCACCCTTTTTAGTGGGTTGGTTTGTAATTTATCTAGTTACAAAAGCCATAATGTCAACAACTTATCACTTTTTACAAAATATTGCTTTTCCCTGTGCATAGCCGTTAATTTTTGAGGAGTTCTCCTGGTATTTGCCCATCAGCTCATCATCAGCAGCATCAGCATAAAGTGTTTAACATCCGTACTCAAGTAATCGAATCGCAATCCACGAAATACTTATTATTGAGGAGTTTCAGTGGCCATCTGTGGTACTTTTCGGAAGCAACTGCTCAAGGTACTATAAGAAATACCCAAAACGCTATAGGTGTGCCTATAATACTTGAAGAGTTCCCTCGATTTCTCCAGGATCCCATCATCAGATCCTGATTTCGTAACAATGGGACCAACTAGAAAGTATACCCATTCAAACGCAAAAAGAATTTTTCAAATCAGTGGAGCCGTCTCCGAGTTATGAGGTAACATAAATAAAATAAAAAAATGTTCAAGACGAATTGTAAACCTCCTTTTTTTGAAGTCGGTTAAAAATGCATTACTGCTGATACATTCCACTTGCCCCCTAAGATACAGGTTTTGCCTAGTTCAAGGGACAGGGTTGAAACTAGTGTACATTTCTGTATTTAATTTGTTCACATATAAATCTATGTAATGTACATCAAATTTGTGGTAAATTTTATTTATTATTATAAGGTTAAGCAGGAGATTCTTTATATTGTTCCCAAAAAATACTGTATTCTATTTGCTGCATGGCAAATAATATTGTTGCAAATTATCATCAAAACTGAAATAAACTACAATTCAATCATTTTACCAATGATAGAATCATCGTATCACAAATACTTGCATAAACTATCAATCCAGTAAACGACTGTGTCCACACGACAATGCGCCTACACGGATATGCAAACCTCTACAATGCACTCTGGTTGACAATAGATAGATTCTATAATCGTGATTGTAACAGAACTACATATCGTGACGTCACTGAATAACCACGGTATAGTATGGCTTAGAGCTTCATTATTGCTGCATGTCGGTATTTTTGTCAAATAATGTGGGTTGGGCGATTGTACTAGCATGTATATTGTGCTTTACAATTTTTATCTATCTTCTTTTGGTCGGGACGAACATCATCAAATGTCTTCTCCCGCTCTGGGTGGAGCGGAAGGGAAAGTCAGACTTCTACTGACTAAAAACCCTCCCTCTTCCTTTTCCTTTACGTTCCGGGGCCGCGGTATCTTATTAGAACATTCCCGCGACCCCGACAGAAGACGGATCGCGTCAGTGCTGCTGACTGCTCTTTGAGGCGTGCGTGGAACCGTGGCCTAGTCCTTACCGGACGGTGAACTACCCCTGCTCGCCGCGCCTACGATGGTCGGAGATCGGCTCTCGATCCCCGACGTCCGTGGCGTTTCCCGCGATGGCTACGGCGTGATATTTACTTTACCTAAATTTAAATGACTGAAATACATTTTCGTAATAACAGGAAAAGATCAAAGCTTCGGAAAAAGTTTACACACTGAAAAAAAAACCATAACTTTGTGTTAATAACACTTATGAGATGCAATAATCCAGAGATCTCGCTTTGTAAATTATCGTTTCATTTCATTACTAACTGATTATGGAATGTACTTTTGAACTATCAACTAACTCGACCGCAGACTGATTAACTCCAGTATTTGAGACCGACAACTAAACTGAACAAAAGCAATTACGCCACAAAACCTTGTTAAAAATACATAATATTTTGTAAACCGGACTGGAACATGATCAAAGGGAAATAAACGAATGGCTGTGGAAACAGAATTTATGTAAATGAAAAATATAATAATGCTTTTCATGAAAATAATTTAATAACTCTTGCCCACCGGCGACATGCTCTATTCATATATGAACAAATAAAAATGTTATTAAAATAATTACGTCGCTTCATTATAGAAGTCTTTTCAAAACAGAATTTTAGAATTCAGTTCTCCTGTATTCCAAGACGGGATTCCAACCACGGAATAGATGAATAAGGTTGGAATGATAATGTGGGCGTGGCGAGCGTGCCACATTTATGATACGACAATCATAGCGCGTCCGATTAATTCATTCACCGCGTTTAGTGCGCTTCGGATTACTTGTAAAACAACAACCTGTAAAACAAAAAGTCAGACCGCATGTATAGAGCGAGGAGGTATATATTTCCATCGGTAAGTCGAAAATAACATTTAATTACAATTTTATTTGTAAAAAACATAAAAATATTCTGATTGACAACATTTTTGCAACTAGTTACAAAAATATACATTGCCGTTGTGTACTCGCTTAATCAATGCAATGACCAAGTCCGCTTTCAATGTACTGCATGCGCCACACTTCAACCATTGACGTTTTGTCCTTTGCCCTGATTGGCCGTGATGCACGGCGCATGTTTATCAACAGTGAGTTAAGATCAGTAGCAAGCTCTCGATTTAAGTGTGTGTAATTTATTTGTATGCGTAATTCGCATACGTAACGGGCGTCTTGTTTGTAGTAGAGCTAAAAAGTGTGGAGATAAGCGGCGACACGCGTTCTCATACAAATCAGGAACTATTTCCTTTCCAACCTCTTTTATCTGTTCTGTGATTCCAACTGATCCTTTTCCCTAATATGTCGGGGCCAGTTTCCAGTCTGACCAAATGCAGCTGACTATCTGACCTCTACAATCCAGTAGCTGTGTAACACAACACCCTTTAGCAGGACTGGTACCAGGTTTTCTGATTTCTGACTAGCCGACACGACCGACAAAGATGTAGTAATGAAAGCTGGAACCAACGGCTTTACTGGGTTTAATGGCTTTACAAGCTTCCCGAGGCTTGGAGGACAATCGATATGTTAAGATCTTCACCCATTATATATATATATATACACTAGCTTTTGCCCGCGCCTTCGTTCTCAAGGTTTTCCCGCGTAATTCCCTATCCCGTGGGCTTTTCGGGATAAAAACTATCCTATATCCTTCCCAGGGTCCTAAACTATTCTCATGCCAAATTTCATTTAAATCGGTTTAGTGGTTTAGGCGTGAAAAGTTAACATACAGACAGACAGAGTTACTTCGGCATTTATAATATTAAGTATGGATAATTTTTTTTATAAGTGATTGGCTTACATTTGACCACCATCTCACCTGATGCTAAGCTAGGATGTGGTCGAAGATGAAGCACGCTTGCCTAGAAGTAACCTATTCACTCTTGACTTAAAGACTCCCAGGTTATAGCTATCAGGAAACACAGACTCCGGCAGGGAATTCCTCTCAAATATTTTAATTTTATTAGGTACTTCAACGACTTATTCACTAATAACTTATTACATATCCAAATTATACATCGATTATCATGGGGAATTTGTCACTCACGGAAGTACACAGAAATTTAAAGTTTAGATAATACTTAGCTCTGGAACATCGGATCGGTTATGAATAATTTTATAAAGAAATATCTGATCGGAGTGACTTCTACGACCTACCTATGCACGAATCGTTCTCAGTAAGCGTTGTTTGACCTTGAAGATAGCCTCATATGGCTCTTAGGATTTAGCCACAAGCTTCTCAATGTCACCTCAAGGTATAGACAACTTGCGGAATTTTTCGAAAGAGTTAAGGCGGCCTCGGAACACGGATGGGTTTTAGTCAGTAAAAGTCTGACACACCCTCCCGCTTCGCCCAGATCAGGGGGCAGTCATTGGATGATTTCCCATCCTTAACAATAAAAAAAGGTATAGACAATGTATACTGTCACTTGAAAAACGTATTTTCTAGTATTGCGTTAAAATAGCGTCCACGAGCAAATATGTGTGCATCCGGAGCTCACTAGACAGTTAACTGTACTCGCATCAATACAGACGCCGTAAAGAAATATAAATCGGCCATATCTCAAGAATAAGTCTAAATAAACGGCGCAATACCAACATGACTTTTCATACACCACGATATTATCCGCGCGACTTTCGTGCAGTTTGTCTCTTAGTGATATATAGCCTGGCACACTAATATATTGCTTGGTATTGTCACACGGGCCTCGCAGAATATGAATAACAAATATATCGGTTTGTTCGGCTAACGAAACAATGCGAGTCTGGTGCATCCGTTTAAATAATGTTCACTGTAAATGTATGGCGGAGCATTGATTGAATGATGTGAGAATTAAATGTTGTGAAATGTTACAATTCAGTTGGTTGACGGACAGTCGGCTACAAAGCTAGTTGTAGAGTTTAGTTTTTTACTTATTTGAGGGTGTGTTGAATATAAAACTGTGTGCAGTTTGATTCGCATGATTTGTGCCTGCATATATGCATGCCTAGATATATTTATTATATACTTTATTGTACACCTTACAATATTTCTATGGATACAAAAAAAAAATAAACTAGTGTACAATGGGCGGTCTTATCGCACAGGGCGATCTCTTACAGACAACCTTTGGATGAACAAACTTAAAGGAGACAGATTAAGGGCTGTCAGTGTACAAACATCATAATATTAATTAAACATAATAATATATAAAAACTTTTTACCAAATAATTAAACCGACTCCCAAAAAACACTGCAAAGTGAAAAATAACTTTAATTTCGCAAGTCGGTGCCAAAAACGAAATTACAAAACTAAAGACACCAACTACCGAAATTAAAGTTATTTTTCATTTTGCAGTGTTTTTTGGGAGTTGGTTTAATTTTTTGGTAAAAGGTTTTTTAAGTGAAAACCAATGCTTCAGTTATATGCTGATATAACTTTTCTGGTTTTCAAATTTATCTAGGTATTTACGAATAAAATAGAAATGTACATTATTTTTATTGATTTGCTCGCGTTTGACTACCATCTCACCTGAAGGAAGTGATGATGAGGTCGAAGATGGAGCACACTTACCTAGAAGTAACATATTCACTCTTGACATAAAGACCCCAGGTTATAGCTTCAAGGTTATATGTCTGTGACTGTGTGTGTTATAAGTCGGTGTCTTTAGTTTTGTAGTTTCGTTTTTGGCACCGACTTCCGAAATTAAAGTTATTTATCACTTTGCAGTGTTTTTTGGGAGTCGGTTTAATTTTTTGGTAAAAAGTTTTTATTTCACTCTTTTTAGTTGGTCAATTTTTAATTTACCTAGTTACAAGAGCCTAAATGTCAACTACTTGTAACCTTTTACAAAATATTGCTTTTCCCAATGCTGGGCCGTTAATTGTTGAGGAGTTCTCCTGGTACTTCACCATCAGCTCTACATCACCATATGCATTGTGACGAGCATAAAGTGCTTAACATCCATATTCAAGTAATCGAATCGCAATCCACTCAATACTTATTATTGAGTGGTTTCGGCGGCCATCTGAGGTCTTCATCATCAGTTCCACTTCCTCAAATGGTACTTTTTGAGAGCAACTGCACAAGTTACTATAAGAAATACCCAAAACGCCATAGGTGTGCCTATAATATTTGAAGATTTCCCTCGATTTCTCCAGGATCCCATCATCAGATCCTGACTTGATGACAAAGGGACCAATTTCGAAGTATGCCCTTTCAAACAAAAAAAGAATTTTCCAAATCAGTCCAGCCGTCTTCGAGTAATCGGTGATCATACATAAAAAAAATATGCGCGTCGAATTGATAACCTCCTCTTTTTGTCGTCGGTTGAAAATACATAAAATACCAAAATCATATACTAATAAATATTATATGTATAATTGAGAAAGAAGGGGAAAAGTTACAGGGAGAGGTTCAAAAAAAACTTTTGCCTTTTAACATATTTTTTCGTGTTTGTATTTGTGATTAAATGCCGTATGAGCCGCATGGAATCTTCAAGATTAAGCATTGCTTGCTGTGGTCGCCCCTGGTCCCAGCAATTTGTAAATCTTTGGAAATTCTTACGAGCAGCCAGCAAATCTGGCACTGGTTTTATCAAAGGGTATCGTGTTAACCAGCTACAGGATTGTAGAGGTCAAATAGGCAGTTGGTCCATATAAAACTCTATTCCACCAAAAAAAACTAGCCAAGTCTCGATGGAGCTACTTGTTTCTCTATAAAAAGTTATGAAATCTCTAAGCAAAGCCAATCCAAGTCTAAGGTTCTTTACTGCAATTTATTTATTAATATAGTAATATTTTATGTTTAGAGAGAAGGCAACCCCAACATCTTTCTGACTAGGAAAAGATTAAGCTGATGATGTAGAAAATATTTTATTTTTTGGCGTCGTAACAAACAGCGATATTATTACGGGGGCCGTGTCCCAGTTAGGTAATTCCACTCTGATACAAGATTATTGAAATATAATAAAATAAGTGGTTTCACAATCAAGGAGTTATTCACGTCAAAATTGAGCAATTAAGTTGTTTCTATATTTTGTTTCTTTTGAAGCTTTGGAGGTAGCAATTTTGCTTCTGAGAAAGACTAATTTTGTAATGGATAACTTTTGGAACACACTTAAAAGGCTTTTAATTTTCCTTCTGAAATATATTTTACCTAAGTTTTCTGTGTTTCATTCTTTTTGTAATTAATTGCAAAACTCAAAATCTTAAATGAGTTATGTTAGTGACTGTCCATCAATAAACCTACATTCTTCAGTCCGGAACATGTTAAATTCAGAAACTGTTCATGTTCTACTCTTTTGTAGAGTACGATGAAAACATTCAGTTGTAGGCAGTTCCCTCCCTATTAATATATTTTATCCAGTATCCAACATATTTAAAATTACAGGATACTGGATTATCTGCGTTACTTGATACATATCTACCTTTTACTACTACTAAAATCTGTGATTATAGTTGACAAATGACAATTAGGACGACCATCCCTTCCTACTTTTTTGGTCTTCAAAATTAACCCAAAAAAGCGACCTTGGAAAAATTCAAGCGGTGAATAGTAATCTCAATTTTAACTTTTATTTTCGAGCCATTTGTATTGAAAACCGTCGAACCGTGAGCCCCTATGCTCACAGCCTTTTAAAAGAAATTTCGAAAAGCCTGGTTGAGCCTTCCTGTAACTCAAACCGACTGACTATTACTTTGGCCATAGAACGTGGCGATGCCACCAGTCTCTTAGGTGCGTAATCAACCGACAGCATTGAGGACTATTTTTTTATGTTTTATTTTAGGTTGTAGTTTAATTAAAATAGTTTGATAATATCCTAATATAATTTTATTATAATTTCTTTAAGTATAAACAAAAAATGTTTATCTATCTTTTTAAATATCGAAGAAACTCCTTAGCGTAAGTCCAGAAATAACGATGAGACCTACATAGGTACCTATATGAAAACTTGAGTTGTTAAAATCGTCAAAACGCTTGTTTTAACCGTCCGTTTATTTGCGGTAAAAAAGAGGTAAATTGAAAAGCGACAAGCGTACCTCACCCGTTTGAAATATTTAGCTTGTATGGGCGGCTGACGGGGATAAAACATTGTCTGCTATGTCCGAGCTGCATTGTTATTGCATATGGTTTTTCATTTTTTGGTGTAATAAAAAACATGGAGTATTTCGTGTTTCTTTTTTTAGGAGTATTTGTGAGAGCAAACTGGCGGTTTGTTCCCGAATACATATCGTTAGTTTCAACGTTAGATAAAAACTTTTTTGCAAAAAATAAAACCGACTTCCATATCAAAACACTACAAAGCCAAAAATAATTTTAATTTCGGTAGTCGGTGTTATTGGATTTGTATTTTCTTTTTTTTCACACAGCCTTCTGAAATTAAAATTATTTTTAACCGACTTCTGAAAAAGGAGGAGGTTCTCAATTCGGATGATTGTTTGTTTTTTTTTTTTTTTTTTTTTTTTTTTATGTTTGTTCGGGCATAGCTCCGTCGCTCGCCAACCGATTTGAAAAATTCTTTTTTTGTTGGAAAGGGTATACTTTCCAAATGGTCCCATGAAAATTTTATCGACATCGAACAAGCCGTTTCTGAAAAATCAACAAAAGTCTAAAAAAAATATTTACATTGATGACCTTTTCGGTTACTCTATATTGTGTTTTTTGTTCGCGCGTTTTTAGTTTTTTGTAGTTGACATTTTGGCTTTTATAACTAGATTAATTACAAATTGACCCACTAAAAAGCGCGAAAATAAAAACTTTTTTGCAAAAAAATAAAACCGACTTCCATATCAAAACACTACAAAGCCAAAAATAATTTTAATTTCGGAAGGCGGTGTGAAAAAAAAGAAAATACAAAACCAATAACACCGACTACCGAAATTAAAATTATTTTTGGCTTTGTAGTGTTTTGATATGGAAGTCGGTTTTATTTTTTTGCAAAAAAGTTTTTATTGGCTTTGTTGTGTTTTGATATGGAAGTTGGTTTTATTTTTTGCAAAAACGTTTTTATTTTCGCGCTTTTTAGTGGGTCAGTGAATTTTCCAAATCGGTTCGTAAATGACGGAGTTATGCGCGAACAAAAAACGCAATGCAGAGTAAACGAAAAGATAATCAACGTAAATATTTTTTTTAGACTTTTATCGATTTTTCAGAAAGGGCTTGTCCGATTTCGATAAAATTTTCATGGGACCATTTGGAAAGTATACCCTTTTCAACAAAAAAAAAAGCATTTTTCAATTCGGTTGGCAAGCGACGGAGCTATGCCTGAAAAAACATAAAAAATAAACAAACAAACATCCGAATTGAGAACCTCCTCCTTTTTTAGAAGTCGGTTAAAAATAACATTCAGTGCTAGGTACTTTCCGTACACATACTTGCTCGTAGCTTAATAATAAAAGCTGCATCGGTCGATCTTCAAGGGTAAGCAACGCTTGCTAAGGTCTGTCCGGGGATGAGTGACCATTTTAACATATTAGGATTCCTCTGTGCCTTGAAAAGCACGTTCAACCGTTGATCCCGGCTATCGTATATACAACGTGTAACAGAAACCCCATATCAATCCAAAGGGGCTGAAGACAACATCTGGTATGAAGTCTCTATGCACAGTTTCAGTACAAAATAACTGACTCAAAGAATTGATACCAAATTATCGGTTTCATATATTTCTTGAATACCAATCATAACAAACGTGTCACAGCACTACGAGGGTCAATAACTTTGCACGTCACTTGCCAATAACACGATAATTCTTTACGTTCTTCTTAATTTGAAAAATTCGGTCTCTGGTATTGTGTATTGGAATTTGCAATAAGTTCTACACACGTAGACTTAGGATTACAAAACCCTTGCCATATCGTTTGTTATCATCCAAAGAAGCCGTGCACTTGGTATGTATGTACCCTTTAAATTACACGTTGTACCTATATCTTTGACAGTCGTTACGGGTAATACAATAAGCCAGATAATTTGACTGTTGTCTTTCCAAACCCAGCTACCCAGCTACTGGGTTGTAAAAGTGAGATAATTATTCGCTTTATGTAAAACACTAACACTCAGCAACCGGTTAGATTGAAAGCCAACACCAACATGTGTGAAAAAAGCTAAGCCAATCATGATGATGATGGATGAGATTGCTGCCTGCGTATTAATAGTGGTCAAATAGTAATAGAATTCAGTATGTTAACTAACAGAGGGCGTTCCCGTTAACCCGCAATAGTATAGCATCCATACATGCTAAAAAAATATTACCATTCAAAAACAGTGTTTTTTTTTAATATTAAAATATTCCCTAAAAATGTTAAATTGATAAGTAAAAGAAACACTCTGTACACGCGTACAGAGTAAAAAAGTAATTTTGTTTTTGAATAGTAATATTTTTTAGCATGTATGGATGCTATACTATTCAGGGTTAACGGGAACGCCCTCTGTTAGTTTACATACTGTATATTTCACCACCTTCTACATCCTTAATGACCGGTATTTACATTCAAAAGCGTTCTTCAACTGACAACTTTTTGATAGATTCGACAAGGAGAAAAGTTATGCGATTACTGGTAATTCGAGACAAATAGCTCTCTTAAAATTTTCATGAAATATTTCCATCGCTTCGTCGGTAATACCATTACTGCAACTTTAGAGACACATGCTCTTCAAGATATACACTGCAAGGTACGAAGTGTATTTGCTCACTCACTCTGCGACTGAACACACTACGTAACCCAGTTTCACTAGCTTTAGTTAACTTAGTCGTAAACTTGTTCGGTAGTAGCTGATACACTCTCTGTTTTTATTCCGACTAGCGCTTCAGATTACAGAAGTTCCTGTTTTTAAAATACAAGATTTGTTTTCGTTTTAGTTACTTAGTTTCATGAAGTAGATTTCACAGTGTATGTGGGGTTGTGTACGATTGAATTTGTTTAAAAGACACCAATTCGAGTACTGCTTTTATAAACCAAATCCCAATCCACGTTCAGCTTAGTTGGAGGGTTTAACAAGATTGTTTGTAATGTGAATTCTACCGACGTTATCTGTTCTTTAAAAAAAAATACCTGTGCCTCGGAAAGAACGTTCTGGACCTGATTTCCCTCCAGCCATGTTGGATTACCGTCCCATCGCACTATGAGAGTCAACGAACAGAGATTGCACGTCTACCTGCGCACACACTTGTGTACTATAACATCTCCTGCACAGCTAGGTAACCTCCACGACTATGTAGAGATTACCTTAGAATAGGTTAAGCAGCTGATTATGACCATCTTTACGAATATCCTTATCACGATCAAGTTTTATCTAATAAATATCTGACGGAGAGGAGAGGCACACTAATGCTATCTTCAGACAAGCCTTCCTCCTCGTACGTCTTCAGGAAACAAGAAATAATACCAAAAACAGATAGTGTTGATCTTCTTTAATGATTTCACAACTTTTATAACCGAAATAATGACGAATTCCCGCGATGGAAACGGATGGAGGTTGTGCTCACGCGCGCGTACTTTTTTTTTTTTTTATTGTTCGCCTTTATAAAGGCAGGCATCGGTCTAAAGACCATTCAGCCTCGTCATATTTATGTATTCTTCTATAAAATTAAAGTAAGGCTAAAGCCAAGTCATCAGTAAATTCTTATCTTAATATTCTTTAATCAAGGCATATGCCATGTCTTCTTTTTTCCATAGTTAGATGTTTCGTCAATCTAATTCTTTTTTTATTTATTTTTTTGTCAAATCAAGTTTTATCGTCATATCCATGTGGTCATTTCCAAGTTATATGTATCATCTATGTTTCCAAGAGTTATGTCAATTCAATAATTGAATGTCATAGCCATATATATAAGTCCCGATCAAATTTTACACCCACTAGATGTAATAAAATTATATAAAGGAATATATGAAGAAAAATTTTCCAGCAATCCTTGAATGTCGCGCGGGAGGTTTGCCGGTGTTTTGTAAATCTCAAGCAATTTGTCAATCAATATTATACGATTCACATTGTGCGCTGGGCATTCAAAAATAATGTGATTAAGAGTCTGATCTTTATCGAGGTTGCAATCAGTGCATTTAGGGGAAGCTATTATTTTCATTCTGGCCAGATGAGCATTAAAACGTCCATGTCCAAATCTTAGCCGAGTCAGTAAAGAGTAAAACTGTTTGCTTCTATGAAATTGTGCCTTCGTAAACCAAGGAGCTGAACCAATAGCTCTATTGATTTTTGCATACCAAGTGCCTTTTATTTGCAGAGTCTCCTGCCAATCTTCAAGCCAACATCGAATATTATCTTCCTTGATCTTAGGTAATAAATCTGAGCTAGGTATGGCAACACATTTAATTTCTGCATTTCCTATGTCAACAATGGCTCTCGCTAAAGTGTCTGCGTTTTCATTGCCACTGACTCCGATGTGCGAAGGGGTCCACAAAAATTTGATATCAAAGTCTCTTGATTGAAGTGTGAAATACTTTTCTTTGATGCGATATATGATGTAGTTTGTAGAAGCATCCAGTTTGTTGTTATCCAATGCCATAAGAACACTCATGCTGTCCGTTATAATAAGCCAAGAAATGAAGCCAGAGTTCTCTTCACTTATGAAATCCAAAGCAGCTGAAATAGCCATCGCCTCAGCAGAAAATATAGTTAAAACATCAGGTAACCTTACACCATGACCAGTCTTATTAAAAGGTATGTAAATAGCCATTGCGACATTTGTGCTGCTCTTAGAAGCATCAGTGTATATACATTGATAGTCAGAATGCTCATTCAATAACTGGTACACCTCTTCCTTGGTTTTCAAATCATGCTTTATAATAATATTCATATCTATAAATTTACTATTGTACTTGCCAGAATAACAAGTCCAAGTGTCAATACATTTGTAAAGTTCATGTTGCTGATTAAGTGTAATTGTAGTAGAGAAGTCATGAAGTAAATAGGGAATGTTAATATTATTTGAAGGATTATAAACTGTATGATAAAATGAAAGTTTTCTGTAAAGAGGGTGGCTATTATATGACAAAAGCCTTAAAAGAAATTTAGATTTTAAGTACTGAAATCTAATTTTCAGTGGAGGAATATTACACTCTACTTGTAAGGAGTTGATAGGTGTTGTTTTCATGGCACCTGTAATGCAACGCAAGTTATGATTCTGTAAGACATCAAGTTTACGGATAAGTCTCTGATCAGACCCAAAACACAAAAAACCGTATTCAAAATGACTACGGACTAAGGATTTGTATAACATTAACAAAATTTTAGGATCAGCATGTACTGACACAGATTTTATAAAATTGTACGCTTTATTTGCTTTACCAAGTATGTAATCAACATATTTATTCCATGTTAGATTGGCAGAAAAAATTACTCCTAAGTACTTAAATTCATTAACAATGGGAAGTTCAAAGTTATCATAAAAAATTCCTAAATCAAAATCTATTTCACCAAAAACAACAACTTTTGATTTATCTGGACTAATTTCTAAGTTTAAATAATGAAAATATTTACTCATATTATTCAAAGCCCCATTAATATTACTTTTATTCTCATCCATATCCGGACCAGATGTATAAATAACCAAATCATCAGCAAATTGTAAATTTAGTACTTTGCTACCCAAAACCATATTAAGCTTATGTATATAAAGCACATAAATTAATGGACTCATAATACCACCTTGACACACCCCTTTATACGAAAAACGGGGTCCAATTAATTGCTTATCCACTTTAACATAAACTTCTCTACCATGTAAAAAATTAAAAATCCATGAAACTATTTTTTCAGGTATGCCAAGTGAACGGAGTTCAAGTGACAAAATGTGATGATTGACGTTATTGAAAGCACCAACTATGTCAACAAAAACGGCAACACACTCATGATCCATTTTACGAGCATTAAAAATATCAAGATGCAAATGAGAAATACATTCATGTGTTGACCTTCCTCTACGAAATCCAAGCTGATTAGATGGTAATAAATTATTACTTTCTATGTAAAACTCTAGTCTTTGCTTTAGTAACTGCTCAAAAATCTTTCCTATACAAGAGGTTAAAGATATAGGTCTATAAGAATCAGATTTGTTTTTATCTTTATTAGGTTTTAAAATCGGAATAAGACAATCAATTTTCCAGTCTAAAGGTATAATTTCATTAAACCAAAGTAAGTTGAAAACTTTTAAAACCAAAAATAAGGCTTGCAATGAAACATTCTTAAGCATTTTATATGGCATACAATCGAGGCCAAAAGCTGTATCACGCCTGGAAAAAATTGCAGCTTTCAATTCCTACATAGTAAATGGGTCTGTTAAATAATCTGAGCATGCTGCTGTTGGTAAATGATCATGTGATTGAAAGGGGGCCTCTACAGTATCAGGTGTGAATTTTTTAAGAAAATCAAAAATCAATGGATATACATTATTGCAAGATGGTACATATGTTCTATTAAACTTTTTAGAAATACCCCAAATTTTACTTAAAGGAGTTGTTCTGTTAAAAGACTCGCATAAAGTTACCCAACTCAAATACCTCTCTTTTTTTAAAATCAACTTTTTAATAGCTTGTCGCCTTTTAAATTCAACATAGTTTTCTTGTGAGGGGTCATGTTTAAACTGTATGTAAGCATTCTTAGCATCTTCTACAGCCCTAGTACAGTTGTTATTCCACCATGGAAGTGGACTGCGTTTTTTCTTTTTAGAAGTTCTAGATGTATTGAGTGAGGCACTAGAAGTAGTTTGTATAGGAGAAATATCAGAACATGGAACAGAATTTTGTATAGCTTTATTTAAGATATGAATAAGTTCTTTATAAGTTTGTAAAGGGTTTTGGTGATTAACCACAAAATTTTGTAATCGATTGTCTACTTTAGCTGTGTAAAGTTCCCAATTAACTAGTTTAAAATTTACATGAACAGGCAGATTTGAAAGATCATTGGATGAAAAAATAAAATTATTAAATACAATTTTTGTAATTACAGGCAAATGATATCCACCAAGAGGAACATCATGCACTGACCAGCTACAAGACAAAGCCAACGAGGGTGATATTAAGGTTAAATCAAGGGCATTTCTCTGCCACCTATCTGAGCCTACTGTAGTCATATCTCCATTATTCAGCAACACAAGATTGTTATCATTGATGCTTTCAAGAACGTCAACACCACGACTGCACTGTGTACTACAGCCCCAGGCTGAGTGATGGGCATTAAAATCCCCACCAATCAAAACAGGGCCAGGAATACTTTTGATTAAATTATCCAGCTTTGATTTAGAAAAGGATGGATTACAATTACTAGGACTATAAAATGACACCAAAGAAAGCTCCTTAGCACCATATTTTAAACATATTGCAATATTTTGTATAGAGTCATCATATAAAGTATCAATTTTTTTGTACTGTAATGAATTATGTATTAATATAGCTACGCCATTATGGCTATTACCAGAATCTAATCTAACAGTATTATAATCTTTTATATTAAAACGCATCTCAGGCTTAAGCCAAGTTTCACAAAGTAAAGCTACATGAATATTGTTCTCAATTAAAAAATGAGAAAAAATAAGTTGATTACTACGAATACTCTGAGCATTCCACTGTACAATATTTAACTGATCCATAATTAAGATTGTTTAATGTTATTATCACTCTGTATTGTTGCTAAGAGAACTTTTTTAATATTTTCATTTGTAATGGAACTTTCTTTGTTCCGATTTTGTGAAATTAAAGTAAGGAGGGTCTGAATTAAAATGTTTTGTATTTGATCTGTTTGAATTAGGAATTTAAGTTGTTCAGCAGGGTTTTTGTTAGTTAAAGGAGGGAATGACTTTTCATTTAATACATCAGCATAAGATCTTTTCTGAATTTTACTTTTATTTTCTTCTATCTTAGCTTTTTTGACAGGACATTCTGCAGAAATAGCAATATGGTTTCCTTTACATTGGCAGCACGTAGCTTCTGTTGGGGCAATCGTACATTCTTTATAGCTATGATCTTTTCCGCATATGGAACACCTGATGGTTTTTGCAGAATTTGGCTATATGTCCATACCTCAAACACTGCAGACACTGCTTAACCGGCGGGATATACGGCCGTACCTCAAACCGCCAGCTGTTCAGGTCCACGCTGTCGGGCAAGGAGACGCACGAAAAGGTGATGCTCACTGTCTTGGTAGGTTCAAAGGTGACTTTATTTCCTGTAATAGTCCGACGCAGAAATCTTTTTACTGATATTATATTTTTGGAGCTGGATATAGCTGAATATATTTGCTCATTCGAGAGATCTATTGGGACATGCTGGATGATTCCAGTAATTTCAGTAGCTGAGGCTGGAATGCTGGCTTTGAGTTTAAAATTATCAAATAACTTTTTATTTATGAGCGCAGCATTGGCAAATGTCGGACGCTCGAAAATAACGCCAACTTTGTGCCGATTCATTTGGATAAGTTGCTTAACCCCTTTATTGTATTTCTTAAAGTTAGTGGCTAACGACATCATATCACGGTCTCCGATCGGGACTTGATTCTGACTTTCGATGAATACAATATATTCAAAGTTTCCACCAGACTCTGGATAAGACCGGGTGTAGTCAGGTACTCTGTATTCAATGTACTTGTCCGTATCCTTTTCTTTTTCTGCTTCAGATGTGGCCGACTGCATAGAGCGCAACGACCCAGTGTCAGCATCATCTGGATAGAATCCCCAGGGGGATCCTTCCCACTTTTCTTCCTCTTCTTAACTCTCCCCATCATAATGAACTCCAAAAACTATAATTAAGTAGTTATGTAAACACTAGAAATAAAATAAAATAAATTAAATTTTTTTGTTTCAAAAAAAATCGCGCCTTCTTCCCTTGACTTTCCCGCGCTTTTTTTCACGCGCGCGTACTCTGGCAGAATGCCTGACACCACCCTACCCCACTCTCACTTGTCAACCAATGGCACTTTGTTATCAAAAATGTCATTTCTCCCGACACTGACAGTGACAGCTGACAGACAGAGGCAGATATAATGATGTCACTACCGCCATCTAACATCAGTGTCACATCAGCAACAGTATCAGCGTCAGTTGTCACTGTGAGCAATGACAACCGCAGTCATTGACAGATGGAACAACCTCACTACCGCCACCTTGTAACAATTGTTAGAAGTAAGTCTCTTAATATCTACGGCTTGCTGCGACATATCAATGTTCAATGATCAATGTTCAAACTAAAAACTACTGACAGTGTTGCAAGCCGTATTTTAAGCAGTACAATATTTTGACACTCCCTTTTATTTATATTTTTGAAGTAGCTATGTTTGCTAAGCAAAATCCAAGTCGTTTTGAACGTATGGCAGATGTATTTCCAAGAAATAGGCGTGACAATAAGAAATTATGTCAGTTAACATGTCAAACCACCCTCATGCGCAAAAGTGTTTATTGCATGGTGCCAATTATATTTAATAGATTACCAAGTGCTTGGAAAGACTTAAACACGGTGCCGTTTAAGAGCAGACTATGAAAACTATTAGCAGAGAAAACATATTACAATGTAACTGAGTTTCTAACTGATAAATTTTTGCCGAATCTATACTAATATTATAAAGCGGAAAAGTTTGTTTGTTTGTTTGCTTGAACGCGCTAATCTTCGAAAGTACTGGGTGGATTTGGATGAAATTTGGTATGGAAGTAGCTTGAAGCTTGAGGAAGGTTATAGGCTACTTATTACGCGACTGCAAAAAAGGAGAGTTATGTTTTTACCGTGAAAGAATCCACGGGAGCGAAGCCCCGCGTTAGTACTAGTATCTAATACTTCTGTGAAAGGAATTCATAATAATGTGAGTAAATTAATAATTTAAAATTTGTTATAACTAATAATTTAATATTTGCATGCCGGGCAAAGGGCAAGGGCAAAATATGGCTGAGCTGATGCATAACCCTTACCTATAACTTGTGTAAATGTATTACCCATACTTGCAAAATAAAAGTCTATTCTATTCTATATAAAAATCTTACGTCACAATGTGTGTCATCGAATTTTCCGAAGCGGCTTGATGGGTTTTTATTAAAAAAAAATGTGTTTTAATATTTATTGGATCTGAGAATGGGTCGTTGGCTGTTTTATTTCACTATAGATAATGTACATAGCATAAGAACATTTCGGCTCAGCAAGTTATTCAATAAACTTCAAACGCACTACTTCAGTTACTAGATAAGTGTGATAATATTATTAGTTTTCTTTAGTATTCTGTCCACTTAACACTTTAACAACTTACTACAAACACTTATTCCTAACATTTCATAAGTCTTAGCGAACTCTCAGTGGGCAATGAACTACTCTAATTTACTATTCAGTGCCGTGAATTTACGATAATAGCCAACAAAAAGTTATGATTAACGCCAACCCTAGCTACAAACAGCGGGCGTCTAATTTGTAAAGAAAGTAAGAAAGAGTTACGGTTTGCCAAAACAATTTAGAACTCCCTCTTTTTTAGGGTTCTGTAACTGATTGGTTAAAACGATACCCTTATAGATTCGTCATGTTGGTCTACCTATCTTTATTCTTATTAAAACTATTAAGGCTACACAGTTGAAACGCTTTACGATTTTTATGCAATAAAAATCATTAAGATTCACTTTATGTATAAATAAAAAAAAAAATAAGGTGCTCTCGATACATACAACCAAACAATTCTTTTTTATCAATGTTATACGTGCGGCGTGTCTTTAGATACGTCTGTAAAATTGAAATTGAGGTTTCTAAAACCATTTCTTCTCAAAGTCAGTCGTTTGAAAAATAGGCACTTTCAAAGTGATAAAATGTATGTATCCCCCTCTAACTTTAAAATAAGAGTGTAAAATAAAAACATTTGAGTATAATTAGAACTTAAAACTTGATATTGCTAATGACACTGTTAGTGACCATGTTAGCTTAAAAGCTTATAAAAACATTTGATGTAGATGTCAATTAATGCTTTCAACGCAAATCGGTTTGAAAGAGATATAGTCAGCAGTTTTTAAGATATAGCACATTTTCAAATACCGCAATAATATAACTTTGTCATTTATATTATACAACACTATGAAAAAGAAAGGTATTTTTCGTTGCTACTAGGGAGCCCTTCATGTTCGAGTCTGACTCGCACTTGGCCACTTTTCTTAAATTACATTACGGTCTGCAGGTAATGTTTTATTCAAATATTTATAAACTTTATCTTGGTTTTTGATTTTGTTGAACACAGAATAAATAAGGCTGATGAGATACTTTGCAAAGACGACACTGAACTTAGTTTTGCTGCCCTTCGAAAATTTCAGTATTTGCAATGGAAACACTTAATCCATACTAATATATTATTATAAATGCAAGTCTGTCTGTCACTCTATCTGTCTCTCTATTACGATTTCACAGCTAAACCACAGCACCGATTTGTATGAAATTCAGAATAAAATAGTTGAAGACCTCGGATCAAACTTAGGACTTTTTCTTCGACCACATCATCACTTACCATCAGGTGAGATGGTGGTCAAACGCGAACCAATTATCAATTTAAAAAAAAATCAACCCGTAAAGGGCTGATATAGGGGATGAGAATTTGTATGAGAAATCAAACCCGCTTAACCAATTTTAATGAATTTTGATTTTTTCGTCAACTTAACGCAGGTGAAACCGTGGGAGACAGCTAGTACCGAATGTAATTATAAGAACTTAGATTACGCATTGATACAGTAGATAGATAGATATACCCCATTGTACACCATAAAAGAATCACATAAGAAGTTACCGACTAAAAAGGTGTTACAATCATTATCAAATGGGGTGGGTGGTCTAATCTTTCTTACCGTCTTAGGACCATTTTTAGGGTTGCGTAGCCAAATGGCAAAAAACGGTACCCTTATAGTTTCGACATGTCTGTCCGTCTGTCTGTCTGTCCATCCGTCTGTATGTCACAGCCATTTTATTCCGAAACTATTAAGACTATACATGTAAAACTTGGTAGGTAGATGTATTCTATGAACCGCTTTCCGATTTTAAGAGAATATTTAAAAAATATTTAAAATGAAACTGAAAATATTTTCTTTCATGAAACCTATACGTGTGTGGTATCTATAGACAGGTCTTTAAAAATGACATTAAGGTTTCTAAAATGACTTTTTCATAAAATTAATCGTTTAAAAGATATACGCTTCCAAAGTGGTAAAATGTGTGTCCGCCCCCCTCTAACTTCTATAATAATGAAGTGAAAAATCTAAAAAAAACATATGTTGTAGATCTTAATGTAAACTTTCAACCAAATATAGTTTGAACGAGATTGACTCAGCAGTTTTTGAGATACAGTATATTTTCTAAAACCGCAAATATAACTTTGTAATTCATACAAATACTATGAAAAACAAAGTTATTTGGTGTAGTTGTAAGAATTGTAAATAATCTAGTTTTAAGAAATTTGTAAGGTTTTTTGTTTTTTTTTAATACGTCATTGTGAAATAGTCGATTTTTTTCGCGATTTCAGGTTTGGTCTTGGTTCAGAATGATGAGTTCAGTGTCCTATTTTCAGGTTATGAGTTATTTATATATTTCCTAAATGCCTACTCGTAATTTTTTAGACGTTCCGCTTCAAAGTAGAGATGAGTCCGATATCATGTCACAGGTAAAAATCATCAGTATTTTAAAATCATGAAATGACAACGACAAAACCATCAATCATCATCATGCTTTTAAATCATTTCTTGAACGACCGCGAGCTGCGGATAATCGGATCGGGCGGTCTCGGGCCGCCGCCGGCGCGCGGCGGCGCCCGGGCCCGGGCGGCGCTGCGCTGCGGTGTGAATTGCGACGTTGCGAGACTTGCGAGTAAATCTATAATATCTTCTAAAATACTTATTTGATTTATATAGTGCAAAGGGCAATTTTGATCTATATTACATGGCAAAACTAACAAACGCATTTATTTAGATAACGATTAATACTGAACAGCAAAAACCAGTCTCGAAAATGACGTAATATTTTTAATTTAAATTTTGAACATAAATGTAGTTATTGCGAGTTGACCATAAGAGATAGAGACATGCTATTGAGGACTTTTCTGTAGTATTTTTGTTGATCTACTATTCTTTCGTACATGAATTTAGCGTAATCCAGTTACGCGGTGCATGCGAGTAAATCTCCCAGTAAGCGAAACATTACTACCGCGCAACCTCTTCAACAGTAATCTTTATATTTCATCCAATTTACATAAAGCCGTTATGTAAATTGTGTGTTTGTAACCTCCTCAAGAATTGCACTACCTTTTTGTAAAAACCGTATAAAAATCCGTTCAGTGCTTTTTTAGAAAATCAATTCACATTCTAATTATTAAAACTTTATTGGTAGGTAATGTTAGTGTAAAACCAATCTGTGGTACTTACGTACATTACTTTATTTTGAAGAAATGTTTATCAGTAAAAATATTTACTATACTTTAATAACACGTTTTTTATTTTATGAAGTAGTAAGTAATAAAGTCCATAATATCATACTCGTGGTCGGCAAAGCCACAGGCCACAGTATAAACATAAGTGTATATCTCGGCAGCAAGAAGTCTCCGTAAGGATGTAGGTACATTTCTCTATTATGAAATAAATACAAATTCGAGCGTAGTTACCGTATAAAAAAAAATATGAGTAACTCGCGATCGCCCGCATATATCAATGACCTTGCGCGCGTGTGCGGCGCGACGGCATGTTGCCGTGTGTTGTGTACTACACGGGAGTGTTTGTGTGCGTGCAACAGTTTCGTCCCGCTCATCACTGAGTCTATCTCTTTCTCGCACGATGTTAGGTGAAATAGCATGCGAATTAGCTACGGCACCAACGAGTTCGCGTCTCTAGCTTGTGGGCTCTTAAGGGGGCACTACCTCAGCGCTTTTCACTCTTTGAGCAAGCGAGACAGGGTGGCAGGGAAAAAACTCCAAGACACAGATAATTTAGTTTATTTCTTTTTACGGTGTAGATAATGGTAATTTAAAAAAGTAAATAACGTAAGACCTGCTTTATAGTTAGTTCAATTAATGTGCAAAGTTTGTTTATCTAATTTGAAGTTATTTTTTAATACCAGCGGCTTATTTTTCGGTTTGGAGGTAACTTTGGAATTTATTTATATCAAGAAAATTTTATGGATTCGTGTTTTTGTCAAACACAGTATGTAACATTAATCCTCAATTTTACCATATATTTATTTCAAAATTATTGCTGCAGTATTTTCGACATAACGGAGGATCATGCTAAGCCATTTGAGGTAGTATAGGCCCTTAAGTAGTGGTTTTTAATTTTACGCTTAAAAGTAAATTTTGACTCAGCCTTCTTAATGTCATGGGGGGGAGGATTTACTTGGCTAGATGAGTGTCAGATTTTGTGGCTTCCAACTACCCGTATCGAATGTCAAAGATATACAGTCAGCGTCAGAGAAAAGGAACACCCCAAAGACTTAAAGAATATCGCCCATGCAACGGCGGGCGCGTCTTGTGACTCTGGCCCCGAGCACAGCTCCTCTCCCCGCTGCAGCACCCATCTCTGCCAGAACATCCACCGATCCCACTCAAATATTATTTTTTCTAAATTTTTAATGATTATGGTATTGTTTCGGCTTCTGGTCGAACCGTATACCAATAATAACTTAACACGTTCGCTGACAGTGAGCACTTACCTTGACACCACATTACGACAGTAGAATTTTCCACGACGTACTCTTAAAAATAAGTGGCCCGTCCCTCGACGTACTGTCATAACGCACTATTTTAATTTCCCGCCTAACGACGTACTTTCAGCGAACGTGTTAACAACTTAACTTAGCCAAGGTGTGGAACTCTCTGCCGGCTTCTGTGTTCTCTGCCACATATGACCTGTCAGTTTTTTTACGTTGCATTACAAAAATTTTAAACGGTTTGATGTCATTACCAAAAGGGGTTTCTTGGGGAGTTCCTTTTTTCTGACGCTGACTGTACAAATGCCGGGACCGATGACTTAACGTGCTTTTCGAGGATCGGAGGAAACTCGATATTTTCACCCATCCACGAACTGACCTACCTCGGCATGCGTTATTATATAGCCAAGAGCTCCTCCTCCTCTAATTGCAGGCAAATAGGCGTAAAATTGACAATAAATCTCTGAGATCATCACTTAAGGCTTGCGGTACCGAGTCAGGCCACCAATTACTATGTAAGTCGTTCGCAGCTCAAGCAGTACAGCTGTGGAATGATCTACCAGTGTCAGTAAGACAAGCACAAACCCTATCGTCTTTCAAAAACTTGGTAAAGGATCTTTATCTCTCTTCTTAAATTGTTGTTATTATGTATGTCTTTGTTTCTTTTTTTATATTTATAAGTATATATATATATATATATGTTTTGGGAATATTATTTATTGTTTTTATATTTTATATAGATAAATAGTACACCGTGGACTACCCGCGTATTTATTTTCTCATATGTGTCAAATCCATCCAAAGGTTGTCTGTAAAAGAACGCTTTTAGCGATAAGACCGCCCATTGTATCACCCTTTTTAGTTGTAAAGGCCTTATTGTTTTATTATTATGATCTACAATAAAGAATATATCTATCTATCTATCTAAACAAATAAACTCTTATAAATAAACAATACTATAAAGTTTTGAACACTTAAAAAACTACTTCACATGAAGATGCGACGTCGTGTTGCGCTACGTGGTCGCTTTTATGTTCATTACACTTTCATTTAAGAAATAAGACTGTACGTAACTGAACGATATTGACGACAACAATGTCGCTAAATAGAAATTAAGAATTATTTCTACTAAAAGTCCGTATTTTAATTTTCAGAAAATCAAGGGGCCGCAACTGGAGAAAAGACGATTTTATTTTGTGGAATTGATTTTATTGTATTTGATAGTAATTAAAGTTTTCTTTAAATTTGTATTTATTGTAATATTGTATTTATTATCATGTGTAACAACTTTATAACAATATTTAAGCAAATAAATAAATCTATCTATCTATCATAGTGAAGATTTTATATGTTAACAATCGATAATAAGTATACAGTGTAAATCGAATGGACCATATAAACCTCTGAGTTTTTTACGCTGTTTCTTCACAGGGCAGTCAGCTAGGAAACTTTAAATTATATAAAATATAATTATAGTTACTTTAAATCAGACTAAATCTTTAAACTATAAAGATGGTCGTGTAAAAGTATTATTTTTAGAATATAGAATAGAATTTGTTTTAGTATTTTTTTTAATACTAGCTGACCCGACGAACTCATTACTGCCATATAAGTTTTATTTTCAATACTTTCTCACCTTCAACTTTTCCTGGGCTTTCACACATACTTATTTTAAAACAAAAATAAGCCAAATCGGTCTAGCCATTCTCAAGTTTCAGCGAGACTAACAAGCAGCATTTGTATAATTTGTATAAAATATAAAATCCATACCTTCCCTTGCAATAGACAAGAAATCAGTGCCAAATGTGACTGTGCAACGTTATCACGAGTTGCCTCTATTAAATATTTAGGTGTGACGCTGGATGACCAACTTACATGGACTCTGCATCTTAAGTTGACCAAAGCTAGAATACGAAAACTAGTGTATATTTTCAAAAACTTGCGTGCAGTTGCAAACCGTGATCTTCTTCGTCAAACTTACCGAGCTCTGTGTGAATGCATTATTCGATACTGTATCTGCGCGTGGGGTGGTGCAGCAAAAACCCATATGATTGGAGTAAAATCACACAGCGCATGGTACTTAAAGTACTTCTTTACTTACCATATCGTCATCCTACATCCTCAGTGTATGAACTGGCAGAAGTGCTATCAGTGAGAAAACTATTTGTGTATGAAATGCTACGCAGATACCACAAACGAGTGGTTCCGTACCTGCCCACATCACGAAAGCGCGTAGAGTACTGCCCTGTGCCTCGCACTAGATCAACGTTAGCAAAAAGGCAATATAGTTTTCTAGCTCCGCATATATACAATAAACTTACCAAAATCCATAAAATAAATAAATTAAATAAAATAAGTAACAACGAATTTAAAAAGGTATTAACTACGTGGCTAAAGACAATGGATTATACTGATGTAGAAAATCTCTTAAAACTATAATCACTACACATAATAAATACACGCACACCTAATATTAAAATTGCTGGGATATTAAAGTCCGTTCAGAAAGATTAGACAAATATTTACTACTTAACCGAATGTTATTAATATTGAATATAATATCTATCTATTAATAAATAATAATTCAGTGCATTACACCACATCACACCACACACCACTCATCACACCACATCGCGCGCAACTCCCACTACGCATTATCACACCACACTATAGGTACACATCAAACATACATACTGGAAATAAGATTTATAACTGCTGTAAATAATTTAAAGTGCTATTTTATTTCATTTTTTAAATACTATTTCATTTTGTTTATTATTGTTTTGTTTGTTACATTGCATAATTACCCTTAAGGTCACAGTCCACTATAGTACTACACTATAGGAGCCTTCTAATACAAGCATTGTTTGCTTAACTGGAGGCTCCAAACACGTTGAAATGTGATGTAATTTTTATTTGTCACAATAAACTATTTTGTATTTGTATTTTTGTATATTGTATTACGTTTCCACTGCTAGGTGACCACTCTGTTGCTGCTCTCGCTCTTTAAATAATATATCAGCTAAAATTGTTTGATACCTTTTCTGAATATCATTAAATAAATAAATAAAATAAAATGCTTTTATTTTCTCTACAACAATGAATTCATAGCCTGACTTGTTTTGGTGCTGCCTCACTTCTTAACTTACAAATCTGGCTAACAAATGTTGAGAAATGGTATCAACCGGTTATCAATAAAGAGTAAACGCACGTGAGTGGGTGTTTGTTAGTGTATGTATGTATGTGAGTCTATGTGTGTGAGTGGGTCTATTTGAGTGTGTACATGCGCATGTGTGTGTGTATATATATTTACTCATTTAGCTATCTTTAATCAAAATATTTTCTATTTCGTCATAACTTAAGGTGTTTAGCCATTTAACTATAGATGTTCTACATTTATATGACGGTTGGGATAGATATTTAGTTGAAAGTTTAGTTTATTGTATATGTAGGCAGATTGAGTCACATATTGACGTCTAACAAAGACAGTGTATCCCTGGAGAATGAGCTACAATGTCATTCCGTCTTCTATTTTGATCATTAAGTTATGTTTTTAAGTAGCCGGCTCTGCCCTCTTATGGGCAAGGCAAGGGAAGGCCTTTTATTTTTTTCGAGCCTACGCTTCTTCCTTTCAGTTCATAAGTACATTTGAATATTACATTTTCATAACGAAACCTTACCTAACCACCAGATACAGTAAACCAACTCAGCATTTCCATTCTAACGGTTTCCCATTAAACCCTACACAGCACCCGATTACCGTCTTATTACTCTTTAACACTACCCAAACAAACATCTCGCGTTCAAATGAGTGCAGATGTTGAACACAAGCTCGTTTACTCGATGACCCACGTTCCATTCCCGTTTAGTTAATTTGCTCAGCCGCGCGGCAATGATTCGATTCTCCGGGGAGCATTACTGCTGAAGAATCGAGCACTTCGCACTTTGTTGGTAAAAATCTTTTTTGTAAAGATTTGGCTCCACAGAAACCGTACGTGATAAGGAGTTTTGAAATGCCACTTGGAATCAAGGCCATTGGTGAATGTTACCTTAAAACCACTTTCCTTCTAAAATTTACGTTTCGGTAACCTTTCTTGAAATGTTAATTCAATAATGTTTCAAACGGTCCCAGAGCAACTAAATAGGTAATCTTATTAAAAGTTTTCTGAAATAAAAACCTGTTTTTAATTTATTGATAAAACTATGTCTGAACTTCACTAAAATCACATCACGCTGTATCCTCAGGAAATAAAATCAATGTTTTACGTTAAAAGGGTTTGCAGGACGCCATAAAGGGCTTACATACAGCGCGCGTATTTGTACAAACGCACGCAGAACTGATAGCATATGCAAACCGACCAAATTTTGCCTCGGGTAACACAAATTCATTCCGACGCGCACACCAAATGAATCCAGCTGCAATAAACGTCGCAGTCGCGCACCAAATCCGACAGTTCCAACATTTCCGAAATTCCTCCAAACGCCCGCACCATAATCTCAGTTAATCCTGACGAATAAATAAAAGGTAAGATTGATTGGGCCGAACAATAGATATAACACTAAGGACTGGATGTAACGCAAACAGAAATCAGTCCGTTTCATCTTGTTGGAGTATATTCTCAGGTGGAAATTGGTCTATAAACAAACCACAATAGCTGTGAGCGCCGACCCGCATACTAATACATGGAGGGGCTCTAATGCTGAGACGAGTTATGATTTTGGACGCTTGATCTATGCTAATATGAGAGGGCAAAAACCGTAAACATAGCTGTTTTTTGAAAACAATATCGGTGGAAAGTTATTTTAGTGGCGGGCTTGCTGAACAAACAATTTTGGTTGGCTTTAGTTAAGTTAGTTTTTAGAATAAGCTAGGAGGTAAAAAGTAGTTATTTAGGTTTAATAAGCGTAAACTAGCTTAGTTATACTGGAAGTTCTGAGAATATTGTTTGCTTACTTTTTGTATACCTATTCAAAACAAAGCATTTAATAATATACTTTCCGTTCTTAAAAATAATAATCTAAAATGCGATAAAAAAGCAATAAATAATTCAACAATGTAATGGTGTAACAATGGAGCAAGAACTCGAGGCACGGCACGATGGGATCCTGCAACGCCACAAAATCTGGAAACCCGTGGAGTTTTGATTCAATTATATTGTTTCCTATAAAGATTGAACCAACCTCCTGCGGCAGATTCAAACAAATTCATATACTTTATTTATATTTTTAAGTGAAAACCAATGTTTCTGTTAAATGTTGATATAACTTTTCTGATAGAATAGATAGAAATAGAAATGTGCATTATTTTTATTGATTTGCTCACATTTGACCACCATCTCACCTGAAGGTAAGTGATGATGAGGTCGAAGATGGAGCATGCTTACCTAGAAGTAACCTATTCACTCTTGACATAAAGACCCCAGGTTATAGCTTCAAGGTTATAAGTCTGTGATTTCAAGATAACTGTGTTTTAACATACTAAAACAAAAACAAACTTATTTTAAAATGTTATGAGTCTTTCTGTTTGCCGTCGCTAATCTATGGAACGTCTGAACTGCTTTTAATGAGACTTTCATAAGAAGCTAGATGAAGTTATAGGACAACATATAAGCTACTTTTCACATCTAGATAACAATACGAATAAACTTTATTAAAACAAATAATATTGTAAAATATGAGTCTTCTGTTTGATGTACAATAAAGTCAAAGGCAAAGTTCTTTATTGTGAGACAGTGATTAGTTGATTACAGATATGTTATTAATTGTTTCAAGTATATATCTATCTGTCTATCTAACATCGGGTTTTCTAGACATTTTATTGAAAGACTAGGTTCCCTACGATACAACTGCAAACGTTTTATTTGGAGTCAAGCCCCGTGATACGTAGTTGATTGATGATGTTTAGAGAGCACACACCGAGCAGGCTAATGTTTCTACAAACACTGGCCGATAGTTTTTACAGCACACTGTTCATAGAAACGAGAACTTTATTAAATAACACGAGATTAGATGTATAAATTTGATTGCTACGTAGAATGTGGGTGATTGATGTTGAACGCGTCAGTAAACCGTGTTGGATAAAGAAAAACCATTTGTTTTTGTTTTGTTTATTAAATTTGTAATCGATCTTTAAGATTAAGTAGACAGATCCAGTCTCTCCGTGAGGACATGGTTGGGCGCTTGAACTTGTCCTTGAAGGCTGTCTCCGAATGGGGTGATGCCAACTTGGTCAAGCTTAATGCAGCTAAGACCCAGGCGTGTCTCTTTTCCGAACAAAGGAGCCAATTCAAACCGGCTCCTACTTTCCGTGGTCTAACCGTGCCGATAACCGATCGTATTAAGCTTCTTGGGATAACACTAACTTCTACCCTCAATTTTGATCCGTTCATCGAGGCTAAGGCTTAATAAGCATAAAAAAGTTGGAAGTTTTGGCAAAGGTGAGACGGTGCTTCATACCGGAACAGCTGCTCAATCTGTATCAAATCCAGGTTCGGTCATGTATGGAGTACTGCTCTCATCTTTGGGATGGATCTGCCAAATACCAACTGGACGCGCTTGAGTCTATTGAGAAGCGGGCCAAGAGACTCATTGGTAACGATGCACTGGTCGAGTCAAAGCTCCAGAGCCTTGAACATCGACGACGAGTTGCAAGTCTATCGGTTTTCTATTGGTTACATTTCGGAGAGTGTGCGATGGATTTACACAATCTAATTTCGCCAAGCCCGTTCCATCATCGGGCTACAATACAAACGGCGAAGCGCCATCGTTACATGGTGGACATCCCACCCATACGCACAAAGCATTTTGGGAATACTTTCATTGTGCGTATAGCTAAGGAGTGGAATTCTCTGCCGGAGTCTGTGTTTACCGATAGCTATAACCTAGGGGTCTTTCAGTCAAGAGTGAATAGGTAACTTCTAGGCAAGCGTGCTCCATCTTCGACCACATCATCACTTATCATCAGGTGAGATGGTGGTCAAACGCGAACCTAGCAAAAAAGCAATACTTGCCGAGGTCAGGTAGATGTGTAACATATCAAGATTCTTCGATGTCTAGGAAAGCATTTTAAGCCGTTGATTCTGGCCGTCATTTGTGTCTTTGACAGTCGTTACTGGTAGACAGAAGCCAGGAAATCTTACACCAGACTTGTCAAGGAGTATCGTGTTACCCAGTTACTGGGTTGTGGAGGTCTGATAGGCAGTCGCTCCATGTAAAACACTACTTAGATGCATCCTCTTAGACTTGAAACCGACTCCGACATAGGTAGGTATAGGCCAAGCAGATGATGAAACTCTTAGGCTGGAAACAGTGCTTGACCGACGGTCGGCGCTGACTGTCAGTCGGCGTAGCTATATCTATGCAAGCCTATGAATGCACACTCAGCTACGCTGACAGTACGCGCGTGATTCGGTCCGCGCGTACGGTCGGTCGAGCCGTCGGTCGCGCGTACGTCGGCGTACGTCGGTCGACCGACGAGCTATGAGATTGTATGGATGCATCCAATGCTTCGCTGACGGAGCGACCGACCGTACGTCGTTTTGTGAACTATACACACGTGTCGCAGTTCGCCGTTGGCGTAGCACTGAATGCATTTTCACAACCGATTGAACCGACGGTCAGCGCTGACGGTCAAGACGTACGGTCAGTGCTGACCGTCGGTTGAACACTGTTTCCAGCCTTATAAACGATAACTTTCCTGTATAAGATAATTTTTAATTACATTAGTAAAACGTGCAATGACAATACTTAATGAGAAGATGTGAGTGATTTTTTTATAGTTAATAGGCTTGCATTTGCATTTTTAAAGACCTTTCTATATAAAACGTGTAACAGAAAGGGTATATACATACCAAGGGCACGGCTTCGATGATATCAAACGATATTGGAAGGTTTTCAACTCAAAATAAAATACTCTAAAAATTGATACCAAATTTTCGGTTTCGTAAGCTTCTTAAATTGAAATCATAACAATCGTGTCACCGCACTACGTAGGTCAATAACTTTCCACGTTACTTGCAAATATCACGATAAATCTCTTCCGTAATTCTGTGCGTCTAGTACTGTAGTGGCCTAGCGTAAAGGCGGTGTTGCGGGTTGTGGAGATAGGATTAAATAATTAATAGTTTAAATATCACTAGAAAAACACGCTTTTATAAATGCACGTAAAAACAAAAATTTGTTCGCGCTTTTTCTTTTCTTTTTGTAGTCGCCGTTTTCTTTTTGTTGCTGTTTCTTTTTTGTTGTTTTTGCCATATTATTCCCACGCGTAGTGAACAATTAAACGGTCGATCACCCTAGAGGATTTGAAAGTGACATCTATAAAAAAATATGGATTACGCGGTAATTCAAAAAAGTTAAGAAAACCGATAACGGATTTTCTTTAGGTGTGTTATAAACTTGAAACCTGATCGTGTTCAAAGTCCATTACGTGGCTTTTCTCACAAGTGCAAACACGACTTTGATACGGTATTCCATCATGGAATGCCAGTGCCTATCTTCCGGCTTCGTCATCAGATCTTAAAACCTAATCGTGGTCAAAGTTTATTACGTGGCTTTTCTCACAAGTGCAAACATGACTATGATACGGTATTCCATCATAGAATGCCAGTGCCTATCTTCCAGCTTCATCATCAGACCTTGAAACCTAATTGTGGTCAAAGTTCATTACAAGACTTTTCTAAGAAATCCAAAACAGCTATGATACGATTTTCCATCATGAAGTTCTAGTTCGTATCTTCCGGCTCCATCATCAGATCAGTTCAACAGTACCATATTATTGTATTGTCATCAGAACTATATACAGCTGCCAATTTTTATTACGCTACGACCCTTGGAAGATGGTTAAATTAGTTACCTTAGAATTCATTACGTAGTTAGTTACATACAGGTCGACCTAATAAAAGTGTGTTAAAAACCCTTCCAATATCGTTTGATATCACCCAAAGAAGCCGTGCCCTTGGTACCCTACCATTACACGTTGTATACACACACACACACATAGGTTTCATGAAAAAAATGTTTTCAGTTTCAGTTCCATGTAGAATCGAATCGAAGCGTCAATAGCTTAATGGATAAAGTATCGGACTTGTGATCGAGAGGTCATGAGTTCGAACCCCGCACATTACACTATTACCGTGAAGCCACTCCAAACACAAGCATATTTAGCTTAGTTGGAGGGGTTAACAAGATTGCTAGTAATCTTTAAAAAAAAAATATGGTGGGGCTCCCCATACATTTTTAAAAACCCTTTATTTTAAATACTAGCTTCTACCCGCGACTTCGTACGCGTGGGAAGGTTTTCCCGCGCAAATCCTGATCCCGTGGGAATTTCGGGATAAAAAGTAGCCCATGTGTTATTCCAGGCTGCCAACTATATACTTACCAAATTTCGTTCAGATCCATTCAGTAGTTTTTGTGTGAAAGAGTAACAAACATCCATCCATCCTCACAAACTTTCGCATTTATAATGTTAGTAGGAAGGAAGTAGGATATATTTTATTTTTCTTAAAATCAGAAAGCGGCTTACAGAATACCTACCAAAAATGGCTGTGATATACGGACGAACGGACAGATAGACAGACAGACATGACCAAACTATAAGGGTTCCGTTTTTTTGCCATTCGGCGCTACGGAACCCTAAAAAATGGGTTTATCTCCAACTCTGTGACGCATGTTAATATACATAAATGACCAACAGTAAATTTCTCCATTGATTTAAATATGCTACTGATGTAAGACCATAGATGAGTACTAAAGACTAAACTACTATTAATTATAAAAGTAATTACCCATCCAGTCAAAGTTACGTGTATTGAGCTTTACTGTATCTCCCGCCTACGACGAACGTATTTACTAATACGCAATTGATGGATGGTGTTTGTTTGACCTCGGACACGGCGGCCGTTGCTAAGGGCAGCTAGACACAAGGTTGAATCTACCCTCATTTGTATTGACTTATATTTTTGCGCATTTAGAAAATGACTACATTTCCTGTAAGGTGGCTATTTATACCTATTATTATTTCTTTCGACCTCGACATAATTTGGAAAACCAAATTAGGCCAGCTTCCAGTCTGAACTGAGCTGCAGCAGCTGAGTATTATACGGGTTGCAGATCAAGAGCTAAGCTAAGTTAGTTTAGATTAGCTAGCGTTAAGCTAGCTATGCGATTACCTGACGCAGTTTTCCATGCTTGTGTGCAGACCGCAAACTATGTGAACTAAGCTATGTGAGCTAACTAAAATATGCGAAGCTAAGTTAGTTGTGTATGCCGATGCGCAGCTACACGAGCTAAGCTAAGCCCCTCCCGCCTTCCCCGCACGCCCTTCGCACATCCTTCGCTAGTGCTGTACTTTGTCCAGTTCACTTTGTCAGCTGTGTCCTTTTTGTACGCATGGTCGTTTTGTAGCGAATATGTAGCTATTTATTGAAATTTTTAAACTGAAAGTAAATCATAAAACTGAACTCTTGTAACACGATAGTATAACTGAAAATCTTCATCATTTAACTCGTAAAATAAAGTTCTAAACTCTCCACTTGTGTGCTGAGATTGAATGTGTTGACATATCCAAGATCTGGAATATCTTTTTCTTAAACAGTATTAATCTTCTTTTTCTATGTGTAACGTATTCATCGTCAGAACTTTTCTCATCGATTATATTCATGGCGAGCGTCGTCTGTCTAATTGAACTTCGCAACACTGACTAAGCATTGGCTTAGCTCTTGGTGTGCACGCCATTTATTTCTAGCTTAGCTTAGCCTAGCTTGCTTGGTTTAGTTTTCGGTCTGCAACCGGGTTTAATAGTGTTTTAATGGAGATGAATGCCTATCTGTCTTTCACAACCCAGTAACTGGGTGATACCGGTATCAGATTTGTTTGCCTTCTGACCAACAACAACGACTGTCAAAAATGTACAAATGCCAACCGGGGTTTAAAGTAGATTGTAGTACAAGGATCTCACTTTTATTTAATTAAGACTAATACTTTTGTTTATTATTTTTTTTATTTATTTATTTTATCCAATACACATTACACAATAAATAAATAAAAAGTTTTGCCATACACGAAAGCCTGTTAGGGCTTATCTGTGTGCTGGCGAGACGTAATTAGTTAGTTAGTTTACTTTACAGTGAAAAGGAATACTAAATACAATTAACTATTTTTTATGTAAAAGCGTTTGTATCTGTACTTACAACTTTTCGTATTTGATAGGTACCTATAGCGTTTGCAATTCCTCTAGGAGTTTGTTAATATAGTAAGGTACTAAGAAAGAAAGAAAGAAAGAAAGAAAGAAAGAAAATTGCGTCTATTGGCACAAAGAAAACACATTATAGACAACATTAAAAATAAAAATAAAACATTTCTGCCAAAAGGGCCTCAGCTCAGCATAATGTCAGGTGGCAATCCTAAATATTACCGCCTAACGCTGATTTTCAGCCGCAGCCCACGGATGCCACACGCTCGAACGTGCAATACACACGCGTAAACATTTCAGTTAACACCGCTTGAACGATAAAAAATTGAATTACGCGTTAATAATATGCATACATATTAATATCAATATAATCAATAAATTGAAATTAAATTAAATCGGAATATTACTACATACTCCGAAACCCTAGTCCCATAAACATTTTTGTGTTTTGGTACGATATATTTATTACTAATCACTATGTTTCTTAGGAAATTCTACTTAATTAATTATTAGTGTCCTAACCGATTTAGCTACGGCGGTGAGTCACAGATAAGCTATCTGTGCAGGTATAGGTAGGTAAACTCACTATTCCTTTACTCTCATTATCTGATGGGATGGCAATCCGACACGACTGGAGAGAGATTAGGCCCAAGACTACTTTCTGCGGTACGGGGTATCACACCGTCATCGTCCAAACTCCGGGCAAAATTGAGACATTTCGAATAGGAAAACCTTCTGATAGAAAAGACTTTTTGCTTGACAAGACTAATTATGCACTGTGATAAATTATTAAATTTTATTCTATTCAACCTCAGTGTTAACCGTGTGGCAGTGATTCGCATATTCATCGATTTTTAGGTTAACCGATTAGGAATACTAACATAGGGTTAAGATGAGTTATGGTACTAGGAAATAAATATACCTATATTATTATATAAGTTTTTATGCTAACATGGTCACTAACAATATCATTAGAACTTAAAACGGAATATTTACGATGTGCATTTAATTTTTGGCGCTTACAACAGTGCCGAAATATCGGAAACGCGAATCAATAAATACTCATTGTTAATATCACGTTTTATGTTCTAATGATACTGTGTATATATTGTTTCGAGTTTCCGATATTTGACTTTATTTCCTGGTAGCAGTATCGATCACAAAAAAACGAACGAGACAGAGGATAGACCGATTCGTCTGCTCATAAACATCCCTTGCAATTACTTCAGTTCATCCGTGATCATGGCGCTTGCAACAGTGCCGAAATATCGGAAACTCGAAACATTAAATACACATGGTAAATATTATTATATGCCCAAATGTTATAATTAATGCGCCTCTGATAGATGATGTGAGTCTTGCTTTGAACTGCTAATGTTTACCAAACGTTAGGATCCTTCAGACGGATTCAATATTCTGTTATTGTGATTTATGATAATGCGAGGGCTTGTGAGGGCTTGTGAGGTTCGCGAGAGGGACCAATTGTAGGTAGCTTTCTACTGAAGCACCTACATCAGTAGTATTTTATTTCTTTTTCCTTTTTCTAAATGTATTCTTTTTATTATGTTAGTACTGTATAATTTTATCTTTAACGTAGAACTTTCCGCGGAACGTGTTCGACATAGTACATGTAAATTTATTAGAAGGGAAATATACTATATTTTCTCAATAAAAAAGAAAATATTTTCATCTTGTTAATATTTTATCAAAAGATATGACCGTTTATGTTACATATTTTCTAATAAAAATACCTAATAGCGCTTTTTGTCCCACCAGAGAATTGAACCCAAGGCCTCATAGTCATCGGGCCAAGTCGTACCAAGCGCTTTTCCTCAATATTCATTGTCCGCACAGCCATGGTGTGGAATTCTCTGCCGGCTTCCGTCTTCCCAGCCACATAATTACTCGTCAGCCTTTAAAGCAAGAGCGAACAGGCATCTTTTGGGCTCGCTCGTTCGATCGTAGACCTCATCTTACACTTACCATCAGGTGTGATCGAGGTCAACAGCGGGCTCTTTGGTAATAAAAAAAATATATAATTAAGGTTTCACACAAAATATTATAAAAATAAAACTAAAAGAAATAAGTTAGGTACACATCAGTGGTCAACAAAGCATCATGAGGGAGACTGTATTCAATCAGAGCTATCCGGAATTACTTAGCAATCTAAGTTGCCTGACCGTATTTGCCTGAAACTTTATATTCACTTAAGTGGAGAGTGTAAATTGGCTAACTTAGGGTAAGATACCCGTTGGTCATTTAGAAGCCACAGACATATTGGAACCGAAGTGAACAGCTGGGTCTGTCGGTAGGACTCAATGGCTGAATTAATGTTAAGTTTATAGATTAAAATCGAAGTACTTTCTTCTTTTTAGTACACTTTTCTCCACTCTTGCGAGAATTTATTTATTTAAACTTTATGTACAATGGTGTTACATGGGCCAACTTAATGCGGTAAGGCATTCTCTACCAGTCCAGGTTTGGATTAAAAAAAAACATATTGTGGTAGGTGTACGAGAAAATCCAATGAAATAATATATTTAGTACTAATAAATATTTAAAGGAAAAGTCATGCTAGATCCGTTAAGGGCGTGGAGTACCCATCATTTCTGACTTATTTCACTATGAAACACTCTACCCTAAACTTAACCCTTTTCGAGATATTCGACTTTTAATTTTTTATTAAAAATTGCTGATTTTTAAGCTACTTAATTTAATTTTGTTTACTTTGTGTGTCTTATTATTATTATATTTTTACATGTTTAATAAGATGCTTTAGGACGTCAATCATTAAAATAGTGCATAAGTTAATTGAATAGGCCGTAGTAGACAAGTGAAAGAAAAGAAATTTAAAAAAATATTAGAAAGTTTATTTTTCTCTAAGGACATCTAAAAAAATATTATGACAGTTGTTCGGCAGATGTGTTTTAAAATATCTACGTTTCATCAGCTATCTAACGAGACATAACAATCTAGGGTTTTATTTAAATGCATTGAAAAAAACTTAGCTTCATAGGCGACAGTGGAGAAGAAAATTAATACTTAGCCCTAAAAAGTAAAATAAATCAATAGGTAAGCATGAAATGTCATTTATTAAATCAGGTTTTCACACAACTTTTTCTTACTCTACAGTTCATGTTCAACATGGCCACCTCTGTTTCTAATACACTGTCGCATCCTTCTACGGAGGCCAGTCTTCACTACACCAGTGGTCAACATTGTCCTCATTTGATTTGCTGCATCCATAATCCTTTCTCTTAATTCTTCCACAGATGAAACTGGATTTGGCTCGCTGTAGACAAGACTTTTCATGCGCCCCCATACATGAAAATCCATGGGGGTTAGGTCCGGACTTCTTGCTGGCCATGGCAACGGCCCACCTCGTCCTATCCATTTGTTTGGATAATTTGTGTCCAGCCAGTCTCTGACACTTCTCCTGAAATGGACAGGGCAGCCATCATGTTGGAACCACATGTCCCTGATCAAGTTGAGTCGCAGATCATCCAGCAAATTACTCAAGTCTCCTCTCAAAAAGTTTTCGTACGTTTCCCCATTTAGATTGTCCGGGAGAAAGTAAGGTCCAATCAAAAGATTGGAGATAATGCCCATCCACACATTTAAGCTGAATCTTCGTTAGGACCCCTTCACTCTTTTCTTATTGGGATTCCTTAGTTCTTTGGGGCCCAGTAATGGGCATTGTGATAGTTAGTTATGCCATCTTTATCAAATTTGGATTCATCTGTCCACAAGATATTTCTTAGAAAATCTGGGTCTTCTACGTCAGCATTTAGCATAAATCTGCAGAAATCCACCTTCTCGCGGGGTCTCCTTCTTCAATAGTGTGTGCCGGCGTGTAATGGTACGGGTAAAGTCCAGCAGTATGCACTGTAGACCACACTCTCCATTGCGAAATTCCCAGATCACGGGCAACAATATTGCACTAGAAAACGTTGCACTATCTCATTGTCCTCTTCTTCGTCGTCCACAATTCGTGGTCTTCCCATGTCTGTATTTCATCTCAAAACAGAGCCAGTTTTTCGAAGTGTTCGATAAACTCTGTCATAAACGGCCACATCCAGCACTCGATGACCGGGGAATCGAGTCATGTATTCGTTGCGAGCTTGCGCAGACACACAATCGCAGTATCCGTAACAAATAAGCATATCAGCATATTCCTCAGGTATGTATTTATTTATGCAAGGACGTCATCTTCAACACTTCCGTATCACAAGTACAAATCAGAGTCCGGTTAACAAGCACAGTAGTCACAAATCAGAAGAAATAGTCCAGAATCACAGCCAAGTCGAGAAAAAGAGCAAAACGATATCACATCTACTATGTACAAAGCACAAAAGCAGACTGATAACTAAAACAATATCCCGTGTTGTATTCCCAGCCCTAACCTTTTCTTTCATTCGCACCTACATAAATCGTCACTTGTCTCGCTCGCACGGTGCGTCTTATCTTGAAGGACAATAGGCGCGGGACCGTTAGAACTGGACTACCTGGAGCGTCCGAACTACTTTTTTTTTCCACGAAATGTAATACAAATCCTAGATTGTTACACCTCGTTAGATAGCTGATGAAACGTTAATATTTAAAAACACATCTGCCGAACAACTGCCTTAATATTTTTTTTAGATATCCCTTAGAGAAAAATAAACTTTCTAATATTTTTTAAAATTTCTTAACTTTCACTTGTCTACTACGGCCTATTCAATTAACTTATGCACTATTTTAATGATTGACGTCCTAAAACATCTTATTACACATGTAAAAATGCAATAATAATAATAATAAGACACACAAAATAAACAAAATTAAATTTAGTTGCCTAAAAATTGGCAATTTTCAATAAAAAAATTAAAAGTCAAATATCTCGAAAATGGTTAAGTTTAGGGTAGGGTGTTTCATAGTGAAATAAGTCAGAAATGATGGGTACTCCACGCCCTTAATGGATCTAGCACGACTTTTCCTTTAACCCTGTATAATACTCATAAAAAAAAAATTTTTTGCAAAAAATAGAACCGACTTCCATATCAAAACACTACAAAGCCAAAAATAACTTTAATTTCGGAAGTCGGTGTTATTGGTTTTGGATTTTCCTTTTTATTCACACCGCCTTCCGAAATTAAAGTTATTTTTGGCTTTGTAGTGTTTTGATATGGAAGTCGGTTCTATTTATTGCAAAAAAATTTTTTTTCACGCTTTTTAGTGGGTTGGTTTGTAATTTATCTAGTTACAAAAGCCATAATGTCAACAACTTATCACCTTTTACAAAATATTGCTTTTCCCTGTGCATAGCCGTTAATTTTTGAGGAGTTCTCCTGGTATTTGACCATCAGCTCTACATCACCATATTGTGACGATCATAAAGTGTTTAACATCCGTTCTCAAGTAATCGAATCGCAATCCACGAAATACATATTATTGAGGAGTTTCAGTGGCCATCTGTGGTCTTCATCATTAATTCAACTTCCCCAAATGGTACTTTTCGGAAGCAACTGCTCAAGGTACTATAAGAAATACCCGAAACGCTATAGGTGTGCCTATAATATTTGAAGAATTCCCTCGATTTCTCCAGGATTTCATCATCAGATCCTGATTTCGTAACAATGGGACGAACTAGAAAGTATACCCATTCAAACGCAAAAAGAATTTTTCAAATCAGTCCAGCCGTCTCCGAGTTATGAGGTAACATACATAAAAAAAAAAAGTTCAAGACGAATTGTAAACCTCCTTTTTTTCAAGTCGGTTAAATACATATATAATTATGCTAAACTAATAAATACGGTGCTTTATAATAATCTTTCTGATTAAGAGAATTCATAATAATTATGAGGAAGACCAAACTAAGAATAACAGCCCCCTACCTCAGCGCTTTTCACTCTTTGAGCAAGCGAGACAGGGTGGCAGGGAAAAAACTCCAAGACACAGATAATTTAGTTTATTTCTTTTTACGGTGTAGATAATGGTAATTTAAAAAAGTAAATAACGTAAGACCTGCTTTATAGTTAGTTCAATTAATGTGCAAAGTTTGTTTATCTAATTTGAAGTTATTTTTTAATACCAGCGGCTTATTTTTCGGTTTGGAGGTAACTTTGGGATTTATTTATATCAAGAAAATTTTATGGATTCGTGTTTTTGTCAAACACAGTATGTAACATTAATCCTCAATTTTACCATATATTTATTTCAAAATTATTGCTGCAGTATTTTCGACATAACGGAGGATCATGCTAAGCCATTTGAGGTAGTATAGGCCCTTAAGTAGTGGTTTTTAATTTTACGCTTAAAAGTAAATTTTGACTCAGCCTTCTTAATGTCATGGGGGGGAGGATTTACTTGGCTAGATGAGTGTCAGATTTTGTGGCTTCCAACTACCCGTATCGAATGTCAAAGATATACAGTCAGCGTCAGAGAAAAGGAACACCCCAAAGACTTAAAGAATATCGCCCATGCAACGGCGGGCGCGTCTTGTGACTCTGGCCCCGAGCACAGCTCCTCTCCCCGCTGCAGCACCCATCTCTGCCAGAACATCCACCGATCCCACTCAAATATTATTTTTTCTAAATTTTTAATGATTATGGTATTGTTTCGGCTTCTGGTCGAACCGTATACCAATAATAACTTAACACGTTCGCTGACAGTGAGCACTTACCTTGACACCACATTACGACAGTAGAATTTTCCACGACGTACTCTTAAAAATAAGTGGCCCGTCCCTCGACGTACTGTCATAACGCACTATTTTAATTTCCCGCCTAACGACGTACTGTCAGCGAACGTGTTAACAACTTAACTTAGCCAAGGTGTGGAACTCTCTGCCGGCTTCTGTGTTCTCTGCCACATATGACCTGTCAGTTTTTTTACGTTGCATTACAAAAATTTTAAACGGTTTGATGTCATTACCAAAAGGGGTTTCTTGGGGAGTTCCTTTTTTCTGACGCTGACTGTACAAATGCCGGGACCGATGACTTAACGTGCTTTTCGAGGATCGGAGGAAACTCGATATTTTCACCCATCCACGAACTGACCTACCTCGGCATGCGTTATTATATAGCCAAGAGCTCCTCCTCCTCTAATTGCAGGCAAATAGGCGTAAAATTGACAATAAATCTCTGAGATCATCACTTAAGGCTTGCGGTACCGAGTCAGGCCACCAATTACTATGTAAGTCGTTCGCAGCTCAAGCAGTACAGCTGTGGAATGATCTACCAGTGTCAGTAAGACAAGCACAAACCCTATCGTCTTTCAAAAACTTGGTAAAGGATCTTTATCTCTCTTCTTAAATTGTTGTTATTATGTATGTCTTTGTTTCTTTTTTTATATTTATAAGTATATATATATATATATATGTTTTGGGAATATTATTTATTGTTTTTATATTTTATATAGATAAATAGTACACCGTGGACTACCCGCGTATTTATTTTCTCATATGTGTCAAATCCATCCAAAGGTTGTCTGTAAAAGAACGCTTTTAGCGATAAGACCGCCCATTGTATCACCCTTTTTAGTTGTAAAGGCCTTATTGTTTTATTATTATGATCTACAATAAAGAATATATCTATCTATCTATCTAAACAAATAAACTCTTATAAATAAACAATACTATAAAGTTTTGAACACTTAAAAAACTACTTCACATGAAGATGCGACGTCGTGTTGCGCTACGTGGTCGCTTTTATGTTCATTACACTTTCATTTAAGAAATAAGACTGTACGTAACTGAACGATATTGACGACAACAATGTCGCTAAATAGAAATTAAGAATTATTTCTACTAAAAGTCCGTATTTTAATTTTCAGAAAATCAAGGGGCCGCAACTGGAGAAAAGACGATTTTATTTTGTGGAATTGATTTTATTGTATTTGATAGTAATTAAAGTTTTCTTTAAATTTGTATTTATTGTAATATTGTATTTATTATCATGTGTAACAACTTTATAACAATATTTAAGCAAATAAATAAATCTATCTATCTATCATAGTGAAGATTTTATATGTTAACAATCGATAATAAGTATACAGTGTAAATCGAATGGACCATATAAACCTCTGAGTTTTTTACGCTGTTTCTTCACAGGGCAGTCAGCTAGGAAACTTTAAATTATATAAAATATAATTATAGTTACTTTAAATCAGACTAAATCTTTAAACTATAAAGATGGTCGTGTAAAAGTATTATTTTTAGAATATAGAATAGAATTTGTTTTAGTATTTTTTTTAATACTAGCTGACCCGACGAACTCATTACTGCCATATAAGTTTTATTTTCAATACTTTCTCACCTTCAACTTTTCCTGGGCTTTCACACATACTTATTTTAAAACAAAAATAAGCCAAATCGGTCTAGCCATTCTCAAGTTTCAGCGAGACTAACAAGCAGCATTTGTATAATTTGTATAAAATATAAAATCCATACCTTCCCTTGCAATAGACAAGAAATCAGTGCCAAATGTGACTGTGCAACGTTATCACGAGTTGCCTCTATTAAATATTTAGGTGTGACGCTGGATGACCAACTTACATGGACTCTGCATCTTAAGTTGACCAAAGCTAGAATACGAAAACTAGTGTATATTTTCAAAAACTTGCGTGCAGTTGCAAACCGTGATCTTCTTCGTCAAACTTACCGAGCTCTGTGTGAATGCATTATTCGATACTGTATCTGCGCGTGGGGTGGTGCAGCAAAAACCCATATGATTGGAGTAAAATCACACAGCGCATGGTACTTAAAGTACTTCTTTACTTACCATATCGTCATCCTACATCCTCAGTGTATGAACTGGCAGAAGTGCTATCAGTGAGAAAACTATTTGTGTATGAAATGCTACGCAGATACCACAAGCGAGTGGTTCCGTACCTGCCCACATCACGAAAGCGCGTAGAGTACTGCCCTGTGCCTCGCACTAGATCAACGTTAGCAAAAAGGCAATATAGTTTTCTAGCTCCGCATATATACAATAAACTTACCAAAATCCATAAAATAAATAAATTAAATAAAATAAGTAACAACGAATTTAAAAAGGTATTAACTACGTGGCTAAAGACAATGGATTATACTGATGTAGAAAATCTCTTAAAACTATAATCACTACACATAATAAATACACGCACACCTAATATTAAAATTGCTGGGATATTAAAGTCCGTTCAGAAAGATTAGACAAATATTTACTACTTAACCGAATGTTATTAATATTGAATATAATATCTATCTATTAATAAATAATAATTCAGTGCATTACACCACATCACACCACACACCACTCATCACACCACATCGCGCGCAACTCCCACTACGCATTATCACACCACACTATAGGTACACATCAAACATACATACTGGAAATAAGATTTATAACTGCTGTAAATAATTTAAAGTGCTATTTTATTTCATTTTTTAAATACTATTTCATTTTGTTTATTATTGTTTTGTTTGTTACATTGCATAATTACCCTTAAGGTCACAGTCCACTATAGTACTACACTATAGGAGCCTTCTAATACAAGCATTGTTTGCTTAACTGGAGGCTCCAAACACGTTGAAATGTGATGTAATTTTTATTTGTCACAATAAACTATTTTGTATTTGTATTTTTGTATATTGTATTACGTTTCCACTGCTAGGTGACCACTCTGTTGCTGCTCTCGCTCTTTAAATAATATATCAGCTAAAATTGTTTGATACCTTTTCTGAATATCATTAAATAAATAAATAAAATAAAATGCTTTTATTTTCTCTACAACAATGAATTCATAGCCTGACTTGTTTTGGTGCTGCCTCACTTCTTAACTTACAAATCTGGCTAACAAATGTTGAGAAATGGTATCAACCGGTTATCAATAAAGAGTAAACGCACGTGAGTGGGTGTTTGTTAGTGTATGTATGTATGTGAGTCTATGTGTGTGAGTGGGTCTATTTGAGTGTGTACATGCGCATGTGTGTGTGTATATATATTTACTCATTTAGCTATCTTTAATCAAAATATTTTCTATTTCGTCATAACTTAAGGTGTTTAGCCATTTAACTATAGATGTTCTACATTTATATGACGGTTGGGATAGATATTTAGTTGAAAGTTTAGTTTATTGTATATGTAGGCAGATTGAGTCACATATTGACGTCTAACAAAGACAGTGTATCCCTGGAGAATGAGCTACAATGTCATTCCGTCTTCTATTTTGATCATTAAGTTATGTTTTTAAGTAGCCGGCTCTGCCCTCTTATGGGCAAGGCAAGGGAAGGCCTTTTATTTTTTTCGAGCCTACGCTTCTTCCTTTCAGTTCATAAGTACATTTGAATATTACATTTTCATAACGAAACCTTACCTAACCACCAGATACAGTAAACCAACTCAGCATTTCCATTCTAACGGTTTCCCATTAAACCCTACACAGCACCCGATTACCGTCTTATTACTCTTTAACACTACCCAAACAAACATCTCGCGTTCAAATGAGTGCAGATGTTGAACACAAGCTCGTTTACTCGATGACCCACGTTCCATTCCCGTTTAGTTAATTTGCTCAGCCGCGCGGCAATGATTCGATTCTCCGGGGAGCATTACTGCTGAAGAATCGAGCACTTCGCACTTTGTTGGTAAAAATCTTTTTTGTAAAGATTTGGCTCCACAGAAACCGTACGTGATAAGGAGTTTTGAAATGCCACTTGGAATCAAGGCCATTGGTGAATGTTACCTTAAAACCACTTTCCTTCTAAAATTTACGTTTCGGTAACCTTTCTTGAAATGTTAATTCAATAATGTTTCAAACGGTCCCAGAGCAACTAAATAGGTAATCTTATTAACCCTTCGAATCACGGCAGGCCGCCGGCGGCCAGCTTAAGTTGACCTCTAAAATTATTTTTCCTTTTTTCGATTTTAGAGGTCAACTTAAGCTGGTTTTTGTGGCCGCCGGCGGCCTTCCGTGATTCGAAGAGTTAAAAGTTTTCTGAAATAAAAACCTGTTTTTAATTTATTGATAAAACTATGTCTGAACTTCACTAAAATCACATCACGCTGTATCCTCAGGAAATAAAATCAATGTTTTACGTTAAAAGGGTTTGCAGGACGCCATAAAGGGCTTACATACAGCGCGCGTATTTGTACAAACGCACGCAGAACTGATAGCATATGCAAACCGACCAAATTTTGCCTCGGGTAACACAAATTCATTCCGACGCGCACACCAAATGAATCCAGCTGCAATAAACGTCGCAGTCGCGCACCAAATCCGACAGTTCCAACATTTCCGAAATTCCTCCAAACGCCCGCACCATAATCTCAGTTAATCCTGACGAATAAATAAAAGGTAAGATTGATTGGGCCGAACAATAGATATAACACTAAGGACTGGATGTAACGCAAACAGAAATCAGTCCGTTTCATCTTGTTGGAGTATATTCTCAGGTGGAAATTGGTCTATAAACAAACCACAATAGCTGTGAGCGCCGACCCGCATACTAATACATGGAGGGGCTCTAATGCTGAGACGAGTTATGATTTTGGACGCTTGATCTATGCTAATATGAGAGGGCAAAAACCGTAAACATAGCTGTTTTTTGAAAACAATATCGGTGGAAAGTTATTTTAGTGGCGGGCTTGCTGAACAAACAATTTTGGTTGGCTTTAGTTAAGTTAGTTTTTAGAATAAGCTAGGAGGTAAAAAGTAGTTATTTAGGTTTAATAAGCGTAAACTAGCTTAGTTATACTGGAAGTTCTGAGAATATTGTTTGCTTACTTTTTGTATACCTATTCAAAACAAAGCATTTAATAATATACTTTCCGTTCTTAAAAATAATAATCTAAAATGCGATAAAAAAGCAATAAATAATTCAACAATGTAATGGTGTAACAATGGAGCAAGAACTCGAGGCACGGCACGATGGGATCCTGCAACGCCACAAAATCTGGAAACCCGTGGAGTTTTGATTCAATTATATTGTTTCCTATAAAGATTGAACCAACCTCCTGCGGCAGATTCAAACAAATTCATATACTTTATTTATATTTTTAAGTGAAAACCAATGTTTCTGTTAAATGTTGATATAACTTTTCTGATAGAATAGATAGAAATAGAAATGTGCATTATTTTTATTGATTTGCTCACATTTGACCACCATCTCACCTGAAGGTAAGTGATGATGAGGTCGAAGATGGAGCATGCTTACCTAGAAGTAACCTATTCACTCTTGACATAAAGACCCCAGGTTATAGCTTCAAGGTTATAAGTCTGTGATTTCAAGATAACTGTGTTTTAACATACTAAAACAAAAACAAACTTATTTTAAAATGTTATGAGTCTTTCTGTTTGCCGTCGCTAATCTATGGAACGTCTGAACTGCTTTTAATGAGACTTTCATAAGAAGCTAGATGAAGTTATAGGACAACATATAAGCTACTTTTCACATCTAGATAACAATACGAATAAACTTTATTAAAACAAATAATATTGTAAAATATGAGTCTTCTGTTTGATGTACAATAAAGTCAAAGGCAAAGTTCTTTATTGTGAGACAGTGATTAGTTGATTACAGATATGTTATTAATTGTTTCAAGTATATATCTATCTGTCTATCTAACATCGGGTTTTCTAGACATTTTATTGAAAGACTAGGTTCCCTACGATACAACTGCAAACGTTTTATTTGGAGTCAAGCCCCGTGATACGTAGTTGATTGATGATGTTTAGAGAGCACACACCGAGCAGGCTAATGTTTCTACAAACACTGGCCGATAGTTTTTACAGCACACTGTTCATAGAAACGAGAACTTTATTAAATAACACGAGATTAGATGTATAAATTTGATTGCTACGTAGAATGTGGGTGATTGATGTTGAACGCGTCAGTAAACCGTGTTGGATAAAGAAAAACCATTTGTTTTTGTTTTGTTTATTAAATTTGTAATCGATCTTTAAGATTAAGTAGACAGATCCAGTCTCTCCGTGAGGACATGGTTGGGCGCTTGAACTTGTCCTTGAAGGCTGTCTCCGAATGGGGTGATGCCAACTTGGTCAAGCTTAATGCAGCTAAGACCCAGGCGTGTCTCTTTTCCGAACAAAGGAGCCAATTCAAACCGGCTCCTACTTTCCGTGGTCTAACCGTGCCGATAACCGATCGTATTAAGCTTCTTGGGATAACACTAACTTCTACCCTCAATTTTGATCCGTTCATCGAGGCTAAGGCTTAATAAGCATAAAAAAGTTGGAAGTTTTGGCAAAGGTGAGACGGTGCTTCATACCGGAACAGCTGCTCAATCTGTATCAAATCCAGGTTCGGTCATGTATGGAGTACTGCTCTCATCTTTGGGATGGATCTGCCAAATACCAACTGGACGCGCTTGAGTCTATTGAGAAGCGGGCCAAGAGACTCATTGGTAACGATGCACTGGTCGAGTCAAAGCTCCAGAGCCTTGAACATCGACGACGAGTTGCAAGTCTATCGGTTTTCTATTGGTTACATTTCGGAGAGTGTGCGATGGATTTACACAATCTAATTTCGCCAAGCCCGTTCCATCATCGGGCTACAATACAAACGGCGAAGCGCCATCGTTACATGGTGGACATCCCACCCATACGCACAAAGCATTTTGGGAATACTTTCATTGTGCGTATAGCTAAGGAGTGGAATTCTCTGCCGGAGTCTGTGTTTACCGATAGCTATAACCTAGGGGTCTTTCAGTCAAGAGTGAATAGGTAACTTCTAGGCAAGCGTGCTCCATCTTCGACCACATCATCACTTATCATCAGGTGAGATGGTGGTCAAACGCGAACCTAGCAAAAAAGCAATACTTGCCGAGGTCAGGTAGATGTGTAACATATCAAGATTCTTCGATGTCTAGGAAAGCATTTTAAGCCGTTGATTCTGGCCGTCATTTGTGTCTTTGACAGTCGTTACTGGTAGACAGAAGCCAGGAAATCTTACACCAGACTTGTCAAGGAGTATCGTGTTACCCAGTTACTGGGTTGTGGAGGTCTGATAGGCAGTCGCTCCATGTAAAACACTACTTAGATGCATCCTCTTAGACTTGAAACCGACTCCGACATAGGTAGGTATAGGCCAAGCAGATGATGAAACTCTTAGGCTGGAAACAGTGCTTGACCGACGGTCGGCGCTGACTGTCAGTCGGCGTAGCTATATCTATGCAAGCCTATGAATGCACACTCAGCTACGCTGACAGTACGCGCGTGATTCGGTCCGCGCGTACGGTCGGTCGAGCCGTCGGTCGCGCGTACGTCGGCGTACGTCGGTCGACCGACGAGCTATGAGATTGTATGGATGCATCCAATGCTTCGCTGACGGAGCGACCGACCGTACGTCGTTTTGTGAACTATACACACGTGTCGCAGTTCGCCGTTGGCGTAGCACTGAATGCATTTTCACAACCGATTGAACCGACGGTCAGCGCTGACGGTCAAGACGTACGGTCAGTGCTGACCGTCGGTTGAACACTGTTTCCAGCCTTATAAACGATAACTTTCCTGTATAAGATAATTTTTAATTACATTAGTAAAACGTGCAATGACAATACTTAATGAGAAGATGTGAGTGATTTTTTTATAGTTAATAGGCTTGCATTTGCATTTTTAAAGACCTTTCTATATAAAACGTGTAACAGAAAGGGTATATACATACCAAGGGCACGGCTTCGATGATATCAAACGATATTGGAAGGTTTTCAACTCAAAATAAAATACTCTAAAAATTGATACCAAATTTTCGGTTTCGTAAGCTTCTTAAATTGAAATCATAACAATCGTGTCACCGCACTACGTAGGTCAATAACTTTCCACGTTACTTGCAAATATCACGATAAATCTCTTCCGTAATTCTGTGCGTCTAGTACTGTAGTGGCCTAGCGTAAAGGCGGTGTTGCGGGTTGTGGAGATAGGATTAAATAATTAATAGTTTAAATATCACTAGAAAAACACGCTTTTATAAATGCACGTAAAAACAAAAATTTGTTCGCGCTTTTTCTTTTCTTTTTGTAGTCGCCGTTTTCTTTTTGTTGCTGTTTCTTTTTTGTTGTTTTTGCCATATTATTCCCACGCGTAGTGAACAATTAAACGGTCGATCACCCTAGAGGATTTGAAAGTGACATCTATAAAAAAATATGGATTACGCGGTAATTCAAAAAAGTTAAGAAAACCGATAACGGATTTTCTTTAGGTGTGTTATAAACTTGAAACCTGATCGTGTTCAAAGTCCATTACGTGGCTTTTCTCACAAGTGCAAACACGACTTTGATACGGTATTCCATCATGGAATGCCAGTGCCTATCTTCCGGCTTCGTCATCAGATCTTAAAACCTAATCGTGGTCAAAGTTTATTACGTGGCTTTTCTCACAAGTGCAAACATGACTATGATACGGTATTCCATCATAGAATGCCAGTGCCTATCTTCCAGCTTCATCATCAGACCTTGAAACCTAATTGTGGTCAAAGTTCATTACAAGACTTTTCTAAGAAATCCAAAACAGCTATGATACGATTTTCCATCATGAAGTTCTAGTTCGTATCTTCCGGCTCCATCATCAGATCAGTTCAACAGTACCATATTATTGTATTGTCATCAGAACTATATACAGCTGCCAATTTTTATTACGCTACGACCCTTGGAAGATGGTTAAATTAGTTACCTTAGAATTCATTACGTAGTTAGTTACATACAGGTCGACCTAATAAAAGTGTGTTAAAAACCCTTCCAATATCGTTTGATATCACCCAAAGAAGCCGTGCCCTTGGTACCCTACCATTACACGTTGTATACACACACACACACATAGGTTTCATGAAAAAAATGTTTTCAGTTTCAGTTCCATGTAGAATCGAATCGAAGCGTCAATAGCTTAATGGATAAAGTATCGGACTTGTGATCGAGAGGTCATGAGTTCGAACCCCGCACATTACACTATTACCGTGAAGCCACTCCAAACACAAGCATATTTAGCTTAGTTGGAGGGGTTAACAAGATTGCTAGTAATCTTTAAAAAAAAAATATGGTGGGGCTCCCCATACATTTTTAAAAACCCTTTATTTTAAATACTAGCTTCTACCCGCGACTTCGTACGCGTGGGAAGGTTTTCCCGCGCAAATCCTGATCCCGTGGGAATTTCGGGATAAAAAGTAGCCCATGTGTTATTCCAGGCTGCCAACTATATACTTACCAAATTTCGTTCAGATCCATTCAGTAGTTTTTGTGTGAAAGAGTAACAAACATCCATCCATCCTCACAAACTTTCGCATTTATAATGTTAGTAGGAAGGAAGTAGGATATATTTTATTTTTCTTAAAATCAGAAAGCGGCTTACAGAATACCTACCAAAAATGGCTGTGATATACGGACGAACGGACAGATAGACAGACAGACATGACCAAACTATAAGGGTTCCGTTTTTTTGCCATTCGGCGCTACGGAACCCTAAAAAATGGGTTTATCTCCAACTCTGTGACGCATGTTAATATACATAAATGACCAACAGTAAATTTCTCCATTGATTTAAATATGCTACTGATGTAAGACCATAGATGAGTACTAAAGACTAAACTACTATTAATTATAAAAGTAATTACCCATCCAGTCAAAGTTACGTGTATTGAGCTTTACTGTATCTCCCGCCTACGACGAACGTATTTACTAATACGCAATTGATGGATGGTGTTTGTTTGACCTCGGACACGGCGGCCGTTGCTAAGGGCAGCTAGACACAAGGTTGAATCTACCCTCATTTGTATTGACTTATATTTTTGCGCATTTAGAAAATGACTACATTTCCTGTAAGGTGGCTATTTATACCTATTATTATTTCTTTCGACCTCGACATAATTTGGAAAACCAAATTAGGCCAGCTTCCAGTCTGAACTGAGCTGCAGCAGCTGAGTATTATACGGGTTGCAGATCAAGAGCTAAGCTAAGTTAGTTTAGATTAGCTAGCGTTAAGCTAGCTATGCGATTACCTGACGCAGTTTTCCATGCTTGTGTGCAGACCGCAAACTATGTGAACTAAGCTATGTGAGCTAACTAAAATATGCGAAGCTAAGTTAGTTGTGTATGCCGATGCGCAGCTACACGAGCTAAGCTAAGCCCCTCCCGCCTTCCCCGCACGCCCTTCGCACATCCTTCGCTAGTGCTGTACTTTGTCCAGTTCACTTTGTCAGCTGTGTCCTTTTTGTACGCATGGTCGTTTTGTAGCGAATATGTAGCTATTTATTGAAATTTTTAAACTGAAAGTAAATCATAAAACTGAACTCTTGTAACACGATAGTATAACTGAAAATCTTCATCATTTAACTCGTAAAATAAAGTTCTAAACTCTCCACTTGTGTGCTGAGATTGAATGTGTTGACATATCCAAGATCTGGAATATCTTTTTCTTAAACAGTATTAATCTTCTTTTTCTATGTGTAACGTATTCATCGTCAGAACTTTTCTCATCGATTATATTCATGGCGAGCGTCGTCTGTCTAATTGAACTTCGCAACACTGACTAAGCATTGGCTTAGCTCTTGGTGTGCACGCCATTTATTTCTAGCTTAGCTTAGCCTAGCTTGCTTGGTTTAGTTTTCGGTCTGCAACCGGGTTTAATAGTGTTTTAATGGAGATGAATGCCTATCTGTCTTTCACAACCCAGTAACTGGGTGATACCGGTATCAGATTTGTTTGCCTTCTGACCAACAACAACGACTGTCAAAAATGTACAAATGCCAACCGGGGTTTAAAGTAGATTGTAGTACAAGGATCTCACTTTTATTTAATTAAGACTAATACTTTTGTTTATTATTTTTTTTATTTATTTATTTTATCCAATACACATTACACAATAAATAAATAAAAAGTTTTGCCATACACGAAAGCCTGTTAGGGCTTATCTGTGTGCTGGCGAGACGTAATTAGTTAGTTAGTTTACTTTACAGTGAAAAGGAATACTAAATACAATTAACTATTTTTTATGTAAAAGCGTTTGTATCTGTACTTACAACTTTTCGTATTTGATAGGTACCTATAGCGTTTGCAATTCCTCTAGGAGTTTGTTAATATAGTAAGGTACTAAGAAAGAAAGAAAGAAAGAAAGAAAGAAAGAAAGAAAGAAAATTGCGTCTATTGGCACAAAGAAAACACATTATAGACAACATTAAAAATAAAAATAAAACATTTCTGCCAAAAGGGCCTCAGCTCAGCATAATGTCAGGTGGCAATCCTAAATATTACCGCCTAACGCTGATTTTCAGCCGCAGCCCACGGATGCCACACGCTCGAACGTGCAATACACACGCGTAAACATTTCAGTTAACACCGCTTGAACGATAAAAAATTGAATTACGCGTTAATAATATGCATACATATTAATATCAATATAATCAATAAATTGAAATTAAATTAAATCGGAATATTACTACATACTCCGAAACCCTAGTCCCATAAACATTTTTGTGTTTTGGTACGATATATTTATTACTAATCACTATGTTTCTTAGGAAATTCTACTTAATTAATTATTAGTGTCCTAACCGATTTAGCTACGGCGGTGAGTCACAGATAAGCTATCTGTGCAGGTATAGGTAGGTAAACTCACTATTCCTTTACTCTCATTATCTGATGGGATGGCAATCCGACACGACTGGAGAGAGATTAGGCCCAAGACTACTTTCTGCGGTACGGGGTATCACACCGTCATCGTCCAAACTCCGGGCAAAATTGAGACATTTCGAATAGGAAAACCTTCTGATAGAAAAGACTTTTTGCTTGACAAGACTAATTATGCACTGTGATAAATTATTAAATTTTATTCTATTCAACCTCAGTGTTAACCGTGTGGCAGTGATTCGCATATTCATCGATTTTTAGGTTAACCGATTAGGAATACTAACATAGGGTTAAGATGAGTTATGGTACTAGGAAATAAATATACCTATATTATTATATAAGTTTTTATGCTAACATGGTCACTAACAATATCATTAGAACTTAAAACGGAATATTTACGATGTGCATTTAATTTTTGGCGCTTACAACAGTGCCGAAATATCGGAAACGCGAATCAATAAATACTCATTGTTAATATCACGTTTTATGTTCTAATGATACTGTGTATATATTGTTTCGAGTTTCCGATATTTGACTTTATTTCCTGGTAGCAGTATCGATCACAAAAAAACGAACGAGACAGAGGATAGACCGATTCGTCTGCTCATAAACATCCCTTGCAATTACTTCAGTTCATCCGTGATCATGGCGCTTGCAACAGTGCCGAAATATCGGAAACTCGAAACATTAAATACACATGGTAAATATTATTATATGCCCAAATGTTATAATTAATGCGCCTCTGATAGATGATGTGAGTCTTGCTTTGAACTGCTAATGTTTACCAAACGTTAGGATCCTTCAGACGGATTCAATATTCTGTTATTGTGATTTATGATAATGCGAGGGCTTGTGAGGGCTTGTGAGGTTCGCGAGAGGGACCAATTGTAGGTAGCTTTCTACTGAAGCACCTACATCAGTAGTATTTTATTTCTTTTTCCTTTTTCTAAATGTATTCTTTTTATTATGTTAGTACTGTATAATTTTATCTTTAACGTAGAACTTTCCGCGGAACGTGTTCGACATAGTACATGTAAATTTATTAGAAGGGAAATATACTATATTTTCTCAATAAAAAAGAAAATATTTTCATCTTGTTAATATTTTATCAAAAGATATGACCGTTTATGTTACATATTTTCTAATAAAAATACCTAATAGCGCTTTTTGTCCCACCAGAGAATTGAACCCAAGGCCTCATAGTCATCGGGCCAAGTCGTACCAAGCGCTTTTCCTCAATATTCATTGTCCGCACAGCCATGGTGTGGAATTCTCTGCCGGCTTCCGTCTTCCCAGCCACATAATTACTCGTCAGCCTTTAAAGCAAGAGCGAACAGGCATCTTTTGGGCTCGCTCGTTCGATCGTAGACCTCATCTTACACTTACCATCAGGTGTGATCGAGGTCAACAGCGGGCTCTTTGGTAATAAAAAAAATATATAATTAAGGTTTCACACAAAATATTATAAAAATAAAACTAAAAGAAATAAGTTAGGTACACATCAGTGGTCAACAAAGCATCATGAGGGAGACTGTATTCAATCAGAGCTATCCGGAATTACTTAGCAATCTAAGTTGCCTGACCGTATTTGCCTGAAACTTTATATTCACTTAAGTGGAGAGTGTAAATTGGCTAACTTAGGGTAAGATACCCGTTGGTCATTTAGAAGCCACAGACATATTGGAACCGAAGTGAACAGCTGGGTCTGTCGGTAGGACTCAATGGCTGAATTAATGTTAAGTTTATAGATTAAAATCGAAGTACTTTCTTCTTTTTAGTACACTTTTCTCCACTCTTGCGAGAATTTATTTATTTAAACTTTATGTACAATGGTGTTACATGGGCCAACTTAATGCGGTAAGGCATTCTCTACCAGTCCAGGTTTGGATTAAAAAAAAACATATTGTGGTAGGTGTACGAGAAAATCCAATGAAATAATATATTTAGTACTAATAAATATTTAAAGGAAAAGTCATGCTAGATCCGTTAAGGGCGTGGAGTACCCATCATTTCTGACTTATTTCACTATGAAACACTCTACCCTAAACTTAACCCTTTTCGAGATATTCGACTTTTAATTTTTTATTAAAAATTGCTGATTTTTAAGCTACTTAATTTAATTTTGTTTACTTTGTGTGTCTTATTATTATTATATTTTTACATGTTTAATAAGATGCTTTAGGACGTCAATCATTAAAATAGTGCATAAGTTAATTGAATAGGCCGTAGTAGACAAGTGAAAGAAAAGAAATTTAAAAAAATATTAGAAAGTTTATTTTTCTCTAAGGACATCTAAAAAAATATTATGACAGTTGTTCGGCAGATGTGTTTTAAAATATCTACGTTTCATCAGCTATCTAACGAGACATAACAATCTAGGGTTTTATTTAAATGCATTGAAAAAAACTTAGCTTCATAGGCGACAATGGAGAAGAAAATTAATACTTAGCCCTAAAAAGTAAAATAAATCAATAGGTAAGCATGAAATGTCATTTATTAAATCAGGTTTTCACACAACTTTTTCTTACTCTACAGTTCATGTTCAACATGGCCACCTCTGTTTCTAATACACTGTCGCATCCTTCTACGGAGGCCAGTCTTCACTACACCAGTGGTCAACATTGTCCTCATTTGATTTGCTGCATCCATAATCCTTTCTCTTAATTCTTCCACAGATGAAACTGGATTTGGCTCGCTGTAGACAAGACTTTTCATGCGCCCCCATACATGAAAATCCATGGGGGTTAGGTCCGGACTTCTTGCTGGCCATGGCAACGGCCCACCTCGTCCTATCCATTTGTTTGGATAATTTGTGTCCAGCCAGTCTCTGACACTTCTCCTGAAATGGACAGGGCAGCCATCATGTTGGAACCACATGTCCCTGATCAAGTTGAGTCGCAGATCATCCAGCAAATTACTCAAGTCTCCTCTCAAAAAGTTTTCGTACGTTTCCCCATTTAGATTGTCCGGGAGAAAGTAAGGTCCAATCAAAAGATTGGAGATAATGCCCATCCACACATTTAAGCTGAATCTTCGTTAGGACCCCTTCACTCTTTTCTTATTGGGATTCCTTAGTTCTTTGGGGCCCAGTAATGGGCATTGTGATAGTTAGTTATGCCATCTTTATCAAATTTGGATTCATCTGTCCACAAGATATTTCTTAGAAAATCTGGGTCTTCTACGTCAGCATTTAGCATAAATCTGCAGAAATCCACCTTCTCGCGGGGTCTCCTTCTTCAATAGTGTGTGCCGGCGTGTAATGGTACGGGTAAAGTCCAGCAGTATGCACTGTAGACCACACTCTCCATTGCGAAATTCCCAGATCACGGGCAACAATATTAGTGGAAGTAGTCCGATCCGCTCGAAAACGTTGCACTATCTCATTGTCCTCTTCTTCGTCGTCCACAATTCGTGGTCTTCCCATGTCTGTATTTCATCTCAAAACAGAGCCAGTTTTTCGAAGTGTTCGATAAACTCTGTCATAAACGGCCACATCCAGCACTCGATGACCGGGGAATCGAGTCATGTATTCGTTGCGAGCTTGCGCAGACACACAATCGCAGTATCCGTAACAAATAAGCATATCAGCATATTCCTCAGGTATGTATTTATTTATGCAAGGACGTCATCTTCAACACTTCCGTATCACAAGTACAAATCAGAGTCCGGTTAACAAGCACAGTAGTCACAAATCAGAAGAAATAGTCCAGAATCACAGCCAAGTCGAGAAAAAGAGCAAAACGATATCACATCTACTATGTACAAAGCACAAAAGCAGACTGATAACTAAAACAATATCCCGTGTTGTATTCCCAGCCCTAACCTTTTCTTTCATTCGCACCTACATAAATCGTCACTTGTCTCGCTCGCACGGTGCGTCTTATCTTGAAGGACAATAGGCGCGGGACCGTTAGAACTGGACTACCTGGAGCGTCCGAACTACTTTTTTTTTCCACGAAATGTAATACAAATCCTAGATTGTTACACCTCGTTAGATAGCTGATGAAACGTTAATATTTAAAAACACATCTGCCGAACAACTGCCTTAATATTTTTTTTAGATATCCCTTAGAGAAAAATAAACTTTCTAATATTTTTTAAAATTTCTTAACTTTCACTTGTCTACTACGGCCTATTCAATTAACTTATGCACTATTTTAATGATTGACGTCCTAAAACATCTTATTACACATGTAAAAATGCAATAATAATAATAATAAGACACACAAAATAAACAAAATTAAATTTAGTTGCCTAAAAATTGGCAATTTTCAATAAAAAAATTAAAAGTCAAATATCTCGAAAATGGTTAAGTTTAGGGTAGGGTGTTTCATAGTGAAATAAGTCAGAAATGATGGGTACTCCACGCCCTTAATGGATCTAGCACGACTTTTCCTTTAACCCTGTATAATACTCATAAAAAAAAAATTTTTTGCAAAAAATAGAACCGACTTCCATATCAAAACACTACAAAGCCAAAAATAACTTTAATTTCGGAAGTCGGTGTTATTGGTTTTGGATTTTCCTTTTTATTCACACCGCCTTCCGAAATTAAAGTTATTTTTGGCTTTGTAGTGTTTTGATATGGAAGTCGGTTCTATTTATTGCAAAAAAATTTTTTTTCACGCTTTTTAGTGGGTTGGTTTGTAATTTATCTAGTTACAAAAGCCATAATGTCAACAACTTATCACCTTTTACAAAATATTGCTTTTCCCTGTGCATAGCCGTTAATTTTTGAGGAGTTCTCCTGGTATTTGACCATCAGCTCTACATCACCATATTGTGACGATCATAAAGTGTTTAACATCCGTTCTCAAGTAATCGAATCGCAATCCACGAAATACATATTATTGAGGAGTTTCAGTGGCCATCTGTGGTCTTCATCATTAATTCAACTTCCCCAAATGGTACTTTTCGGAAGCAACTGCTCAAGGTACTATAAGAAATACCCGAAACGCTATAGGTGTGCCTATAATATTTGAAGAATTCCCTCGATTTCTCCAGGATTTCATCATCAGATCCTGATTTCGTAACAATGGGACGAACTAGAAAGTATACCCATTCAAACGCAAAAAGAATTTTTCAAATCAGTCCAGCCGTCTCCGAGTTATGAGGTAACATACATAAAAAAAAAAAGTTCAAGACGAATTGTAAACCTCCTTTTTTTCAAGTCGGTTAAATACATATATAATTATGCTAAACTAATAAATACGGTGCTTTATAATAATCTTTCTGATTAAGAGAATTCATAATAATTATGAGGAAGACCAAACTAAGAATAACAGCCCCCTACCTCAGCGCTTTTCACTCTTTGAGCAAGCGAGACAGGGTGGCAGGGAAAAAACTCCAAGACACAGATAATTTAGTTTATTTCTTTTTACGGTGTAGATAATGGTAATTTAAAAAAGTAAATAACGTAAGACCTGCTTTATAGTTAGTTCAATTAATGTGCAAAGTTTGTTTATCTAATTTGAAGTTATTTTTTAATACCAGCGGCTTATTTTTCGGTTTGGAGGTAACTTTGGGATTTATTTATATCAAGAAAATTTTATGGATTCGTGTTTTTGTCAAACACAGTATGTAACATTAATCCTCAATTTTACCATATATTTATTTCAAAATTATTGCTGCAGTATTTTCGACATAACGGAGGATCATGCTAAGCCATTTGAGGTAGTATAGGCCCTTAAGTAGTGGTTTTTAATTTTACGCTTAAAAGTAAATTTTGACTCAGCCTTCTTAATGTCATGGGGGGGAGGATTTACTTGGCTAGATGAGTGTCAGATTTTGTGGCTTCCAACTACCCGTATCGAATGTCAAAGATATACAGTCAGCGTCAGAGAAAAGGAACACCCCAAAGACTTAAAGAATATCGCCCATGCAACGGCGAGCGCGTCTTGTGACTCTGGCCCCGAGCACAGCTCCTCTCCCCGCTGCAGCACCCATCTCTGCCAGAACATCCACCGATCCCACTCAAATATTATTTTTTCTAAATTTTTAATGATTATGGTATTGTTTCGGCTTCTGGTCGAACCGTATACCAATAATAACTTAACACGTTCGCTGACAGTGAGCACTTACCTTGACACCACATTACGACAGTAGAATTTTCCACGACGTACTCTTAAAAATAAGTGGCCCGTCCCTCGACGTACTGTCATAACGCACTATTTTAATTTCCCGCCTAACGACGTACTGTCAGCGAACGTGTTAACAACTTAACTTAGCCAAGGTGTGGAACTCTCTGCCGGCTTCTGTGTTCTCTGCCACATATGACCTGTCAGTTTTTTTACGTTGCATTACAAAAATTTTAAACGGTTTGATGTCATTACCAAAAGGGGTTTCTTGGGGAGTTCCTTTTTTCTGACGCTGACTGTACAAATGCCGGGACCGATGACTTAACGTGCTTTTCGAGGATCGGAGGAAACTCGATATTTTCACCCATCCACGAACTGACCTACCTCGGCATGCGTTATTATATAGCCAAGAGCTCCTCCTCCTCTAATTGCAGGCAAATAGGCGTAAAATTGACAATAAATCTCTGAGATCATCACTTAAGGCTTGCGGTACCGAGTCAGGCCACCAATTACTATGTAAGTCGTTCGCAGCTCAAGCAGTACAGCTGTGGAATGATCTACCAGTGTCAGTAAGACAAGCACAAACCCTATCGTCTTTCAAAAACTTGGTAAAGGATCTTTATCTCTCTTCTTAAATTGTTGTTATTATGTATGTCTTTGTTTCTTTTTTTATATTTATAAGTATATATATATATATATATGTTTTGGGAATATTATTTATTGTTTTTATATTTTATATAGATAAATAGTACACCGTGGACTACCCGCGTATTTATTTTCTCATATGTGTCAAATCCATCCAAAGGTTGTCTGTAAAAGAACGCTTTTAGCGATAAGACCGCCCATTGTATCACCCTTTTTAGTTGTAAAGGCCTTATTGTTTTATTATTATGATCTACAATAAAGAATATATCTATCTATCTATCTAAACAAATAAACTCTTATAAATAAACAATACTATAAAGTTTTGAACACTTAAAAAACTACTTCACATGAAGATGCGACGTCGTGTTGCGCTACGTGGTCGCTTTTATGTTCATTACACTTTCATTTAAGAAATAAGACTGTACGTAACTGAACGATATTGACGACAACAATGTCGCTAAATAGAAATTAAGAATTATTTCTACTAAAAGTCCGTATTTTAATTTTCAGAAAATCAAGGGGCCGCAACTGGAGAAAAGACGATTTTATTTTGTGGAATTGATTTTATTGTATTTGATAGTAATTAAAGTTTTCTTTAAATTTGTATTTATTGTAATATTGTATTTATTATCATGTGTAACAACTTTATAACAATATTTAAGCAAATAAATAAATCTATCTATCTATCATAGTGAAGATTTTATATGTTAACAATCGATAATAAGTATACAGTGTAAATCGAATGGACCATATAAACCTCTGAGTTTTTTACGCTGTTTCTTCACAGGGCAGTCAGCTAGGAAACTTTAAATTATATAAAATATAATTATAGTTACTTTAAATCAGACTAAATCTTTAAACTATAAAGATGGTCGTGTAAAAGTATTATTTTTAGAATATAGAATAGAATTTGTTTTAGTATTTTTTTTAATACTAGCTGACCCGACGAACTCATTACTGCCATATAAGTTTTATTTTCAATACTTTCTCACCTTCAACTTTTCCTGGGCTTTCACACATACTTATTTTAAAACAAAAATAAGCCAAATCGGTCTAGCCATTCTCAAGTTTCAGCGAGACTAACAAGCAGCATTTGTATAATTTGTATAAAATATAAAATCCATACCTTCCCTTGCAATAGACAAGAAATCAGTGCCAAATGTGACTGTGCAACGTTATCACGAGTTGCCTCTATTAAATATTTAGGTGTGACGCTGGATGACCAACTTACATGGACTCTGCATCTTAAGTTGACCAAAGCTAGAATACGAAAACTAGTGTATATTTTCAAAAACTTGCGTGCAGTTGCAAACCGTGATCTTCTTCGTCAAACTTACCGAGCTCTGTGTGAATGCATTATTCGATACTGTATCTGCGCGTGGGGTGGTGCAGCAAAAACCCATATGATTGGAGTAAAATCACACAGCGCATGGTACTTAAAGTACTTCTTTACTTACCATATCGTCATCCTACATCCTCAGTGTATGAACTGGCAGAAGTGCTATCAGTGAGAAAACTATTTGTGTATGAAATGCTACGCAGATACCACAAACGAGTGGTTCCGTACCTGCCCACATCACGAAAGCGCGTAGAGTACTGCCCTGTGCCTCGCACTAGATCAACGTTAGCAAAAAGGCAATATAGTTTTCTAGCTCCGCATATATACAATAAACTTACCAAAATCCATAAAATAAATAAATTAAATAAAATAAGTAACAACGAATTTAAAAAGGTATTAACTACGTGGCTAAAGACAATGGATTATACTGATGTAGAAAATCTCTTAAAACTATAATCACTACACATAATAAATACACGCACACCTACTTACAAACACACATACACTCACTCACTCACAAAAATACACATCCACACACGCACACACACGCACACACACGCATGAACAAACGCACCAGCAAACAGACACGAATATAACATGAGAGCATAAGTTTTAGCCGTAAGTTTAAAATTGTAAGTTTCTATTATTTCCTTTTGATTGTAATTATATTTTCTATTTTATTGTTTTATAAATTATTTTTGTATGACGTAAGATTTTTGTCACTAGTATTAAGGGGAAGACAGTAATACCTGCAACACAGTTTATACTAGCGCAGATAATACAGATTCTGATTTTATTATGTATATTATTATTATTATAATGATATTGATAGACTAGTAGACGCACGGGGATTCACTCCTGTGAACTCTGTCACGATAAAAACACAACCTCCTTCTTTTCAGTCGGATAAGAATTAACCTTTCTCAAGCTTCAAGCTTGACCAAATTTCTTCTAAATCCACCCAGTACTTTTAAAGATAGCGCGTTCAAACAAATAAACTTTCTCCGGTTTATAATATTAGTATAGATTACGTTGTACAATAAATTTTTCTCGAGAATTATCTCAAATTTATTAAAAAACATTCTGTATTTATTTCTTTAAAGAAAAAATGACGTCACAAATTGCCTTCTTGTCCATAAAAGTATTGTCAGAACTATATTCAGCTTTGTCAGCGTTTACCAGAATTGGCGCCACGGCAGCGTCTAATCTGACCATTCATCTTTCCCGCCACAAACGATCTTCAGTTAGAAGACACATGTCATGGTGACGTCACACTATCACATAAATTGCTCGTCTAATCTTACGGACGAATATCTCTCAAGGCTCGGCCGTTTGAACTAACAGGTCGTAGATTTTGTGCTCTGAATGGATTTACAATTTGTTATTGAATAGTCTATCTTTGAATAGTCTATTCTTAATTATTATTGTTTCTACTACTTTTATTTTGGCCTTTCTTTTTTCTGTTTAAGATTATATAGGTATCTCAACAGTTTAAGCAATTTCAGTAATAACATTATGAATAATTTCTGCGTTATATGAAAACACACACATACACAGTTCAAAAGTATTTCCATTAACCAAGAAACCATAGTTTCAACTGGTTTCAACCGAAACATTCACAAAAGTAAGCAACAGTTAAGGGCCCACGACACGTCCCTGAGGAACACCAAAAACCTTTTGTTCCATTCCTCAGAGCCACCGGCCTTTGAAGGAATGCACCAAGTCAAAGGCGCATCGAGCGGAACGTCAAAAGGAAATACAGTATAATTCAAACTAGAAACACCGCTTTCTGAAAAGCGGAGAAAGATTCGCGCATGCGCTGTGTGGAACCCTCAGCCTCCGTTGAGCCGCTCCGTCAGAACAGTTGCCTCACGAACGCCGCACCGAAGCAAACCCGAGCGAAGTCTAACGTTCCTCGCTCCCGCGCTCGATTTACGAAAACTTTTTTGAAAATGCGACGTTCTAGAATTTGGAACGTTTTTTGAATTTTGTTTTCTTTTTGCGTTAATGCATTTAGTGACGATGAGTTTGTTGAATAACTTTGTGATGAAGTGGTCACAGTTGTTTGTACTCGGAGTTTCAGTGTTGTTTCGATGTACGGATTCCGTCGGTAAGTTGTAGAATATAATCAATTTAAATTATACAAACTATAAAAAATATTACGAAAGTATCACAAACTACATTATGTTAAAAATGGTAATTTAATTAAGCAAGTAGACGTGTTTAATAAACATACCTTATTTTACAGCATATTTTCACTCGTCGACGCTAATTAATCGCGAAACTTAATTCAAAGTTAAGTAACTTAATTTGTCAGCAGTTGCTCGTCTTTTCTAGTAAACAATTAGCTAACTGATACTTAATGAGGTTGAGAGACAAGATGCAAAATTAGGGAACTATATTATTACGTTTTAATTTTGTGTTGGAAGTTGGTTGTTGATTAAATTTTATTCATGAAACAAGTGAATTACGTTCTTAATTACGTAATGCCACTAGCTGATTAATAAGTCTATATAACGGCTTTTATTGACTTCAACTAAGTAACAGGCTTATTTTTTTAGTTTAAGTCACATGCAATATTATTTTGCCAATGATAAAGAGTAGTGAGAAAGAATGATACATATTTTTTCGGAGATTTGTGACGCAAACAGGACATAAAAATACAAAACAATAAATATAAAAAGAACATGTAAAACAAAGACTTGTGCGAGACCAAAAAGGCTCCAATATCAGTATGATACTAACGATATTTAAAAAAATCCGCAGCGTATTCTGATAGGTAAAACGGTATCAGGATCCAATCCATGAAATACTTTGTGAGTTGTAACGTGAAATATGCCACAAATACGCTTTATCAGAGAAGGCACTACTTTGTAACGGATCTGTAGTAATCCCAGCCCGGTTTTATAACACACTCATTGTGTTAACCTGATAGGTGGAATTTAGTGGAAGGCGAACACCGAATCGCTACAAGAATACCCGGGGAACATGATCCTCAGAATATGAGCGCTTTTCGATTTTTGCGTGTCGTTTGCATGGAATAGGGAAAGGTTTTTTTAAGGTTCAAAGAAAGAGTTTAAGGTATGTACATACCTTAGGATAGGTAGGCTACTTTGGGAAAATATGACGGTTCCTACGGTTTGTAGGGAAATGAAGGAAATATTACTGCTTTGTCTCTGGGGTAGTATTACAAACATTATGCTTTTTTTCGGTTGGGAAAATCATCGAATGACTTCTTTCGCTCTGGGTGGAGCGGAAGGGAGTGTCAGACTTCTACTGACTAAAAACCCACCCTGCTCCTTCAGCTGCCCTTAAGTTCCGGGGCAGCGGTATCTCGTTAAAACATTCAAATGCCTTAAGATGGTGTTCGACATACTATCAGTTGACTGTCTTTAAATTGCTAACTAAATTTTTTCATGTGAGCAATATTTGTGAAACGTATTGAACTAGTGATTAGGTTGTTGGTATATAACACAGTAACATCACGGAAATAATATAATTACGAGGAGGGCAGTATAGTTCCCTAATAACTTAGGCTTTCTTATAATCCTAATTCTATAATCCTAATAATAATGTAAATCTATATTTACATATAATAATTATGTAAATATAGATTTTATTCTCACGCCTGTATGTCGTGTGTATGTACACGCGTAGTATGTGTACGGAAATGTTGTTTTGTGTATATGTGAGTGTGTGTGTGTGTGTGTGTGTTTGAGCATTGTGTTATGCCAATATACTTTACACGTAAGCCTATTGTAGTAGGGACGCGGTTTGTGTATAGTCAAGCGTCAGTAGCCATGATTTTATCTTAGTTTTGACTTTTCTGAGTGAGAGCGGATTTATTTTAAGCTTTTTGTTTGTTTTGTAATACAGGAAATTAGACAAATATTTAAGTTGCCTCCTAGCAGATTCAGTAGGACATACAATCGCCGGACAAACATTTCATATTTAACTGATTGATCGACATGGAAATTTTGCAATTCCACGAAAACCATTGGTAAATGGGAAATCAGGTCACACAAGGGTATACCACATTATACTGGCAGCAATTTGTAATGTGAGTGTGACTTCACAGAGTTAATCCCTTCTTTGTTTCAATATCGTGAAAAGTCTGAAATTACACTTTTCATAATATAATGCCATTTTTTGCAAATGTTATTATATTTTCAAAACTGTCCTTTAATTTCGGATATGTTAGTTATTAGACTATGACTTTAACCTTAAATGGAGGTAAAAAAAATCAATTACTTTTCGCAAAACCACTTTATGAAAGGTCAACTAATAAACAAAATTGTATACTATAAAATTGTGTGTTTCAAGATTATATGATTGAAACAAAGAAGCGAAATATTTCAAATAGAAAAAAGGCAAATTTTAAAGAAAATAAAAATAGTTACAAATAAAATCTTCGTCATACCATCATACAAAATAAAATTTCTATCTTGTAGATATATTTTTTGCAGTAAAAAGCTTACGTTTGACCACCATCTCACCTGATGTTAAGCGATGATATTGTTGAAGATGAAGAACACGTATCTAAAAGTGACATATTCGCTCTTGACTTAATACCGCCACGTTATAGCTACCAAGAAACACAAACTCCGGCAGGGAATTCTACACCTTAGCTGGACGCACAATGAAAGTATTCTCAAAACTTTTACACCACCCAAGTGCCGTCATGACACATGACACTCTAAAGGATAGAATAACCCGAAAAATAACTAACGGCTAAGGTGTCGGCTTTGAGTTCGAGAGGCCACGGGTTTGAACCCAACCCATTACTATCCGCGAACACTTTCCAGACAATCATATTTAGCTTAGCTGGAAGCGTTAAAAAGATTGCAAGTTATGTGAAATCTAACCACATTGCAAGTTATCTTTAAAAAATAACAAGCAAATACAATAAAAAAGCAACAGTTATAGCTTATGTACAAAGACGGGATCAACCGCAATGGGTAAATTCTGAATATTGCCAAGTCATTTTATTAGGGAATTTTGTACCAAACCGTTCTTGTTTGAGCACAGTTTGAAATAAACTTAGGCTTTAATCAATAAATGGCTCTTGTTTTCAAGGATCTGACATTTTGTAATTTATTTTAAGGGAATCCAATTTTCACCTTTTAATAAGAGTATTGTTGAATGAGATAAGCCTTATAAGTATCTAGCAGTTGCTCGCGACTTCGTTCGCATGGGAAGTTTTTCCCGGGTAAATCCCGATCCCGTGGGAATTTCGCAAAATCCCGTCTTAGCGAGCATCTACGTACTAAATATAATACCGTTAAGGACTATTTAGAAGACAAATCAATAGAATCTGTAATCGGCAAGTTATAGTAATTGGCAACACTGATTGTGAACACATTTGCACGCCATATTATGGCAGGATATGCTGAAACTAATTTACTGTAACACCTTATGTACCATATTCTAGCAAATAAATATTTTGATTGATTGATAAAAGGAATCCCCATGCAAAATTTGAGAGCCTTACTATTTGTAGTTTCTGAGATTTCGTGGTTAATCAGTGAGTGGTATTTCACTTTTATATAAATAGATAATAATGATGTGTTCTGTTTAGTAATGGTATTTTATGAATTAATGTATGTTGCAATTGTGAGAGATTAAGTGATTGAATTAGTGATCATCGCAAAAATGTAATGAATTTAATTGTAAATGAATTGGGGGTGTACCTATGACATAAATACAATAATAGTCGATTTATACGAAAGAATACATATAATTATAATCTCATTGAAATTCATTGTCAGTTCTTTTAGATAGATAGATATATTCTTTATTGTACATCATAACAGTAAAACAAAATTATGGACTTAACAATTATTTCATACTATGGACCGGGATAGTGCTGTAACCTAAATAGGTTAGAGATTGTGCTTTTTGGTACCCGTAAGACCTATGTGTGTCCGGGTTTTACCTGGAAGCTTATTGGGAAAATCAGCCTGGACGCACTCGGACGCTCTCCAAACTAGGACAAATCCGGGAAAACCCGGATGGCAAACCTATTTCCAAGGCACGTAGTAATCTCGACATGTTAAAACGGTCACCATCCACCACCATCAGATCATCCCGTGCCGTTGTTATTATTTCGCCATGAATTCCTCCCATCGATTCACAGAAAGATATGTACATAATTATTATCATCGGGCTAAAATACGAACGGCGGGCGCGGCGATGCGCCATCGTTACATCGTCGTGGTGGACATCCCACCCATACGCACAAAATGTTTTGGGAATACTTTCATTGTGCGTACAGCTAAGGAGTGGAATTCCCTGCCGGAGTGTGTTCCGTGATAGCTAAAGCCTGAGGGTATGTAATTCAAGAGTGCATAGGTTACTTCTAGGTAAGATCATCTTCGACCACATCTTTGCTTTCCATCAGGTGAGATGGTAGTGATAACGATGTTACTTAATTATAGAGTAATTTCTGATAAGTTACTTATCATTAACCAAACTCATTACATTTCCTTTCTATCATCACCTATTAGTTCCCCACTACAAAGTTCCTAGCACTCTAGTAAATAATCATTTCCGTGCTAAGCTCAGGGTCTCAACAGACATCCAAGTTAATATCAGTTCAATACTGCGGCAATGTTCGACGGTATCTATCTATACTTATAATAAATCTGTAGAGAGGTCAATTCTGTACATGAAATATATTTCCAAAATAACTATCAGGGGGTGATTAAGGATCGATACTCATGCCAAAAATGCAATCAGTTAAATTTTTGTCTGTCTGTCTGTCTGTCTGTCTGTCTGTATAACCGTTATAGAAACAAAAACTACTCGACGGATTTTAACGAAACTTGGTACAATTATTTTTCATACTCCTGAGCGGGTTATAGTATACTTTTCATCACGCTGCAATCAATAGGAGCAGAGCAGTGAAGGGAAATGTTGGGAAAACGGGAGAAGTTACTCCATTTTTTAAGCTTCCGTCGCGTGTGCAACCTTAATGGTTAAAGCTACACAAATCATTTCATGACGGAAATGTTCTCCTTAAAATTATATAAAAAATATCCCACGACAGCATATGTCTAACTTTTATGGTTGACTCACAATAACACGTGTAACTCCCGATAGCTTAGCAGTTCGAAGCTTTCTGATTAAAATATTTGTCTACTCTTACGTTTATAACACTCTCAGTCACCCCTAATTGAAAAAGTTAACATTATTAACTATTCCATAAAAAAATTGGCCAAGTGCGAGTCAGACTCGCCCATGAAGGGTTCCGTAGTAACTATAATATAATATGCAAATTTATTTGACGAAAAAAAAACCTTACAAATTTCTTAAAACTAGCTTATTTACATTTTTTACAACTGCGCCAAATAAATTTGTTTTGAAAAAAAAACCTTACAAATTTCTTAAAACTGGCTTTTTTACATTTTTTACAACTGCGCCGAATAAATTTGTTTTTCATAGTGTTTGTATGAATTACAAAGTTATATTTGCGGTTTTAGAAAATATGCTGTATCTCAAAAACTGCTGAACTGATTTCGTTCAAACTAATTTTGGTTGAAAGTTTATATTAAGATCTACAGACATATATTTTTTTTAGATTTTTCACTCCATTATTATAGAAGTTAGAGGTTGTGTCCGCCACACACACATTTTACCACTTTGGAAGCTTATATCTTTTAAACGATTGACTTTATGGAAAAGTGGTTTTAGAAACCCCGATGTCGTTTTTAAAGAACTGTCTATAGATACCACACATGCATCGATTTCATGAAAAAAAATATTTTCAGGTTTAGTTCCATGTATGGGGAGCCCCCCTTTATTTTAAATATTTTATTAATTTTTTTCTCAAAATCGGAAAGCGGTTCACAGAATACATCTACCTATCAAGTTTCACATGTATAGTCCTAATAGTTTCGGAATAAAATTGCTGTGACAGACGGACGGACGGACAGACAGACAGACAGACAGACGGACAGACAGACATGTCGAAACTATAAAGATTCCGTTTTTTGCCATTCGGCTACGAAACCGTAAAAAGAATCATATAAATCGGTATAGAAACACCAAAGTTATACATGAAATACGCTTATAATAATAAGCCATCGCGCGTGAATACTGAATCATGCTATAAGGATTATTTTTGAGAATCGGTCGCCGCGCTCGACGCGTCTCGCGGTCGAAGCGTTCTCTAGGTACTTAAGCCTCATGTGAACGTGATCTAAACAATATTACCAATACATTAACTTACGCTGACGGAGTCGCGGGCACAGCTATATTGTATCATTGTATCATTACGCTAAGGCCAATAGGAGCGGAGCGCCAATGAAGAATGCTTCAAAATCGGGGTTAAATTTAACGTTAGCCCAAAGTAACTATTCCACGCGGACGAAGTCGCGGGCAAAAGCTAGTAGTTAATAAATTGTTAATATGTTTCTCTTGAGAACCGCAAGGAACGAGACCGCATAGTATCGCACGGCTAAGTGTGGTGAAACCAAGGTGCTAGAAGTGCAAGTTCTGGTGAGGTACAGCATTCCTTTATGAGTGTACTTTAGGTACGAGTTGGTTGGTTTCTTGGAAATGTTCAAGGCGGTAGATAGATAGAATAAACTTTATTGTACACCAATAATTGAATAATTGATGCGGTAATAACAGTTTGGAGTGCGAGTGCCACCCAAATGTCCTAACTTTGGTATTGTTCGTCAAATCGTTGAAGCTCCTTAAGATATAAGTTGAGCTACACGATATTTGACAAATGCTTGCACTGTTTGGACGGACCTGCTCAAATCTGTATGATTCTGTCCTTTAAAGGGCGCCACAGGCATAAACCTACATGGCTCTCATATGATTTGATTACTACACATTGTATGGACTTTAAAAAAGACGTTGACCTCTGAGTTTGTTTCAGTGTTTCTTCTCAGAGTAGTCGGTTAGGAAACACTGGCGTCATCTAGCTTACATTTACGAAAAAAAAAAAATTACGTGTAAAAGTGTTACTTATAACCCATTTGAAAATAAACATCATTATTTCATTATAGTTAAATTATGGCATCCTTATTCGTCGCCTTTTTTAACCCCCGACGTGAAGTGTTATAACGTGACGTGTCTGTGTGTCTGTCTGTGGCATCATAGTCTTCTAAATGAATGTACCGATTATTTTTGTTTGAAAGCTGACGTGATCGACATGGTGTTTAGCTACAATTTATCAAAAACTGTTCAGGTGCTTCAAGGTTGTCGGGGGTTACTTAAATTCTGAAATTTTTAGTATAGAATTAAGAACAACATTTTAACAATGACATATAAATGTTGACTATATTTATCCAAGTCACGGTATATGTAACTACTTACTAGTTGAATAAGTGAATTTAGATATATTATGTAATTATGATCAATACTCATACGCTAATGGAAGGAGCTCCTGACGTAATAATACGGTTGGTAAAGCAACGCTTGCCTAGGTCAGTCCGTTGACCGGTCAGACCATCTTAACACATCGAGCTTTCTCTGTGTCTCGGAAAGCACGTAAACCCGTTGGTACCGATTTTCATTTGCATAAAATAATAATAATATTCCACAACTTTCACACAATGCCATCTAGTCCCAAACTAAGCAGAGCTTGTGCTATGAGTACTAGACAACTGATAAATATACATATATATTTCTAAATACATACATATTACAGATAAATTACACTCAGACAAAGAACAAATGATCGTGCTCATCACACAAACATTTATCCTGGGTTGGAATCGAAACCACGACCTTGCGCATAGCAGTCAGGGTCACTGACCACTAGACCAACAGGCCTGACAGTCGTTACAGGTAGTCAGAAGACAGGCAATATGACTGACGCCATGGTTGCCAAGGGCCACGTGTTACCCAGTTACTGGGTTGTAAAGGTCAGATAGGCAGACGCTCCATGTAAAACACTAGCACCTATCTGCAGCTGGTTGGTTAGACTGAACATCGACTTCAAAATAGTTGAGGAAAAGCTATACAGATGTTCTTGGCTTTCTTCTGTTCTTTGTCTACTTTTCACTGAAAAAAATAACCCACGACTTTTTACTGTTGCTGTACAGTAAATAATTTTAATTTCGGCAATCGGTGTTATTGGTTTTGTATTTTTTTTTTTTCACACCGCCTTCCGAAATTAAAATTATTTTTGGCTTTGTAGTGTTTTGATATGGAAGTCGGTTTTATTTTTTTGCAAAAAAGTTTTTATTTTCGCGCTTTTTAGTGGGTCAATTTGCAATTAATCTAGTTATAAAAGCCAAAATGTCAAACACAAAAAAATAAAAACGCGCGAACAAAAAACACAATGCAGAGTAAACGAAAAGATCATCAATGTAAATATTTTTTTTAGACTTTTGTTGATTTTTCAGAAACGGCTTGTCCGATTTCGATAAAATTTTCATGGGACCATTTGAGAAGTATACCCTTTCCAACGAAGAATTTTTGAAATCGGTTGGCAAGCGACGGAGCTATGCCCGAACAAACATAAAAAAAAAACAACGGCTCAGAAAACTTATTTTTATGTTAAAATAATTGATTACTGACAGTGCACTGAAATGGGCACAAACAGTAAAGAGTTATTTCAATCGGATGAACATTAAAATAAACTGAAACAAACAGCTCCTTTTAAGTATTGCCGTTTTCAGAGCTTTACTGATATCATAGCAGTTATTTTTACTGCTTCTGAACAGTTATTGTAGCATACAGTAAAGAGCTAAACAGTTATTTCAATTGTTTGAACATTAACGTTAACTAAACCAAGCAGTTTATTTTAAGTATTTTCGTGTTGATTTACTGTCTAACAAACAGTAAGAATAGCCGACCAGAAAACAGTTGCAGATGCACAGTAAAATCTACTGTATTAACTCAACTGCTTTTTTCAGTTAGTTTTACTTCTTTGAACAATAGACTCTGTTTTAACTGACCAAAGCGGTGAATATAACCGAAAAATCTATTGGGTTTACCGATATTTTTTTCAGTGTTGAATTTAAATATGGGTGATTTTAAAAAAAGTTCTAGCAATGTAGTTAGAATTCACATTACTAGCAACCTTGTTAACCCCTCCAACTAAGCTAAATATGCTTGTGCCTGAAGTGGGATCACGGCTAAAGTGTAATGAGTAGGGTTTGAACCTGTGACCTCTCGATCATAAGTCCGACACCTTATTAGCTATTGACGCTTCAAATTAGATATATGTCAATAATTATAATCAATACTCATGTCGTTATGATGTAGCTACTAAAATGACTTTTATCTCACAGACGAAGCCCTTGAAATCCTCTTTCCAGTCCCTTGAACTAATTGAATCTCATCCATTCATTGCGTTACGTAACATTAACAAGGTTGCCTTCCGAACACTTATTACTAACAAAATCAAGCGCGTTCAATACAGCGAATACTCGATTTAATCAAAGAAAAATACATTTTCGAATTTCCAGTTTCTTTTGAAAGTCCCTATTGGTGTGGATGTGGGGTATAATTGGGTTCCACTAGGGGTCGGTCCTCGGGTCGGTTCTGGGGTCGGTTCTCGAGTGTTAAAGCAATTAGATATTAATTTGTTTAGGAGAGCCGTCCGAATGAACAATTGATGCGGTTACTGGTAGCAGCCATATTGAATCGGGCCCTTGTTCTGGATTAGATGTAAGTACCCGTGACGGCATTGCGGTTCAAGGGATTTGCGTTCAGAAATATGGGAAGTCAATTGGCATGAAAAGGAATTTCGAGATCTGTATTATGTGGGAGAAATGAATGAAATGCTGAGTTGTGAGCTTTTGAGTACCTATATGAGCTCTTTGATAATGATGAAATTATATTTATGTTTGCAAATTGGTAATTAAATAATACTTTTACATGTCATTTTTCAAGCCGGGGTTTTCTGACTAACCTGAGAAGAAACACCGAAACAAACACAGAATGTCTCTTTTGAATTAAGTAATGTCTAAGGGTGAAATATTGATATTAAAGTGTTCACGTTACCTTCATAAAAACAGACTTATATTCCAAAAAAAACCAGGTAATTAAACATTAAAGCTAGAAAGCGGACCATTTATTTAGATGAGTAATGTACAACAATCGCTTCAAGAAAACCTCTATATTAAAACTACAGAAAGAAACAGCCACAGAAGAGTTAGAGTTTTTAATTTTAAAATTTAATCTTCGAATAAAAAATGGTCGGTACCTTAATACCTGCCAGTTTTATTTATATTTTTCGTTTCATATCTTACAAAATAACTTTTTATCTTTAATATTTTACTTTGCATTATTACTCATTTCAGACGTGTTGGAATTACTATAAAATACGTTTTATAATTTAAAGAATATTTTAAAACTGGTTTTGACGTTTTTAATGCACACTCAATCAAGCCAGTCCGATCAATCAAGTAAATCAACATTGTTGATGGGTTTTTCCAAAACAGACCCTTTTCAAATGGGTTTCATCATGCATGTACATATTTAATTAAAAATAATGCTGTATAAATCTTGTCAAACCATGTTTGTGTGAGCACCTTTTTATTCGATTGGTAAGCAATGAAGCTCAGGTGCGTTCACCATCGAGCAACCGGTAATCTATACTTATAATAAATCTGTAGAGAGGTCAATTCTGTACATGAAATATATTTACAAAATAAGTATCAGGGGCTGATTAGGGATCGATACTGATGCCATAAATGCAATTAGTAAAATTTTCTGTCTGTCTGTCTGTCTGTCTGTATAACCGTTATAGAAACAAAAACTACTCAACGGATTTTAACGAAACTTGGTACAATTATTTTTCATACTCCTGAGCTGGTTATAGTATACTTTTCATCACGCTACAATCAATAGGAGCAGAGCAGTGAAGAGAAATGTTGGGGAAACGGGAGAAGTTACTCCATTTTTTAAGCTTCCGTCGCGAGTGCAACCTTAATGGTTAAAGCTACATAGAAATCATTTATGACGGAAATGTTCTCCTTAAAATTATATAAAAAATATCCCACGACAGCATATATCTATCTTTTATGGTTGACTCACAATAACACGTGTAACTCCCGATAGCTTAGCAGTTCGAAGCTTTCTGATTATTATTCTGCTCCGAAATTTAAAACCACCACAACTTTGCAATGGAACTCGGCTAAAAGTAACCCAGTTGCAACAAAATATAATCGAGGCTCAAATTTTAACAGGTTGTGGTGCAGGAGAAACCTTCTTTATTCCCAGAATTCCCATAATACCAAATAATTTTCCATTCCAATTTAAAAGAACGCAATTCCCAATATCGGTGTGTTATGCGATAATGCGATGACAATTAATAAGGCTCAAGGGCAGACTTTTCGTGTTGCTGGAGTAGATCTCGGTGTCAGTTGTTTCTCGCATGGTCAGTTGTACGTCGCTCTTTCCCGGGTTAGCAGTTCTAGAAATCTTTATGTTCACGTGCCGGACGGGTCAACTTTCAACATAGTTTACCCGGAAGCTTTGCGCTGAAGTATTTTCGTTCTATAGGTACTTAAGCCTCATGTGAACGTGATCTAAACAATATTACCAATACATTAACTTAATAACACACAAGGAGTTACACGCTGACGGAGTCACGGGCACTGCTATTGACAATAATATTGTGCGGTTCGGTATTGCGATATTTTTCAACATTATTATAGATTGAAATATTATATTTCCCTACTAAATTACGAAAGTTAATCTGTCTGTTACATCAAAATCACTGAACCGTGAGGAAGGACATAGGCTAATTTTTTTTACGAAAAACGACGGAAACGCGGACGAAGTCGCGGGCAACAGCTATCTATACTAATAATATAAGGCTGAAGAGTTTGTTTGTTTGTTTGAACGCGATAATCTCAGGAACTACTGGTTCGAATAGAAAAAATATTTTTTAATTAAATAGTCAATTTATAGAGAAAGGCTATAGGTTATATATCATTACGCTAAGGCCAATAGGAGCAGAGCGCCAATGAAGAATGCTTTAAAATCGGGGTTAAATTTAACGTTAGCCCAAAGTAACTATTCCACGCGGTCGAAGTCGCGGGCAAAATCTAGTATTATCATAAGGGAGGGTATCGGATCTCTGGTGGAGTGACAGTATCAACATATATCTCAAGTTCTTAAAAAAAAAACTAGTACTTTATTTACAATAACTTTAATGTGAAATTCATTATCATAGTGCAACTTACAAGTGACGCTATTATCCTACGAATCAGTGCTGTGTACAATAAATAAAACACCAAAAACTCCATACCATTCTGGTACTGCTAAACTTCTACCCGATACACATAAATAATAACAGTCGTTTTGCTCAGTGTCTGAAAATACTTAGTGACATAGTTTCAGTGTTTACGTATCTTGGCATAGTTGCTGTTTTGCGTCTTGTGGTGTCACAACTAACCATAACACCATAGAAATTGCCCTAAACGCATATATTGAAAACAGCGCCATCTATCGTTTTCAAGGCAAACTGTTTGTAGACCAATCGAAGTAACAAGATCGAATATTTTTACGATGGTCAAGTGCGGAGCATGCGGTAAATTTCTCGCGTCGGCAGATGCCGCTAAATGCAACAAATGCGTGTTGTGGTATCACCGCCAGTGCGTTGGATTGAACCAAATAGGTCCCATAGAATCTCCCTGGCACTGCCCGGAGTGCAAGAAGAACCTAGTGCGGGACAACCGATCCGAAACGCCAGTACGAGGGCAAGCAAAAGAACCACTGGACGAGAGCACGGTTAATCTCATGGATACGAGTCCAATTAACATCCCTGCTTCGGTTTCGACGACTGCAATAGACTTCACCTCCGAGCTGAGAAAGTTTAAGGAAGACTTTATTAACACAGTACGGAGTGAGTTTCAGTTACTGCGAAATGACTTGGCTGACTTGAGATCCTCTCTGAAGTCCACTAATGACCGTATGAGCAGTTTGGAGGAAAGAGTGGCCATTATGGAGAACCAAAAACCGGTTCACGCCCAGGTGTCGGCGGATGTGCATCATCTAATTGCCCAATTGCGGAGCGACATAAATGTTCGCGATCAGGAGCTACTGGCCACAGACATACAGATATCAAACCTGCCTGAGACGAGTGGTGAAAACCCTGTACATACGGCTATGTTGGTGGCGTCAAAGATGGGCGTAAGTCTGGAGACTCGCGATATTGTGAGCGCCGAGCGATTGGGAGGGAGACGCATAAATGCAACGCAGCCAGCGCCGGTGGAATCCCGCCCGCGCTTCCTCGTCGTGCGCCTTGCGCGCCGCGATCTACGCAACGAGTTGTTGGAGGCCGCACGAGTACGTCGTGGCATGACTTCTGCTGATCTCGGTATGCCCGGTTCGCCAGTACGATTCTACGTAAACGAGCGTCTTACCAAATTAAATAGGGAGTTATTTCGGAAGGCGCGAGAGGCTGGGAAACGGATCGGGTGGCAATTTGTGTGGTGTAAACGAGGCCGTATTCTTGCCCGTAACAAACCCGGAGACGCCACTTTTCAAATCAGCTGCGAGACAGATATACAGCGCGTATTTGAACCCACACCTCTGTCGGTTACCGACGGCCACGTACTGTCCTAAATGTAACAATGTTTTTGGTAAATGTTTTTTCCTAATTGTTCTCTTTAACTTTTTAATTACCGTTTTTTCTTCCATGTATTTTTGCTGCGTGTTTTTAGTTAGTAAGGTACCCATGGCATCAATATTGTATGTCGCTAATTGGTCATGGCACAACAATTATCACGATCTATTGTCTTTGTTAATCGTCGCAGCTGTGTGTCACACGGCGGCGGCGGCGCAACTCAGTGGACTCATTAGTCGGTTTCAACATATTACACGTATTATATTATTTATTATTTACACTAACTTACAAGCATCACAAGCACGAATTTTGAACATATTCAGATTCCTACATATAATTACACGTATCTACTATTCAATAATAATATATCCAAATACCTATACAATTTTTACTTTTAAGCCAACAATGTTAGTATTATATATGTATGTAAATATTAGCAAATCAAATTATACCTGTAGTAGCCTTTTCCAATGTTGTCATGATGCCTAAAAGTGGTAGATATTTTAAAGTTGGCTTCCTCAACGCAGGGTCTCTGGGAACAGGTCATGACGATTTGATTTGTGCAATGGATAGGCATGGTTTTGATGTTATGGCAATAAACGAGACTTGGCTTCGGGCGGGCGAGGAGGGGCGCGCGCCTATTGTCCCCGGCTACCGCCTACGTCACACTCCGCGGCCTGCAGCTGTTCGCGCGGGGCGTGGTGGGGGTGTTGGTTTTTACCTGCGCCGGGGCCTAAGCGCGCGTATCTGTTCTGGCACGGTTGATCCCAGGTTCGATTCCGTCGAACAGATGTGGCTGACAATCTCTCTAAGCGGGAAAAAAATTGCCATCGGTAGGTACAGCGTACCGGCCACCTTGGTTCGACATTGACCTCTTCTTGGATGCCATCACGAATACTGTTGCCACACTGGGAAATTGCGATCATTACATTTTGCTGGGAGATTTTAATGTAAATATGCTCAACTTAAGCGAGACGAAAGCTAAAAAGGTGCAAGAATTTTTAAATTACACGAGTCTCGCTCAGCTAGTCACGATGCCAACTCATTTCACAGATACGAGTGAAACTCTGATTGACCTACTGTGCACAGACCTAAAGCCTAGATATACGACAGTGGAATCTTTTGGTTCGATTACTGGCCATTCTATTTTAGTAAGCGAATTTCATATAAAGCGGGACAAGTTTATACCTTACGTAACTAGATATAGGCCAATTAAGGATATATGTTTGGATAGTTTCCATATGGATTTGACACAATCAAATATTGAGCGTGTTTCTGAAAAAGCCGATATTGATGACATGGTTGAAACGTTTAATCACTGCATAATATCTTTGTTTGATGTCCACGCACCACTAAAAACCTGCACTATTAAGGAATTATCGTATCCTTGGATTACGGACACTATTAAACTTATGATGCAGTTACGAGACAATGCACTAGGCAAGTATAGGTGTACGAAATCAGAAATTAAAAAAAAATACTATAAACAGTTAAAATCCTTAGTTGAAAGTTCCCTTTATCATGAAAAAATTGCATACTTCAGACACAATATAAATAATAAAATTAATAATCCAAGACTACTATGGAAGAACATTAAATCCACGTTTGCACCCTCTAAGCAAAGATTAGACCTTCCCTCACATTTTAGAAACCCAGACCTTATTAATAACACTTTTTTGACTGTCCCTGGAAACCCAGTAGCTAGCACTTCGCTTATATCATTTTATGAGACCAACAGATATAGTGAAGCTACTTTCACACTTGGCCCGGCAGACCAAAATGATGTCTCACGCATTTTGTCTGACCTAAAGTCTAATGCTGAAGGTTACGACAACATAACCTTGAGCATGCTTACCCTGACTATGCCATATACCATAACAACTATCACTGACATGATTAATTGCTCCATATGGACAGCTAAGTTTCCCTACCAATGGAAAATTGCAACAGTTAGACCTCTACCCAAAAATCCAAACCCTTTGGAGGTTAAAGACTTGCGGCCTATCAGTGTTCTGCCCTGTCTTTCAAAGGTAATGGAGAGGGTGGTCTGTCGTCAATTAACCAAGTTTTTAGAAGAGAACGATATTTTACCTGACCTACAATCTGGATTCAGGAAACAGCGCAGTACTTCTACGGCGTTGCTAGACGTTACTGATAACATTTTATCCGCCCAAGATAAGGGTATGTGTACACTTATGGTGCTACTTGATTTTTCCCGTGCATTTGATTGCATAAATGTCCCACTGTTATTATCTAAGTTAAAATACTACGGTTTTGACAACAATGCAATCCAGTGGTTCCATAGTTACCTCAGTGACAGAAAGCAACTCGTAGAATTACGGTTGCCGGACGGTACTACCCTGACTTCGGCCCTTACTTCGATAGAAAGAGGAGTTCCTCAGGGATCTATCTTAGGTCCGATTATTTTTATTTTATACTGTGCAGACATAATAAAGTGTCTGCAGAAATGCAAATATCACATTTATGCTGACGATGTGCAACTATATTTGTCTTTTAAACCTGACGACATTGACTCGGCTATTAAAGACCTAAATGCCGACCTGGAAAGAATCGCCACTTGGTCAGATGAGAACTGTTTAGCTTTAAACCCATTGAAAACTAAGTATTTGTTGTTTGGTACGAGGCAGCAGTTAAAGAAGCTACCTGTAAGCCTTAATTTGACTCTAATGGGCGAGCCTATTGATCGAGTTAATGAGGCGCGGAACCTAGGGTTGTGTATGGACAACACCCTTAGGTTTGAGAAACACGTCGCTAACTCCGTGAAAAACTGTTTTTACCGTCTGAAGCTGCTATATAAAATGAGGCCATACCTGTCTGAAAAGCTACGCGAACAGCTAGTCGAAACCCTTGTACTATCCAAACTAAATTACGCTGATACGGTTTACGGCCCACGCTTGCTGGCCCGTACGGATAGACTTATACAAAGGGTCCAAAATGCGTGTGCTCGATTCTGTTACTCGGTTCCCCCTAGAAGTCACGTCACCCCTTATCTGAACAAACACTGTATGCTCAAAATGAAGTCGAGGCGAAAGTTACATCTAGCGTGTCTTCTTTTTGGTGTTATTAGGACTACGAAGCCGAAGTATTTGTACGACAAGTTAAGTTGGATGGCTAGTAAACGAGAGTGCGCACCTAGGCTTTGTGCGCAGCAATTATCAACACAATCTCATAGGACAGCAGCTTTCAGAGGTAGTTTCCGATACGCTGCATCTAAAGTGTGGAATAATATTCCTCCACCATTACGGGTACTGGGCACTATTCACACGTTCAGAACACGACTGCGGCAGTATTTGATAGCTGCACAGCAGAAACTGGATATGGTCAAAATTAATGTTTCAATCATTTAAACGCTCAGTAATTACAGACTGCACCGTGTACGTACCTACTTATGCATACAACATGTTTTCGTTTGGCCTACGCATATGTATGTATATATTTTTCAGTGTTCATTGTTCTTCTTAATCTTCGTGATTCATATCATATTTTAAATACTGCTGCTAATTTGCTAATTTAATAATTTTATACTTTTCTCTCTTTCTTTAATATATATTTTTTGTAGTGGTGATTGTTATTATTTCTATAAATAGTTGTTTGTTATTAAAATGCTGTTTATTTTATAATGTTGTTTATTGTGACCAGTCCCATAAGACCATAATACACAATAAAATACTTTTGTTACTGGAAATTTTCTCAAACCGAACTCATACATTTAAATAATTTACTCGATATCTATTTATTATAACCATTTATTTATTTATTATGTTTGAAACTGTTTTCTGTCTGTCACTTACCCCCTCAAGGTTCATTGGAAGACCAGCGTCAGACAGCGTAACCTGTCTGGCATGAATGCTGAAATGGACCTTTTTGGCGCAGCCGTGAGGCACACAGTAGGCATATAGTATTATGATTGTATTTTTCTTTTTCTGTAACTTTTTTTTCTTTTTTTCTTTTAATATTATTATTGTGTGTGTGCTTATTGTACTGACGTCAAATAAATATTTTTTCTTTCTTTCTTTCTTTCTTTCTATAAAATAGGTTCCTAAGTACTTGGTGTTCAGAAGTTCATTATTTAAAAGTTCGAGTCCGTTCCATCATTGGACTACAAGACGAATGGCGATACGCCATCGTTACGTTATCGTTGAAAAAATATATTTTCAGTTTCAGTTCTATGTATGGGGAGCCTTACATAGAACTGAAACTGGCCCTTAATTTTATATTTTATTGGTATTTTAAAGCAAATTAAAAAAGAATTTGATTTAGTTTGTCTAGTTAATCCAATTACTTTCTTATAGTTTGTTATTTACAATTAGTTTAAGTAAATTATTTAAAGGCACTTTTGCACTCAAACACCCTCAACAATTGATCTGATTTAGGTATTAAAATATTCCATGATTATACTAAATGGCCGGGACTCTTTCATTAAACCAGGTAAATTTCAAAGTCATGTATGGTTCTTGATTTTATTTTCAATAAATAAGCAATTTTTCGAAAAATCATAATTATGAAGGTCATTTTCATAAAATTGATTCTCAAACTACCACTTTGCATGCTATTGCTACGACTGCTAGTGAGCAGAAAGGGAACTTAAATACCTCTCTTTTACCAATATAATAAAAATTTGGGATCGTCTATTAATGTAGGGAAAATTAACAGTTGCGTATTTAAAAATAACAAAAATGTCTTTTTTATATCTTAATTTTTTTTTTTAATTTGGGGTGTTTGTCCAATAAGGACATGTCAACCCCATCGTACCTTATAACAAAATTAATCCGCTAAGTAATATAATAAAATGCAACACTAAAATACGAGGCTCCTCACTGCTGAACGATTAAAACTAAACCATAGTCCTTTTGCTTCTTTCGATTTTGGATTTGTCAAACTGCTTTGAACTAGTCCTACATCCAGTATATTTAACTTAAAGTCGTTCAGAAAAATGTCTTAAACTATAAACTTATCTAATACTCAATCTACAACATTTTCCTCAGATTACTGTAAACATTTAAGTGTATCTGTGTGAATGTAATGTATTTCTAATATTAGTAAGACTAACTCAAGAGGTACTCTGGCATCAAGATGCCAGAAGTCAAATTCACTGAGTGATCAGTAAGTCTACAGTCAAGCCTTGTTAAAGATTAAATTTGCCGTGTTTCTACAAACAGGAGTAAATCAGTGAACTGCAAATTTGATTACATTTAATCATCTCTTAAGCCTTTCCCTACTATGTCGGATGTCCTAACGGATTTAGCTGAGTAATATTATTTCACATGGAGTTACCTCTTGGCAGCACTGGTGTCAGAGTTTTGGCTTCAGCTGGGATCAACGACCTATCTGCAACACACCCATCAATAAACCACCCTCGGCTATCATTGTTTTACCTTGAACATTGACCCATGTGGCTGTTATTATTTAGTTATGGAAGCTCTGGCTTATTTTATAGCTAATAATCGTGTTTTAGTCAGTTAATAAAATACATGGCTGTCATGGGCAGAGTTATTCATGTTTAGTTTGTATACAGATTCTATATTCAAATTATCTACAGAAGATTTGAATAGAGAATCTCTTGATCTGCGTCGGAGCGGCTTATTATGCAATAAATAGATTTTTCGTACCACTTGCTCAAAAAAGTGACATTCTGTGCCACAAAAAGTGAACATAACCATAGTCATTTTTAATCTGTTAAAATCAGGGAAAGAAAATTGTACTGAATTTCCTTCATCCTCTAGGGGGAGAATAAGATTTAAATTTGGAATACTTACCGAAATTTATACTGAACTACATCTGTGTTTACACCATTGAGTTTGTATATAAAGCATTATACATCTTTTTGAAAAAGGAATACGCATTTATTATGCAGTTATGATTATTAAATAAAATTACGAAAACCGACGAGGCAGTATGAGCTTGATGCCTTTGCTTTTCCAACAAAAAATATTAGTCTAGGATTTTGCCGCGTTTTTGTTTTCTTCAAATACATAAACGTTAAGTTTATTAATAAATGCTTATCTCATATTATTATTGTGTTAATTTCTTCGCAAATGGTACGAAAAGTAGAGTATTCCTCGGTGATAAAGCTGTCTTAGTCTTGGGTGAACTTAAATCCCTCGCTACACTCGCGATTTAAATCGTCACCCGCGATAGAAGACACTGCTTTATCCCCTTGGTTAATAATCTACTATTCTATTTCGTGCACTATAATTATATTTTAAGTTGCATATTATCTACATATGTTGCTGCTACCAGGTGAGGAGAGGACTCATTGTGTTACTGATACAATGAGTCATGTCACTTGGAGAATAAAGATCATTGTTTAAAAAAATCGTGTATTTTTTTCAAAATGGCACATTTTTTATCGTGGAAAATCTAAAGGAGCCTGGAAAACCACGCCAGTCATCACCATCGACACATAGTTCTGAAGACTGGAAGAACGGCTTGACTTACCGAGGTATGTAGGAATCTCTAAGTATAGGTATGTTAAGATTTTCACCAATCCACAAACTGACCTATTTTTTTACTTTATCATTTTTAGTTTTGTTTTTAGAAGATGACAATATTATTTTATTTTTCAAGTAATATATTTATGTCCAAATATTTTTTTTATTTTTTTGTTTTCTTTAAATCTACACACATCAAAAGTGTCTAGGGATCAAGCATTTTTATGCGGATTTCTTGAGATTGAGATGTGGCTTTGTAATAAATTTATGATTTTATAAATTTATATGGATCCTTTTTGGTGCATTTCATAATTTGAAACAGGAACTGTTAATCAAATTCGAGTAAAAGATGAAAATCAGCTGTCAATATTTTCCCTATAAAAACATACAACGCATTGAAGACATTATTAGTGCTACTGTTTCCCTACTACTGATTAAAACCAACGTTATTATGGAGCGGCGACGTCATTTAAGCAGGGAAGAAATGCTCAGAGCCGTGGGAATGATAGAAGCTGGTTCCCGGCAACGTACTGTGGCTTTAGCTCTGAATACAAGTCAGAGTGTTATCAGTCGACTTTGGACACGTTACCGAAGCACTGGTACCGTGGCTGAGCGCCATGGAGGACGGTATCGCTGCACCACACGGAGACAAGACCGATACATTCAAATCTTAACTCGAAGAGCTCCAACAATAACCGCCATGATGTTAGCCGTGAGGCTTCATCACTCTTCAGGGAACTTAATTAGCGACCAAACAGTCAGAAACCGCTTGCATGAAGTGAACCTTCATTCCCGAAGACCGCTACGGGTACCACCTATAGCAATGCACAATCGTAGGATTCGATATCAATGGGCTCTTGAACACAGAAATTGGGCAGAAGAACAATGGCGTTTCGTGTGCTTTTCTGATGAGTCTCGTTTTGGTATGAGACCGGATACAAGACGTATACGACACTGGAGAACCCCTGGACGCCAACAGCGATTAAAATCCTGCCAGGAAGTCCATCCTTATAGTGGTGGAGCCATCATGGTATGGGCGGGTATTTGGATCGGAGGAAGAACTGAGTTGATTTGGATCAGAGGCAACCTCAACGCTCAAATTTATGCTGAGACGATTGTATCTGACGTCATCGTTCCTCTACAAGTGCAAATCGGTCCCTTATTTCAGTTAATGCATGATAATGCACGACCGCACACCGCAAGAGTTGTAAGACAGACTCTCGCCGCAGCTAACATCAATGTCCTGCTCTGGCCTGCTCAGTCGCCAGACTTGAACCCGATTGAGCATGCATGGGATATGCTACAGAGAAGAGCTCTGCCGAATATGGAGGGTATCCAGTCGCAAGAAGACCTTTTTTTGTTGTTGCAACGAACATGGGCGGCCATTCCACAGCGTGATTTGGATGAACTCATTTTGAGTATGCCAAACCGATGTTCTTGTGTTGTTAGTGTTCGCGGTAGAAACACGGATTATTAATTGTTTAAGTTACCCAATAAAATTTTAAAGAAAACTGTTATTTCAGTCTTTTTTTCGAACTTTAATGTTAGTGGTTCAAATGTCAAAAATCCCTTTATTAGGAAAATGGCAAATTTCTTTATTAATGCAAAGGTGACTTGGTTTATCGTTACTGTGACAAACGAAAACACTTTATTTGATGAATCCTTAAATAAAATTTTAATTAATATCAATCAGGAGAAAAGTTATTGCAAAAATATATGTTGATCCTTAGACACTTTTGATGTGTGTATATTGTGAATGTGAGAGCAATGTGGGATAACAACGAATATTTTGAGTAGATTACCAAACTCTCAGGCAGTTCAGCACTGGCTGGCTAAAAGTTTTATTTATAATCCTATTTGCAAAATAAACATCATTAATGGTCGTAGGTACTGCTGTAATTATTTTGCCACACGCTCCTCTGTCATAAGATACGTACAATTAAATTCTGAGCCAACTACCTACTGCAATTAAAGCGTAGTAATAATTGGAATAATTAACTGTGCTTAGTCTTACGCACATTAGTAATTCTCACATGATTAGTTTGTTTCCCGGAGTTTGCGTTCCGGAGCTAAATTCTCTTTACATTTTGTATCAAGTCGTCTGAGTTAAATTGAATTGATGTTGGTTCTGGCCATAATATGTGTTCAGGGTTTGGGTTCAAAACGTTTTGGGAGTACTTTCATTATGCGTACGGTCAAGGAATGGAATTCCCTGCTTGAGGAAGACAGTCATTTCATGTAAAATATTGCAATAAAATAAAGCTGTTAACTTAAATCAAATTTAAATAAGGGTTCCGTTTTTTGCCATTCGGCTACGGAACTTACACGTACTTGAATAATTTCATTGTGCGTACAGCTACGTAGTGAAATTTCCTCCGTAGCAGTACTGTTAGTGACAATTTAATAAAAAAAAAGAATATTAAAATAATATATGTATATGTCATAGAGTTACAAATTCTACGGTTAATGTTTGACACTAATCTTTATAAGAACAATATATATGTCTACAAAACAGTCGTAAGAACGATATGGACATATGTTTGCACTGTGCACCTCACTGTGCACGTACGTGTAATAAATGTCTCGCCTACGTGCTACACGTTGCATTAAACATAACTTCAATGTGTTTTCTACTACTTTAACATCACCTCTAAATCAAGATAATAGTGTAGAACCATAAACTAAAAGCATGCAATTAAGTAACTTTTTTCAGGACAAATTCATTCAATACTAAAGACGTAAAATTTGTTTTTACGTTTGTGTGTAGGGGTAATCTCTGGAACCAATAGTCAAATTCTAAAAAAAAGCATGGTTAGAAACACGGAATATTATCTGTTCTGTGGGTAGAAAGGTGTATTATTTGTGAGTGCTTTAAATTATTCCGACATCCACGAGGAGAAAATCGCGGCCAAAGAGCTAGTTTGGTAGTAAAGAGGATGTCTATAATCTTTTTTTGTGAGGAAAATCATTCAATGACTCGCTCTGGTAAGGTCACACTTCTGTTGACTAAAACCCAAACTGATTCTTCAATTACCCATACATTCTGGGGCCCACGTTGTGTCGATATCTCGATCGTGTACCTTAGTATCTCGTTGGGATATTCCTGCAACTCCGCGAGGTTTTATGATCGTTGGGCCCCGTCAATTGTGCAGACTGCTCTACTGCTAAAGACTATAGTCATGGGTAGAAAATTTGCTTTCAGAAAATTTGCTTTGTTTGAAAAGGACACACTATAAGCTTTTAGCAAGTCTGAAATATCAATGCTTGCATTTTCAAACTAAAATATATACGCTATACCGACTATTTTATATTTTCCAACACAGAAAATAGTACATTTGTTTTTAAAACGCTATCTATCCAACCCGAAACTCGATACATCTAAGCTGCCGAGCTATACCAGTTTAGTGGATACCAGGCACACATAACACCGAAGATAATGACGGCGATAACCACAGACAGGGTGCGATACCGCCTCGGAGCGATGGCGACCGATACCGATACCAGGGTTTTGTGCCGCACAACAATTTAAAAATAAAGGTGTTTATGAAAATAGTTTTAACTATATTTATGGAAGATGAAAATGTTTTAAATAATTTTAATTGTAATAAATACTAGCACCACGTACGTATTCGCACGGTTTCATACGGCTAATACACATAAAACCTTACTTAATAAATTATATCTTTTCATGAATTGGTCTATCAGTTATAAGTTTCTAAGCTAACATGGTCACTAACAGTAACAATAAAACTTAAAACGGGATATTTACCAAGTGTATTTATTGTTTCGAGTATCCGATATTTCGGCACTGGCTAATGACACTGGTCGATCAATTGGTGAAAACCACATGAAAATCTGTATAAAATTTTTGTAAAAATAGTGTTTGAGTTAATCATACAGTACAAGCATACAGTCTCTGCCCATCACACACGCACTCTAATCTATATACTCGTACTTCTTTCCTCAAAAATCACCACAGAAATTAACCCACATCGTTTTTATATGATTTGATCAGTACCGTACCAACGGATTGAAAGAACTCTAAACAGTGTTTGACTGAGTTTGTTTCGGTTCGGCTTCATCTATTTTCAATTTAGAGTTTCAATTCAATTTAAAAAACAATGAATGTACCGAGCAAATATCATTTATCTACTAAATATGATATTCGAAGCTCAAAGAATCTCGGTTTATAATGGACAGTCACCCATCAAACCCTGTGTACCTTGAAGAACAGCCTACGCGGAAGTTATAGTTTGTTTAAAGTATTTGCTTAGATTTTAATTTACCAGTAATCCTTAATGACTTTTAAACCTTAACTTGTGTCCTAAATCTCTTTAAATTCCCACCAGTACCTCCGTTTCTTATCAGGAATCCCATTTCCGTAGGATCTGTCAAGGGATTCGGAACCTGGATCACAGGAAACCGCAGCAACCAACCCACGAGCCAAATCAAATAAAATTACTGAAAGCTCGGCAGAAAATACCGCTTTGAAATTGGTAAAAGATACCGCAGGCCTCTGGCGAGCTCGTTAATACCACATCGATGACAACGATAAAACCAGGGTTAACATTGAGAAAGGCAAGGGTTATTAAAAACTGAATCTTTGTTTACCCTCGTCCGCTTTGGAATTGGATGGGTTGGGTAATTAGATGTTATAAATAGGCGGTTGAAACTTTTCCCGGGAGTTGCTTTTTCTTGACATATTAGTGTTTAGTATAGTTATATTTTAAGATTATTCTTTACTAAGACTTTACTTTGAGCAGTGGTAAGTGGTGTTGTAGGTCATGGGTTCCAACCCAGGTAGACTTTGTGTATCATATTCATCAACACCACTGTTTTCAAAATGTTGAAGGAAAAACATCGCGTACTACGTTTTAAATATGACCCAACTAGCACAAATGGACTGCATTAGGGCTTTGGAGCGTATCCGATTATTACTTATGGTAATAGACGTAAGCGCTAGAGCGTCTACTACAGACTTAAAGCAGCCGCTTTAGCGCTATTTGGGCGCCATTTTATGCAACCTAAAGTTCCATTTAACCTGCACAACGGTTGCATAAAGGTTCCTTAATAGCTATAACGATTTATTAACGCTATACTAAAGCTCTCGTAGCGCTACTTTTGAATGATTTTGAACTACTTTGAACGAATGAATTGATTATAGTTCTTTATTGTATATCTTCAGTTGACATTATTTGTAATATTTTGGTAAAGTGTTTTCGTCGCCATCATGAAAATAAAACAAAAGTACCTAAGTAAAAGTTTGTATTCTGTATTTAGCAAGATATATAAAGATACTTAAAACGCTGTCCAGTTTACTGTAGATATATAAGATTATTTTCTAGTAATTTTAACGCGCTTTTATGATATTTAAAAAATTAACAAAAGATATGTGATATTTTTTATTTGTTATACAAAATAAATTTTATTTCCGTATTTTTACGTGTCGATAACTTACTATTCACAAGTGGCCGATTGTTTACCGGTACATTTAATGCACATTTAACTGAAAAAGCAATGTATATCAACTCAATTTTGCAAGTGAATTATAAGTTTTCTTAAAAAACCATGGCGTCATTGTAATGTAGTCATAACCTGCAGTTTTAGCTCTAATAACTCCCTTTTGAGAATCATAGCGCTAATTTTCACCCTTCTAACGCTTTCAGTGATTTTTGTTCCCCTAATGCAACTCACAGCCACAAAAAGCTCCTATTTTCCTGTTTTTGAGGTTATAAGATCTAGTTACGTACTTATTCGTTTAGCATCCATTTTTATTAAATGTTTTATAATAGTTACAAAAGCGGCTGTAAAATGGCGAATGGATTGAGCCTGCAAGGAATGACTATTGCTACTAAAGGCCTTAGTTACACTGATGATTTTTTGTAACTATAGTATGCATAAGAGTTTCTATTATTTCTATAATGAAACCTATAGTAGTATAATAGTGGTTACTATAACTATAACCTATAAAAGTTACAATGGAAACCACTGTGCAGCTGTGAGTGGCAGAATGACCTTCGTAACTCTCATATAAATGTGTAAGTGGTAAATGAGTTCTACCGTGGACTACTGTGAAGGCTAGGGTAGTATTTAATTCAGCTTATAGCACCTTAAGTAACTTTTATAGCTATAGACGTTTACGGATGCAGATATGCAACTTTGAACTGCTTTTTGAACCCTTAAACCGCTATTTTACAGCCCAAAGTAACAAAATAGGCTGCTATTTCCACTAATGTGCTCGTTGAGACAACTTTTTAGTAAGCCAAACACTACTTACTACTACTAAGTTATTACAAACTTGAATTACATACAGAAAAAAAAAGAAAGAAAACAAAGCCATTATTATACAAACACATTTTGGTCCAAATAAATGTTTATGTAAGTACTTACATTATAAATTATTTTAACCATTGGGACATTAACAATAATCCATTTTATGTTCCATTGCAATAAATCCATTGTATGTTATAACACTGTACATAATTATTTGTTTAGTAATGTGATGATATTGAGTGCTTTTATAAGTTTGTTGTCTCTGGAACGATGCACCCTAAACCCCCGTACCTACTAGTTAAAAATTGTCTTCATATTTCGTCTCCCCAACTGAAGACTAAATAACTGCTCCTAAGACAAAAGCAGAGTTGCTCAGTGAGTTGTGATACCTTACTTGTTAATTAACGGCAGGTAATCTTGTCGTGTTTGCTTATTGTTCAATGGGCTGCGCTCGCTTACAACGTCGGCTTCACATCGGATTTATGACGTGTTACTAACTGACAATGTATTGAACAAGGTTATAGATGGAGAAGACACACAATAGACAGGAAAATGAATGGAGAGGTTTCGTGATCAAATTATTTTGATGCTCAATTCTGACGACGAGATTTGAACAGGGAAATTCATCGAAACGGGCTCAATGAAACTTAGGAACAGGAATGTGAAATTGACAGAAAATGGACAGGCTTTATTTGGTACCCCAGATAAGTTAAAATTACCGCTTGGTCAATACGAACATTCAAGTATTCAAGTGTTTATTGTAATCCATAATGTTCACAATCACATACCGGTCATACCGTTATTTCTGAATCACATCACGGGATTATTTTGTTAGTAAACATACACAACTAAAATAACATACACATACATAAAATTTAAGCTATTGTACTAACAATAGTTTCTTATTTTATGTATGTGTGTGTATGTGTAATAATTAATAGTTTGGTTGAACAACTCTGCAAATGTCTGCTCACAGATACATTTAAATGTTTACAGTAATCTGAGGAAAATGTTGTGGGTTGTGTATTAGATAAGTTTATAGTTTAAGACATTTTTGTTATTTTTTACTACGCAACTGTTATTTTTCCCTACATTAATAGATTAATACAATTTGAAAACGAACATACTAACATACATAGGGGGTTAAATGAAATGAAAGAAGCAATTATGGACCCTGTCAGGCACAGCAAAATTTAAAATAAGTAGGACAGAGTAAGAGCGATGAAATCAATATTCCATAAAACTTAAAAAAGAAATTTCAAATTAAATTATTGTCTTCGAAAATTTAACCAAATTTATCCGTGCTCTATATTTTTCATTTTCATTTACATATTACATACTTTTACATGGGTACACCAATCGTTTCATATTTATCAGGACATTACGAAATTATTAATCCATCACAATATACGAACGTATTTTAAATGAATTAAATGCTTTTTCACATTATTAGATTTATGTAGGTGTCAAGATTTTAATATAGCCCTTTTTTAAATAACCAACTACCAACCAATATCTACATTGGAAAAAAAAAACCATACGTTATGATAACGAAGATCTTCACAAAGGGTTAATATTGAGCCACTACAGAATCCACATTATTCCGTAATTTGCATATTAAACGAAAAATCACATTTATTTTGTTGATAACGCTCTACTGTGTTGTATTAATTGAGTATGAATTTATTATGTGGCGATTCGCATAAGCAATTACATCAATTGTCGCCTTTAATAAATGACTAACAAACAGTATGTGGAATTGTGTTAAAGCTTGAAATGCCACGTCGTATTGAGCTTAATTTAACAAAATTGATAGGTTTATACAAGTAATTCCTGTTAATGTATATTTGGTGGTTACATATTGACAACCAATTGGACAAACTATGGCCACTTTCGTGTGTTACCGTACTGTTATCATTTTTTGGGGAAAATCATGTGGATCAAGTTGATTATACGATGTCTTAAGTTAAGCTGCGGATAACTTCTAAAATCCTGTTATAGTTTTATTGATAGTATGATATAAGAATTTCGTGTCATAGTTTAAGTTGGAGAGGGTTAATGGACTATCTCCGAGAGGTCGTCATCGTGTTAGTTTTATAAGTCTTAGTTAGCTTGTCGGGTTTGCGGGAATTGCCTGAGTTGTGGGAATGTTGAAAATGGGTGAAATGCAAGGGCAAACTGATAAAACTGGCCAAGTGCGAGTCGGACTCGCGCACGGAGGGTTCCGTACCATTATCTATAAAAATCATGTCCCCCCTTAAATATTTGTTTTATTTTACTTTAATTATTTATTTTCAAAATGAATATAATTATAACTAAATATTCCATGAATATTTCAAGCATCTACATGTTGCCGTTATCAATATCGAGCAAAAACGAGCAAAAAAAAATCACGTTTGTTGTATGGGAGCCCCCTTAAATATTTAATTTATTCTGTTTTTTATTAGATGTTGTTATAGCGGCAACAGAAATACATCATCTGTGAAAATTTCAACTGTCTAACTATCACGGTTCATGAGATACAGCCTGACAGACGGACAGACGGAGTCTTAGTAATAGGGTCCCGTTTTACATTTTGGATACGGAACCCTAAAAACAGGGAGGGTTTTAGTTAGTAGAAGCATACTTGAGTTAAAGGGGGAAAAATGGTAAGCGGAAAAGTCTGTTTAAGTGCACTAATCTTCAAAAGTACTGTGTGAAAGTAAGTTTTTTTTTTTTCTTTTTTTTTTTACTGGCTCTGTGGGTAGAATCCACATTACTAGCAATTTTGTTAACCCCTCCAACTAAGCTAAATATGCTTGTGTCTGGAATTAAAGCTTAAGGAAGGATAGAGGCTACTTTTTACCCGGATTATGCAAAATATGAGTTAGGGGAATATGAGTTATATTTTTATCGTGATAAAGTCTACGAGAGCGAAGTCTCGGGACTGCTATTAATCAGATAAAACTGTTTGGTATCAACAATAGACTCACTTAGCCAAATTTGATGTATACTATAATCACAGAGCAGTAGGTAGCCCAACCACCATTCCCTCATTACCCTGAGGCTTGCACCTGATATTATGATGTCGGTCTCAAAATTAACATAACCATCTCTAACCTAAATCAACTCTACAAAGTCCCATTTAATTGTCAACGTACCTATAGAGATTACAAGTGAAGGTGATTAGATTCTTACCTCATTTGGTTCCCATTACAAACTGCTATTTCTGTTATAAGTTTATAACGTATCTCAATGTAAATCTTATACAATTTGAACAGTATAATAATTTTAAAATATATATAAGAATTGCACAGGAATAAAAAAATAAAATGAGAAACTAACTGCCCTTGAACCAATTCGCACACAGTTCACTTTCAGGAAGTTATTGGCCATTATACGTGGGGGTGTTTAAGTCAAGAGAGAATAAGTTACTTCTGGTAAGCGTGCTCCATCTTCGACCACTTCATCACTTACCATCAGATGAGATAGTGATCAAACGTGAGCCTATTATCAATGTATTTAAAGGGTCTTTAAGTCAAGAGTGAATAGGTTACTTCTAGGAAAGCGTGCATCATCTTCGATCACATCATCTCTTACCATCAGGTGAGATGGTAAGAGATCTCAAAGGCGAGCCTTATTTAAAAAAAAATACATTTTAGTTTTGGCTATAAGGTAAGGTTTACTAAGTTCAGAAAAAACTTTTTACCAAAAAATTAAACTGACTTCGAAAAAACACTGCAAAGTGAAAAATAACTTTAATTTCGGTAGTCGGTGTCTTTAGTTTTGTATTTTCGTTTTTGGCACCGACTTCCGAAATTAAAGTTATTTTTCACTTTGCAGTATTTTTTGGAAGTAAGTTTAATTTTTTGGTAAATTATTATATAAAATTATTTCACTCTTTTTAGTTGGTCGATTTATAATTAACCTAGTTACAAAAGCCTAAATCTCAACTACTTATAACCTTTCACAAAATATTGCTTTTCCCAATGCTGGGCCGTTAATTGTTGAGGAGTTCTCCTGGTACTTCACCATCAGCTTCACTTCACCATTTGCATTGTGACGAGCATATTGTGCTTAATAACCATATTCGAGTAATCGAAGCGGAACCCATGAAATACTTATTATTCCTACTTATATATTGAGTAGTTCCAGTGGCCATTTGTGGTCTTCATAATCAGGTCCACTTCACAAATGGTGCTTTTCGAGTGCAACTACACAAGTTACTATAAAAATACTCGAATCACTATAGGTGTGCCTATAATATTTGAAGAGTTCCCTCGATTTCTCCAGGATCCCATCATCAGATCCTGACTTGGTAGCAATGGGACCAATTTCAAAGTATACCCTTTCAAACAAAAAAAGAATTTTCCTATTTGGTTCAGCCGTCTTCGAGTAAACGGTGATCATACATAAAAAATATATATACGCGTCGAATTGATAACCTCCTCCTTTTTTTGTCGTCGGTTGAAAATGAAAATGCAACTTGACTAATTCGCATTACGACTACATGTAGTTTCCCTTATTTGCCCAAAATACTTATTTACAAGCGTGAGCTGACAGTATCTGAGCTCATAATTCAGAGTGACGTGGTACATAACACCTTCGCTTGATGTCTCATGTTTTTGTAAACATGTGTTGTAGTTATAGTAAACAGTAATCTCTTGTCCGTCTGTGGGACGTTTCAGTTAACGTAGGATAATTCTGAGTATATAAATTGAGTTTTTGAATTAATTGGGAGTAATGAAAAGGAAAATTAATCTCATTTAAAGATATCCTAAGTATTTGTCTTATTTTTCTAGTTCTGTTCGTTAGAATGTTACTATGCAGCCCCTTTTTGTCGGTAGGAAAATGATCAAATGACTCCTTCCACTCTTGGTGAAAGCAAAATGCAATGTCAGACTTCTACTGACTTAAAACGCCCCTATTCCTTCAGTGGTCCGTGGCCGCGTTATCTCGTTGCAACATTCCCGCAACCCCATGCATTCCCGCAACCCCTATAGCTACTTTTATCTGTTTGTTTATCCATTTGACACATTTAATTTGCTTTTAATCTACAGAATCGATTGTGTTAAAAAGGCCCGATATCAGACGCGGTGCGTAAATACTTAAACATATTGAAAAGTGTTGTCAAATACATATATAGAATATTTTTTTAACAAATTAAGCTGTGTCATTTGGTAGTTATTATACCCAAAGGTAGGGATTAAGGTAGGAAGCTTTCATTTATTACAAGTAGTAGTCGTCTAACTAAATAAATAAACGCTGTGAAGTTTTTTGGGTTAAAAAAAGAAGAGAACTAGCAATATGGGTAGAATTCACATTACTAGTAATCATGTTAACCCCTCCAACTAAGCCAAATATGGTTGTGTCTGGAGTGGGTTCACGGCACTAGTATCACGGTATATTATGTATACAGTATTGTAACTCGGCCGTATCTTAGAAATAAATGCCTACAGCCGCGCGGTACGTAAACATGCGATAGGGCTGCCCGCCTCCAGCATTTTAATTACATTTGCCTACTTTGCGTTTCCATTTAGTTTTGTGATTGTAAATATACTTTTTTTATATAAAAAAAAATAAAATAATTTGTGAATTGAATAGGAAGTGTTCAATAAAAATGCGTGTTGTTTTTTGATTGGTAGATTTAATTATTAAAAAAACATGTTTATATTTTTTCTAGTATTATTCATACACACAGTACAATAAACAACTATTATTAATAATAAATATATAACTGCCTCCGTGGTCGAGTGGTTTAGGCGTTTGCCTTGTGACCCGGTGGTCGTGGGTTCAATTCCCGCGGGAAGCATACTTTGTAAAGTTGTTTCCAGTTTGGCTAGGACTTTGCAGGCCTGAATCACCTGACTGTCTGATAAAAAGATGGTTCCGTGCTTCGGAAGGCACGTATAAGCCGTTGGTCCCGGTCGCCAAATGGCGGCCGTCAAAATAGACCACGTCAGAGGCCCTAGAGGCGGTCTAGAAACTCTGACACTAGGGTGTAGGGGGTCGTTAGACCTCACTTGCCCACACGATAAGAAGAAGAAGAATAAAATATCACGTCTTTACTTTGAATTATACAAACTAACAAAACAAAACACACATGCCCTGAGGTTTTAACACAAGCGTACTTACCATATCATGATTCATGAACCGCCTATAACTACCTATTTCACTCGTGTCAATCACTTTCCTTTACTCTATTCACTTTATTTATTAATCCAGACATATTTTTTTTTCGGGAGATAAAAGGAAATACTTATCCATTAAAAAGAAACAGATTATGTACATACCTACCAGCAAGTAAAATTATTTTAGTCTTAGGTACCTTTCAGAGTTTCCAGATAATCTAAAAAGTTATCTCTGGATGCGTTATTGACGAATTCATGCAACGAAAAACAGCACAGTATATCCTACTCGTCATATTAAATATGTACTTGAACTTATTTATAGCGAAAAATCGCGCGGTATATGTTAAAAAAAAAAACAACACACTGTCCGTTCTTCACTGCAGCACAGTCGCCGGTCGCGACTGTCTGCACACCGAGCGCACACCGACATCGAGGCGCGTAGGTATAGCTCGCGCTTCGTCCGTTTGTATGAAGTTGGAATACTGTATACATAATATTACCGTGCTAGTGTGACGACGCGACGACGTCTCGATCACAAGTCGGACACCTTAGCTACACTGACGCTTTTTGTTCTTGTTACTCTTGGTGCCGACTCGTACTTGGACGATTTTTAGTAATAAAAGAGTTTGGTATCGATTACAAAAGTTCCTAAAAAAACTTCGTTTAGAAATTGAGTTTTGAATGAATCAAAATTATAATTGAATAGCAACCGCTGAGAAACTTCTTTTATTTGATCAGATTTATTTTTATTGCTATTCGTTTACCACAGAATACTCTTGAAAAATTTTAAAACAGATAATACAATAACTAAATGTACTATGTATTTTATCGCAACGTGATTGTGTTTTATAAAACAACAAGTCTGGATTTATTGGCGAGCCTTTTTGAAAAATACTTGAAATAAGACTAGAAATCTAAGCTAAGATTATTTTGTAATGTACACACGTCCACCCCACCACACGTTCCAGTGGCGTAGTAAAGCGTGGGCAAAGAGGCGTCTCGCACAACAAGGGGCCCCTTTAAACGCAGTGCCCCCAGACTTTACCACAGATGACTAATAATAAAACCTTTTTTCATATCTATATACTTTTCAATTTTTTTCCCACCGCACATCATGAGTGAGTGAGGAATGAAAGAAAATAGGCCCCGTTGATGTAACTTCGTCCAAGACTATATCAGTCCACGCTACGCCTCTGCCTGTCAACTAAAACATGGAACATAAAATTCGTAAGTTATTCTAAGGGACTAATAAAACGGGCAGAAACTAAGTATAAAACGTATTGGTCCATAATACTTTGATGCGATGGCTTTAAATTCAGTGTGTATACAGTGCTATGTCCACAATCCCGGTAAAGAGGAGTGGCCGAGCCTATTGTGCGGCGGCCCATTATGAGGGGCCCTATTGTGGCCCGCGAGTCACAATGCCACGATTATTGCTAATAATAAGATTTACCGGCGAGTGGCTCTCTGCTAGTGGATTTTTTATACACTCTAAGTACTTCGCATTGGTCTGCAAAGGTTTTTCTTGACATATTAAATGGATTTTTCGGAGTAGGTGAACCAGGTTTATTTGAAAATCGACTAAAAGGTTTTTTCGGCGATTAGTTGAACCGTGGCGGGGTCTATAGGTTTTAACTTGATTGACGGCGGTTTTATCTCGTATTTCGTTTTCGAGTACTCAATCGGGTGCGTGAGTTTATGATTAACAAGTTGTGGCCGCGATTTCTTTCGTCTGAGAGGGTTTCCCGTTTAAATTCCGATACCGTGGGTATTCCGGTATAAAAGGTAGCTTTATATGTTGCCCTTATAATCTTCTATATCTACCAGAGAAAGTCCCACTAAAATTAGTTCAGCCAGTCAGTATTTAATCAAGTACACACAAAATATTAGCCCTGACAAACAGACAGACAGACAAATATTTAAAAATAAAAGCCAACCTGTAAATAATTATTAGCACTTGAGAAAACACAGTTTTTCTCACAGACAGATACTTAATTTTTTTTTATTCCTCTCTCATCGTCCTCCGTATTTCAAAAGCTACTTTTCCAACTATTTAGTTATATGAACGATGTTTGTATCGGGCAGAGTCCACAGGCCGCATATACAGTTCTGGCAGTCTGTGTTGACGTAACGCCTCGTGTAAACCTAACACAGTCTACACTTGATCGAATTTCGGATAGATACGAGTATCGTTTGCTTACAGCAGTGATATTCGTATAAATCTATCGACTAACGATTGCTTATCTCTGTTGAATTAAGTTAGAACAAATATAGTTTGTGATTAAATTGGATTTTTTTGAAGAAACATGAGTATTTAATGAGTGCGTAACTTTCTGGACGAACAAGTGGCATTAAAACTAATATTTTTGTTACATATCTCGTCATCATCTTCTTAGTGTACTCTTGTGTTTATATTTACTGTGCTATAACCTAGGGGTCTTTAAGTCAAGAGTGAATAGGTTACTTTTAGGTAAGAGTGCTCCATCTTCGATCACATCATCACTTACCATCAGGTGAGATGGTGGTCAAACGGGAACCTATTATCAAACAAAAAAAAAATATCTGTATACCTATCTAGCGATTGTACAGTTACTTATAAGGGTGAAAACGAAGTCCAAGCGACAGTAAAACACTGCCTCCTAAGACACAGGATATCCTAGTTTAGGAGGCAGGGTCGAAATATGTATGTATGCCTTCAACAAATTGTAAATAAGTTAGTTTTAAGAAATTTGCAAGAGTTTTTTATTTTTTCAAAAAAATATAGTAATATAATATATAGTATTCCACAACTTTCACACAACGCCATCTAGTCCCAAACTAAGCAGAGCTTGTGCTATGAGTACTAGACAACTGATAAACATACATATATATTTCTAAATACAGAGTTACATACATATTATAGATAAATTACACCCAGACAAAGAACAAATGATCGTACTCATCACACAAATATTTGTCCTGGGTGTGAATCGAACCCACGACCTTGTGCATAGCAGTCAGGGCCACTGACCACTAGACCTTTTCCAACATCAAATTCTAATGATACTGTTAGTGATCATGTGAGCTTAAAAACCACAATCTAATAGCACAAGATAACATGATATCCCTTGGCAAGACTAGCATCAGATTTTCTGGCTTTTGACTTTGACAACACGTAACAAATGACAGCTGAGAACAAGGATGGAAGAATCTCAATGATAGACCATCCACGGGCTAACCTAAGCAAGTGTTGCTTGACCTAGAAGATCGATCCCTGCAGCTGTTATTACTTAGCCAAGAGCTCTTCAAACGAATCTATACTAATATTATAAATGCGAAAGATTAGATCTGTGGATGTATGTTTGTTGTTCAATGACACCATAATGGTTCAAAATCCCTGTACCAGGTTTATATTTGGCTTAAGTATGACCACGTTTCTGATTTCCGCGCTCAGCTCAATTGGCTTCCTATTAGGTTTCGCCGGAATCTTCACTTACTTTCTCTACTTAATAATGTGCTCTTTGATCCTTTTACTTTAAGGAATGTTTTCAATTCCTCTGTGACACAAATTCTAGATCCTTGAGATCATCGGAAAATCTAGAGTTGAGTATTCGTATGCATTCCACTTCTTTCTTTGACAAATCTTTTACTATACCAACAGCTCGTTTGTAGAATGCATTACCCATAGAAGTGAGGCGTACTCAAACGCTACCAGCGTTCAAAAGAATGGTGAAGGAGCATTACCTCTCCTTATAACTTTTCCCCTTCTTTCTTAATTATACATGTAATATTTATTAGTATATGATTTTGGTATTGTATGTATTTTATATTATTATGTTCAATTAATATTATTATGTTTGTACACTGACAGCCGTTAAACTGTCTCCTTTAAGTTTGTCCATCCAAAACTTGTCTCTAAGAGATCGCCCTGTGTTATAAGACCGCCCATTATACACTAGTTTTTTTTTGTATCCATAGAAATATTGTAAGGTGTACAATAAAGTTTATAATAAATAAATGGTTAAATGGATTGATCTATCGCTTACCATCAGGCGAGATTGAGGTCAAGAGTGAGCTCATTGTGAATGAATAAAAAGTCCAAATAGATTATTATCTGGTATAGTACATGAGCAACATGTATTTTCCAAAACACAATGAACAATCACGTGAACGAAATCGCAGGTAACAGGCATTTTAAATTTTGAATTTTGAATTGTATATAGAAACGAGCTATTTGTTTCTTATCGATCACACAATTTTGAACTTAGTCTTTTTTGTTTCGTCCACCCTTTATTCGTTCATTTCCCCCATAACCTTTTACAAATTACTCTTACCTGAACGAATCTTAACAATAACATCGGTAACGAAATATGTACGTGAGTTATCGAAATAACAATACCAAAGAGAACGTCAAAGATCCTTTGTTGATGTCAACGAGGGGGGAAATGCGGAAAAATGGGGGAAGTCAGAAATGTCCTATTATTGTTGTATTTGGAAACATGAATTATTATTACTAAAAACGATCTTTGCGAGTCGTTTCAGTGATAAGGTTTGACGTTGCGATGTTGACTGTGTCACGTGTTAATTGGACTCGTAAGGGAAATATGTATATTTTACTTATTTCCTTTCATTTTATACACATATAAATATAATTGAAATTTCTGTCTGCCACTTCAGAACAACTGTGTTATCTCAAGTGCTTATTTACACAATACTGAAACCTAAACAAAAATTTTATCCGTCTGTGTCTTTCTGTTTGGCCGGGCTAATCTCTGGAACAGCTGAACCAATTTTAATGGGAAATTGGAGGAGGTTACAGAGCAATTTATAGGCTTTTTTACGAAATTCCCATGGAATTGGATTTACGCTGGGAAACCTCCCATTTGAACGAAGTAGTGGGTACGTTATCTTAATTGGTATAAAACAAAGTCGTTTCCGCTGTCTGTACGCCTAGGTCTTCTAAACTACAGAACGGATTTCAATGCAGTTTACAGCAATAGCTAGAGTGATTCCAGAGGAATGTTTATAATATGTATAAAACATTCCTATTATTAGTACATTGCACCCATGTGAAGCAGGGGCAGGTCGGAATATTTAAAATTGAGTATTTTTTTTTCTTCAGAATGAGCTCACTCTTGACCTCGATCTCGCCTGATGGTAAGCGATAGATGAGGTCTACGATGGAACGAGCGAGCCCAGAAGATGCCTGTTTACTCTTGCTTTAAAGGTTGAAAGGTCATAAGTAGCAGGGAACACAGAAGCTGTCAGAGAATTCCACAGTTTGGAAGTGCGCACAATAAATGTGGAGGAGAAGCGCTTGGGTACGACAAGACGGTATATCAACCAAGTGTGGGTGGTACCTATTACATATGATTCGTTTAGGTGGTGAGGACTGACGTCGGCAAGGTGACGGTGCCACACGTGAAATGGACATGTAAGGGTAATATCTTTCATATCCTTATAAAGGGGAATTCGCAATAATATATTGTTACTCATGCGACTCTAACACGGTACATTTTATGACACTTTCATTTCGACGATTCAGCGCGTCGGGGGCGTTGGACTTTCTCTTTTATTTAGTTTTTATCGTCGTTCCTCGTAGTTAGGTCGCTGCTTGTCAAAATTTGGAGACACATAATGGAACTTTATTTTTACACCCTTACATTGTAAAGGGATAATGTTTGTTAGTTAATATATTTTATCAATAGGTTTCAAGGATTTCATTCATCATTAGAATGCTGTGCTATCATTGGCTAAATTTTTCACTGATACACACATCAAAAGTGTCTAGGGATCAACATATATTTTTGCAATAACTTTTCTCCTGATTGATATTAATTAAAATTTTCTTTAAGGATTCATCAAATAAAGTGTTTTCGTTTGTCACAGTAACGATAAACCAAGTCACCTTTGCATTAATAAAGAAATTTGCCATTTTCCTAATAAAGGGATTTTTGACATTTGAACCACTAACATTAAAGTTCGAAAAAAAGACTGAAATAACAGTTTTCTTTAAAATTTTATTGGGTAACTTAAACAATTAATAATCCGTGTTTCTACCGCGAACACTAACAACACAAGAACATCGGTTTGGCATACTCAAAATGAGTTCATCCAAATCACGCTGTGGAATGGCCGCCCATGTTCGTGGCAACAACAAAAAAAGGTCTTCTTGCGACTGGATACCCTCCATATTCGGCAGAGCTCTTCTCTGTAGCATATCCCATGCATGCTCAATCGGGTTCAAGTCTGGCGACTGAGCAGGCCAGAGCAGGACATTGATGTTAGCTGCGGCGAGAGTCTGTCTTACAACTCTTGCGGTGTGCGGTCGTGCATTATCATGCATTAACTGAAATAAGGGACCGATTTGCACTTGTAGAGGAACGATGACGTCAGATACAATCGTCTCAGCATAAATTTGAGCGTTGAGGTTGCCTCTGATCCAAATCAACTCAGTTCTTCCGCCGATCCAAATACCCGCCCATACCATGATGGTTCCACCACTGTAAGGATGGACTTCCTGGCAGGATTTTAATCGCTGTTGGCGTCCAGGGGTTCTCCAGTGTCGTATACGTCTTGTATCCGGTCTCATACCAAAACGAGACTCATCAGAAAAGCACACGAAACGCCATTGTTCTTCTGCCCAATTTCTGTGTTCAAGAGCCCATTGATATCGAATCCTACGATTGTGCATTGCTATAGGTGGTACCCGTAGCGGTCTTCGGGAATGAAGGTTCACTTCATGCAAGCGGTTTCTGACTGTTTGGTCGCTAATTAAGTTCCCTGAAGAGTGATGAAGCCTCACGGCTAACATCATGGCGGTTTTTGTTGGAGCTCTTCGAGTTAAGATTTGAATGTATCGGTCTTGTCTCCGTGTGGTGCAGCGATACTGTCCTCCATGGCGCTCAGCCACGGTACCAGTGCTTCGGTAACGTGTCCAAAGTCGACTGATAACACTCTGACTTGTATTCAGAGCTAAAGCCACAGTACGTTGCCGGGAACCAGCTTCTATCATTCCCACGGCTCTGAGCATTTCTTCCCTGCTTAAATGACGTCACCGCTCCATAATAACGTTGGTTTTAATCAGTAGTAGGGAAACAGTAGCACTAATAATGTCTTCAATGCGTTGTATGTTTTTATAGGGAAAATATTGACAGCTGATTTTCATCTTTTACTCGAATTTGATTAACAGTTCCTGTTTCAAATTATGAAATGCACCAAAAAGGATCCATATAAATTTATAAAATCATAAATTTATTACAAAGCCACATCTCAATCTCAAGAAATCCGCATAAAAATGCTTGATCCCTAGACACTTTTGATGTGTGTATATTTTAAAACGTTTCACATGAGTGAAGCCGCGCGCTGAAGTTAGTATTGTATACGTTCTATTCTGATTTGTACCACACTGCTTGTAAAAGATAAAATCCATAATTTTCAGCCATATATACGCAGGTACTCACTGAAACAAAAGATGATTTTAAAACAAAAAAGATACTTTGTCAATTGCAAACATTATAACATTGACACCAACTACACCTCATTACAAAGGTGTTCACAGAAACAACGAGAAACCCTATTTACTGCCTGCCATTATTTACTTGCGAGTAGGCACATCTGTCTAATTTAGGTAGAACTCCGGTATCCTGAGTTATTGGCATGTCCCAACGCTAATTGTAGGCGAAATTACGGCAAGTATTAATGACAAGCCTTACACGGGCGGAGCCCCGCTACAATCCGTTTAACTTATCATTGTGGTGCGCCCGCCAAGTTTCATGTGTGGCTGGTCTGCAAAAGAAAAGCTGACAGCGATTTGAAATGAATTGGTTATAACTAACACTTTTACACATCATGCTTTTTTTGCGATTTAAGTTTAGCTAGACGAGGTCGCTGTTTCCTAACAGACTACCCTAAGAAGAAACACCGAACTAAACTCAGAGGTCAACGTCTCTTTTAAAGTCCATACCATTTGTATTGGTCCAATCACATGAAAAGCATGTAGGTTCATGCCTGTGGTGCTCTTTTGAGGTAATGGCCACACAAATTTGAGCGGACATGTCCATACAGGGCAAGCATTTTTCAGTTATCGTGTAGCTTAACTAAAAACTTAAGGGGCTCAACAATTTGAATATCAATAATGATTTCATTTCGTTTATTTTATCACAAACTATTGCTTTGTCACATTAAAAACAAACACTTATTGTGCGTACGGCTAAGGAGTGGAATTCCCTGCCAGATTCTGTGTTTCCCGATAGCTATAGCCACCTAGATGAGCGTGCTTCATCTTCCACTACATCATCACTTACCTTTAGGTGTGGTGGTAGTCAAATGCGATCCTGTACTTAACAATAAAAAAACAAAGAAAAGCTTTTATTTTTTCCATTAACAGGATATCATCCCTTTTGTGGATGTCCCTTATTATGAGGGTTATATAATAACGTTTAGTAATTAATTAGCTTGTGCCAGCGGCTTCGCCCGTGTGGGAAGCTTTTCCCGTGTAAATCCCGATTCCGTGGGAATTTCGCAAAATCCTTTCTTAGCGAATGCCTACGTCATAACATCTACCTGCTTGCCAAATTTCAGCCTGATCCGTCTAGTGGTTTGGGCTGTGCGTTGATAGATCACTATGTCAGTCAGTCAGTTGGTCAGTCAGTCAGTCAGTCAGTCACCTTTGAGTTATATATATTTAGATTATAGTCTGTGTTTAATTTATGTGTTGTTGTAATGTGTATGTGTGTGGAAATCTAATTTTTAATAATGATAATGGTTGATAATTTTTTTTTTTATTTGTAATTTATAATCTTAACTATGTATATGGGATCTTTGGACATCTGAATTAAATGATTTTTATTTTGTTTATTTTATTAATTTTAAATACATTAAAAAATAGGGAGGTTGTCAAAATTTTATGAAATATCAGTTTGAATGTCATTAAGTTAGCATATTCAAGTTTTTATATCTATTTTTATGTTTTGACATGACTTCCTATCATCACCTGCTTAGCCATTTCCCATTTTTTTTTTATCGTTCATAGGCTTAAGTTTGACCACCATCTCACCTGATGTTAAGCGAGGATGTGGTAAAAGATGGAGCACGCTTGCCTAGAAGCAACCTATTCACTCTTGACTTAAAGACCCCCAGGTTATAGCTATCGGGAAACACAGACTCCGGCAGGGAATTCCACTCCTTAGCCATACGCACAATGAAGGTGTTCCCAAAACGTTTTGTGCATATGGGTGGGATGTCCACCATGTAACGATGGCGCATCGCCGTTTGTATCGTAGTCCGATGATGAAACGGGCTTGGCGGAATTAAACTGTGTAATTCCATCGCACACTCCCCGAAATGTAACCGATAGAAAACCGATAGACTAGATACCGAGTAAAAACATTTTCTAACAAGTACGCCATTAAGTTTCTTTTTTAATGAGGGAGCGCTATAAATTAATAATTTTATTCTTGAGCTTCAATAAAAAAATCTTTTTAGAAGTCGCGCCTGAGTAGATTAATTACGGAAAGAAATGAGCAGTCTCAAGAGAGGAAGCTGAAATTGCAACATTTTTTCAGCCATACTTTTTTTGATTATTTTGTCTACGTGATTTTGATATTAAATAATCTATACCAACTAATATTATATACCTACACGAAAAGTTTGTTTGATTGAATGCGCTAGTCTTCGAAAATACTAAGTGGATTTGAATGAAATTTGGTATGAAAGTAGGTTGTAGCTTGAAGAAGGTTATGGGCTACGTTTTAGCCGACTGTAAAAGAAAGAGGTCATGTTTTTATCGTGATAAAGTCAACGTATTATAAAGCGGAAAATTTTGTTTGTTTGAACGCGCTAATCTTCGAAAATACTGAGTGGATTTCAATGAAATTTGGTATGAAAGTAGCATGATGCTTGAGTAAGGCTATACGCTTTGATTTACCCGACTGCAAAAGAAAAAGGTTATTTTTTACCGTGATTAAGGCCACGGTCCCCGCACAACTGCTAGTATTTTATAGTAGGGTATGCATTGAGGAGCTCGTCGATTAATTAAATCAGCCCTGTGTGGGTCCATCTCGTAAGTTTGGACCATGTTAACCGCGGTCAGCCCGTAGATACGTAAGATTTTTTATTTTTATTTTGATGGGCCCACTCTTGACATCGATCTCGCCTGATGGTAAGCAATAGATGAGGTCTAAGATGGGATGAGCGAGCCCCGAAGATGCCTATTTACTCTTGCTTTAAAGGCTGAAAGGTCATAAGTGGCAGGGAACACAGAAGCCGGCGGAGAGTTCCACAGCTTGGCTGTGCGCAGAATAAATGTAGAGGAGAAGCGCTTGGTGCGACAAGACGGTATATCAACGAAGTGTGGATGGTACCCAGCCGTACGTCTGGTAGACCGGTAGTGAAAGGGAGATGGAGGGATTGAGATTCCTGCGAATCTCAAAAAGTACGTTAAGTCAGGATTCAAGGATTCACGTGCTTTTTGATGTCTCTAGTGATTGTGTTCCAGTTTGATAATACCTAAATTATCAAACAGGAACACAATGGTTTTATTGTATACAGATGACTAACATAATGGTTAAAAGCAAAACAGTCGGGCACATTTTTTGCTTATAACTATAACGTTACATTTAGTGTACATTACCTATAACGAACAGTACTTACAGTGTAAATTACCTATAATGAACAGTACCTTCATTGTAAATCACCTGTAGTGAACAGTACCTATAGTGTAAATTATTTATAGAGGTCAGTATCTTCTGTGTACAATACCTACAGTTAGCTCATAGGTTCGAATCTTAACTCCATGCTTGTCGCCAATCTCTTATGTCACACGTCCAACGGCCGGCTGCGTCTCAAAAGAATGGCGACCATCCCACATTGTAACTTTAACATATAGTGCAGTGAATACGAATGGTAACTAACTAGCCATTCGTCTGCCACTTCACGAATTCAAGCTTTGTTACTGTTATTAGTCTTTTGGGATCTGTTTCTTATGAACGAACGAAGATTATGTGCTCTGCCAAGTAATGTTCTGGTTTTATTTCCATACTGGCGTTGTTTTTCAGATAAAGCTCTCAATAGGACCCTGAAATTTTCTAACTTTCAATACTACTTACTATTTCCCGCGACTATTCTATCTGTAAAATAGGGCACGTATCCCTATTTTACAGTATTTTCTATCAGTACTTTCTTTCTTTGCTTTCATCACTTGAATTCTTTTTGATTGAATCTTAGATTTTTAGGGTTTCGTAGCCGAATGGCAAAAAACGGAACCCTTAAGAAAGTTTCGTCATGTCTGTCTGTCTGTTTGTCCGTCCGTCCGTTTGTCACAGCTATTTTATTCCGAAACTGTTAGGACTATACACATGAAACTTGGTAGGTCATCTACCTACCAAGTTTCATGTGTATAGTCCTATTCTGTAAACCGCTTTCCGATTTTAAGAAAAAAAAATTATTAAAATTAAGGGAGGCTCCTCATACATGGAACTGAAACTGAAAATATATTTTTTTATCAAACCTATCATATCTATAGAAAGGTCTTTAAAAATGACATCGAGATTTTTAAAACCATTTTTTCATAAAGTCAATCGTTTAAAAGATAAACTAATTCTACTTATTTCGTGCTACTAAAATAGTAGTTACACTTCTTTTGCTTTTGTATACTTTGAATATCCTCAGTATTTTTTTTAAATTTAATGTAATTGATACCTCATCATTAAAATTTCATACTTGGTGTTTGTTTTCGCCGGGTTCTGATGACACATGAGTCAGATAAAACGATTACCTGTCAGAGCAGTCTGGTGGGTTCTGTACGTAGATGGATTAATGCCACACATGGAGTATTTTCCGCCCACTGCAACTTTACTTATTAATTTACCGAGTGGGAAGTGAATGTTTTTATAAATAGCTTAAATTATAATATAATACAATACAATAACATTTATTCACTGAAAAAAGTGTTGCAATTTTTTTTATATGACACTGGATCCCGCACTAGGATACCCTGTGTCGCAGGATCCAGTCTCTCTCGACATAAATGGTTTAGATCTAGGTATACAAATGCAACGGATGATATCAATTAATTAAGCTAAGGTAGGGAACTATATAATATGAGGTGTGCATGATGTGAGGGTGAGTTGATGTGTGCAATAGTGTGTGTGTTCACAATTCACCCCTTAATATTTATTATTAACCGACTTCAAAAAAAAAAGGAGGAGGTTCTCAATTCATCTTGAACTTATTTTTTTTTTATGTAAGTATTTTACCTCATTACTCGCAGATGGCTGGACCGATTTGGATAATTATTTTTTTGTTTGAAAGGGTATACTTTCTAGTTGGTCCCATTGTCGTCACGTTTAGATCTGATGATGGGATCATGGAGAAATCAAGGGAACTCTTCAAATATTATAGGCACATCTATAGCGTTTTGGGTATTTCTTATAGTACCTTGTGCAGTTGCTCTCGAAAAGCACCATTAGAAGGAAGTGGAACTGATGATGAAGACCCCAGATGGCCTCCGAAACTAATAAGTATTTCGTGGATTGCGATTATGTTACTCGAATATAGATATTAAGCACTTTATGCTCGTCACAATGCATATGGTGAAGTAGACCTGATGGTGATATACCAGAAGAACTACTAAAAAATTAACGGCTCTGCATCGGGAAAAGCAATATTTTGTAAAAGGTGATAAGTAGTTGACATTTTGGCTTTTGTAACTAGATAAATTACAAACGGACCCACTAATAAGCGTGAAAAAAAAAATGTTTGCAAAAAATAGAACCGACTTCCATATAAAACCACTACAAAGGAAAAAAAAATAACTTTAATTTCGGAAGGCGGTGTCAAAAAAATAAAAGAAAATACAAAACAAATGACACCGACTACCGAAATTAAAGTTATTTTTGCCTTTGTAGTGTTTTTATAGGAAGTCAGTTCTACTTATTGCAAAAAAATTTTTTGTTGTGTGAAGCTTATTTCACTTGTCATTATTGTGCTCTTGGCTCAATAATAACTTCCGCACGGCTCGGTTAAGCAACGTATGGCCGAGGTTGTTCCGTAGATAGGTGATTTAACATAATATTGAGATTCCTCTATGCCTCGGAAACCCAGCGATATTTGACCATCTTTGATGGTCGTTGCAGCTAGTCAGAATCCAAATAAATCTAGCACTATTCGTGTCAAAGAGTATGGTGTTACTTAGCTAATCCAATCCCTCCTGTTCTAAGTTGAGTTATACGTCATTTGACAAATGCTTGCACTGTATGGACAGCCCCACGCAAATCTGTGAGCATTTTTCTTCAAAAGATCACCTCAGACTGAAACGTACGAGGTTCCCATATAATTAAACCAGTATAGATTGTATGGACTTTAAAAAAAATGGACCCCTGAGTTTGTTTCGGTGTTTCTTCTCAGGGTAGTCAGGAAACACCGGCCACATCTAGTTAACATTTACGAAAAAAATTACGTGTAAAAGTGTTATTTCATAACCATTTGGCAAAATAAATATCATTTATTATTTATCCCTCCTCCCCCGAAAACAAAATGCAAATACGGAGATTCTGAACAACTGTTACTGTAAAATATCTTTTAAACACTGGTATCTTTCACAACATCTAAAATTATAAATATCTGTGTCACCACTGCCTAACAAATGGTGTAGGAACAACATCGCGGGTGTCCTCTAGTTACTAAAATATGGCGGCAATCTATTTGAGGGTAGTGTCGTCGGTTACGTTACCCAAAATGTATGGGAGCACCTCTCTCACGCTTCTTGTTTTGAAATCTGTGGGACAATGAATAACCCTTGCATAGGGTAAACCAAAAACGAGTGTTGTATTCCGTCTATTAGTTTAGGTAGAAGATCGCAATAGTTTAGAGATTTATTTATTTTCGTTTCTAATAAAATCCACAGCTCTTACTTTTTTTTCCAACTGAGGGCTCTGAATTGACCCAGCCAAGTCGAATTGGGTTTCAACTTTTTACGGCAGAATAACTGCGATGCGAGACTTGTGCAATTTTGTACATGTAATGTTTTTGATTGGATACTTATTACTTAATCTATTGCCAAAATTACAGATTTACAATTTACTGACTAGATAGAAACAAAACGTGTGGGTGAGTGTTAAGGAGTACAAATGAGTAGTTTTAAATGTGTTTGTGTGTTATTTTTATTTCATTTATTTGGGACAGAAACAATTATACATTAAAGTGATTTACAAAAAGTGGTTATCTTAAAAGGTAAAAAACGTATAACCCACAATATAGTCCACAAAATGACATTATGAGTAAAGATGCGGACGCGTACAGGTATGTTTAAATACATATATGAAAAATATAAAAACTTTTTACCAAAAAATTAAACCGACTCCCAAAAAACACTGCAAAGTGAAAAATAACTTTAATTTCGGTAGTCGGTGTCTTTAGTTTTGTATTTTCGTTTTTGGCACCGACTTCCGAAATTAAAGTTATTTTTCACTTTGCAGTGTTTTTTGGGAGTCGGTTTAATTTTTTGGTAAAAAGTTTTTATTTCACTCTTTTTAGTTGGTCTATTTTTAATTTACCTAGTTACAAGAGCCTAATTATCAACTACTTATAACCTTTTACAAAATATTGCTTTTCCCAATGCTGGGCCGTTAATTGTTGAGGAGTTCTCCTGGTACTTCACCATCAGCTCTACATCACCATATGCATTGTGACGAGCATAAAGTGCGTAACATCCATATTCAAGTAATCGAAACGCAATCCACTCAATACTTATTATTGAGTAGTTTCGGCGGCCATCTGTGGTCTTCATCATCAGTTCCACTTCCTCAAATGGTACTTTTTGAGAGCAACTACACAAGTTACTATAATAAATACCCAAAACGCCATAGGTGTGCCTATAATATTTGAAGAGTTCCCTCGATTTCTCCAGGATCCCATCATCAGATCCTGACGTTTATGAAAATGGGACCAATATCGAAGTATACCCTTTCAATCAAAAAAAGAATTTTACAAATCGGTTCAGCCATCTTCGAGTAATCGATGATAATACATTAAAAAAAAAAAAAAAAAATATACGCGTCGAATTGATAACCTCCTCTTTTTGTCGTCGGTTGAAAAACGATTAAGAAATAAAGTGTAAAACTATAACAAATTAATCTGGTGCGGCGGACAAGTATTTAATGATAAGTAGCTAATAATTGCGATGCTTTTTTTCTTAAATTTGAAATGCGACAGCGCGAATATACGATCCATGAAATGTGTCCACTAGTTTTCGGAGAGGGGCCCGTACCCCAGCATTCGTCCTGCAGCGTGCAGTATAGAATAGTCGAGGTACGCGCACCTCCCGCCGTATTACAGTACGAGGTACCACATAACATAGCCGATTAATTATCTTAGTTCTCATTGGGTTTATTTGTCAATTCATCATGTACAAAGAATAAAAAGAAGTCTGGTTTGGATTTTTTATTTAATGAGATGTGCACGGAGAAATCCAAAGGAAACTCGGATCGTTTATTTGTTCAGTTTGTATTAAAATGTAACACATAGTAATCTTTCCATCGCCACGGATACAAACAACCTCACCGTAATGCAGCGATATAATATATTTTTTTTCTGGATGGGAAAATCATCAAATGACTTCTCCCGCTGTCGGTGGAGCGGAAGGGAGTGTCAGACTTCTACTGACTAAAAACCCACCCTGCTCCTTCAGTTGCCATTACATTCCGGGGCCGCGGTATCTCGTTCGAACATTCCCGCAACCACGGAAAATTAATAGCCAAAACAATTGTTCGTCGAATCGTTCGAGCTCCTTAAGGTTCTAAGTTGAGCTACGCGATATTTGACAAATGCTTACACTGTTTGGATGGGCCTGCTCTCTGTGTGATTCTGTCCTCTAAAGGGCGCCACAGACATTAACCTACATGGCTCTCATATGATTTGATCACTACAGATTGTCTGGACTTTAAAAGAGACGTTGACCTCTGAGTTTGTTTCAGTGTTTCTTCTCAGAGTAGTCAGTTAGGAAACACTGGCCTCATCTAGTTTACATTTACGAAAAAAAAAAGACGTGTGAAAGTGTTATTTATAACCTATTTGCAAAATAAACATCATTATTTCATTTCATTAAGACAATGTTATTATATTGTGATCGTAGGATACTTTCCTACAACAGACACCAAATAATTTACGTTGATATCACATTTGCACAATACCTACTTTATTACGTAGATAACATCAGAGGTTATCATATTCATTGTATAACAAAATAAAATATTATTGGGTATCAATGTTGAGGTAAAATATGTTATCGATAATACTACTAATATTCTATGATATTATATGATATGATCTACCATCTAATAGTAATGTAGATTTAGGTATTTGATGCCAGATCACAACAGATCTTAGTTTATGAAATAAATAATATCAATTATTGATGTAGTTACTATCTGTATAATTGTTGTAATTATTTTGTAATAACTTACATTATTTGGTAGAATATTTTGGCCCATAAAAGTATTTGTATTAATGTATGTACACTATCTATCCATAATTAATGTGTAATTGTAATTGATAATTGTAAAGTAATTGATAATTGTAAACCTACCAAAACTACCAAATTATGTTCACGATGTATTTCTCAACTGTTTTGTGACCAGTGGTGTTTATGTAAAGTAAACAAAACTAATTGTCTGACGGGAATTGAACCTATAACTACAGCTTGTCAGCCGGGATCGTAGGTACCTACTGGGCCACCACTATATCTAAACATAAAATATTCCCAAAACCAAATGTGAATACTAAGACAACACATGTCTTTCATAAATAACGTGCGTTACAGCCACATAAAGCGAACCACGCTAAGCGCAGCCAACTACGGCTTTCCTTATAGCAGTATTTTTATAAAAAATGTAAGCGCTGCCAGCGATTTTACCGCTTTACGCTGACATTCGTCACGCGTCACCGGCGGGCGTATGAAGTCGGCGGCCAAATAAACACAACTATTATTTGTCAAAGAGCGGCTTCGTCCGGCCCGAATAAGCCAAATGAAATAGTAAGGATGAAATGTAATGTACATGGTTCACAAATGAAGTGAAGAGGGTCCGTATACCGTAGAGTTTTGTGGGAAATTCTTATGTTTTCATCGTGTTACTTTCATTTATGATAAAGTTTGTAAAAAATTAGAGTGTTACAAGACCAAAGATATATAATAAACTATAGATACGTTGTCCGCGCTCTAAAATGGCAAGTTGAAATCAAGGTAAGTGCCTCGTGTCTGTTTAGTTACGCACGAACCTGTGTCGCTATACACTACACATCTTAAGAAAAAATGTGTTTTAAAAGAAAATTAGGAAAAAAGCATGCCTTTGTGTGTTTTCAGACGTTGCACTAATTATACTGCTTCCGTGAGAGGTCAAAATGTGTCATTTCATAGGTAACGGTAAGGTACACGGCTAATTGCGGGTAGCGTATGAATGAAGTCAGTCACGTGACGTTAGGGGAGGTTGTTAACTAAAGATGTATATTCATCTCTCTCTAACATCAGGTGTACCTAAAGATGGCATTTATTTTCTGTCCCTTTCTTTACACGTATTAGATAGTAATTCTCTATGTGTGTGTTTCGTGCCGTTTTTGAGAGGTGTTTTGTGGGAATATGACGCGTCTATTATAATACGTCATTGTACAAGACATATTCTTTTTTATATTACATATTTATGACATTTCTATGATTTATTCACTACATAATGAATTATAGGAACAACAATTTTATATACATAGTTTGGAATATTGCCATTGTGTCAGTTACATTTATTAAATCAAAAAAATAAAATACCATTATTAAAACAAATAAAATAATTACAGGCTCTCATAATAAGAAGATTCCATAAGACTACTTTTTCAAAATATGTAATAGATACAATTGTTGTGCGTATTTAAGTATATACAAAAAATTCTTACATATCTTCGAACAAAAAATACTTTGGAAAAATATCAGAAGATTTATTAAATTGTCTTGATAAAAGGCCCATTCATCGAGCCCAAAAATTGTCCCAAAAAGTATCAATTTTAAAAGAATCCTCCCTATCTCAGTAAATCAAGTGTACACGTACTAGTGGTCTATCTAACGCGTTCATAAAAAGCGTCTTTTATCAAACGGCCGGGGTCCACCCTTTCCCTGTCGTCAAATTACCAGCCATTCGCTGCTCATACCGCGGGCTAAAGGCCGCTAGATACGATAGTATGGATTTGTCGTCCCTAACAAACTGCTTGTACTCCGAAACGTCCTAGTTTTACGACGCGGTTTTCTCTGTTATTGCATCTTAATGGCTTCTGAATTTGAAGGCTCCATTTTAGAATACGTTCTACTAAACGTTATAAAAAGGACTATAATTTTATTTTCTTATTCAGGAAAGTAAACAGTTATACACTAAAGTAATGCACAGACAATTAATATTATGTGAGTACATGTAACTTACGCCATTTTCCGCAGATTACAAAAAAAGTTATTTTATTATATTAAATTTAGAACGTATTGCGATTGTGATTCATTATTACATAATACTATCATAAAATATGTCAATAAGCATGTTAGTAAAACTATAGTTTATTTCTATATCATTATCAAGGATCTTATTTGAGACAAATTATCTTAAAAGCCTACATATAAAATTTGCTGTATACAGCTGTGGTTGTAGCAAACTCGGTTCTCTTAAGTGCCAAATCTAAATCTTAATATCGCATTACTTAATGAGGGTAACATGACAAGACTAGATCACGAAACACATAAGGACCACATTGAACCAATTACTCTATGCACTCGGATCACTCATCACAAAGTGGCCTATTACTGGAGATTGTGCCAGGACAGCCCGTGGAGGACGCACAATTAGTGAAGTAAATGGAATTTCGCTGTTTATCTGAGAATAATCCAAATGCCTGACAGTGAGGGTCAAGAGTTCCATCAAAGATAAAGCTTTTGATAAAAAAAATACTCACGTTTGTGTGAGCAATCGTTAAGTTAAATCTGTCAAAGTTTTTTCATCAGATGGCTGATAAATGATAAAATTGAAAATACCAAAATATATCTCAGAAATTGTTCCCCATTTTCTCTAAAGACGCTTCGTGATCAGTCTACCGTGAACGGAAAACATTTAATATAAGGGCTCCCGATTTAAAGACAAAACATTTTCGGGAAGAACGGAAATAACGCGCGTCAAAAATCGGCGAGGTATCTTGGAACTGAGAGCTAACTCTTCTATACTTCAAGTTATTTTGTCGAAATGAAAGGTATTATTCTGTACCAGAATGTTCACACCTTGAGTTCCCCTCTTGTTTTTCAAGTAAATCGTCCAGAACAATGCGAGGCCGCATTTCGTAGCCATCTTTTAAAACTTAATCGCTTGTCTCAGCCATCCGCGTCGGGACGCGACGTTCATCGTTTTCCGATATTCCGATTCGGTACACTTCGGACTACTTCGGGGGCCTTCGTGTCTAGTTCGTAAAACTTCGCCGATATACACCGTATTTCGGAAACTTTGAAATCTTACGAATATTCAGAATTAATTTTCTCAGTTTCCATCTTGCAAAGTACTAAGACCTTTGGCAAATTAATTAAAAATATTTCAAGCTTATTAAACTAAATTAAGTACGGAGAATAATTTTGTACAAGTTGAAGAGTAGATCGGTGAGCTTTATGTAAATTTCTCAAACATTAAAGTCACCGGGAAGTATTATTATGAAACAATTACTTTGAAATATTATCATAACAGTAGCTGTTATTTTCAGTGATTAAGAGGTATTATTTTCCCAGAGCAGGTATTAATATAAGCCATTTCAAGGTCTACAACATAAGTAGCTTCCGATACTACCTCAGGCATCCCACTAAATACAGATTTGTGTGTAATTTATAGTAGTAGTTTGACCCTTAGCATCAGTTGGTACCTTTGACTAACACAAACTTTATGAATATTTCAAAGAACTAACGTTATAGTTGAAACCGTGCTTATTAGATACAGATGTGTATTATAAGTGGAGGAGGGTACATTATTGGCCGACTATATTATGTTATACTAGCTTTTGCCCGCGACTTCATCCGCGTGGAATAGTTACTTTGGGCTAACGTTAAATTTAACCCCGATTTTGAAGCATTCTTCATTGGCGCTCCGCTCCTATTAGCCTTAGCGTAATGATATATAGCCTCTATAGGCTAATAATAAAAAAATAATAAAAAAAATAATAAAATATTTTTTAATTAAATAGGCAATTTATAGAGAAAGGCTATCCTTTCTCTATAAATTGCCTATTTAATTAAAAAATATTTTTTCAATTCGAACCAGTAGTTCCTGAGATTATCGCGTTCAAACAAACAAACAAACTCTTCAGCCTTATATTATTAGCATAGACAGCTGTTGCCCGCGACTTCATCCACGTTTCCGTCGTTTTTCGAAAAAAGAAGTAGCCTATGTCCTTCCTCACGGTTCAGTGATTTTGATGTAACAGACAGATTAACTTTCGTAATTTAGTAGGGAAATATAATGTCAATCTATAATACTGTTGAAAAATATCGCAATACCGAACCGCACAATATTATTGTTAATAGCTGTGTCCGCGACTCCGTCAGCGTGTAACTCCTTGTGTGTTATTAAGTTAATGTATTGGTAATATTGTTTAGATCATGTTCACATGAGGCTTAAGTACCTATAGAACGAAAATACTTCAGCGCAAAGCTTCCGGGTAAACTATGTTGAAAGTCGACCCGTCCGGCACGTGAACATAAAGATTTCTAGAACTGCTAACCTGGGAAAGAGCGACGTACAACTGACCATGCGAGAAACAACTGACACCGAGATCTACTCCAGCAACACGAAAAGTCTGCCTTTGAGTCTTATTAATTGTCATTGCATAACACACCGATACTGGGAATTGCGTTCTTTTAAATTTGAATGGAAAATTATTTGGTATTATGGGAATTCTGGGAATAAAGACGGTTTCTCCTGCACTGCAACCTGTTAAAATTTGAGCCTCGATTATATATTGTTGCAACTGGGTTACTTTTAGCCGAGTTCCATTGCAAAGTTGTGGTGGTTTTAAATTTCGGAGCAGAATAATAATCAGAAAGCTTCGAACTGCTAAGCTATCGGGAGTTACACGTGTTATTGTGAGTCAACCATAAAAGATAAATATATGCCGTCGTGGGATATTTTTTATATAATTTTAAGGAGAACATTTCCGTCATAAATGATTTCTGTGTAGCTTTAACCATTAAGGTTGCACACGCGACGGTAGCTTAAAAAATGGAGTAACTTCTCCCGTTTTCCCAACATTTCCCTTCACTGCTCTGCTCCTATTGATTGTAGCGTGATGAAAAGTATACTATAACCAGCTCAGGAGTATGAAAAATAATTGTACCAAGTTTCGTTAAAATCCGTCGAGTAGTTTTTGTTTCTATAACGGTTATACAGACAGACAGACAGACAGACAGACAGACAGACAAAAATTTTACTGATTGCATTTTTGGCATCAGTATCGATCCCTAATCACCCCCTGATAGTTATTTTGTAAATATATTTCATGTACAGAATTGACCTCTCTACAGATTTATTATAAGTATAGATAATATTATAAGTGCAAAGGCCTCGAAAGGCATAATAATTGCAACTTCGTTTTACATAAAATTAGATTATTATTCCTTTTGATAATTTTAAGCGGAATAATACATAAAAATAATGATGGTTGGTATTAAAGTAAAGTACTGTAAATATTGATGGTATTTTACTTTATAATGGAGAATACTTCAACTCGTCTACAGCCATAGCTTCTACGAACACCAAAGCCACATAAGACGCCCCTTTAAACACACATCTATTCCACTTCAAAGTTTCGTCACATCTGAGCGAAAAGCCTTACTACTTAAGACTCCATATCATTATTCTCATCTAAACCTTCTAGTTTCAAAGAGCTTAGTTATAAATCCGAAAGTTTCCGAACAATTCCGAATATGGCGGCTTACTTAATCGCATCTCACACAATTAAGCTGACAATAGAGTCTCTTGATTAAAAGGAGATGGATTAAAATGGCTTGGAGCCGTTGATTTCTAGATTATGTAGATGATTGTCGTTTGTTTGTCCTCATAATAGAGGATGCTTATTGTCCGGAGTCACCAAGTGAACAATAATGGATTGACAGTGGATCATCTTTTATTCATCCTGCTTTGTGTTTGATTCGCTGTGTTTTTATTACGGAGCGAGTTTGTTTGATTTAAGGCTTGTTAAAAATGTAGGTGAGACTCTCGTTGTGAATGTTGTTTTTAGTTCTTTTCGGAGCTGTAATTGGGTACTAGAAGCGTCCGATTTTTTGGATAAGCACCTTTACAAAATAATTATTGTATTGTTACAGGGACATCTAATTAGGCGTTTGAAATATCTAGTGTACTACTAATTATAACGGGCACGCCGCAATTGCGGTGGTAAGACCCCTCTTTGAGGAGTGGCTAGATCGGCGTCACGACGTCCTGACCTACCGTATGACGCAGGTCCTCACCGGACACGGAAGTTTCGGGAGGTACCTGTGTCTGATTGGGAAGGAAGAAACGCCTGGGTATCACCACTGCGAGGATCGCCCTGAGGACACAGTAGAGCATACGGTGCAAGACTGCCCCGCTTGGGCAGAGCACCGACGTGTCCTCACGGCGGCGATAGGCGGAGACCTCTCGCGCCCGGCACTGGTCGAGGCCATGCTGCGGGGCGAGACGGAGTGGGAAGCCGTCGCCTCCTTCTGCGAAGCAGTCATGCTATCGAAGGAGGAGGCGGGCCGCATGAGGGAGAGGATGGCGTCCTCCCTACAGCCCAGCCGCAGTGGTAGACGCCCACGGCGTCGGACATCGGCCGATGATCTCCGGCCACCGTAGGCGTGGGCATGCGGACAGCGAGTAAAGGGCAACTCGCTGTCCGACTATGGACCATGCCCGGGTCGACGGCGCGTTGTGTTCCACGCGTGCCTCAAAGAGCGTCAGCAATATGACGAGACCCCCCTTGTAGAGGGCCGAAGCCTGCCGGGGTCGTGAGACTTATCCCATTACCGTGACCCCGGAACGTAAAGGGCTATTGAAGGAACACCGTGGATTTTAGTCAGTACAAGTCTGACAGTCCCTCCAGCCCTGCCTGGGGTGGGAGGCCTTATTTGATGATTTTACCAAATAAAAAAAACTACTAATTATAAGAAGCGATACTTATACAACAATTTTGAAAGCAACTATTAGCTGTTTTAACAAAACCTCTTCAGAATAGAATAGATTTATGGATAATTTTATTGTTATTTGTTATTTATTAACAAAAAAAAGAGATAATGAGGGTCAACTTTCCGTACATAACAGCCGAATTTATGGATAACACGCACGACATTACCCAAGAAGCTGTATATTGACGTTTGCTGTTTATTAGCGTATGTGTACGCATTAGATTTATGAAAGCTAAGGTACAGTACACTTCAGTACTATAGCAATCTTTTATAGAGCAATCAAGAAATTATTACGGATTTTTTTTTTCAATAGATTCAGAATTTTTTTTTTATGACGCTAAAAAAGCAACTGTTTGATGCATTTTTTGAGCAGAGATAGTTGAAGGGCCAGTATGTGACACTTGCTACATTTATTCGCCAAAAAAACTTTTAACGCGAGAAAATAGTTTTGTTCTACTTAATAATAATCCTACTTATTAATGTATTACTTCTCAAAAACAGAATTGTGTGAAAGTGGATTTCGACAAGAACGTAGAGGCAGATCGGAAATGACAGATTTCTGATAACTAAAAACCTACCATGTTCATCCAGCTTTGCGTTTCGGAGCCGCGGTATTTTATAAAAATATTCCTAAAACCTTGGCAGGCAATGGTCTCATTGGGCGCCGTCACTACTGCTGGTAACTGTTCATTGAAGCGCGCGCGGAGTACGACGCGCCATAGACCGGGGGCTGGTCCTTACCGGACGATGAGGTACCAGAAACACGTTATCCTGGAACAGGGATAAGAGTTGGTTTCTACCCGATAATGCATTCTCATGAAATATTTGTCGACACCAACGCGGGTGACGCTACAAGAGCTTGTAATTCTTCATAAACATTCCATAAATGATTTTCTCACCTCGGTCTCGTCGACACCTTTCTCTGAAATATGCTCGTCTTGAATGCACGTCTTCCCAGTAGCTCATGTGTGCTATGTGAAATGCTTGCTCCCTTACAGGATATTGTACACGTTCGATTACCGACTTCCTGAGGGATCGGTCCATTCGAGTGGTCATTGATGGCTGCTCGTCTGGCCAATTGGCAATTAATTAAAAAATTAAGAAAAAAAAAAACCGGGGTCCCTCAGGGGTCTGTTCTCTCAGCAACTTTATTCTTGCTAGTACTTGCTACACATTAACGATCTGCTAATGCCCGGTACCTTTGGGTATGCAGATGACAGCACAGTTTCTGAGAGATATGTGCCAAGCGCGCGAGCTGGTGGGTCAGAGATCCAGTCTCTCCGTGTGAACATGGTTGGGTGCTTGATCTTGACCTTGAAGGCTGTCTCCGAATGGGACGATGCCAACCTGGTCAAGTTTAATGCAGCTAAGACCCAGGCGTGTCTCTTCTCCGCAAAAAGGAGCCATTTCGAACCGGCTCCTACTTTCCGTGTTATAACCGTACCGATAGCCGATCATATTAAGCTTCTTGGGGTGACTTTGACTTCCAAACCACGCCTTAGCCTCGATATACGGGCCAAAATGGATTTGGCCCGTATATCGAGGCTAAAGCTCAGTTAGCATCAAAAAAGTTGGGAATCCTAGCCAAGGTGAGACGGTATTTCACACCGGAACAGCTGCTCAATTTGTATCAAGCCCAGGTTCGGTCGTGTATGGAATACTGCTCTCATCTTTGGGATGGATCTCCGAAATACCAACGGGACGCGCTTGAGTCTATCGAGAAGCGGGCCAAGAGACTCATTGGCAACGATGCACTGGTCGAGTCAAAGCTCCAAAGCCTTGAACACCGACGACGAGTTGCAAGTCTATCGGTTTTCTATCGGTTACATTTCGGGGACTGTGCGATAGAATTACACAATCTAATTCTGCCAAGCCCGTTCCATCATCGGACTACGAGACAAACGCCGAAGCGCCATCGTTACATGGTGGACATCCCACCCATACGCACAAAACGTTTTGGGAATACCTACATTGTCCGTACGGCTAAGGAGTGGAATTCCCTGCTGGAGTCTGAGTTTCCCGACAGCTACAACCTAGGATTCTTTAAGTTCAGAGTGAATAGGTTTCTTTTAGGTAAGCGTGCTCCATCTTCGATCACATCATCACTTACTATCAGGTGAGATAGTGGTCAAACGCGAACTAATTTTCAATAAAAAAAAAAATAATATCCTCCTACTTCCTACTCTTTAAATAAATAAATAAAATTCATTTATTGCAGGTCCATGACCCATATAAAATTAAATTAAAATAATCATTTTACTATTGCTTACAGTCATAAATTCCAAATGAATTCCAAATGTCAAATAATATAAGAATGTATCTTTTTCTCCAGGTTACGTTATTAAATAATCTAGCTAGGAGAATAGAACTTCACCCAATTGAATGCAGACATTTCTACAAACTAATTCTGTAGAAACCAACGAATTAGGAATGAAGATACCACTTGTTTGTTGCACAACTTTTTATGAAATAAAGTTTATTTATGTATCAACCGACGACAAAAAGAGGAGGTTATCAATTCGACGCGTATATGTATTCATTTTTTTTTTAATGTATGATCATCGATTACTTGAAGACGGCAGAACCGATTTGGAAAATTCTTTTTTGATTGAAAGGGTATACTTCGAAATTGGTCCTATTTTTTAAACGTCAGGATTTGATGATGTGATCCTGGAGAAATCGAGGGAACTCTTCAAATATTATAGGCTCACCTATGACGTTTTGGGTATTTATTATAGTAACTTGTGCAGTTGCTCTCAAAAAGTACCATTTCAGGAAGTGGAACTGATGATGAAGACCACATATGGCCGCCGAAACTACTCAATAATAAGTATTGAGTGGATTGCGATTCGATTACTTGAATATGGATGTTAAGCACTTTATGCTCGTCACAATGTATATGGTGAGGTAGAGATGATGGTGAAGTACCAGGAGAACTCCTCAACAATTAACGGCCCAGCATTGGGAAAAGCAATATTTTGTAAAAGTTTGTAAGTAGTTGATATTTAGGCTCTTGTAACTAAGCAAATTAAAAATAAACCAACTAAAAAGATTGAAATAAAAACTTTTACAAAAAAATTTAACCGACTCCCAAAACACACTGCAAAGTGAAAAATAACTATAATTTCGGAAGTCGGTGCCAAAAACGAAAATACAAAACTAAAGACACCAACTACCGAAATTAAAGTTATTTTTCACTTTGCAGTGTGTTTTGGGAGTCGGTTTAATTTTTTGGTAAAAAGTTTTTTTTTTAAAGACAGATCTTACTCTTACTAATCTTATTCTTAATATCTTAATCCTTAATATTCTTAATCTTACTTCTTCTTACTAATCTTACTTCTAACTAATCTTATCTTATTAATATTAATTCTTAATCTTATCTTAATAATCTTAATTTTAATCTTTTTTTAATCTTATTTCTTTCTTACTAATACCTACTTATATTATAAATGCGAAAGTCTATGAGGATGGATGGATGTTTGTTACCTTTTCACGCAAAAACTACTAAACCGATTTGCATGAAATTTGGTGAGTATTTTTTTTTTTTTTTTAGAATCGGTTCGCGTTTGACCACCATCTCACCTGATGGTAAGTGATGATGTGGTCGAAGATGGAGCACACTTACCTAAAAGTAACCTATTCACTCTTGACTTAAAGACTCCTAGGTTATAGCTATCGGGAAACACAGACTCCGGCAGGGAATAGAGATAGTAGATAGTTAACATCCTTGAATAGCACATAGGCTTTTTATATCGCAATTCTTACGGGATGCAAACGAAGTCGCGGGCAGAAGCTAGTATTATGTATACTTACAAACGATCTCCTGTTCTCCGAGCTAATTTATTAAATTATGTAGCTCGGCGAATAGAACTCTACCAAACTGATTGAAGACATTAATTGTACGAGCCCATTCTGTAGAAACCACATGTTCCATGTAGGTACTTATAATCACTTTATTAGAATAAAAGTTTATATCTGATCTATTTATTTTTAGTGCAACTGAATTTGCACAAATAACGCCGGTTGCAGTCTCGAAGAAAAGTAGATAAATAATTAAGCTAGAATAACAACAAAACATTTCAGCTTCCTGTCTCTAAATCTATACGGCGAAAGAATTAGTTAACAGGTTTATACTAAAAGCATTGGGAACACTTGGAACTTGTTTCAACTTGTTCCCCTGTTCCAGTAACTTAATTTACTTGAGCTTAACTATTAAATCTGACATGTAGCTCTCGCTGGTCCTGCAAGTGCTGCTATGTTGGAGCAGCTTTACTTTACTAACTTAGGGAGGTACTCATTGAATGATTCTAAGGGGTTGTTAAGACTTGAGCTACATTAGACTAAGATTACGTAAGACACAGATTTTAAAACTTTCAGTCTCAGAATACAGAAAGAACCCCAGAAGCCGTGAGTGCGCCTAATACAGAAGCAACAAAAACTACTCCTAAATGGAGTAGTTTAGTCATATCGCGTGACGTGTTTTACCGGTGTCCAATTTATTTAAATTATGACGTCTTGTGTCGTTCCTACCTGTAAAAATGCAGCGGGGCTAAAAAAAAACAGAATGGGATCACATTTCACGAGTAGCTAGCGCATTCACTTATCGTCTTATTTAATTACTGAATAACCATTGCTAGTAACTAATGTTAAAAAAAACATATACCTAATAAATCTATCTACGAACATAAATCCAACACAAAATCCATCGTTACATGGTGTACATCCCACCTATACGCACTAAACGTTTGGGAATACCTTCATTGTGCGTACGTCTAAGGAGTGGAATTCCCTGCTGGAGTCTCTGTTTCCCGATAGCTATAACCTAGGGGTCTTTAAGACAAGAGTTAATAGGTTACTTTTAGGTAAGCGTGCTCCATCTTTGACCACATCATCACTTACCATCGGGTGAGACGGTGGTCAAAAGCGAGCCTATTATCAATAAAAATAAAATAAAAATAATACACTCACGCGTCAAAGTACCACCATGTCGCGAAAACATGCCCGGAAGACTGGCAGCATTGCCACGTTGCCGCGTTGTATGGCAATGCTTATTTTTGGGCAAAGTACGAGCCAGCCATATCACTCAAGGTATTTAACAGCCAGCGAGACACGTCCATGAAAGGAAGACGAATTTATATTACATGTATAGGTAAAATATGAATCAACTAGCCAGTACCAGTAATAGTCAACTAGTAGTAGTTTTGTAGAAAAGACCAGTTTTCAAATAACATAGATAATGTGTAAATAAATACATCTTAAAAGTAGTGAGCCAGAACAAAGATATACCGGACCTAAAAGAGACCCAAACTCAGGAAAGTATACAGGATAAGATAAACATCTAGAAACTTTTATAACACAGGACAAATAGATTGGGCGCTGACAAGTAAGCAAAACATTGATTTGTGCTCCTGTTAATAACAGTAAAATAATTAGAAAAAAATAAGTGCAGACTATGTAAAGAGGTTTAAAGTGAGAAGGAACTTATGAACTATCTGTGACAGTGTTATCCATCGGTAAAGTGCACTAAAAACTATATATTAGTGAAAACAGTTTAACTACACAGTGACTATCGTATTTACGGATCTGGATACGAGCTGGCTTAGTGGTACAACAGCACGCTCGAACAGAATAAACGTGGAGACACGAGTTCGGATCTCACTGTCTGATAATAATTTTTGAAAGTTTGTGAATTTTTTTTTTGTAAAATGAATTTCCTAGAAAATATAACTTTTCGGCGGACACGCACACGATCGGAACCAAATGATGACGAGAGTGACATTATATCACAAACTTTAAATTGTACAACGAGTAGTTTGCCAGACATATCCGAAGACGAAGACGTTCCACAAGTAAAACAATTAAAAGATGAGATCGCCAGACTGACTTCCCAACTTAATAGTGCACATCAAGAGATAGAATTACTATTATTAGAAAACACAAATTTAAAGAAATCAAATGAGGAATTCAACAAAAAAAATTATATGTATAAAAAAATTGTCAATAGTCCAGGGACAATTAAAGCGAATACAAGATTAATGACACCTAAAAAAAATATGCAGACAAAACAAACGCAGACTATTGAAAAAGATGACTATAAACTCTTACATACTCCGACTAAAAGCTCAAAACCAATAACACCTCGACGTTCTCCTAAAAAGTTACGTAAACTAATTTCTGTACGCGAAGCCGCCCAGTCTACCCACAAGAAAAATATATCCACTTCGCGTGTCACAATATCAACTGAAACTGCACAGCATGTTTATCAGACAAACAATGTGGACAAAGAAAAACGGAAAATATCGATTATAAGTTCTCATAAAGCAAATAAGATCTTAACGATTGCAACAAGCACATTCCCTGAGTCTCAAATTTGCCATTACTTAACTCCGTACTGTGGAATAAAGCACATCTTTAGTAACATCGAGGACAAACTTAAAAATTATACAATGAATGACTACTGCATGATCTTCGTTGGTGAAGAGGACTTTCTGCATACTAGTAACTATGTAGACTTGACAATCTATATACGAGAAGCCCTGCTAAAAATACAACACACTAATATTATATTATGTTTACCTACTTACAAACTAAGCTATTTTTCAACTATGTTTAACAGTAGAGTAGAAACTTTTAATAACCTATTATATCTAGATAATTGTACACATAATTATGCGTGGTTAATTGACTCTAATTTAAATTTGACATGTGATTTTAAAATGTTCTCTAAGGTCAAAAGGTCTGTCAATGATCATGGCATGACGATTATTTTTCAAAATATAAAATCTCTTTTAAACACTGAAATAATTAATTACAACAACTGGAACACAAATAATCTCAGTACCATAGAAAACAGCAGTGCTCCCTCTCTTGCTTGTTCCAAAACTGACACAAGTGATATGTTTTTTCTCCAATAAGTATATCAATATTCTACACCAAAACATTGCAGGATTATTAAGAAAAACAGACACTCTAACTGTTTGTTTAGATGAACTGTCTGAAAAAAGTTTATATGTAGATGTTATATGTATTACCGAACATTTTGTAATGGAAGGTTTTGAAGATCAATTGAATGTACCAAACTATTGTTTAGCTGCATATTTCGGGAGAAAGGAAGCAAAAAGAGGCGGAGCATGTATCCTAGTCAAAAAGGGGTATCAATGGAAGGCACTACCTAAAATTGCTAAGATGTCGTATCCAGGCGTTTTCGAATGTTGCGCTATCGAACTTGTCTGTTATAAAATAATAATAGTCTGTGTTTATAGAGTGCCAAATGTAAGCAATTTTAATGATTGTCTGAATAAACTTGAAGCCATTTTACTGGAAATTTCAAACTCACGCCAAAAGAAAATTGTAATCGCTGGTGATTTTAATATTGACATGCTTAAATCAAATAACCAATCTTTTTCTTTTGAATGTTTGCTACTGAGTTTTAATTTGAAATTAGCATTAAAACAACCGACTCGTATGGCTAGTATGACATGCATAGACAACTTTGCGCACAATTTCAATAACTCGTGTAAAACCGAAGTATTCGACTTTGCGTTGTCTGATCACACGGCACAGTTGCTTCAATGCCCAGTCCAAAAACTATGCGCGGGTAAATACTGGTACATAACCAGAAGGGACTACGATATAGAAAATATTGCCAAGTTCAAGGAATGTTTAAATAAACTATCGTTTTCAGAAATATATGATACAAATGACCCTAATGTAGCATACAATGCTTTTATTGACATTTTTAAATTATTTTATGACTTATGTTTTCCGACTATCGTAATCAAACTAAATATGTTTAAAAAACCGAAGTGGCTATCGCGCGGAGTAAAATTATGTAGTATGAAGAAGAGGGCTCTTTTATGGGAACTTAGACTAAACCCTAACCAAGTCAATAAATCAAAGTTTTGTAAATACTCCAGTTTATATAAAAAGATTATAAATCTTACACAAAAGGCGCAAAATAATCACAGGATTCAACAATCTAAGAACAAGTCAAAAACTACTTGGCAAATCATAAATCAAACTAAACATAATATTCCCAAACAATGCATAAATAGTATAAAGATTAATGACAGTACTACAATATCAAATCCAAAGGAAATAGCAAATGCATTTAATAACTTTTTTATTGACAAAATTCAGCCAAAACTGGAAGTAAATAGTAAACCGAAACCGCATAGAATAAGCAGTCAGTCTAATTCGATGTTCATTGCACCAAGTATACCATATGACATACTAAAAATAATAATTTCGCTTAAGAACACAAGTAGCGTAGGTTATGATGGTATATCTACAAAGATACTTAAAGCAGTAGCCCATGACATATGTAGCCACCTAAGCCATATTCTGAATCTTAGCATAAGTGCAGGTATTTATCCCGATGCCTTAAAAACTTCCATAGTAAAGCCATTATTTAAGAAAAAAAATAGAGACGTCATGGAATGTTATAGGCCCATTGCACTTATTCCCGTAATATCAAAAATATTTGAAAAGTACATATATAATGAGATATATAAATACATAGAGAAGAATAACTTATTGTGTGATGAACAGAAAGGATTTAGAAAGGGTAAAACGATAAATATGGCCATATATGATTTTATACGTGGTGTCATTAGAAATATGGATGAACGTAAACCAGTATGTGCCATATATTGTGACATGACCCAGGCCTTTGATTATGTACATTATAAGACTCTCTTGAATAAACTTGAGGCATATGGTATCAGAGGAAATGTCTTAAATTTAATGGAATCATATTTGCGCAACAGAAAACAAATCACTGAAATTCATAGATTTAATAAAAATAATCATGAAGAGATATTTCGATCATCAGAACGTGAAGTTAGCTATGGGGTACCGCAAGGGACCGTGGTGGGGCCTTTAACTTTTATATTATATATTAATGACCTCCCAAAATACATAGATCAACCCGTGACACTGTTTGCTGACGATAGTACCATAACTATACCATGTAACAATGTAGATTTATATGAAACCGAAATAAATAATTCCCTAGCGTCGATTATAACATGGTTAGACGATAATAACTTAAAAATTAACCTTTCTAAAACAAAAGTTATGCATTTCAGTCAACGTATGCCGAGTAAAAATCTCAATGTTAATTTTAATAATCATATTATTGACGAAGTTGAAAGCACAACATTCTTAGGTTTGCAAATTGATAAAAGTTTGAACTGGAAACCACATATAGACGAACTTTGTAAAAAACTAAGCAAATCAGCATATGCTTTACATTCATTATCAGCGAGAGTTTCCACGGATGCGCTTCTTACTGCCTACTACGGTATTGTCGAATCCCATCTTCGATACGGGGTTATATTTTGGGGAAATTCCACTGATAAAGAAAAAGTATTCAAGGCCCAGAAACGGTGTCTCCGCTCGATGTTCAAACTGAAAACTACGGATAGTTGCTATCCATATTTCAACAAGCACAAAATCTTAACTTTGCCTTGTGTTTATATTTTGGAGATAGCTGTGTTTGTTAAATCAAACCCAGCTTATTTTGAACGCGTAAATGATTTGGTTGCACGAAATAGACGCGACAATAGTGGACTGTGTGTCCAAAGGGCTAAGACAACACTGATGCGCAAAAGTGTCTGCTGCATGGCACCGAAAATATTTAATAGATTACCCAAAGCTTGGAAAGATTTAAATATGTCATTATTTAAAACGAAATTGCGAAACTTTTTAGCAGACAAGACTTATTACAGCATTTCGGATTTCTTAATGGAAAATAAAATTTGTTAATATTTTGGCACTTCCTATTAATTGTGATTTAACTATGATAATTTATTATTCAATTTTAATTGTACAACCTAATTTTGACATTAAATTTTTGACATTCAACATTAGACATTTAACTTTTGACATTATACACTACTAATTTTTAATTAGTACAAATACTTAAAGGGCTTATTAGAAAAGGTCTTGTTATTATATATGTAAAGTCTCACTATATAATATTGATAAATAGCAAAGTTATTAGCGTTTGTTTATATCCCAAAATGTCACTCAATTTACGGACATATTGTACAGGCCATTCATGTATTCATTAATCGTGATGTCGCGGTCACGCGGTCTCGCTCAAACTTGCCCCGCCTCCAACAGCTGTTATCGTAATTGTAGGTAGCTTAGACGCATCTTTAAGCTTTACGAATTAAAAAAAAGTAAAATAAAAGGTTCACGAAAAATAATAGGCACTTATTAAATTCAAACTTTACCTACATACTTTAATTGGGCCATTTGCTTGTGTTGTTCAGTATCCACCTGCAGAACTCCATCCTTGGTTCATTATCCACAGTAGTCAATTCTTGACCCTTTCTTTAGTGGTATGGGTGAAATCCAGACGAACTAATGATCGTCTATGCACAGTACTGGCTGATATTAAAATGACGAGCTGCGTCATTCGTACTTCGCCGGGGATCTTCAAAGTAGTCCACTACATCGTCGTAAAGGTTTTGGGCCGGTCTTCCATGTCCTTGGCGATGGGCCGTTGCGCGGAATGATCAATGGTCGAGTAAACGTTGGTAAACATTTACCACAGTCCGAACCTTTGGCTAGCGAGCATTTGTGTACTCTTCCCTGTACATACGAACAGCGGCCACCAGACCAAAAGTACACACGCAACATAGCCACGTACTCCCGAGATGAAAACTGGTAAGCCATCGCGACAGTAAAAACGTAACAACTTATGTTTAAAAAGCACGCGCACACTTCCGCTAACAAATTGGCACTGTTTGTTCGTTCACTCGTTGTAAAAAGGACCGCTGGCCAGAGGGGGCGTGGCTTGAGCTTAGACGCGAGTTTGCCGGGATTTATGAATGACGATCTAACTGGACTAGCACTGCGCGTAGTATTTTCTAGTAGCAATTGTTATGAATGATTGATTCAATTATGAGTTTACCAGTTATGACAAATTTTCGTAGACAATTTTGGGGTTTCGTTTTTTTTACTTTTGACTACATAAATATGATCAGTAAAGGGTACGGATAGAGCCCCATTTTTTTTTGTACTAATTAAAAATTAGTAGTGTATTTTGACATTTTTTTTTTTTTTTTTTTTTTTTGTAACATTTAATTTAATAATATTTTGGCGCTTCCTATTAATTGTGATTAAACTGTGATCATTTATTATTCAATTTTAATTAAACAACTTACCTTTTTGACATTATAGTTTTGACATTTATATTTTAACATTTAATTTAATGCTATGATTAGATATTTGTTTTTTTTTTTTTTATATACATATTATCTGGTAATTATTGTTTTGTTATAATAATCGATTTTGCATTTGATTTAATTTATAATTTTGTGTAATTTAATTGCATTATGTAATTTACAGTTGAATTACTTTTGTGAATTAAATTATTGTACCTTTGCATGCCTTCTGGTAAAATATGGCTGAACTCACATTGTACCCTTACACCACATGTTATTGTACTACCCATATTTGCAAAATAAAGTATCTTATCTTATCTTATCTTATCTTACAGACACTTCTTGTTTTTCAGTTCTTTTGTTTATTACATTTGCTTTAGTATTGTTGTTGATTGGGGCGGAGTTCGTGGCTAAATAATAATAAAACAGTCGAACCAGCCAACCTTCAAAGTGAAGCAACGTAATCCGAGGTCGTTCCGCGGATGGATGGCTATAATATACAGTATGTTAACTAACAGAGGGCGTTCCCGTTAACCCGCAATAGTATAGCATCCATACATGCTAAAAAAAAAATATACTATTCGAAAACAAAATGTTTTATTTTTTTAAATATTAAAATATTCTCTAATAATGTCGCAATTTATTTACAATACCGCGTATGCATAAATAAATTGCGACGTTGCCGTCCTTCAAGTACGCGTATACAGAGTGTTTCTTTTACGTATCAATTTAACATTTTTAGTGAATATATTAACATAAAAAATAAATAAAAACATTTTGTTTTCGAATGGTAATTTTTTTTAGCATGTATTGATGCTATACTATTGTGGGTTAACGGGAACGCCCTCTGTTAGTTGACATACTGTATTGAGATTCCTCCGCGCCAGGAAAACACGTCTAGCCTTTGGTCATATATACATTTTTGAGAGTCATCACGATTAGTCAGACGCCAGACAATCTGACAAGATTCAAGTCAAGGGACACTCCTTGTCTACAATGTGCGTGTTACCCAGTTACTGGGTTTGTAGAGGTCAGACAGGCAGTCGTTCTACGTAAAAAGGCTAAGTAAATGAGATGATTGCTGCTGATTGGATTCTGACCTCAATGTTAATGACGTAAGCTTCTCGTGGCCACCGAATTAGACTAGCAATCGATAGAGCTGCCCACGTCACTCAATATTTTTTTTGAAGTGATAACTTCTTTAGCATCGTTGTGATTTTAAAATTTATGAAACGAAAAAGCGACGGTAAAAAGAGACAGACATAAATTCATAAGAAAAAAAAACCAAAATTTTTAAGGTTTCACTTCTACCACGTGTGAATTGTACACATGTTTTTTTTTGTATTGATAATAGGCTCGCGTTAAACCATCTGATGGTAAGTGCTGATGTGGTCGAAGATGGAGCACGCTTGCCTAGAAGTAACCTATTCACTCTTGACTTAAAGACTCCCAAGTTATAGCGATCAGGAAACACAGACTCCGGCAGGGAATTCCGCTCCTTAGCAGTACGCACAATGAAAGTATTCCCAAAACGTTTTGTGCGTATGGGTGGGATGATATTTATCGGTTTGGAGACGAATGCTATGCGTTATATGCCATTGACCAATTAAATTAAGGTCGGCTTCCTATCTAGCATTCAATTGCATATGTGACATTCGTATATTTATTAATCTAACAATGACATTTTTTGTGACATTTTTAATCTGCCATTGTTATTATTTATTTTTTGACATTTCTCATTTTATTTTATTGACATTTTTATATATTTATTTTCTATAATTCAATTTAATTTAATTTCAATTCCACAGTTATGTTTTTTTTTGCTTGTATTATGTATTATGTGTATAGTTGTGTAAGCCGACCAATGGCACATGTGTGTGAGTCCTGTTTTATATAGGTCACAGACCTGAAATAAATGAATTTTAATTTAATTTAATTAACAAGTATAATAATATTGAAGCTTGTGGCTGTATAATAACTGGCGAACAGGTTAATCTTCATGGTCAAGCAATCAATACGTGGATGTGTGACCATCTATACAACGAGATTGCTCTGTGCCTCAAATAGCTCGTTCCATCGATGGCTCCAGTTGCCATATGTACATCTCGCACTCTCAACATCATTGCGACCGATTTAGACTTATTCTGTTGTTCACTGGGTGAATTCACTAGGAGTGCTTTATTTGTAGTTTGTTATAAAAAAAATTAAATAGTTGTAATACTAGAATAGGTACACTATCGCATTAGGTTACCCTGTATTGATGGATGTAAAGTGGATAATAAATCTATACTTATAATAAATCCGGTCAGGTCAATTCTGTACATGAAATATATTTCCAAAATAACTATCAGGGAGTGATTAAGGATCGATACTGATGCCAAAAATGCAATCAGTAAAATTTTTGTCTGTCTGTCTGTCTGTATAACCTTTATAGAAACAAAAACTACTCGACGGATTTTAACGAAACTTGGTACAATTATTTTTCATACTCTTGAGCTGGTTATAGTTTACTTTTCATCACGCTACAATCAATAGGAGCAGAGCAGTGAAGGGAAATGTTGGAAAAACGGGAGAAGTTACTCCATTTTTTAAGCTTCCGTCGCGAGTGCAACCTTAATGGTTAAAGCTACACAGAAATAATTTATGACGAAAATGTTCTCCTTAAAATTATATAAAAAATATCCCACTACAGCATATATCTATCAAACAAAATATAATCGAGGCTCAAATTTTAACAGGTTGCGGTGCAGGAGAAACCGTCTTTATTCCCAGAATTCCCATAATACCAAATAATTTTCCATTCCAATTTAAAAGAACGCAATTCCCAGTATCGGTGTGTTATGCAATGACAATTAATAAGGCTCAAGGGCAGACTTTTCGTGTTGCTGGAGTAGATCTCGGTGTCAGTTGTTTCTCGCATGGTCAGCTGTACGTCGCTCTTTCCCGGGTTAGCAGTTCTAGAAATCTTTATGTTCACGTGCCGGACGGGTCAACTTTCAACATAGTTTACCCGGAAGCTTTGCGCTGAAGTATTTTCGTTCTATAGGTACTTAAGCCTCATGTGAACGTGATCTAAACAATATTACCAATACATTAACTTAATAACACACAAGAAGTTACACGCTGACGGAGTCGCGGGCACAGCTATTAACAATAATATTGTGCGGTTCGGTATATCGATATTTTTCAACAGTATTATAGATTGACATATTATATTTCCCTACTTAATTACGAAAGTTAATCTGTCTGTTACATCAAGTTCACTGAACCGTGAGGAAGGACATAGGCTACTTTTTTTTACGAAAAACGACGGAAACGTGGACAAAGTCGCGGGCAATAACTATCTATACTAATAATGTAAGGCTGAAGAGTTTGTTTATTTGTTTGAACGCGATAATCTCAGGAACTACTGGTTCCATTAAAAAAATATTTTTTAATTAAATAGTCAATTTATAGAGAAAGGCTATAGGCTATATATCATTACGCTAAGGCCAATAGGAGCGGAGCGCCAATGAAGAATGCTTCAAAATCGGGGTTAAATTTAACGTTAGCCCAAAGTAACTATTCCACGCGGACGAAGTCGCGGGCAAAAGCTAGTAAATAAATAAAATCTTCGGCAGGCCTTACAGGAAGTCATTAGCCAGACGCACAGACACCATACTTGCTTAGAGGTATCGTGTTATCCAGCTGCAGGATTATGGAGGTCAATTAAGCCTTCGCTCCATGTAAATGACTAGAACTCAGCTGCATACGGGTTAGACTAAAAACCGTCTATGATATAGTTGGGAAAAGTCTATGAAGTTTATGAACTAGCAAAATAATATTCATAAAACAAAATTAGACAGTTTTCCTTATACATCTTGTCAACAAACAACACACACATCTTTAATTAAAGAACCTCATTATGACGGTCTTTCCTTCCTAATAATAATGATGTTTAGGAAAAGGATCCATCGCATATAATGCAAAAACTTAATTAAGAAACAAAGATAATGAAAGGCTGTTTAAGCGTATCAAGCGATTTAGCGCTGAATTTTATCATTTTATCGTGCGATCGACTTGAAGCCGGATTACTTTTCATTAAATGTCATTCTGGGTAATATAGAAGGCTAAGGAAAGCTAAGATAGGTTTCTTCTTTATTTAGCATATTCTATAAAAAAAAACCATTTTGTTTGATACAAAGTACTTAAGGAGATACGAACTTTTTTATGCAAGATATTTAGTTGATTTGGAATAAGAAATGAAGATGAATAAAACTTTGTTTATATAAGAGAGAAATAGAAATCTATTGATACAAAGGCTAAGTGATTGGCTACCCGGCTGAAGGTATGAAGTAGTACATACTATGTACATACAAATAAAATTTACGTTTCTATGATTTCAGACTATGTTATTTCAAGTGCTATTTGCTACCTAACAACCTAACCTAACCAAAACACAAACATTTTTAACTTTTTGTTTGTGTGCTTGCTTTTTATTTGTCTAGGCAAATCTCTAAAACGGCTGAATTGATTTTAATGGGACTTTTACTGGAAGACAGAATAAGTGTAAGGACAACAACCATAGGCTTTACTTTTTATCCCGGAATTACCATGGGATTGGAATTTATACTAATAGGAAAAACCTCCCATGCGTGCAAAGTCGCGGTCAAAGCTAGTAAAAAATAATAATTGTCTAATCTTCTTACAGATCGCTATTTCGTTCTAGTTTCAGTATTTCTTCCTGCAATTTATTAATTCAAAATAGAAGAGATACATACGTTTTCAAAATAAAAGAAAAACATCATAGCTCACACGACATTTCGAGAAAATTGCTGAGTGCGTTGCGATTTCGCTACGGTATTAATGAGCCAGTAGGTATGTGACTTCAAAAGACTCCCCTATCCTCATAATAAGACTTATACGTATTCATTATCCATCTTTATTAATATCAAAGATGAAAAAGAGATACAAACGTCTACAAGCTATAAAGCGCCCTATCGTATTCCTTTTATATTAATTTGAAAAAGGGTAGGTACGCTAGCTGTAACTAAAAGTAAAAATAAATATTATATGTTTCTATCTAGAAAATACTCAATTATATGGACATTAAATAGAAGTTGACTACTGAGTATATTTTTGTGTCTCTTCTCAGGGTAGTAAGCTGAGAAACATCAGTGTTATGTAGAAAATTTCGACAAAAAATATTTATATGTATAAGAGTTTTACGTACATACATAGATTTTTATATGTAGGTACTCTTTATTTTACACAATAACAGAACACTAATAAGAAGTTACAACTAATAAACTGACTCCCAAAAAACACTGCAAAGTGAAAAATAACTTTAATTTCGGTAGTCGGTGTCTTTAGTTTTGTATTTTCGTTTTTGGCACCGACTTCCGAAATTAAAGTTATTTTTCACTTTGCAGTGTTTTTTGGGAGTCGGTTTAATTTTTTGGTAAAAAGTTTTTATTTCACTCTTTTTAGTTGATCTATTTTTAATTTACCTAGTTACAAGAGCCTAAATGTCAACTACTTATAACCTTTTACAAAATATTGCTTTTCCCAATGCTGGGCCGTTAATTGTTGAGGAGTTCTCCTGGTACTTCACCATCAGCTCTACATCACTATATGCATTGTGACGAGCATAAAGTGCTTAACATCCATATTCAAGTAATCGAATCGCAATCCACTCAATACTTATTATTGAGTAGTTTCGGCGGCCATCTGTGGTCTTCATCATCAGTTCCACTTCCTCAAATGGTACTTTTTGAGAGCAACTGCACAAGTTACTTTAATAAATATCCAAAACGTCATAGGTGTGCCTATAATATTTGAAGACTTCCCTCGATTTCTCCAGGATCCCATCATCAGATCCTGACGTTTATGAAAATAGGACCAATTTTGAAGTATACCCTTTCAATCAAAAAAAAGAATTTTCCAAATTGGTTCAGCCGTCTTCGAGTAATCGATGATCATACATAAAAAAAAATGTACGCGTCGAATTGATAACCTCCTCTTTTTGTCGTCGGTTGAAAATGGTGATACATTGGGCGGTCTTATCGCTAAAAGTGATCTTTTATAGGCAAACTTTGGGTGGATTTGACACAGAAGGAGAAAATGTAATCAATTTTCAAAGTAAATACTTTATATAAGTATTAGGTAAACAAACCAAAAATACACAGCATAAACAATATAGCCGAGACACTATTAATTAAAGCACAAAAGTTCTTCAGCCCGATCAAGTGATAATCCAAAGTAAATCCTGATTAAATCCAACTAGTGCAGAATGTCCAACTTAGAAGAAGCCTTACACTTTGTCATCAAAAACTTTTTGATGAGGCTTCGTTCGGATTAAAATATTTCCCCTTCGGTTCATTAACCCTGCAAGTGAGGTTGTTACGAGAGCTAATAAAGAGAACCTGATATTAATTTCCGTCGACAGCCGGTCTCCGAGACTATCACACAAAAGTAGATGTATTACACAAAGGGATTTAACCACCATCCGCCGTTTTAATGAAGCTTAGAAACCAGAAAACGACAGATTATGAGAATGGAGCGTTAAAGGATAATAAGAAACCCGTTTAGTTTTTTTTTTTTTTTTGTTGAATGAAATTGAGGATTGGAACAGTAACAATGACAATCATCTAGATTTGTGCTAAATACCACTCTCAGCGTAATTGATTCAGCCTTCATGTATTTAAATTATATGGAAATGTATGTATAGTCGTAAATTGATATGAGTTTGAAGACGTAAAGGGTAGGTTTTCAAGACAGGAATGGCGAAATAAGTACGGGGGATTTTTTCTTCGAAATGTTTTGCGTTGTTCGTGAAAGAAGACATGAGAAATTGTGACATACTTGTTATAAATGGTGGGCGCCGCCACGTTAGGTGTATGTAGAGTATATGGTAAATAGAAGCACTATTTGCGGTAGTGATTTAGGGGTAGGTTTATGTTTCAGTGGTCGTTTATGGTCTGATATTCGTGGTAATAAATTGCGACACACTAACAGGTATAGAATCTACAGAGATAGAACTATATTTTGGTAGAGTTTCTTTTCTCAAAATGACAAAACGATAATGGTATGTAATATTTTCGCTGGCCATCTGTGTGTCCATTCACCCGTCTGTCTTCCTGTTAAGATCTTTTTGCCAAGGCCCTTTTGAGCTCTAAAACAAATCAAGATTCTTGGTCCACGGCCCCGGAACTTACGGGCAGCTGAAGGGACAGGGTGAGTTTCTAGTCAGTAGAAGTCTGACACTCCCTTTCGATGATTTTCCCAGCCGGAACAAAAAAAAGTTCAACTGAAATCTGAAAAAGTTCAAGTTCACTGAAGAAGCTTGTGCCTAAATAAACAGCCACACGGGTCAAGATCAAGGATCTTGAAGGTTAAGCGATGCTTGTCGAGGTCGGTCCATGGTGACCATTGTAATATATCGAAATTCCTCGGTGAAAGTACGTTAAGTCTTTGGTTCCGGCTGCCCTTTGTGCAGTCGTTACGGATAGTAGAAGTCATACAATCTGACTAGCGTTGCCAAGCGGTTTCGTGTTACCCATCTACTGGGCTATGCAGGTGATATAGGCAGTAGTCGCTCTATGTAAAGACTCTCATGCGATGGTTAACTACTAAAAACTACGAGGAAACTAAAATAGTCAGGCACACACACAAGCACACACACACATATACGCACGCGTGCACAAATACTTTTGTTTTATATTCTGAGTTTTAATAAATTAGTTTTAATCAATTTTGTTATTATAATAAGTTTCCTTTTTTCTTTGGTTTATATCGACGCTGGAAAGGAAAAATTATCCAAGCGACATCAGACTAACTTTACAGTAGAGCAATTTAAAGTTTGAATTTTCGGAAAAAAAAAATCGTGTAAATTCTTGTTATGGTCCAAAAAGCCTAATTCTTAGAAATTTATTTGGATATTTTTTTACCCACATTATAGTATACTATTAAAAATAATGCTTAAAGTTAGTGCCCTTAGTAAAATTTTTCCTAAAAGTAGAAACGGGAAAAATTGACTAACCGACAAGCTTTGATTAAGGAAGGTACGGTAAAAATGTATATGCAAAAATATATATCTTTTTTTAGAATTTATATCAGAGTAAAAGTTGCCTTATCAAAATAAAAAACATTTGGAGTTGAGGCAAAACAACCTAAATATTAATTTAATATGTTTTTTTATATTACCTCAATGCATGTAGGAAATATAAACTTTTTACCAAAAAATTAAACCGACTCCCAAAAACACTGCAACGTAAAAAATAACTTTAATTTCGGTAGTCGGTGTCTTTAGTTTTGTATTTTCGTTTTTGACACCGACTTCCGAAATTAAAGTTATTTTTTACTTTGCAGTGTTTTTGGGAGTCGGTTTAATTTTTTGGTAAAAAGTTTTTATTTCACTCTTTTTAGTTGGTCGATTTTTAATTTACCTAGTTAAAAGAGCCTAAATGTCAACTACTTATAACCTTTTACAAAATATTGCTTTTCCCAATGCTTGGCCGTTAATTGTTGAGGAGTTCTCTTGGTACTTCACCATCAGCTCTACATCACCATATGCATTGTGACGAACATAAAGTGCTTGACATCCATATTCAAGTAATCGAATCGCAATCCACGAAATACTTATTATTGAGAAGGTTTGGCGGCCATCTGTGGTCTTCATCATCAGTTCCACTTCCCCAAATGGTATTCTTTGAGAGCAACTGCACAAGTTACTATAAGAAATACCCAAAACGCCATAGGTGTACCTATAATATTTGAAGAGTTCCCTCGATTTCTCCAGGATCCCATCATCAGATCCTGACCTGGTGACAATGGGACCAATTTCAAAGTATACCCTTTCAAACAATTAAGATTTTTCCAAATCGGTTTAGCCGTCTTCGAGTAATCGGTGATCATACATAAAAAAAAAAAAATATACGCGTCGAATTGATAACCTCCTCTTTTGGTCGTCGGTTGAAAAACCAAATAACTCACAATTACCTAAGCGCCTAACACTATATCGCCAGATACTGGAAAAATTAACTAAGTGGAGTAATTACCGTACGAACAGAAATGTCAAACTTGACCAAAGGCAAATTTAACATTTCACAATTACGACAACCACCAAATTTTCAAAAATGCTCGAAAATTTTGTCGTTTAGTAAGGAAAAAAAAGTGAACTCTCGCGAACTTCAAAATGTCGAAGCAACATGAATAGTCGTCGTAGAAGGACGTGAGTAAGACCAAACGACGCAGAAAAATCAGGCGATTCCAACAATGTATATAACTCCAAATGGCCAAAAATGTCGCTTGGATAATTTTTTTCCTTTCCAGCGTCGATATGTATTTAGTTTAGTTTACATATATTTTTCTTTTTGTTTTTCCCTTGTGGTTCTGTTTACTGTTTACTTTTCGAATCAAAATTTTCAACGATAACTGGAATTTCCTAACATGGGTATTGTATAATCCATAGTTTGATGAAATCAATTTTACTTTTACTTTTTTAAAACAATAGTTTCTTTTTTTGTGGGTGAGAAAATCATCGAATGACTTCTTCCGCTCTGGGTTAAGCGGAAGGGTGTGTCAGACTTCTACTGACTAAAAACCCACCCTGTTCCTTCAGCTGCCTTTAAGTTCATTCAGTTAGCCTGGATCCTAATCCCGACATTGGGAAAAAGCTAAGCAGATAATGATTTGGATACACACAAATAAATGCAACTTACATGGACAATGGACCGTGACGTTATCCTATCACTGTATTGGACATCCAAGATCATTTTATACAGTATGTTAACTAACAGAGGGCGTTCCCGTTAACCCGCAATAGTATAGCATCCATACATGCTAAAAAAATATTACCATTCGAAAACAAAATGTTTTTATTTTATTTACTGTTAGAATATTCACTAAAAATTTTAAATTGATACGTAAAAGAAACACTCTGTACACGCATACGCATTCATAAATAAATTGCAACGTTGCCGTCCTTCAAGTACGCGTGTACAATGTTAGTTAACATCTATACTAATATTATAAAGCTGAAGAGTTTGTTTTTTTGTTTGCTTGAACGCGCTAATCTCAGGAACTACGGTTCTGATTTGAAAAATTCTTTCTGTGTTAGATAGCCCATTTATCGCGGAAGGCTATAAGCTATATATCATCACACTAAGACCAATAGGAGCAGAGCACTAATGAAGCATGTTTCAAAATCGGGGGATGTTTTTCCACGCGGACGAAGTCGCGGGCGGAAGCTAGTACTGTATAAAACGAAGTTAAGGTTAGTCCTCCAATCCCGCTTATCTCTTCGACAGCGTGAGGTGACGTTAGAGTTTTCTTAGTTTTTGATTAAAGTAATGTTTATTTGGATAAAATCGAGACGTGAGTGACATTTTATCGTTGGTTCCGTAAAAACCTATCAGCTGGCTGGATTTATCTGCCTTGCTCTCCGAGGATCGACGAACTAACCTCGTTTAACATTATTTAACCTTGGAAACCAACCTATGCTGGTGTTATTATTCAGGCTTGCTCTGTGATACTTATTATTTTCTTTAATAAACTCTACTAACTAAACCATGTCCACAAACCGACTGACGTCTGGACTCGAAACATTCCTTTATGTATGTGTCGGCCTTACACAGGTATGTGGTCCTTGTGGGAATCAAACCGCGAACTGTGGCCAAAACCAATCACTCAGCCGAACTAGTACACCAACTGGGATCGTGTAAATATCGATATTACCGAAAGTGAAATTTGAGTGGACTATAGTGGAACACCTCTACTTAAACATTTAGATAAAACAGGCGTGATATCTCGTGTATTTGTTATACAATATGCTGCGTGTGTATAAAATAGGTGCACTGTTGACTTCATAGCCGGAAGCACAAGTGCCGAATGGCAGCTGTGTTGGGTAGTGAGTTCGATTCCCAGGTCAGGTTAAACCTGTCCTGCCTGAAGTTTGGTAGTTACATCACTGTTGTGATACCCCTTAAGACAGCAAAACCAGAGGTTCTGTTCCTGATCGATTTTGTAAACACCTCACAGTGAAAACTTAGTGAAGGTGAACCTGAAGTGAACTGCCTTTCACTTTGTATTTTGCTGCTAATGGATAGATTGAATAGATTGGACGCTCATGGTGAAATTTTCACCCAATATAGCCAGGTCTGACTTGCAAGTTGCAGACAATTTTAAATGCTTGAGTTTAACTGTTTGCCAATGCATTTCATTGAATGTAATTATTGTATGTAAAATGTTTACTGCATACATAATTGAAGTTCTTGAAACATCAATCAATTAACATAACCAACAGGTTTATTGGTGAGAAGTTTGTAGCACAAATTCTTCACCTCAGTTGAAACACTAAGAAAGTGGAATCAGGCATGTGTTTTACTGTTTTCATGTAAATTTTTGACCTACAAAAAGTTTCCTGAACCTGATTTGACTTGTGATTTTGTAAGATTTGACAACCAATCAAGAAGGATTGAAAGTAATTCAGTTCGATCTCCCCTTAGCTTTAGTTTAGCAAGGTGAACGCTCACAGAATAGACAAGCATATACCTTTTTCTCTTCCTCAGTCCCCATATCGATAGGAACCACATTTAAACCCCATAAGTGCCGATGTCATTACATACAGTTTATCTGAAGAGAACAATTTTTTTATCCCATTCTAGGGCGGTTTATAGCACCCTTCGATATTATCGAAAGGGGTTTGTGGGAGATTGCAGGAAAGTACACTGCATAAGATATTATGGGCTATCGATGCGATATTGAGCATCAACCGACTGGGAAGGTTTGAAACATTTTTACGGATGTAGTGTGGAAAGCTGAGGGTACAAGAAATACTTATTACATAATTTTGAAAGAAAAACGATTCATAGTCGTACAAACAATTTATTTTTATTGGTTTCAAATAATTATAATATATAGGTATAATTCAAATAGGGATCAAACGTCAAAATGTGTGCTTTTAGTTTTCAAGGACATGTCTCTCAGGCTGATAGGTACCTCGTGTGACCAGGACTGGCCCGTTCTTTGATCAAAGATTAAGCATTGCCATTCAACTTGGCACATTATAAATTATAATAAATATATATTTTTTAATTCAATGAACATTTTTACAGAAAAGTACAGGTCAACAGTCCAGAAAGTAAATATATATAATAGTTCTTAGAGGGTTAGCTAAGTGGCTGAATAAACATTGGTAAAATGATGATTTATCTTAACTTCAATAGAGTTAAGATATAATGCTTGCTGTATTGTAGCGACCTGCCTGACGTAGGTTTATAAAATCCTGTGTTTCATGCCATCACTTTACATGATATATTTACATCATCACTTTACATAAACGGACGATCCGCAAGCGACTCCAAAACAAGGCGAGTGAGCAACATGCTCACCGCGAGTGTGCCGCGAACTTGCCGCGAGCGCGAAGCATTTTTTTCAGTTCGCAACGACTCATGAATGACTGATTTAAAAAGTCCTTTGACAACCTTCCAGAAATCTGCGCTGAGTGTTGTAACTTGGTTAATTTTTATTACTTTTTCGGGGTAACCCAGCTGCCATAAAAATTACATTTCCGTGATATAAATTAATGCAAAGCTTAATTTATTTAGGTATATTTTTCCGTAAACAAATGTTTAAATGTATATTTTCTATTGTAACAATATTCTTAGTCATAACTACCAAGCAAGCTGATATTTAAACTACTTTATTAAGTAGTCTAGTTACTAGCAGACTATCAGCCCTTCGGTACTTCCAAAGGCAGGTTTTTACCTTGGACAGAGCTATATTGCTATAGTATATAATTATATTTCATTAACATTATTGTAGATTATTTTTAGTACTTTTGTTTAGTTGAGAGTTTTTATTTAGGCGACTTTAACAACATTGTGTTTAAACTATACACAGAACAAATTACTAAAGTAGGTTAGTATATTATAATAATGTTTTTTTTATTTATTTTCTTCCACAAATAAAACTTATGCACTAATACAAAAAAATGGTAAAGATACAATTTTTATTTGTGGGTGACTGGTGCCTAAACTAAGCCATGAATTTTATTTCAGGACACCAGGGACTCCCCCCTAAAGGAATAGATTACATTTTCAACCGACGACAAAAAAGAGGAGGTTATCAATTCGACGCGTATATTTTTTTTTATGTATGATAATCGATTACTCGAAGACGGCTGAACCGATTTGGAAAATTCTTTTTTTGATTGAAAGGCTATACTTCGAAATTGGTCCCATTTTCATAAACGTCAGGATCTAATGATGGGATCCTGGAGAAATCGAGGGAACTCTTCAAATATTATAGGCACACCTATGACGTTTTGGGTATTTATTATAGAAACTTGTGCAGTTGCTCTATAAAAGTACCATTTGAGGAAGTGGAACTGATGATGAAGACCACAGATGGCCGCCGAAACTACTCAATAATAAGTATTGAGTGGATTGCGATTCGATTACTTGAATATGGATGTTAAGCACTTTATGCTCGTCACAATGCATATGGTGATGTAGAGCTGATGGTGAAGTACCAGGAGAACTCGTCAATAATTAACGGCCCAGCATTGGGAAAAGCAATATTTTGTAAAAGGTAGTAAAGGTAGTTGACATTTAGGTTCTTGTAACTAGGTAAATTAAAAATAGACCAACTAAAAAGAGTGAAATAAAAACTTTTTACCAAAAAATTCCATATCAAAACATTACAAAGGCAAAAATAACTTTAATTTCGGAAGGTAGTGTTAAAAAAAGGAGAAAATACAAAACCAATAACACTGACTACCGAAATTAAAGTTATTTTTTTTATTTAGTTAGTTAGTTTATTTTTTTAGTTAGAAGAACCAACAAGAACTTCTCTTTAAAAGCTTAATTGATTTCACATTGTGACTGGCTGTTAGCCAATCCCATACATTATAGAATCGTCACTCGCGACGGCTCTTAATGCACTCTTTGGCGAGCTCTTATTTATTTCTTTAAAAAATACAAGATATATTGAAGCCACGCATTTTTCAAAGGATATATTTAACTATTCAACGTTCCTGCACCATTACACTGTATACATTTTCTGTTACGTTCAGTTATCTTATTTGATCTTTAGTCTCTACGATAGGAAATCGTTTGACTAACTCTTAGTGAATGTTTAATCCCAAACTAGTTTCTACCTGACTACGCGACATAAGCTGTGGTTATCTGTTAATCAATATTGGTAGGATTAATAAACATACTAGAATTCGCGTGGGGTTTCGCTCCCGTGGTTTTTATCACACAAGAAACATAACTCTTCTTCTCTTGAAGTCGAATAAAACCTTTCTCAAGCTTCAAATTATTGTGATATCAAATTTCATTCAAATCCACTCAATACTTTCGAAGATTAGGGCGCTTAAAAACACACACTTTACCGCTTAATAATATTATTATACACAACGTGTAATGGACACGATAATTCTTTTCGTTCTTCTTAATTTGAAAAATACGGTCTCTGTTATCAGTGTATTGGAATTTGTAATAAGTTCTACACACGTAGACTTAGGATTACAAAACCCTTGCCATATCGTTTGTTATCATCCAAAGAAGCCATGCACTTGGTATGTATATACCCTTTAAATTACACGTTGTATAATCTACATACATAATATCTACATAATTAAAATAAAAAATAAATAAAAGTATTCATTTTGACTTACTATGACTAATAAACTTTCGCAATTACATACATACAATAAATATAATTTACATACATTACAATAAAATTAAATTATCATAATAAGTTTATTATAATATGTTATTATGCATATACTGTCTGCTGGATACATTATGTTCAGTGTTCATTATAGAGGTGTTTGACACTGGAATTTTAGGTTCGTTGGCAGACATGAAGTGAAAAAAAGTTCTGTTTTAACTTTGAGTGTTCAGTTATATAGATAATATGAACCATTTATTAGACAATATCGTTTAATGTTATCTCTCGATACAAACGATCTAAGTTTATCCGAAGTAGGTCAAGAGCTCAAATGTATTTTCGATCAGATTGCAAAGCATTGTTTTATACTTAGTTTTGTATTGTAAGGAGTTTAATTTTCTTTAAGTGTTATACATTTGTCGGACATGTACCCACTATGGTCTTTGAATCCAACAAAGACCAATTAATTACCTGTAACCTTGGATGCATAGATGTAGATATCACTACAGTTTATAATTTTGCAGCTGATTTCATTTGACTTACAAAAGGAAGGATACAGCTGTCAGTGCTGATGTAAACAGTCTCGCGTAATTATAAATCGTAAAAAATAGAATTTGCTGGAAATCTAAGTAATAAAGTTATTAAATTGTGTGTGCAGTGAACATAGATACGAGTAAATGCTCGCAGAGTGCTACATTAAATCCAAGTGATATAAACCTTGGAAAACAATATTGTTTATAAACATCTATCAGTGTTTAGTGAGCGTATTTTTAACCGATGAAGAAACAAAAATAAATGTAAAACAGCATAACTATATCTAATAATTTGAAATCAGTGCATACTATTTGATATAAACAAAAATACAACAAACTAAGTCAGTTGTAATTTTAAATCGCAAAATTTTTATCAACCAAAGACAATATCTAAACTTTTCATTAGTGAGGAGACGAACGATTATTACTAAAGAATGAATGTTTTCATTGATTAACCACAGACGGCATAAAATAACCTTTGGAAATACAACTCAATTGACATAAGAAATTTCGTTCGGAAACTTGACTTTGAATATTTTTGAGATTTGGACACTAGCCTTTGTCACTACGATTCATTACACTCAGCAAATAAATATCGACATAAAATATATTAATACCAAATATTATCATGGATAATGTTACCATACGTAAACAGAGAAGAAGACATTCCGACACCGAGATTTTGAATGACACTATTTTTAACTCTACACTTCTGGAAATATCGACGCAAAGCGAACATGCGACCGCCGCTCTCGATGATTCCATTATTAAAGACCTGGAAAAGCAATTAACGGATACAAACTCAGAACTTGTTGCTGCACATATCGAAATTGAAAATTTAAATACCTATCGAAATTAACACATTAAAACAAAATTTATCAGATAAAGAAAAAAACTATAGGGCTATTAAAAAAGATTAGCACCCCTAGCACATTGTGTCTCACACCTGCACGGGCACAAAATCGCACACCATTACGAAGAAAACTTATCACTAGTCTAACCCAGAATCTCTCCACCTCATTCAGCTCGAGTAGTATGCAGGGAGGTGTAAGAACTTTTCAAAATTAAACCACAAGGCCAAAATAATTAGGAAAAACCCGAACCCTGTGCACCTGGGCACTACGAAGAAGGCTCCACCTCCTGCAGAATTGATCTAGCTAAAATAATCACCCCTACAAACACTACAATACCTATTTCAAAAAAAGAGAAGACTAAGAAGAATATAATTATATTGGCTAAAAATATACTTCAAGATCTTGTTGGACCTAAGTACAAAGTTACTTTTTACTTAAAACCGGGTGCCAAGCTGAAGGACGTTTTAAATGGTCATCACCAAGTAACTAGGAACTTAACAAAAAGTGATTATGTTGTAGTATTAGCGGGCATAAATGATAACACATGTAGTTTTACTAGTAATTTAAACACTTGGTTAGAAAAGGTAAGAAATACAAATGTATTAATATCAGAAATACCCTCTAACATGTATCTGAATTTACGGCAGCTAAATGATAGTCTTAAGAATATATGTCGCAATTTTTCAAATTCTATATACATTAACATGGATTACAGTAGAGAAATTAGCTCTAAAAAGAAAAACTGTATTAAACTCTCTCGTAATATTCTAAAAGGGATATGTCACATTGAATATAAAATAAAATTTGATGAATATATGCAAAACCTAAATATTAAAAAAAAACTTATAATGACCAATGTACTCAGACTAACCTAACATATAGTATCTGTGATAATCATACGATATTAACTAAAGATATAAGTGTAAACAATCGATCTAAAAATGATAATATTAATCATTCAAATGCAAAAGATAATGATTTATTTCGTGTATAACAAACTAATTGTAATGCATCAAAACATAAACGGGTTAATAAACAAAGCAAACCTACTCAGTGCACATTTATACGAACTTGAGAAAATTGATAAACCTGTGGACATAATCTGTATAACAGAGCACAACATGAACAAAGAAGATCACACATTTCTTACTTTACCAAATAACTCTCTTGCGGCTAGCTATGCTCGTGATAACAGGAATGGTGGATCATGTGTCATCATCAAAAACGATCTCAAATTTCAGAGAATTAAATACATTGAAGACTTAAGCATCCCAAATCTGATAGAATGCTGTGCTATAAAACTAACTGAACATCCCATTATTATTGTGTGCTTGTATCGTGTGCCAAAAAATCGAAAAAACGATATAAATATATTTTTTGAATCTTTAACTAATATACTCAATAAAGAGCTGCGTAATAGAGAATTAAAAATAATAATTTGCGGCGATTTTAACATAGATCTTAAAAAAAGAACCTATGCATCATCTGAATTTGAAAATACTATCCTTAGTTTCAACTTAAAATTTGGTACAAGACAATCAACGCGTTTGAGTAGCAATACATGTATAGATAATATAATCAACAATATTAGGGGTAGCAAATGTGACATCATTGATTTTGCTCTTTTGGACCATACTGCACACAAGTTTTAATATGTCCAGTGAAAAAAACTTGTCGAATTAAGCATTGGTATACCTTTAGAAGAGATCTTAGTAACATTAATAAAGAAAAATTTAAGCGGTATATAGAAAGTCTCATGTTTTCTGACGTATATGGCGAAAACGATGCAGAAATAGCATATAATAAATTTTTTGATAATTTTCAACTACTTTATAATCTTTGCTTTCCTGTTATAAGAATAAGAAATACACCAACCAAAAGGCCTACATGGATCTCAAAGGGTGGCCAAATGTTGTAGACGGAAGAGAGAATTGTTATGGGCATATCGTAAAACGTCTAGTAAGGTAGATCATAATAAATTCATAATGTATGCTTCAAGGTTGAAACGAATTATTAATTTGACTCAGAAATCACAAAATGACTACAAGATAAAACAATCTAATAATAAAACTAAAACAACTTGGAAGATAATCAACTCAACAAAACAAAATGTTCCTAGAGAAGAAATTATTCAAATAAATCAAAATGGAAAATCTATAACAGATCTGCAACAAATTGCTGAAGCTTTTAATAATTACTTTATTAATCTTGTTGAACATAAAAACCTTTCGACATCATATCATAACAAAACGCTGACATTGATTGACAATAATAATAATTCCTTATTTATAAATCCAACAATTCCAAATGACATATTTAAAATAATTAAATCTTTAAAAAACACACACAGTACTGGATACGTAAATATCTCTACGTCGGTTATAAAGTATGTCGCACTGACTATTAGTCCGGTTTTAAGCTACTTAATCAATCTATGTATTCAAAATGGAACATTTCCTAGTAAGCTAAAAGTCTCCATCATTAAACCTTTATTTAAAAAGGGCAAAAGGGAGGATGTCTCTTGCTACAGGCCAATAGCTTTAATTTCTATATTTTCCAAAATTATTGAAAAAGTAATATACAATAGCATTTATAAATATTTTGAAAAACATGATCTTTTTGTCAGTGAACAAAATGGATTTCGTAAAAACAAAACTATCAATATGGCCATCTACGAACTTCTTATAAGGATTTACAAAAAAATGAATGATAGGACTCCAGCGACGGCTATGTACATGGACATGACCAAAGCCTTCGACCGTATAGATCATAAATTACTGATAAAATAACTGTATAGATACGGTATACAGGGTAATGCTCCGGACTTGATAGAATCGTATTTAAGTCAGAGATCACAAATAATTGAAATAAATAAGGTTTCTTCCGCGATGAAAACTCAAGTGAAATATTAGTCAAAGCCGAGAAGTGTTACATATGGAGTGCCACAGGGAAGTGTATTGGGTCCATTGCTTTTCCTTATTTATATAAATGATTTACCAAGAGCCGTAAAAATTCCTTTAGTCCTTTTTGCTGACGATAGTACTGCTGTTTTTTCTCCGACTGACATAAACAAATTTGAAAATGACATAAACGATACTTTAAACGACATTATAAATTGGTTAACATATAATTATCTTATCATTAATTTAGACAAAACAAAAATAGTAAGTTATTTTCAAAGAAAAACCCCTTTGACATTAAATATAAATTATGAAACGAAAAAAATAGAGGAAACCGATACCATCAAATTCTTAGGTCTATGTATTGACAAAAATATGTTACGGAAAACGCAAATTGATACGGTGTGTAAAAAACTAAATAAATTTTCTTACGCTTTATACAGACTATCTAAAATTGTGAATCAAGCAGCAGTACTAACCGCCTATCATGCTTATGTAACGTCTACGCTTAGATATGGAATAATTTATTGGGGGAATGCTACAGATAGAGAACTCGCTTTTAGGGCTCAAAAGAAATGTCTTAGAGCAGTTTGTGGCATACGTGTCCCAGATAGCTGCAGGTCATATTTTAAAAACCTTAAGATTTTAACCTTTCCTGCCCTCTACATCTATGAGACTGCCACGTTTGTAAAAACCAATAAGGAAAAGTTTGGTAACCTATACTCCCGTCGATATGCCGACAAAATAGCAAATATGATGTCCTCAAAAACAGCCCTACTGTCTAAAAGTTTCTTTGGAATGGCTTCAAGAATTTATAATAAGATTCCGAAACAAATAAGGGAAATTGAAAATATTAAACTTTTTAAAAAACAATTATTTAATCTACTAGTAAACAGGCCATATTATACTGTGCATGAATTTTTGTCCGACAGATTTGAGACCAGATAGTGCCAATATTTTTATGTTTTGATGCAAAATTATAAAATACTATATATTAAATATTATTAATTAATGCTAATTGGAATGTTATTTTTATTTATTTGTAAATTGAATTAATATGTTATAGTTATTTTGTTTCCAAATATTGTATGCCTAATATGGTGGAGCAGTGCGAACGCACACAATAAACTAATAACAACCCTGTAACCACTGTCTCACAATAAACAACTTTTGACTTTGACTTATTTTACTCGTATATACAATTGTGTTATTGTTCCTTAATAAACTATTTTCTATTTATTATATCAAAACCACAAATAATACAAGAATTAAGACTCGTGTCATTGTTGTTCAATGTAATGATTCAGTGGGCGTAAATGTTGGATGATGTATGTCAGAAAGATTAAACCCGCCATGATAATCACAACATTACAGTTAAATTTAAAACTACACAAAGAAATAGTGACATACAACGCACGGAGTATAATAATCAAGTTACAGCTAATGACCTTACGTGCACGCACTAATTACGGTGAAAGTACTATATTGTTTGAGGGAGTACGGCTGTACAATGGTCTGCCGGTGATTTGAAACGAATTAATAGTGTCAATATCTTCAAAAATAAACTTAAGAAGCATGTCCGAACAATGTAACATAACGCCTCCAAAGTCCCAAGAGTGAACGCTAATTAATAATTAACATTCAAATACATAATTATATGCAATAATTTGTACCTTGTTTTAAGTGAACCATAATGTTCTTAAGAGAAATAAATGTCTTTAAATCTAAATCGTTCTTTCTTCTAAACTGTAAAACATGTCGTGTACATAACATCACATAATCATATAATCAGGCTATAATATTCCCACAGCTGAGACGCAGGCCTCTTTTCGGTTTGAGGATACAGGGGCCATAATCTATCATGTGGATCCAGTACGGGTTAGTAGATATCGCATGCACACAGACATGACATCATTTTGAAATTATTCAATTCAATTTTTTTTTTTGCTGGCTAGAAATCAACCTACTTACACTTAATATCTCGAAGATCTCATTTCTGCAGTTTACTTTCGCCAAAACTGAACCAATAGAGATAACTTTGAAAGCGCACTCCTGTGGTGACCCGTACAACAGTCTTACATGCTCATGTCTTCCAATAACACAACAGAAAACAATGAAGTACCTGGGTGTATCGTGGATGACAGGCTTAATTGGCATACCCACATTGAAGTGCTTACTTCACGTGTTAGGAAGCTTGTATGGACATGTAAGAGCCTTCGGCGACATAGAGCTGCTCCACACGGTGTATTTAGCGCTAGCACAGTCAATTATAAGCTATTGTATCACGCTCGAGAGAGCCCAACGATCTATGTTAAAAGTTATTCCGATATTTCCGATTCCCTACAAAAACGTTATATGAAAATTGACACGTTTTAACAGTGAGGCAATTACATTTTTATAATCTGATAATGAAACAACGTGATATCACGCCGGTAGATCACGCAAGCAAACATAAAAGGACGATCACCAACGTTTGTCGTGCAGTAAAATGTAACACCGCAACTACTCGAAGACAAAGTCCATACCTAGCTAGCTACATCTATAATAAATTAAATACAGCTTTCAATCTAAACACTTTAACAAAAAAAAAAAATTGCAAAAAATAGAGCCGATTTCCATATAAAAACATTACAAAGGCAAAAAGAACTTTAATTTCGGTAGTCAGTGTCATTTGTTTTGTATTTTCTTTTATTTTTTTGACACCGCCTTCGGAAATTAAAGTTATTTTTGCCTTTGTAGTGTTTTTATATGGAAGTCGGTTCTATATCTTGCAAAACTAAAATTAATGCTTTTTAATGGGTCGGTTTGTAATTTATCTAGTTACAAAAGGAAAAATGTCAACTACTTATCACCTTTTACAAAATATTGCTTTTCCTGGTCCAGAGCCGTTAATTTTTGAGGAGTTCTCCTGGTAGATCACCATCTGCTCTACTTCACCATATGCATTGTGACGAGCATAAAGTGCTTAACATCTATATTCAAGTAATCTAATCGCAATCCACGAACTACTTATTATTGAGTAGTTTCGGTGGCCACCTGGGGTCAATCTTAAAGTCTTAGTTCCATCCTAGTTAATATATTGAACCATTAAACAGAATTATACATTTTATCAACAATTAACTTGGCTGATTTTCTTTATAGAAAAGTATCTTCAGCACGCGGCTTCCCTCGCGTGAAAAGCTTTTTCTCTGCTTAAAAACTTACTCTATGTCTTTCTCCAAAGTATAATCTACCAAATTAAATCAAAATCAGTAAAATTATTCAGGCGTGAAAGTATAACAGAAAGACAGAGTTACTTTCGCATTTATAATATTAGAAAGGAAGACCAAATGCAATCGAGCAATATATTCTAACATAGCTTTTATTTAATAAAGTCTGAAGGTAAATTATCGTTCATTCTATTTAACTAATTGGATGCTGTAACGTTTTCACTTATCAAAGCAATCATTACGTTACATTGATCTAACAAATATATACGTATAACGTGAGAAAATCACAGCAAGAATATTCGTACATTACTTTTCCTTAGGTAACTATTGTTAGGGCACTCGAATCTTTTCCGATATTCCCTATTATACTGTACCGTTAGATGTCTATAACAGGCAATTTGGAGATTGCTTGCTCTGATAACCGATACGGAATGAGGTTAAATGGCTATTTCAATTTCTAGAACCAATCAAATAATTTTATATTACGGAAACTTCTGGAGTACTATTAGATTGTATTACTGTAGTTGACTTTTTATATTTTTGTTACATTAAAGCTACTAGATTTATATGCCAATTTGGTACCTACCTATATTTCTTTATATTGAGTTTTTATACAACTTGCTTTGATAGTTTTAAATCCAATTACCCACTTTTATTTTCGGGGGAAAAATCATAAAATGAATCCTCTCGCTCAGGTTGAAGCCGATCTAGTAGATCAGACTTCTACTGACTAAAAACTCGCCCTTTAGTTCAGGTCCTGGTTCATCTCGTTAGAATATTCCTGCAACCCCATCATGAAGCCGACTATCCAAGATGAAAGGGTTCTTCTTGTATGCCCAGTTCAAACATCTAAACACAACACTTAGGTATTTCAAGGTTTAAGAGGCTATAAAGTTGTTCTGCGAGAGTTAATATAAAGATTTAATTAAGTTTACTGAAGTAAGTCGGGGTCGTTTGTTTGTGGATGGAACGTCTACGGCGGTCATCACTAATCTTACCAATCGGTGCGGTTCTCGTCATTACTAAGCTTTGGAGGAGTAGTAGTATTAGTTCAAGTAAAATATTGGTACTTTGCCGCATTCATTTTACAAGAAGATTTGAATAAATACTACAATCCTACTTTATTAACCCACTTTAGACCTATTTCTATCCTCCCTTTTCTCTCTAAAGTTTTTGAGCACATAGTTCATAGACAATTATCATTTTTATTGGCGTCAAACTCGATAATATCCCTTTTTCAATCCGGTTTTCGCTCGGGTCACAGTACTGTAACCGCGCTTTTAAAAGTGACTGATGACATCCGCTGGGCAATGGAGAATAAGTCCCTTACTGTTCTTGTATTGCTGGACTTCAGTAGCGCATTCAACTCAGTGGATTTCGACATTTTACTTGGTATCCTCAAATCTATCAATTTCTCTCCTTCCACTTTAGCCTGGTTCGGATCTTATCTTCGGGGACGCTCTCAGTGTGTTCGCCTGGAGGAGTCATTCTCTGATTGGTGTAGCCTCACTGAGGGTATTCCTCAGGGTAGCGTTCTCTCTCCTCTTCTTTTTTCAATTTTCATAAACTTTGTTACCAGAGTAATCTCCTCTAGTTTTCATCTCTACGCAGATGACTTGCAGCTTTACCGTCATTTTACTGTAGTTGACGCGGGTTCTGCAATTGCTGCAATGAATCATGACCTGGCATGCATCAGCGTTTGGGCTAAGTCATTTGGTTTGCAAATTAACCCGACTAAATCCCAGGCCATGATCATTGGCAGCAGATTCGTTCGCAGTGCGGCTGTTGTTGCATCTCTGATGCCTTTATATCTCGACGGTGTTCGCATTGACTATACCGAAACCGCTAAAAATCTGGGTGTGGTTATTGGTTCCAATCTCTCGTGGCGTGCTCAGGTCAATGAGGTCAGCCGAAAGGTAAATTTCTCCTTTCATTCGCTGAAATGCCTTCAAAGTCTTCTGCCCTTGAAGACTAAAGTTTCTTTGGCACAAACACTTATTCAGCCGATTATAGATTATGCCGATGCCTGCTATTTGGATACTACCGAGGAGCTATTAAACAAGCTTTAGCGCTTGCAAAATCTGTGCATTCGCTTTGTTTTCGGTCTTCGAAAGTATGACCATGTTTCTCACCTTCGCAAGGAACTCAAGTGACTCCCAATCCGTCTTCGCAAGAACACTAGGATTTTGTGTCTCCTCTTCAACATTTTACACAACCCGTCTTACCCTTCCTACCTGCGTGAGCGTTTTTCTTACGCTCGTTCTAGCGACGTACCGTGTAGATCACACCTTAGATCCCTCCTTAAATCTCATCCTCATAAAACTAGCTACTACTCTTATTCCTTCTCTGACCATGTTGTAAGATTGTGGAACTCACTTCCGCCTAGCATTCGTGATTTAAAAACTATATCTTTATTCAAATGTCGTTTAAAAGAGCCTTTCCTCTTAACCGTGTTAATTATTTATGTATATATTTATATGTTTATATATTCTAACATTATGTATTTATTTAAGTATATGTTATTTTTATTTCATTATAAGTATGTGTAGGTATATTTAATATTTTAGTTTTAGACTTCACATATTAATTTTCATTTCTCTTCTTGTTCTCACACACTATTGTCTACATTTCTTTTTCACTTCTCCTTTCGCAGGTCTGCTGGAAGAAATTTCTTAGGAAATAAGCAGTACCTTTGTACTCAAATATTATAATTATGTTGTCCTATTGTATTTTACTGTGTGTACATAAATAATAAAATAAATAAATAAATACAATCAACTTATACATACATGCGTCATATCCATGCAAACTAGTCATCGCTCAGCATAATGCTCTAACTTCTATCCGAGACACAGTCACAACGAGATTTTAAGCGATAGCCGACGATGCCTGAAAAAGAAACAAAAACAACAGTGTTTTCTTTATTTTTTTTTATTTTACTTACAACGCACAGCCGAAACTACTGGGTACAAGAACCTGAAATTTGGCATGTATGTTTCTTGGGGTGTGTAGAGGAGAACTAAGAAAGGAATTTTGGAAATTCCCACGGAATCGGGATTAACACGGGAAAAACCTCCCACGTGAACGAAGTCGTAGGCAGAAACTGGTTGGTATAGTAAATTGTAAAAAAAATACATATTCACTAGAATTTTCTACAAAACAGCAAAACATTTACCTAAAATTTATAACCTGACTTTTCCGTGTACAACGTTAATATTACCATCAAATGTATGGCTGTGCATTAACGACATAAACCGCTCGTGCTGGTTTATTAAATATTGAAGCACTTTGATAAAACCAGGCAACGAAACAGTGTGGCAGGCCGCTATAGCCACTAAACAGTAGTATATCGGAAAAATAGGAATAGGAATTCCTACCCAACATTCAAATATTTTTTCTGAATAATTATGTCATCTATACCTACATTTTTCCGTGCATATTTTCTTTTTAACCGACTTCAAATAAAGGAGGAGTTTCTCAATTAGTCTTGAACTTTTTTTTTATGTATAACCTCATAACTCGAAGACGGCTGGACCGATTTGGAAAATTCTTTTTTCGTTTGAAAGGGTATACTTTCTAGTTGGTCCCATTGTCACGAAATCAGGATCTGATGATGGGAACCTGGAGTAATCGAGGGAACTCCTCAAATATTATAGGCACACCTATAGCGTTTTGGGTATTTCTTATAGTACCTTGAGCAGTTGCTCTCGAAAGCACTATTTGGCGAAGTGGAACTGATGATGAAGACCACAGATGGCCACCGAAACTACTCAATAATAAGTATTTCGTGGATTGCGATTCGATTACTTGAATATAGATGTTAAACACTTTATGCTCGTCACAATACATATATGGTGATGTAGAGCTGATGGTCAAGTACCAGGAGAACTCCTCAAAAATTAACGACTATGCATCGGGAAAAGCAATATTTTGTAAAAGGTGATAAGTAGTTGACATTTTGGCTTTTGTAACGAGATAAATTACAAAACGACGAAAAAAAAATTAAAAAAAAAAATAGAACCGACTTCCATATCAAAACACTGCAAAGTCAAAAATAACTTTAATTTTGGAAGTCGGTGTTATTGGTTTTGGATTATCTTTTTTATTCACACCGCCTTCCGAAATTATAGTTATTTTTGGCTTTGTAGTGTTTTGATATGGAAGTCGGTTCTATTTTGGCAAAAAATTTTTTTATACAGACATTGTTGTCGGGGAGAATGCGATGGAATTGCATAATCTAATTCCACCAATCCTGTGCCATCATCGGACTGCAAGACAAACGGCGATGCGCGATCGTTACATGGTAGATATCCCGGCCAGGCGCACAAAACGTTTTGGGAATACTTTCATTATGCGTACAGGTAAAGAGTGGAATTCCCTGCCGGAGTCTATGTTTCGTAATGGCTATAACCTGGAGGTCTTTAAGTCAAGAGTGAATAGGTTACTTCTAGATTAGCGTGTTTCATTTTCGACCACTTCATCACTTACCATAAGGTGAGATGTGGTCAAATGTGAGCCTATATCAATAAAAAGAAATAAAGAACAGCAAAGCTGTTTTTATGTTTTATTATATTACAAAGATAATAAAACAATTGTTATATTATTATATATCTTACTAATATTATAAATGCGAAAATTCGTGAAGATGGATGTACAGATGTATGGATGTATGTGGATGTTTGTTACTCTTTCACGCAAAAACTACAAAACGGATCTGAACGAAATTTGGTAAATAGATAGTTGACATCTTGGAATACCACGTAGGCTACTTTTTATCTCGGAATTCCCACGGGATCAGGATTTACGCGGGAAAGCCCTGCCACGCGAATAAAGTCGAGGGTATAAGCACTGGCTTATACTCTGAAGAACACTGAAGTACATAATAGACTTCGGTTAGAAAATTATTCGATTTCATTATTTTCTACGCGTTGCATTACGAGCTACTGAATTGCTACGTGTACGTGTCTTACAATGTAACGCTCCGCTATTCGCTTTGTACATACTGATGTACCAACCGAATAGCGGACCTGTACAGGATTTTAATGCCAGTTCAATGTAAAATACACGCTTTATGTAACTACCTTTTGCTCGCGGCTTCAGTTGTCTGGACAGGTTTCTTTCAACGAAAGTAGTCTCTCACTGATAATATAGGTTTATATTGGTGTATGAATTTCTGATATTATTCCAGTGGTTTTTTGAGTTTATTCATTACAAACAAACAAAAAAAAAAATAAGTCTTTCCTCCTGATAATCCTACCTATTAGTGTAACGACATATTCCTTGAGAGAGTCCGAATAATATCTTAGTGATGAGACTCGATGAGACTCGGCCATTGCCTGCCAGGGTTGCAGGAATGTACTAACGAGACACCGCGGCCCCGAAACTCAAGGGGACCTGAAGGACCAGGGTGACTTTTTAGTTAGTAGAAGTCAGACAATCCCTTCCATTCTAACCAGGGTAGGAGGAGTCATTCGACTATTCCACCACTTCCCCGAAAAAAAAATGTGTATATTTAACTTTTTTGTCATACAAGGTAATGAACACAGAATAGAACTTATACCAGGAAAAGCAAGCTCTCATCTCAGAATTAGCGAGAGAGGCAGAGATATCCCAATGCCTGTGTAAGTTTGTAACGTCACAAAAATAAGGAATTTTTATACGGGTGACAATTAAACACAGCATAACCTAACCTCCAGATTATATACATATGGACACTACAGTTATCATATTAGATAATAATAATAATGGCCTTTGGGATGGATCTGCCAAAATACCAACTGGACGCGCTTGAGTCTATCGAGAAACGAGTCAAGAGACTCATTCACTGCACTGCACTGGTCGAATCAAAGCTCCAGAATCTTGAACATTGACGACGAGTTGCAAGTCTATCGGTTTTATATCGGTTACATTTAGGGGAGTTTGCGATGGAATCACACAATCTAATTCCGCTAAGCCCGTTCCATCATTGGACTACAAGACAAACGGCGATGCGCCATCGTTACATGGTGAACATCCCACCCATACGCACTAAACGTTTTGGGAATACTTTCATTGTGCGTACGCCTAAGGAGTGGAAATCCCTGCCGGAGTCTGTGTTTCCTGATTGCTATAACCTGGAAGTTTGTAAGCCAAGAGTGAATATGTTACTTTTAGGTAAGCGTGCTCCATCTTCGACCACATCATCACTTACCATTAGGTGAGATGGTGGTCAAACGCGAGCCCATTATCAATAAAAAAAAAATGTTCCAACAGCTGGGACATGTGCCTCTTGTCTATGAGATACTTGGCTGTAATCAACCACGCGGTCCCTTTGCGGTTTGGTAGCTGAAACATATTTTCGGGTTTTCAGTCCTAAGACAGCTCTCCTCACGGGATTTCCTTGTTCGTTTTACAACTCGTTAATCGTGTCTGTAAACTCTTTGCCACCACTACAAAGTGACACGTCAGTGTGATTATTCTTCTCAGTCGCTTCACTATTGACAGAGTGGTCTTTGTTGTAACGTGGTATCTTTGTGTTGAGTGATCCGCTCTATCACCCGCCACCATTCTTCCCTGACATATCCCTTCCTGCGGCACTCGTGCATGGTGTTGCCAGTGGCCACTTTACCCTGGTCTGTTCATCTCATCAGGGATCACCCACATGCTCTGGTGCCCTCAACGTTGTCTTGCACCACCAGGCGTTCAAGAGAGTAGTTGCCGCACTGAGAAATGTGATAAAAAAGTGTGCATGCGTTTTTGACTGTGTGATTATATTTAATATTATCTGTCACCGTTCATTCCCTCGCCAGTTATAATAACGGGTTCTACTTAACTTTCAATTATGAGTTTAGAATTTTATAAAATAAAATTATTCTGTATTCAAAGTGTGTGAGTGTTAATATACATAATTACACGTGTTAAATACCAAACTTCTTGGAATCCAGTTAATAACAACTCGCATGGGTACTTTGCCCCGACATGCTACCTTCATGTACCTAACATTTTATAATTTAATTTTCATATAGCAAATTGCTTACGCTTCAAAAATAATTTAGTATTACATTTTCCAGACATTTAGTGAAAAATAAAATTGCTTTTTTAATATTATACTAATATTCGAAATTGGAATTAAGGTATTTACTGTGCAAATATTTTGTAACTAACGTTCACGATGCATAATTGTGACTTTGTAATATTTTTAAAGGGATTATTGAAGATATGTTATGGCATTAATCAACTCAGGTGAAGGTGACGCTTTTCGGAACGTACTGCCAATCCTTTTACACGTGCAGTCTGTGAGTGAACTTCACGCAGAAGCCATAAAGTGATCAGTGCATGCAATATAACAACACATTCCGGGTGATATTGGGTCTGCCGCATTTTTGTACTGCATGTTTGTCGACGAGCAAAATGCTCCCTATTGGCTGTTCAAATCATCTGTTTGCCTAAAGCTTTAAGAGCCATTCCCGAGCTAATCAAAATCCTTTCACATCGACTACGCTATTGGAATATTATACGCGACTGCCATTCGTACTCCACTTTGTGAAGTCATAGAGTACACACGACTAGGCAATGAGGACGTACTCGTACTCGCTGCCTAGCCGTGATATACGTTTATGTGTGCGTATTTATATATAGCGTCGTACGATACATTATTAGTTGATGTTAAATAACGATGTTTATTTTCTACTCAATTATACACGAAGACTGTTTGTAGCCCAAATATTTGTACATCGTTTGTAGTTCTATTTATGAAATAGTTGAAGCATATATATTTTTTTAAGTTTATATAAATATTTACTAATACTATAAAAGCAAAAGTTTAGTTGTATGTACTACAGGAACAGATTAATCTGGAGTAGTAATAGACTATTTTTTATTGCACGGATGAAGTCGTGAGCGAGGATTTCTTTGAGTACGATTACCGGAGTTGTACTCAATGAAAATTTTCTGAAAGGATACATGTATATGTTATACGTATATCCATAAATTCTTAGCTATGTGAATAATAAAAAAATAAAAGGGTAGTCTATTCTTTTTTTTGTTCTTTAGAAACTTGCTTAAAGATTAATAATTTAATACAACGTGTAATTTAAAGGGTATATACATACCAAGCGCATGACTTCTTTGGATGATAACAAACGATATGGCAAGGGTTTTGTAATTCTGAGTCTACGTGTGTAGAACTTATTACAAATTCCAATACACTGATACCAGAGACCGAATTTTTCAAATTAAGAAGAACGAAAAGAGTTATCGTGTTATTGGCAAGTGACGTGGAAAGTTATTGACCCTCGTAGTGCTGTGACAAGTTTGTTATTATTGGTATTCAAGAAATATATGAAACCAATAATTTGGTATCAATTCTTTGAGTCAGTTATTTTTTATTAGAAACTGTGCATAGAGACTCCATACCAGATGTTGTCTTCAGCCCTTTTGGATAGATATGGGGTTTCCGTTACACGTTGAATACTTACCGGCCATCTGCGAGTTTAACTGACAGTGCGTGAGACAGTCAGTCAGACAGACAGATAGATTACAAATATTATATCATTTTAGTGTACCGTACCCAAAGGGTAAAACCGGGACCCTATTATTAAAGCGCCGCTGTCTGTCTGTCACCAGGCTGAATCTCATGAACCGTGATAGCTAGACAGTTGAAATTTTCACAGATGATGTATTTCTGTTGCCTCTATAACAACAAACACTAAAAACAAACTAACAAAGTATTTTAAGGGGCTCTTATACAACACACGTGACTTTTTGCCGTTTTTTATAGACAATGAGACGGAACCCTTCGTTCGCGAGTCCGCCTCGCACTTGGCCGGTTTTTATACGGACGCGCAGACCACAAAAAAAATTTATGCTTGAAAGAGAAATCGCTGAAGCACTATTTTGATTACTTTACAAAATCGACGCTTAATATTTTTTTTTTGTAATAAAATCCGTGTTTATTTATGCAGAGCACAAAGGAGAAAAATAAAATGTATTTGTGTAAATAAATGTTCTATAGGTATATTATTCTTATATTCAATTGTTATGTAGTGTATTTTCCAAATTAGTTGTCGGTTAAGCGAAAAAATGAAAAAAAAAATAACCTGCTAAGCGAATAATAAGCTACAACCCCTTACAGGGACTTACAGATATCCCGATACCCCAGATCTTTAAGTCAAGAGTGAATAGGTTACCTTTAGGTAAGAGTGCTCCATCTTCGACCACATCATCACTTACCATCAGGTGAGATGGTGGTCAAACGCGAACCTATCATAAAAAAAACAAATGGCCAAGTGGAGTCAGACTCGTTTTTGAAGGGTTCCGTAGTAATTACGCCAAAGTATTTGTATGAATTACAAAGTTATATTTGCGGTTTTAGAAAATATGCTGTATCTCAAAAACTGCTGACTTGATCTCGTTCAAACCAATTTTTGTTGAAAGTTTACATTAAGATCTACAGTATATATTTTTTTTAGATGTTTCCCTCCATTATTAAAGAAGTTAGAGAGAAGGGGGGGTGATATATTTTACTAGTTTAGAAGCGCATGTCTTTTAAACGACTGACTTCATGAAAAGTGGTTTTACAAACTTCAATGTAATTTTTAAAGACCTTTCTATAAATACCACATACGCATAGGTTTCAAAAAAAAAAATATTTTCAGTTTTGAAGTTCCTTGTATGTTTCAGTTCCTTAATTTTATATATTTTTCTTTAAATCGGAAAGCGGTTCACAGAATACATCTACCTACCAAGTTTCATGTGTATAGTCCTAATATTTTCGGAATAAAATGGCTGTGACATACGGACGGACGGACAGACAGACAGACCAAAAATCCGACGACATGTCCATCCACCAATCTGCCCTGGGACTGCGAAGTGGATTAAGGCCCATTCCCTCTCAAGGAGGGGATGCCTATTTCCCAGCGGTGGGAACGTTATATGCTGAATTAATAATTATTATAGAATTTGGATTTGACTTTAAATTCAATCACTAAAGCAATGTTGGTTAATATAACCGTTTTTTTTTCAATCAACGTTGCTTTAGTTTTTTAAGCGCCAAAGAGTGCTGTGATTTACAAGAAACCTAAACAAATCGACGCAGAAAAATAAAGTTTTGCTGTCTTGTAAACTGTAAAACCACTGAAAATTATTAAACGCCATTTCTTTCATAGAAACCTTTTCCTGGCCATAACAAACACACAAATAAATAACATTAAGCGAAATTCAGCCGTTCACGCGTGGTGCCACACGCAAAGGAAATAGGGATTATTTTATATAGGTACTATAGATTTTCGACCATTGTGACAATTTAGCTACATTTAACTATTAATATATTCAGGAAGATAATAAGAACTTAAATATATCCTGATTTCAGCCGATAAACTCTTTCTGCTCTAACATAATCATATAAAACCACATACGGAAAGAGATAATTTTCCAGCCACTCTCTCATGATTCAATTTACAGACTGTAAAATGATTTCAATGAAAAATTGTCTCAATTCATTATTAATACGCCAGAGACTAATGAGTCATTGTGTGCGGAATTAAAGTCGCATGTATTATACCCGTGCGGTGACTCCGTAATTGAATTGTTTAAATTGCCTTCACCTGCAGTCAGGGTTGCTGCGTTTGTAAGCTCTACTAAACCCAGCTACTGAAAAACTACATCCAGAAAATGCAGGCATGTTCTGAAGAGATACCACTACCCTGAGACTCAAAGGCATGTGTATGAATAGGGTGGATTAAGTCTTACCCTCCCTTCCGCACCATCCAGAACGGAAAGAGTAATTTGATGATATCTCTACCGAAAAAAAGGATCCTTTCTAAATGGCCAATGTATTGAAAAAGCATGAGTTAATTGAATATCAAAGTGTAAACATGTACCTAAAGGAATAATTAGTGTACATTAACATTTTGTCAATAGTGTCTGTAGCTCAAAGCTTTGTCAGTAAACACGACCAATTTTATTTAAACATACTACAATTGATATCTCTTCCAGGATCACAGTATGTATCTCCGAATATTATTTATAATTTGACCATTTTTAATACGTGTCTTTGTGATTTATGCAAATCATTTTTGTTAAACCTTCTATTTATATAAATATCAATTGTTGTCGTTAGTCTCGCTAAAACTTGAAAACAGCTGGGACAGATTTGGGTAATTTTTGTTTTAAAATATATGTGGAAGTCCAGGAAAAGATTAATAGGTGAGAAAACATGAAAAAAATATGGCGGTATGAAGTTCCCTGGGTCAACTAGTTAGTTATTTTTCTTCTTCATTTTTTCTTCTCTTAAATTTAAACTAGATGAGGACTTTTAAACAAGCACTAGGCACTATTTTTCTGGCATATTGCTGAACCTGGTCTTTTTGGCGCAGTCTAATATCTATTTTTGTTGGTAATTAATTTTTTAACTTACTTTGCTTTTGGCATGTTCCAAATAAACTATTTTTCTTACTTTCTAAAATAAATTAAACACAAATCCGGTAAAAAACCGCTTGAGACGCAACCCTAACAACTGCGACCACGCTGCAGAGGTTTTGAACAAAAGGTAAATTATTTAAACGCCCGTGTAAATCACTATTAGTGGTCTTGGGAGAGAATGGCTGGTTTCTTTACAATCCTGAATAGGATCTAGCCAACCGAATAATTATGCAAAACCTTGCTTGTTTCCACGGACTTTTGCTGGAGTTCGATATTATGGCTTGGATTTTTAATTCTATGCAGATTCAATATGAACAATTTGATCTATAGACACACACATCTCTACAGAGTATAAAACAAAGTCGCTAATTATTTGTACACGTAGATCTTTCAAACTACGTAACCGTAAGCCGTAATAAAATCTATTGCGGCTTTCATCAATAGATAGAGTGATTCATGAGAAAGTTTTATGAATAATAACTGCTTCTTAATGAAAGAACTTAGAAGATGTGATGTCGTTAAAAACATATTTATGTGCGCTTACATTTTAAAACTAAGCGGCATAGCTGGCTTAGGTGTCGGCCTTGTGAACGGGAGCCACAAGTTCGAACCCCAGCCAATTGCTGTGAACTCACTCCAGACACAAGCACATTTAGTTTAGTAGGAGGGGTTAACAAGGTTGCTAGTAAGGTGAATTCAACCAAATTGCTAGTTCTCTTAATAAAAATAAAAAAGTTAGCTAAAAGAAAACACACTTCCCCATTCAGAATATGCTAACCTAGTACCAAAGTTCGTTTTTGCGGTATGCCTGAAAACGCGATCATACGTTGATACTAATGAAATTGAACCACAATCTGTTTTCATACGGAACCATGCGACACAAAAACTGAAATCCTACCCACAAAAGGTTACCACAGTTCACTTACCCCTTTCAGTGAAGATACATAGAAGAATATTCATTGCAGAAAAGGCAAGAAAAATCAGTTTTCATTTCGCTGCAACGTACGGCCATATATAACGGGTTGATGTGTTTCGTTGGCTGCCAAGTTTGCACTCTTCCTCGCGTGTAGGAGGCATTAGCAAAGTACTTTATGAATGATTCTATATCCTATATATATATATGTATATTTTCTATTTTCCACAACTTTTTTTTTTTCACACAACGCAAGCTAGTCCCAAACTAAGCAGAGATTGTGATATGGATACTAGACAACTGATAAACATACATATATATTTCTAAATACATACATATTATAGATAAATTACACCCAGACAAAGAACAAATGACCGTGCTCATCACACAAACATTTGTCCTAGGTGGGAATTGAACCCACGACCTTGCGCATAGCAGTCAGGACCACTGACCACTATACCAATGCTTACCTATGCTTGCCCGGTGTCTATAGTTCTTCTAAAGATGGCTCTTACTTGCATTGTTATAAGTTATTTATGCAATAAATGAGCGCACAAATGCATTTCGAACAAAAAAAGAACAAAGGAACTAGCACTTTTCCCGCGACTTTCTTTACCTATTTTCATATTTTTCTTCATAGGGTTAACTAATCCGACTCACCCTTTACGTTGAAATAAACGACGGAATAATACAGCGCGCGTGGCCCGACAAGCACTTGGCCAGTTTTTTTATTAATCTACTCTGTCCCACACCTGGGCGAATCTAGCGAGCCTGCGCGTTCGCTCTCCAGTTCCGACAAAGCCTGTCCAGTTCGTCTCGCCACGCCATGTCCTTTGCGGTCTGCCGACCAACTGAAAAATAATGCATTGAGACGGTAACCGATTACTTCTTTTTTTTATGTGATAATAGAATCGCGTTTGACCAACATCTCGCCTGATGGTAATTGATATTGTGTTCGAAGATGAAGTACACCTACAAGCTTACTTAGAAGTAACATTTAAACATTAAATAAAAAAAAAACGCTTTAACATTGTGATTTATCAAAAAATATACACGAGGCAGCGCTACAATTTGCAGAATTTCTCTTTAAACACAGCTAAGATGATCATCATTTCATCCAAGCTCTGAACAATTTATTTGATTACGCTTCATAAAATACAAAATGTCCGGGATATCTCTGTCATATACATAAAGGTTTTTCCTCCTCCAGTAGTACTTTAGCAGTAAAAGTATAATTTACAAGTTGAGTTATAAACCTCTATTCACTGACTTTGTTATTGGCAGACGTTTTCATATTTCTTTCGACTTTACTATGGTACAGGCAGTTATTCTCTTTTCTAACAGCTATTTTATGGTACTATATAAATATGGACGTAAAAAACTGGAAATAAAGTTTATTCCTCTCTTTCGGGTTGTACGAGAAGTAAATTTTGTTTCTTTTCCGATCAAAATGACGCTGTTCGTTATGAATTTTGCTGTAAAAATATACTCAAATATATGAATCGACAACGAATATATATAATTTTCCAATATATGCCACAAGATACAGAAGGACCCAACATCACATTAAAATAAAAGTTTTATACCGATATCAACTTTTCATATATCTAAAACCAGTTTTATGAAACAACTTGTGTTTTTCTCTAAATATTGAGCGTTAAATTTCGTTTACAATCGTGGTAAAATTCTTGTTCCATTTTCTAAATAAATAAAAAAGAGTATTCTACATCTGCGCAGTCATTGTCATATTTATTTCATAACCACAAGCAAAATAGAACATCGTCAGATGTTATAAATATTAACTTCGATGCGGCATTTTAACGTAGAATTCGCCTTGATTTATCAACTATATCGTTCGTTTTCACAATAAACTCAACTATAACCGCAATCTGTCATGTTCACCACATAGCACAAACAAACAAATTATTCACTAGGCGATATACAAACAGACTAAATAACAATTTATAGCAGTCTCCCAAACAATTTTTTGTTGAGTTTTTCGTCAGCAGTCGGCCGGCGTCTTTGATTAAAAAATATACTCTGAACAGTTTTAGCTTTTAATTTTATACGATTCTAGGGAGTCAAGAATTAAAGTTGTAATGCATGTTGTTGAGAATACTTATTACAAGTAGTTATTGCACTACTGCTTTATGTACCACAATCAAAATCCATACTAATAGTATAAATGTGAAAGTAACTCTGTCAGTCTGTGTGTTACCTTTTTACGCCAAGACTGCTGAAATGATTTAGATGAAATTTGGCAAGGGAATAGTTTAGGACCCCGGGATGGACACAGAATAATGTTTATCCCGAAAATCCCACGGGATCTGGATTTACACGGGAAAACCCTTCCACGCAAACGAAGTCGCAGGCAAAAGCTAGTAAGGAAATAATTAAATGATTGGTAACTAGCTTTTGCCCGCGATTTCCCCAGGGTCCAAGGTTCCAAGGTTCTTCCAAGGTCCTAAACTATTCCCATGCCAAATTTCAGCTCAATCGGTCAGCGGTTTAGGCGTGAAAAGGTAACAGACAGACAGACAGACAGACAGAGTTACTTTCGCATTTATAATATTAGTATGGATATGGAATTATAATATACAATTATAATGTACTATACAATTTATAAATATAATAAATTAAAAAAAAAAAACGACACGTAAGAATAAAAGTGTTAAGTTAAACGGAAAATTATTACGTGCTCATCCTGTCTCCTACTTATTCTAAACGTTGCTGTACTCGACAGTTTCCGTATTTGTCTCTTTATCATTATAATTAAGATTTTAGGGATTGTAGGCTGACACTTCATTTAATATTTACAGTAAAGGAAATTAGTTAGAAACCAATTAACTCAGTTGCCATAGGAACGGAAAACATAAACTATATTTTCTTCCTGTCAATACTAATGTTAGACATAAAAGCCGAGTAATCTTGATTAAATATTGAATAATCTTTAAAAAGACATGATTTTAGATTAAAAAATGAATCGAGGAAAAATGTTTCAATTACGTAACTGGTCTAGATATGTAAAGAAAAATATCCAATAAATCATATACTAAAGTTCTATTTTGATTGTATGGGTGATTATTTCAGAATATGAATACAAAGTTGCATACAATTTAGGGAGCCTCCTCTTAAAGCTACTTCAATACCAAAGTAAATCCAAATACACAAAGTACTTTCAAAGATACGACCGCGTTTAAACAAAAACAAACAAACTTGTCTGCTTTATAATATTTGCATAGATATCATATCGGTTAGCATCTTAATATGTGTTTAGTACCGATCGTTTCCGAACGTACTCTTTTGACATAAAGAAATTTGTTCTTGACATTACTCTGACTTGACAGATAGACTTTGGTTCCGTTGTTGAAAAATGTCGGTCATGGGACCCTGTTGAGATAATTATAATTGGAAAATATCGTTTGGAATCGCCTGTTGCAACCGATAATTGGGTCGCGAATTATCTATTGTTTGAAGTTGTAATCCCCATTTGATGAAAAACCCGGGATATTTTGGGATTCCTCGCCGGTTGGTTGCCATCGCGTGGCACGCGCTTTTGCTGGAAACGAGTTGTGCTGTGATTGCTGTTGGAACCGCGCCATCTGGAGACTGGCGCCTTGTGAACGTCCACACACTTGATTTACATCACACTTTCACTTACTCACCTCATATTATATACATACCACACTTGGGGCGTGGCCTTGGGAAGGTCGAAGTTGGCGAACCCAGCACAGAAGGTTAGTGGTTAGACCTGTTATTTGTATTCATAAAGCCTCAGAGGCTATAGGTTGTCGTAAGGCCTTTTGTTTATTGTTGTTTGTAAGCAACGTTTATAGCTCCACGTACCGTGGACAGTTTCGGACACCCAGTTAGCTTGCACTGGCCTATTGTAGTCCTGAACAATATGATAAACAGTTATCTTACAATTTCACACACATCATACCATTTCTAAATACTAAATTACATAATTATTAGCTAAGATAACCAATTTTTACTCCCAAATTATATGTATGTATATAAAATCGACAAACAAGCATGAGAACCAATCTCCGTCGTACCAACTCTGGCGCATGCTCCCCATTACACCGTCTATGTAGTTGATACTTATAATAAACAGTTCTGTTCTATAGATATTATGTTTGTTCGAAAAAATGTATTTAAATAAAAAAGATATTACAACTGCTTTAAAAGATAGTAGTTTATAATTAAATGTATATAGTTGCAAGCCTGTCAGTTGTAATTACGTTAATCAACAGCTAGCTTCTTATAATCTGTGAAAAACTTAGTGACTATATTTGTTACCATGACTCAATCCTGTACTGCTTGTAATCTTTATTCCTATGAAATAAAATAAATTAAAAATATACCGGCATGTAAACCAAACTACCTCATCGGAAATACGCCCAAATTTTTTACATGAAAAGTCCCAAACAAATGTACAATTCAACCCACAATTCTCACAGTACACAAATCACGCCAAACACAGGTTCAAGGCAAACTCACTCGTAAGTACCTCCGCAGGTATTTGACGGATGGCATAAATTATACCTTTGTCTGACTTTATGACAACCATATTTTTGTTTACGAATTATTTAGAGGGACCACTCGAATCTCTTTTTACGTAACCCTCTGGAATGTGGTACTCATGTGAATTTGTATGTACGGCGAATATGTTTGCCTGGAAAGGTCTGCTTTTGATTGCTGTCGAGATTAATGTATTAGTGTTTGAATTTTGGGTCCTTTTTCCAGTTCAAAAGCCGATGGGTCCATTTTTATGAGCGTTTATTAAACTTGCCTCGTTAATTCGTTTGTTGCAACTGAATTATATAGCAGTTATCCTCAGATTGTGACAATACATGGTTATTTAAGTTACGTCATTTAAATCCAATATGGCGGATGGCTCAAAATGGCGGACTAATTAGTTGTTGGGTACTGCTATGATGTTGGATATCAAATTAATGGAAGACTATAAAGAGGCTAAGAAATTAATAAGAAAATAATAAAAATGTTTTTAATATTTTTTCTTCTATTAATGGTGATCATCAGTGTGGTAAAAATCCCTCATTCTCTGTTCTTTTTCCCCAAAGGTTCAGGTGCCTTTTAAAGGTTTCCAAAAAGGTATTTATTGTAAAAGTACACTTCAGGCCTAAAATAAGGTGTATGATAATTTCAGCGTTACCGAATGCTGGTAAGTGATAAGTAAGAGTGACATACGCCGTCTTTTACCGCCCAGTTGTCGTGTTTATAGTCGAGTAGCGGTATAGCACTATTTTCGATTGTCGAAAACCATAAACTTCACGACAATAAGTTCATTAGCAAAACCTAATTAGGTGCAAATACGCGATTTATTCGATATGGCAGCTAAAGGCCATTGAAATTGTAGTTTTCCCAGCCAGTCTGTTTTATAATAGCTATAACCTTGTTTTTTGCCAGGTGGGAAAATCATCGAATGACTTCTCCCGCTCTGGGTTAAGCGGAAGGATGTGTCAGACTTGTACTGACTAAAAACCCACCCTGTTCCTTCAGCTGCCCTTAAGTTCCGGGGCCGCGGTATCTCGTTAGAATAATGCCGCAAACCAGCTGATAGCAAACGTGCTTCATTTTCGACCACATCATTACTTACCATCAGGTGAGATGGTGGTCAAACACGATACACTCTACGGATAGGCCCTGTCCGGTTTTGCTCTTCAGTGACATGTCGATCGCGTACTAACGCGATAATCGCTTTTTAGGTATTAGGACGAGGTCAAACGGCTTACAGTATAGTACTTAGGTTTAACCCTAAAAGCTGTTTCATCTAGTTACTAGGGCTTAGATTCGTAGTCTTTTTTGCGATGTCAACGTGACCAGTGTGCGTAACATGCGTCAGCAATATTATGTACAATCCCGCGATTTCGTTCGCGTGTTATTTTCGTACATCTTTCGGGTTAAAAATAATAGTATGACCTATTCCAAATTATTATTTGTGCCAAAGAATCATAGCAGAATTTGGTCTGGACTTTTTTTGGCATCCATAGATTTCGTATATACGAATCAAATTCAATTAATTTTCTACGATTTTTCAATTATTCACTCCTTCTCGTAAAGGTCGGAGTTATTTTATGTTTTTAAAAGCTAATCAAATGATGTTCGATCTTTGAAATAGTGGTGTGAGTACAAATAGTATGAATGCAATTTATCTGTATGAATAATTAAACGAATGATCGAATTAATCGACCGATCGATCGACCCATGGTTTTGGTTTTGTTTTTAACATAATTATTGAAATGCTCTTTTCTTTCGTCTTTAATCAACTGATATCTTTGAAGAAATAGTTCTACTTTTAAATCCAAACAATAATGGGTCAAAATATCAAAGGATCGTTGCAATGTTGTATCGATTCTTAAGAAAACCGAATCGAAACGTACAACACTACTTTTGTCTTTGTCTGTGGTTATCTGTCAAGACGCTACAGAATCCTAAAACATAGTGCATACAACAAACATTACATTCTCTTTGCAGAATCCTTCCGCGTTTTTGTGTTTTCACCTCGGTTGCATTTTGTGTTTATATTTGGCTTTCTATTTATTTTTACCCAACTTGGACTGTTTATGGACTGATTGATACTACCCTGTGTGACTAGTGCGTGCCCTTAGGACTCCGATATTGCTTTTGCGTGACTATTACAGTGTTTGTTTAGTTGGCCGGCGTCCTGTAGGCGGCTGCACACACATCATGACTTTAGTGTATTATCTAGGATGGGTCAGACCTCAAAAACGTATCTAAGCACCAGCAGGTATTCTTGATGAGATAATAATACGAGATAAGGATTAAGAATAAAATAAATGTTTAACAAAATGTGTTTTTTATTTGCCCTAACATTAGGTATTGGGGTACGGGGCGAGTGCATTTTTTTTTTTTAAATACTAGTCCAGCTTTCTTAAGCATACAATTGAGTACTACTCTACATCGAAGGTTAGAATTTATTTGGGTTTTTTCTCATTTTATCCATTAATACTCTTATCCTCACTTAGACCACACCACGTTATCCATTTCTTTATGTATAATTTCAATCAGCAATGTTATATAGATAATTGTTTGATTTTAATTAATAACCTAAAAATTCGAACACCAAAAACTTTTTTCGGGCTTTTCCAAAAGGATAAATGAGTTTCATTTATGCTAACGCCAAATCTTTTAATATATTTTTCATAACGGGACGCTGCAATTTGATCCCAGATAATTCTTAGTATGAAGATCTGCCATTGTTTTTTCATCCAAATCCGGTCAGTTAAATAATTCACAAAAACCTTAATGAATTTATTATACCTACACTAAAACCTTCCTGATGAATCAATTTATCCTTTATTGAAAACCGCATAAAATCTGTTGAGTAGTTTTTGAGTTATTTGCAAACAGACAGACAGACAAATACGGCGGGAGATGTTTTGTAAGGAAGTGCTGAATAAAGTTGTCGAAAATTTGAATTCATGATTGCGGTTCATTCTAGCTCATATTTATATCCGAAAGCATCCAATTAATTATCTATTAAATAAAGGCAATATCAAAGATTAATATCTTTGATATTGATTGATTTGATATTACCTTTATTTTAACGTTACTTTAATGTGTTTTATTTCATTCTGAATAATTGTAGTGTTGAAAATACCATGAAACTTTTTAGTTTTTAGGGTTCCATAGTCAACAAGGAACCCTTATAGTTTCGCCATGTCCGTCTGTCTGTCCGTCTGTCCGCGGTTTAGCTCAAAAACTATTGGTACTAGAAATTTGTAATTTGGCATGAGTATACACGTTAATGACGCCAAAAAGTGGTAAAATAAAATTTTGAAAAAAACAATTTCTTAGGGCACCTCCCCTACATGTAAAGTGAGATGATAATTTTTTTTCTTCCTTCCCATAGTGTGGGATATCGTTGGATAGGTCTTCAAAAATATTAGGGGTTTAGGAAGACTGTTTTCTGATTAAGTAAACAGCTCGTGACTTATCAAACTTTAAAGTACCATTTTTCGTTAGAGTCAAGTGTCCCCCCTCTATCAACTAAACGGTTATAGTTAGCAATTCAAATGTCATGGCAGTAGTACCTATATATAACGAAGTTTAAAGGAAAACTATCACACATGAGTGGGCTTTACAAGTTTACGAGTAATAGTCGACCAATTGTATTTGACTCGAAAATTTCGAACAACTCCATAGAAATGGCGATAGATGGCGCTAAGCGTCCGTTTTTTAAGTTTTATAAAAAAAATACCGACTTCCAAAAAACCACTAGGTACAATGTGAAAATAACTTTAATTTCAGAAGATAGTGTCTTTGGATCTGTTTATAATTTATCTAAGTTACAATAGCCTAATGTCAACTTGCTCATCACCTTTTACAAAATATTGCTTTTCCGGATGCAGGGGCGTTAATTGTTGAGGAGTTCTCCTGGTATTTCATCCATCAGTATTCCATCAGCTCCATTTCACCATTCACATTGTGACGACCATAAATTGCTTAGCAACCATTTTAAAGTAATCGAACCGCAACTCGTGAAATACTTATTATTGAGTAGTTCCGGTGGCCATCTGTGATCTTCTTCATCAGTTCCGCTTCACCAAATGGTGCTTTCTGAGAGCAAATGCACAAGTTACTATAAAAAATACCAAAATGGCTATACGATTGCCTTTAAAATTTGAGGATTTCCTTCGATTTCCATGAGATCCCTTCATCAAATTCTAATTTGGTGACAATGGTACTACCTCGAGAGCATACCATTTCAAACGAAAAAATAATTTTCTAAATCGATCCACAATTGATGGAGTAATCGGTGCACATACATAAAAAAATATATATTATATATACGTGACGAATTGATAACCTACTCCTTCTTTAGAAGTCGGTTAAAAAAACAATTCCTGTCCAGTAAAATTATAGTTAGTTGTGTTTAAGTAATTAAATTAGTTGAGGATTGTGTTAAACCAGTCTCATTTTTCAGTTTTGTGTAACAATTAGTACTTCTTTTCTAACTAGATGGCGTTGTCGTCGAATTGTATCTCACAATGGTTTCGTTACCGCCAAAACTATAAGTAGGTAGTTATGAAAATTATTGAGTTTTTGCCCCGACCATAAAGCAAGTGCTGAAACGCCATTCAGTGCGTTACTTCACCTCTGCTGAAAACCACACAAACCCCCTGATCGTATCGGCCGCTCGATACAGACCCTCCAATATTTCTCGGGTTCGTCGCCCGCGTAACGTCCTAGACGAGCCCGACGACCCTACCACCATCCGACAAGAGAGCAGTAGGGAAACTAGCACTCTTAGAAAATACAGAAATAAAACGCGTTCCGTATTCCGGCCTCGCTGACGAGGCCCATCGCGACGTCCGCGTACTTGTAACGGAAACTCTCCCCGACCTTTGCCAAACGAGCCAGCCCGCGATGCTGAGCCAGTAGCGATAAATAACCCCTTAAATAATATGGACCCAGCCTGTTCCTTTGCTGCCCTCCACCAACGACCACGCTATGCCGAGGCCCGTACTCCACAGGGAGTGCCCTTAGCGTACGGTTGTTTAAATTGTAATTCTAGTTTGTAAGCCCTGGCTGGGGTTCTTTAATTTTAGAGGTCACCACAGGATCGCCCGGTTGAGTAGTGACCAGCCTTAGTGTGCTGAAACACGAGTGGCCATATAAAAAAAAATGAGTTTTTGTTGATCGCTCGGTTAAGTAGTGACCAGCCTTAATGTGCTGAACTACGAGTGGCCCTACCTAAAAAAAAAATATTTTTTTGAGATTGTGTGTAGAAAAAATAAGTTCTTGAGATTGTGTGTAGAGGCTAGAGACAAAATTGAAATAGTTGAATTGTGAAATTCATAATCAAGTCTCGTTGAGTGTACGAATTTGGAGATTGAAATAGTAATAATAGAATATATTTAAATTCAAAACACCGGCTATGACAAGTTTTATTTATACAAATCTCTAAAAAAAAATTAAAACTTTCCGTGCAAAATTGTCGGATCAGGTGAGGATTTATATAGGAAATCAAATTAGGTAGTCATGTTTGGCTTTTATTTATTTATGTACACACATGACACTTATAAAGGAAAAAATTAAATACAGACAAAAGAGCACAAAGGTGCTGCTTATTTCCTAAGAAATTTCTTCCAGCAGACCTGCGACAGGAGAGTTGAAGAGGAGATGATAGACACAGTGTGTATAAATACTAATTACGATATAAAACATACTTAGCTATAAAATTAAACTAAAATGATATATTTAATAAATATATACATACATAGAATTAAAATACATGCTATAAAAATATATACCTATAATAAATATATAAAATTACGGGATGTTAGATAGGTAATGATCTTTGACCTGCTTTTTGAAAATAGTAAAATCCGCGAAGCTATATCCAAGCTTCGCGGATTTTAGCGGGAAGTGAGTTCCACAGTCGTACTGCATGAAAGGAGAAGGAGTGAGAATAGAAACAGGTTTTTTGTTAGAGCATGGTACGAAACGATCAGTCAGCGAATACGACACGCACTTGGCTGTTATAAAAACTACGGAACCCTTCACTGCGCGTGGCCCGACACGCACTTGACCGGTTTTTTTAAAAGGGTTGTATAGATGTACCTATTCTACTACTACCTGATAGGAATGGGTTATGCAAACATTACTTTAGCGTCGGATTGGGTTCTGAAAATTAATGAGCAAACGATCTGTATAGCTTAGCAATGTTCCCTCTACCGTCCGTTATTGCGGGTGTTTGAAGAAAATTAACTCATTAATTAGACAAAAAGACAAAAACGAGTACGGATCGGATACACCGACGAAGGGTTCCGTAACTATGGATTGCGGGTATGACTTAACGCGATACCGCGGCCCCGGATTGCAAGGCTAACTGATGGAGCAGGTGGGTTTTTAGTCAGTAAGCCTGATACTCCCTTCCCCTCCACCTGGAGCTGGATGAGTCGTTCGATGATTTTCCCCTTTGATCATTTTCGAAAAGGGGCCGTAACTATGAAAAAAAACATGTTTCTTCATTATCCTCTTATTTTTTTTTTATTTTTACTGTTGTTATAGTGCAATAGAAATAATAATTAATGATAAATACAGCCCGCTGGAAGAAAAACGAATGATGCTGAAATTGGAATACCGTCGGTTATCGTTCATATCCGGAATCGTAATAGAATCTCATTAAAATAATGCATCGGTTATGCCATCTGTAATGGCAAGATAACTACGTATTGTATGAAGATGGTTATTGTATTTAGTAGAATAATGAAGGTAATAGCGAGATAATTTTTATTGTTGATAGGCTTGCGTTTGACCAATGTTAAGCGATGATGTGGTCGAAGATGGAGCACGCTTGCCTAGAAGTAACCTATTCACTCTTGACTTAAAGACTCCCAGGCTATAGCTATCAGGAAACACAGACTCCGGCAGGGCTCCCCACTCCTAAGCTGTACGCAAGTTTATAAATCTGTTGTGTTTTTATGAAATGAACTTAACTGTTTTTACTAGGTGTCGCAAAGCAGTTTAAATTCGCCCATAATTAAAATATCTTCGCATGCGCTAAAAAAAAATTTTTCTGATCTCCCATCCATACGCACAAGTCGTGTTGGAAACACTTTCATTATGCACTTTCTTTGTTTCCTGATAGCTTTAACCTGGGGTCTTTAAACAAGAGTGAATAGGTTACTGCTAGGCTATCGTGTTTTGGAGGCGATCGACGGCGGTGACCTCACGCGCCCGGCTCTGGTTCAAATCATGGTGCGGAGCGAGAGGGAATGGGATGCAGTCGCCTCCTTCTGCGAAGCAGTCATGCTAACGAATGAGGAGGCCGAACGCGCGAGGGAGAGGCAACTCTCTTCTCTCGGAAATGTACTAACAAGCTACCGGCAACTTACGGGCAGCTGAAGGGATAGGGTGGGTTTTTAGTCAGTAGAAGTCTGACACTACCTTCCGCTTAACCACGAGCGGGAGAAGTTATTCGAAGATTTTCCCACCCAGAAAAAAAAAGACTATCGTGCTTCACCTTAGACCACATTATCGCTTACCATCAGATGAGAAGATGGTCTAACGCGAGCCTATAAACAATAGAAAAGGTCCAGCCATTGTTGTTTGACGGATAAACATGTGATTTTTTATGTGGAGATATTGAAAGGGCTGGACAGAAAAATAGGCTATTTTTGATCGCTGAAAAAAACGCGAGCCATGCCGCGAGCGTAAGCTCGTACCGTATAATAACAAGATATTTCACCATAAAGACTTCAGTACAACCGTCTGTTCGTCTGTTGGCACTATAAACGATTGTTTGGCTCACTGACTCTTATTTATTTGCCAAAGGACCTAGATTCGAGTCTAGTTGATGAATATTCCTTGTTGCCAAGTGTCTTAAAATTAAACTGGATTAAACCCGATTGTCCTGGATTCTCTAAGGGTATTTACTTTGAATTGCTTTTACTAATTAAATAGAGTAAGACTTCTGGAATTAAACGAACGAGAAAGATGGTTTCTCATTTTATTTGATATAAAGTTTTGTAGACACCTAAAGACTGTGTAAAGGTTGGTTTTACTTTTAGGCTCAATTTACACCGCTGCGGAATGGGATGGAAGTGACTTTTTGCAATGTACATGGCATTATGAACTTTGTCAATCGCATAACATAGGTACAAACTAAATAGGAGCCAAAAAAAGGTCAAGCGTCTTCCGGGAAATGCTCGCGCATTCTCGAGAACTCCCCTCGCTACTGTCGGTACCGTCTGTGGAATCCGCGGGAAGTGGCGCGAACGGGGAGTTGGTTGGGTCGGTCACAGCAGTGCGGTGCCAACTAATAGATCTAGGCTGAACGTCCCTCAAGGCGCAGTCGCGCGAAGTCGCTGGAATGCGCGAGAATACTCGAGCAGTCCAGCGAATTTTCGCGCCTGCTCGCGTCATGAGACGAAATTGACGCTTCCATTCCAGTCCATTCCGTGGTGGTGTAAATTGAGCCTTAAGCAGATAATTACTATAATAAACCTTTTTTCGGTGGGAAAATTATCTAATGAGTCCGTATATATTTACTGAGTAAACCCACCTTCACTGCCCTTACGTTCAGGAGCTATCGATATCGCGTTTGAACATTTGCCGGGAGATTGCAATAAAACTTAGTGTAATAATTCTGTTCTTAAAAATACAGGTGTTCTTAATTTAAAAGACATAGGTCTAGAATATTTAAGTGACACCCACTACATGTTTTATTACCAGTGATCGGAATAGGTAGAGCTATTTAGGTTCATTGACCGCAACCATTGATGTTAATATGGATATTCCACGGGATTCCGACTGATACTACGGGATTTTATTGAATTTCATTATTTTTGTCAATGTGTATAAAAATGGTTTATGTAAGCCAATAAGCGCATGAGCAAAGATGTAAATTTTACAACTGTAAATGTTTTTGTACAACTTAAGAATAAAAATGTTTGAATGATTGTTGTTGAGCGTGCTCCATCTTCGACCACATCATCACTTACCATCAGGCGAGATGGTGGTCAAACGCGAGCCTATTATCAATAAAAACAAGAAATTGTTACGTAAAAAAATATATGTGGTTTAATGAATCAAGTTTATCTGGGGGCACGGCAGTGCCCCCGCCAAGTCGAGCAAAAAAGCGGCACGGCCGTACCATTCTTTTCTCGAAGCAACTCAGGCCATTTTCAACCCCCTATAACTTCGTTGTGGATAAAACTAGAAGCCTGAATTTTTCCTGAAGAAATTCAGTAACCAAACAGGCATTGTATAAACACGGTATATTTCAAATTTCATTCAATTTGAACCAGTACCTTAAGAATTATAACGAGTCAAAGTTCCTTAATTTTGTAAATTTTGTCACTCACTGACTGACCGATCATCAAAAGTCTAAAGCACTTCTAGCAGACATAGAAGCTTCAAATTTAGAATACAATTAGTGTTTAGTATATGAATCAAGGAAAAACTATAATATTTTTCAATTTCGTTCCAGTTTTCTAGATACATCAACTGCATAAACAACTTTGTAATCCCATATAAATATATAGGATTACAAAGTTACATTTGCAGTTAATTAATCAGTGTGCCTGTATAATATAATGAAATAATAGATGTAGATGGGTACTTTTTTTTTTTTGTAAAAAATATCATCGAATGACTTCTTCCGCTCGGGTGTATCAGAATTCTACTGACTAAAAACCCACCCTGTTCCTTTGTAAGCCCTAAAGTTCCGGGGCCGCGGTATCTCGATGGAACTTTCCCATAAACCCCGACAGGCAATGGCCCTATGAGGCCCCGTCACTGGTATTAACAGCTTTTTGAGGCGCGCGTGGAACACAACGCGCCGCCGACCCGGGCCTGGTCCTTACCGGACGGTGAGCGACCCCTGCTCGCCATCCGCAGGCCCGCGCCTACGGTGGCCCGAAATCGACTCGCGATCCACGACGCCCGGGGCGTCTCCCCCGGCGGCTGGGGCGCGAGGAAGAGAGTTGCCTCTCCCTCGCACGTTAGGCCTCCTCCTTCGCTAGCATGACTGCTTCGCAGCAGGAGGTGACTGCATCCCATTCCCTCTCGCTTCGCACCATGGTCTAAACCAGAGCAGGGCGCGAGAAGTCGCCGCCGCCGATCGCCTCTATGAGGATACGACGGTGCTCCACCCATGCAGGGCACACCTCGACCATATGCTCCACCGTGTCTTCCAGTGTAGATAGGTACCTAGATATAATAATTATGCTCAAAGGTAACTTGTTAAATGGTCAACGGAATAAAAAAGCAAGAAGTATTAAGAGTATTGGGGAGTATTAAGTAGAGTAAATTGCCCGAAATTGCATAATTACTTACTTATGGATTAACTTTAACCGAGACGTTTGACGAGTGCGGCATTAATTATTACTAACTAATGCTAAAATAAAACAACGTATTCCCATTGACGAGTGGCACAGACTGAAAATTTTTATTTAAAACCATAGAATAAACATGTCTACCGACAATACAAAAGACAGATGGCAACATTCATTATTTAGTAACATATTGTGTAGATATTACATCTTTAACACCCCCACTATATCTAACAATATGGATATACAAAAATATTACAATCTTTGAATACCTAATACATCCAAAAACTTATAATGTTTCACAACACATAAAGCCTTCGTGAATACATCAGCTGGCATCTCAGCTGTAGGCAAATACTTCACATTTACAATTTTATTTACTACACATTCTCTACAAAAGTGAAACTTAATGTCTATGTGTTTTGTACGCTTGTGAAACATTGGATTCATAGTTAGCTTTTGTGCACTCTGATTATCGTTGAATAAATCAATGGTATACAACTTTTGTGTAATTTCATATAGTAAGTTTCTTAAATAAACAGCTTCTTTACATGCTTCTGTAATAGCCATATATTCGGCCTCGCTACTAGACAATGCTACAGTAGTTTGTTTTTTAGTTTCCCATGAAATTACACAACCAGATAAAGTGAAACAATATCCTGTATATGACTTCCTATCTATAACATTTGCACCCCAATCTGCATCTACATATCCTTCTAATATTGAATTTCCATTAGCAGTGTACTTCAAACCGTAATTTTTAGTAAATTTTAAATATCTCAATAGACGCTTTACATATGCACAATGTTCTTTAGAATAGCAATTGTTAAATTGACTCAAAAACCCAACTGTATAAGTAATATCAGATCTAGTTAAAACTGCTAAGTACATTAGACAACCAATAATTTGCTGATATGGGAATTTTCCAACATAGTTTTCCCCCTTAGATACATGTAACTTAGTTTCCATAGGAGTCTGAATGGGTTTGCATTGACTCATGTTAAACTTTTTTAACACCTGATCAATATAATCGGACTGGTTTAATGTGATAGTTTTCTCAGATTTATTAATACTTACATTGACACCAAGACACTTTCTGATTTCACCTAAATCTTTAAGTTTGAAATGGCTAGCTAATACATTTTTCAAATATTCTGTTTCTTTACAATCATTCGAAAAAATAAAAAAATCATCAACAAAAAGTGTAACAATAGTCCTCAAATTATTTCTAATTTTTGTGTACATACATGGTTCTATCTTAGATCTCCTATAACCAATATTTAACAAACATTCATCAACTCTCCTGTACCATGCTCTCGAAGATTGTTTAAGCCCGTAGATTGCCTTTTTTAATTTAAGTACCTGACCCTCATGGGTCTGCTCAGAAAATCCTTCTGGCAACTGCATAAAAATGGTTTCATCAAGAGCACCATTTAGGAAGGCTGTAGTTACATCAAGGTGAGTAATGTCAAATCCTAACTTCACTGACAATGCAAATAGTAACCTCAATGTAGTATGTCTCACAACAGGAGAAAATGTTTCTGTATAGTCTATACCTTCAATTTGTGAAAAACCTTTAGCAACTAATCGTGCACGGAACCGAACTTTGTTATCACTACCATATTTTTTACGAAGCACCCACTTACACTGTACAACTCTACCATTTTGTGGACTATCACATAATTCCCACGCACCATTTTCTTTGAAACACTGTAGTTCTTCTTGCATGGCCAACATCCACTGTTTCTTTTCTGGTCCGTTTAAAGCATCATGCAGTGTCAAACCTGCCCCATCATCGTAGGTTTCAGCGCTTGTACAAAGATTCGACATACCATATCTCTCTGGTGGTTTCCGTGTTCTTCTGGGTCTGTCCATGAAATCTTGATTTTCACACTGAAGTGTACTCTCTGAGTCTTCATAATCACTTGGAACATATGTTTTATCATTGTCATCATCATAGGAATAATCCTTTTCACTGTTGGAGTTATCTTCAAGATTAGATGTTGATTCAAAACTTGTTACCTTCTGGCCTTGTTGTTCTGGTATCTTGGGTCCTCATCCCCCACTGAAGCAACATTCTGGTCTTGCACTTGAATCATACATTCAGAATTAATTTCTGGCTCAATAATGACCACATCTCTACTTGTAAACACAGTCCTTGTTTCTGGATTAAAAACTCTGTATCCCTTTATGTTATCTGGGTATCCTGTAAGAATACATTTCACAGATTTCTTATCCCATTTCTTACCCTTTTGTTTAGCTATATGTACCATGACAGTACTACCAAATATCCTAATATGGCTGATATCTGGTTGTGTGCCAGTCCATAATTCATATGGCGTTCTATTATCCAACGCAGCAGCCACAGTTCGATTCTGCAGGTACACTGCCGTATTGGTGGCCTCAGCCCAAAACTCTTTTCCCAGGTTTGCATCAAACAGTAGACATCTCGCTTTTTCTACGACTGTGCGATTGAATCTTTCACATAAACCATTTTGTTCTGGGGTATATGGGTTGCTTTTCTGGTGGATAATACCAGCACTGTTTAGGTAATCTTCAAAGTCCTTATTGCAATACTCTAAACCGTTATCGCTTCTTATCACTTTTATTGTTCTTTTTGTTTGATTTTCCACCTGTGCTTTGAATATCTTGAAATACTTCAGAGCCTCATTTTTGTGCTTCAGAAAATAAACAAATGTTATGCGACTGTAATCATCGACAAATAACAAGAAATACCTTGCTCCTCCTATCGATGTAGTCTCCATAGGGCCACAAATGTCTGTGTGCACTAAATCTAGCAAGTTACTGCTTCTCTAACCACTGCCTTTAAATGGTAAGCGACACTGTTTACCTTCACAACATGTTGTACAAGAAGCCTTGCTTATTTCTACTTTTTCATCAAATGACATTCCCAAGACAGCATTCTTCATTTTATTTAAGTATTCCTTGTTGACATGTCCTAATCTGCGATGCCATGTTACTCCTGACACAGCTGATGCAGCCAAATACTCCTGGGATACCAAGTTTACTTTGTATACCCCATTGACCAATACCGCTGTAGCGACTAACTGTTGCTTTTTATTGTAAACACAACAGCCTTTATCTGTGAAAGACACACTGTTTCCTTTTTTAATTAGTTGACAGACTGATAGAACTGATAGGACTAATAGACTGGTAGAAGGAAAGTCAGAGATGGTATACAGCATACGTCTTCTATCACGATGTCGTACTCGCAATCATCAGTTGAAGTCGTTATTTTAACATTACCAGAACATAATACTGTCATCTTCTCACTATTAGCTACGACAATTCCTTTATTTTGTTCATATCTGGCATTCATAACCCAACTTTCGTTTGCTGTTAGGTGTACACTTGCCCCGGAGTCGATATACCAATCATTTTTGTTGAAATTCGCACTTAAAAATACCGCACTAAATGCATTTGATTGCATTCTTTCTTTATTTTTCTTATTTGCTGAATGATTTTCGTTATTTGTGCACTGATTTTTGTAATGGCCGACTTGTTTACATCGGTAGCATTTCACCGCCTTGGTGTTTGACTTTGACGGAACAGTAGTACTACCAACATCACAATTTTTCTTGGCCATAGACAAATTCTTATTTTGCTTTGCATGATTTGAATGACTGACGAAAGCACCGTTCATTTCACTCTCATTGTAATCTACCGACTCCATGTCTAATAATTTTGTCTTGATATTGTCTGCCGTAATGGAAATGCCCGAATGTTCGATTGCCATGATCATTGGAGCAAAACGATCAGGCAATCCAGCCAACAACAATGACCCTGTCCATTGATCATTTATTTCAAATCCCGTTCCACATAATTTCTGCGCTGTATCGATAATCTGAGTCACATATGACGTCATCGAACTGCAATTATCTCGCCGGATTGAAATCAAATTTCTCAACAGACTTATTCTCCGTGAAAAGCCACTATCATCAAATAATTGTCGTAATTTATTCCACAATTCTTTCGACGATTTAACGGTTTTGACGTGGACATACAACGACGGGTCGATGTTCATAATTAATTTGGCTTTAGTTTTTTCGTCATCCGCACTTGCTATTTCTTTTCACGGTTCTGGCTTGATAAAATGCTTCATGCCTTCGAGAACTAAGAAATTTTCTGCAGCGAAACACCACTCCAAATAATTATCGCGTCCCTTTAGTTTCGGCACATTGATAAGGTAGTTGGTAGCCATTTTGACGAACAGTTTCTACACTTATACACTGCGATAATTAATACGATCAGTCAGTTCACAGCTAAATCGCACTGAATACTGTCTTTTAACACTTGCTTTACTGCAAAATACTTATTAAAACGACTCAATACCGCGATTTTATGAGCGTGTAGCCCATAACCTAAAATAAAACAACGTATTCCCATTGACGAGTGGCACAGACTGAAAATTTTTATTTAAAACCATAGAATAAACATGTCTACCGACAATAGAAAAGACAGATGGCAACATTCATTATTTAGTAACATATTGTGTAGATATTACATCTTTAACAAATGCAAAAGACGTACGTGCATATCCATATGTGCGTATCAAAGCCTCCGAAAAAAACCCATAGAGACAGGGAGTGGGCTTTGAAAAAAAACTTTAGCTGAAGTTCAAGAAGTAGTACCGGAAAATAAAAAAAGGAAGGCTACCTACAAAAATAAGAAAAGCTCATAAGACAGAGAGAGGGCTTTAAGAAAACTCGTTGTTGGTATACAAGAAGTAGAAGGTACCGGAAAGGAAAAAAGTAGGACTTTCTACAAAAAGCAATGAGATCCCATAAAAAACAAGACTTGTCAAAAACCCAAGTCTCGCAACTTAGTTGTTCTACCGTAAAAAGTTGTGAGATCCATGTAATACCAAGTCGGTTATTAATTTATTCAGTCCCTACTTAAGGGACCTTCTGTCTTAAGTTGTTACGTAATTATCTAACCTAACGACATCTTATAGTGACCATATCAATATTAAAAATCTTTACCGTTTTAAATAAATAGATTGACTTGGCAATCGCAATAAAAAAATTAATTTATATATGTATTACTTGTGAGATATATTGTGTTTTCATGCGATGGCCGAGCACGTTTACTCCTTAATACAGGCTATTTTGTAGCCTAGCTAGGAGAACAGCAGTTCACCCACTTGGAGATTTTATTTTGTATTATAATACATAAGCAGATGTAATTTATGTAACGATCTCCCTTTTTAAGACGCTTATATTAGGTCGACCTGTCGACCACTTAGAGGTGTTTTTAAGGTCGTTTTTGTAACGAGTCATGTGAAAGGAACATATCACGATTGATTTATTTTCTTCCACATCTCGCATCCTGTAACTTTGAATAATTTTTGGTCTTGTACGTACACCTGTTAGCGTCGGTTCAAAGAAATGTAAATTATTTTGCTCCATTTCTTATATCAATATTCCGAAAGAAAAAACAGGTAAATTTTTACTGTTTGTTCAAAATAAAGCATTTCGGGAATCAACTTGTAACATACTACTTATTTTTTATTTATCCTCAGCTGTTTCCTATGTTGGAGTTGGCTTTCAGTCTAGAAGCTGGGTAACCTTGCCTCAGAATACGCAAAAGAACTAGAAATCGCTATCAACTGTAATTGCAAGCCGCGCTCTGTGTCCAAATACAAGACAAGCGTCCCCCGCTAGCCTCCCTTCCCACCCTCGTAATGTTGCTAGCTCAGACATTATTTGTCCGTGTTAGGGGTAAGCGCGCTCACGGCTTTTGGTTCTTTTTCGTATTCTGAGCCCTCTGCAAAGTCTGCTGTTAGAATTTCTGGCTTCTGACTACCCGTAACGACTGTCAAAGATGTACAAATGACAGCCGGGACCGATGACTTAACGTACTTACTAAGGCAGGGAAAATCTCGATATGTTAAGATGGTCACCCACCTAAAACCCGACCTCGGCAAGCTGCTTAACCTTGAAGATAGACCTTTATATCTGTTATTATTTAGCCATGAACTCCTCCTCATTACCAATATATAAACATTATTTTACACACATTCGCTTACCATCAGGTGAGATTGAGGTCAAGAGCGAGCTCATCCTAATCATCCATAATAAAAAAAAAACATTAATTTTGACATAATTATCTCAGAAGGGTTCATTTAATCAATCATGGAATATACACTTAAATAAAAACCCTAAACTACATATATATGAGTACATCTAAAAATAAACTAAAATATGGCATCCAGAAATTCGTGCGCATCGCTGTCCACTGGTAATGTGCCCAAAAGACTGGCGGGACTGACTGACTGAGAATTAGTACCTAGATTTAAATCACTATGTTTTGATGAATGGAAAAAAATGTTTGAAAGTAAATCAATAGACAAAGGCATATGGTACAAAACCATTCAGGGTGAGCTTCCTTGTGTCCCTTGGTTTGATGGCATTAATTTGAGTAGAAATTATATTAAATAAGCACTTACTTAGATCCGGACACTATCCATCAGCAAAGTTTGCTTTCTTAATGAAAAAATCCAATTCTCCTAATTGCATAATTTGCGATAAAATTGAGGATATTCAGCATTTGCTGATGGAATGTGTCCGGAATAAAGATGAACGCGACTCGCTGCTGAACGACTTTAAGTTAAACATACTGGATGTAGGACTAGTTCAAAGCATTTTGGAAAACCCAAAATCGAAGGAAGCAAAAGGACTATGTAGTTTAGTTTTAATCGTTCAGCAGTGAGGAGCTAGTATTTTAGTTTATTAGTGTTGCATTTTATTATTACTTAGCGGCTTAATTTTGTTATAAGGTACGATGGGGTTGACATATCCTTATTGGACAAAAGCCCCAAATTAAAAAATATAAAGTTATAAAAAAAAGACTGGCGGGACTGCCACGCTGTATGGCAATGCTTAACCGCTGGCCAAGGTAAAAGCCAGCCTTTGGGTCACGCGAAGTGTCAACTAGGCGCCTGGATAGTTCTTTAAATAATTTGTGAGCACTCGGACCCCACTATCCCACGGTCTCCACCACAAACGGCTTGAAAATATAACCTCCAACAAGGTTATTATATTTCCGCCGCTTGAGGTTCTCAGCGGTTCTCTTTCTCAGAAGCAGAACCAAAATCTTCATGCAAACGAAATTCTCACGTGCTGGAAAAACAAACGTACCTACCAAAAAAACACCCATCCAAATACCATTACCTTTACTGACAACACATACATCACCGCACAATACATCCTGAACAAAATAAGTCAACACAACAAGCGAATATAAATACGCTTATCAATCAATTTGCAACGAATTATATTACATTTCATATGTCGGAAGAGGTAATGTTCTTCGCCAATCAATTTCCCTTCCGTATGAAATAAAACCCCTCGTATGGGTTGCTATGGAAGGTAAGTGATGACGTAACGGTGTGACGGATGTATCGTGGAAAAACAGGGATGAAAATACTCGGAAGGGTCGATTGACACGCAAAGCAAATATTTATATGGCATACAGTTTCTTTGTTGAGCGCACATGTGATAGTTTGTGGCGGTTAGCGAACCCACGAAAGATACCAGCTGGAAAAGTAAACATAAACGTTATGTAACGTTTTTTTCGCAGGAGGTACACACATAAGTATCGGGTATTTAAGTTCCGTGTAACTGGGAGAAGCCACTGGAAAATTCCAGATGAAAACACAATAACTTCTATTACCTTTTTAGGGTTCCGTAGCCGAATGGCAAAAAAACGGAACCCTTATAATTTCGTCATGTCTGTCTGTCTGTCTGTCCGTCCGTATGTCGCAGCCATTTTATTCCAAAACAATTAAAACTATACACATGAAACGTGGTAGGTAGATGTATTCTGTGAACCGCTTTCCGATTTTAACAAAAAAATAAAAAAAATTAAGGGGGGCTCCTCATACATAGAACTGAAACTGAAAATATTTTTTTCATGAAATTTATACATGTGTGGTATCTATAAAAGGTCTTTAAAAATCACATTGAAGTTTCTACAACCACTTTTTCTTCAAATCAATCTTTTAAAAGGTATACGTTTCCAAATTGGTAAAATGTGTGTCCCCCTCTCTAACTTCTTTAATAATGGAGTCAAAAATATAAAAAAATATATGCTGTAGTTCTTAATGTAAACTTTCAACAAAAATCAGTTCGAACGAGATCGGGTCAACAGTTTTTGAGATATAGCATATTTTCTAAAACCGCAAATATAACTTAAAAATACTATGAAAAACAAAGTTATTTGGCGTAGTTACTACGGAACCCTTCATAGGCGAGTCTGACTCACACTTGGCCAATTTTTTCAATGGGAAAATCAACTAATGACTTCTCCTGCTCTGGGTAGATCAAAGGGAATCAGACTTTTACTAACTAAAAACCCACTCTGTTCCTTCAATTTCTTATGAGTTCCGGGTTCCGTTTCTCGTTAGAACATTCCTGCAATGTCGTAAAGATTTTACCTAACGGGGGAATCGAACCTGACTGAAGACCCTGCTCCAGCTGCAGCTGCTGGCCCCCGGCTGCTGCTTGGGGAGCTGTATGCAATTAGTATCTAATATAATAAATAAGTATAATACAGTATGTTAACTAAAAGATGGCGTTCCCATTAACCCGCAATAGTATAGGATACATACATGCTTTAAAAAAATATTACCATTCGAAAACAAAATGTCTTAATTTTTTTTATATTAAAATATTCACAAAAAATGTTAAATTGATACGTAAAAGAAACACTCTGTATACGCGTACGCATTCATAAATAAATTGTGACGTTGCCGTCCTTCAAGTACGCTTGTACAGTGTGTTTCTTTTAAGTATAAATAAAAAAAATTGTAAATATTTTAATACTAAAAAAAATAAAAACATTTTGTATTGAAATGGTAACATTTATTTTAGCATGTATGGATGCTATACTATTGCGGGTTAACGGGAACGCCCTTTGTTAGATAACATCTGGGGGCACGGCAGTGCCCCCGCCAAGTCGAGCAAAAAAGCGGCACGGCAAACGTTTTGGGAATACCTTCATTGTGCGTACGGCTAAGGAGTGGAATTCCCTGCCGGAGTCTGTGTTTCCCGATAGCTATAACCTAGGAGTCTTTAAGTCAAGAGTGAATAGGTTACTTTTAGGTAAGCGTGCTCCATCTTCGACCACATCATCACTTACCATCAGGTGAGATGGTGGTCAAACGCGAACCTATTCTAAATAAAAAAAATGGCCGTTCCATTCTTTTCTCGAAGCAATTCAGGCCATTTTCGACCCCCTATAACTTCGTTGTGGATAAAACTAGAAGCCTGAATTTTCAGTAAACGAAATTATATAGTGACCATATCAATATTAAAAATCTTTACCGTTTTAAATAAATAGATTGACTTGGCAATCGCAATAAACAATTTAATTTATATATGTATTACTTGTGAGATATATTGTGTTTTCATGCCATGGCCGAGTCAATCTATTTATTTAAAACGGTAAAGATTTTTAATATTGATATGGTCACTGACTATAAGATGTCGTTAGGTTAGATAATTACGTAACAACTTAAGACAGAAGGACCCTTAAGTGGGGACTGAATAAGTTAATAACCGACTTGGTATTACATGGATCTCACAACTTTTTACGGTAGAACAATTAAGTTGCGAGACTTGGGTTTTTGACAAGTATCGTTTTTTATGGGATACTGTATACAGTAACAAAGAAGTATTGTATATATACAATACTTCTTTGTTAAGAGTAAATTGCAAGTCTGTCAGTTTTCTATAGTGTGCGATAGAATTACACAATTCAATTCCGCCAAGCCCGTTCCATCATCGAACTGCAGGACAAACGACGATGCAACATCTTTACATGGTGGACATCCCACCCATACGCATAATTTTTTTGGGAATTCTTTCATTGGGCGTACGGCTAAGGAGTGGAATTCCTTGTCGGAATATGTGTTTCCCGAAAGCTATAACCTGTGGGTCTTTAAGTCAAGAGTGAATAGGTTACTTCTAGGCAAGCGTGCTTCATCTTCGACCACACCATCGCTTACCATCAGGTGAGATGTGGTCAAGCGCTACCTTTTTAACAAAAATAAATTGTGCAAATAGGTATAAACATGCAATAAAATTGAAGTGTTTGTCGGACAGGCCCGTTGGTATAGTGGTCAGTGGCCCTGACTGCTATGCGCAAGGTCGTGGGTTCGATTCCCACCTAGGACAAATGTTTGTGTGATGAGCACGGTCATTTGTTCTTTGTCTGGGTGTAATTTATCTATAATATGTATATGTATGTATTTAGAAATATATTATGTATGTTTATCAGTTGTCTAGTACCCGTACCACAAGCTCTGCTTAGTTTGGGACTAGATGGAGTTGTGTGAAAAAGTTGTGGAATATTATTATTATATTATATTTCAAAGTAACTGTCACTTTTAAAGTGCTTATCGTTATTTTCATGACACCAAAAAATTTACTGTTTATCCGGGTTAACCTCTGGAACAGCTAAACCGATTTAAGATAGAGGGCATAGGGCTACATAATATATGGTACTTTTATCCCGGTCTTACACCCGAACTAATAAGTACTACCCCGTACGTTGTACCTAAAAACTAAGGTTATAATGAATCTCGCACGAACGAAGGCGCGGGCAAAACTAGAGTGGAATAAGTTAGTCCATCCATGCATCCATGAGACAACAGACGACAATTACTGGGCTTAAGCCTCCCCCAAATATTCCGAATCAAAGTTATTTTATTTCACATAGCCTACCTATAAAACGTTAGAAACTAGTGCACGGTTAAAATCGGCTATTACTACACAAACCTATCCCATCCTAGGTCATTCGCATCCAGCAGACTTTAGTGACGTTTAGTACATCAGAAGGAAAAAGAAAGGAAGGGAAAAGTAAATAAATAAATAAAACTCATGCAGAAGTACTTACAATAACTAGAGCAATATTAACATGAGCAGAGCGAAAGGCACAAATAGCATAAAATTTAATACTAACTTAACCTGGCCATTTCCTACCCCATCATCAGGTTAACATAACAACTATTCCAAACACACCTAAAACAGTTTCACCCCGTTCCGTCATTTCACATCACGATTTCCATAACCCAGGTAGGCGGCGCGGAAACTAATCTTGACTCGATTCACCGAAGTTATTTCAAATTGTAACTTAGTAATCGTGTCCCTAATTAAAATGGATGGCCTTTAGGGATACGACTGCTAAAACTACGAGCTGGAGACCTTGAGGGGTTACCTTCGAATCAATTCTAATAATCGGGCCTTGTTAGAAATTTCCTAATTGTAAGGGACGTTGGAAATTAATGCTGTTGTGGGGGTTAAATGGCAGTTCCTTAGTCTTTGTTTTAGGGTTTTTTCTGTTGTGAGCAAACTGCTGTACGAGCTAGTGAAATTAGGGAGTTGTAATATGATTGCACGTTTATATTTTATTTACTCCTCCATGTGTCGTATTCCTTATTATTCAATACGATATTTTCATATCGACGTTGGAATTAATGCTGTTGTGGGTGTTAAAGGGCAGTTCTTTAATTCTTTGTTTTAGGGTTTTTCTGTTGTGAGCAAACTGCTGTACGAGCAAGTGAAATTAGGGATTTGTTTAATTTATGACTGAACGTTTATATTTTATTTCCTCCTCCATGTGTCGTATTCTTTATTATTCGGACTCGTGACCTCCCTTCTGCATCACTTTCTCATGTTATCATGTTCCTCCCAATAGTTTGTCTCTAGCGGTGTGGAAGGCGTTGTTAACTGTAAAATTTTCATTTAGCTTTATTAATTTATCAATTATGTCAGCCGGTTACCGAAATCGACCCATGGATGGATCTTAACACGTTCGCTGACAGTGAGCACTTACCCTGACACCACATTACGACAGTAGAATTTTCCATACTAAATGACAAATCAACGTAGTACTCGTGCACAAGCAAGCAATATGAAACTACCCACAAAATACTCCTGTTACGGCAGTAAGAAATATGAAATTACTCATAATATAACAGTGGATACTTCTATTCATAACACTTATATGAAAAATTATCGTGAGACGACGTACTCTAAAAAATAAGTGGCCCGTCCCTCGACGTACTGTTATAACGCACTCTTTTAATTTCCCGCCTAACGACGTACTGTCAGCGAACGTGTTAAGAAATTGAGATTTCTCTGTGCATCGGAAAGTGTGTAAAGCCGTTGGTACCGGCTGTTATTTGCACGTCTTTGACAGTCTGACTACAGTCTTACCAAGGGGTATCGTACTCTTAGGTTGTGGAGGTCAGATAGCCAGTCTTTCCGTGTAAATACTAGACAGAATGCATCCGGTAGGACTGAAAGCCGAACTGGGAAAAGGCTACGCAGATAATGAATCATAAGGTCCCTCGAGACGGTCCAACGGTTTGACTCAAACACGTAAATTTTGGTTTGACTCAAACCATTTTGATCGTTTACAAAGGTAGTTTGAACTGTTTGTCAAACATAAACGAGTTTGAAGCACGTTTGATGAAATTTCATAATTTTGTTGTATTTGACGCGCCGTTTGATCATGTTCCGACGCGTTTGAACAAACTCGGCTTAGTTTTGCGTTGGATTTTGTAGCGTGAGCTTGAGTGTGACGAAAATGTCGAACGAAGATATTAAAATTGAAACCAAACTGAGCAGTGCTGTTTGACAAACCGTTCAAACCGACATCAAACGGTAGCATCAAACACGTAAGGTTTAAATCAAACCCTTGGACCGTTTCAGGCGCCTAACCTTAACTGCCTCCGTGGTCGAGTGGTTTAGGCGTTTGCCTTGTGACTCGGTGGCCGTGAGTTCGTTTCCCGCGGGAAGCATACTTTGTAAAGTTGTTTCCAGTTTGGCTAGGACATTGCAGGCCTGAATCACCTGATTGTCTGATAAAACGATGGTTCCGTGCTTCGGAAGGCACTTTTAAGCTGGTAGTCCCGGTCGCCAAATGGCGGTCGTCAAAATAGACCACGTCAGAGGCCCTTGAGTCGGTCTAGAAACTCTGACACTAGGGTGTATGGGGTCGTTAGACCTTACTACCCACACGATAAGAAGAAAAAGAAGAATACAAACCTTTACCATATTTTTGTATATTCTATCATTCGATGTCATATACTTATTTTATTAATAAAACAAAATCTTGTGCTAAATTTAGAAAGTGAAATGAAAAATTGTTATTTATGGTTTCGAGTTTCACAATAAAATCATATTATGCCAGTGCTTACTGTTTTACAACTCAATTAAAGTCTTTAAGTCAGGAGTGAATAGGTTCGGCGGCACGTTGTGTACCACGCGCGCCTCAAAGAGCTGTCAGCAATTAAATAGTGACGGGGTCCTATAGGGCCATTGCCTGCCCGGGTGCGGGAATGTTCTAACGAGATACCGCGGCCCCGGAACTTAAGGGCAGCTGAAGGAACATGGTGAGTTTTTAGTCAGTAGAAGTCTGACACTCACTTCCGCTCCACCCAGAGCGGAAGAAGTCATTCGATGATTTTCCCACCCAGAGAAAAAAAAAGGAGTGAATAGGTTCTTTCTAGGCAAGCGTGTTTCATCTTCGACCACCATCGATTACCATCAGGTGAGATGGTGTAATTAACTTCCGTTTATTTCCGTTACTATATTCTAATTAAAAATAAACTTATTTTTCATTCTTCAAAGATAAATATAGTAGTCTATAGCAATCTGTGATATCGTTACTAACTTCCGGCGTTTTATTTATAGGTACATCTACTCGTATACTAATATTATAAGTGGAAAAGTTTGTTTGCTTAAATGCGCTGGAAAGTACTGGGTGGATTTGGATGAAATTTTGTATCGGAGTAGCTTGAAGAACGACCCCTATTCCTTCAGTTGCCCTTGTGATTGTTGTTTGTTGTGATTGGATTTGGATGAAATTTTGTATCGGAGTAGCTTGAAGAACGACCCCTATTCCTTCAGTTGCCCTTGTGATTGTTGTTTGTTGTGATTGGATTTGGATGAAATTTTGTATCGGAGTAGCTTGAAGAACGACCCCTATTCCTTCAGTTGCCCTTGTGATTGTTGTTTGTTGTGATTGGATTTGGATGAAATTTTGTATCGGAGTAGCTTGAAGAACGACCCCTATTCCTTCAGTTGCCCTTGTGATTGTTGTTTGTTGTGATTGGATTTGGATGAAATTTTGTATCGGAGTAGCTTGAAGAACGACCCCTATTCCTTCAGTTGCCCTTGTGATTGTTGTTTGTTGTGATTGGATTTGGATGAAATTTTGTATCGGAGTAGCTTGAAGAACGACCCCTATTCCTTCAGTTGCCCTTGTGATTGTTGTTTGTTGTGATTGGATTTGGATGAAATTTTGTTTCGGAGTAGCTTGAAGCTTAACAAAGGTTATAGGCGATATTTTATCCGATTACAGAAGAAGGCGGTAGACTTTATGTATGTATGTATGTACACACGGGTGCGAAGCCCCATACGACTACTATATAAAATGAATCCATATTATACTCATATTCATTACAGATCTTATAAAACCCAAGTTTAAAAATAACGTCACCAGATAGGAATAACCCAACTAGAAATACGAAAAGTTACACAAAATAACTTGTCAACACTTCGTATCAATCTTGTTTCTAATTAAACTTCTAAATTGTGGAATAGACTCGACTCGCTCATTCGCTATTGAATCAGTTAGAAGCATCTTGATTTTGTTTGTGTTATCCACACAATGGTTGGTGTTGGTGAAGTTTCGTATTTCAATTGTTAATAGGCGTTTGTTAAGGATAGGACGCAACTAGTTAGAAACATGTTAGAAACTGCGGTTGTGTAGGGTGGGGGATGTAGGAAGGTTTTTGTATATTGTTGTGTTTTTGAATGTCCGAAGTTTCGGTGTATTCATATTGTGTATGTGTATTCACTACCTTTTGTCCGCGAAAAATTGGGGTAAATGTGGAACAAATCGAACTATACCATTTATGCATTCTATAAGGTTGGGCAAAAAGTCTTTTCGCATTATAGTATGTATGAACTTGTAATAAAATCTCTTTGGCTATACTATTTGTATCTGGCTGGTTTTGGTCTTATTGAAAGTTTAAATTTTAAAGAACATAATTCCAAATTCAAATTAGGAAAATGTGTGATTTTCGATATGTGATGTCATGGTCAAAGGCCGGTCAGGCTTCACAGACTGTAGCGAAACCCGGCTTAACTCGCAACAAGGTGATGCTGTGTGTGTGGTGGGATTGGAAGGGCTTTATTCATTATGAGCTGTTACCACCAGGCAGGACCATCGATTCTGAACTCTACTGCGAACAACTGAAGAAGTTGAGAGAAAGCGGCCGGAATTGATCAACAGTGTGGTTTTTCATCATGATAACGCTAGACCTCACACATCTTAGCAACTCAGCAAAAATTAAGAGAGTTTGGCTGGGACGTGTCAATGCATCCGCCGTATAGTCCTGACCTAGCACCTTTAGATTTCCACCTGTTTAGGTCTCTTCAGAATTCTTTAGACAGTGTCGGGTTAACATCACGAGAGGATTGCCAAAACCACTTGTCGCGGTATTTTGATCAGAAGTTCCAAAATTTCTATAGCAATGGGATCATGTCCCTACCTACAAGATGGCAAGAAGTTATCGAACAAAATGGTATCTACATACTTTAGTTACATGTAAATAAACTATATTAAAAAATGTTTTGAATTTTCTTAAAAAATGCGAAGAAACTTTCTCCCCAACCTATTATGTTGTGAGACAGAAAATACAGAACATGAACACGACCTGAAACACAGATTTTCATAAACCTAGATCAATTAGGTCGCTACATTGCAGTTAAAATTAAATTTTACCTTCCTTGTAATTGAGTCAAATCATTAACTTGCTTAATACTTGAACACATTTTATTTTTATACCATACTAGCATCTGCCCACGACTTCGTTTGTGTGGGAGGGTTTCCCGCGTAAATCCCGATCCCGTCAGAATTACGGGATAAAAAGTAGCCTGTGTTATTCCAGGATGTCAACTATCTACTTGCCAAATTAAATTGAGATCCGTTCAGTAGTTTTTGCGTGAAAGATCAACAAACATACAAACATCCTCACAAACTTTCGCATTTAAAATATTAATAGGAAATAGGACTAGCACTTCGCTCGTGACTGCATCCACGTTGGTTTCGAAATGTTTAATAGCCTATAGCTATCATATATAATACACCTTACTACCAATGTAAACTTTTAAATCTAATGTAATGAGAACTTCCTAATCCACTTCAGGGCTTCATCGAACCGTCTGAGAGTCTTTTTTCTTTTTTCTCTTTCTTTTTGTCATGTGGGAAAATCATCGAATCAAGCGAAAGGGAGTGTCAGACTTCTACTGACTAAAAACCAACCCTGTCCCTTCAGCTGTCCTTAAGTTTCGGGGCCGTGGTATCTTTATAGAATATTCCCGCAACCCCGGACATTCCCGCAACCCCGGAGAGTCTTCCTCCTGGGCACGAGTTACCGTGGCTCTACCGATTCAAATGTACAGATGGCTCAAATCTCAAATATATATGCGGCTTGACCCCACAGACAATAGCCTATCTTCTATCTTGTTCTGTATCAGCGAGCGAGCTGAGTTTTGGGCCAAATTTATATAAAACTAGCTTTTGCCCGCAACTTCGTTCGCGTGGGAGATTTTTCCCGATACATGGGAATTCCGGGATAAAAACTATCCTATTTCCTTCCCAGGTTCCTAAACTATTCCCATGCCAAATTTCATCTAAATCGGCTCAGTGGTTGAGGCGTGAAAAGGTGACAGACAGACAGTCACTTTCGCATTTATAATGTTAAAATATGGATATGATTGCTATCGACACGCTACGAAGAAAGCCAATGTAAAATAAAACTGAATTGGATCATTAACCCGTTCATATAAACTTACAAACGTACAAAGTTTATCTCTTTATAATATTTGTATAGCACAGAACATTAGTTACGATTTCTACAGTAAATATCCATCGTGGTCTCCAATTAAGTCATCTAGTTCGGACTCAAATGTTCAGTGAACTGTATTTATTATTATGCTCTTTTTTATCATGGTTAAATTATCAAATAAGTCCTCCCACCCCGGGCAGGGTGGGAGGGACTGTCAGACTTTTACTGACTAAAATCCACGGTGTTCCTTCAATAACCCTTTACGTACCTGGGTCACGGTAATGGGATAAGTCCCACGACCCCGGCAGGCTTCGGCCCTCTACGGGGGGGGCCTCGTCATATTGCTGACGCTCTTTGAGGCGTGCGTGGAACACAATGCGCCGTCGACCCGGGCATGGTCCATGGTCGGACAGCGAGTTGCCCTTTACTCGCTGTCATTATGCTCTATGTGAAAATGTTTTAATCGTACTTTATATTTATAGTTTGCTTGAATAAATAATAAAGGTTGTCTGTAAGAGATCGCCCTGTGCGATAAGAAAAAAGTAAAACTAGGGTACACACGCCAGCACATCAACCTACTCCAATCTGTCAAATTTTCCTAGTCGAACATGAACCTTCCGCTTTTGTGATAAAGTTGAAAATCTATTACAGAAATTTGACAGATTGGGGTATGTTGATGCGCTGGCGTCTGTACCCTAGTTTTACTTTTTTTTCCGTAGAAATATTGTATGTTGTACAAATACTTTATTGTACAACTTACAATATTTCAAATAATAAATAAATAAATAAATTTACCGCTTAGCGATGGTTGTTTACCTCATTCATCGTCATCTGCTTAACCTTTCCTCAGCTACGATGGGTCGGCTTCCTCTGCTCGTGTTTTTAACCGACTTCAAAAAAAGGAGGTTCTCAATGCGTCTTGAACATTTTTTTTTTTATGTATGTTACCTCATTACTCTGGGACGGCTGGACCGATTTGAAAAATTCTTTTTGCGTTTGAAAGGGTATATTTTCTAGTTGGTCCCATTATCACAAAATCAGGATCTGATGATGGGATCCTGGAGAAATCGAGGGAACTCTTCAATTATTATAAGCACACCTATAGCGTTTTGGGTATTTCTTATAGTACTTTGAGCAGTTTCTTTCGAAAAGTACCATTTAGGGAAGTTGAACTGATGATGAAGACCACAGATGGCCACTGAAACTACTCAATAATAAGTATTTCGTGGATGCGATTCGATTACTTGAGTACGGATGTTAAACACTTTATGCTCGTCACAATACATACGAGTATGGTGATCTAGAGCTGATAGTCAAGTACCAGGAGAACTCCTCAAAAATTAACGGCTTTGGATCGGGAAAAGCAATATTTTGTAAAAGGTGATAAGTTGTTGACATTATGGCTTTTGTAACTAGATAAATTACAAACCGACCCACTAAAAAGTGTGAAAAAATTTTTTTAACAAAAAATAGAACCGACTTCCATATCAAAACACTACAAAGCAAAAATAACTTTAATTTCGGAAGGCGATGTGAAAAAAAAAGAAAATCCAAAACCAATAACACCGACTTCCGAAATTAAAGTTATTTTTGGCTTTGTAGTGTTTTGATATGGGAGTCGGTTCTATATTTTGTTAAAAAAATTTTATATGGAGTGTTTGCCTGTCTGATCTCCAGAATCCGGTAGCTGGGTAACACGATACCCCTTGGCAAGATCAGTATCAGATTTTCTGGCTAGTACTAACGACTGTGTGATAAGAAGGTCACCCATCCACAAACCAACCTTGGCAAGTTTTGCTTACCCTTGAAGATCAACCCGTGCGGCACTTATTATTTAGCCACGAGCTCCTCCAGCTAACAATGTCTCCTCATTAAATCTCTGAAAATAAGCAACAAAAGTAACCTTTGTATTTATTACCTACTATAATAATAAAACAAAAAAAAAATTAAAATTATCGGTACCTATTTTTTATGTATACAGTGTACGTACTAAAATCTTTTAAGTAATTAGTAGTCTGTAATGTTTTATATCTTACTTACATCCAAAAAAAAACGAAACGCCCCATCAAGAAAACGCAAGTGACGATGTTAAAATAAAAATCTTCGCATTTATCCTCCATTTCCCGAGCCGACTTAAAGAAAAACGCAACTCGACAACATTCCCGCATCTTTCGACGTTGAGCGAAGCGATTACGCACTTTCATCCAAACAAGCTTACTCAGAGTTAAAAGCCAATTTATCAGCGCGTCTCAAATTGTGCATTATCATTTAAAGTCCTCCTTTTAAGAGTGTGTGCGCCAGTACGTGTACATGTGTGTGTAGGGAACGTGTTTGGATTTAAATTTATGTGTCAATGTGTGCGTAAATCTTTGTGAGTGTGTGCGTAAGTGGATGTGTTGATGTATGAGTGTAGAATAATGTTAATGGTGCTGTCGTGTGATGTGGTCGGGTACATTACATGTTAGATGTATCGATGTCGTATTCGGTAGCTAATGTTAATGTCTGCTGATGGAGTTAGGGTATTACAGTGATGTATAGAGGCAGTATTTTAATTTTTGTGTAGTCTCAATTTTGTAAAGTATTAATGAAGGGAGGAGCGAGAGAACCTCGACTCAAGTATTAATAACTACTTACTGGGGCGGTATGATATACAATAATATTATATCATACAAATGTTGAGACACAAAAAACATTTTATTTTATTATTTATAGTTCATAATACCTACGATAATATAAAAGACTAATAGGTGGAAAAGTGGTTATATACTAGCACGAATTACGAACTTACCAGTTGCAGGTTGTGGGTTTAAACCCAGGCAGGCTCATTATTTTGTGCCTCCTACAAAGTACTCTCTAAAAACCTTTTTCCTTCTTTTTATTTTCTAATTTGTTGCGCCATTTTATATGTAGCTATAGGTACCTACATATAAAATGGCGCAAGAAATTGGTAGGCCACCTTAGAATTGTAGAATGCCATTGTACACTAGTTTAAATTTTTGTATCCATAGAAATATTATAAGGTGTACAATAAAATATATAACAAATAAATAAATGCAATGAATTTATTTAGTAAAAATAAACTTGTGACATTTAGCAGTAGTCTAGCTATATATCTGTGAAAGAATAATCTAAATCAGATCAGTATTTAACTCATTTTAATCGCAAAAACTTTCTGAGAAAGAACGCTTTAATTACGGAAATATTTATTCTGGGCAGAATATTCCCAATAAATCAGAACATAATTAAGGAGTAATTCCCTTATAACGATACTACAAACACGTTTGTATTCGGGTGTCGACCACAATATTAATTGGCGTGGAGCTAACATCTCCATTACTAGTCATTACTGGTATTACCACAACACACAGTTCCTAGAACCTCTGGTCTGTTTGTTTACTTCATTAAATAATAGGTTCAATATTCACCTAGCTAACTAATTATAGTTGATTGGTTTCCTAGTCATCTGCGTATCCTTTATGATATCTTGCTAATATTGTAAATGCGAAACTCTTTCACGCAAAAACTAAGAACGGATTTGAATGTTTGGTAAATAGATAGTAGACATGCGAAATGTAGCTCACCGAAAAGAAAGCTCTTTTGATCGAAAGAGCTATATCACTCTTCTAGCTCTTTAGCTCACTGAATAACTCTTTTAACTCTCGAGAGTTAAAGTTCAATTGACTTACTTGCGAGCTACTGATCAAATCTATAGATAAAATTAGATTCATTAGGTTGTTTTATTACAAATAAATATTAAAATTATGAAAGTCAATGATTTTCCTTCATACTTGAACAGGCTTAGGACTGTCAATCTCGATTCTCAAGATTCAAGATGAAGAATTATTAAAAACGCTAGAGCTATATCGATGGGTCCTATGTATATGGGCCAAACTAACAATTTGGCCATTTTGACTTTTTTATGGTAAACGCATCTTATCGATATAATGAATTATGTGAGCTATTTAAAAAAAAGTTTTCAGCATAGAAACACGATTTTTTATTACAGTATAACGGCATAATGTAACATAAATTTAAACGTAAAAGGTCCTAAGAGTAGTTAGAGACTTATACGCGGGGAGTTACCGCACGTTTATTTATTGTTTGTACCAATCAGCTGATTTGACAATACATTGAACGGAGCAACGGCCGCATTGTGATGAATACAAAATGTAATTGTTGTGTTTTTGGGCTACAAATTAGTTTAATAAGTAAAAGATGACACCGAATTATCACGCTAAGTTGTCTAGAAGTCGGAATTTAGTGAAAGAAAATATATTATCCCACCTATGTATCACAGTTATTATGAATAATTTTAGTAGCATCTAATGACATTGCGTCAATTAATGAAAGCGATAATGAAGAAAATTAATGAAGACTTATTAAGAATTAGCACGGGGAAGCACTTGCTGTTTCCCTTGGCATCTCCAAGGCTTTTGACAGGGTTTGGCACGATAGCCTTATTGCTAAGCTTCCTTCTTTCGGTTTAGCCACTCAACTTTGCTTTTGGATTGAAGGCTTCTGAGAGATCGGTCCATTCAGGTGATCATTGATGGCTGCTAAATTGCCAATCTCCAATTGGCTATTAATGCCGGGGTCCCTCAGGGGTCGGTTCTCTCAGCACAGTTGCTGAGAAATATGTGTCCAGAGTGCGTGCTGGTGTGTCATAGATCCTGTCTCTCTATGAGGACATGGTTGGGCACTTGAACTTGTCCTTGAAGGCTGTCTCCGAATGGGGTGATGCCTGCTTGGTCAAGTTTAATACAGCTAAGACTCAGGCTTGTCTCTTCTCCGCAAAAAGGAGCCAATTCGAACCGGCTCCCACTTTCTGTGATGTAACCGTGCCGATAAACAATCATATTGAGCTTCTTGGGGTAGTGTTGCCCAAACGAGAGTCTCGCAAGAGTCTTGCAATTAGCGATTATCCTATTGCTATTTATTAAACGGTAGTTGAGATCTCAGAACAATGTAACAGAGTCTGTTACATTGTAACTTGTAACACTATCTTGGGGTAACACTAACTTCCACCCTAAATTTTGGTCCGTTTATCGAGGCTAAGGCTCAACTAACAACAAAAAAGTTGGGAATCTTGGCAAAGGTGAGACGGTACTTCACACCGGAATAGCTGCTCAATCTGTATCAAGCCCAGGTTCGGTCGTGTTATGGAGTACTGCTCTCATCTTTGGGATAGATCTGCCAAATACCAACTGTACGCGCTTGAGTTTATTGGGAAACGGGCCAAGAGACTCATTGGCAACGATGCACTGGTCAAGTCAAAGCTCCAGAGCCTTGAACATCGACGACGAGTTGCAAGTCTATCGGTTTTCTATCGGTTACATTTCGGGGAGTGTGCGATGGAATTACACAATCTAATTCCGCCAGGTCCATTCCATCATCGGAATACGATAAACGGCGAAGCGCCATCGTTACATGGTGGATATCCCACCCATACGCACTAAATATTTTGGGAATACTTTCGTTGTGCGTATGGCTAAGGAAAGGAATTCCCTGCCGGAGTCTTTGTTTCCCGATAGCTATAACTTAGGGGTCTTTTATTCAAGAGTGAATAGGTTACTTTTAGGTAAGCGTGCTCTATCTTCGACCACATCATCACTTACCATCAGGTGAGATGGTGGTCAAACGCGAACCTATTAACAAAAAAAAATACTACTAATGTTGATTTTGTTGATAAATTACTTAATTATACTACAGAGATTTTTCTCATTTTGTTTACACCAGATAGGTTTTTAATTTTGTTATATATTTTTTTTGTAATTTTATTGAGAAAATAATAATGTGAAGTACGTACATTATTTTGTTAAACAAACTAAGATCTCCAGTAAAAGTTTCGTTCTTACTTATTTTTTTTTCCATAAGTGTAGTTTTAAGGCTACTTCAATTTTTATTTCAATAAATGAATAAAACTATTGCGTGTTTATTAATTATTCAAATGATCTAACTGAAAATTCAGTTAGTAGGTAAGCAGATTGTAAAACGTATAAGCGTCAATGTGACATAAATCACTAAATATCTAAATAGCTTATATTCTAATTAATGAATTATCAACTACTTCAATTGTTACTTGATTTTATGAGTAAAAAATATATACTGTATGCAAATTAGCGTAATACGCGTATAATGGCCAGTATGACACATTGGCCCTTTTAGGGTGTTTTTAAAGAAAAATAATTTTAACAAAAACTAACGTAGAAGGGCCAATGTGACGTAAAAAAAACCGATGTATGTATATATAAAATACTATAGTACAAATGAGGAGGATAGTTGTCTTATCAAACAAGCAAAGATTCGTAAACTTCGGTTTTATCAATCTGAAGTTATAGTAAATGTAAACTTTGGAAGCCTCTCCTGTAAAGTTGCAATTTTGCATTTTGGCCCATATACATAGGACCCATCGATATACAATGCGAGATCGTTCACCTGTTCTTCGGGGAAGTTCGGGCATTATCGGCCGCTGACGGCGCTTCGGTATCGTTCGTTACTCGCATAGAGTATAGAGTCAATGAGCTAGTGAGCTATTCCGTGAACGACTGAGCGACTGAGAGCTAGATTGTGATTAAAGAGCTAGCTCAATTTAATCTCTCATTCGCGAGCTACCCATGTCTAGTAGATAGGTAACATCCTGGAATAACACGTAAGGTACTTTTCTCCCGGTATTCCCACGGGATCGGGATTTACGCGGCAAAACCTTCTCACGTGAACAAAGTCGTGGCCAGAAGCCAATAATATGTAAATGCAGTTGTTTTAGTTAACCATAATATGCTTAATTTGCTTCGTATTCTTTTTCGGATTATATTTTCAAAAATTCATCATTTCTAATTTTTTCATACCTGTTAGAACTAAATCTTTAGGCAATCCGTTTTATGACAGTAACTTTACAATTTCTAAGACTTACTAAATTACAACGCTTCATTGAAAATCTGGTAGTTTTTATTACTTAATAAATAAATCTGTTTTTTCGGACCATATACAATCCATAAAATGTTAGTAACTTAGTAGTTTATTATCTAGTGTTAGCATGCGCGTGCACAGGATTATGACAGGGTATGCGGCGGAGTAATCGGTCATAAAAACATTTTCTTTTATAGATTTTTAGCATAGCCACAGCCACGCATCGCCACCATGCTACGATGCGTGGCTGTGGCTATGCTAAAAATCTATAAAAGGCAAAGTTTTTGTGACCGATTACTCCGCCGCATACCCTGTCATAATCCTGTGCACGCCCCTGAGTGTTAGTACCCATCACCCTCCGTAGAAACTGCTCCATACTCGGAGAAGACACACTCTCACCTACTGTGCTCAGGATGCTGTTGCGACTATCCATCACTTTCCTCAGAAGTGAAGCTGTTTTCGTGGATAAACCTAATGACATGAAAAGTGTCCGTACGAGCTTGTGCAAAAACATTTCTGAGGCACTATAGTAACGAGTTAGTAACGTCTTTGAGTTTATATTTTCAATCATCCATCCACACTTACACACACACAAACATCCACACACACATCCTGATTTGCAAAATAAATATACTCGTATTTTATTTTATTGAATACTTACCTATTACTAAAAACAAAATGGCTACTGATATGAATATCACAACTGTACTGTACGTGTGCTATTTGATCACGTAGCGATAAAATGCGACACAAGTTTGAATGGGAAGTGACTTCGCTTTCAAGTACGAGACCCACTTGTCATCTACCATCGAGGAAGGAAAAATATTATTTGTTTTTGTAACTGTTCAGCTGTAGTACTCGAATTATGATTTTTTGACTAAACATTGTTCTTTGTGGCTGTACTTTGATATAAAGGGTAAGTTATGTATGATACTAAAGGTATTTCGTTATATTGTATTTTTATGTGAAATGTAACATGTTTTCTTATGTTACCGTTATATAGTGGATTCAGACCGTATAGTAGGTACCTAGACGTATGTTTATTATGCTTAGAAAAAAATTGTGTACATACTAATACACAATGAAATTTGAATCGAAGCGTCATTAGCCTTATTTAATTCATTTATTATTACAAGTAACAAAACTAATGGCTAAAGAGAGGTTGCGGGATTGAACCGCACCCATTAGGTACACTATTACCGTGAACCCACCCCAGCCAGATACAAGCATATTTAGCTTAGTTGAAGGGGTTAACAAGATTGCTAGTAATGTGAATTCTACCCGTATAGCTAGGTCTTTTTTTTTAAAGAAAAGTTACTTTTGAGACGGTCTACTGAATTTTTACCTAGATTTTCGGTTAGGTTATATTTAAAATTGTGTGTTTTCAAATTCTATATTTGAAAACACACAATTTTAAATATCACTATTTCTTGTGATATAGAAACTTAAAGACAGTCTTGTCGCTCTTCTGATTACTCCTGTCCAATTAAGAAGATTACGTTTCACCAGATCTCGTTCCAACCCTTTTCTACCTCTAAACTCTAGTCTGGTTATCCACTAAAATAACTAAAACACGACAGGTAAGTTCAGGTAACCCGAAATTACCGACGTGGACCTTCAAAACTAACCAAACTTCCTACAAGCCCTGTACCCTAATACCGAGCCCGAGTATACGTATAACTATCTCTAATCCCGTCACATAAACGTGGGTAGGGTACAACGAATTTAATCAGAACTAATTCACGGGCCGAGGGAAAAGTTTCTGCCTGTACTTAGCTGGCCGGGCCAAGGTACCTTCGACCTTATGTCTCGATGCCAACTATTGTTTTAAATGTGGTAGAAGTTTTGATCAAATGTTTGTATAGTTTATGTGTATTGTTCTTAAATTACATGGATAGGTCTCGGCTTGTGGATAGAGTATTTGGGGTTAATAATAATGTGTATGAGAGTATAGGGTACGTTGTTAAGCTCAACATTGTGTACATAAAATAATTATTAGTCTATCTCAAAGCGAGTTTTTGAAACGACTAGTTGTGCTCCGTAGTTTCACCCGCCTGCCCTATTACCATCTGACTTCTGTTTCACTCAGCGTACTTTCTGATTTTTTTTTGTTTTGCTAGGCTTCTTAATGTTAAAAAGACTAAAATCTTTCTTAAAAATCGGCCTGTAACAAAAATATTAAAGAAAAATCCTGACTGAAGTTCTAGACATTATATAAGAACGTCGTTAATTACTAATCTGATTAAAATATTGAGACTATAATTTCGTTATCATGAAAACCTGCCACTTATAACCTTTCGGCCTTCAAAGCAAGAGTAAATAGGCATCTTCTGGGCTCGCTCGTCACATCGTAGACCTCATCTATCGCTTACCATCAGGCGAGATCGACGTCAAGACCGGGCTCATCCGTAATAAAATAAAACAATACAATGAGCCTATAACTTTCCTACAGCTAGAACACAGACCTCCTCTCTGTAAAGGAAATGCATCGTAGTTTTCCATCCGCACGATCTTATCCCTCACCCTTTTGAGGGTAGTAGTGCTGCGGAAATTTACGCAGTGTAATATGCCTGCGAAAGTTCAGACTCACGACCTGCAACCCGTAAGTTGTTCTTTTAACCACCTAGTCCACCTAGTCTATCGGTTTTCTATCGGTTACATTTCGGCGAGTGTGCGATCGAATTACACAATCTAATTCCGCCAAGCCCGTTCCATCATCGGGCTACAAGACAAACGGCGAAGCGCCATCGTTACATGGTGGACATCCCACCCATACGCACAAAACGTTTTGGGAATACCTTCATTGTGCGTACGGCTAAGGAGTGGAATTCCCTGCCGGAGTCTGTGTTTCCCGATAGCTATAACCTAGGAGTCCTTAAGTCAAGAGTGAATAAGTTACTTTTAGGTAAGCGTGCTCCATTTTCGACCACATCATCACTTACCATCGGGTGAGATGGTGGTCAAACGCAAACCTATTATCAATAAAAAAATAACAAGTCGGAAATATTGAGACAATAAATTCTGTATCATGAAAAAATGCAAAAAAATATAATCAGCCTATAACAGGTTTTCTCCTTTTATGGGAGGCCGTATTGATAGAAGTGGCGATGATGAAAATTACACGAAGACCAGTCGTAATTCGTAAGACTTGCCCGTAACTGGGCAACCAATACTCTTTCATGAAAACAAGGTAAGACTTCGAAACCAAATCAACCAGAAATCCACTATTAATTAAACCACCTAAAACAAAGGGGTGTAGGTACCCACCTTGGCTCGATCTTAATCCCCCAGCCTTTGAAAAATTACATGTACTTACTAAACCATTTCCATTTTAGTGGGTTGTTCGTTCAGCCCGTTTGCTAAGCCAAGCTTAGAGGGTAACTAATGTTACCAGATTTAATGTGAATAATGAAGAACCTACTGCGTCTGTAATAATTAAATTGCTTGCTTAGTGCAGACTGACGAAACTAACTGGAGAAAAATGATTATTGTTATTTGGTAATTAGGAGCTTTGAGCTAAATAGTAACAGCTGCACGAATCGGTATTTAAGGTTCAGTAACGCTTTCCGTGTTTGATCCGTGGATGGGATGAACATCTTAAGACAGGCCTGTTGGTCTAGTGGTCAGAGGCCCTGATTGCCATGCGCGAGGTCGTGGGTTCGATTCCCACCCAGGACAAATGTTTGTGTGATGAGCACAATCATTTGTTCTTTGACTGGGTGTAATTTATCTATGTAATATGTATGTATTTAGAAATATACAAAGTGTAACATAAAGGGTATACACATAACAATCGCACGCCTACTTTGGACGTTAGCAAATATTATGGCAAGGTTTTTGTAATCCTATGTCTACATGTGTGGAACTTATTAGAAATTTCAATAGATTGATACCAGATGCCCATTTTTTCAAATGAAGAAGAACGAAGAGAATTTATTAGAGAAGAAAAGTTATTGACCCTCGTAGTGCTGTGACACGTTTGTTATGTACGGTATTCAAGAAACATGTGAAACCGATAATTTGGTATCAATTATTTGAGTCACTCTTTTTGACCTGAAACTGTGCATAGAGACTCCATACCAGATGTTATCTTCAGTCCTTTTGGATAGATATGGGGTTTCTGTTACACGTTGTATATGTATGTTTATCAGTTGTCTAGTACTCATAGCACAAGCTCTGCTTAGTTTGGGACTAGATGGCGTTGTGTGAAAGTTGTGGAATATTATTATATTTTTATTATTATATCTTAACATATTGAGATTTATTTATTTATTTATTTATTCTTCTCAACAAATTTACATTTGTGTCGAACAGTGGTTATAAATGTTACAATATAAAAAAATTAAATAGTCGTTATAAAGCAAACACTAGCTGCACAATACATTGGTCCCAACATTATTAGTCTTAATATCAATAATTATAATAATCTAACATAACAAAATACAAAACAATTATACAATATAAATTCAATAAATAAAAATAACAATGATACAAATGTCAGTAAAATTCATTAAGATGTAATGTCATGATTATAATGTCGGATATTACATAATGTCATTAAAATACATATAATCGCATATTAGTTTGAACCAATATTATCTTTGAAAAACTCTTCTATGCTGTAATAACATTTCTTCAATAATAACGACTTTAATTTTCTTTTGAATTCATTTGGATTCATAATGTTTTTAAATTGTACAGGCAGTCTATTATAAATATTTACTGATTGCACTCTTGAGGCATGTTTAACGACATTAAGCTTCGGCTGTATAAAATTAGGTAGATCCTTTCTTCGCGTCTTTATTCTAATATCTCTCTGTTCCTCTGCCTCAAACTTATGGATATTTTTCATAAAATGACTAAGCAGGACCAGAATATAGAGGCATGGTACTGTGAGAATGTGTAGTTTCTTAAAATGATCTCTACAAGACTCCGTTTGATCAATGCGAAGTATAGTTCTCAAGGCTCTTTTTTGCATAACGAAAGCAGCATTAATATTATATTGGTAGCTGTTGCCCCAGAACTTTATGCTATATCTCAGTCTAGACTCTATGAGTGCAAAATATACCATTCTGAGATGAGCAATGGTTAATTCATCTCTAAGACTCCTGAGAGCATAGCAAGCACTACTCATAGTGTTAGTGACCACTTCCAATTCCTTCTTCCAATTTAAAACTGCGTCTATTTGTACCCCCAAAAATTTTACATTGTCTACAATATCTACTTTATTCCCTAATAAATGTACTTTGAGAGTATCTTTGTTCCTCACGGTTGATTTAAATAATAAACATTGCGTCTTTTTTAGATTTAGTTTTAGATCGTTCATAGTGAACCATTTCTCAAGAGCAAATAGTATAAAATTAATCTTCTTTTCTAAATTTTCTATATTGTCACTAGCTATAATGGCACTTGTGTCATCGGCAAAAATTACAAGTTTCGTATCATCTGAAATACTTTTCACTTCATCTTTGACAGTCGGTACGGATAGTCAGTGATTCTGATACCAGTCGTACCAAGGTGTACCGTTTTACCCCGCTACTGGGCTGTAGAGTTCGGATAGGCAGTCTTTTCATATAAACGCACATATTTAGCTACATTCGGTTAGACTGGAAGCCGATCAGAACATATTCGCCGAGATACACCTAGTCGCACTGCTACTGATCGATGAGATTCTCCCTCCATCAGTAATGCCACTGCTCTTGAAGCACTTTCCATACTCATATGGTGTCGAATACGTGGCATTACAATAAGTTCTAATGACGCAATTATCAAAACAGTTAAACAAAATGAGAAGCGCCCGTAATGTTAGTCGGAACACAAGCGAATGAGAAATTGTACATAAGGTAATTTTGTGTCAAACCACTTGAGTATAAAGCTCCAAAATCTCATTCAAGAGAATGCTAAGAACTCATAAACATATCCATTTTTATGGTAAAACACTTCATTTTGCTTACAAATAAGTTTAAAGTGACATTCAAATATTTTATATGGGAACGGGCTAAGCAGATAATGACATCATGTTTGGTGGTTTTTATCTACAAATTACAAATGATTCTTCATGTTGGCTAATATTGTATTAAGAAAGACACCACAATGTAACGAAACATATTTTTATCGATCGTCGAGACAACAATAGTGTTCTATAGGATTGTTTGGTACATCACTGTATTACCCTTCGGGGCAAATAAGGATATTGTTATGTTATATTGTAGACCCGGTGTTTTATTGACGGTTTGATTTTTATTTGCACCGCATTCGCCGCACTTTCGGAAAATAAATTGAAGCAATAATATTGGGTGAATGCGAATAATTGGGGTAAATGTGGAACAAATCGAACGATACCATTTATGCATTCTATGTTGGTGTGGCAAAAAATGCACAATGTCAACACGGCCTGAAACACAGGCTTTCATAAAACTAGATTAAGCAGGTTTTGCTACATTACAGTTACTAGTAAATTTTACTTCGCTTGCAATTGAGGTAAATGATAATTTTACTTAATACTTTTTTAATTGTTGATAGGCTTGCGTTTGACTACAATCTCACCTGATTTTAAGCGATGATGTGGGTGAAGATGAAACGCGCTTGCCTAGAAGTAACTTATTCACTCTTGACTTAAAAACTCCCAGGTTATAGCTATCAGGAAACAGAGAGTCCGGCCGAGAATTCCACTCTTTAGCTGTACGCACAATGAAACAAGCAACACACAAAAAAACAACATTCATCATTCAGAATAACGACAACTTTACAAAGAATGGACCAGAAAATCAGTCTATCGCGGTTGTTTCGACCAATACAAGCTGTCCATTATTTCTTACTTTTTGCTTTCGTTTTGCCCCAAACGTCCCGAATGGTCCCAACGGCTCAAAATGTCCCCACCGGGACACTTCCGTCATAACTGTATCTACGAGTTCCGTCTCGCAGGACTATTGGCAACAGACGTTTTGTTTTCGGTGTTCTGTCGATGTTATTATAAATTAATGTTCTTCGGTTACCTGTACTCTTGATATAAAATACAAGATAAAATGTTTCGATTGAGTTGTGATACTATTGTAGTATTTTTTGTGTTAAGTATTTGTTTTTCTTCACTTGGGTAAGGTGAGTTTTGTACACAAAAAAGTTAGGCTCGCCCAAAAGCATAAAGCATGTATAAAGCATGAAGTACTATAAGTCGTCCTAGTACCTATTACACTTTTATTTAATTTTTTCTACTTTTTAATAAGAGTATGATTTATTTGTTTTTTTTTTACTGTGTATACTTGTGGCATGTGTCCATAAACGTTTTTAATTTCTTTCCAGTATCTGTAAATACTACATCCATATTAATTTAAGTGGCTGTCTGTAATTTCTTAATCCCATAAAAAACAATACTTGTCAAAAAACCAAGTCTCGCAACTCAGTTGTTCTACCGTAAAAAGTTGTGAGATCCATGTAACACCAAGTCGGTTATTAATTTATTCAGTCCCTACTTAAGGGACCTTTTGTATTAAGTTGTTACGTAATTATCTAACCTAACGACATCTTATAGTGACCATATCAATATTAAAAATCTTTAACGTTTTAAGTGAATAGATTGACTCGGCCATCGCATGAAAACACAATATATCTCACAAGTAATACATATATAAATTCAATTGTTTATTGCGATTGCCAAGTCAATCTATTTATTTAAAACGTTAAAGATTTTTAATATTGATATGGTCACTATAACATGTCGTTAGGTTAGATAATTACGTAACAACTTAATACGGAAGGTCTCTTAAGTAGGAACTGAATAAATTAATAACCGACTTGGTATTACATGGATCTCACAACTTTTTACGGTAGAAGAACTGAGTTGCGAGACTTGATTTTTTGACAAGTATTGTTTTTTATGGGATCTCATTGCTTTTTGTAGAAAGTCCTACTTTTTTCCTTTCCGGTACCTTCTACTTCTTGTATACCAACAATGAGTTTTCTTAAAGCCCTCTCTCTGTCTTATGAGCTTTTCTTATTTTTGTAGGTAGCCTTCCTTTTTTTTATTTTCCGGTACTACTTCTTGAACTTCAGCTAAAGTTTTTTTCAAAGCCCACTCCCTGTCTCTATGGGTTTTTTTCGGAGGCTTTGATACGCACATATGAATACGCACGTACGTCTTTTGCATTAGTTAGTAATAAATGAATAAACGTCTTGGTTAAAGTTAATCCATAAGTAAGTAATTATGCAATTCCGGGCAATTTACTCTACTTAATACTCCCCAATACTCTTAACACTTCTTGCTTTTTTATTCCGTTGACCATTTAACAAGTTACCTTTGAGCATAAATTATTATATCTAGGTACCTATCTACACTGGAGGACACGGTGGAGCATACGGTCGAGGAGTGCCCTGCATGGGTGGAGCATCGTCGTGTCCTCGTAGAGGCGATTGGCGGCGGCGACCTCTCGCGTCCTGCTCTGGTTCAGACCATGGTGCGAAGCGATAGGGAATGGGATGCAGTCACCTCCTGCTGCGAAGCAGTCATGCTAGCGAAGGAGGAGGCCGAACGTGCGAGGGAGAGGCAACTCTCTTCCTCGCGCCCCAGCCGCCGGGGGAGACGCTCCGGGCATCGTAGATCGCGAGTAGATTTCGAGCCACCGTAGGCGCGGGCCTGCGGATGCCGAGTAGGGGTCGCTCACAGTCCGGTAAGGACCAGGCCCGGGTCGGCGGCGCGTCGTGTTCCATGCGCGCCTCAAAAAGCTGTCAATACCAGTGACGGGGCCTCATAGGGCCATTGCCTGTCGGGGTTTGCGGGAAAGTCCCATCGAGATACCGCAGCCCCGGAACTTTAGGGCTTCCGAAGGAACAGGGTGGGTTTTTAGTTAGTAGAATTCTAACACACCCGAGCGGAAGAAGTCATTCGATGATATTTTTCACCAAGAAAAAAAAAAGTACCCATCTACATCTATTATTTCATTATATTATACAGGTACACTGATTAATTAACTGCAAATGTAACTTTGTAATCCTATATATTTATATGGGATTACAAAGTTATTTATGCAGTTGATGTATCTAGAAAACTGGACTGAAATTGAAAAATATTATAGTTTTTCTTTGATTCATATACTAAACAATAATTGTATTCTAAATTTGAACCTTCTATGTCTGCTAGAAATGCCATAGACTTTTGATGATCGGTCAGTCAGTGAGTGACAAAATTAAGAAATTTGACTCATTATAATTATTAAACTACTGGTTCAAATTGAACGAAATTTGAAATATACTGTGTTTATACAATGCCTGTTTAGTTACTGAAAATTCAGGCTTCTAGTTTTATCCACAACGAAGTTATAGGGGGTCGAAAATGGCCCGAATTGCTTCGAGAAAAGAATGATACGGCCGTGCCGCTTTTTTGCTCGACTTGGCGGGGGCACTGCCGTGCCCCCAGATAACTATGAGCTGTCAAGTGCTTATGTTATTTACACGAGAAACATACAAACGTTTTAATTTTCTCTATATGTCTGTCTCTCTGTTTGTCCGAGCTAATCCCTGGAATGGCAGAACCAATTTAAAAAAGGACTTTCACTGGCAATAGGACATTTTATTAGGGCAATATATATAGGCTAGTTTTTGTCCTAGAATTCCACAAGATTGAGATTAAAAAAGGCTTATAGGTGACGAGGCGCCATCGGGCAAGCTTCATAGCCTGGCTCATCGGCGAACCGTTGCTTGCCTGTCGGTTTTCTACAGATTGTACTTCGGGGAGTGTGTGCAGGAGCTCCATGACCTGATCCCTCCATCTCCCTTTCACTACCGGTCTACCAGACGCACGGCTGGGTACCATCCACACTTGGTTGATATACCGTCTTGTCGCACCAAGCGCTTCTCCTCCACATTTAATGTGCGTACTTCCAATTTGTGGAATTCCCTGCCGGCTTCTGTGTTCTCTGCCACTTATGACCTTTCGACCTTTAAACCAAGATTGAACAGGCATCTTCTGGGCTCACTCGTTCCATCGCAGACCTCATGTATTGCTTACCATCAGGCGAGATCGAAGTCAAGAGCGAGCTCTTCCTGAATAAAAAAAAATACGCGAGAAAAACCACACGCGTAAACAAAGTTGCGAGCACAGCGAATAAATAAATATACAAAATTATATTAGTACTAGCAGTCACGGGGGGCTTGACTCACGTAGACTTTATCACGATAACAACATAACCTCCTTCTTTTGTAGTCGGTACAGTAGAAAAAATTTTTCAAGCTTCAAGCTATTTCCATACCAAATTTCATCCAAAACCATCCAGTAATTCCGAAGATCAACGCAAACAAACAAACTTTTCCTCTTTATAAGTGTAGGTATGTCGATTATTTGGTCGACGATATTGCGCATTTGCCTAAAAGTAACGCTTTCACTCTCATCTTAACGAGCATCATAACTGTATTAGTATTTGATCCAAGTGCATCTTTCCCGACTAGTTCTGGTAACCGTAACGACCATAATATAACCAGACGTTCGGTCTAATGATTCGCTGAGAGTCCAGCTAATGGTTATAGCCTACACTTGGACTCTGAAACTAGACAGAGCAACTCCTAGATAATTTACATCATGTAAGATATTGAGAAGCTTTCGAGTAAAATATGAAAGCTAGGTTGTCTAACACGAATTAGTTTTCTCAATACTACTAAAGCTAGGTTCAAATTGCTCTGTCGGGGTATGTCGTGGCGCGATAGAATAATATCGGTTTCGTTCATAATTATATTGTGATTAGATTCACATTGGTTTGTCGCAACGTGTTATCGCGGCGTGTGTCGCGGGACACATCGTTCGGCTCCCGGTCGCCTCAGAGAGGTGGTGGGGGATCTGTCGCGACACATCGCACCACACTGATGTGAATCTAGCAGTACGACGCGTTATAGCGAGGGGTAAAGAAGAATAAGAAGGAAGAAAGATAAAGAAATAAGAGACAGAAAGATAAAAGAAAAGAAAAAGAAATAAAAAAGAAGACAAGAAAAGAAAAAAAAGAAACGTAAAAAGTACGTATAAAGATTTTATACGTACGTTTTAGCCCAAATCTGACTTGACAATCCTACATCCTACTTCCTATCCTACTAATCCTACTTCCTACTATCCTACTATCCTATCCTACTTCCTACTATCCTACTAATATTATAAATGCGAAAGTTTGTGAGGATGGATGGATGTTTGTTACTCTTTCACGCAAAAACTACTGAACGGATCTGAATACAATTTGGTAAGTAGATAGTTGACATCCTGGAATAACACATAGGCTACTTTTTATCCCGGAATTCCCACGGGATCGGGATTTACGCGGGAAAAACCTCCCACGCGGAAAAAAGTCGCGGGCAAAAGCTAGTGACCTTATAACGCGCCAAACCCGGACACAACATGCCACATCAATGTGAACACTCAGCGCCACAACAGATAGCGCCCCGACACACCCTAACACAGCAATATGAACCAAGCTTTACTTTTTCAACTATTTCGGAGTCAGCTTCGAGTCTTAACCAGACACAGCTAAGTACCAGTGTTTTACATGGAGTGACTGCCTATCTGACCTCCACAACCCAGTAACTGGGTAACACGGTACACCTTAGGAAGACTGGTTTCAGATTTTCTGGCTTCTATCTGCCCATAACGGCTGTCAAAGATGTCCAATGACAGTCCGTTTCAATGGCTTGACCAGCTTTCACGTCACGGCAAATTCTCGATGTTAAAGACGGACCCATCCATGAACAGACCTCGTCAAGTGTTGCTTAACCTTGAAGATCGATCCATGCAACTGTTATTATTAAACCACGAGATCTTCAATACATTAAACTATATTTATGAATATTCTATCAGTTTTTAACATTAAATTTTTAATACAATAAAAACCCTGAACTGCATATACAACGTGTAATTTAAAGGGTATATAGTATACATACCAAGTGCACGGCTTCTTTGGATCATAATAAACGATATGGCAAGGGTTTTCCAATCCTATGTGTACATGTGTGGAACTTATTAGAAATTTCAATACATTGATAACAGAGACCGAATTTTTCAAATTAAGAAGAACGTAGAGAATTATCGTTTTATTGGCAAGTGACGTGGAAAGTGATGACCCTCATAGTGCTGTGACACGTTTGTTATTATTGGTATTCAAGAAACATATGAAACCAATAATTTGGGGTCAATTCTGTGAATCACTTATTTTGAGCTGAAACTTTGCATAGAGACTCCATACCAGATGTTGTCTTCAGTCCTTTTGGATAGATATAGGGTTTCCGTTACACGTTGTATACATCGTAAAATAAACTAAAATATGGCATCCCGAAAATCGTGAGCATCGCACATACAGGTATTTTAATGATCTAGGCGGCCAAAAGTCAAAATAACAAAGTTTAAGGAATGCTTATTATATTAATTACCTGAGGCAGGGGACATTCCAACGATCAATAGACCGCCACCCCCACACTTCTTCCATTGCGCGTTTTCAGGTAAATTCAGTCGGAAGTTGATCATTGAACTTTGTGAACGCATCTCTTTTCGGTGATTTAAAAAATCGTTAACTTTGAGTGTTAAACTGAAGTTTTCTGTGTTGACCGGGTGCAAAATAGCAATGGATTCGGAGACTACAGGTATGTAATAATCAAAATGTGATATAATTTATTAAAATTATCTGTGCCTGGAGTCATTATAAGCCCTTATATAGGTGGAAGCCTCTTGGCTGATAAGCTGGATACAATAATTCAAAAACAGTATTCAGAACCAATCTGAATTCAATAGTAGATGGATGTCATTTAGTTATTATAATCATTATGATATCTGCAGAGCATTATACGGAATTTATTTAAACATACAGTTGGACGGAGGCGGGAATGTGCATGCAGTGTTTTGAACGTATACGGAGATATTCAGTGTGCAAGAAAGATTTAAGAGTGAACGGACGCACTAATTCAGTTATTCGGAACCAATCTGAATTCAATAGTAGATGGATGTAGTTTAGTTATTATAATCATTATGATATATGCAGAGCATTATACGGAATTGATTTAAACATACATTCGGATGGAGGCGGGAATGTGCATGCAGTGTTAAATAGGTATACGCAGGTATTCAGTGTGCAAGAAAGATTTAAGAGTGAACGGACGCACAAATTCAGCTAGAAATATTTAATTTGAATATCACCATTTAACGTTTAAATGAAATTTGAAGTCGACTACTGATATGATACTGATTAAAACATCTTACATACGCATTGAAAACATTAAAAATCTCACTAAATTCAGTGGACGCTGCAGGGTGGTAGTTTGTAAAGACGCAAGAAGTCCTTCGCGATTTATATATATATATATATACATATATATAAAGTATGTATATAAGTGTATGTAAGATTATGTAAATATATGGTATAATATATGTATATATATGGCCTATTTTCAGCATTTTTTATTCATTTTTTTTGTTGTATTTGTTTTATTGCTTTTTTTAAAGAAATTATAAAAGTTATTGTCTGTTTATATTTTTCTTGTTTTATTTCCGTCATTTTAAACCAAAAAACCCGCACAAATATTTTTGGCCGGCTAGATTAATGAAATACCCCTATGTGCATCGCTGTCCACTGGTAATGTGCCCAAAAGACTGGCGGTATTGCCACGTTGTATGGCAATGCTTAACCTCTGTCCAAGGTAAAACCCAGCCCTTGGGTCACGCGAAGTGTCAACTAGGCGTCTGGATAGATCTTTAAGTAATTTGTGAGCACTCAGACCCCACGACCCCAAGGTTTTAACCCCAAACAGCTCGAAAATATAACTACTAACAAGGTTATTATATTTCCTTCGTTTGAGGTTTTCAGCAGCCGCAGCGGCAGCGCCAGCACAGCATGACGAGCTAGGAAGATGGGATGGTGCAAGAGTATTGACACAAGTTGCGTCCCGCACTAAAGGCCTACCCATCTTCCAAGGAACTAAAGACATACCGTCTGGTCTTTACATTATATTACACTAACTAACCTACCTAATTCTGACTCTATTAACCTAATATGATAAACAGAAATTGAACTAAATTTTCATTCTCTAAATGTTTTCAGTGAAAGCCGCAAGCTAACTTTAACTGTTATAAAACAAAATATTCAACCACGTCTAACAAATAACTTGCCATGAACGTATCATAAATGAAGACTAAGTTTCGTCCCTCATGAATAAACATACGACAGAAACATTCCAAGAAAATACTGGAACAAAAGATTTTCTCACTTTGATTTGTTTCGCGTTTTTGTTTTCGGTTTGAACGTTTGGTATTTATTCATAGAAGCTGACAATAGTGCAGTGTACTTTGATCAAACAATTTTACGTAAGAACGATTTCTCTCAATGTTTTCATAATTTTTCTTAATGGTTATTAAATGATTTGACCAGTATCGGTATTAATGGACTTCAAAAGAACTCTGAGTTTGTAGTCATACCCGGACTTCTAATTCGATGCAGTAAGTTGACATAAGCTAGTGTCACTTACTAAAATAATGATACCCTATTTAACCTAATAGTAATGGATTCAATAAATCCAAAAAAAATATATATGTAATTCCATTATGCTGTATTAATTGGTCTATACTGTCCTCTCATACCTAATTAACCTGTATTATGGGTACATTGTAAGAATGATATTTTAAGAGAGTAACTGTGGAGTTTCTTGCCGGTTCTTCTTCATAGAAAATGACCAATTTCGAACCGTTCCCTAACTGCTGACGTTTTGTAAGTGCCCCTGTGTGAAATAAAACATTTTGAGTTTGAGTTTGAATCGAATAATAAATGAGTCATTTTTATTCGTGAGAAAAATATATAAATGATATTTATACTATTATCGTTTATTTTGAAGTAGTTAGATAGATAGATAGAATACTCTTTATTGTACACCAATAATTTAAACAAGCACTTGATTTACAATAATGCAAAAAAAATGGTTACAATGGCGGTCTTATCGCTGATAGCGATATCTTCCAGACAACCTTTGGATGGACTTTAAGAACATAAAACAAAGAGGGGAGGAGAAAGTCAGTGTACTTACTTTAAATATATAACATACACAAAAAGTAACTAAAGTAGTTAATATAACTATATACATATGTATATATAATACAATACAATACATAAATAAGTATAAATAAATATATGTGTTTCATATATATAAATATGTCATAAGGAAAGATTATGATGATTTTACCTTGTATTTACAAGGTAAAATCATAGGAGTGTATAAAAATGATTGACAACAGAGCTTTTAAAAGCAGCAAGTGACTGCGCTTGTCTAACTGACAACGGCAATGCGTTCCACAGACGAGTAGCCTGCACCGTATACGATGAATCATAAAATTTTGTGGAATGCGCAGGCATTGAAAGTGTCAAATTTACCGATGATCTCAAATCTCTAGTATGTGTGTCATGAAGGAACTTAAAACGTTCTTTGAGGTAAAGGGGAATTCTTGGATTGAACAGAATATTGTAAAGTAATGATAAAATATGCGCATTCCGGCGAAGACGGATAGGTAGCCACTTGAGCTTAATACGAAACTCAGAAACATGATCGTATTTGCGCAAACCAAATATGAATCTGATACAGAAATTTTGGAGTCGCTCAAGCTTATCTAGCTGCACTTCAGTGAGGTCTGGAAAACTTGCATCAGCATAGTCAAGAATAGGAAGAAGGAGAGATTGGGCGAGCGCAGTTTTAGTGGCAGTTGGCAGGAAATTGCGCAGTCTACGCAAAGACCCCGCAGATGCAAACAGTTACTAGATTTTATTATAAATAAATCTATTATTTTTTTAAATATTCATATCTTACCAGACATTATAAAAGCCACTCTTTTGGAAATTGTTTCATGTGATGAATATTTTAATAAATTCTGCGAGATTACTATTAAAGACCGTCTCAGCACCACTGCAACCTTAACCCTGTTGGAAGAGCCGTTTTATTTTTCACTCCCCTTTATAATCACAATCGCCCCTTTATTTAAAAAAAAAACTTTTTACCAAAAAATTAAACCGACTCCCAAAAAACACTGCATAGTGAAAAATAACTTTAATTTCGGTAGTCAGTGTCATTAGTTTTGTATTTTCGTTTTTGGCACCGACTTCCAAAATTAAAGTTATTTTTCACTTTGCAGTGTTTTTTGGGAGTCGGTTTAATGTTTTGGTAAAAAGTTTTTATTTCTCTCTTTTTAGTTGGTCGATTTTTAATTTACCTAGTTACAAGAGCCTAAATGCCAACTACTTATCATTTACAAAGTATTGCTTTTCCCAATGATCGGCCGTTAATTGTTGAGGAGTTCTCCTGGTATTTCACCATCAACTTCACTTCACCATATGCATTGTGACGAGCATATTGTGCTTAATAACCACATTCAAGTAATCGAAGCGGAACACACGAAATACTTATACAACGTGTAACGGAAACCCCATATCTATCTAAAAGGACTGAAGACAACATCTGGTATGGAGTCTCTATGCAAAGTTTCAGCTCAAAATAAGTGACTCACAGAATTGATACCAAATTATTGGTTTCATATCGACGCTTGAAAGGCAATCATAACCAAGCGACATTGAGTAAACTTTACAGGAGAGCGATTTAAAGTTCAAATATTTACAAAAAAAATCATAAAAATTTTCCTAATTGTTCGATTAAAATGATGTTAACACTCCTAGAAATCATTTTTTTTATAGCTATCCAAATTGTTAAAATAAGACACCTGACACTTTTAAAAACACCGGTTTGTGTCGGTTAGATAAAATTTACCTGATTTGATAAACAGGTAAAATTATCTAAATCATCATTGTAGTGTGTGCAGTAACATGTAAAAATAGGTAAACTTACTTATTTTATAATTTTGAAACATAAAGATTGATCTAAAAAGATCTGACAGTTTAAAATAAAATAAGTAAATTTACCTAAGCATTCTTAAATGGTTTTTGTGATTTTGGAAATTGTATCTTAGTTATTAAAATTACCCCAAACCTCCCTTCATAACCGACATTTAACCAAGAACTGTATAGGTAATTATTATCATGCATAAAAATAAATGAAATCAATTATTATTGAATAAGTCTTTATTGAAAATTAAACAAATACGCTATGTAGTGCCGACCAGGAAACTAATTATGACATAACATTCAGTCTGAGATTAATATATTTTTAATTGAACAATTATTATTGCTATCGCAATTATAAATTACCTAGCATCTTCATAATTCAGTTTCTAAAAAAAAATATTTCACAATTGCTTTTGATATGTGAAGCTGCGATCGATAATAACGTAAAAGAGATTCCTTGGTTTTAGACTGAATTTCAACTTTTTTTTTTGATAATAGGCTCGCGTTTGACCACCATCTCACCTGATGGTAAGTGATGATGTGGTCGAAGATGGAGCACGCTTACCTAACAGTAACCTATTCACTCTTGACTTAAAGACCCCTAGGTTATAGCTATCGGGAAACACAGAATCCGGCAGGGAATTCCACTCCTTAGCCGTACACACAATGAAGGTATTCCCAAAACGTTTAGTGCGTATAGGTGGGATATCCACCATGTTACGATGGCGCATCGTCGTTTGTCTTGTAGTCCGATGATGGAACGGGCTTGGCGGAATTAGATTGTGTAATTCCATCTTACACTCTCCGAAATGTAACCGATAGAAAACCGATAGACTAGCAACTCGTCATCGATGTTCAAGGCTCTGGAGCTTTGATTCGACCAGTATATCGTTGCTAATGAGTCTTTTGGCCCGTTTCTCAATAGACTCAAGCGCATCCAGCTGGTACTTGGCAGATCCATCCCAAAGATGAGAGCAGTACTCCATACGCGACCGAACCTGGGCTTGATAGAGATTGAGCAGCTGTTCGGGTGTGAAGTACCGTCTCACCTTTGCTAGGATTCCCAACTTTTTTTATGCTAATTTAGCCTTAGCCTCGATATACGGGCCAAAATTGAGGGTAGAAGTTAGTGTTACCCCCAGAAGCTCGATACGATCGGTTATTGGCACGGTTACTTCTCGGAAAGTAGGAGCCGGTTCGAATTGACTCCTTTTTGCAGACAAGAGACACGCCTGGGTCTTAGCTGCATTAAACTTGACCAAGCTGGCATCGCCCCATTCGGAGACAGCCTTCAAGGACAAGTTCAAGCGCCCAACCATGTCCTCACGGAGAGACTGGATCTGTGGATCTGGAAAAACTGTAAACCATTGTGATGGTGCGTAAACAGTTGTATTCTTCAATCTATTTTCAATAATAACATGCACTGTATCTACACATAAAATCAATATATTTAATATCTTTCTTGGATTTTATTTTACCAACTTTACTTTTAATTGGATTTGATACGGTAGATTCTTTACTTTCATGCCGATGTAGACGGTACCTACATCATGATCGGACGTAAGTGATGTATATTGTGTGTTTTCCTCAACCTGGTGATCATTCAAAGTCGGTTTTTCAATGTCTGGTTCAGCAGTTAAAGTCATATTAAATGCGTGATCAACCGATATACGTGGAGCAGTAATCGATGCAGTCGTTTCAGTGTGATCTGTTGTGGTGCATAAACTATCGGCAAGAACCGGAAAAGCTAAATCTTTCGAAGTGTCAATGCTGATAGAAGCTGACTCTAACGTTATGTTAAACTGTTTGTGTTGCTATTAATTGACGAAGCCGCAGACTGCACAAAAAAAAACAATTCGATGATGTCAGATTTATACCGTGTATTTTTACTAAGTGAAACTACAAGATAAATAACTACTGTTTATTTGTCTTGTAGGTACTCAAACAAATTATAAAAAAGCAACTTATTTTTAACTGCAAAGATAATAAAATTGATTTAAAATGAGTACTTTGTTCCATCTAAAACATAATAGGGTTTAAAAATAACCCGAAACAAAATGCAGTTTTGAAATAGGTACTACCTTTGCATAATTTGATTGAATACTTACCATGTCTTCATAGAATATGCGCCAAAATGTGAAGTACGTCCTCCCTAAGCGACGGCGGGTGCCTGAATTAGAACCTGTACAGACGTGTCACGACGCGTGTCGCGCATACCTACACGACGTTTTTTAAACTCGTGCGGTTCTTTAGCGACGAGAAAATATAATTTTGCGTACGGGTAAATTTATCTACGCGCCTTTGTTAGCCATTTAGCAAATCAAGTAAGACTATCTAACCGACATCATTAGTATTAAGCGTTGTCAAATAAAAATATCTAAGAATAAAAAATAAATATTATGATATACAAGTAAAAATATCTAAGCTCTAATATTCTTCCACTTTATTTCAGGCTAACTTATACAAATGACACTGTCACAAAATATATTATCGAGTTAAAATATATAACCACATAAATTACAATTGCTTTATGTAGGTAAAATCTACTAAGTAATTTCAAAGGAAAAATTCTTAACAAGTAAAAATACGTCAATACAAATAAATGAAAAAGACAATACATGAAAAACCGACTAAGTTCATATTCCTAATTGTTAGAACGTCATAACTGCTAGATATTCAAAAAATCACTATTTTTTGGTCGTTTAGTAAGCACAAAATGTAGATTTTACCGAAATCACGCAATATCTAAGCGACAATAAAACTCGTCGTAGAACTATGAGACCTAGACCAAACGACGCAGAAAATCTGCTGGTTCGAATGGTATATATAACTCATTTTACGGATTTATGTTGCTTAGTTAGGATTGCCTTTCAAGCGTCGATATATTTCTTGAATACCAATCGTGTCACAGCACTATGAGGGTCAATAACTTTCCACGTCACTTGCCAATAACACGATAATTCTCTTCGTTCTTCTTAATTTGAAAAATTCGGCCTCTGTTATTAGTGTATTGCAATTTGTAATAAGTTCTACACACGTAGACTAAGGATTATAAAACCCTTGCCATATCGTAGGCTATCATCCAAAGAAGCCGTGCACTCGGTATGTATATACCCTTTAAATTACACGTTGTATATTGAGTAGTTCCAGTGGCCATCTGTGGTCTTCATCATCAGGTCCACTTCACCAATGGTGCTTTTCGAATGCAACTACACAAGTTACTATAAAAAATACTCAAATCAATATAGGGGTGCCTATAATATTTGAAGAGTTCCCTCGATTTCTCCAGGATTCCATCATCAGATCCTGACTTGGTGACAATGGGACCAATTTCAAAGTATACCCTATCAAAAAAAAAGAATTTTCCAAATTGGTTCAGCCGTCTTCGAGTAATCGGTAATCACACATAAAAAAAAATATACGCGTCGAATTGATAACCTCCTCTTTTTGTCGTCGGTTGAAAAATGGTTTACATCGCTATTCAATTTTATTCCTTAATCGATTAATTTAGTTACATCACAATTTCGTAGTCGTCATTATCTGACAACTCAGAAACTGTCAGTCTACTACATCGAATTAAAAGTCCGGCTATAGGAAACACCGACCCAGTCTAGTTTAAAATTACGAAAAAAAATTATAGGTTATTAAATAATCAATTAGTAAAATTAATATTGTTTACTCACCCTGATCCCTGATCTCCAATTTGCGTGGCAGCCACAACATGATCCTGAAGATTGTAGCGGGCAGGATCAACTTTGGAGGTCTTTGTGTAATATGTGAAGGTCTTTTTGACATCAAAACAAATCAAATCATTTATTCAAATTTTCTTACAACTAGATGTATACTTAAAGTCATGCTTAGCTTTAGGTAATACATGTGCCTGAACTAGGTAAACCTGTGTTTCAGGCGATATGTGCCAATATTAGCTTAAATATTCACCTTATAATTTAATACATTAATCTTTAATTGCGTGTAACTTTAAACATAAAATATAATTATAAAAAAAAAAAACAAAACATGTAATTTATATAGCAATTACAGTAGTGTAGTAATTAATTTTATAAACATACCTAAAACAAAAAATAATTAAAAATGAAACAAAATAATAATAATAATAATAATAATAATGTGAGTTGTACAAAATAAATCCAACCCTACGCACCTTCCTTGAGTCATGTATGGGGCAATGGAAGACGGTCCTTCGCTACCCAGGATGTCGACAGATCCAGGAAAACAGCGAACCGATTAGGATTGAGCGAGGCATTTTTCAGGGCGACAGTCTGAGCCCACTGTGGTTTTGTCTGGCTCTCAACCCTCTCAGTACATTGCTGGAGGGTTCAGGGCTAGGCTACCAGTTGAGAAGAGGTGGTCAGGTCATATCTCACATGCTTTACATGGATGATTTGAAACTTTTTGCCCCCAGCAACTTGCAACTCATGGAGCTACTGAAGGTAACGGAAACCTTCAGTAGCGCCATCAGGATGGAATTTGGTGTGGACAAATGTGCAGTCATGCATGTAAAGCGAGGGGAGATTATGGAATCCGTGGGAACTCAACTCTCGGATTCCATACACCTAAGAGCCCTCGGCTCAACTGAAACCTACAAGTATTTGGGTATGTCAGAGGCACTAGGCATCAATGTTGCTTATGTTAAACAGTCATTGAAGGAACGCTTCTTTGGCCGCCTGAATAAAGTACTGAATAGTCTTCTATCAGGCGGAAACAAGGTGCGTGCCTTCAATGGTTGGGTCATGCCAGTATTGATGTACTCTTTTGGCATACTCAAATGGACTCAGACTGAACTTGACGCCTTGGACAGGCGGGTCCGCACAACGCTGACTGCAAATCGAATGCATCACCCACGTTCATCGGTGATGAGGCTGTATATCCCGCGGAAGTACGGGGGTCGTGGCATTTTAAATGCAAAGACCCTACACAACCGTGAGGTATGCAGCCTTAGGGAATATTTCCTAGAAGCCGACGTGGGTATGCATCGAGATGTGGTAGCGGTGGACAAAGGCCTCACTCCGCTCTCCTTAGGTACCGAGAATTGGCGCAAACCTGTAGTATTAGATACTAATGACCGCAGAGAAGTATGGCAGAGCAAGGAGCTTCACGGGCGCTATTACCGGGCCCTTCATGGGTCTGATGTAGACACATTAGCGTCCGTAGCCTGGCTACGTTTTGGTGACCTCTTTGGGGAAACCGAAGGTTTTGTCTGTGCGATTATGGACGAAGTTATGATGACGAATAACTATCGGAAATATATTGTGAAGGATGGTACGGTAGACATATGTCGGGCATGTCACAAACCGGGAGAATCCATTCGTCACATTATCTCCGGTTGTTCTCGTCTGGCTAACGGAGACTATTTGCATAGACACAACCTCGTGGCCAGGATTATTCACCAGCAACTTGCTCTTAAATACAATCTTGTGGAATCAGAAGTACCATACTATAGGTATGTGCCCGACCCAGTTCTCGAAAATGGCAATATTACACTGTACTGGGATCGGTCTATCATCACTGACAGGACCATTGTTGCCAATAAGCCTGACATAGTGGTGATAGACCGATTAGAGCGTCGCACAATGATTGTTGATATAGCAGTCCCCCATGACGAGAACCTCGTGAAAGCTGAGATAGATAAAAAAAATAAGTATCTTGACCTGGCGCGCGAGGTTGTCGACATGTGGGATGTGGAGACAGCAATCATTGTGCCGATAGTCGTCACAGCCAATGGTATAATAGCCAAGAGCCTCGACCAACATCTAAGGAGGCTCTCGTTGGGTAGCTGGATCAAGGGCTTGATCCAGAAAGCAGTACTCCTGGAAACGGCGCGTATTGTGAGGAGGTTCCTCTCTATGGAGCCCTGACCGCCGGTAGCTTGGACCCTGTTCCCGATACCGGTGGGCTACTATTTTTTATATTTTTAAATGTTTTTATTTTTTTATATTAATATTTAAAAATGTAATTCATATGTACATAGATTAAATAAATGGAATAATAATAATAATATTCCACAACTTTTTCACACAACGCCATCTAGTCCCAAACTAAGCAGAGCTTGTGATATGGATACTAGACAACTGATAAACATACATATATATTTCTAAATACATACATATTATAGATAAATTACACCCAGACAAAGAACAAATGACCGTGCTCATCACACAAACATTTGTCCTAGGTGGGAATCGAACCCACGACCTTGCGCATAGCAGTCAGGACCACTGCCCACTATACCAACGGGCCTGTAAATGTAGGTAGCTACCTAATATTAAAGTTACTAACTACCTAACCCTTAAAAAGTACTGTGTGCTAGTAATACCCACTAACGTGCCTTGTGAATGTTCATACATTATTCTACAATAATGGTGTCCTTTTATTCCAGATTTGCCACGGTTCGTCGGCCCAGGGTCTAACGTCACTGTAGCAGTCGGCAGAGATGCTGCCCTCACCTGTAGAGTTGATAATTTACAAACATTCAAGGTCAGTTAAATATTAATAAGTAAGATAGAAAAATATAACATTTCAATAGTCAGAAAGCTTTTATCGAAATATGTTTTTATGAAAGCTGTCAAACGGCCATTTTTGTTTTCGGTCGGTTAGAAATTCAGATAGAAATTGTTGGAGTATTAGGTAAAAATTAAATATTTTATTGCAGACCACCGGTCCATAGGTATGTTAACATTACGCAATTTTGGTAATATTTGTTGCAAACACAGATACATTTAATTTATATTGTTAGTATACACTATGTTAGCATCAAAAGTACATAAATTGGATAATAACACAACACGCTACAGCAAAAGTGGTCAAGTGCGAGTCGGACTCGCTCATGAAGGGTTCCGTCGTAGCAAGCAAAACAAAAACTAAATTATTTTTCGCTAATCTAGCGAAAAAATTATACCTACATACGGTTTTTAAAAATTTGTGCTGTATTCCAAAACTTACTATCTTTATCTTCAAAGTGAAAGTTCATTAGGAGCTAGATTCGACTTTTCACTCTTATTTTTAACTAGCGACCCACCCCGGCTTCGCACGAGTGCAATGTTTATATTAAATACACTATAGAATGTCTTTATATACATCGTTGACAGCCTTTTTATCATTCGACATACATGTTCTCTTTAGTAATTACTCTTGAAAGTGTGACATATAATTTACCATGGGAAAAACATTCAACGCTCAAATCTAAGCAACATAGGCACGCGCGCCGTGCCTCCGCCAGCCCCGCGCCGCAACCGCTATGTCCTTGCATTTTAAATCTGTAATATCTTCGAAACAATTTTTTAAATTATATTCTGTAAAGGGCAATATTGATTTATATTAAATGCATAATGTCTTTATAGTACTTAATTGGATAAGTATTAATGCTGTATTGCTTAAAATCCCTTCGTAAAATATGCTCGTATTTCTCGTAAAAAGTAAAGGATAAAAAATGGTTTTTGTGGGTTACCTATAAGAGATAGACAGATGCCATTGAGGACATTTTTGTTGACCTTTTTAAGGTGTACAATACTATAGTACATTATTTTGATCTATCTCGTAGGGTTCAGCCAGCGTTTGCACAGCAAGCGCAAAAAAATGTGTTTATTTGCGACATCACATTAGAAACCTCAAAAATTATCAGTGTTTCTCTACTATACTATGCATGTTATATATTTAAAAACCTTCCTATTGAATTACTCTTTCTATTGAAAGAAACTGCATCAAAATGCGTTGCGTAGTTTTAAAGATTTAAGCATACATAGGGACAGACACAGGGAAGCGACTTTGCTTTGTACTATGTTAAGATTAAGAAGTTACACCATAGTTGCACACATATTTTTCTAGTTTGGAGTCTATCTTTGAAACGATTGAGTTTGAGAAAAAAAAGTTTTAAAAAGACAGACATACCTATCATAAATACCCCACAAGTATTCCTATTGCTGAAAATAGTATTATTAAATTTTATATTTATATTACGGGATATTTACCATGACTATGTTAGCTTAAAAACTTATGTAGCTGAAAATTATAATTTTTAGGTATAATTCTATGTAATGGGGGGGATGCTCAAGTTTCAATCGTGTAGTCCTAATAATTTCAGAATAAAGTGACTATGACATACCTACGGACAGGCATGATGGGTATAACGACTTAATTTCTTGCCATTCAGCAACCCCTGCGAACCCTAAAAAGCTTAGGTATGGCACATTTTACCCCAGACAATCAGAAAACGTCAAAGCTACAAACTCAACAGTAACTTATCAAATAAATCATCTATCAATTTCTACATAAAAAACTGAGACAAAACCACAGTTTCGCCGATACCGTAAAAATTTGCTGCACATTCTCCCATTAGTTTCTCGCTCGCTTACCCCCTTATCACTCCGTCTGGTCTGGAAGATAGGCCCCTATGCCCAACGAGGCTTAGAAAAGTGTTCCGCGTTCCACCCGGCAGGACCCGCTATTAAACGCGAGTCGCTATTGAGGCTCATGTGCTCTGGAAATGGAATATAGCTCTTCTAAGTTTTCCCGACTATTTTTGTGCTGAGAAATGTGTTGCTAAGGCTGTGAGAAGCAGTTGTTATTTAGTAGCTATTTGATTTCAAAGCCATTTTATCAGTAAACAGTCCTGAGTTTTCTATTTATAAACGACGTTAAGAGCAATTTTAGTTGGCTCAATTTGTTTAAGTAGTTTCCACAGCCTTGATGAAAATGCCTGCGGTCTTGTAAAATTTTCGCAATATATTTTTCAGGGGTACAAAATTTTCTTTTTGTTGTGCCTTGCGCTCGGAAAATTAGAGTGATTTAAGACAGTAATATTGTCCCAACGAATTCTTTTAATTATTTTGCTTGAGGCTTCCTTTATTAGAGCCAGTCCGTGTGAACAAGTCACATTGCTGAATCAGTGAAGGGCCGGAAACCTCCACAATTAGTGAGAGAAGGCTCCTCGCTATCTTAATTACTTCTCGTGTTTTTTCGAGCATCATAATGTTGGGTGACTTATCTCTTCCTGAAAAGCAGAATTGTATACGTAGCTGCGTCGGTAATTCATTATTCAATGTTTGCGACTTGACGCGAATTAGGTTTGAGAAATAAAAGATGCCTACAGATTAAAAATAAAATTGTGAGATTAGGACAATAACAACCTACTAACATACGATGTAATGATTTTATCGACCTCTTTTTTTGGATGGGGAAATCATTAAATGACGCCTCCCACTCTAGGTGAAGCGGAAGGGACTATCAGACATCTACTGACTAAAAGCCCATCCTATTCTTTCAGCTGCCCTTGTGGTCCGGGGCCGCGGTATTCCCGTAACCCCAGCAGACAATAGACTTATCGAGCCCCGTCAATGGTGCTGACAGTTTTTCGAGGCGCGCGTGGAACACGACGCGCCGTTGATCTGGGCCAGGTCCTTACCGGACGGTGAGCTACCCCTGCTCGCCGTCCGCAAGCTCGCGGTTACGGTGGCTGGAGATCGGCTTGCGATCTTCGACGCCCGATGCGTCTCCCGCGGCGCCTGGGGCGTGAAGAAGAGAGTTGTCTTTCCGTCAAGCGTTCAGCCTCCTCCTTCGCTAGCATGACTGCTTCGCAGAAGGAGGTGACTGCATCACATTCCTGCTCACACCGCACTATGGTCTGAACCAGGGATGGGCGCGAAAGGTTTCCGCCGCCGATCACCTCTTCGAAGACACGGCGGTGACCCGCCCAAGAGGGCGTATACTTCTACCGTATGCTCCACTGCGTCCTCCGGATGTTCTTCACAATGACGACACCCGGGCATGTCCCGTTTGTATTTATCGACCTCTTGGTCTGAAATAAAAAGAATTGTCAATTAGTCAATTAGTCAAATAGATGCAAAATAACATTTGCCATGTACAAAAACATGCTTGTTTTAACTATGTTTATTCATATTTAATGTAAATTATGTTTATAACCTACTAATATATAACCCTAACCAAGTCAATAAATCAAAGTTTTGTAAATACTCCAGTTTATATAAAAAGATTATAAATCTTACACAAAAGGCGCAAAATAATCACAGGATTCAATAATCTAAGAACAAGTCAAAAACTACTTGGCAAATCATAAATCAAACTAAACATAATATTCCCAAACAATGCATAAATAGTATAAAGATTAATGACAGTACTACAATATCAAATCCAAAGGAAATAGCAAATGCATTTAATAACTTTTTTATTGACAAAATTCAGCCAAAACTGGAAGTAAATAGTAAACCGAAACCGCATAGAATAAGCAGTCAGTCTAATTCAATGTTCATTGCACCAAGTATACCATATGACATACTAAAAATAATAATTTCGCTTAAGAACACAAGTAGCGTAGGTTATGATGGTATATCTACAAAGATACTTAAAGCAGTAGCCCATGACATATGTAGCCACCTAAGCCATATTCTGAATCTTAGCATAAGTGCAGGTATTTATCCCGATGCCTTAAAAACTTCCGTAGTAAAGCCATTATTTAAGAAAAAAAATAGAGACGTCATGGAATGTTATAGGCCCCTTGCACTTATTCCCATAATATCAAAAATATTTGAAAAGTACATATATAATGAGATATATAAATACATAGAGAAGAATAACTTATTGTGTGATGAACAGAAAGGATTTAGAAAGGGTAAAACGATAAATATGGCCATATATGATTTTATACGTGGTGTCATTAGAAATATGGATGAACGTAAACCAGTATGTGCCATATATTGTGACATGACCCAGGCCTTTGATTATGTACATTATAAGACTCTCTTGAATAAACTTGAGGCATATGGTATCAGAGGAAATGTCTTAAATTTAATGGAATCATATTTGCGCAACAGAAAACAAATAACTGAAATTCATAGATTTAATAAAAATAATCATGAAGAGATATTTCGATCATCAGAACGTGAAGTTAGCTATGGGGTACCGCAAGGGACCGTGGTGGGGCCTTTAACTTTTATATTATATATTAATGACCTCCCAAAATACATAGATCAACCCGTGACACTGTTTGCTGACGATAGTACCATAACTATACCATGTAACAATGTAGATTTATATGAAACCGAAATAAATAATTCCCTAGCGTCGATTATAACATGGTTAGACGATAATAACTTAAAAATTAACCTTTCTAAAACAAAAGTTATGCATTTCAGTCAACGTATGCCGAGTAAAAATCTCAATGTTAATTTTAATAATCATATTATTGACGAAGTTGAAAGCACAACATTCTTAGGTTTGCAAATTGATAAAAGTTTGAACTAGAAACCACATATAGACAAACTTTGTAAAAAACTAAGCAAATCAGCATATGCTTTACATTCATTATCAGCGAGAGTTTCCACGGATGCGCTTCTTACTGCCTACTACGGTATTGTCGAATCCCATCTTCGATACGGGGTTATATTTTGGGGAAATTCCACTGATAAAGAAAATGTATTCAAGGCCCAGAAACGGTGTCTCCGCTCGATGTTCAAACTGAAAACCACGGATAGTTGCTATCCATATTTCAACAAGCACAAAATCTTAACTTTGCCTTGTGTTTATATTTTGGAGATAGCTGTGTTTGTTAAATCAAACCCAGCTTATTTTGAACGCGTAAATGATTTGGTTGCACGAAATAGACGCGACAATAGTGGACTGTGTGTCCAAAGGGCTAAGACGACACTGATGCGCAAAAGTGTCTGCTGCATGGCACCGAAAATATTTAATAAATTACGCAAAGCTTGGAAAGATTTAAATATGTCATTATTTAAAAAGAAATTGAAAATTTTTTTAGCAGACAAGACTTATTACAGCACTAGCTTTTGCCCGCAACTTCGTTCGCGTGGGAGGTTTTTCCCACGTAAATCCCGATCTCATGGGAATTCCGGGATAAAAATATTCTATGTTCGTCTCCTGGTTCTAAGCTCCCTACCAATTTTCAGCTAAATCAGTTCAGCCGTTCTTGAGTTATAAATAGTATAACTAACACGACTTTCTTTTATATATATAGATTTGTGTGTTTATTTTTTGTTTATGTGTAAATGTATGGACTTTGGTCTGAAAATAAAGTATTTTATGTATGGTAATCGGACGGGGTAGCTGAAGAAGCTCGCGCTCGGACGCCCCGCCTTTTTAGGGTTCCGTAGCCACATAGCAAAAAACGGAACCCTTATAGTTTCGATATGTCTGTCCGTCTGTCTGTCTGTCCGTCCATCCGTATGTCACAGCCATTTTATTCCGAAACTATTAAGACCATACATGTGAAACTTAGTAGGTAGATGTATTCTGTGAACCGCTTTCCGATTTTAAGAAAAAAATTAAAAAATACTTAAAATAAAGGGGGCTCCCCATACATGGAACTAAAACTGAAAATATTTTTTTTCATGAAACCTATGCGTGTATAGTATCTATAGACAGGTCTTTAAAAATGATATAAGGGTTTCTAAAACCACTTTTTCATAAAGTCAATCGTTTAACAGATATAAGCTCCCAAAGTGGTAAAATGTGTCCCCCCCCTCTAACAACTATAATAATGGAGTGAAAAACTATAAAAAATACATATATGTAGATCTTAATATAAACTTTCAACCAAGATTGGTTTGAACGAAATCGGGTCAGCAGTTTTTGAGATACAGCATATTTTCTAAAACCGCAAATATAATTTTGTAATTCATACAAACACTATGAAAAACAAAGTTATTTAGCGTAGTTGTAAAAATATAAATAAGCTAGATTTAAGAAATATTTAAGGTTCTTTTTTATTCGTCATATAGATATACATATTATATTATTATAGTTACTACGGAACCCTTCATGGGCGAGTCTGACTCGCACTTGGCCAATTTTTATACTTTCGGCCGCGAGACGCTCAAAAATAATCCTTATAGCATGATTCAATATTCAAGCGCGATGGCTTATTATTAGCGTATTTTATGTATAACTTTGGTGTTTCTATACCGATTTATATGAATCATTTTTATGAAATAGTTATTAACGTTAACTTTTTCAATTAGGGGTGACTGAGAGTGATATAAACGTAAGAGTAGACAAATATTATAATCAGAAAGCTTCAAACTGCTAAGCTATCGGAAGTTACACGTGTTATTGTGAGTCAACCATAAAAGATAGACATATGCTGTCGTGGGATATTTTTTATATAATTTTAAGGAGAATATCCGACATGAAATGATTTCTGTGTAGCTTTAACCATTAAGGTTGCACACGCGACGGAAGCTTAAAAAATGGAGTAACTTCTCCCGTTTTCCCAACATTTCCCTTCACTGCTCTGCTCCTATTGATTGTAGCGTGATGAAAAGTATACTATAACCAGCTCAGGAGTATGAAAAATAATTGTACCAAGTTTCGTTAAAATCCGTCAAGTAGTTTTTGTTTCTATAACGGTTATACAGACAGACAGACAGACAGACAAAAAATTTACTGATTGCATTTTTGGCATCAGTATCGATCCCTAATCACCCCCTGATAGTTATTTTGGAAATATATTTCATGTACAGAATTGACCTCTCTACAGATTTATTATAAGTATAGATTTCGGATTTCTTAATGGAAAATAAAATTTGTTAATATTTTGGCACTTCCTATTAATTGTGATTTAACTGTGATAATTTATTATTCAATTTTAATTGTACAACCTAATTTTGACATTAAATTTTTGACATTCAACTTTAGACATTTAACTTTTGACATTATATTTTGACATTTTTTTGTAACATTTAATTTATTAATATTTTGGCGCTTCCTATTAATTGTGATTAAACTGTGATCATTTATTATTCAATTTTAATTATACAACTTACCCCTTTGACATTATAGTTTTGACATTTATATTTTAACATTTAATTTAATGCTATGATTCAGATATTTGTTTTTTTTTTTTGTTTTTATACATATTATCTGGTAATTATTGTTTAGTTATTATAATCGATTTTGCATTTGATTTAATTTATATTTTTTGTTATTTAATTGCATTATGTAATTTACAGTTGAATTACTTTTGTGAATTAAATTATTGTACCTTTGCATGCCTTCTGGTAAAATATGGCTGAACTCACATTGTACCCTTACACCACATGTTATTGTACTACCCATATTTGCAAAATAAAGTATCTTATCTTATCTTATCTTATCAAAGTGCTTAACTAATTCTGTAAAAGCCAATCCAGTCCCTAATATAGAAGGAAAAACAAACAATACAGTTTTCTCACAAATCATCTTTGCTAATTGCTTATTCAAATTGAAATCTCGAAATTTTCATTCCTCCGCAATGAATTCCAAATCTATTACCTAAATATTTATCCAAAATAAATTCTTTACAGGTAATAATAATGTTAACATAAAAAGTTGGCAAGACGTTCGTTCTTTTGTGAAATTTGTTTCTTAATTACAAAATTCTTTAGTTCAACATTGAGATACTTTCATCCAACTAATAGTTAAGTAGGTATTATACAGATGTAAAATTGTTCGTCGTAGTTTCGTCGACGGGATGTGATTTCTTGTGCTGATGATATGTAGGTATACAGTGTATAAAGATTTTGAGTGTATCAAGCATTAGGGCGGTGAAAAATAATGATGTTCAAAAATCGGCAACAGCACAACATTTTTTAGACGCAAGATCGAACCATTGGATTGAGTTACATAACCCTCAGGTCATCTCGACAGAACGCCACTATATACCCAGACTGGTAAGGGAAGTGATTAAGATTACCAAATACGACTATTTCAACCGGGAGGAAGGGTTTCAACTCTCGAGGGCCTAAAATCCAGTGGTTCAAATGTGTAAAAACCGAAAAATTTCGCGAGTCGAAACGGTGAGTTTTGTGTGTCGGGAACAGAATCGAGTGTTTAGTAAGACAGTGGTAGCGGTGTCGATCACAAAAAACGAACGAGAAAGAGGGTAGACCGATTTGTCTGCTCATAAACGTCCACCCTCAATTACTCCAGTTCATCCGTGATCATGGCGCTTGCAACAGTGCCGAAATATTGGAAACTGGGAACACAAAATAGACATGGTAAATATTCCGTTTTAAGTTCTAATGATACTTTCAGTGACCATGTTAGCTTAAAAACTTATATATACAGTGATAATACCTGTAGTAAATGTTTTGAAAGTGATAACCGAAAATGCACCTTACTACGAACTCCGATACCTACTTGACTTGCATCCTGATGCAACGGCAGCTTTCTCTGACTTCGTAGGATACTCTGCGACCAAAGAATTCAGTTCACGTAAGAAAGTAATCTTATGACGTGTCACATCGCGATTTTACGATGATAATTCCGATCTGAGTCCAGCAGAGCCGATATATCGTAAAAAGAACTCCTTGGCTGTGACCGTAGAGTAGAGCCTTTCAAAGCAGGCTTTACCTTCCGAACCACAGACCTGGATGATAATGAAGAACCAGTGCCAGAATAGATCTGCTGAGGGTCTTTTGTTTACTGGACCATAATCTCACCTGATGTTAAGCGATGATGTGGTCGAAGATGAAGCACGCTTGCCTAGAAGTAACGTATTCACTCTTCACTTAAAGACTCCCAGGTTATAACTATCAGGAAACACAAACTTCGGCAGGGAATTTCACTCCTTCATTCCAATGGAGGTTGCAGTAATGTCTGAAACCGCTAGGATTTTTTGGAGTATGTTTAACATTAGAGCCTTCATATTCTTGTGGTCTGTCTAAGCAAACCTTGAAAAAAAATGAGACCTTTATGGCAGGTACGTACCTATGTGTCTTCAAAACCACACTTCAAACAATTGTACAATTCTCGAGCACTTTATGATCTGCCTATGGAGAGTCCTAACAAAGCAAACATATGGCCTCGTAAGGTCTAAAATTCTTCAGCAATCCAATGTCAACGGTGGCCTTTGCAGTACCAGTACATTGTATCTGTGTCTCAAGCTCGCTCATCTTCATAAAATATTCCTCGCAAACTTTTCTTGTCATATTGTAGGTACGACATCCAATTGAGACATGTTAATTATGAGATCTTGTACAATGATAATACTAAAGTCATAGGTACTTCATAAATACAGGTTTTCTATTGAAAATACTAGGCAACAGCGGAAAGGTGATGTATTTTTTTAAATCTAGCTTGAACTGAATTACTTCTGCAAGTACTTAATATTTAGTAGTTTACGTAACTATATTGCACACGAAATAATGTTTTAAGTAGGTATATAAATAATCCTTACTAATATTATAAATGCGAAAGTAACTCTGTCTGTCTGTGTGTTACGCAATCACGCCTTAACTACTAAACTGATTTTAATTAAATTTGGTACGGACATAATCTAGAGCCTGAGAAAGGACATAGGCTACTTTTTAATGCGAAAAAAAGGCTGTAAGGGGTTGAAATAGGGGATGAAAGTTTGTATGGAAATTACGTAATTTTTAAAGCTAGGAGCTTGAAACTTATTTTTTAGACTTTTGATTACATATTAATAAATACGACATTCAAATTATGTTTGAGTTTTATTTAAAAGATAATTAGCACAAAAAATTAAAAATGCTGCCGAAAGTCACTATTCCGCGCGGAATTGCGCAAAGTCGCGGGCACAGCTAGTTAAATATATAGTGAAATATAATGTCTTCTTTAAATATACTGAGAATTTTAATATTCAGAGAAATTGATTTGTGTTTAGTATTAATTTTTAACCGACTTCAAAACAGGAGGACATTCTCAATCTGACATTTTTTTAATGAATAGCAGTTGCCCATTTCTGATTTAGAAAAATAAATAACATGTTTTTGTGTGTAACAAAATTGTAGGCTGCCTATTAGAATTTTAAATTATTCAAGGCTGGTTTATCTAATCAGAATTTGGACTTCAATGTTTCACAAATTTTCAGGCTAAATATTTTTGGTTGTACATACTAGTAAGTTATAAAAATCAACTGTATAATATGCCATTAAAGATTATGATTTTTCTACAACAAGCAATAAATAACTACATAATTAATATTTTTGGGTTATTACTGATATTAGATAGCAGATAAAGTATTATACTTATTACAAATAAATAAGTAATAAATACTTATTAAAAATAAATACTATTTATTACAAATAAATAAATGTTTTCTCAAGTGCTTATGACTAAGCATTTGAGTAAGCAGTTATTTACATGATGCTTAGACAATATCAAACTTTTTTAAATTTCTGGTCTGTCTTTCTGTTTGTCTGCGCTTGTCTTTGTTTGGCTGAACCGAGTATGGATAGGGATGATCATGGAACATACACTTAAACATAGAGGATATTATAAGGCAACATATGTATAAGCTGTTTATTCTGGATCCTATACGGGCACAGCTAGTTAAGGAATAAATAAGGTGAATTCCTTATTTTGTGAGCTTGCCCAAACCATTTGACGAATTTTGAAAGTCACAATTCCTCATTTTGGTGTTTACACTTTTTTTCTTGGTGGGAAAATCATCAAATTACTCCTCCCGCTCTGGGTGGAGTGGAAGGGAGTGTCAAACCTTTTACTGACTAAAAACAGACTCACCCTGTTTCTTCAGTTGCCCTTGTGGTCCGGGACCGCGGTATCTCGTAAGATCATTCTCATCTGGTGTTTACACTGCACAGAGAATTAGACCTAGTTGCTAATAAGTGCTAATCAATCAATCAATTCATATATTTCAGGCAATTTGGCCCATACAAATAAAATACACCCTCTATTAAAAAAAAAAACTTGAGAGGTGTCAAGGGATACCCGCATGGAACGAAGTTCCTTTCGATTAATTAGTGGAGGAATTGTAATATATTTTTTTTTAAGTTATAATAATATTTTTTTATTATTAACAAGTATAATGTAATATAAGCTTGCTTTCTATAAGAGAGAGAGAGAGACAGACAGAGAAACATGCGCACGACGCACGGCTTACAATAGCTTACTATAGCAAAAAGTGTCGTTGCAACTTTTCGTCTTAATTTTTTCCGTCTAGCCCCCTTTCGCAACGCGCGATAAGGAACTTCGTTCCAATAAATAACTATAAATAAACTAATATACCTATATATCACTTAACCAATATTTATACATATTATGTTGCACGAGTTATCGGCATCGTGTGTCGTGCAGTGTCCGGTAACCGGCCTGAAAACGACGGAACATTATTCCTCTCGGCTCTCCTTCCTCTTTCAAGAAAGTCGACAGATGTTCGGTCGGCGCTCTCACCACAAAAGAATTAAAATTAGTTCCATGATGAGACTCTGGACCAGGGATGGCGAACCAATGGCACGCGTCCCACTGATGGCACGCGACTTAATATTTTGGGCACGGCACCGATTATAAAATTCATTATGCACCAAGAAAAGTCTGAAGTTGGTATTTTATGACGAGCGAACGTGATTGACCACACGCTACTGAGTATTTGAAGAGAAATATTCCAAAATGAACCATTTTTATAGTAAATCAAGGGTTTTGAGTTGATATTGTTATTATTATGTTCCAATGGTCACATAGTAAAATTATTTGAGAGCACGTCTATGATTTCATTAAACATTTCTTTAGAAAAAATGGCACATTGATACATAAAGCTTCGCCTACCCTGCTCTAGAATAATAAGTTATTAATCTTGTTACACAGGTGGCGTGGCTCCGAGTAGACACACAAACAATCCTGACGATAGCCGGCCACGTGATCACGAAGAATCACCGCGTCAGCGTCAGCCACGGAGACGGCGCGTGGACGCTGACACTCAAGGAGATAGGTCCGGCGGACGGTGGCCGGTACATGTGCCAGGTCAACACCGAGCCCATGATGAGCCAGACACATCTGCTACAGGTTGTAGGTAAGAGTCTGTGTTATGCTATATTCGAGATAATCCTTACTCATTACTCCTTTACACAAGGTGTAACAGATTAAGCGCAATACCTCAGACACCACAATTAGAATATTAAATTACAAGTCTAAAACAACATCCATAATTAAATAAATTGAAACCAAACCTAGACATTTTTTATAAAATAGTTATCCTTACTAAACGCAAAACGTATGTGCGTCATACAATATCCTTACGCAGACTCATACACTCATGCAATGCTAGCGGCCAACACGCACACGAGCGCATTTCCTTGAATTGTGGATTGTATTAGTTTGTAATGATACTGTGTTTCCATTTTAAGTTAATTGAAAGATTTTTCCGTCAAAATGTAATACCTATATTTTTTGACGGAAATCGATTCAGAAGCCGATTTTGAACCAACTATTTTCAGGAATTGCGTTTATCTCTGTTACACGTTGTCAAATATCATGTAATCATTTTAGGTCGCTTGGCCGTATTTAATGATTTTAAAAATCGTCTTGGACCGGAGTGCCTATATTTTTAACCCTTATAGATTCGTCATGTCTGCCTGTCTGTCCGAATGTAACAGCCATTTTATTCGGACTCAGACTCGCACTTGGCCAATTTACTTCTAATAGCCCCAGTAGAAAATCAATCGAGTATTGAGTTTAGGCTGTTACTTTCCAAACATGTCAGTCTCTTTGTGTCGAGTACTTCTTCTTGAACTGATTTTAATCGGATGATAGAGGAGGTCCCGAAATTTTCACAGAATCGAGATTCACGCAAGGAAAGCCTGGCTTTTTTGGAACAGCTTATTAAGTTTATTTTTCCTGATTTCTTCCATATTTGACATAGAATTCCGATGTTTTTAGGGTTTCGTACTCAACAAGGAACCCTTATAGTTTCGCCATGTCCGTCTGTCCGCGGTTTAGCTCAAAAACTATTGGTACTAGAAAGTTGTACTTTGGCATGAGTATACACATTAACGACGCCGAAAAAGTGGTAAAATAAAATTTTGAAAAAAAAAACAATTATTTAGGGTACCTCCCATACATGTAAAGTGGGATGATATTTTATTTTTTATTTTTTCCCATAGTGTGGGATATCGTTGGATAGGTCTTTCAAAAATATTAGGGGTTTGGTAAGACCGTTTTTTAATTAAGTAAATTGTTCGTGACTTATAAAGCTTTAAAGTACCAATTTTCGTTACAGTCAAGTGTCCCCCCCCTCTATCAACTAAACGGTTATAGTTAGAAATTCAAATGTCACGGCAGTAGTACCTATATATAACGAAATTTAAAGGAAAACTATCACACATAAGTGGGCTTTACAAGTTTACGAGTAATAGTCGACCAATTGTATTTGACTCGAAAATTTCGAACAACTCTATAGAAATGTCGATAGATGGCGCTAAGCGCCAGTTGTATCGTACTAGCTTCTTGTGACGATTGAGTAGTGTAGCTCTGTGTCCGTATTTAAATTCAAAACGCCGGCTATGACAAGTTTTATACAAATCTCTAAAAAAAAAATTGATACTTTCCGAGCAAAATTGTCGGATCAGGTGAGGATTTGTATAGGAAGTCAAATTAGTTAGGTAGTCATGTTTGGCTTTTAGTTAGAGCATGGTACGAAACGACCAGTCAGCGAATACGACACGCACTTGGCTGTTATAAAAACTACGGAACCCTACACTGCGCGTGGCCCGACACGCACTTGATCGGTTTTTTTTATTATTAATAGGCTTGCGTTGGATCACCTACTCAAGGTAAACGATAATGTGATCGAAGATGAAGTACGCTTGCCTAGAAGTAACCTATTCACTCTTCATGCTGAGAGGCAAACTAGATTATAGCCCAGCAACAAAAGTATCAGAACTACACACTCGCTGCTCGCCGACTCGTTTTCAGATGCTTGCTCTACTCGATACTCGTCAATAGGGATCAACTAAGGCTCTGAGAGTAATCCCCGTACCACGAAACCAGTGTCAACAGCCTAATCAAATATTTAGTGCTAACCTCCACGTTTATCTCTCCCCAACAGATCGATTACAGAATAAATATTAATAGCGAACTGCTTCATTATGTGGAAGCAAAACAGCCGGTGAATAATAATATATTTTTATTATCCTCAACACAATATTGGTTTTGGGGAAGTAGAAACACGGAAACGTTTGTTTACTGGATAGATGATTATTATAATTGTAAAAAGTGAATAAATATTTTGATTTAAGTAGGTGAAAAAGGGACAAAAAATATATTTAATAATTTTATTTTTATTTTAGACTCGTGTTTGAGCAACATCTCACTGGTAAGCGATGATGTGGTCGTGGACGAAACACGCTTACCTAGAAGTGACCTTTCACTCTTGACTTAAAAACCCTATATAGCTATCAGGAAGCACAGACCCCGGCAGGGAATTCCACTCTTTAGCTGGACGTACAATTGAAAGTATTTCCAAAACGTTTTGTGCATATGGGTGGGATGTCCACCATGTAACGCATTGCCATTTGTCTTATAGTCCGATGATGGAACGGGCTTGGTGGAATTAGATTGTGCAAATCCCTCGCACATTTCCCGAAATGTAACCAATAGAAAACTGATAGACTTGCAACACGTCGTCGATTTTTAAGGTTCTGGAGCTTTGACTCAGTTTAATGGAAATTATTACTTACGTAATGCATATAATGTACAATAAATTGAATTGATATTCCTAACACCGGCTAATTTGATTTAAAGGAGTCTCCTATCACTAGTTACTTAAATTTACGTAACGTAACATAAAACTGTATTGACAGCTAGATTTAATACAACATTCCAAGGAAAACACTAAGTGCACAGTATTTTGGCAGCGTAAAATATACAATGTGTAATACTGTATACTCTTTATATGTGTATACAGTAAAAAACAAAAAAAAAACAAGTCTCGCAACTCAATTCTTCTACCGTAAAAAGTTGTGAGATCCATGTCATACCAAGTCGGTTATTAATTTATTCAGTCCCTACTTAAGGGACTTTCTGTCTTAAGTTGTTACGTAATTATCTAACCTAACAACATCTTATAGTGACCATATCAATTTTTTTTTTTAATGTTTCGTTTTAATTCGTTATAATTCTTAAACTGAATGAAATTTGAAATTGAATGTAATTTGAAATATACCGTGTTTATACAATGCCTGCCTGGTTACTGAAAATCAGGCTTCTAGTTTTATCCACAACGAAGTTATAAGGGTTCGAAAATGGTCTGAACTGGTTCGATAAAAGTATGGTACGACCGTGCCGCTTTTTTGCTCGACTTGGCGGGGGCACTGCCGTGCCCCCAGATAAACAATATTTTATTGTTATTTTTCATATTAATGTAGATTTATGGTTTTCATGGCTCAGTTCCCCCGGATATTGATGACGACGCAAGCAGTGGCGAAGTCCTAGTCAACGAAGGAGACAACGCGGCCCTGAGGTGCGTCGCCTCGGGCACCCCGCCACCCATCATAGCCTGGAGGAGAGAAGACTCCAGGCACTTTAAGATTGACAACCAGACATTGGGTGAGTCTATGTAAATAATAATAATAACTCAAGTAACTTAACTTACAGTGGGAATAACGTTGCATGTCTACTTTAGTAAACTGAAAATAATAAATATCACACATCACAATAGGACATCGTTACACTGCTGCAATTACAGCAGAAAGTTTGCAGCAGCAGTTCACGATAGAGCAATCGAATTGGCCGGAGATCATCTTTAGGATGCACCCTGTGTATCAGGGATGCGCATCTCTCACACTTTACTGTGTAAAAGAAATCTACGCAGGCTTTTGCAAACACCCCTGAAGCACAACAGAAACGGGGCAATGTAATATTGGGATCGACGCGCGCTATATACCTCTAGTGTAAAATGAGCCCACAAACTTCGCGTGTCGAATGAAGTACAATATGTAAGGAATAATGCGACTTTGATTTCACTCGAACAGCGTGCAAAGAGCTATCATGTTAGCATGTACAGACAGCCATAAATTCTCATTATTTTATGTAATTTGTCCTAGAGATGAAGACTTTGTTACAATTCTTTAAGTCATCGTCTACTTCGGCTTTGCTTAAATATATTGGGATCGGTTTCCGGTCTAACTGCATGTAACAACACTATGGCAAGACTGCCAAGGAGTATCGTGTGTTAGGTAGGGGTATTCAGAAGCCAAAAAATCGGACTACGAGACAAACGGTGAACCGCCATCGTTACATGTTGAGTAACCCACCCTTACGCACAAAACGTTTTGGGAATACCTTCATTGTGCGGACGGCTAAGGAGTGGAATTCCCTGCTGGAGTCTGTATTTCCTGATAGCTATAACCTTGGAGTCTTTAAGTCAAGAGTGAATATGTTACTTTTAGATAAGGGTGCTCCATCTTCGACCACATCATCACTTACCATCACGTGAGATGGTGGTCAAACGCAAACCTATTTTCAATAAAAAAAAGTATTAGTGTTAGGTTTTCTCGCTGCTGAATACCCGTAACGAATATATAAGATGTATGAATGACAATTGAAAGTAACGTCAGGGCTCCGTCACTCCATGTACTTACGCGCTATAATTAACTACTGCCCGGCCGAGCGGTCTCGGGCCGTTTGCAGACCAAATTCAGTGCGGTTTTCGCAAGCGAAGCGCAAGCACGTTGTTCAATTTTAATCGTTACCTACATTCGTTTGTACACGTACCTGCGATGCCTTATGTGCTGTAGATGGGTGCAAATCAAGTAAAAGAAGGGATAAAAACCCAACATTTTTCCATTTACTTGTCAATGAAAAACGGTAAGTGATAAATAAATATAATAAATGTAGCAAGAAGCATACCTGTCCTGGCTTTGTTGCTGAATTACAGACCATCTCTGATTTAAATGAATCTACGAATAGATTGTTTATCCATTTTAAAGCATTCAACAAAACATCGTCTTTTTACGGAAAGTTAAAAGTGCCAACAGATGCGTTTCATAATTATGTAAGAGAACTTGAGACTATGTTTATTAATAATTTTGAAAAAAATATGAAACAAAGGCCGGGTACTCTTTATGAAATTTTAAATAACATACATTTTGATTCTCCCTGCCCTTGTTTCCCAAAACAATATCTAATAAAACTTTTTATTAGATTCAGGATATTTTCTACCCTAAAATTTAATACCTATCTGAGAATTTAGAAAGGGTAAGAAATTTATAAAAAAAATATATAAAAATCAAACACATGTAAATTTAAAGATATTTTTTTTATTTTACTCACACACTAACCTCTATAATTATGTTTTATGTAGATGTATTGCACAGTCAGCATCAATTTATAAAAAATATATGTTATAAACGATACAATTTTAAACTACCACCTATAGTCAGAGCATATTCACAGTGCTCAATAGCATAGACACAAAAAGTTATGCTAATTTAATTTTATCGAAGAGGCAGCCCTGCGATTGCTGTTGGATCGAGCGGTGCGAAAGCAGTCACAACTGTACGCTTGAACATTTCGGCACATTTTAGCATGCAGAGGTTGCTCACGCGACAGAGTAGGCTATTATAGCAGTAGGTATTAGAATTTTTTTACTGAGTGAAGTATCTGTTACGTAGTAACTATTAAGTAATCTGTAGTAACATCTACTCGTGCTTTACGGGGCTGGAGTAATCTCGATATGTTAACCGACCAAACTTTGAAGATTGAGCCGAGCAACCCGACCGATTGAGGTCGTCAATTACAATTCTTCAAAAGTAAAAAAATACCACAAAGTGCCAAGGTTCTAAATGTATACGCAATGCTGATCAATGCTAAATTAATAAAGTTTGCGGGAGAAAGGTAAAGCAATACGAGTACATAGGGTGGCGATTAGGTTATCACATTAAATTGTTCAGCAGGTATTACAAGTTGTTATCAGTCCGTTAAAATAATAAAATAAATAATTTTACTAAAATTAAGAAAATGCATTTTTCAAACAAAACAAAAGGCGTTATTGGTAAAAAATTAATAATGCTTTGTAATATTAGTTTACTGAAAAAGTAAAAGCGGCAACGCCGTGGCGCCGGCGTCGGCAGAGAACGCGCCTAGTGATTAATCAGCTGATTACGTTTATGCAATATAAGATGTTGTGAAATATTAAAATGGAAAAAACCGGTCAAGTGCGTGTCGGGCCACGCGCAGTGTAGGGTTCCGTAGTTTTTATAACAGCCAAGTGCGTGTCGTATTCGCTGACTGATAATTTCGTACCATGCTCTAACTAAAAGCCAAACTAGACTACCTAACTAATTTACTTCCTGTACAAATCATCACCTGATTCGACAATTTTGCACGGAAAGTTCTCCGTCAATTGTGGATCGATTTTGAAAATTATTTTTTCGTTTGAAATGGTATGCTCTTGAGGTAGTACCATTGTCACCAAATTAGAATTTGATGAAGGGATCCCATGGAAATCGAGGTAAACCCTTAAATTTTAAAGGCAATAGTATAGCGATTTTGGTATTTTTTATAGTAACTTGTGCATTTGCTCTCAGAAAGGACCATTTGGTGAAGCGGAACTGATGAAGAAGATCACAGATGGCCACCGGAACTACTCAATAATAAGTATTTCACGGGTTGCGATTCGATTACTTTAAAATGGTTGCTAAGCAATTTATGGTCGTCACAATGCGAATGGTGAAATGGAGCTGATGGTGAAATACCAGGAGAACTCCTCAACATTTAACGCCCCTGCATCGGGAAAAGCAATATTTTGTAAAAGGCGATAAGCAAGTTGACATTAGGCTATTGTAACTTAGATACATTATAAACAGACCCACTAAAAAGCGAGAAATAAAAACTTTATACCAAAAAAATACCGACCTCCAAAAAACACCCCAATGTGAAAAATAACTTCAATTTCGGAAGTCGGTGGCAAAAAACTAAAATACAGATCCAAAGACACCATCTTCTGAAATTAAAGTTATTTTTCACATTGTACCTAGTGGGTTTTTGTTGTTTTGAAGTCGGTTTTTTTTTTTGTTAAAAAGTTTTTTTTTATAAAACTTAATTAAATAAGAAACTAGCGCGATACAACTGACGCTTAGCGCCATCTATCGACATTTCTATGGAGTTGTTCGGAATTTTCGAGTCAAATACAATTGGTCGACTATTACTCGTAAACTTGTAAAGCCCACTTATGTGTGATAGTTTTCCTTTAAACTTCGTTATATATAGGTACTACTGCCGTGTCATTTGAATTTCTAACTACAACCGTTTAGTTGATAGAGGGGACACTTGACTCTAACGAAAATTGGTACTTTAAAGCTTGATAAGTCACGAACGGTTTGCTTAATCAAAAAACGGTCTTGCCCAACCCCTAATATTTTTGAAAGACCTATCCAACGATTTCCCACACTATGGGAAGGCCGACAAAAAAAAATTATCATCCCACTTTACATGTAGGGGAGGTACCCTAAATAATTGTTTTTTTTTAAATTTTATTTTACCACTATTTCGGCATCATTAACGTGTATACTCATGCCAAATTACAACTTTCTAGTACCAATGGTTTTTGAGCTAAACCGCGGACAGACGGACAGACAGACGGACATGGCGAAACTATAAGGGTTCCTTGTTGACTACGGAACCCTAAAAAAGGTCCCATGGCTATAATATTGTTTATTTTTAAATTATTTTAATTGTATATGATAAAATACCTAATATAGAGTACGTGGTTTCAATTAATATGGTAACCTAATCGCCACGCTGTATAATTATAAAATGTAACATTTCTTCATCCAACTAACCAATTAAAAGTGTATTTAAACATCTCAATTTTAAAATACCAACGTTACTTTTCCCGCAATATAAAAGCGAACAAAATTAATTTTAGTTTTTAGCGCTCTCTCCCTCCACGAGAGTTTCGTTTTTCAATTACCACATCGTTAAACCCCCGTCGCGTCGTCGCGAACAACTTTTGACCGTAAAAATAATTGGGCAACGACAATATTGAAGAAAACAGCCCGAAAATGTCGCAGATTTTAGGCAACACGGTACAATACAAACAGACCCGTATGCATTATTTAGCAGACCAGTAAAAGCGAATTTTGCGAATCTGTTTAAACAACAAGTACTCGTACAAACAATTGTTTCATATAAACTTGAAGCCAGAAATAACCTTTATCACACTACCGCACAGAGAACCGCAAACATTATAAAGCGACAGTGTGCAAAAACTGTCACAGTATGCACAGCAGCCAGTCAGGACCAGAGCCAACTGTATAACACAAAGGGAAACTTTGTCGCCCGCGGCCATAAATTGAATGTAAGCTCTCTTATTTGCATTGTGTGCTCAAACGAAGTTGTTATAAAATTGTGCCGAGTATTGCCGGCCTTTGGCAACGCCAACTTTACAAAGTTCTAAATAAATTTGTAACTCATTATTGTCTCAAGTTAAATTTGCTTCTGTCCCCAGTACTTAGTCAGTTACTTTCTCTTATATTAAGTATTCAGTATTTGAATTTTCAAACTTGTCCGTCAACAATCAGTATACAAACAGTAGTTGCCTTTGAGTCCAAAATACAACAAAAAGCGCGGAATTTTCAATTTCCAATAGACTTTGTGAAAAGGAGGCTGTTCATATTTGACGCCACAAACAGAGGCATCTTGCGAACGGAAAATGTCCAAAAAACTTTTTTGCAAAAAAATAAAACCGACTTCCATATCAAAACACTACAAAGCCAAAAATAATTTTAATTTCGGTAGTCGCTGTTATTGGTTTTGTATTTTCTTTTTTTTCTCACCGCCTTCCGAAATTAAAATTATTTTTGGCTTTGTAGTGTTTTGATATGGAAGTCGGTTTTATTTTTTTGCAAAAAAGTTTTTATTTTCGCGCTTTTTAGTGGGTCAATTTGTAATTAATCTAGTTACAAAAGCCAAAATGTCAACTACAAAAAACTAAAAACGCGCGAACAAAAAACACAATATAGAGTAACCGAAAAGATCATCAATGTAAATATTTTTTTAGACTTTTGTTGATTTTTAAGAAACGGCTTGTTCGATGTCAATAAAATTTTCATGGGACCATTTGGAAAGTATACCCTTTCCAACAAAAAAATAACTTTTCAAATCGGTTGGCAAGCGACGGAGCTATGCCCGAACAAACATAAAAAAAAAAAACAGAAACATCCGAATTGAGAACCTCCTCCTTTTTCAGAAGTCGGTTAAAAATGAGAATTATTATTATGAAGGATGATAATCAGGATATCTTCATTATCATACACAGCTTCCCCTGTGTCAAACTCCACGTGCATATTAACGTGGAGTTTGTTTTTTCAGTCTCATCTAGGATATAACCCTCAAGAGGACGCGGTTTTGAACCTCACCCATTACACTACTGCCATGAACTCCAGACACAAGCATATTTAGCTTTAGTTGGAGGGGTTAACAAGATTGTTAGTTGTGTGAATAAAAGCCCAAATTGCTAGTTCTCTTAAAAAATACCCTAATATGGCTACAATGTCGTCTGCCCACCTCACGATCGGATGACCAAAACTTGTCTTTCCAGCCCTTGGACGCCACTCGGTCAGAACTTTACTCCAACTCATGCCTTTCTTAAATAAGACTGACAATAAATGATAAATGATCTTTATTTTGCAAATTGGTTATTAAATAACACTTTTACACGTCATTTTTTCGTAAATATTAACTAGATGAGGCCGGTGTTTCCTAACTGACTACCCTGAGAAGAAACACCGAAACAAACTCAGGGGTCCGTCTCTTTTAAAATACAATCTATACTGGTTTAATTATATAGGAACCTTGTAGGTTTCAGTCTGAGGCCATCTTTTGAAGAAAGATGCTCACAGATTTGAGTGGGCCTGTCCATACAGTGCAAGCATTTGTCAAATGACGTATATCTCAACTTAGAACAAGGAGCTTAACGATTTGACGAAAAGGTAAGCACGTTTGGGTCGGCCGCAAAAGCACTCAAACTGCCAGACAATTATATTTAACTCGAATAAAATAACCTACATAGTTCATATATTCACAATCGTTTATCAGGATTATGTAGATTAGTCTGAAATGGCCAATGTTTTCTATCGGTAAATCAGAGATCGAATCTTGGGAGAGGTAGAAAGATGAAGTATCAACGAGCTTACTGCGGCTTAGTTACCCTACCCACTCGTTAGAACTCGTAAAAAGACATACAAAAATTACAAGCTCGGTTTAAGGAAGTGTCTCAAAGGGCGGAATATTTCTCGATTATTTACAAATCATTAGAGATTTTTCTTTGACGACTGAATTGATGTAATCAAATTCTTTACACGATCAAAAGTTGTTCTACATTTTTCCATTCAATATATTTGTCTGGTTTTTGGCTGTAATTGCGGAGCCTAAATAATTCAGTTATCCTTGTAGATAAAGGCACTTGAAAGGAACTGTAAGCCGTTAAGTGCTTCTTCAAGAAAAATAAAAGAAATCGGGTTTTATGGAAGTTAAAAAGTAGTCAAAGATTTTGAACAAATTATAAGAATTTTTGTATTTTATATATTTTACATAAAAGTTAAAGTTCTTGAAATCAAACGGTATTCCTAACCGATCGACTTTATACAGAAACTAATAAATTGAAAAGTTATTTTATAAAACAAAATCGTATTATATTATTATTTTTATGTAATTTTTTTAAATGTACAACCGTCCCGAAAATAATTTTATTTTATTAAAATTATTATCGGTAAAAATCAAAACGGTTGCTTTATCGGAATTATCTGTGGCAGTACACCACAACTAAAATGGTGGCAATTCATTGTTTTTGGTTTCACAATATTTCAAATCATGTTTTTGATTACATTATGATAAACTAGGTACCTATTAAACTGTATTATGTCCCTGGACATAATACAGTTTAATGCGCGGCCGAATGTAGTCGTAAATAAACCTCCGTTACGACTCCGCAAAAATTGTACGGAGGCGGAGGCGGAAGCGAAGATACGATTTCTTGCGGAATTTCCGCAGTAGCGGAGGCGGAGGCGAAGTTCCGTTACAACCCTGCTTCCAACTACCGCTGGCTTAGCGTGCTTTCCGAGGCACAGCGGAATATGTTAAGGTGATCATCCACAAAGCGATTTTGGAAAACGTTGCTTAACCTCTAAGATCGACTCGTGGCTAAGTAGGTATACTCGTGGTATTAATTAGCCACGAGCTCCTCTGAAGTATCAATATATAATGTCAGATATTTCAATTCCATTGATTACAATGACGGCACATGAGATCGCCGTTCTTATCGCATACGTTCTTTTTACCCGACTGCGGCGAAGCAAGGAGAAGGTTAAGGTTTTTTGCCGCGTATTTATGTATGTATGTCCGTCCCTTTCCTCCCCTGAACGGATTTTGATAAATGATACGTCGTTTGATTTGCCTTGATGGCGCAAGTGTTACAAAATAAATTAAAATAAAAACAAATCACCACAACGACAACCAGGCGCCATATTGACAAAAATAAAAACACTAAAATCGACAAATTATGACAAAAGGGGTATCATTAAATAGATCTTTAAAATGATTGTGAGGTTTCTTTAACCATTTTTTATTTTAAGCAACCGTTTAGGAAATATAACATTTTAAAACGGGATTAAATACTAAAAAGCTGAAAATAAAAAACTTATATAAAAAATATAAAATCCCGACTCTCAACTGAAATGCCATTTTTTAAAATTAAGATTATATTGGGTTATGTGATGAAAATGTGCTTTTTTCTTTCATTTCAGTTGAGCAGTCGGGTTTTTTAGATTTTAAATAAATTTTTAATATTTTGCATTGTTTACTCAAGTTTATTTTTAACTTTACATAATAACACACACAAAAATATCATAATTATACATTCTTTAATCATCAATTCAATCAATCAATCAATTTTGTACTTAGCTGACATAACAGTACGAAGTAAATATGACCTAGTTTTTATGTTATGCATTAGACATAATTTTATAATTTAGCTGTGTGTAGTTCATAAGTTATATACTAAGTACCTATTTGTTTAAGAAATTTTAGATAATATGTCAGCACTAGAGTGATTTACCTAAGATACAGGTTTATTTTGACCTAGTCAGGTAGAATATGTTTATTATAGGTATACCTTTAGTTTTAAGGCCCTAATATACCGCACCCTCAGTAATATAAGGAAACAAGTCAAAATTTTTGCAAACTGAGGTTTTAAACAAAGATATATAATAAACTATAGATACGTTGTCCGCGCTCTGAAATGGCAAGTTGAAATCAAGGCAAGTGCCTCGTGTCTGTTTAGTTACGCACGAACCAGTGTCGCGATCGCTACACTGCACATCTTAAGAAAAAATGTGTTTTAAAAGAAAATTAGGAAAAAAGTATGCTTTTGTGTGTTTTCAGACGTTGCACTAATTATACTGCTTCCGTGAGAGGTCAAAATGTGTTATTTCATAGGTAAATATCAACAGAAATACATTTTTTATTTTTATTTTTCTACACGGCTAATGGCGGCTAGCGTATGAATGAAGTCAGTCACGAGACGTTAGGGGAGGTTGTTAACTAAAGATGTATATTCATCTCTCTCTAACATCAGGTGTACCTAAAGATGGCATTTATTTTCTGTTCCTTTCTTTACACGTATTAGATAGTAATTCTCTATGTGTGTGTTTCGTGCCGTTTTTGAGAGGTGTTTTGTGGGAATATGACGCGTCTATATATATTATACGTCATTGGTTTTAAATGCTAAGGGAACAAAATGAAATTCGCTACCGGTTAACTAACTATGCCGGTTGGCTAACTTAAATAATAAGCATGTTATATGAAAAAAATATCTGTAATGTAGGAATCCAGAATCTTGAAAAGCGATTTCTCAAAAATCTACTTTTTTGAGTTGTGCCCTTATATTACTAAGGGTGCGATACCGACTTTGTACAATCAATTATTTCAATAAACAATTTCAATTTGAACATAATTTTTTTTAAGACAACTAGCAATGTGAGTAGAATTGGGTAGAATTCACATTACTACCAATCTTATTAAACATACCAACTAAGCTAAATATGCTAGGGTTTAGAGTGGGTTCACGGCAAAAGTGTAATAGGTGGGGTTCGAACACATGACTTCTCAATCACAAGTCCGACACGTTAGCCAGTAGGCTATTCAATTCAATTCAATTCATTTTCTTTTAACCTAGTGTTTTTTTTTTTTATTATGGATAATAGATTCGCGTTAGACCACCATCTCACCTGATGGTAAGTGATGATGTGGTCGAAGATGGAGCACGCTTACCAAAAAGTAACCTATTCACTCTTGACTTGAAGACTCCTAGGTTATATAGCTATCGGGAATCACAGACACCGGCAGGGAATTCCACTCCTTAGCCATACGCACAATGAAAGTATTCCCAAAACCTTTTTTGCGTATGTGTGGGATGTCTGTTAGTAATAGCATAATAACAAATTATAACTGAGATTAATTATAAATTTAACCTGTGCGCGGGACACGCCGAGCTTGGGGTATGTCTACTTGACTGCATGCATTGACGCTTCAAAATAAATATGAACTGAAATTAAACCAAACTTTCTTCCACAGTATCAAAATGGAGCGGTCCTTGGCTGAATCTGACAAGCGTGGAGCGAGTGCTGTCAGGTGCCTACCTATGTATAGCCACCAACGGCGTCCCCCCTTCAGTCAGCAAGAGAATCCAGATTAATGTGATATGTGAGTCGACAGTTGAATTAATTACCTCATTTATTACTAACACAATTAAGAATGTCCCTGTCAGTTTGAAGCCTGTGAGATACACGCTACGTTGTCATCTTATGGGATCAGTTTGACTTATGAAGGTTTATTAATTAGTAAGGCATAAGTAAATAATACAAGATGAGTAAATACTTTACAAAATATCTTCTGAAGAATCAAGAAAAACAATCTAGGGACAGAAACTAAACCCTATATCTTAAACTAGGAGGCCTGTACCTTGAGAGGCAGTGTTCAGTCAAAGACTTCAATTAATAGTCTCTCGAGAGGAAATGAACTAATACTAGTGTTGGGTAGTTGCGATAATAATCATCAAAACATCTTACTTTATACTATCTTTCTTACTTCTAATATAAATACAAAAGTTCCATCCTCACTGGATGAATGAATAGATGTTTGTTACACAATCAGGCAAAAATGGCCAAAGGGATCTGGGTGAAATGAATCTCACAATGAATATGTATAATGTATATAAGTATAATATTAATGGCACATATAATAGTCTTTATCACTAATGTGCTAATATTTAAAAACAATACTCAGGTCGCTATGTGTAACGTGTTTATGGCTAGGTGAATATGTATTCGTAGGAGGGTGGGTGTGTGCGTGTGTGTGGAAGTGGTTGAATTACAATTGAACGACTACTAAACAAATACAGCATTTTTGCAACTGGCTAAGGGTATCTTTTTCAATGTTACATTATGTCCTATAAGTTTTTCAGCTAACATGGTCACTGACAGTGTCATTGTCATTAGAAAAGATAGACATGGAAAATATCCGATTTTAAGTTCTAATGATACATTTAGTCCTGTGTAAGATTTAAGTAATATGTAAAAAAAAAATCCACATGTGTCAAACCAGAGTAAACCTGAAATCATTTTATTATGGAAGCGAAAGCACTCAAACTATCATTTATTTCGACGCCTTTTAAAAGCTAAAAACCTCCTTTACATTACTAAGCATTTTAATAATTCCAAAAATCGTGAAAAAACAAAGTTGTCCGAACTTTTGAAATTACAAAAATCTTTTGCTACATGAATACCTCGATGAAATAATGTACTTTGACCAAAGTGCCAGTTTTCCATTTAAATCGGTCGTGTGTTACAACTTTGCGGGTTATTTTCTCAAATATTCGCGCATTCGCGGTTGAAAGTTCATTAATAACGAAAAACTTTAAGAGATACCACCCTTTTCAAGTGAGTTACCACAAGAAATTAAATTTGGAATCATATTATCGTCTTAATGGTATTTAACTTTGTAAAGAATTCATTGTTTACTATTTTACTGTGAGTAATATAGTTTTAGTTTTCATACAGATATGTAAAAGTATAAATAGAATTTTCTATTCAGATGATATAATTACTTTTTTAAATCTTGGAATATAAAAAAAATATAAATAATAGAAATGCTTAGGATCATGCAGGACTTAATATTCCTTTCTATTTTTCGGATAAATTATAAGACATATTGTTAACTGTCACGATTCATGTATTGCAAGTCGTGGGTTTCAGCTCAGGCAGGCACACTAAATTGTGTAATTCTGATCATCACCTTTGCTCTGAAAACGGTGATGGATAACATCGTGAAGAAAGCGATATGTCCTTGGGCTGAAAGTCTGAAAACATGCGACATCCAACAAGCCACATTGTACGGAGGCCTGTTACAGCAGCGGCAACATTATTAGGCTGATTATATGTATTATTATGTAACTTCTAATTTTGAGTATTAGGACATGAAAAAACTACAGACTACTAAGATGAAGACTACAGTCGTTCCAATATGTTTTGTACAAAAAAAGAACCACTAATCGTACCCCCTTTTTTGTGGTAAAAACAAATGTCTCCGCCCACTTTGGGTAGAACAGAAGAGGGGGTATCAGACTATTATTGGATTTTATAACGTTTTTTATAATAACTTAACTTATTTTCAAATATTTTACATATTTTTTCTACCTTAGGCAAACAAAGATGGTTTGTTATTTTAAAGTTTAGATTAAGCAAAGGTAGAGTAAACTACACCGTTCTTACTCTGTGAAAGAGAGCTCTTACACTATTATATTGATAAACAAGTACAAAACAATTTTATATTAATATTATCTGCTTGGAAATCGGTGGAAGTTATATAATACTGGTTAATTATGTAAACTTGAAAAGCAAATAATATAAAAAGAAAACGTTTGAATGTAACATGTGGTATGTGACTGGATGTGGGTGTGGCTAAAAACCAACCCTGTTCAATTCCCCTTGCGTTCCGGGGTCGCGATAGCCCTTTAGAACATTCCCGAAATCCCGAACTAATAGTATACAGATGTCCACAAAAGATGTCTACTAACTCCAACAGGTTAACAGTTTAAATGTATAGCCACTACATAGCAATATACTACATCACAACTTTACAAACTTAAAGTTTAGTTAAAAAACAAATACTAACAATAATAATTATTTTGTATTTAGATGAGTGTATATGATAAGCATTGTGATGGCATGCATTTTAGGTATTGAATGTAACTCTTATGTAAACATAATTATGTATTATATATTAACATTGCCTTTTTACTTGAAGATGCAAATAAACTATATTTTTTTATGGATAATAGGTTCGCGTTTGGCCACCATCTCACCTGATGGTAAGTGATGATGTGGTCGAAGGTGGAGCACGCTTACCTAAAAGTAACCTATTCACTCTTGACTTAAATACCCCCAGGTAATAGCTATTCTTAGCCGTACGTACAATTTTTTAATCTTTCATGTATCTTTCATCTTTAATGTATTATTTATTTTTATTATCCACTAATGTATTTATTTATTCATACAGTCGCCCCGTCGGTATGGGCGGGGCGAGTAGCCATCCGCGCCCCCGTGGGAGGCTCCGTCACTCTGCAGTGCACCGCCGAGGCATACCCTCTGCCTGAGGTTCACTGGACTCTAAATGGTGAACAGAGGCTCGTCAATGGTAAGCTAAATTATGATAATAAGCTTATCTATAAATGTTTAAGCTAACATGGTCATTAACAGTATGATTAGAACTTCAAACGGGATATTTTAAACTTAGAACTCAAGCCGGGAGGATGGGTCATCAACTGTCGAGGGGCTAGAATCCATTGGTTCAATAAATTTTCTATAAGCCTTAAAAATGGCAAAAAAGGTTCGCGGGTGAGTTTTGTGTGTCGGGAACAGAATCAAATTTTGAGTGATACATGTGACAGTGGTAGCGGTGTCGATCACAAAAAAAAAAACGAACGAGAAAGAGGGTAGACCGATTCGTCTGTTCATAAACGTCCACCCGCAATTACTTCAGTTCATCCGTGATCATGGGGCTTGCAACAGTGATGAAATATTAAAAACTCGAAACAATAAAGACACACAATAAATATCCCGTTTAAGTTACTTTTATAATTTGTATAAATGACGTTGTGAAATAATACATTTTGATACAAGTGGAGAAAGTTTGTTATTGCGTACGAGGCGGAGTTACGCCCGAGCCGCAAGGCGAGGGGGTTATGGAGCCGAGTACTGCAGTAACAAATGTCCACGTGTATCAAACGACGTTTTTCAATACACTTTCGAAGAAATAAAATAATAGAATGAAAAGTATTTTTTCCCCGCGCTTTACCTTCGCCTGTTAAAGGAGAAGAAAAGGTATGAAGCCGCAAAACAGCCTGATATTAAAATTAAAATATATTTTTTTATTTAGATCACAAATAAATGTTAATTTGTTGATAAAAGCCAAATTATTTTATAAATAACTAGGTTCCGCCCGTGACATCGTCAGCGTGGAAAAAAATTCCCCCGATTTTGAAACATTCTTCATTAGTGCTCCGCTCCTTTTGGTCTTAGCGTGATGATATATAGCCTATAGCCTTCCTCGATAAATGGGCTATCTAACACTGAAAGAATTTTTCAAATCAGAACCGTAGTTTCTGAGATTAGCGCGTTCAAGCAAACAAACAAACAAACAAACTCTTCAGCTTTATAATATTAGTATAGATAATGTTTATTTCTGATATTCTGTTCATAAACACAATCTTAATTTTCAATAAATGTTTTATAAAACTAAAAAATATCAAAAAACATGCGCCTTCTTTGCTGTAAAAAAAACAATCACCGCCGAATATATGGAATTGAATAGTAGTTTAATGTTATCTGTGGCAAAATCTGGAATGGTAAACCATCGTGTGTGAAAAATGAAAAAAATCCACGAGTGTGAAATAAATTGCATGTTGAACCTAATCGTAGTGCGATAAGAGCCAGTTTTCGAGGAAGTGTATTGAAAAATATTTTAGTGAAATTCATCATATACTTAGCCTTTTTCTAAGTGTGTTCGAGTCTAACCGGATGCAGCTTACTACTAGTATTTTACATAGAGCGTCTGCCTATCTGACCTCCAAAACCCAGTACTGGGTAACACGAGATCCTTTGGTATTCCTTTTGGAACAAGGTCTTGACGTGCTTTCTGAGGCACGTTAGGTCGATTTGTTACAATGGTCACCAATCAACAGTCCAACCTTTGCAAGCATTGCTTGACCTTAACGACCTTTGCGACAGTTATTATTCAGCTTTGAGCTCCTCCAAACATTTTTAATGAGCATGAAAAAAAAAAATTGTACGTAGTAATAAAAAAGAATTAAGTCTCAGTACAGAAAAAAAATCTATCTAAATATTGTTTTACTAAACAAAACAAAGCGGTTAGTATATGCAATACCGAATTATTAAGTAAACCGAGTCCCACAAAGACGATGTAAACGTTAGATTTAAAACTAATCGTAACTAAAATACCTCTTTCACGTCCCAAGAAATACGCCGACTTTTTTCTACCCCGAGGCAAAACTTTCTTACCGCAAAATTATATAAAGTTAAACAAATTGTACGATGAAACAGTTAGAAAATGAAAGAAAGAAAACAAAAGGTTGATATTAAAAATAATACAAACTAACGCTATATAACTGCAGTCTTTTGTTCTTATTCCCGCCACAATCACTTAAGTTGGCTCTGAGAGAAAGGTTACGTATTTCGAATTACATTGTAGAGGCATCTCGTAGGGATATTAAATAATTCTTACACGGTTTTATGAAAGTAAACTTTTAGAAATGAATTCATAGAAATATACATATTTTTGTTATTGGTAGTTAAACAGGATTAATTTTTTAAATAAGACTAGCAATGTGGTTTGAAATCACATTACTAGTGATCTTGTGAACCCCTCAAACTAAGCGAAATATGTAATATATGTTTTTTTTTTTTTATTATTATTTTTTATAAAAATATAAAATAAAATAAAATTTTATTTTTAATGAAATTATTTATAATAAATTAAAACTTTTTAACAATATAAATTATATAAATTTCAAATAAATTTTAAATTAATATTTATATAAATTTAAATTAAAAGTGTCTGGAGTGGGTTCACAGTAATAGTGTAATGGGTAGATTTCGAACTCAAGACCTCTCGATCACAAGTCCGACCTTAGCCATTATGTTTCGGGCACGCCGCAATTGCGGCAGTAAGACCCCTCTTTGAGGAGTGGCTAGATCGGCGTCACGGCGTCCTGACCTACCGCATGACGCAGGTCCTCACCGGACACAGAAGTTTCGGGAGGTACCTGTGTCTGATGGGAAAGGAGGAAACGCCTGGGTGTCACCACTGCGAGGGTCGCCCTAAGGACACCGTAGAGCACACGGTGCAAGACTGCCCCGCCTGGGCAGAGCACCGACGTGTCCTCACGGCGGCGATAGGCGGAGACCTCTCGCGCCCGGCATTGGTCGAGGCCATGCTGCGGGGCGAGAGGGAGTGGGAAGCAGTCGCCTCCTTCTGCGAAGCAGTCATGCTTCTTAAGGAGGAGGCGGGCCGCGTGAGGGAGAGGATGGCGTCCTCCCTCCAGCCCAGCCGCAGTGGCAGACGCCCACGGCGTCGGACGTCGGCCGACGATCTCCGGCCACCGTAGGCGCGGGCATGCGGACAGCGAGTAAAGGGCAACTCGCTGTCCGACCATGGACCATGCCCGGGTCGACGGCGCGTCGTGTTCCACGCGCGCCTCAAAGAGCGTCAGCAACATGACGAGGCCCCCTCTGCAGAGGGCCGAAGCCTGCCGGGGTCGTGGGACTCATCCCGTTACCGTGGCCCCGGTACGTAAAGGGCTATTGAAGGAACACCGTGGATTTTAGTCAGTAAAAGTCTGACAGTCCCTCCCACCCTGCCCGGAGTGGGAGGCCTTATTTGATAATTTTACCACGTTAAAAAAAAAAAGCCATTATGTTTAGTATTCATATATAATTAAAAAGTGGTATTATTGTTGGTCCGGAGGAAGTTAAAGGAATTCTTAATTCAGGGTTATCCTGATATGAATGCCGAATTAGCCTAAAATAAACTGATAATCTTCAATAGTACATTTTGATAAAAGTGGAGAAAGTTTGTTATTGCGGCCGAGGCGGAGTTACGCCCGAGCCGCAAGGCGAGGGGTTATGGAGCCGAGTAGGTACACAAATAAATGTTAATTTGTTGATAAAAGCAAAATTATTTTATAAATATTAATGTTTATTTCTGATATTCTGTTCATAAACACAATTTTAATTTTCATTAAATATAAGGCCTTAAAAAAATGCGTCTCTTTGCTGTGAAAAAAAAAACAATCACCGCCGAATATAGGAAATTGAATAGTTGTTTAATGTTATCTGTGGCAAAATCTGGAATGAAAAAAAGAAAAAAATCCACGAGTGTGAAATACATTGCATGCTGAACCTAATCGTAGTGCGATAAGATCCAGTTTTCGAGGAAGTGTATTGAAAAATTATTTAGAAATAAATATTTCTTTAAGCTGCGTCATTGTTCTAAGCTTTAAGCCTTAATAGAAATTTGTACTCGTTGAAATCAATTTTATATTATTTTAAACATTCAGTAAGCCATTTATTTAAGGAGATTATTTTATGTTGATTAGGTACCTGCATCAATTCTTATTCTAATAAAATTATGATTATGAGAGGCTTGCTTCTGACCTCCAACTCACGTAAGCGATGATCTGGTCGAAGATGACGTGATTAAAGACCCCCAGGTTATAGCTATCACGACGCAGACTGGCAAAAAATTCCATTATCTGTACGCACTATGAAATTATTCTCAAAACGTTTTGTGCGGTTGGGTAGAACGTCCACCATGTAACGATGGCGCATCACCTTTCGTTATATAGTCCAGTGATGGAACTGGCTTAGTGTAGTTAGATTGTGCCATTCCATCGCACACTTACCGAAATGTAACGATGCCGAGAGATATATGATGATACTCAACCAATGCCTGGTTGCCAATGTACCTTGTGTTCCGTAATCTAAAAGGAACTCTTTTTATAGTTTCGCCATGTCCGTTGGTCCGCTCGTCTGTTCGCGGCTTAGCTCAGGGTGGTCCAACACACACTTGGTCAATTTTTTGTGATATCCACCAGTGCATGAAGCTGGTATTTGGCAGATCTATCCCAGAGATGTGAGCAGTAATCCACATACTATCAAACTTCCGGTTTATAGAGGTTGAGTATCTATTCCGGTGTGTAGTACAATTAAGGCTTATGAAACTTCAAAGCAGTTACATAGGACCCATTATCTGTGTTGTAGCTATCAAATAAAGACTGTAAGGATAATAAAATACTGTCTCCTAAGTAATCATTCCTTCACAAAATATCAAATTTTGCTGAAAAGTTTTTAATTACAATTATTATTTAAGATTCCACTTCGCAATACTCTTTGATGTATCAGTAAATTAGTACTCCAGAGTTTTGAAAGTTTGCTCTTCAAGAATTATGAGTCAGCTAAAATTATTTTTGCGATGAAAATGCTTTATGGCTAAGAATTTAATGTGAAGTCGTAGAAAAGTGAATTGATAATAAGGAAGTTGGAGCCGTTTTATTTTAATTGAAGCGTTATTTAATGACACTGCATTTGAAGAGAGCTTTTATTCTCATGGGAAGTAAAATTAATGATGAACAATTCAATCTGTACCGCCTGAAGCCATAATACTAATAATTTGTGAAGATATAATTTTCGTGAGTGTTTTGTAATTATCTATTGTAATATATATATAAAAGTCACTGATTTGAGAATAACTATGTTTTCTAAGTTATTTGGACGACGCTAAAATACAAATACATATAAAAAAATATCTGTATGTCTTTCTGTTTGTCCAAGTTGATCTCTGAAACGTAAGAACTGATTTTAATGGGACTTCCACTGGAAGATAGGGCAAAATATAGGCTATTTTATCACGGAATCGGGATTTGCACTGGAAAAACCTTTCACGTAAAAGAAGTCGCGTGCACGACTTTTTTTATTAGCCTACACTGTTCCACCGCTGGGCAAACAGTTCCAATTCCTCCATACATTGTTTTACAGGGCTGTTTAAAACTACCCATGGCACAGCTACTACCAAACAATCGTAGTCTATTTCATTACAAATCACAATATTAAATTTACTGATACTGAATAAAAGTTATTTGAAAATGTATTGGCGACCGCGAACCGAGTTTGCCAACAAAGAAAATAATAAAAACAAAATCACGAGACAACCACAGAATACTAACAATAGCAAAGCTTTGGCACAGACTAAAAAATAATTTTAAGCCTATTCTCAATTACTTTATCACTGGAAATACATACTTTTTTCAATGAAATTCCATTTCGCAGAAATTTTCTTTGACCTTTTATATTGGAGTTTACTTTTGTAGTCTAATTTAATTAAAACACATTGCTTTTGTAATATTATTTGTAGGACAATATTAGCACGTCCTATTATTTTGTTACGAACACCTATTTAAATGTTATTTTATTCCAAGTTAATTGTATAAGAGCTTTATTATTAGATATCTTAAATTGAAATATTATACCACCTTTAATAATTTCACCCTTATTTTTGGCAAAGGTTAATCAGTGATCAGTTTCTTATGAAAATTGTCCATGAAGAATTTTAGTTTAGAATCTGCTTTAAACTAAATTAAAGGGTAACGCATTTCCCGGGGTTGCGGTTTTAAAGAGAGTTTTAAAGAGATTCCTCCGGTCCGGAACGTAAGGGAAACTGAAGGCACAAGGCGGGTTTTTAGTCAATAGGAATTTGACACTTCCTTCCGCTTGACTCAGAGCGAGGGGAGTCATTGACGAATTTTCCACCGATAAAAATAACTGGATAATCTATACTAATATTTTTTTAGTTTGTTTGTTTGAATGCGCTTATCTTCGAAAGTGCTGGGTGGATTTGGATGAACTTTGGTATGGAGGTAGTTCAAAGCTTGAGGAAGGTTATAGGCTACTTTTTACCCGTCTTAAAAAATGTTTTAATCACGATAAAGTCCACTGGAGCGAAGTCCCGTGAGACTGTTAGTATTATTATAAAGATGTCAAAGTTTGTGAGTTTGTATGTGGGGGTAATCTTCGGAACTAATGATCCAATTAAATTTCATTATTATTAGTGTGTATTATTGGTGAATGCTACGGTGAAGATGAAATCGCGGGCGAAGTGCTAGTAATCAATTATATAATTGTATGGTCATAAATAAATTAAATATTTTTGACATGAATATTCTCAATTATATGTATACAACGTGTTACGGAAACCCCATATCTATCCAAAAGGGCTGAAGACAACATCTGGTATGGAGTCTCTATGCACAGTTTCAGCACAAAATAACTGACTCAAAGAATTGATACCAAATTATTGGTTTCATATATTTCTTGAAAACCAATCATAACAAACGTGTCACAGCACTACGAGGGTCAATAACTTTCCACGTCACTTGCAAATAACACGATAATTCTCTTCGTTCTTCTTAATTTGAAAAATTCGGTCTCTGGTATCAGTGTATTGGAATTTGTAATAAGTTCTATACACGTAGACTTAGGATTACAAAACCCTTGCAATATCGTTTGTTATCATCCAAAGAAGCTGGTCACTTGGTATGTATATACCCTTTAAATTTCACGCTGTATATAATATGTGAACTCCATAACACGGGGTATCTTAGTGTGAGATTCAGCGCAAAGTTATTATGAAAAAGCTTTTGCCCGCGACTTCGTTTGCATGGGAGGGTTTTCCCGCGTGAATCCCGATCCCTTGGGAATTTCGGGACAAAGACTATTTAATGTGCTTTTTAAGGTTCTATACTATTACCATGCCAAATTTTATCTAAATCGGTTCAGCGGTTTAGGTGTGAAAAGGTAACAGACAGACAGAGTTACTTTCGCATTTATAATATTAAAGTATGGATGTAAAATAAATAAATAAAAATTGTATTGTCTTTTCTTTTCTTAGGGTCAAAACACAGACTCAGCATGACATCGCGAGGGTACCGGCACACTGTGAGTCTCATGGTCATGGAGATGTCCAGAGAGGACGCGGGGGCGTACCGCTGCCACGCGGAGAACATCCAGGGAAGGGCACAGGCCGAGCTTTTCCTACACTGTGAGTCTACATTACTAACAAGCCATTCATCATTTATGCAGATAAGATAAGATAATTTTATTTGTTTGTAGCGACATCTATCTTGCAACAAAACCAACTAAAGATCAAAATCCTGTATCGCGCAAGCAAAGTTTACCGCTCAACTAGCCTACATACAAATCACCCGATCAGAAACATCGGGCAGTTGCCCACCAGACTAAAACACCTGTCTAGTCGGAGGGTCCTCCCTTTTCAATGGGAATGCGGGACTTTACACCCTGTTCCGCATATCCCCAAATGTTCAAACATTAGTATACATACTGTACTGTCTCCGTACGGGTTTATTTTATCTCTGGCTCAGAAATACACTCGGTTATACGGCGGGTACACGTCTTCTTGTAGGTTTACGTAGATATACTTCGTACATGTAGGTATATGCATATACTACACACAAAATAAATGCAGCAAGTTGTTTAAAAATATTATACACAGGTCGTCATGTTTGCCATATTAAAATTTATACAAAGGCATACAAATATTTAATTAGGTAAATATATGCAGAATATAATTGTTCATTTAGTAAAAAAATACTGCTTATAAAATTATATCATAATAAATTTAAAAAAAATTAGAAAAAACTAAAGCAAAAGCTTCATAAATATTATTATACTTTGGTATTAAACATTATATAGAGAGAGATAGAGTTGATGATGTAGTCAATAACTCTATCATTAATTAAAATAATGTTTAGCCGTAAGATGACGTAGGGTCGTAGGGTGTACATTTGGTAATTCTTTTTTTATCATTTATTATATTTAATTTAAAATTTATGCAACACAATAATTTTATTTAAATTTAAAGTACGTAATATATGTAATTAATAATTCATTTATTTATTCAAGTAACATTGTTCAAGTCCACATGAACATATAGAATACTTATTTAGCTAATCATTTTTGTTTATATAGTTTAATTTAGTAATTTTAGTTGATTATTCGTCCTTTTATTATCTTTGGTAAATCTCTAGTTATTAAGTTGGCAACATTGTTTTGGACTGAGAAAATTTGTCTGGGTCATGGCGCACGTTGTGCTCTTTTATTTAATATAATAAAAGTTAATTAACTTCAAAATACACGCATTTCATTTCGAACATGCGTAGTGGTCCTTCGAATTAGTGGTGAAGTAACTTCAGTGCCTTTGGTGAAGTTTTTTCGTCTTGCACCGTGTGCGTGGTGGTTTTGTTCGGGCCGCGTTGCCCCCGCGGAGCCTCACCCTGCTCATAGGTTGGGTAAAAATCCCGACTTTGCATCAATTCCAGCCTCCATCAACCTAAAATCGCCAATTGTGAGCGATTTTCATCATCAAGGTGGTAAAATTCAAGAAAACCTAAATTTTTTACCGTTCGGAGGTAGGTACTTCCATTGAATAAGTAATACCTACTCAAAGAAAAAGTTTGACATCCCGCCAACGAACTGTCAGATTGACATTGTCAATTTTTCAAGTTTACGAAGTAAACAAAGTTCACAAACAACAACGAAAAGTTGCATAAAGCACTTCAAAAGTGCATTAATTAAAGGTGATAGTGACCTAGTGTTAAAGCATACAGTGAATTTGTGTTGCGTTGCAATGGCCGAGCTAAAGAAACTAAAAATTACGCGTTCGCAGTACAAAGGAACATTAACACGAGTGGAAAACTTTGCCAGTGATCCAACTATTATAAGTTCAGCAACAATTGATATGTTAGAAGCCCGCAAGGATAAATTAAATTCTGTTTTTAATCAATACGAAAGTGTACAATTAGATATTTTGAGCTTAGATCCTGAGGACTCTGAAGATGTTGGTGCATTTGAAGAAAAGTTTTATGCAACTCTTGCCATTCTAAATAAAAATATAAAATCACGTAACAAGTCAGATTCAGAGCCCTCCCAGACTGGATATGTCAGTTCTTCAAAATTACCTAACATTGACATTCCTACTTTTGATGGGAAAGACTACACTAAATTTAAACCATTCTATGAGTTGTTTATTGCTGTCATTGATAACAACACAACATTGTCGGATGTTCAGAAGTTATTTTATTTAAGAAAATATTTATTAGATGAGGCCTTATCTGTAATTGTGAACCTGCCTCTCACAAATAAGTCCTACACAGAGGCTTTAGAATTATTAAATAAACGATATGACAATAAGTCAAGATTAATTTGTAATCATATCTACCTACTTCTGGATATCCCATCAATGCCTAAGGGCACAGCTGCATCTATAAGGACATTTGTTTCCAATATTCAGCAACAGTTGCATGCATTGAAAAATTTAAACGAACCAGTCAATGAGTGGGATCGACTTTTGATTTGTGTGCTTTGTAGAAAGATTGATCCATACACATATCGCGCTTTTCAACTTGACCGCAATCCAGAAACATTACCAACAATGACAGACTTTTTATCTTTTCTTGAAAAACGTGCAACAGCATTGGAGGAAAGTAACCCTCATAAAGTTAATAATGAAAATAAAGGTAAGTCTGTGACACGTGTATCTAATTTAGCTGTCCCCACTGGTTTAGTGTGTTCCTTTTGCAGTAAAAAAGAACATGCAATTTTTAATTGCCCACAATTTAAAATGATCCCTATAGATGCTCGACTGACTTTTGTTAAAGATAAAAAACTATGTTCCCTCTGTTTGAAAAGTCATGCTGACAATGTTTGTAAGTATAAATTTAAATGTAGAATTTGTAAAAAATCACACAATACACTTTTACATTGTGATGACCAGCCAGAGACTCCAGTCTCACTTTGTTCAAATTCTCAAGTTACAACCTGTAATGTTATGCTGCCTACTGTAATGGTAAAAATTATTGACAAATATGGTCATGATTTTAAAGTTAGAGCATTGCTTGACAGTGGCAGTCAAGGTTCCTTTGTAACTAAATCAGTTGTTGAAAAGTTAAATATGATTCCTACTCAGCAGGTTACCAATATTATTGGGATCGGCAATAATTCTTCAAAAATTAATCAAACTGTTAATTTTAACATAAATTCATGTCAATTTGACGATGTTAAATTCAATGTAACTTGTTATGTTGTTGATTCTATTACTACACCTTTGCCTCAACAATTTGTTGATATTTCTAAATTAAAGATTCCTAAAAATATTCAATTATCAGACAGTGACTTCAATATCCCTTCAGAAATCTCAATCTTATTGGGTGCTGAAATATACTTTAACTCCTTGTTAAATGGTTGTATGAAGATTCCAAATGGTCCTGTACTCCAAAACACTGTATTTGGATATGTTATTGCTGGCACAATAGGAGAATGCAACAAACAAATGGTATGTAATAACCTGGTATCAAATTTTGTTATAAGTGATAATTTAAAATTAGAACAGGTGATGGAAAAATTTTGGCTTACTGAGAAGTTACCTGAACCTGTCGATAAGTGTGCAGATGAGTGTCAAAGATCAGAAACTATCTTTCAACAGTCTGTATGCCTTGAAAATAATACATTTCATGTTGATATGCCACTTATCTGTTCCAAGGAACAATTAGAGCTTGGAAATTCTTTTTCTATTGCCCTTCAAAGATTTTGGTATCTAGAACGCAAATTTAAACAACATCCTATGCTATTGGAGAAATACAAAGAATTTATAGATCAGTATGTTGCGATGGGACATGCAATTGAAATTGATATAAGTTTATATGATATTGACTGTGGCTCTGTTTATTTTTTAGCTCACCATGCTGTCTTTAATGAGGAGAGCAAGACCACTAAATTGCGAGTGGTTTTTGACGGAAGTATGAAGAGTAAGAACAATACTTCATTAAATGATGTAATGCTGAATGGGCCTGTGGTACAGGGTGAGCTTTTCGATATACTACTTCTATTCCGAACATATTTGTTCACCTTAATTTGTGACATAGAGAAGATGTTCAGGTGTGTTTTTATTAATAAAAACTATACCACCCTGCAGAACATTCTCTGGAGAGATCACCCCAGCGAACCAATCAGGTGCTTGCAATTGCAGACCATCACATATGGGCTAAAGTCGTCTACCTTTTTGGCCACTCGGTGCTTATTAGAGCTTGCCAATAGATATAAGGAGCAATACCCTCTAGCGGCTAATGTTATCATTTCTAGCACTTATGTGGACGATGTCATTTCTGGTTGTGATAATGTAGAAGAGCTACACCTGCTAAAAACTCAGTTGATAGAGTTGCTTAGATTAGGCAATTTCAATTTGCATAAATGGTGTTCAAACCATTCTTCTGTTCTCAAAGACATTCCAGTTCAACGTCAATACTTTGATGAAGTTAATCTTAATACAGATAAGGTTGTTAAAACACTTGGTCTAAAATATGATGTCGTTTTAGATAATTTTACTTTTCAATCCCCACAGTGTGAGGAAGAAACTTTAAATACTAAGAGAAAGGTACTTAGTTATATTGGTAAAATTTTTGACCCTTTGGGTCTTATTGGGCCTATTATAGTAGTGGCCAAGTTAATAATGCAGGAGTTATGGCTTTTAAAAATAGAGTGGGACTCTACTTTACCTACTAAACAATTATTACCATGGAGAAATTTTCTTGCAAATTTAAAACTTATGGGCAAAATTACAGTCCTCAGATCTATAAAAAGTCATAATTTAGTATTGGTTCAGTTAGTTGGTTATGCTGATGCTTCACAGAAAGCCTTTGGCTGCTGTATTTATTTAAGAGTTTTATATGAAAATGGAAAAGTAGAGACTAATTTACTGTGCTCAAAATCGCGCGTTGCTCCTGTAGCTAAAAAATTAACAATACCTCAGTTGGAACTAAATAGTGCATTATTGCTAGCACAGTTGGCAAGTAGAGTCGGTAGAGTACTTGCATCTAGATTTAATCTCTCAGTTTATCTCTATAGTGATTCCCAAATTGTACTAGCTTGGATACAGGCCGAAAAATTAAAATATAATGTTTATGTTCAAAACAGAGTACGAAAAATTGCTGAACTTACACAAAAATCTTCTTGGTTCCATGTTAGGTCTTCTGATAATCCAGCTGACATACTCTCAAGGGGAATAGATCCGCAAAAATTGCAAAATCACGCTCTATGGTGGCATGGTCCACAATATTTGTCTAAGGCCGATTTCTGTCACGAAGAACAAATATTAAATAATATAAGTAGTACAGAAATTGATGAAGAGGAAATTTCTTGCTTCTTGCAAAAAGTAGAGCAGTCCTACATATTGGAGATTTTTGAAAAATTCTCTGATTTAAATAAAATTGTAGATATTGTGTCATACATATATAGATTTTATAATAATACTTTAAAAAATAAAAAAGAGGCTATTGACTCAAATCTGTCACCTAAAGAATTGCAAGATGCTCTTTTAATTATAATTCGTTGTGTACAGAAACAGCACTTTGCTGAAGATTTTAAACTGGAAAAGAAAACTACTCTTGCAAGTTTACACCCTTTCATAGACGCACATGGATTACTTCGCGTGGGTGGCAGGTTGCTTAATGCAGATATACCACATGATAAAATGCACCCCTTAATTCTTCCAAAAAATTGCCATATAACTTCTTTATTAATTAAGAGAGAACATCTCAGATTATTGCATGCTGGTCCCAGACTTGTCCTTAGTTCCCTCTCGCAGAAGTATTGGATCATTAGTGGCATTAGAGAGGTCAAAAAGGTATTGCATAAATGTTTAATATGTGCGCGTTTGAAGGCTGAGACTGCAAGGCAGCTTATGGGTTCACTACCAGCTGAAAGAATTACTGCTACTAGACCCTTTCAGCATGTGGGTATTGACTTTTGTGGCCCTTTTAATATCAAGGTTGGTAGAATCCGTAAACCACTCGTAACGAAGGGGTATATTGCCCTCTTTGTCTGCTTTGCTACTAAGGCCATCCATGTGGAAGTGGTATCAGATCTCACTACTGAGAATTTTTTGGCATGTTTCAACCGTTTTATCTCCAGAAGAGGCATGCCTACAAAAGTTTTTTGCGATAACGCAAAGACATTTAAGGGTGCACAAAATCAACTTAAAGATTTATATGAGTTACAAAACTCAAAGTCTCATAGAGACTCAGTGCATAATTTTTGTAAAAATAGTTATATTACCTTTGTATTTATTCCTAGTTACTCACCGGAGTTTGGTGGATTGTGGGAAGCGGGAGTAAAGAGTGTAAAACACCACCTTAAAAGAGTAGTAGGCACCTTAAGTTTGACCTATGAGGAATTTAACACAGTTGTGGTGCAAATAGAAGGTGTTTTGAATTCTCGACCTCTGCTCTCACTAAACCCAAATGAAGGCAAGTATTTATCTCCTGGTCATTTTGTGATTGGCACGGCTTTGTGCAGCTATCCTGAGGTTGATTTGACAGAAGTCCCTATAAATCGTCTACGATTTTGGAAGGTGGTAACCAAGCTTAAGCAAGACTTCTGGAAAACCTGGTCAAATGATTACTTGACTCAGCTGCAAAGTCGTCCCAAGTGGAAACATGAATCACCAAATATGAAGGAAGGTGATATTGTTTTGGTAAAGCATTTGAATACGTCACCATTAGTGTGGCCTATTGCTAGGATAATAAAAGTATATCCAGGAAATGATAAATGTGTTAGAGTGGCTGATGTAAAGTTTAATGATAAGATTTATAGAAGGAGTGTCTCAAAGTTATGTCCGCTACCTATTAATTAACAATGTTATTTTCTATCATTGTTAAATTCAAATTAATCTTAACTATTGTGTTCATTGCAGTTATGATTCTTGGCCTGGCCCAACTATGTTCAAGTCCACATGAACATATAGAATACTTATTTAGCTAATCATTTTTGTTTATATAGTTTAATTTAGTAATTTTAGTTGATTATTCGTCCTTTTATTATCTTTGGTAAATCTCTAGTTATTAAGTTGGCAACATTGTTTTGGACTGAGAAAATTTGTCTGGGTCATGGCGCACGTTGTGCTCTTTTATTTAATATAATAAAAGTTAATTAACTTCAAAATACACGCATTTCATTTCGAACAAACATAACTCACTTTGTCGGAACAATTTACCTAAATAAATAAAATCATTTATTTCAGAACTTGTAACGGTCCATAATAGTTGTTAGGAACATTATACCTTAAAACTATGTTAGTAAACTCAACTGAATTAGAATTTTATTGAAATAAATACATTACGGGACAATCCTGTTTGCAAGCAATTACGTTTAAACTGTTGGTGCTGGCACGCACTCTGTGCAATATTAATGGAATTCCATACAAATTATAATTACGTGACATATTAAGTGCATGCTGTAATGACCTATAACTAATTATAATGCCATTGTTGTACATGTGTATCGTTTTTATACCTCGTAATAAATATTAATTCGAAGGAGACTAAACGAAAAACAAAAATCTCTTCTTAATGTTGCCACAAGAGCCGGTGTTATGACTCTCAGTATCATCTCTTACTTAGATGTTAGGTTAGACTTCCAGTCTAACTGGATGCAGCTGAGTACCAGTGTTTAACATGGAGCAACTGCCTATCTGACCTCCAAAACCCAGTAACTGGGTGTTAATGTCAGATTTTCTGGCTGCTGACTACACGTAACGACTGTCAAAGATATGCCCATCTACGGCCCGGCTTCAGCATGCGTTGCTTAACTTTAAAGATCGATCCTTGAGCCTGTTACTATTGTTACGAGCTGGGGTTGAGATAGAAATAATTAACGCCAATTAGACCAAAATTAACACTTTACTTAAATAAACACCAAATAAAACTTAACACATTTATTCACACTACAATACTTGTCACTTAACACTTAAATCGCACTAAAATTCACTTGTAGAGTTTCGATGATATCACCTCGTATCTTCTAATAAGACTGCCCTCTGCGTTCCTTTGCGATCTATTTATACCCCAATGTATGTGTTCTAGAAAATTCTTGTACAATCGACTCACAGCCAATACTGCCAAGAATGTTTCAGAAGCTACTCGATATACTCAGCACTGCTACTCGCCGCCAGGTGGCGTTAGTGTATCGAACATTCTAGATGTCGGTCGAAGTTTCTCGACGTAGTTAGCTAAGCGACTGGCGTAACACTATTTAGCCACAAGCTTGATTGGATTATCTTACTAATCGTGTCTGAAGTTTCTTAAGAAACCAATAAAAAGGCATCAAATTTTGGTTGGAAAATTACAAACTTTACACCTAGATGAAATCTTGATACAATATTAATGTTTCTACCATTTATTGAGTTTCCTTGTTGAAAACTTAAAATTATCTTTCAGTTCGCTTTTTCCGGATTTCTCTTAATTAAATCCCAGCTAACTCCTTACGTCTTTTCCGATCTATTCTGTGAACACGGTAAAGTGCAGACAGAGGTAAAGACGTTACGTCCTAACGGGCTTTTTCTCTAGATCACTTAGTTTAAATTTGTGCATCGTAAGCGGTTAGATTTAATTTAAAGTTACTTGCCTTGGATTTAAAAACATCTTGGTTTTGTTCAACTTCTGTCATTTATGTTTACGAAACATAATTTTTACGGCTAGAATTGAACTAAAATATTTAAAAAGTGCTAAGATATTTTTTCATAATTGTGATAATTGCCGGGGTTACGGGGATGTTCTAATGAGATACCGCAGCCCCAAAACAACACGAAATGATGAAATAAGATGGGTTTTTAGTCAGTAGGTATTTGACACTCCCTTCTGCTCTACTCAAAGCGGGAGAAGTCGTTTGGTAATTTTTCCTTGATAAAAAACACAGGCTCGCGATTGACGTCCATCTCATTTGATGGTAAGCGATGATGTGGTCGAAGATGAAGCACCCTTGCCCTTACAATTTCCTTGCCAATATTTTATTTTATTTCTGTAGTTTCTTAAGCATATCATCCATTAAACAATCTACACATAAATAACTATAACTAAATCATCATATAAATATTATAATGTGAATTGTCATTTCTTTGTTAAGTGTTAACAACAACAACAACTACGACGACGACAACAACAACAACAACGACAACAACTACTACAACGTTACCACCGGCAACAACAACGCTGTCACCATGTGAGTAAAACATGACATTAATAATTATTAGTATTAGACGGAAGTCTGATAGTAAAGGATTAGCAGCAGTGATCGTTGAAAATGTATGGAAGGGCTGGTAATGTATGGAACTTTATTCTTGGTGAAAAAACCTTTTCACGTCAGCGAAATCAAATCAAAAATATTTAATTTCGCACAGGCTTACATGGCCATTAATAACACTTCAGAAGCTATAGTGCACGTTTCAAATTGGTCGATTCCTATCAAGAAGAACCGGCAAGAAAGTCCACAGTTACACTTTTCGATACTTCATTGATTTTCACATTTCCATAAAACATTATTTTAGATCTAGTTTAGACCAGTTACCATAATGCAATGTAATTACTTATCAGAAATGAATCTAATAATCTATAGATAGTGTTCTCGCATATACATTAAAAAAACTGAAACTGGGACGTGTCGCTAGTTCGTAATAAAAAATAGCGTATATCCCAAATTTACGCGGAAAGCATTCCCAAGCAAACAAAATCGCGGGCAGAAACTAGTTAACATTTACTATATAAAAAATTTACTTAAAGTTAATAAAGTAAAAATTAAAATAATTTATATTTTTACGGTGCCTATGTTAATAAATTACAAGCGTTGATATTATGATGCTTCTGTGTTTTCGTATCTAGTATCTTGTTATCATAATTCAATTATGGGAGATTCCTATTAGCATATTACTTAACAAACAGATTTAATTTCAGTATTTAATGTATACAAAGGGCTTTAAACTTGTCAAAGCTTAGATGTCAATGCTCCTTGTTAATAATTTAAAAGTATACAACACTCAATGACTTCGTCTACATCAGTTTACTTCAAGCCCATTCGGTAAATAAATTAAATTACCATGTTTTGATACTAACTGGATTTTAGACTTTATAAATGGAAGGCAAATCAAACAAACTATAATTATTTTGAACAATGTCTGAGCACTTCTTATTCAATTCTAATATAAATACTCTGTATATCAAACGTCACTTTTCATTAACACTTAAGTATTTTTTTAGGTTTGGATAACCAGGTATAATTAAAACACGTAGTTTGAGGTTCACATTCAAACTGAACTGATTTATTCATTCATCACTAGCTTTTACCCGTGACTTCGTTCGCATGGGAGGTATTTTCCGTGTGAGTCCGATCCTGTGAGAATTTTGGGATAAAAGCCTGTGTTATTCAAGAATGTTAACTACTTACCAAATTTCTTTCAGATCCGTTCAGTAGTTTTTGCGTGAAAGAGTAATAAATGTCTATATATCCATACATTTATACATCCCCCACTAGCAAAATACCCTTACACACAAAAGCTTGTAAGACCTCTGGTTTCATAAAAGGTTTATACGTGTTCTGATTAAGCCAGAAACCCTTAATACACTTACGAACAAAAGCTTGTAAGAGCTATGGTTTCATATAAGGTTTATATGTGTTCTGATTAAGCTATTTAAGTTCTCTCTCTCTTTCTTATAGTCTTATAGACATATATAAGAAAACTTTATATAATATTAATAAGAGCAGAGGCATTATAAGCACCTTTTATAAGTCTAATTGCCTTTGATTCTTAATTAATACTTAGAAATACATTTTATAAGTAGGTACATTCAATCTTAGAAGTGACTATACTAAGTGTTTGACTTCTACTTGACTTCTGTAAAACTAGTGTTTTAAGTGCGATTTATCTCACCTAAGATATATTAAAGAGTAAGTCTTACAAGTGTCTTAAACAATTCTCTATTAAGGATTATTTATTTTCCTTGTTATGTCTGACACGAGAAATTATTGTAAAATCAGGTACATTGAATTAACGTTGTGGATTAATTATTTACTTGTAACTATAATGACTTCGTTGTTTGGCTTGCTTTTGCTTAATAAGAAACCCTAAAAATCCTTCTAAAAACCCTTATGAGCAGTATGGCCGTGTAGACTTAATGGTTCTAAGTTTCATTTGACTTTTACGAGTGCGATATAAACCTTACACAAGAATACTGGACTTATATTGTTCTGATAAAGCACTTATTACATTACTTATGAGTCGTGGTTGATCGTAATGGCGGCATTTCGATATTATTTTACAAATAATTAAAATAATATAGAATAAAAGACACATTGTTGAAAAGGCCCGTGAAAATACTGTTATTCAAATTTCAAAATAATCGAGAAAAGCTACTTCGCAACATAATAATCGCATAAAATGCGTGACAAACTAAGCTTACACACTTGCATATTGTAGGAAAATAAAATAATATAATACTTAACCCACTTGTTACTAGCGTCCTTTTAAAAGGTCCGCTCATAAACAAAAATCGTGTGATTTATGTGGTTGGTATAAACAATTTTTATTGATGAAATTTTTAAGCTAAGATGTGTGGCAGTATAATACAACTATTATAAGAGAAATATCATTTTATTATAAAAAAGATTTTAGCATTTATTTTACGTAAAAATGACCATGAGTAATATGAGGTGAATTACTTTATTATTATTAAATTTTTAAACTATTTGACAGTGAATAATCAAAGTTCAAACCATATTTTAAGTGATAACAAAAACAAAATTAACTATTTTATAATGTTTCTTACTTTATTTTGCGATTTTATTTGGTGTCCTTTATAAAGCCCAGTAGTAATATCGACTGCTACTTCTTATAAATTTAATATTTTTTTTATTAGTAAAATATTTGGTAAATGATGGGAATCTCAACTCCATGAAATCATTGAAGAGTTGGAATTTGATGATGAAGCTCTCATCCCTTACAGTATCACATTTTTACCACTCGAAAACTGTAATGCTGATGTCATTGACGACGATTCCAGAGACGAAAATCAAGTAAAAATTCAAATTTTACCTGGCAGGCAACTAAGGACATTAGCACACGTTAGCTATGACTTTTTGTCATTAGGTGATTACGCCAGTGATGATGAAATGGTGCTAGCTGAAGTTGCCAAATGAAAACTTATTAGTAATAACTCGTCTTTACCTTCAACTTCAAAAATTGTGGTCAAACCAAAAACCATAACAAATGTTTGACGACAGCATAATAGATTTCCTTACAGAATATACAAACAAGTATATAAACAAAAGAAATAAAATAGGAACATAACATCTGATGAAATAAAGTATTTAATAATTTCATACGAATTCTGCTATTCAGTGGTTATGTTGTACCCAGAAGATGCAGCAGATTGTGGAATGCCCTTATTGGATTACAGATGTCCACTACCATCAAACAAAGAATTCAAGAAAATGGATCGTGGTTCCCTGAAGTACAAATCCACAAAAGCTGAAGAAATTATTGTGTAAATGAAACGATAACAGTATACTCGTTATGTAAAATAAGACGCTTCTCACGGAGGTGTAGACATGTCAGATCGAAATATTGATCTCTATTGCACATCGATAAGGGTGACAAATTATATTTCCCATTGATTTGTCACTGTTTGGATATGTCAGTCCAAAATGCTTGGCTACTAATTCAAAGCGACGAAGGAGAACTTGATCACATAAAATTATTGAAAGAATCCGGAAGATTACTGCAACTCCACTTCTTGAGACGTACCGGAATAAAAGAAAACTGGAAACCAGGTCGCACTTCATAAAGTTTTCGCGTTATGATGATAACAAACATTTAATAAAATACCAAAATAAACAGCTGAGGTGTTATTTCCCATAAAAAAAAACGAATTTGTTCCTTGCATCCAAAGAATTGTTTTGAATTATACCACACTAAATAAACTTTTTAGTAAGGATTTTTTTACTATATTTTATGCAATAATAAACGCCAATAGAGGTACTTCGTTATTTTTTTATGTATACTATATTAGTAGCATATATTACAAGCGTCCTTTTAAAAGAACACCATTTTCCTGATTTTGCAATGGCCGAATATTTATTTTTGTATTTTTCTTTAATATCTTATCATGTAATTATAAACATATCTGAATTTCATTACAATCTGACACAAAAAGTATATTCAGTAACAAGTGGGTTAAGTTTTACGCGACTTTTTAATATTTTCGTAAAGTTTATCTTTAGCTCACGGCGGTGTGTGTTTAAACTCTTATTAGGAGATCACAAAGAGGACTACAAGCGATATTACACTTAAAATAGCATTAGTAAGAGAACTTTAAGGTTATTTGCCCTTAAAGCGTGCCCTTGTAAGTCACTTCTAAGTTTGTTTTTCCTTATAAAAGTATCAGCAAGAGTTCTGTAAGTTTAAAAATACACTTCGCGAGACCATTACAAGGCAATTGTAAGGGTGAATATACTTATTAAGTGCGCCCAAATCCACACTTATATATGTCTATAAGTGTGATGTAAGACTGGAAAAAATATGGTCTTGGGATATTTGTAAGATTATTTTTTGCTAGTTGGGTACACATACATCTATAGATCTATACATCGAAACATTCATCTTCACAAACTTTCGCATTTATAATATTAGTAAGAGTAAGAAGTAAGATTTATCACAGAATTTATTCGTCATTCACCACAGAATATACATACAGATACCAATTTTTAACGAATGACAAACATTCTTCTGCTCATATTGAACAAGATATATTTTCTTTACGAAAAATTCTTTTTAGCTTCTAAGTTATTTTCACTATAATATCGTCGCGATACGCCAAAAAAGCTTGGGCAATGAAGTTTCTTAGATGTTAAGAGACTGAAATGAGACTGGTGGATAGAAAAGGTTATAGGGCAACATATTAAACGTGATTGATGGAACTTGCGGGCTAGTTATGTACCTGGGTTTCTTTTATATAAAGAGAGCTTACTATATAATTTATTTATTTATATAAACCTTATGTACAATGGTGTTACATGGGCGGACTTAATGCAGCAAGGCATTCTCTACCAGTCAACCTTTTTGGGTCAAACAAACACATAATAATAAGATCAAATGTTTATTGATCTTAGCTTTTAACAGTTATAATGAATCATATTTTTACGTGCTACTATCAACTTTTTAATCTATTTTGAAGCAGTATGATTATTATTATTTATCATTTATTATATTGTACCTATATACATAAATATTCCTATAAAAAACATAAAAAAACAGCAGCCCACCGGTATCGGGAACAGGATTCAAGCTACCGGTGGTCAGGGCTCTTGAGAGAGGAACCTCCTAACAATTCGCGCCGTGTCGAGAAGTACTGCTTTCTGGATCAAGCCTTTGGATCCAGCTGCCCAACGAGAGTCTCTTCAGGTGTCGGTTGATACTCTTGGCTATTATGCCATTGGCTGAGACGACTATCGGCGGCGGATTGCTGTATCCACATCCCACATGCGACAACCTTATTATTTATATTATTAAAAATAAAATTTCTGAGTCCATCATGTATTGATTCAATTTTTTTTAACAAAAACAAGGAATATCGCTTTTAAGAAATAGCACTGAATTAATTTAAGTCTTCTTGTCAATAAAATATTATCAATATTCTATAAATACATAAAATCGTATCATCTGTCGGTGGTTTCAAAGTAACTTTTCTAAATTACTTATATGGAGTTATTTACACGATACTAAACCATGAATCAAACTTTTATTTTTTCTGTCCATGGGTCTTTCTGTCTGTCCTTATGTCTGTCCTTATTTCTGTTTGTCCGGGTTAATCCCTTGAATGGCTGAAACGATTTTCATGAGATACCTCTGGAAGATAGAAAAAGTTATAGTATATAGCAAATATAATTAGTTAATTTCAATTAACTCATTATATTTGTTAGCTTAGTTGTTAATTCTATCGTACATGCTGTGGTCTCTTATAAGTGAAGGAGTACACCTACAAAACACATTTTTATAACCTGTATTTTTATAAACTGTGTATATCTTTTATTAGAGATCCTAAATATAATTATATAGTATAAATAAATAAACGTGATCGATCGAACTTGCGGGCTAGTTATGTACCTGGGTTTCTTTTACATATAGAGAGTTTACTATACAACGTATAACGGAAACCCCATATCTATCCAAAAGGACTGAACACAACATCTGGTATGGAGTCTCTATGCAAAGTTTCAGCTCAAAATAAGTGACTCAAAGAATTGATACCAAATTATTGGTTTCATATATTTCTTGAATACCGATCATAACAAACGTGTCACAGCACTACGAGGGTCAATAATTTTCCACGTCACTTGCCAATAACGCGATAATTCTCTTCATTCTTCTTAATTTGAAAAATTCCGTCTCTGGTATCAGTGTATTGGAATTTGTAATAAGTTCCACACATGTACACATAGGATTAGAAAACCCTTGCCATATCGTTTATTATCATCCGAAGAAGCCGTGCACTTGGTATGTATATACTCTTTAAATTACACGTTGTACAATAAAATTTATAAATCTTTTTCTATCTCGTAGATGACACAGAGAGACATTTGGAGCAGCTGCACCGAGGCGTGTTAGAAGATCCCGGCCTCGACAATCCGTACATTGTGCTGAGCCAACACCAAATGCAGAACCTTGGTAATTATTTTCATTGTTTATTTATCAAAATTAGTACTACTTTATTGTGTAGTAAAAAAAAACATACTGACAGAAACTATCGGTATAACTGTGATATGCTAGCCGCGACATCTCGATGAACAACAGGCACTTTCTAGATCGCAGTACAATCAAGAAACTAACTCTTTAAAACTTTTGCGTCGTTCTTTAAATTTATAATAATGCAGTCTTTCTCAGGCAAATCACTAATGTAGGATTATAGCATGCATTCCTACGTCTTTGTTCAATGATTAAGCGTCAATGGCCTAATGGCTAAGGTAAAGGATTTGTGTTCGAAAGGTCGCAGGTTTGAACCCCACCCATTAAACTACTGCCGTGTATCCACTCAGACATAAGCATATTTAGCTTAGTTGGAGGGGTTAATTAGATTGCTAGTAATGTGAATTCTAACCACATAAAACAATCATCAGTAATTTAATAACACTTTCTAGATCTAGAGTAGGTATCGCTTTAGAATTTTGAGCAGTTCATGGCAGATTTTCTCAATCGTTCTCACATTCTTTGCGCCATAAACATTGTTATATTTGGAATTTTAACTTATCATATACTTAGTTTTCCCTAACTATTTTGGGGTCAGCTACCAGTCTTTTTTTTATTCGTCATGAGCCCACTCTTGACCTCAATCTCGCCTGATGATAAGCAATAGATGCTGTATACGATGGAACGAGCGAGCCCAGAAGATGCCTATTCACTCTTGTTTTAAAGGCTGAAAGCTCAGAAGTGGCAGGGAACACAGAAGCCGGCAGATAATTCCACAGCTTGGCTGTGCGCACAATAAATGTGGAAGAAAAGCGCTTGGTGCGAAAAGACGGTATATCAACCAAGTGTGGGTGATACCCAGCAGTGCGTTTGGTAGTCCGGTAGTGAAAGGGAGATGGAGAGATTAGGTCATGGAGCTCCTGAGCACATACCCGTAGTACAATCTGTAGTAAATTAAATTTATACTACACCTGCTTGGAAAGTACCTAGATACTTTATCAAATTTACGGTAGAAAGTACGTCATTGCATATCGAACAAATATGCGGGGAGAAAACGCATCTGAGCGGGAGAGAAAAGTGTATGAAAATCCATTTCTTACGTGGTTTTTCTTTTTTAATTTTGGGTAAGACTATGCGCCGGTAACCTAAATATCAAAAGCCAAAAAGTTTTTACAGTGAGTTTTTATCTCCAAGTTCGCAAAATGACACTGGCCACTAGCTGTGTGTTGGATGGTGTCGGGCTGGCAGTGCGACCCTGCGGCGGCAGGATAAACAATTTGAAAAAAGAACATGTGAAAATTGCAGACGCCATTGGCGCCATTTTCAATTTGTGTGTTGTTTGAGGATTCAGTTTTCGTAGAAAGTAAAATAAAACTATCAAAATGATAAGTAGTGATAGTGATGATGAAGCTCGTAGGTGTAGTATAAAGCACTATGTATCACTCGAGAGAAAGTGGGATTCCCGATCTCGGGTGTTTTAAAGCCCTCGCCTACGGCTCGGGCTTCAAACGACACCCTCGAAGGTAATCGGTCACTTTCTCCTCTCGGTGAACAATGTACTAAAACTAAAAGCTCAAGGAACTTTTTAAGTGAGATTTTTAGACGGAATGTATAATAATTTAAAATAAAGAGCAAGTCAAACTAGAAAGATCTTGACATTATCGTACCATTACTTAAGTATGAATAGTAAAACTTTAAGTTTTTTATAACTTTTTTTACTGTTATAGCAAGTTTTAAGAACTTAGACGAATTACAGTGAAGATTTCCATCTAAATGTAGGTCGTAATCGAGATGGACATTTTTTAAAATTGTATTTTTTTTTTGTGAACTTGTCGGCACTTTATTTTTTTGTGAAGGGCCTTTAGCACGTACATTTTTAATAACTCGACTTTTAATGACACTTGGCACAGTAGGTGGGCGTTTAGTTGTTGTCGCGGGTTCAAGTACAAAAATACATGATACAAGGAGAAAATTCCTTGTGTGTTTATGTTACAAAAAAAAAAACTATCAATTATCAATTTTGAGTAATATGATAGTGCTAAATACTTGATTCGATCAAAAGGCTGTTCGCTTATGATTTCTGTGAAAGTACAAATGACAGCGGGAATCAACCGTTTTCCGAGTTAGGAATGAAATTCAACATGTAAAGATGGTAACCCATCTATGGCGTGACCTCGATGCCTGTTGTTTAACCTTGAAGAACGACCCTCGTGTCTGTAATTATTTAGTTCCTCTACTAATGAGTGTCATTAGAACTTAAAATGGGATATTTACCCTGTGTATTTATTAACTACTAGCTGACCCGCCACGACTTCGTTCGCGTGGTATTCTACCCCTACACAACCGATACCACTACCCCTATCCTACCGATACCCTACCCATACCTTACCCTACCCAAACCCTATACTACCCCAACCCTACCAATACCCTACCCCTACCGTACCGTACCGTACCCTACCCCTACCCCAACCCTACCTCTACCCTACCCTACCCCTACCCTTGAGACCTTTCCTACTTTTTTTTTCATAAGAACCTTCTCCTGACAAAACCAAACACAACAAAAAAAGAATCAGCCAAATCGGTCCAGCCGTTTTCGTGTTTTGCGCTTAGCAACACATTTAGCGATTCATTTTTATTATATAGATATTTATTTGTTGTGTATCTGCGATGTTTCTGCTTGCAATAGTGCTGAAAAATGGTAAATTAGAAACAGACAATTAGAACATTCGAGTCGATGTTCAAACATCTTTGGACCAATATGTAGCTAGGAGCCTCTCTGAGTGGCGTTAAATACATCGTACTGCAACTTTAATTGCCCGGTGCACTCTGGATAGCTAGCATTCGATCTTTTTCTCCTTCGTATTGAAGGTAAATTGTGTCTTTAGTATTATGTATTGGGCCCAGTAGGTAGCCACAGTGGTCGCATCAATGGTGTTTATTAAGTCTTCTAATGTACACCTTTTTGTGCCATTAGGACGTTCCGGCAGAATGGACATTGTTTGATCAGGCACGTTGCAAGCGCACTGTGTGTCAGACTCTCTTGACTTTTTGACATTGGAATTTGATTGTTTTGTTTAATTGAATTATTTCACTAATATTGTCACAATAATTTGCATGCCGAATTAAGTAGGCGGAATATGTAGAACTCGAGTATCTGTTGTAAAATCTTTAAAATACCATATTTCTGGCAAATAAATGAATTTACATATTTATCAGCTTGGCACTCAGTAACGCAGAGTTTAGATGACTAATTTTAATTAAAAAAAATATTGTATTTACCTATATCATTGTTATTTTATTGCTTTTGACATTATTGGATTTTTATTGAAATTTATTTTATTTTATTTAAATGTGAATTTAGAGAATGACATGAATACTAACATAGTTTATAAGACCTTTGTTACTATGTTGTTTGTTAATATGGACAATTTTTAAGTCTGAAATAAGTTTATTCTATTCTACGAGTATTCTATTAATCCTTTTACCGCGATGACTCAAACTATATTTATATATATATATTTAAACCTATATTTAGAGACTTTCACCGTACACTCGTCAGCCTCATCATACCCTAATCTAATCAATAATTACACCGAATTATACTAATATTAAAATAAATATATTATTGGGTAAGTGAGGGAGTTAGTGATGCAGCAACCATTTCATAAATAAGTTTCGCTTCTCTCGAATTATATGTAGATAATATTCTAATGAAAGCACCAACATCATACACATTAACTTTTAACTCCCGCATCACTATCATCTCTCTCTTTCGTCTGTTCTTTTCACATTCCTAATGATATTTATATGAGAGGCCTGTTGGTCTAGTGGTCAGTGGCCCTGACTGCTATGCACAAGGTCGTGGGTTCGATTCCCACCCAGGACAAATGTTTGTGTGATGAGCACGATCATTTATTCTTTGTCTGAGTGTAATTTATCTATAATATGTATGTATTTAGAAATATATGTATATGTATGTTTATCAGTTGTCTAGTACTCATAGCACAAGCTCTGCTTAGTTTGGGACTAGATGGCGTTGTGTGAAAGTTGTGGAATATTATTATATTATTTAAAAACGTATAGTAATGTGCGTGTGTGTGCACAGAGATGGTGACTACGATGTGACCCGGCGAGGCGGCGCGCGCCTGGCCCGCGTGGCCGGCCCCCGCCGCCGCGCCGCGCCGCCCGCCCGCCTCCGGCATACTACTGCTGGTGCTCTTACTACTGCCAGTGCTAGCGTGACATTCTACCAAACAGTGATAAACACACTAACAAACCTTCTACGTTCCGCTTTCAGCATTCATTTGACACGTCACCCACTGACTAAAGTGTTAAGGGACATCTCGCCCCCCCCTCCAAAAAGTGGCCACTTGTCTACTTTTTATAAAACGTGCATAAAAAAGTAGAACGGGCCAGATTTCTTCTTTTAAAAAAAGAATGAGATGTTTCGGTAAAATCGTATTTATTCAATATCTGATAAACCTATGAATCAGGAATTGCCCTAAACTTATGAATCGACCTTCGGCCTCCGTCATACCACTACTGATGCTACTCCTACTGCCAGTGCTAGCTTGACATTCTACCTACCATTGATAAACACTTCCTCTACATAACGCTTCACCATTTATTTGACACGTTGCCACTGACTAAAGTGGTAAAGAATCTGGCCCACCCCAAAAGTGGCCCATGGGCCACTTGTCTACTTTTTATAAAATGTGCATGAAAAAATTTTGTATAACACGCCAGATGCCTCCTTTTAAAAAATAAAGTAAAACGATATTCCGACAAAATCGTATATATAAAAAAATATACGATAAATCTATGAATCATCATCGATCTGTATTTTTCTTATTAAAGTAGTTGTCACTTGATACTATTTACAGATATTGAATTAAAAAATATACGATTTTGACGAAATATTCCTTAACTTTTTAATACGAGACATCTTGCCCATTCCTTCTACTAAACTGGTTAAAGCGAAGCAAACAAAAACTTTAAAAAAAAGTAAACATTTGGCTGGCAGGCTACTTTTGTGTGGGTGAGATGTCCCTTAACCTGACTAGATACGAACAAAAGGTTGCCAAAAATTTATTGGGATAAAACAAAATGGCCGCAATTTTGCGTGCCAACTATGAGCATATCGAGGGTTTATTGCTGAAACCTGATAAATAGCACTGGTTAACACAATCTTATATCCTTTGAAGCATTGATTATTTGATAAAGCATGTTTAAAATGGTTGACTAAGTAAAAAGTCATGAAATGTGCTAAAACCATGAAAATCTAGAACTGAGGGAACATATTACTCAAAATCTGGAGCTGATAGACATATTGTTTCTTACTTAATTATACACATAAATGTACTTACTTTTGTTAAATAATTAAATTAACAAACATAACAATATAATCTTTAATGTATCCTAAATTCTTACGACTACTAAGCTAAATTTTTGTAGGACTTACTAATTTTTTTGTAATTTAATCAAACTTTAAGACTCAATATCTCAAATCTAACTTCGCTGCATTTAACATGTTTTTGAATCATACCTACGATAAACACTGTGTGTCATAAAAACTTGTAATTACTAAATTGAATAGACTGCTTACATTGGATTTGATGCAAAATATGCATTTCTCAACATGTGCACTTCTGAAAATGAGTGCTTTGTTTCTTTGTAAAAGTTTGTCATATTTAGGCAATATTTGAGTATGTATTTTCAGTACACTTAAGTTATCCACATTTCCTCCCGCTGTATAATGTACAGAGCGACCTTCTGTGCGTATCTAAGGTGTGACGTCAGTGACCCATGAACCTTTGACTTGTAAATTGTAATCTAATTAAACAACGACTGCTGATCACAATTTTATATTGTTTAATGTATATATTTTAGGGTCGGTTACTATAGTCGTGGCTGTAAATAATTTTGCACGAAAATAGTCATATCAATTTATAGGACACTATTATTAATAAATCATTGTTAGAGAAATCAGATGTTATCATTGAGTGTTGTTTGACTTGTTTCAAACGCAATTTACATTTAATTTAGTTCTACGAGTTTCGATTCTTAGAATTAATTTTGTAAATTGAACACTGAGGTATCTTTGAAAAGCGGAGTAAAAATCAATAGCTGTACTCAATGAAGATTTTCTGTTTAAAAGCCTATTTTCATCTTAGTGATATGTTTGTTTTGGTTTGTTATTATAGTCAATATCTTTAAAGTTTTTACTAATTAGGAGAATGTTGGCCTAAGTCCAAATATGATTGGTGAGACACTGAATGATGCCAACATGTTTTAGTTTTTGATAATAATTGTGAAATGGTATTGTGTGCAATGAGTTGATTGTTATCGAACAATTTCGTATATTCTAATATAAGTTTGTTCCAGCAATACAAATTATACTCCGCCCTGATATTAGATTAACATCGATTAACAAAGTAATGGATATGAAAAAACTAAATGTTACAATCGAGAGACAATTTTCTTCACAAAATCAACTTTTTCTCTATTATCCAACCACTAAACGATCTTCAGCCCAAGGCTAAGAGACAATAAATCCCATTCGAAAGGACCATTTTCATTTTCAACAAAATGATTATCTTATTTTTTTGACGGACCATAATATCTGCGGTCGTGATTTGGCATGTTGTATGATGGATGGTCCCAAACCCTTCTAACTTCAGAATAACATCTTTCTTTCTTTTCCCTATTTTAAGGAAATTACAACGTCCACAGTAATACATCCATCTTATACGAACTAAAACCCGAAAGATTTCTCCGTTATTTTTCCTAATAGCCCAAACTGTTAATGTACCTACATCTATATGTAAATTCCTATATAAGTATAATGTAAAGAATTAAATTGTATTGAAATGTTCCGTTGTAAAATATAAAAGTTTGGGAATTGTGAGTTTGTTTTATTGCTTTATGTAATCTAACCAAAAAGTCTCGTGTTTGTTATTGACCGAGTTTTATGGATTTTCTTCTGTATATTTGGTAAGTCTGAGAATAGGACGTAGGTAGTTTTTTTCTCTAGAAATAATTTATAAGGTGAAACAACGTTTAAAACGTACGACAGGTAGCTATAACCTGGGAGTCTTTAAGTTAAGAGTGAATAGGTAGTAACCTATTCGCTTCTAGGCAAGCGTGCTCCATCTTCGACCAGGTCATCACTTACCATCAGGTGAGATGATGGTCATACGCGAGCCTATATCAATAAACAAAAAATCAAGTTATTAGTCAAACGTTGCGCCAATTAATAAGTAGGTACACAGATAATTGAACAGATACGAATTTAGATACGAATATGTGACCGTGATATGTTAACCGACTTCAAAAAGGAGAAGGTTCTTAATACAGTTGGTTTTTTTTTTCTGTTTATACATATATAGTTGATTTATTTATTAAAACTTTATGCCACACAAAATGTATAATGGCGGACTTAATGCCATAGGCATTCTCTACCAGTCAACCATGAGTGGTAAAGAGATAGGTAACACGGCAGATGCATAAAAAAATAATTTAAGATAATAATAACTAACATGGATGTCTATGAATGCTAGACTGTATTTATATTTCTTTCTAGTCGGTTTGATTGTTTGTGCCTATACCTACCCATATCAGATTTTAGGAATACGAATTTCAATGGATACTGGTCGGGAAAATGCAGCCTGTGTTACGGGCTTCATCCAATCCGATGAGAGGTTTCGGTTATACGTAGTCCGAATTCAAGAGGGTGCTCAAAAATCGATTGGCTCTCTGCTGTAGTTTGAAATCTAATTCCTATGTAGGTTATTAACTGTAGGTTATAAAAGAAAGGCAAAACCATATTTCGAATCGCTAATTGATAATTTATTTTTGTATTTAACATGTATGGAGGACTTTTAGCTATAGGTAATAAACCAGGATAATGTCAGACTAGTAGTAGACAGTGAGCCAATTAAATCCTCACGTTCAGAAATGGATTAATTGAAAGACAAATAACAATTAAACCGATTACACATCTTAATACACCTTATAATGGTAAGTATATAGGTACTAACAATATAGAACATTATTAAATAGATATTAAAACATTACAAATTAGAAAATAATGTACCTTCCCCATCTTTATTATAATAAATAGGTACTTATATTTAATTTTTAGTTTTATTTACAAAAACAGTTTATTTTTTAAATAAGTTTAATTTTTCTATAACATGTATTTTTGTATAAAACTGCATTCACAAGTTATCACTTCGATTTACGTTCTATTTTGGATTTTTTGACTATATAGCGATACTGTAATTGTAAGTTAGGAAGATTTAATAATTTTTGTGTTAAAAAAATTGGCTAAGTTCGATTCAGACTCGCCCATGAAGGGTTCCGTAGTTACTACGCCAAATAACTTTGTTTTTCATAGTATTTGTATGAATTACAAAGTTATATTTGCGGTTTTATAAAATATGCTATATCTCAAAAACAGCTGATCCAATCTCGTTCAAACCAATTTTCTTTGAAAGTTTACATTAAGATCTACAGCATAATTTCTTTTATTATAGAAGTTAGAAGACACATATTTTACCACTTTGGAAGCGTATATCTTTTAATAGAGTGACTTTATGAAAAGGTGGTTTTAAAAACTTCAATGGCATTTTTAAAGACCTTTCTATATGTACATACCACACACACATATGCCTCTTAATTTTATTTTATTTTTTCTTAAAGTCGGAAAGTGGTTCACAGAATACATAATTATACCTACCTAGTTTCATGTCAGTCTTAATTGTTTCGGAATAAAATGGCTGTGACATACGGACGGACGGACAGACAGACAGACATGACGAAACTATAAGGGTTCCGTTTTTTGGCATTCGGCTGCGGCACCCTAAAAATTGCCTTTATAAAAGAAAATTGATTCAGTAAAAGATTCCTAACAAACAAACAGGATACGCATTAATTATGTTATATGTTGTATACTTATAGCAAACATGATGTCATTTTATTCAGCTTTTAGTAGACAAATGTGGTTTATTTTCCTGTTTGTTCCCATCACTCGTGCAAGCTTATCCGCTGAGGCCGACCGCACAAACACAATGACCACAGGGTAAATACTACTTACACCAACAACGTAATAATGTTTTAATTAATTTTTCATTTTATTTGTTTAGTAAAACAAGGAAATAAAGTGTATTGCAGAAGTTGTTTTAATTTATTTATTACTTGCATTGTTTAATATTATTAATTAATAAGTATATGTATCTATATACGTTCCTATTTTTCAACCGACGACAAAAAGAGGAGGTTATCAATACGACGCGTATATTTTTTTTTTTGTATGTATGATCACCGATTACTCGAAGACGGCTGAACCGATTTAGAAAATTCTTTTTTTGATTGAAAGGGTATACTTCGAAATTGGTCCCATTTTCATAAAAGTCAGGATCTGATGATGGGATCCTGGAGAAATCGAGGGTACTCTTCAAATATTATAGACACACCTATAGCGTTTTGGGTATTTATTATAGTAACTTGTGCAGTTGCTCTCAAAAAGTACCATTTGAGGAAGTGGAACTGATGATGAAGACCACAGATGGCCGCCGAAACTACTCAATAATAAGTATTGAGTTGATTGCGATTCGATTACTTGAATATGGATGTTAAGCACTTTATGCTCGTCACAATGCATATAGTGATGTAGAGCTGATGGTGAAGTACCAGGAGAACTCCTCAACAATTAACGGCCCAGCATTGGGAAAAGCAATATTTTGTAAAAGGTTATAAGTAGTTGACATTTAGGCTCTTGTAACTAGGTAAATTAAAAATAGACCAACTAAAAAGAGTGAAATAAAAACTTTTTACCAAAAAATTAAACCGACTCCCAAAAAACACTGCAAAGTGAAAAATAACTTTAATTTCGGAAGTCGGTGCCAAAAACGAAAATACAAAACTAAAGACACCGGTAGTCGGTGTCTTTAGTTTTTTTGGTAAAAAGCTTTTTCTCTCTTCGGACGAATGTTATTAAAATAATTAAATAAATATAATTGTTTATTTCTCACCACAAAGTTACAAGTTGTAGGTACATCATTTTTATTATTTACAAAATGTGGTGGCTGTGATAGATAGTTCACATGAAATTTTTGACCCTGTCCCCTGAACTAGATGGTAACCTGTATCTCAGGGGGTAGCGTTGAGCCATACGTTATACAATTCAAAAGTTATCGAGTGCCACTACTATTTACAAGCATGAAGCTTGAGGAAGGTTACAGGCTCCTTTTTAAACGCCTGTAAAAAAGGAGGGTTATCTTTTTATCGTGAGAAAGTTCACGGGAGCGAGCCTCGTGCGACTGCAAATTTCAAAAGAAATTATAACAGAATGTTTCAAAAACTTGCGTGTTTTTAGGGACCGTAGTTTTACTGGAGAAATAGCAGTACTGTTCTAATCTTTCAAAGTTCAAGTGAAAGTTTGTCATAAACTACAAAATAAGTAAGTATCTAATTGAATTAAATTTCTAGGTACCTACAACCTTCCAGTTTTAGTGAAGTTAAATTATTAATAAATGGGCGCCAGGGACCATAATAGTCCCAGACCCCTGAGCCGACGAAGATCTTCAATATTCTTTATTAATATTCTTACCAAGTATTTGTCTACAATAATGATCTTTTATTTCAGACTAAGTCCATTGGGTAAGTAGGTAGATACACAAACTAATCCTCGACGCTAATGTTAAGTATAAGTACGTAAGTACCTACTTACATCTACCAGAAAAATATAGTAAGCGTCTCCAATGTTTAGGGATGTCCCACCTGTCTGCTATCATATTGAGGATGCTGTTGGGACTGACACGTACTCTGCGCATGATGGAAGCTTATCGCGTGGGCATGATAACGTACCCCGTCAACACACTAAAAGTATAGTTTTCGACGGAATACATTAAACATTTTTAAGGACTAAGGCTTTTTAAGTAAATCGTACGCAAAGAGTGAGAATCGGCGAATATTCAAGTCCCGAAGAACAGGTCAGTTTCGGCGCCAAGGTACTGTGCTTGCCCCGAGTTTTTTCCTAATCTATACAACGTGTAACAGAATAAACGCAATTCATGAGAGTAGTTGGTTCAGAATCGGCTTCTAAATCGATTTCCGTCATAAAAAAAACCAGTCAAGTGCGTGTCGGGCCACGCGCAGTGTAGGGTTCCGTAGTTTTTATAACAGCCAAGTGCGTGTCGTATTCGCTCACTGATCGTTTCGTGTCATGCTCTAACTAAAAGCCAAACATGACTACCTAACTAATTTGACTTCCTATACAAATCCTCACCTGATCCGACAATTTTGCACGAAAAGTTTTAATTTTTTTTAGAGATTTGTATAAAACTTGTCATAACCGGTATTTTGAATTTAAATACGGATACAGAGCTACACTACTCAATCTTCACAAGAAACTAGCACGATACAACTGGCGCTTAGCGCCATTTATCAACATTTCTATATAGTTGTTCGAAATTTTCGAGTCAAATACAATTGGTCGACTATTACTCGTAAACTTGTAAAGCCCACTTATGTGTGATAGTTTTCCTTTAAATTTCGTTATATATAGGTACTACTGCCGTGACATTTGAATTTCTAACTACAACCGTTTAGTTGATAGAGGGGGGGGACACTTGACTCTAACGAAAATTGGTACTTCAAATCTTGATAAGTCACGAACGGTTTACTTAATCAAAAAACGGTCTTACCAAACCCCTAATATTTTTAAAAGACCTATCCAACGATATCCCACACTATGGGAAGAACGAAAAAAAAAAATATCTTACCACTTTACATGTATGGGAGGTACCCTAAATAATTGTTTTTTTCAAAATTTTATTTTACCACTTTTTCGGCGTCATTAACGTGTATACTCATGCCAAAGTACAACTTTCTAGTACCAATAGTTTTTGAGCTAAACCGCGGACAGACGGACAGACAGACGGACATGGCGAAACTATAAGGGTTCCTTGTTGACTACGGAACCCTAAAAATAGGTGTTAAATTTTGATGGAAAAAATCTTTCATTTAACTTAAAATGGAAACAGTATCATGATAAATTAATACAATCCTTAATTCAAGGAAATGTGCTCGTGTGCGTGTCGGCCGCTAACATTGCATGAGTCTATGCGTCTCCTTAAGGATATTGTATGATGCACATACGTTTTTCGTTTAGTAAGGATAACTATTTTATAAAAAATGTCTAGGTTTGGTTTAAATTTATTTAGTTACGGATGTCGTTTTAGACTTATAATTTAATATTCTTATTGGGGGGTCTGAGGTATTGCGTTTAATCTGTTACACCTTGTATAAACGACCTGTGTAAACTGTCATTAAGAAATGGTAAAATATTTTCATATGCTGATGACACAGCGTTAATATTTCATGGAGAGACTTGGGAGCAGGTACAAAGAAACGCTGAAATGGGACTTCATGAAATAAAATACTGGCTAAAGGCAAATCTGTTTACTTTAAACCTAACCAAGACCAATTCTCCTTTGCCAACACAAAACCACCGGAACTCATAGTCAAAGTACACTCTTGCAAATTTCCCAATAATAATGCAACATGCTTATGCTTGTCATTAAAAAAAGTTACGGCAAAAAGTCTAGGAGTACTCTTAGACAGTAAATTGAGCTGACAACTGCACACTGAGCAAACAACGTCTCGTACGAGGAAGCTGATATGGGCATTCAGTAAGCTTAGGTATGCGGCTGATATCAATCAACTTCGAAAAGTTTATTACGCATTAGCTCAGTCCGTACTCGGATTCTGCATTATAGTCTGGGGTGGGATTTGCAAAACATTCATGATTAATCTGGAAAGAGCTCAAAGATCACCCCTCAAAGTCATGAAGTTCAAACCGTTCCTCAAACCAACAGTACACGGAAACGAACCATCCCAACGTCTGGCCCTCTGTAAAAACAAATACAGCATCGGCGAGGCGGCAGCATATATGTACTGAGCAACGCATATATACAATATGTATATATATATAAATAATGTATATATGAGTCTCCAGGCTCCATATAAGGCTGCAGAGCCTAGAACATCGGCGACGTGTTGCAAGCCTGTCAGTTTTCTATCGGTTACATTTCGGGGAGTGTGCGATGGAATTGCACAGTCTTATTCTGCCAAGCCCGTTCCATCATCGGACTACAAGACAAACGGCGATGCGCCATCGTTACATGGTGGACATCCCACACATACGCACGAAACGTTTTGGGAATACTTTCATTGTGCGTACGGCTAAAGAGTGGAATTCCCTGCCGGAGTCTGTATTTCCTGATAGTTGTAACCTGGGAGTCTTTAAGTCAAGAGTGAATAGGTTACTTCTAGGCAAGCGTGCTTCATCTTCGAGCACATCATCGCTTAAGATTAGGTGAGATTGTGGTCAAACGCAAGCAACTATAAAATATATATATATATATATATTTATCCTGCAACCAATTAGCCGTCCTCTGAAGAAAAAAGTACATTAAAACTGGCGTCCACCGGCAAATGGCGTCCGCATACCGGACGCCACTTTTTTGGTCGGTGGCACTTAGGTCCTATTGGTGCTGGTTAGCCGTAGGACAAAAATCGATAGAAGCGAAAAAGTTTGATAAATGGCTGTAAAAATATAATAAAAAGTTCCCGAAGAAATCTCAGCGCAGGTGAGGCGCTGCTGTAACGCGTATATTCACAGCCGTATATCTCGGGGACTTCCTGACTGCGAATCTGCATATTTGGCGTCCGCACTTGCGACGTTGCCAGCTCGCTCACCTCATGTTTGACAGAGTTTCTGATTTTTATTTTAATATATTGGATTTATGTGTGACACATTTTCAATTTGCAGTATTAAAAGAAGGAACATAAAATCAACTTTTAATTATAAATAAATATTGCTGCTTCATTTAATGACTCTAACTCTGAAAAGCAGTTAAAATTTTTGATATTATTAGTAACACATAGTTTTTCCAAACCACAGTAATGAGACTTCTTCCTATAGTGCATCTATAATCCTCATAAGTTTCGGACATTTACTTTCGCGTCGATAAATGCAATTTTGAAAGAATAGAGGTATGTACATCTATCTCACATTTTCGCACGATAAAGCGCAATCGGTACGTGCGCAAGATCCAAACCTCATTTTATTTTATTAATAGCTATATACGACGTCTTATAGCTTTATACGGACGTTCAATAACCTAGCGGCTTTTATTGCAGGAGCAAATTACTGTAAGATGGAAGCACTTTACCCAGTCCGGCTGTGCCAGATTTGAACGAAAAATCACACAGTGCTCGCGCATTTGTCTTCAGGGAAGTCCAGTTTGCGATTCGTCCAGTTCTACTATCTTCACATGTTCCCACCATGTACTCGCCGAGACACCGACCTTCTTCCGAGGGAGAGACTAGGCCTTCATAGCGATGGATGGATGACCAGAAGAACTTGACTACTAATTAACTCTATAGAGAGATACAAAATGAGAGAGAGAGAAAAGACACTAGAAAAATATGTTTTGTGTGAAAGAGAAACATACGTTTACCATTCTTTATGTGTTTCTATGCTCATTCCGATACAAAAATACACACTTTCTAACCACAATAATGAGACTGTTATTTATAGCCTATCTGAAGTCTTCCTAGGTTTCGGACATTTTAAGTCAACCATTTGCGAGAATAGAGCTATGTCTATGAGCTCACATTTCCCCACGGTAAAGCCCCATCAGCATGTGTGTAAGAGCCAAACCTCCCAAATGGGTATTGTATTGCCGAACTACATAGTATGTTTGGTTAGGGCACTGTGTCTTTGAGTTTCTTGTATTTATTTTACCTCAATACATGATCAACCACGTGAGCTTCAATGTAAGAACCGGCCGCAGTAAAACATTGTCAGAAGCAAGAAATTGATTCCCGTCATCTTCTTTACGAAAATTTAACAACAGCAGGTAGACTAAAGTGCGGGATATATTTTTTTCGCTGCACTCGGTCCATCCGAGATGAACATGTAAGAAAAGTGTTGTGGAATTAATACTGCTTCCGCGTCTGCCCAATATCGTTCAGCTCTAGGAGCATCTACCTCCCGGACGTGACTTACAGAAGCCAGTTTAGAAAACAATCTCTCAACTGCGAATCTCGCATTCGGGCACTCTTGCCTGGTAAAACCATGTCCTATCTATTAGAGTGCCCGAAATACGGAAGTTCAATAGCTATATATGGACGTTCGATAGCTATATATGGACGTTCAATAGCCATATACGGACATTCCATAGCTATATATGGACGTTCAATAGCTATATACGGACGTTTAATAGCTATTTAATGCACGGTACTTAAGGTTAATTCAGTCTTCAGCACAGTTGCTGAAGGATATATATCCTGCGCCCATGCTAATGGGTTTCAGATTCGGTCTACGTGATGTCATGATGGGCCGCTTAATATGTCCTTAAAGGTTGTCCCAAATGGGTTGATGCTAACTTGGTTAAGTTTAATTCGCTTGGACCCAGGCGTTTCCGACCGACTCCATCATTCCGTGGTGAAAACGAGCCAGTAAGCGATCATAGCGAGCTTCTTGGGGTAACGTTGACCCTTACTTTTAGTCTGTTCGTCGCGGCTAAGACTCAACTGGTTGCCAATAATTGAGAGTCCTAGCAAAGGAGACAGTATTTCACATTGTAACGATACCTTCTACTTCTCCAATAAAAGAGGGTAAAATAGATGTACCATTAAATTTAATATATTAATAATATACAGTATTTTATAAAAAACCTGCCTATCTACCTAGGTATCCTAAAAAAACGGCCTACCTACCTAACTGACACACTCAGGAGAGAAGAGGAGGAGGTTTAGAGTATATTACTTGCGGGACGGCTTGGCAGACCACTCCAGGATCGCCTTCTCCTCCACGATGTCTTCGTCGTACAGCAGCTTGAGCAAGGCGGTCTGGCAGTAGGCTCCCAACAAGGCGTCTGGGCAGCAGGCTCTCAGCAAGGCGTCAGGGCAGCAGGCTCCCAGCAAGGCGTCAGGGCAGCAGGCTCTCAGCAAGGCGTCAGGGCAGTAGGCTCTCAGCAAGGCGTCAGGGCAGCAGGCTCCCAGCAAGGCGTCAGGGCAGCAGGCTCCCAACAAGGCGTCAAGGCAGCAGCCTCTCAACAAGGAGTCAGGGCAGCGGGTACTGCACTTCCTCTTCCACCACTCTTCGTCGAAACTCGTCGAGAACTAAACTCTTCAGAAACTGGTCAAAGACTGAACTGCCGGAGATGGCCCCCAGCGCCTTTTATACCCAGCTCAGCGTTCAAAATCCATTCCATTCTCATTCTGTACCAGAATTCAAATTGTAGAGTCCAAAATAGTCCATCTTGCCAGTTATTTGATCAGCCAGTTATATGCGAGCATAATTTATTAAACCTCTTCGATAAAATCTGAGAGTGTGTTTTAGAAATTTATAATTATAATTTAAAATGCCGTTAATCAGTAGACAACCACAATATTAAGCTAGTCCTATCGATAAAAGTGAATAACAATTATATAATAAAAGTATGAACAACCTTTTTAGTCTATTAGCCATTCAGTGACTACAAAGAAGAAGAAATTACAGTTTGTCAGCCTTGACGTAAAAAATGTCATGACAAGAAAATATTTGTTTTGATGGATGAATTATGGATTATGATTACAAAGAAAATGTAAGTTATTTGGTATTTGTAATAACAGATACTATATTTCCCCATCGACCCCGAGAAAATTTTTGGTCTAGAACAAAAATTTTGTAAGGTTAAAGTTTATCCACATTCATATAACTTACATGCCTCATTCAATCACACCAACATCTCACGAAGTTAGGTAAGGTAGGATTCACATTCAATGATCACTACTCGACCTGATTAGTACATGACAGTAGGCTTGTTTTCGGAGTCTGTCAGTCCGCTCGCGTCGAAAACCCATCAAATAAAAAACAAGATTTAGCAAAGGCTTATTTTTACGAAGTTGCTAGCCGCTTCGATCAACTTTAGAGTCGATAACATAAAAAACAAGGTTTAGCAAAGGCTTATTTTTACGAAGTTGCTAGCCGCTTCGATCAACTTTAGAGTCGATAACATAAAAAACAAGGTTTAGCAAAGGCTTATTTTTACGAAGTTGCTAGCCGCTTCGATCAACTTTAGAGTCGATAACATAAAAAACAAGGTTTAGCAAAGGCTTATTTTTACGAAGTTGCTAGCCGCTTCGATCAACTTTAGAGTCGATAAATAGTAATAAACTAACTTGGAGAGTTAGAAAGGGAGAAGGTTTGGTAATATGTACCTAAACGCACTTCTAAGTGATATCTGATTAGTTCAGATAGAAGAGAAAAAATAAAAATTAAGAGAAGCCTCTTAAAGTTTAAGAACAAAGTTAAAGAAAGAAATAAAATAAACTATTGAGTTTCAATAAGCCGAAAAGAACTCGATAGTTAAAAGAAGAGAAGAAGATAGAGATGAGTCATGAATATAGTACGAAAGATGAATATATTTACATAATTATATACTTAAATCGTTGTTTAGTTTTTGACGATGAGTGGAGTATAATTCTATCCATGACTGAAAATTAATATTATAGATAGCAAAAGAAGGTAAAGAGGGAGAGGGCAGGTAAATGAGAGGGTTAAAGAGTGCTAAAAAAAACTCAAGAGGATAAATTAAATATAAGAAAGAGGTTGAGTAAGAGTAAGATCACAAAAAAATAAAAAAAAGTGTTATAAGAGGTTAAAGAGGGAATAAACTAGTGGTAAAAGAGGTGATAAACTAGTGTTCGTGTGAAGAGGAAGTCTAGTATAGTGTTAGTGTAAAGAGTGAGTCTCCTATCCTAGAACTTAATATTAAAAAAGAGTCTAAGCCAAAAAGTGAGTCCAAAGAAAAAAGTTACTAGTAATAGTTTTCTTGGAATTTTGAAAAAAAAATTAAACCGACTAGCTATGATTTTACGTTGGGCGCCAAACTGTAACGATACTTTCTACTTCTCCAATAAAAGAGGGTAAAATAGATGTACCATTAAATTTAATATATTAATAATATACAGTATTTTATAAAAAACCTGCCTATCTACCTAGGTATCCTAAAAAAACGGCCTACCTACCTAACTGACACACTCAGGAGAGAAGAGGAGGAGTTTAGAGTATATTACTTGCGGGACGGCTTGGCAGACCACTCCAGGATCGCCTTCTCCTCCACGATGTCTTCGTCGTACAGCAGCTTGAGCAAGGCGGTCTGGCAGTAGGCTCCCAACAAGGCGTCTGGGCAGCAGGCTCTCAGCAAGGCGTCAGGGCAGCAGGCTCCCAGCAAGGCGTCAGGGCAGCAGGCTCTCAGCAAGGCGTCAGGGCAGCGGGTACTGCACTTCCTCTTCCACCACTCTTCGTCGAAACTCGTCGAGAACTAAACTCTTCAGAAACTGGTCAAAGACTGAACTGCCGGAGATGGCCCCCAGCGCCTTTTATACCCAGCTCAGCGTTCAAAATCCATTCCATTCTCATTCTGTACCAGAATTCAAATTGTAGAGTCCAAAATAGTCCATCTTGCCAGTTATTTGATCAGCCAGTTATATGCGAGCATAATTTATTAAACCTCTTCGATAAAATCTGAGAGTGTGTTTTAGAAATTTATAATTATAATTTAAAATGCCGTTAATCAGTAGACAACCACAATATTAAGCTAGTCCTATCGATAAAAGTGAATAACAATTATATAATAAAAGTATGAACAACCTTTTTAGTCTATTAGCCATTCAGTGACTACAAAGAAGAAGAAATTACAGTTTGTCAGCCTTGACGTAAAAAATGTCATGACAAGAAAATATTTGTTTTGATGGATGAATTATGGATTATGATTACAAAGAAAATGTAAGTTATTTGGTATTTGTAATAACAGATACTATAACATCGGAATATCTTGATGCACTTGACTCATTCGAGAAACGACCAAACGTCTCATTAGCAACGAGGGGCTGGTCGAGTCAAAGCTTTAGAGCCTTGAACATCGGCGACACGATGCAATTCTATCGGTTAAATTTTAGGGAGTGTGCCATGGACTCACACAATCTAATTCCATCAAGCCCGTTCCATTATCAGACTACATGACGAACGGCAATGAGCCATCGTCACATGGTGGACATCCCACCCATACGCGCAAAACGTTTTGAGAAATTTCATTTTATAGCTATGGAGTGGAACTGTATTAAATATCTATTATAGCTATACTAGGGCTCTTTAAGTTAAGAGTCAATAGGTTTCTTCTAGATAAACGTGCTTAGTCTTCAACCACATCATCGCTTCACCATCAAGTGAGATGGTGGTCAAATGTGAGCATATTATTAATAAAGATGAGGTCTAAGAAGGAATGAGCAAGCCCAGAAGTGTCTGTTCACTCTTAATTAGACAGGAGCTGGCAGACAGTTCCACACCTTGGCCGTGCACACAATAAATACAGCTTACCATCAGGTGAAATAGTAGTCAGAATCGAGCCTATCATCAATAACCACAATATATATACGGACATGCAATAGGTATATACGGACGTCAAAAGCTATACATATATGGACGATCAATAGCCTGGTGACCTTAATTGCAGGAATACTATTTGGCTGCAAACTACTATAAGATGGAGGTACTATATACCCAATCGGGCGGCACCAGACTTGAACGAGAAAGCCCACAGTGCTTTCGGTTGCACTTTCGTGTTCAGGGAAGCTCAGTTTGTAACTTGACCAGTTTTTACTAACTTCATAAGATCCCACCATGTACCTACTTGCTGGAAACTGGCCTTTACCCGGCGATGGTGACACTAGGCCTTCATCACCCATGTGACCCATTATATAAGGATCTGATGACCAGAAGTACTTAACTCTCTCTCTCTCTCTGTAAGCAGACCCCACGAGGAAAAGAGAGACATGCAAACGTCTTCTTGATGTTTTGCATAGACATACTAAGCTTAGCTAAGCTAGTTCTATCATACTATATCCTAACTTACTGCGCACATTGTTTAAATTGGTAAAAAGTAGAGAAATATTTACAATAGTATGTCATTCTAGATATATCCCGCGACTTCTCATGTAAAAATCTCACTGGAACCTTAATAATTGTTCATCTTACTATTAACTAGGTATTTCAGTCCCTAATGTCATTCAAATCCGTTCGTTAAGTTTTGTATGAAATAGAAGCCATTCGTTTACTATTCAATCCTTTTATTTACGCTCCTAACAACACAACAAACTCTTTAATAATATTAATAGCATAATATGCGATATTCACAGATATCAATATCTGGCATCCGTATATTAGCACATCTTACGAATATTGTGACAAGTGTAATGTTCAAACTGTGGACTACTGTCAAGCGATAATAAAAGAAAGAGATGAGTAGATAAATCGAAAGCTGGCAACGTCGCTCTCCCAAATACCTGCGGGGACGTTAAGTAGTCAGTGCCATAGGTAAATCGCAATCAATATATCCAGGACGCCTAGAATGTATTACCATGGTTCGGGGTTCAAAAATGTTGCGGCATGACTGCAAGAAGAATATCGCACAAAATAAAATTATCGGGAAATGACGTACCCCACGTTGCTGGAAATCGTCAAACTAAGCAATATTCATTTAGACTTGTTAAAAAATATATGGGGAACTGGGGGACGTCGTAAGGTAGCACGACGTGCATGACGCCAAAAAGTTTCTAGGATGTATGTATGTATGCACAATTAATTCATTATAGATTTTTATGTTTTTTATTTTAACTTTAATTTACTTTTAAATAATTTTTATTGTACATTAGCGACTATAAAGGGCGAAGACACTGACTCCTGAAACAGGCTGTGTATCATTATATTGATGTCAATAAAAATATTTGTATTTATATTAGGTATACGCAGTCCGCTGTATGCGCTCTGCTTTTCAACCGACGACAAAAAAGGAGGAGGTTATCAATTCGACGCGTGTTTTTTTTTCTTTTTTTTTTTAATGTATGATCATCGAGTACTCGAAGACGGCTGAAAAAAAAAAAAAATCTTTTTTGTTTGATAGGGTATACTTCGAAATTGGTAGCATTTGTCACCAAGTCAAGATCTGATGATGGGATCCTGGAGAAATCGATGGAACTCTTCAAATATTATAGGCACACCTATGGCGTTTTGGGTATTTCTAATAGTAACTTGTGCAGTTGCTCTCAAAAAGTATCATTTGGGGAAGTGGAACTGATGATGAAGACCACAGATGGTCGCCGAAACTACTCAATAATACGTATTTCGTGGATTGCGATTCGATTACTTGAATATGGATATTAAACATTTTATGCTCATCACAATGCATATGGTGAAGTGAAGCTGATGGTGAAGTACCAGGAGAACTCCTCAAAAATTAACGGCCCAGCATTGGGAAAAGCAATATTTTATAAAATGTTATAAGTAGTTGACATTTAGGCTCTTGTAACTAGGTAAATTAAAAATCAACCAACTAAAAAGAGTAAAATAAAAACTTTTTACCAAAAAATTAAACCTACTCTCAAAAACACTGCAAAGTGAAAAATAACTTTAATTTCGGAAGTCGGTGCCAAAAACGAAAATACAAAACTAAAGACACCGACTACCGAAATTAAAGTTATTTTTCACTTTGCAGTTTTTTTGGGAGTAGGTTTAATTTTTTGGTAAAAAGTTTTTTAGTAAACCCACAGACTGCATGTGTAGAATGATACTTACGCTATAGGATACAGACATAATTTCACAAGGTAAGTTAATATTGTTGTTTTTGTATTGTATGTATCTTATATCTTTATAAGCTTGCCAATTTCATTAAACCATCATGAGTGAAGCTTCCCGGGGTTGCCGAAATATTCTAACGAGATACCGCAGCCTGCAACGTAAGAGCAGTGTAGGAACAGGATGGGTTTAGTCGGTAGGACTGTGACACTCCCTTCCGCTCCACCCAGAACGGGAAAGGTCATTAGATGATTTTCCCACCGAAAAAAAGGTAAGTATGTAAGGAACAACTACATTATACGGGCACAGCTAATTCTACAATTTGTATCTGTAATTCAAAGCCCCTCATCATTTTCATTGTAATTCAGCCGTTTGCAACTAAAATCCTTATTTATGATAGTCTATCATGTACCTACTTGGGTCATATACAACGTGTAATTTAAAGGGTATATACATACTGTTTAGTCCAACGTGAAACCGAACGCACCTTTTGGTTGGCAACATTCTATTGTCTATAACTTTTTTCACTTTGACGTTTCCGTTCTCTTGCAAAACTAACCTCCGGTTGGAAGATTGAGTTTTAGTCATTATAATTGGAAATCATCTTGGATCTCACGTGAGATTAACATATTAATTGTGTTCAGTGCTTGATTAAACTTTGTATTCTCGGATTATCAAGAATCCACTGATATTTCGTGAAACATATCGCCTTATTGTGTCTACCACGCGTAGCGCGCGTTTGTTGGGAACGAGTTAAGCTGTGATTGCTGTTGTGACCGCTACCTGGATATCGGCGCCTTGGGAACGTTCATCCACACTTGTCTTTCACCACACGTTACAATTACTCACCCTCATATTACATACAAACCACACTTGGAGCGTGACCTTGGAAGGTCGAAGTTGGCGTCCCCAGCATTTAGGTTAGTGGTACATTTTGTTTATCGAAATAAGGCCTAAGAGCCTACCACAACGTAGGGCTCCGCGTAATCGCGGACAGTTCGACATACCAGTTACCGTTGGCTGGACTTGGGGTCGAACAAACTGGTAGCAGAAGCGCGGTTCTTATAATATAAGATCCACTGGTTTAATTGGAAGTTTTGACTATTGTTGAAAGTAGCTTTGGTTCAATTACTTAACATAGCTTGTAACTCGATAAGTTCTGAATATTGCTTTGTCAGCCGGGCTCAAATAGTACTTGTAGTTGTACTGTAATTTGTAGTGCTAGCCCCTTGGTATTGCACAGACAAGTGGGATTTGTTTGTGAAATTAGGAATTATTGGTTGTATTTTGACATAATTTGGTATATTGTTGTAAAAGCTGTTTGGTATATTCATTTGATTAATAATTGAATGTCACTAGTCTGAAGTTAAAGGTTTATCTAAACAATAATCACATAGTCTAACATAATAAGACTTGAATTGTGTGTATTGGTTATTGTTTATAGTGTGATTATTGGATTGTGTTATTGGAGGTTGTCCGAGCAATATTACACATCCTATTGTTGTATTTATTTGAGGTTGATCCAGCATTGTATTATACATTCAATTGTTGTTTCTTTGTAACTAGCCATCCTTAGCAGGCTAGATTCATATTTGGAATAAGTACAGGGTCGGATTTGAACTTTAAATAATTGAATTTGAATTTTTATTTTGTTGAAATTATTTGGTCAGCTAACAAGTCATATTTGTTTGTTTGTTTGTTATTTTAGCCTGTTGTATTAATATTTGATTGTTGCAATGGCCTCATTAAAGGCAGTTAGGGAGTCTGCTGCCGTATTGGTCTCACAGTTGAGATGGTTCGCATCGGCGGTAGCAACGGTTGAGCGTCCGGACTTGGAGGAGCTCACCCTTGCTCGGAACAAGCAAGTGGATGAGAGGATCAAGTCAGCTGATGCTGCGCTCACACGCTTCAATGAGTACATCATGGACGTGGATTTGGCGGTGATGGACCAGGCAGCCCGCGATAAGGTTTTGGGTGACTATGACCAGATTGTCAACCTGGGGGATGTCATAGGTCAACGAGCTCGGGAAATTTTGAGGAGCCGGATGCCTGAGGAGGCCAAGCCTCAGACCTCCGTTGTCAAGGGCCCTGAACTGTTGAGTAGGCTGCCCACCCTGGAGCTGCCACATTTTGACGGTCGCTTGGACCACTGGCTGGGCTTCATTAATCTCTTTGAGAGTCTTGTGGATGCACGCTCGGACCTCGGACCTGCCCAAAAGTTGGCCTACTTGTTGTCCGTTTTGGAGGGCGAAGCCAGAGCCTTGGTGCAACACTTGCCGGTGACGGACTCTTCTTACCCTACCGCTCTGGAGCTTCTCTCCAGACGGTATCAGAATAAGCGCTGTCTGGCTGATGTGCACATCGACCAGATTTTGGGGCTACCGGCCATCGCCAGCATGTCGGCGTTGCGCACTGACCTGCTGAACCCGTTGGTATCAGCGACCCACGCCTTGCGACGCTTGCAGTTACCGGTGGACCATTGGTCCTACCTGTTGGTGCACATAGTGCTGCGGTTGCTCCCGGCAGAGTTGAGGTCCCGCTTTGAGCAGAGATATGGTGGGGACAGTGCCACCCATCTTCCCCCCTTTGACGACCTCCTCAAATTCTTGGAGGACGAGTGTCGGTTTTTGGACAACACTCTTGGCGCCACGGGGTCACGCCCGCCACCTTCTCGGCCTAGAGACCAGGGACGGACTAGGGCTCGGGGGCCTGTTGAGGTTCGGCCCGCCCCCCGTTTTGCTGGAGCCCGGAGTTCTCACGATTGCCACTTTTGCAAGTCCACGGGACATGTCATGGCACGTTGCTCGGCTTTTTTGAACTTACACGTAAGTGCCCGCCGCCGTATTGCCAACGCACGCCGTTTGTGCTTCTCGTGTTTGGGAGCCCACTTCCATCGGGACTGCCCCGACCCCCGTCCGTGTAGAATTTGCACGGGATCCCACCTGGAGATTTTGTGCGCCAACGCGAACCGCTCCAGCAGACCTTCTTCTGAGGAGGGTTCGCGCAGGGGGGGGTATTCCGGAGATGAGCACCGGGCTGAGGCCCGCAATTCTGCACGCCGCTCTCCACCCCCCGCGCAAGTTGTACAGGAGCCCCGCGATCGAGATTTGGTCTCCCCTTGTCAGGGAGAACGCGCGTTGGCTGCTAGGCAGCAGTGGCCGGACCAGCACCGCCACCTCTCCCCTCCGTTGGCGGAACGTCCCCGATTGGAGTCACGTCCTCCGCCATTCAGGCATCCGGTAGGATATGCCCTTCCAGCGATGGCGAGCGGCTTGGGACACCGCGCGGACGAACCATTCCAACCTTATCCTCGTCGTGGAAGAGGACAGCCTGGATGCGGCGATCGGTCGCCGCCCAGGCACCGCTAGGAAATTGCCGCCCGCCCCGCTAAAGAACCCCCCCCGATCGAGTCGATTTTGTTGCCAACGGCCTCGGTCAGGGTCTGGGGACCCTTTGGTGACTCGATTGTGGTCCGTGCCCTTTTGGACACGGGAGCCCAGGGTTCCCTTTTGTCGTCTTGGTTAGCGGGACAGGTTGGTCTGAAGGTGAACGACTTTTCAGGCAAAATTCAGGGAATTGGCGAAGCGGCTGTCACCACTGTTGAGGGAGAGACCTGGTTTGAAATCACCCCTGTGAGTTGTCCGTACCCTAAAATTGGTGCTCCTGCCCTTGTTATGCCGACTATATTGGGTAGCCATCCCGATTGTCAGTTGCCTTTGGATGTTCTACGGTTGACGTCAGGTCTGGATTTGGCTGACACCCGGTTTGATTCCCCTTGTACGGTGCATTTGTTGTTGGGTTCCGATGTTTTGGGGAAAATATTGTTGGGAAATATGACGGTCTTGCAGCCGGAGACCCCATGGTGCCACCCGAGAGGTCTGGTGGCGGTCTCAACCATCTTCGGCTTTGCGATTATGGGCCCAGTGTTGAACGTGCCCCCTCCACCTGAACCTGTCCTTGCGTTGGTGTCCGGCTCAGCCCTCTCTGACGCCGTTCAGAGGTTTTGGGAGGTTGAGGAGCCCCCTCAGGTGGCCCGCTTGAATCCGGAACACGAAGAGTGCGAGTTGTTCTATCAGAACAACACTGGTCGACTCCGCTCCGGTCGGCTTGAGACCCGGCTGCCTTTTGTTGCGGTGCGACCACCTCTTGGCCAATCCAGACCTACGGCTGAGAAAAGATTGTTGGCAATGGAGCGCCGCATGGCCAGGGACCCGGTGCTGCGGCAAAAATATGTAGAGTTTATGCGTGAGTATGCAGACTTGGGACACATGTCGGTGTCAGATTTGGATTGGCGTTCAGTAGAGCATTTCTTCTTGCCACATCACGCGGTCCTCAAGCCATCCACTGGTAAGCTGCGCACAGTGTTTGATGGGTCTGCGCGGACTTCTTCCGGCGTCTCCTTGAATGATTGCCTGCATTCCGGCCCCAAATTGTTGAGGGATCTTTGTGACGTCATCACGTCTTTTCGTCGTCATCAAGTAGTGTTTGTGGCCGACATCAAAATGATGTTCCGGCAAACGGTCATTCACCGGGATGACAGACGTTATCAGTTGATCCTGTGGCGGGAACATCCCCAGGATCCCATGATTGTGTATGAGCTCAACACGAATACTTACGGCCTTCGGTCAAGCCCCTTTGTTGCTATTCGTTCGCTTTGGGAGCTTGCGGACCGGGAGCGTTTGAGGTTCCCTCGTGCATCCGCCATCTTGAAAACGGACCTGTACGTCGACGATGTCTGTACTGGAGCTCCTACGGTGGAGGAAGCTATCCTGTTGCGTGACGAGTTGGTCCAGATTCTGGCTTCCGCTGGCTATGAGTTGCGTAAATGGGTGTCCAACTCGCCAGCGCTATTGGAAGGTGTGTTGGAGGATCATAAGCAGGATCCTCATTTGTTTGAAAACGTTGACAACCCCGCCATGATGGCCGTCCTCGGGGTTCAGTACCGACCAGTTCAAGACACCTTTACGTATGATGTCGACTTGGAGTCTCCTCATACTTGGACTAAAAGATTGGTGTTGTCTACTGTAGCAAGGACCTTTGACCCTAATGGTTGGATCTGCCCGGTATTGTTCTGGGCGAAATGCTTCCTTCAGCGCCTTTGGACCGCTGAACTTGGTTGGGACGAGCCACTTCGGGAAACTCTGTTGGAAGACTGGCTCCAATTTGTATCCGTGCTCCCTGTGGTCAACAAGGTCGCGCTGCCACGCGCCATCCTCCCCCCTGGGGCTTATGCTGCCACCCTTCATGGGTTTTGTGACGCGTCCTCTCACGGTTATGCCGCCGTTGTTTATCTGCGCACCGTCAATGCTACGGGCCAGGTGAAGTTGTCGCTGGTCATGGCCAAGAGCAAAGTGGCCCCCCTCCGGACGGCATTGACCATCCCTAAGTTGGAGTTGTCAGGGGCGGTGCTTCTTGCGCGTCTCCTAAATCACGTTGCGCACACCTTGGGTGGAACCGTTGACATTCGGGCTTCTTACGCCTGGACGGACAGTCAAATTGTTTTGTGTTGGTTAAAGACGTCCGTCCACTCTTTGGAGGTCTTTGTTGCGAACCGAGTGTCGCTCTGAAACGCCTTTGATTTGGAGACACGTGCCTGGTGACCTGAACCCGGGCGACGTGGCCTCACGCGGGTGCATGGCCCCCCACTTGATTGCTCACCCCCTCTGGTGGGGGCCGGACTGGCTGACTCGCCTCGAGGACGATTGGCCTCGAACGCCAGTCTTGATGTCGGATCCTTTGCCCGGACTTAAGGTGTTCGCTGTTAGAACGAAGGATCCTCCGTTTGATCCTGACCTTTTGTTGAATCGATACAGCTCCCTCGACAAATTGTTGAACGTCACCTCGTGGATCAGGCGTTTTGGCCATAATTCTAGGAATCCAGGGGACAAGCACCTGTCACCAGTTCTCTCTCCTCAAGAGCGACAGGAGTCACTCCTCCTTTGGGTCCGCTCTGTGCAGGCTGCACACTTTGAGAAGGAGATCGAGGTTCTGAAGTCTGGTAGGGTTAAGTTGTCGGGAGCTGTTAGTAAGCTGAATCCCTTCTTGGATAAGACGGGTCTTTTACGTGTTGGAGGACGGTTGAGGCACTCTAGCCTTCCTTATGGGGCCCGTCACCCCCTTTTGTTGCCCAAGGAGGGCCACTTGGTACAATTGCTGGTGACTGATCGTCACGTTAAAAACTCGCATGCCGGTTGCAATGCGCTGTTGGCTATTCTGCAGCGAGAATTTTGGATTTTGTCGGCTCGTCGTACTATTCGTAGCATTGTCTTCCGCTGTATGCCGTGTTATCGGACTAAGGCCTCCACTATGCAGCCCCTAATGGGAGATTTGCCGGCTGATCGTGTCAATGAGGCGAGGCCCTTTGCTGGCGTCGGAACGGACTTTGCTGGTCCCTTTTCGGTGAAGACGTCCACACTTCGAAATAGTAAAATCGTCAAGGCTTATTTGTGTGTTTTCGTCTGCCTGTCAACCAAGGCAGTACATTTGGAGCTGGTGACCTCCCTTTCGACAGAGGCCTTTGTGGCGACCTTGGACAGATTTGTGTCTCGCCGTGGGTTACCTTCTTTGATTAGGTCTGATTGCGGTACGAATTACAAGGGTACAAGTAACTATTTGAAGGAGGTATACGCCTTCCTTAATGAGAGCCAGGTTGACATTGGTAACAGTTTGGCCCGCCGAGGGGTCACTTGGTTGTTTGACCCGCCAGCCTGCCCCCATTGGGGGGGTATTTTTGAGGCCGCGGTGAAAGCGGCAAAGGGACACTGGCGGAGATTGTTGGGAGACACCGTTCTCACCTTTGAGGAACTAGCTACGGTATTTTGCCGCATTGAAGCTGTGTTGAATTCGCGCCCATTGTGCCCGCTCTCTTCGGACCCGAATGACTTGGAGGCTCTAACACCGGGCCACTTCTTGATTGGACAGCCACTTGTCGCCTTGCCGGAGTACCCTTTTGTTGATGTGAGCCAAAATCGGCTCTCGCGGTTTCAGTTGGTGCAACAGCTCGCTCAGAACTTTTGGAAGCGTTGGAGCTTAGAGTATCTGCACATCCTCCAGCAACGCGTCAAGTGGACGGATAAAACTCATCCGCCCAAGATCGGAGACCTCGTCCTGATTAAGGATGCCAACCTGAAGCCTTTGTATTGGCGCATGGGGCGCATTCTCAATTTGTTGACTGGCACCGACGGGGTCCCTCGTTTTGCTGAAGTTTTGGTGGACGGATCCATCATAAAGAGAGCGGTCGCAACTTTGTCAAGACTTCCAATTGATTAGCGGACGGGTAGGCCCGTCCGGGGGGGGTAGATGTTTAGTCCAACGTGAAACCGAACGCACCTTTTGGTTGGCAACATTCTATTGTCTATAACTTTTTTCACTTTGACGTTTCCGTTCTCTTGCAAAACTAACCTCCGGTTGGAAGATTGAGTTTTAGTCATTATAATTGGAAATCATCTTGGATCTCACGTGAGATTAACATATTAATTGTGTTCAGTGCTTGATTAAACTTTGTATTCTCGGATTATCAAGAATCCACTGATATTTCGTGAAACATATCGCCTTATTGTGTCTACCACGCGTAGCGCGCGTTTGTTGGGAACGAGTTAAGCTGTGATTGCTGTTGTGACCGCTACCTGGATATCGGCGCCTTGGGAACGTTCATCCACACTTGTCTTTCACCACACGTTACAATTACTCACCCTCATATTACATACAAACCACACTTGGAGCGTGACCTTGGAAGGTCGAAGTTGGCGTCCCCAGCATTCAGGTTAGTGGTACATTTTGTTTATCGAAATAAGGCCTAAGAGCCTACCACAACGTAGGGCTCCGCGTAATCGCGGACAGTTCGACATACCAGTTACCGTTGGCTGGACTTGGGGTCGAACACATACCAAGTGCACGGCTTCTTTGGATGATAACAAACGATATAGCAAGGGTTTTGTAATACTATGTCTATATGTGTGGAACTTATTAGAAATTTCAATACATTGATACCAGAGACCGAATTTTTCAAATTAAGAAGAACGAAGAGAATTATCATTTTATTGGCAAGTGACGTGGAAAGTGATGACCCTCATAGTGCTGTGACACGTTTGTTATTATTGGTATTCAAGAAACATACAAAACCAACAATTTGGGTTCAATTCTGTGAGTCACTTATTTTGAACTGAAACTTTGCATAGAGACTCCATACCAGATGTTATCTTCAGTCCTTTTGGATAGATTTTTGGGGTTTCCGTTACACGTTGTATAACGTGACCATTTTTTTTTTTCGTGGTGAAGTGGGACTGCTATATAATCTTTCTTACTAATACTATACTAATACTAATACTAATCCTACTAATAATATTATAAATGCGAAAGTTTGTGAGGATGGATGGATGTTTGTTACTCTTTCACGCAAAAACTACTGAACGGATCTGAATGAAATTTGGCAAGTAGATAGTTGACATTCTGGAATAATACATAGGCTACTTTTTATCCTGAAATTCCCACGGGATCGGGATTTGCGCGGGAAAACCTTCCTACGCGTACGAAGTCGCGGGTTGAAGCTAGTTTTGTATATAAATTATATTTATAAATATAATTATATTTCAGAGCAAAATAAAAATTAAGGTTTAAAACGTGACTTTAAATAATTGTGGTATCTTACCTTCACTGGCATTTTAATTCTTATACCAACTTAACCTAAAAATAAAATTTATATATTAGGTAATATCGCGACAAAAAACTACTTTACTACAGCATAATAGGGTTCAACTGTTTAGACGTGAAATATAACCGACAGATAGAGTTACTTTTGTATTTATAATATAGTAAGGAGTTAGAAATAATAAGTATTCGGTAATTTCTAAATAAAATATTTATAGAACAAAAACTTTTTAACAAAAAATAGAACCGACTTCCATCTCAAAAAAACTGCAAAGCCAAAAAAAGTAGGTAAGTATATAAAAGTTTGTTTGTAAAGCAGGACATTTTTGTTTTCGTTGGGGACAGCGGGACAGACAGCCTGGTCACGTTAGTCATATACCGTCTGGTCGTACTAAGCGCTTCTCCAAATATTCTGCGCAACGCCAAGTTGTGGAAGTCCCTACCGGCTTCTGTGTTCCTTACCACACACTGACCCGTCAGCCTGAAAAAGCAGAATTAACAGGCATCTGGGCTCGCTCGTTTCATTGCAGACTTCATCTATCGCTTACCATCCGTCGCGATTGAGGTCAAGAGCGAGAGCGAGAGAGATATCCGATATAAAAATAAATAAATACCATTCCATTGGTACCAGTTCCTACCCTAAAAGCCATTATAGCATTACACTGATCCGATACTCCATTACCGACTACATCCCTAGGTCAGCACGCCCCTCGAATTTCTCGCATAAAGAACTTTCAACAGTACAAATTACATCTCCACTGTGATTCATTGCCCAGATTGGGAAGGCTTCCTAATCCCCCTCTTTTACTTAGCCTGCTTTAGCCTCATTCTGAATTACAATACTAGAATTAGCAGTTAATACATCTGCGGAGCTCGCGATGATTGCTTTTGAATTAGATTGTAGTGGCCTTTGTGATTCATTGTCTTTGTTCAAATCTGTTGGAAATGGGCTCATTTTGTTTTGCTTGGAATTTGGTTGACGACAATAATATAAATGGCCTGCACGTGTGCGCTTTGCCTAATTCGATTTGTATGTTTCTTACGTGATTTCTCCGACAACTTCGTATCGATTTTTATTAACATTAAATTTATTTAATTAATATAAATACAATGTAAACATTAAATTAATGAATTTAATACAATTTTATAAACTATTAATATTAATAAAAGCAAGTATGTGTTGAAACTAGTACCCTTACTAAGTTATAAAATAATCTGTATAAAAGGGCATTGGTACAGCCCATAAATAAAAATTTATAATTATTCAATAATTTCAGGTAGAGCGGGTGTTTATTTATTAAAGTTTGCTAAATTATAATTTACAAATAAAATATATAATTCACTCAATATCATTTGTGTGTGCAGTCAGTGATTGTGCGTGAGGTGTAGTGTGCGATGTGTTATGTTTACTGGGGATTATTTTCAGAAGTGAGTAGGCGTTTGGTATCACAGTAGTTATTTGCAATCAGAAAGCTTATCAACGACTTCTTTAGAGTTGCAGTTGAAAGAAAATAGAAAGTTAATTTTGTGTTGAGTTTATTATATAACTAGCAGTTGCTCGCGACTTCGTTCACGTGGGATGTTTTTCCCGTGTGAATCCCGATCCCGTGGGAAATTTGCTAATTCCCGTCTTAGCGAGCACATACGTACTAAAAGAAACCCCCATACAAAATTCGAGAGCCCTACTACTTGTAGTTTTTGAGATTTCGTGATTAATCAGTGAGTGGTATTTCGCTTTTATATATAAAATCATTTGGTAAATGTGTAATTACATCTGTAGTGCTGACACACTATATCCTTCCGTCTCTTGGTGATTGTAATATAGGGGATGTTTTTGTCTTGTAAAAGGACTGTACTAAGGATACTTTGTCTGACTGATAGCCCACAACGCTTATATAATTCCTCCGTTGAGAAAGTAAAGGACGAAAGGCAATTTTAACATTAAAGTCTTAGGGGCACCACCCCAGACCGAAACACAATATGATAAAAGTGATTGGCAAAGGGCAAAGTAGGTCCCTTTGACAATTCATACTACCGCCACATAGCGAAATTCTTCAAGATGAATATCAGTTTTCAAATTCTTACTGTCAGTGCATATATGTGGGATGAGAAGCTGAAATAGTCATCAAGAGTCACTCTAAAATATTGGAGAGTGGAGATGGAGGTACGTGCAAGTTTTATTCCTTTTACCGTTTTCTAAGGATTTGTTAACCTCTTTATCACATCCAATTTTCTCAGAAACAACTGGACCAATTAATGAAAATGATGATAAGGAATAAAAACATAAGAAAAATATTTTTTTCACCTCAATATCCCCAATGTAGGTACTAATCTAAAGTAAAGAACAAAGAATATTTATAGATTCGGTATAGGAAGTCTCCGAAGACTTGGTCTCTAAATTAATATGTTATAAAAATATGATTTGTTTGGTTGTCTTTAGACACGAATCTTAGACTAGGCTGGTCTTTTCCTCGATTTATCTCTTAACAGAGCGCTGCCGGAGTTGCAGGAATGTTTTAACGAGAAATCGTGGTAACGGAACACAAGCGCAACTAAAGGAACATGGTAAGTTTTTCGTCAGTAGGAGTCTGATACTCCCATCCGCTTCGCCCAGAGTGTGAGGAGTTATTTTATAATTTTCCCCCGAAAAAAAAAAACAGATAAACAGAGCCTCAGTTTTATCAATCCACAAACCTGAGAGTCAAAATCTAAACATTTGAAGCAGACAATCGACTGTCCCGTAACTGAAGGAACCTCCAGAGCGAGCCTCCTAATTAATCTCCTGGGTGGTTTGCATTTTGTACGAAACTTCTAGGTGGTAACATCGCGCATAAAATTACAATAAAACAGAGTTATCTCCTGTAATGGCCGCCACTCTTATTTATAGCACCTGCGTCGATAAATTCAAAGATGTTGAGATCCACGAATGTGTTGCTTTTATAGCTTTATTTTCATGGTTGATTTGGTGATGTGGAAGTAATGTGAGAGTGGGTTGGAATGCTCAAGTGAAAACAGTACGTGTGTCAACATCAATGGTTTATAGCCATTTGCTGGAGTTATTTCACCCATCGTTGAATGGATGTGTTTTCGAAATTGTACTCCAGCATCAATATGTTCCACAGTAGCTTTTTTATTACGTTTTACTTACATAATCATTTCTATGCGGCTTCACTTTCTGTGGTTTTTTTTCCGTATCGGTTGATACAAAGATTTCAACAAATCTATTTTTCCTTTTGTATGATAAGTTTCGAAGTTCGAACATAAGCAGGCACATTAGTTATAGCACAAATACAGTAACCTTTCTGGTTATTATAGTTTTAAGCCGTTTGTGGTTGAAACGGGGTCATGGGGGCCGAGTGCGCGTCTTTTTTTTAAGGAAAAGTCTCGCCAGCTGATCGATTCCTTGCGTGACCAGTTATATTGTGTCATTTTATTCATAACCTCTGCTTTCTACACGGTGAAAAAAAAAACATAGTGAGGAAACCGACATAATTATCCTAGAACTGAAAAATGCGAAGTGGTGCAACACCCACCAATCAGCTCTGGCCCACGCGGTGGGGGCATGTGTTCCAACAGTAGAACAACAAAGACTGATTTTATTATGTATATAATTAATGTAGCAACAAAAATCCTATCGACATCGAATCCAGGGCAAGTCAAACTCAAAAGTAATGACCTAGATTTTATTATCAGACATCAGGCTCTACAACCGTATAAGCTCATTATTGTATCTCTTCCAAATACCTACTACATTATTCTTACGACAATTCTAAATATAACACAACCTTCTACCTGACAGTTTCAACTAAATGAATAAGTGAACGTTTACCACGTACTGACAGCTCGTGAATGCAATTAGTAGATGAGTGTTGACACAATATGTAGGTAATATATCATGACGAGACGTTCACGTTATTAACAACACCGTGTAGTCAAATTATACATATAGAACTTTTAACATTACACGTTTACGTGGTGTTTTCAAACTTTATTAGATATGTATTTGAACAAATCTAGATGGACAGATACCATTTTTTTTCACCAATATAAATCAATTATTTAAACCTCCCGTCGATATCGACAAAGATAGTTCTAATTTGGTTAGCATCAATACCTGTTGCGTTGAACAATATTGAAGGGCTCCCGCAGCCACCGGCGTAAGTAAGTAACGGAACACACATGGTATTTTTAGTTTGGGCACGCCGCAATCGCAGGAATAAGTCCCATCTTTGTAGAGTGGCTGGAGAGATGACACGGCGTTTCCCCCGAGGAGGAAACTGAACGCTTGAAAGAGCGGCAACTTTCTTCTTCACGTCCAAGCCGTCGGAGATCGCGAATCCGCCCACAAGAGACGGTGAGCAGGCATCTGCAGTGCTTCGTGTTTTATGCACGCCTCAAAGAACAGTCAGCAACATTGACGGGGCCCAAAATTGCCATTAAAAATAAATCAAACCAAATGCATTTATTTCAATATGAATGTTCTAACAAGATACCGCGGATCCTGAATACAATGGCAACTGAAGAAAAAAAGTACATTGTAGTTCTCATTTGGTTGGTTTAGCATCAATACCTGAAGAATATATGAGTGCTTCCGCAGCCCCCAGATAAGTTTTCGATGAAATAGGGGGTAGTTTTAGACAGTTTGAGTCTGATAGATCCCTGATAAACCCCAAAACGGAGGAGATCCATGAGGATTTCCACCTCGATTAAAATAGCAGCAATACCTACTGTGTTACTAACATAATAATCTACCACCTGGACATGAACTGCCATGGCTGACCTGGAAGCCTTTAAATAGACTCCGGACCCCTGTTGGTCGTAGCAAAGAAAGCTCTGCCTTGGAATATAAATGTGGTGTTGCTCCACAAACTATGGCGCACTTAATTTCCTGTCCTGTGCGTCCAGTAAAGTCTGTTCACTGCAGGACTTGATGGAAGCTTCCGATGGTGCCAAACTTGTTGCCCAATTCTAGGTGGCCTCCACTTAGCCATCAACATGCTAAGAAGAAGTCAAAAGTAATGAACTTCTAAGTATCCAACACTTTTCGTTATTATACAAAAAAAAACAGAACGAAAGCCATGAAAAGCACAGGTAAGAAAATAATTCTTCACAAATAAAAACGAAGTTGGACAGGTGCCCGCATTTAAATTCGGTCAGCAGAATATCTTTACATAATGCATGAGACGACGCGTCAAATGTTTTTCTTTCAAACGAAATTCGAAGAAATTGCTATTTTTTGTATTCAAACTTAAAATAACCTTTGAGGACTAAACGGGAGGCAGACTTTTTTAAATTTAATGAAAATTAAGTTTTTTGGCAACTAGCTAAGTGCTACGTATAATTACTTACCATTTTGTCGATATAAGTATTTAGATATTTTTAATCTCCGCTTGGTAAGCAGTCTAAAAATGTTTTTTAATAACCGCAATTACTAACAACTTCATCTTAAGAGTTCATCCATTAGGTAGTATTTTTTAAGTTACTATATGATTTAGATACATACGTATTATACAGAATGGAATCAGGCGTTACTTTGGGGAAATCATATACCAATCTAATACTTCAGAGAAATATCTACATACCTACCATACCAAGTGCACGGCTTCTTTGGATGATAACACACGATATGGCAAGGGTTTTGTAATCCTAAGTCATGTAGAACTTATTACAAATTCCAATACACTGATAGCAGAGACCGAATTTTTCAAATTAAGAAGAACGAAAAGAATTATCGTGTTATTGGCAAGTGACATGACGTGAAAAGTTATTGACCCTCGTAGTGCTGTGACACGGTTGTTATGATTGGTATTCAAGAAATATATGAAACCAATAATTTGGTATCAATTCTTTGAGACAGGTATATTGTGCTGAAACTGTGCATAGAGACTCCATACCAGATTTTGTCTTCAGCCCTTTTGGATAGATATGGGGTTTCCGTTACACGTTGTATAATCAAGCTGTATGATCTTTTCAAAAACTATATAATCTTTTTGAAGTATTAGTGTACGTATTACGTATACCTACGTATTAATAATATATTTTCCACAATATCCGTAAAAAGCTTACCAAACATAAGTTTCACTTAATTGCCTTTGCCTGAATTACGTGGAATATAAATTACATTCAGCTAAGTATAAAACGTCTGATAAAAGATAACACAGTTACAGCTTCCATTATCTTTCCTTTGTCTTTCCTTAAGTACCTGAGTAATTACTTATTATAGCTACTAAGTAAAATATTTCTTTGTGTCTAACGAACTTGTGTTTGTTTTATTAATACAAAAGAGAAACTATTAACAGTAGTATTCAATTCACAGACTTTTTGAGTTATTTCGACAACCATTCGATTTGAATACGTTGCAAATTCGGTCGAAACCATACCGATGAAAACTCGAATCGATTCTCGATATAATTCTTCTGAAACTCGATACAATTGAATTGATAAACGCCACAGCGGTATCATTACAGTGAATGCTCATTATTTTACATTTCATCGTTTCATTGAGCATGAAAATGGCTTGGGACAATTACTTATTATTTACAGTTGGAAAATTACTGATTGGAATTGCTACGTATGCGTTCATTTATTTTACCAAAATTGTGAGTTTCTTTACAAAGGATTGTAAATTGCTTTTCAATTTTAAAGTGTTTTACTTTGTCTTGTTCAATTAACCGTCTAATAAATATCATCATCAGGTTAGTTTATTCCTAACCGAACACGATGCCACGGAGTACTACATGAAGCGACTGATTATTACTCTATAGCCCAATAACTGGGTAACACGATAGGTACACACCTCTGTCAAGACCTTTCTTTTTTCCTGGATAGGAAAGTTAAGCGAAAGGGAGTGTCAGACTTCTACTGACTAAAAACCCACCCTGTTCCTTCAGTTGCCCGTAAGTTACGGGGCTGCGGTATCTTGTTAGTACATTTCCACAACCCCGGCGGGCAATGGCCTTATGAGGCCCCGTCACCAACGCTGACAGTTCCTTGAGGCAGGCGCGGAATACGACGCGCCGCCGCCGACCCGGGCCTGTTCATTACCGGACGGAGCTACCCCTGCTCACCGTCCGTAAGCCTACGGTGGCCGGAGATCGGCCCGCGATCCGCGACGCCCAGGGCGTCTACCGCGGTGGCTGGGGCGTGAGGAAGAGAGTTGACTCTTTCAAGCCTGGTGTCAGACTTTCTGGCTTAACGACTGCGAAAGAAGTAAGTACAAATCTCAGCCGGGATTACCGGCTTAAAGTGCTTGCAAAGCACGGCGGAATCTCTGTATGTTAGGATGGTCACCATTTCATGGAACAACCTTGGCTCCACCCACAGCGAGAGGAGTCATTAGATGATTTTCCCACTGAAAAAAATTGTAGGTACAATGTTCAATTTGAATTTTCACTTATTCGGGTATATATTGATAGCCGGGTGTAAGCATGACCAGCCCGTTCTACCCGGATAAACGCTATTTTATTTCGGGTAACTCGCTTACTCAATTTTTGCTACAGACATGAGATCTGCCTTTCCTTAAAAGGCAACTTTTGGTATGTATGTTGTGTTGCTGAGTTACTTGAGATTGTTCTGTAAGGTAAGAGAAACATTAGGACTAGGATGAAACGAGCAAGCCCAGAAGATGTTTGTTCCTGCACAATACTCGTAAATGTGGAGGAGAAGCACTCAGTACAACAAGATGGTATATCAACCATGTGTGGATGTGTGAAAATCATTGAATGACTTCTCCCGCTCTAGGTTAAGCGAAAGGGTGTGTCAGACTTCTACTGACTAAAAACCCACCCTGTTCCTTCAGCTGCCTTAAAGTTCCGGGGCCGCGGTATCTCGATAGAACTTTCTCGCAAACCCCGGCAGGCAATGGCCCTATGAGGCCCCGTCACTGATGCTGACAGCTCTTTGAGGCGCGCGTGGAACACGACGCGCCGCCGACCCGGGCCTGGTCCTTACCGGACGGTGAGCGACCCCTGCTCGCCGTCCGCACACCTCCAATGTATGCTCCACCGTGTCCTCCGGGTGGTCCTGACAATGATGAGACCTGGGCGTGTCCGCCCTGCAGTATCTGGTATCTTGTAGACAGGTAGATAAATTAAAATAGTTTTTTTTTTATTATAAGCTGTTTCGTTGGTCGACTGCTACAATTACTTAGTATCTACATACCTGTGTCCGTTATGACACTAACATAACTGCCAAAGTGTGTGTAGAGCAAGGGCGGATCCAGGACCTAGGTGGACCACTGATTAAAATTGTTAGACAATGTTTTTATATATTTTTTAACATTTTGGTAATGATTATTCTTTTGTTTTGTTGGGCCGAAACCAATTACACCATTTAATATACTTTATAATTTATTTAGCACATTCACACATTCTTCTCACAAAAATTCAAACATTCTGACAATATTATCTTCCATTCATCCACAAACATATCTAAATCTGTGTTTGAGTCCAAGAGAGCGTTAATAACGGCTAGAGTTCGAGGTATAGGCGACTTGGAGTGTGCAACTGTGCGACGAGTGGGTATTTAAGTACTTTCACTTTTCAGTACTAACATTTATTCATAAAATATCTACTATTTACATCTATGTATTATTGTCAAAATTAAAAATCTAGTATTTTAAGTTTTAGTAGTATAAAACGACTTCATTCATAAAAATAACATTATAATAATACCTTATAATAATGAAATGAGTTGTGACATGTACTTACACAAAAGAGTTACATAGTAAGTACATTTAACCATGGAGTTTCATGTAGGCCTTACCAATATGAAATTGAAATGTCCGACTATCAATTTATTTTTATATTTTTAAGAACATCAATAGCTTAATGACTAAGGTGTTGGACTTGTGATCGAGAGGTCGCAGGTTCGAACCCCACCCATTACACTATTGCAGTGAACACACTCCTGATACAAGCGTATTAAGCTTAGTTGGGGGAGTTAACAGTTCTGGTAAAAAAAAAACATATCCACTAAAATTTTAAAATAACCATTTGTTGTTGCTTAAGAACGAATTAAACAGAAATCGTTTTATCTAACTAAGCCATTATAGCCGACGTGGGATACTAAGCGACTATTATCCCAATATTCTACAACACATAATAGCGTAGCGATACCACATTACAAATACTAGTGAACCCTTGTTTAATGTTAGCATGTTCCTAAATCTTTGTAAGTTCCAGATAATGTGCCACCGAATTTTCCTCTTAGCTTTTATACTTATTTATTAGATTAGTATTTACTTTTTAGGGTTCCGTAGCCGAATGATAAAAACGGAATCCTTATAGTTTCGTCATGTCTGCCTGTCAGTCTGTCTGTCTGTCTATCCGTCCGTCCACATGTCACTGCCATTTTATTCTGAACCTATTAATATTACACATGTGAAACTTTTTTGGTTGTATTCTGTTAACTGTTTTCCGATTTTCCTTTCTCCTCCTTCGGAAGTATGACTGCTTCGCAGAAGGAGGCGACCGCTTCCCACTCCCTCTCGCCCCGCAGCATGGCCTCGACCAATGCCGGGCGCGAGAGGTCTCCGCCTATCGCCGCCGTGAGGACACGTCGGTGCTCTGCCCAGGCGGGGCAGTCTTGCACCGTGTGCTCTACGGTGTCCTCAGGGCGACCCTCGCAGTGGTGACACCCAGGCGTTTCCTCCTTTCCCATCAGACACAGGTACCTCCCGAAACTTCCGTGTCCGGTGAGGACCTGCGTCATGCGGTAGGTCAGGACGCCGTGACGCCGATCTAGCCACTCCTCAAAGAGGGGTCTTACCGCCGCAATTGCGGCGTGCCCGGAGTCTGGCTCGCACTTGGCCAATTTTTTTATTTGTTTTGTCCTTAACAAATATAAGCATTAATAGCGGCGTGCTTCATCTTCGTCCACATCGTCGCTTACCATCAGATGAGATAGTGATCAAACACAAGTGAGCCTATCACAAATAAATAAAATAGAATTCTTTTATTTCAGACAGAATTCATTTGGTTAGTTGTGGTTAAAAAAATTATCTATTTTTTTTAACCACAACTAACTAGACAGAAACTAACTTGATAGAATATACTTTATTGTACTCCAAAATTTAAACACACCTATTTAACAATATTACTTAATTCGCACCCTTCCTGGAAGAGTCGCGTAACTCAACTTGCGTCATATTTTTTTATTTTTGCAAAAAATCGAGTTTACTCTAATACACCTTCTCACAAATTTTCATGAAGCTCGCGCCAAAAATAAGGGTACTGTCACAAAAAATGTGTATTTTTGCGACAAAAATAAAATAGTTTTACATTCTTATATAGATGTAAACATACATCCATTTATTTATTTTACAAATTTCCCTGGGTATAAAGCCATAAATACACATACCCATAACTATCTAACATCCCGTAATTTTATATATTTATTATAGGTATATATTTTTATAGCATGTATTTTAATTCTATGTATGTATATATTTATTAAATATATCATTTTAGTTTAATTTTATAGCTAAGTATGTTTTATATCGTAATTAGTATTTATACACACTGTGTCTATCATCTCCTCTTCAACTCTCCTGTCGCAGGTCTGCTGGAAGAAATTTCTTAGGAAATAAGCAGCACCTTTGTGCTCTTTTGTCTGTATTTATTTTTTTCCTTTGTAAGTGTCATGTGTGTACATAAATAAATAAATAAAAATAAAATAAATAAATAAAAGAATTAACATAACTTTATAAAAGTAAATAAACATAGGCATTTGTTCTTGGATACTATTGCAAAGGCGTGTCTTGCAAGTCCACTTACTTACTTATTGCACAAAACTTGTTGCGGGATTGTTTTACGTTACTATCGTTACGTAGTTTCTCCAAGCAGTTGTCATAAATACCTGACGCGTAGCTGCACTTACTTCTTTACGCGCACGACACGCCTGTTTCGCCTTTCGCTAGAGACTGGAAAGGTGCCGAAAGCATGGAAGCTGGCTAACGTACAGCCTGTACCCAAAAAGGGCAGTCGTGCTGATCCGGCCAACTACAGGCCTATTTCATTCACGTCCATACTCTGTAAGAGTATGGAGCGTGTACTTAATAGTAAGCTCCTGGCATACCTAGAAGCCAACGACATCCTCAGCGACCGATAATACGGCTTTCGCAAAAACCGGTCAACTGAGGACCTTCTAGCGTATGTCATTCATACCTGTAGTGAGGCCATTGAGAAGCATGGGGAAGCACTTGCTGTTTCCCTTGACATCTCCAAAGCCTTTGACAGGGTCTGGCACGATAGCCTTATCGCTAAGCTTCCTTCCTTCGGTTTACCCACTCAACTTTGCGTTTGGATTGAAGACTTCCTAAGAGATCGGTCCATTCGAGTGGTCATTGATGGCTGCTCGTTTGGCCAATTGGCAATTAATGCCGGGGTCCCTCAGGGGTCTGTTCTCTCAGCAACTTTATTTTTGCTGCACATTAACGATCTGCTGATTCCCGGTACCTTTGGGTATACAGACGACAGCACAGTTTCTGAGAGATATGTGTCCAGCGCGCGAGCTGGTGGGTCACAGTTCAGTCTGGAGAGACTGGATCTGTGACCCACCAGCTCGCTCTACAAGTTCAAGCGCTCAACCATGTAGGTTAGAGAAAAATATAGTATGTAAGTATATCACATCAGGTTCTGATGAAGATCTTCGAAGATAAGCGATGGAACTCTTCAACTAAGAACAGCAAATCTCTCACGATTGCTGCCCTCGTACATTACATAGATGTTTTAGCATAATCAGCCTAGTTATTAATATCACCACAGCTGAGGCACAGACCTTTTGAATCACGTCTGAAATATGGTTTAAGTGGGTGAAAAAGAGGTGACCAGCAAACTCTCTTTTAAAAAATTAAGTGCAAGCGGTATATAGGTATCTCAAGTTAAGTAAACAATGATACACTAAAAAGCATAAATAAAACGGTTTTCTGCTCATCTGGCCTATTGGCAATGAATACCAGGGTCCCTCAGGGGTCTGTTCTCTCAGCAACTTTGTATTTGCTGCACATTAACGATCTGCTGATTCCCGGTACCTTTGGGTATGCAGACGACAGCACACTTGCTGAGACATATGTGTCCAGCGAGCGAGCTGGTGGGTCACAGATTCAGTCACTCCGTGAGGACATGGTTGGGCGCTTGAACTTGTCTTTGAAGGCTGTCTCTGAATGGAGCGATGCCAACTTGGTCAAGTTTAATGCAGGTAAGACCCAGGCGTGTCTCTTCTCCTCAAAAAAGAGTCAATTCGAACCGGCTCCTACTTTCCGGGGTGTAACCGTGCCGATAACTGACGGTATCGAGCTTCTGGGGGTAACACTAACTTCTACCCTCAATTTTGGCCCGTTTATCGAGGCTAAGGCTCAACTAGCATCAAAAAAGTTCGGAATCCTAGCAAAGGTGAGACGGTACTTCACACCCGAATCTCTATCAAGCCCAGGTTCGGTCGTGTATGGAGTACTGCTCTCATCTTTGGGATGGATCTGCTAAATACCAACTGGACGCGCTTGAGTCTATCGAGAAGTGGGCCAAGAGACTCATTGGCAACGATGTACTGGTCGAGTCAAAGCTCTAGAGCCTTGAATATCGACGACGAGTGGCAAGTCTATCGGTTTTCTATCGGTTACATTTCGAGGAGTGCGCGATGAAATTACACAGTCGAATTCTGCCAAGCTCGTTCCATCATTGGACTACAAGACAAATGGCGAAGCGCCATCGTTACATGGTGGACATCCCACCCATACGCACAAAACGTTTTGGGAATACCTTCATTGTGCGTACGGCTAAGGAGTGGAATTCCCTGCCGGAGTCTGTGTTTACCGATAGCTATAACCTAGGAGTCTTTAAGTCAAGAGTGAATAGGTTACTTTTAGGTAAACGTGCTCCATCTTTGACCACATCATCACTTACCATCAGGTGAGATGGTGGTCAAACGCGAACCTATTTTTTAATGAAAAAAAAAAAACAACGAGGCGTGCATGTTGGAACTATATGCCCAACACGTAGGAGAAACAAGATAAATTAACAAGCTGCTTGTAGATTCAAGAAGCTAGTCACGTCACAACAACATGTCAAGCATGTTGAAACAACAAGGCGAGCATGTTGGAACTATATGCCCAGCACGTAAGAGTAACAAGATAAATTAACAAGCTAGTCATGTCACAACAACGTGCTGAGCATGTTAAATCTACTTGCTAAACTTGTAAAAACAATCGGAAAATGTTAACGTAAATTCGACCTGATGTAACGTAGAAATAACATGATACGTAGCTTGTAGGATCAACAAGTTACACTTTACCGTGCATCCACACCGCAGTTAACTTTTGTGGAGCAACAAAATGCAACACGGTAACATTAGGTAACTATCTGTAACTTATGTGGCTCCTTGTTACTATTTGATGATTGTTACTATTTGATGATTGTTACTTACGCGTCCATACTGCCAACAACATAAATTAACAAAATATAACACAGAATAACTTTCGACACTAATCGAAAGTAATATTTTTTGTTGCATTTTTGAGGTAACATTATCTAACAATGTTATCGATTGTAGAGCAACGTTGCTTGACTTATACTAAAACAGCAACACATATTAACAATAAATAACGTTTTGCTGTCGGATGTTGCTGAGTAACACTTGGAAACGTTGATCTACAAAAAGTAACAGCGGTGTGGATGCACGGTTACAAGATCAAACTTGTAGTTTCAACCAAACAGCACGTAGGCGCTATTATAACCCGAACTTGTTGAAGCAACGTGAAATCTGGTTGTTTTTTTTTTTTCTTAGTGTAGAGTCAAAATGTTTTAACATTAATAAAGGTAATTTTTTCTGTGTTTGAGTAATTTATAAAAGGTTTCCGATTTTTTAACTTTTGGGCACTTCATTTTACATACTTCTACACTTCTACAGCACGTTTTTTCTTAGCACACATCCAAACATAATCTATATCGATTAATATGATTGAAACACAGCAATTTAACTTTTTCTTTAATTACTATAAATTATACTATATAAAGCTAAATTACCACTGACTGACTCACTGACTCATTGGCATAATTGTTCTCCCAGATGGTGGATGGGGAGGTGGGTATATTTTGACAGATTCGTAAACAAGTAACTCTCAAACCTACGGGAAAAGTGCCAAACCTCCCCTTTTCCCCCCCCTTCTCCCCCCTCCCTATCGTATCTCGGAAACTACGAGACCTGTATTTTTTTTTACGGATTCATATAGAGGAGACTCAGTAAAGTAAAAACCATTTATCAAAGTCGCCCCTCCCCCACCCCCCTTCTCACCCCCTTTAGGCGGATCTCGGAAATTAAGAGACTTGGAACATTTTTTTTTTCAGATTCATTTAGAGGGGCAATGCTTTAGTCGAAATAATTGTGCAACCCCCCCATCTCCCCCCCATCACCCTCCCCCATTTTCTTTTTAAAGAGAACACTCGAGGTGCTTGCACCTCGCGCAACACGCAAATACTAACTCTCAAACCTACGGGAAAAATGCCAAACCTCCCCTTTTCACCCCCCTTCTCCCCCCTCCCTATCGTATCTCGGAAACTACGAGACCCGTATTTTTTTTACGGATTCGTATAGAGGAGGCTCGCTAAAGTAAAAACCATTTTTCAAAGTCGCCCCCCTTGCCCCCCTTCTCTCCCCATTTAGGCGGATCTCGGAAATTAAGAGACTTGGAAATTTTTTTTTTTCAGATTCATTTAGAGGGGCAATGCTTTAGTCGAAATAATTGTGCAACCCCCACCATCTCCCCCATCACCCCCCGCTTTTTTTTTTTTTAAGGAAAGTACGCGAGGTGCTTGCACCTCGCGCAATACGCAACCCCTTCTCACCCCCTTTAGGCGGATCTCGGAAATTAAGAGACTTGGAACATTTTTTTTTTCAGATTCATTTAGAGGGGCAATGCTTTAGTCGAAATAATTGTGCAACCCCCCCCCCATCCCCCCCCCTTTTTTTTTTTTTTTTTCACAAGCACGCGAGGTGCTTGCACCTCGCGCAACACGCAAATACTAGTTATATTATATAAAGCTAAATTACCACTGACTGACTCACTCACTGACATAATTGTTCTCCCAGATGGTGGATGGGGAGGTGGGTATATTTCGACAGATTCGTAAACAAGTTACTCTCAAACCTACGGGAAAGGTGCCAAACCTCCCCTTTTCACCCCACTTCTCCCCCCTCCCTATCGTATCTCGGAAACTACGAGACCCGTAATTTTGTTTTTTTACGGATTCGTATAGAGGAGGCTCGGTAAAGTAAAAACCATTTTTCAAAGTCGCCCCCCTTGCCCCCCTTCTCTCCCCATTTAGGCGGATCTCGGATTTTTTATTTTTTTATTTATTTATTTATATATATAAAAGTTGAGAAAAATTTAAAAATAAACTTGAGAGGTGTCCAGGGACACCCGGATGGAACGGTTCCTTTCGATTAATTAGTGAAGGAATTGTAAAAAAAAATATGTGTGCGATTCACACGTGGTAGAAGCGAAACCTTCAAAAATTTACGAAATTTCAAAGGTATACCGTTGCCCCCTCTCTCTCTCTTTACCTCAACTCCCCACGAGACACCCCTCAACTCATGCCTCAACTCATCCCGCAACTCATCCCGCAACTCGACCCGCAACTCGACCCGCAACTCAACCCGAAACTCGACCCGCAACTCGACCCGCAACTCGACCCGTAACTCAACCCGCAACTCGACCCGCAACTCGACTCACAACTCGACCCGCAACTCAACCCGCAACTCGACCCGCAACTCCCCCCTCAACTCCCCCCTCAACTCCCACCTCATCTCCCCTAAAGAAATTTTCTCTTCAAAAGTTCAAGACGAATTGAGAACCTCCTTTCTTTTGAAGTCGATAAAAAAGTGTCGTTACTACTTTTCGTATGAATTTTTTCCGTCTAGCCCCCTTTCGTAACGTTCGATAAGGAACCTCGTTCCAACAATGAATATATAAATAAAATAATGAATTTACAAACGAAACTTTATAATAACTACAAACAATTCTGAGACGAAATAAATCGGCGAGAAGAGCGACACGTCCATATAGCAACAGACGTTGGCCGGCACTGTCGGTACACAGGCGTTTACGCAAACATGCGTACGTATTATATTGCGAAATAAGTATACGTGATTTACTAAAAATATATTGATTGGATTAAAAAAATAAAACAGTATTACGTTAGTATATTTCTTGTTGAATAATTTGTCAAAAAATCAGAAAGATCGTATGTATTTTAATATGGTTTTTATTCGTTAAAAGATTTTTTTAAAGGTTACTTTGTGATTTTTTCTATCAATTAAAATTTGTTATATTATGTTTTCAACACACTACTTAACTAGATTATATCCTAAAGAATATCATATTTTTTTCTGATTGTGTTAACTGCAGTGAATCATATACTTTAAAGCATTATAAAACTCGCGTTTAGCTCTTGTAGTCCCCTTAAAAACTGTCGTTACAACTTTTCGTATGAATTTTTTCCGGCTAGCCCCCTTTCGTAACGCGCGATAAGGAACTTCGTTCCAAAAAATTGCCCGCAAAACCCTTTTCTATTTCCTGTACAAACGTTTTCTAAATAAAATGGAGAGTAGGGTAGGGGTAGGGTAGGGGTAGGGTAGGGGTAGGGTTGGTGTAGGGTAGGGGTAGGGTAGGGGTAGAGTAGGGGTAGGGTAGGGGTAGGGTAGGGGTAAGGTAATGTTAGGGGTAGGGTAGGGTAGGGGTAGGGTAGGGTAGGGGTAGGGTAGGTGTAGTGTAGGATTTGGGTAGGGTAGGGGTAGGATAGGGGTAGTGGTATCGGTTGGGTAGGGGTAGGATACCACGCGAACGAAGTCGTGGCGGGTCATCTAGTTATATATGAAATATAATGTGTTCTTTAACATCATATAGAGAAAACAAAAGAATAATCATAAATTTGAACGAAAATGATTAACAACCGAGCTTTTAAAAGTACTCGTAGCGAGTGACTGACCTTGTCTTACTGACACCGGCAATGCATTCCACAAACTACCAGTCTCCACCGTAAATGATGAGCCATAAAATTTAGTAGAATGTGCAGGCCTAATGGGAAGGACTTGAGATTGAGAAGTCAAGGGTTCAAACTCGCATAGCACTATTGCCGAGAACGTACTGCAGAAACAAGCATATTTAGCTTAGTTGAAGGACTCAAGAAGATTGCTAGTAATGTAAATTCTACCCACACTGCTAGTTCCCATTTTTTAATAAAAAAAAAGAAAATTCGTGAAAATCAGAGCGAGTACGGTCTCGACTCATTCCCAATGCTATTTTTTTAACCCTTCAATCTATTCAAAGTTGCTGATAGAATTCCAAATTGGATCAACGTTTTCTATGGTTATTTTCGTGGCTGCTTGTTTTTGTGCTGAAAACCGGACTAAAATAATCGCTGCGTCTATTCAATGGTCTATTTGGATTGGGATGTATGTGGTCCATAAATTGGACAGAGCGAAAGATTCAACTTTTATAAATACAAATTGCCCTAAAATATGGGTTTTCACAAATAATGGGTATGGCGTATTCCGCATTGGTATGGTTTTGTAGTTCGTGTCTATTTGATTTAAATAATGTTACGAGCTGGGGTACGGGACAGAAATAATTTACACCAATTAAACCAGAATGAACACTTTAATTAAATAAACACAAAATAAAAATTAATACAGTTATTCACACTACAATACTTGTCACTTAACACTTAAATCGCACTGAAATTCACTTTTAAAGCTTCGATTATATCGCGTCGTATCGTCGTAATATCTATTTATACCCCGATCTGCGATCTAGAACATTCTTGTACAATCGACTCACTGCCTATACTACCAAAAATGTTCCAGAAGCTACTCGAAATACTTAGTACAGCTACTCACCGCCAGGTGGTGTTAGTGTCTCGAACGTTCTAGAAGTCGAAGTTTCTCGACGTACTTAGATAAGCGACTGGCGTAACAATAATATTCCCAAGTGATGTTTTTTTACAATACCTATATCTGTTACATCCTTGTGGTTACATCTGTCTATGAGTGCCGCTGCCTCTCTGCTTTCTTCCATTTTCATTAGATGTTCGGTTCAGCTAGAAATAGCACTCTTAAATTTTGTTTGTCGGTTTTGAGGCTGTATTTTTCATATTCTTTTGCAATAGCGCGATCCCTTCTTTAATAAGACATTTTGATTTTACATTTTACAAATATAAAATTAATAATTGAATTTTTACGTCTAATTAAAAGTGATAGGTATGATTACACAAATTGTTGCAAAACGTTTTGAATGAAGAACATGCGCATAACTAAGTTACCTAATTTATATCTCTTTTATTGATTATGGTTTGAAGACCATCTGTGATTACAGGACAAGTAGTTTTTGGGTCTACAATATATTGTAGACCCAAAACCGGCTTTATCTTAATTTAATAAAAAAAAAGAAAAAACCGACGACAACAAAATAATAGCAAATTCACTTCTTTCACTTGAAACAGCAATGTAAATAACACTCGAAAGGGCTGCCTGATCAGTTGTGTTGACCTTGCAAATGAACTCTAGCAAAACAGCTGATCACGTAGCCCTTTCGAATTTTATTTACATTGCTGTTTTAAGAGAAACAAATGAATTTAATTTTTTAATAAAATCTCATAGGGTTAGATAATAAAAATGATTTATACAGTTTATGGTAAAAAAAATTGCAGAAAAAAACGTAGCGAAAAATTTCAACGCTGGGGGTCCAGAATCATGTCCTGAATCCATAATAAGCGGTTGTGCGTCGATGTCGCTGCCACCCTGTATATGTATAATTATTTATTTAACATGGGCAAACCAACGACTATTTTAAAATTTATTACTATCCATACTAATATATTATTATAAAGCGGAAATGTATGTTTTTTTGTTTAAACGCTCTAATCTTCGAAAGTACTGGGTGGATTTGGATGTTTGGTATGTAAGTAGCTTGAAACTTGAAGACTATAACACTAAAATATATACTAAAGGATCCTGTATAAATAAAACACTTACCTACAATGCATAACAGCAAATGCCTGACAGAGGTATAATTAATTAATTATTATGTAATTTGACATATGATACCATTTATTATTTCGAGTTTTCCCGTAATCGTGGCGCTTCTAACAGTGCAAAAATATCGGAAACTTGAGACATGGTAAATCTCCCATCATGATCAGTTTAAAAACAAATTCAACATATCATTAGTAAACACTGAAAACATTTCATAATTCCTAAATACTTCCATCCAATAAAGACAACAGACAGAGATTTCACCGGATAAGTCCAAACTCCCAGTTCAAATACGTGGGTATAACAAACGGTGTCTTAATTAAGGGCCTTGTAGCACGCCAGCGGCCATGTCGTGTTTAGCCAAACCGACAATGTGTCAATTTGATAAAATGCCCCTTTTTTACGTCCGAGTATCTAAAAAAATACGAAAATATGACAAAAAACAACGTCGACAAATTAAAAGATGACAGATTACGTTAAAAGTTAATCGTTAAGATATAAAAATGGTTTTAGGGTCGTCGTTGACTTGATAATGCGAGCAAGCGTCCGGCATGTTCGCGGAGAACAGAGTTGACGGTTTCTATGCTGTGTTACGCAAAGCTAGGGCCTCCTTTATGAGCCGTGTTCATGACTCTGACAATGGAATATTGAGAGCTATGAAGCTAATTACTTATTTGTATACCGCTGTCAATATTCCTGCTAATTAGTTAATTTATTAGATCTGACATTTTTGTTTTATTTGTTTGTAATGTTTTTAATATGATTTTAATGACTGAATTGACTGGATTGAATGGAATTGTATAGTTGAATTGCTTTGTAAGTGTATTTCTTTTTGTATTTCTTTATGTTTATTTTTTTATATGGGCCTGCGTGCTTGCAATAAAGGAATTTTTTATTTTTTTTATTTTATAGTTTTTAGGGTTCCGTAGCCAAATGGCAAAAACGGAACCCTTATAGTTTCGATATGTCTGTCCGTCTGTCTGTCTGTCTGTCTGTCTGTCCGTCCGTCCGTATGTCACAGCCATTATATTCCGAAACTATTAAGACTATACATGTGAAACTTAGTAGGTAGATGTATTCTCTGAACCGCTTTCCGATTTAAGAAAAAAAATTTAAAAAAATTATAATATAGGGGTTCCCCATACATGGAACTAGAACTGAAAATATTTTTTTTCATGAAACCTATGCGTGTGTGGTATATATAGACAGGTCCACCCACCCACTATGTTTGTACCAGCTTCTGCCTGCTATCAACTATCTAGTTACTAAATTTCATTCAGATTTTTAATAGTTTTGGCGTGATTGAGTAACAAACATCCATCCAAACATATAAACTTTCGCATTTATAATATTAGTATAGATATTAAAAAAAGGATTTAAGGTATTGGAAGTAACAAGGTCTGATTGTGGCTTCCTACAGATAGATTACTGAGTATAATCTTCTTGTAAAATTACTTGTCTAGGAGGAATTAGGTTAAGTAATTAATGATTAAACGAACTTACCTGTAAGTGAAGTTCGATCTTAATTATGCGAGGTGTTTCGTTCGAAGAGATTAGATATATACACTTGTAGTCACACATACAATGTCGCCACTATTGCACTAAGTTCATAGACAAAAAAAAAATCTTTTGACACTTCTCTATAGGTTACTCGCGTTCTGTTCAATCCGTCATTTAGTTTAGAGATACAATACAATACTTATTTCACAAATTTTGGGGGCAGACAGAATTAGGGAGGGCGGGATGCTAATCTCTTCGAACGAAACACCTCGCATAATTAAGATCGAACTTCACTTACAGGTAAGTTCGTTTAATCATTAATTATGCTTCTGTGTTTCGTTCTCGAGATTAGATATATACACTTGTAGATATTGAGAGTTATTTGTGAAATATAGTAAAGGTAGGTATAGGCATTAAAGGATAAAAATAGTGTATTGAAGGTACAAAAAGAAAAAGAGATTCCTCAACTAAAAAAATAGAATTTTAATTATTCCCAATAATCAGAAATGGCTATGCAACTAAGAACTAAGGTAATTAGTAATTTATCACAATTGAAGTAATTATACTTAGTATAGCTATACAAAAATCAGATTAATAATTACATATTATTAATAATTACATATTACTATCATCAATTAAAATACTCCTAGCAAATTGATCCCTAGAATTAGTTGATATGGCCCTATTATAAAAACGAGCATAAGTTGTGGATGTGCCAGACCACCCGGCAATTTTCCTTATAAGATCTAAATTAACGTGTCTAGTACTGTGAGCAGAAAATTCGGTAACATCGATGCCACTGACCTCTAAGGTACTTTTTATCCACTTGCTTAATGTTTGAGCACCAACTTTATTATGTGGCTTTTTGGTGCTAATAAAAAGAAAAGTGTGATTATTACGTAATGTTGCAGTTATACGTAAATAATCCTTCAATAATTTAGCAGGGCATATTTCGGGTCTTTTCGAAAATAGGGCAGTACAAGTATTGGCTGTTTTGTGTTTATACTAGAAGTTTTTATTAAATCAAGGATTTTAATAGGTATCTCATTAGGTAAAGCATGAAATTCATGCTTTACCTAATGATATTCTCAACTTTAATTTTGGATAGCGTTTGAACCCTATGGGTACAGCCCATAGGGTACAAGTGCAAGTAAGGTAACTAATTTTCTTGAAATTTTAACAAGTGCAAGTAAGGAAACTAATTTTCTTGAAATTTTATCTAACAATAAATGATCGTGAGGTACCCAACTAGCTAATGTTTATATAACTAATGAAGTGTCCCAAGTCAATTCGTACTTAGGCAAGGATGGGCGAATTCTAGATATCCCTTTAAATAATCTTTGTATCCGATCATCTTTACTGATTTGATTACCTAAAATTAAAATCAATACCGATCTGCAACTGTTTAGTGAACCAAATTTAGCACCAGATTCAAATAATTAAGTAAAAAAAAAAATGATATTTGGTATAGATGCCTCGAAAACATCAACATTGTTATTCTTACAAAAAATACACCATTTTTTCAAACAAGAATCATCATATTGTTTGATGGAATTTTCCGATAGGGACGCCAACATAATGTGAAAAGATGCAGGAGGCACATTTCTTCTCAGTAGAGATTCCCGCATAATATTCCTGCAATCAGGGTAACCCGCCTCTGTATTTGACCGTTGCTGGAATGAGCAATTATTAATTCCTTAGAAGAATTAAATATCAAAGGTTTCCTTTCCAAAAGCTTATTAAACAATGGATACCATGGCTGCGATGGTCAGACCGGGACAACAAGTATTCCTTTTGCCTTGTCACTAATAATCTTTCTTAGTGTTTTGAGAATGATTGCGAATGGAGGAAACCCATAAAAATACCAATCAGACCAACATATTGAAAAAGCATTAATATTATTTGCGTTAGAATCTCTGTGCCACGAAATGTATATAACACATTTTTTATTTATACGGCTAGCAAACATCTCTATATCAGGTTGACTGAAAAACTTAATCATTTTTTGAAAAGCAAGGTCTGATAGTTCCCATTCAATATCGGGGTGAACTCGTCTCGATTCAGCATCGGCGATAGTATTCTCGACTGATGGGATGTACAGAGCAGAAACGAAAAGGTTGCGAGCTTCACACCGCTGCCAAGTACTCTTGGTAAGTTACGTTGGATATCGCTGTCATATTGTCAATTCACAAAATGATTTGACACCCGAATATTTCTTATGCAAAAAAAAAAAAAAAATAAGACCAATGATAGCAGCCATTAATTCTTAATAGTTAATATGCTGATTTCTTTCCTCTTGACTCCAACTACCACTTGCTGTTTTTCCCCCACAAGGTACACCCCATCCCGTAGTTGAGGCGTCAGACTGAATTTCTAAATTGTAATTATCAAATTTAATTTTGCAAACTGATTTATCAATGGCATTTATCCACTAATCAAAATCTGAATTTAAAGTAGAAGGAATAGTCATGAACTTCTCATAATTATCATCGCCTTTAAGACTTAAGAACTCCTTAGTATACAGCCAGCCATATTCAATGGCAGGGCAAGCAGATGTTAGAAGTCCAACTAAGCGAGCAAAATTTCTAATTTTACACCTATTAAGGTTTTTAAATTTTATTAATTCCTACTTTATCTTCTCACACTTTTCAACAGGTAAGCTAATTTCCATTATTTTAGACTCAATGATAAATCCTAAATATCTACATGAGTTACTAGGGACCAAACAACTTTTAGATTCATTAATTATGAAGCCCAAGGAACAAAGAAATGTCTTTGTTAATTCAACATTATTGACACAAACACTATAACAAAGTGATACTAGACACAGGTCATTAAGATATATGCTTGACAATTTACCAGTACATCTTAACAATTTGACCACAGGCTTTGTAAAAACGTAAGGTGCAGTATTGAGACAAAATGGCAGAACATTAAACTCAAATAAATTATCTTTCCATTTAAATCTTAAGTACTTCTTAGAATTATCATGAATTTTTATTAAAAAATATGTATCTTTCAGATCTATTGTTGACATAAAACAGTCTTTTGAAATAAGTTTAATAGTTGTCCGAAGGTCTTCTAACTTAAAATGATTTGTATTTATAAAAACATTCAATTGTTTTTAATTTAGAATTAGGCATGTTTTGCCGTTTGGTTTTGGTACCAAGAATATATTAGATAGGAACTTGCCATTGCAAGGTCCACATTTTGAGATAGCATCTATAGCCAATAATTTGTCTATAGCCTGTTTAAAATCACATTCTTCAGTATGATAATAATTTTTAAATACTGGTAAATAAGTCTGAAAAGGAGTTTGGGTAAAAGGTATTTCATAACCCTTTATCCATGTCAATACAGTTTGGTCTGATGTTATTTGTAACCATTGATCATAAAAATAACATAGTCTGTTATGCTAGATAATTTACCATAGTGTCTATTGACGGTTGCGGCCGTTGTTTGGATGTGACCCCCTGGATGATTGTGCATGTTGTTGCCTCGTTGAGGGTGCAGACTCCTTCATTCTCCGAGGCCCCGTTGGTCTGCGGTATGGAGCTGGAGCCTTCCAGTTTAAATTCTTGCTGGATGGTGAAGGCTTTGACTTGTTTGGTATAACCCTTGGTGGTGGAACAGACTTCAGTTGAAATCCTGACTTCTTTATAGCTTTAGCTGTTTTCAAGGTATCAGCATGGTCTTCTCCGAAGAATAGGCTATCAATTCTGATCAGCTGCTCTTGATCTTTTAAATCTTTTTTCAGCACATCACAGTATCATTATGTTGACAGTCGCACAGAATGCACCCTGTGTCTATAAGTAATCTTAATATATTTGGATCTTTTGTTTCTTGAAACAAAATAATAGTAATAGCTTCACTTAAACATGCAATAGCACCTACCAACTTGTTTTTATTTCGCCTGCATAGCTTTATCTCATTTCACTATAATATCAGTGACAGTAGCCTTGATCTCAGGATTAAGGGATGGTGCATCTATCAGCTTACAGTTAGCTGGAGCCAAATGGTATAAACCAGAAGTGGCTATAAATTCATAGCATATGGCTAAGTCCTTCTGGATGTCTTTACCATATGATGTTGTGGTTAATGGGTCAGTTCCCAATACTTCCATTACAGTTTCGTCCAGCTCCTGATGCTGATCCTCCTTTTCCATAACATTAGCCTCTTTAACGGTAGCCTGGGGAGTAGGCTCTTGGTCTGCTTCAGGTACAGGCACCTGCAGTGGTTCTAGACATGAAGTGCTAGTTGATGATACCGGTTCATTAAGGTCCACCGCTAGGTATTCATTATTCTCCGATTCCATAATTGTGTTGTCTGCAATCGGAAATCATGAGTCGCTGAATCATTTCCGTAAGAAAAAATAACTGTATCTATGTTGCAATATGATATGCAAGTCCCCAGTAATCTGTTTTAAGTAAATCAATGGTGACGCATAGTTATGGTTAAAAGTAAGTAGGTACCTTAACAGGTAACTTTTTATTACGTATGTATACGAACGAGAACAGCGGGTAAGATGAACTCATAGACGTTACATCGTGAACCCGAGTTTAGTGAATGCACAAATTGCTATTCGGTTGTAATTACCTAAACAGGTAACAGCAATATAAGAAAACAAACTTACACAGCGGGTAAGATGAACTCAACACGTTGCATCGTGAACCCGAGGCCCGAGTTTGAATAGGGACAAGTTGCAAATCGTACGTTATAACATTTAATCTACATACCTAATTGTTATACAATTATCGGAAATAAAATGTAAGCATTAGGTAGGTACCTTGAGGTATTGAAACGACTGATTCGGAATCAGACGATGATGACGATCTATGGCGTCGTCCTTTTAGCAGTTTTCTTTCCAACTTCTTTATTTTCTTCTTAATATAACTATATGAATCTTTGTCATTATCCTTCCTCTTTGCCATTTTTGGTTTAGAATACTAAAAATCACTTTAACTGTCGTTAAAAAACTAGAACGCAAAATAAAATTACAACGTGGCGGGGCACTGAAATGTGAATGACGGATTGAACAGAACGCGAGTAACCTATAGAGAAGTGTCAAAAGATTTTTTTTTTGTCTATGAACTTAGTGCAATAGTGGCGACATTGTATGTGTGACTACAAGTGTATATATCTAATCTCGAGAACGAAACACAGAAGCATAATTAACACTGCTCCTGTGGTTCCCAGGCTAACGTATTATTATCAGTTTAGTAATTAGATCTAAAGCACCACGGTGAATTGTAGTATAAAATTGAATATTCCTTTAAACTATATAATGTAATATCTGCGGGTTCAGGAAGAAATTACGTAAAAGATTTTGTTTATTTTTTTACTTAGCTTTCTATATATTTTGTATATTGTTAGCGAAAGCAGCCATGTCACTCTCCAGCCCTTCAAATATAACCATACTAAAAATCATATCGATCAGTTGCTCTATTTTGACGTGAAAGAAGAACATACAAACACACTCGCAATTATATATTAGTATGGATTATGTTTCATAAGTAAATACATACTCGTACTTTACTTAAATCTAACCATTGAAACATTGGTATATATTTTTTTTAATTCTTGATAGGACTGCGTTTGATCACCACCTCATCTAACGTTAAGTGATGATGTGGTCGAAGATGAAGCACGCTTACGTTAAAGTTAACTATTCAGTCTTGAACTAAAGTTTATAACTATCGGGTTACACAGACTCCAGCAGGGAATTCCACTCCTTTGCTGTATGCACATTTAAAGTATTCCCAAAACGTTTTGTGCGTATGGGTGGGATGTAAGGATGGCGCACAGCCGTTCGTCTTGTAGCTTGATGCTATCATCAAACTAACAGTTGAACAGCTGTGTGTGTGTGTGTGTCGGGTCTATTCCCGACACAGAAGTGTTTAAAAAGACGGCATTATTCGACTGCAATACTTGTCTGGTAGTCCTTAAAACATTATATACTTCTTCCCATTGTGGCATGAAAGTGAAGTTTATTTTGCTCCTATATATTATTTTGGTCGTGGTCTTTAACACTATAAAAACATAAGCCTCTTTTTTGCAAAAAGTCTCAAGTTTCTTCTTATACCAAATTTCATCCAAATACACCCAGAACTTTCGAAGATTAGCGTTCAAACAAACAAACAGATCTTTCCATTTTTTAATATCAGTATAGATGGTAACGCAGACACTTAGTACCTAACCCGGAATGACATGTTGAGAAAAATTGTAACGTGGCAAAGTACCTACGACGTTCGTAGGGTTAAACAATTAGCTTCTTCTACAAGAAAGATACTGATTCTTTAATATTATTCTGAAGGCTAGATGAGTAGATTTAAGACCAACAAAAGCCGCACAATTTCTCTACCGCAATGGCTAAAAGTATTCCCCCAGCAGACGGAATCTACCAGCTAGGGAATAACAAACAAACTTTGATTAGATTCGTCTCATTTCCTCGAATTCTCTGAGAACTTGCTACAGATTACAAATTACTGTCATTTCGGATATTAGTTCGCTCCTATATTACAACATTTCTTCTCACATTACTAAAAGCGTGGTACGTGAAGTACCTACATTAACGTTCCACTGATAATTATTGTAAATGTGGTTCTTACATTTACATTATTCAGTAGTGTAATCCAGACCAGAAGACTAGATTTATGCTCGTAGTAGCAATTACAAAAGACTAATTGGCAAAATAGGAATTTAAATATACCTTCGATCTATATTTTTGATTCAAACGCAATACAAAATTTTAATTAATTATATAGTCTGAAATGTAATTGGCTTAAAATGTAAAAACTATCGAAAGAGCGGAACTTCCTAACCCAATCATTTTCTTATTTAGACATTGATGTCCCACTGCTGGCCAAAAGTCTCCCCAAATCCTTCCCGGTTCTTTTTCCGCGGGCCACTTCGGACCAACCAACGCAATGTGCGTCTAGGTCATCTCACCATCTTTTCAAAGCATATAGTTTGCTTAAATGGATATTTTTTGTAAATTTAAGTTACTGAATAAACTACTGTTATTGTTATTATGTACCTACCTCTCTGCTTCACCTATACAACGTGTAACGGAAACCTCATGTCTATCCAAAAGGGCTGAAGACAACATCTGGTATGGAGTCTCTATGCACAGTTTCAGCACAAAATACCTGACTCAAAGAATTGATACCAAATTATTGGTTTCATATATTTCTTGAATACCGATCATAACAAACGTGTCACAGCACTACGAGGGTCAATAATTTTCCACGTCACTTGCCAATAACGCGATAATTCTCTTCATTCTTCTTAATTTGAAAAATTCCGTCTCTGGTATCAGTGTATTGGAATTTGTAATAAGTTCTACACACGTAGACTTAGGATTACGAAACCCTTGCCATATCGTTTGTTATCATCCAAAGAAGTCATGCACTTGGTACCCTTGGTACCCTTTAAATTACACGTTGTATATTGTAGGCTTGATTTATTTTTTGTTTATTAACCGACTTCTGAAAAAGGAGGAGGTTCTCAATTCGGATGTTTGTTTGTTTTTAAAATAAAGCATATAAAACCTACATAACAGTCCAAAACAAAAAATTCATCAAAACAAAAATATCAAATCGAAATCGGATACCTTTTTAACCGACTTCTGAAAAAGGAGGAGGTTCTCAATTCGGATGTTTGTTTGTTTTTTTTTTTATGTTTGTTTGGGCATAGCTCCGTCGCTCGCCAACCGATTTGAAAAATTCTTTTTTTGTTGGAAAGGGTATAATACCCAAATGGTCCCATGAAAATTTTATTGACATCGAACAAGCCGTTTCTGAAAAATTAACAAAAGTCTAAAAAAATATCTACATTGATGATCTTTTCGGTTACTCTATATTGTGTTTTTTGTTCGCGCGTTTTTTTGTAGTTGACATTTTGGCTTTTATAACTAGATTAATTACAAATTGACCCACTAAAAAGCGCGAAAATAAAAACTTTTTTGCAAAAAAATAAAACCGACTTCCATATCAAAACACTACAAAGCCAAAAATAATTTTAATTTCGGGAGGCGGTGTGAAAAAAAAGCAAATACAAAACCAATAACACCGACTACCGAAATTAAAAATATTTTTGGCTTTGTAGTGTTTTGATATGGAAGTCGGTTTTATTTTTTTGCAAAAAAGTTTTTTACAAAGGAATTATGAAAAACAGGCGAACGAGCCAATTGACGATAAAAGGAGAATTAATTCGGCGTTCGGCGAATTGGACTCTTGAACGGAATTCTGATGCTTCACCTATGACCTTTTCATCGTTTTCGTTGAAATTTGAAGGTTGACGCCCTATCTGTAACACTTTTGTTCGTTTCAATATTGAAATTAATATTTCTATTTATATTTTTAGTCGAATGCTGTGAGATTTTATGAAATTAGCCCTAATATTGTTTGTACACATATATTACAACAAAAATTTATAGAAATTAGACTCTTAAAATGGCTTGTAATTTTTTCATACTAATCCTTATTAATATTATATATGCGAAAGTAAATCTGTCTGTTTGCCTGTTACACTGTAATATCTTAACCACTTAATCGATTTCGTTAGAACTTAGGATATATTGCTGTTAATTACCATTTCACTGAAATGAGGTGAATGAATCTGCGGTTAGTAGCTAGTTTCATTATGTTTTCGTGTATGGGTCTATAGGGATAGGCTTTCGTTAAGAAAGAGACTTTAATTTGCACTATTTTGAGAATGTTAGCTAATTGATCATGGGACTCTCTGATCTTGGGGCGATGGATATGACTGCACGCAGTCAAGAATATATACTCCAGGATCGGCGTATCCCACGCAGCTTTGATTTATAATTTAGTTAATATGCTATTACTAAAAGGAGATTAAAAGTTCACATATTACTAAAATCTGAAAACAAATGAGTAAATTAAAATCAAATTAAATTTCCTGTGGCAAGAACAAACAGGATTTAATACCCACAACATAAATATTATTATCTTCATTAAATTACTGTAACTAAGACGATAATAGATGCTTTTAGCTCCACAACATGTACTTGTCTCGCTAGATATCTCAAGCGAGGCAATGACACAATGACAGGCAGTCCTTTCAGAGGGCTTTTATACGACTGTCAATTGTCTGGAAAAACTATTGGAGATCAAATATGCTTCTGTGACTGGAAAAAAGATATTATTTGTGTTTTTATTGTCTTTGTGTTTAAAATTCCTTAACCGAATAACCTGTAACTAAGCGTCTGCCGTGTGTGTCTTTGTTTGTCATCGTACTGTATCTCATGAATCAATAACGTATGTTTTAAAAAATAGTTTATCTTACAGAACAAAGGTTTTTAAGGATGAGTTAATTTAATTACATTTCATACACATATGTGGTTTTAAAGGCGGACTTAATGCCGTAGGCAATCTCTACCAGTCAACCGAACGCGGTGAAGGGACAGCGGTAGACTGCAATACTTGTGAGAGAAGCGAAAACATCACGGAACACCCCCTTTACATAAACTTTACCCTTGAATATTTCACGAATGATCATTAAGCCGAACAAGGATGAATAGTATAGGACAAAAGTTAATAAAAGAAATAAGAAATATAGGTACCAAACTAAATCATTACCGAAATGTTTTAAAAGTCGTACAAAGAAAATAACATCAACACTATTAACACACAAATTCACGGCACTGCTTAATGTTAAATTCTTACTAATTTAATTTGGATCAAACCATCCACGCAGATTAACAAAACTAGATTTCACAAAGACGACAAGTCCTTTAGTCCCGTCCACCCTGATAACGATCAAAGAAATGATTAAATCAAAAACAGTTCTTCAGAGATCTCAAATAATCAAGACAACGAACTACCTTTGTATACTTTGTACTACAATACCTACATTGTCAGGGTTTCGCCCGACGGGCCGTATCGTAAAGGTGTCTTTGATCTTGCTATTAGTTCAGGTTCCCTCACCCAATTACTGATCACAGAGTAGGTATATGTAAGTAATCGGTTTCAGGCTTTCATAATGGGCGGTGAGGGTTTTATTGGCCTTTTAATAGATTTTTTTGACCATCTGATGGTAAGTGATGATGTGGTCGAAGACGAAGCACGCTTAGGTAAGCTTGCTTCATCTTCGACCACATCATCATCATCGTCTAGGTAGAAGGAACCTAATCACCAGAAGTCGGAACTAGGTAGAGTTATTTATGTACTTACTCTGATTTCATACAACGAAAGAATAAAGTGGATATGCCCCAAATCCCGGGATTAATTTTGAAGAGCCGAAAAATCCTGTGTTTTATCAAATAAAAAGTTATTTACTTTTCCATAATTTACAAAAAAAGACGAAGTATAAGTATGAGAATTTGCTTGAGACTATTAATAATTTGTATTATGAATTTAATACTAATAAAAATTGTATATGAATTATCTTTGTTTTATTTGCCTTACCTATCTCTGACGTTTTTATTAATATTTATTTGTAATTATTGTTGGTCACACGGGATTGTCTAATAGAAATCCCGGGAAGATCCATGTTAATATCAACATTTCAATGCAAGTACATAAATAACTACCTAATTCCGACCTCTGCTAATCATTGTTGAATTAAAGACCCAAAGCTATCGGGAAACACAGACTCCGGCAGAAAATTCCACTCCTCAGCCGTACGCACATTGAAAGTATTCCCAAAACACTTTGTGCGTATAGTTGAGTATAGTTTTTCTTCTGGAATATTGACGAAGATTTGCAAGCCTATCGGTATTATATCGATTACATTTTGGGGAGAATGCAGTGGAATTGCACAATCTAGTTTCATTAATCCAGTTCCATTATTGGACTACACACAACCACACAATAAAGGCTTTCGTTACATGGTGAACATCTCACTCATACGCACAAATCGTTTTGGGACTACTTTCATTGTGCGTACCTATAGCTAAGGAGTGAAATTCCCGCACTGGAATAAAATGTTTGATTGGCCTACAAATAGTAGTTCCGGGTCTGGGTGTAGGTAAACCTGCACACACAACAAGATACATACACAACCACACACTAGAAAATAAGAACACATACACACCCTCACGCATACAAATTAGCATGCTTGTTTTGTTTTATTTATATTTTACTTTTTATCTTTTGAATTTTTCTCATTTATTTGTAATTGTATTTAATTGTTCAGATAAATGATCTTATCATTCACAATATGCTTTTCAAGTTTTGTCAGCGGTGTGGGGACCTGGTGACCTCTGGTCTCTTACAAATTTATTATCATAGCATAGTATTAATAGCGAATGTTTCGTTTACTTTATAAGTTTGTAGAGAAAATAAATGTATTATATTATAAATTATTATATTATATTACAGGTGAAATTCCCAAAGTGAGGCAATTTATTATAAAAAGACATGGAAAAACAAAATTATAATTTACATTTAGATACATGTATACCTACAGTATATCAACAAATCCTTTCGATGTTATATTTTGTTTCTTTATCCAACTTTACAGACGACGACAAAAATATCGAGCCTGAATTAAATCAAGGTGATTTAATTTGAAAACGAAAAGAAAAATGCATCTGAGCCAATGTTAAATCAATCTCTACACGATTCTTCGTAGCGAAGTGAAACACCTTACAGATGCGTTTTACATCATTGCACGTTAGCATGGCAAGTGAAATTGCATTGAAGTTTAAACAACCAATAATCAGCGGAATCATCGATAAAAATATTCAAAACAAAATTATAATTTATGTGTATAGTAGTATCCGTAAAATATCGCCCGGTTCCAAACTAACAAAAGAAAAAAAAAATGAGCATTACTATGGTATTCTTTAAATAAACTGATTCTTTATCTTTTAACAACTTTTGACATTCAAAACAAAGTTGGACTTAATGAATGATGCTGCGTATTTATTTATTTGGGATTCTTCAGATATCTCTCATCTTAATACAGTATTCCCACCAGTATGAAACATAAAAAACTTTAGGATTATTTTATTCCGCATATTACCATAAAAAACTCCAGAGCAAAATAATAAAAATGTGGTATAATCGTGTAATATTCCTTTTATTTCAATAGTACTTTACTTGACACTACAAACTTAAGTTATTTGAAGCCGCATCACTATTCAAATTGGAAAAGCCTTACAATTTTGTGAAACAATAAAGAATCGTATCTATTGAAGACTGAATTCTAAATTTGATTATGTATGAAGTCTAGGTTTTAGCAAATGGTGAATAACCAAAGGATTCGTTTTACTAAAGTAATACTGATACATTTTCCAATATTTCTTATCTCTTAGAATATTTTTTGTTCTAAATATATTTCGTTTTTTTTTTAATGAAAGCACCCGCCGAATCTATAGACATGTATAAAAATGTAAGTGTGTTTTCTCAATATAAATGTGTGCTTATTGTTATTTACACGATATTAAAACACAAACTTTAAAAAAGAATACTATCTGCCTATCTATTTGTCGGAGCTTATCTCTGGAAAAGTTGAACCTATTTTAATGGGAATTTCACTGGAAGATACTTTAATCCCTAAACGTACACAGCATCTGGATTTACTTGAAAAAAAAAACTACTGATGCGTTTTTTTTTTTTTCAAGTAAATCCAGATGCTGTTGACTGCCGCGTGAATCAAGTTGCGAGTAAAGATTGTCCTTAATACGAATTTATGCATTGTTAGTATATCTGTCTACGACTTTGAGCCACTGCTTTGAGTAGGGAGATTTAACATTCCCATAAAAATCGCTCGTGTCTTTATGATCTTAACACGTTGAACGCCAAGACAAAAAATGCATCTTGCTGTTCAGGCCGCGTCGGTCAGTGATGGCCGACAACTAGACTTCCCGTTCAGGCCGCGTCGGTCAGTGATGGCCGACAACTAGACTTGCCGTTCAGGCCGCGTCGGTCAGTGATGGCCGACAACTAGACATCCCGTTCAGGCCGCGTCGGTCAGTGATGGCCGACAACTAGACTTCCCGTTCAGGCCGCGTCGGTCAGTGATGGCCGACAACTAGACTTCCCGTTCAGGCCGCGTCGGTCAGTGATGGCCGACAACTAGACTTCCCGTTCAGGCCGCGTCGGTCAGTGATGGCCGACAACTAGACTTGCCGTTCGGGCCGCGTCGGTCAGTGCTGCCCGGCATTTAATATCTCCAAAATTAATTAATTAATGACTAAAGTTGACTTTTGTTAATGAAAACATACATACATTAGATGTAAGTATCATTTTTTTTTGAGGTTTTGAAATTGAACCAACAATTTAAAAAAACATTTGGTCTAAATTTGGATAGAACTGTGATTTTTGCTTGGCCTAAAGGGAAAGCTCACTGTCGGTCAGCACTAACCGCGTTGGCGTTCAACGAGTTAAAGGCTACATACAATATCATCAACTACAAAGAAAAATCGCACTCATCATAACCAGCCACTTAGGTAACCTCTGATGGAGCTGAGTACTAGTATTTTAAACGGAGCAACTGCCTATATGTCTTCTTCAAGCCAGTAACTAAGCCACACCTTGACTAAACCAGTGTCATATTTTATGGCTTCTTGCAAACATGAACTAATGACATCGGGAAGCACGAAAGCAACCATATATGTTCAGATAGCCACCCATCCACAGATTAACCTCAACTAGCGTTGCTTAACCTTAAAAATATACCCGTTTTTTTTTTCTTGCTGGAAAATTCATCGAATAACTTCTCCCGCTCTGGGTGGAGCGGAAGGGAGTGTCAGACTTCTACTGACTAAAAACTCACCCTGCTCCTTCAGATGCCTTTATTTTCCGGGGCCGTGGTATCTCGTTAGACTATTCCCGCAACCCATGCGGCTATTATTTAGCCACAAGCCTCAGGGAGTAGGGAGCAGGGAGATTTAACACTCCTATAAAAATCGTCTTCATGATCTTAGAGGTGACAGCCACAATGTAAATTTACACTCTTTTACAATATTAATATTCACTGAAGCACAAAAGAACGAAATGGCTGAATAATCCAAAGCTTTAGAAGTGTTAAAAGCAAACTAACCTTAAGTTAATGGCACGAGAGGCGTTGAACAATGTGTGCCATATAAACGCACGCCGCGCCGTTTGTTTTAAAGCACCCTGTTTTACTCTAAGTTTTGTCTACGTAGCTTAGGTGCGTATTCAATGTGAAAGGGACCGTAGATCAAGTTTGTGCTGGTTGATGGAACAACATTGTTTGAAATTCTAGATTTAAGAAAACTAAGAATGTAAATAGAAGGAAGGAAGGATCCTACTTTTTTATTGTTAATAGGTAGACAACTCTTTGCTTACTTATCAAAAATAAAAAGTGACAAATGTGCGGCAACGCTCCGGCAAGGAGACTCGCCGCCTCACCGGAGATCATGCGGTACCCTCAGATCATCCGAATTGCTATAACCCTCTAGGACGCGACCAGTTGGCCGGCTGGTTGCCGCTGCAGATACAGCACCCACACAGGGGCGTCATAGAAGGCTATGGACCGAACAATCCCCGTGTTGAGTCTCCGGTAGGAGGCGTTTCGCCCCTTCGATTAGGTAGGAGCCGCTTAAATGCGGCTCCCAAGGATCTAAAGGTTTGTCTCAACCAGTGCAACGTTGCCATTTGAGACTCTTGTCGTTTGTTTTGATAGACTCAAGGAAATTAAATTGATCTTAGATTAGAAAGAGAGACTTGGATGATAATACTTAAATACGTAATTGTATTGATAGAAATGGCCGGTAGCACCATCAAAGCCAAACCAAGTACCAACGTGCAAATAATAACTATCCCTTATATTCTAACAAATCTAATAAATTTATATTACTAACAACAAACTTAAAACATAATTTTCACGCTTAATTACTTGACTTTCTGTTCACGGCCGACTATATCCTCAAATTTAATGTCCTCAATCCGCATGGGCTAAGGGCTCCTAAAAAGGGACCGAAATATGTCGTTTGCGTATAAGCGGAGAATTTTGCGAGAGGATTTTAAACACCCTTTAATATGTAGCCCAGGCCAGGTGATAGTGGTTGTATCGGTGCTAATTTATAGGTGCGCCCATTAATTTTGAACGCATGAATATTTCTCGCCTGTTAAATTGGGCGGCAGTTAATGCGTTTTATGTCCTGTTAATTTGGTGGAGGGACTCTGTACGAATCTTCTTGGGCGTGAATATGTTTGAAAGTGTGCAAATTTGAATGGTGTGTATGTAAAATAATATTCAGTGATGCGTAATATATGTTATGAATGTATAATAAATACATAATGTATGATTATGATACACAATTATAATACAAAACGGCGATCTGATTGATGTGCTTATACTATTGCGGGTTAACGGGGACGCCCTCTGTTAGTTAACATACTGTACAACGCCCTTCGGTTTTATATGAAAGTATCCCGTTAAGAGTATTCCATTAGTCGCCAATTAAGAGTCTATCGTTACAGTGTCAGTTGGTTTAACGCCTAATTAACAATTTCCAATCACATGCGTTCAAAATTAACCAATTTTACTGAAATTGATTTCAATACTCGTGACGAGTAGTAATAGTGACGAGTTTTGTCAAATTAAATTGAAACAACACAATTAGCTTTGTAATGGGACGATATTATGTACCTATGTATGTATGGCACGGGATGACATTCGGCTTACCAAGTTCTATGCTAATTTAGAAGAGTGTTTTGGTAGTTCGATTTTGTTGTCAACAATATAATTTAGTCTTAAGATCATTTATTTATTACTACTAGCAACGGATGCAATGTAGGTACTGTGGAGTGTGGAGTTCTGCTATGCGAGCGGTCACCCTTTCACACTGGCTGGTATAGTTTGAATTTAGACCGCAACGTTTGACATGCGAAGGAATTGTTTTAAGAAATAAACAGAGCCGGGTGGGACGCCGACAGCATAGCAAGCTCGACATCGTTTTAACTTGAAAAATATATTCCCATAAAAAACAATACTTGTCAAAAACCCAAGTCTCGCAACTTAGTTGTTCTACCGTAAAAAGTTGTGAGATCCATGTAATACCAAGTCGGTTATTAATTTATTCAGTCCCTACTTAAGGGACCTTCTGTCTTAAGTTGTTACGTAATTATCTAACCTAACGACATCTTATAGTGACCATATCAATATTAAAAATCTTTACCGTTTTAAATAAAAGATTGACTCGGCCATCGGAAAATTGTTTATTGCGATTGCCAAGTCAATCTATTTATTTAAAACGGTATTTAAAAAAGCTGGCAACACTAGCCGTCAAATCAAGTTTTGTTTTCTGCTCGTACAAAATAAATCCGCAATAAACAGTGATAAGTTTCCCCATCCAAATTTTTCCATATATACGAAAAGAGGACACGCTGAAGCAAGAAACATAACATAAATTTAAAAACAACTAATATTATGAACCGAAAAAATACCGAAAATGAAGTTAAACAATCCATCGGCAACTGTCAAGTCTGTCATGTTTGTGTTTGTCAACAATCATAAAAAATGCGAGAAATAATTATGTGAAGAAACAAAACTTGGACGATGCTTACTAGAGCAGCTTCGCGACGTGCACGCCCACCACCCCCGGACCCGTCGTTCAGCTCCGCCTCGCCGCCGCCGGACTTAGGATCACCAATGTCACCGGCGGCTGCAGCCGCGTCGAGCTCGAGCGACGAGTATTTCTCTCCGCCGACGTCGCCAACACCTGTGCGTCGGCAGGGGAGAGGCCGGCCACCGACGAGCTTGGGACTTAGGAGCCAACCGGCTCCAAGTCGGGTCCCCGCTGCCGGTGGTGTGCAGCGCATGAGATGGACTCAGTCCATAAACGAAAACGTCATGCGCGCATATTATGGGTCTACAGAGGGGGGAACTAACCTCACTGCGTATCGTGTCAGGATGCTGTCTCTGTTTCAGGACCTAGAACCAGCTGTCAACGTCTCGGCCCAACGACTGTCGGATCAAGTGAGGGTCATCCAGCGTAGCCACAGGCTGGATGATGTAACACTTGATAGGCTGCGCTCAGAGGTACTGAACAACCATATCATCTCGACCCCGACGCAAGCCGCCGTACAAGCACCCGCTAGTGGTGTAATGACGTCGCGGCTAAATAGTCATAATAATGAGCTAGATGATAGGGTTGTCACGGTAAGTAGCCAATGCAACGATCGACTGAGGAGCGCACTGGAGGATGCGCTTCGTGAGTATCGATCGACTCCGCCTGAACTTAGACCCCGTTTACCACGGTTACCCATGCACAAAAAAAATAGGGCGCTGGTGTGTGCTTTGGACTCGTTGCTTGAGAACATTTTTGAGAGCAGCGAAAACCTCGTTGATACGCACTCAATTCTGTATTGCGGGGCTGTTGCGGCGTGTCGCTTAGCTAACGTCAAATTTCCTAATACCGACGAAGCTATTCGACCAAAACCTGCTGTACCAGCCTGGCAGTATAGGATCGAGAGGCGTATCGATGAGGCCAGAGCACTCATCGGCAAACTATACTGCTTCAGGGAAGGCAATACACGCCCGCGTGTACTGCGTTTTGTGCGGCGGGCTTTCTCGGGGACTGGAATCAGCCCTCGAGAGTACACACCCCACATTACGGAGCGTATTGACTTCCTGAAGCAAAAAATTTGTGCATGGGCAAGCCGTATCCGACGGTTTAAGCGGCGGGTTGAACGGTACTCACAGAATCGCATGTTCCAGAGTGATGAGAGGTGGGTATACAGAGCTTGGGAGCGACCCAATCAAAACGTGACTGACGTGTGCCGCCCGGATGATACCGCCACGAATTCATTTTGGCGCAACATCTGGTCGGTGCCCGTCTGTCATGTTGAGGGTGACTGGATGCGTGAAGTTGAACGCGTATGTGAAGCTATACCACAAATGGATAAAATAATCATTAATACTTCTGATGTAGCCAAAGCAGTTCGTCCGTTACCAAACTGGAAGTCTCCAGGACCGGATGGACTGCACAACTTCTGGCTCAAGTGGTATAGCAGCTCGCATGCGCTTTTAGCTTCTCAATTCCAAGCATCCTTAGAGACTGGGTCTCTACCAGAGTTTTTGACAACTGGCTGTACCCACCTGCTTCATAAGAGTGGTAGTCCCACGGAACCCAAAAACTATAGACCGATTACTTGTTTGTCTACGGTCTATAAGGTTCTTACGTCCATTCTGAGAGTGAAAATAAATATGCACATTGAGTGCAACTCAATTATGTCCACTTCTCAGAATGGATGTAGGAACGGGTCCCGTGGCACTAAGGAGCTACTCCTCATTGACATGGCCATTAGCCAACAGGTTCGTCGATCCCACAAAGATCTATCAACATGCTGGATAGACTACAAAAAAGCCTATGATTCTGTTCCTCATAGCTGGCTCATGAAGGTGCTAGAGCTTTACAAAATAGAGCCAACTCTACGCACCTTCCTTGAGTCATGTATGAGGCAATGGAAGACGGTACTTCGCTATCCAGGATGTCGACCGATTCGAGGGAATGATGACCCTATATGGATCAGACGGGGAATATTTCAGGGCGACAGTTTGAGTCCACTTTGGTTTTGCTTGGCCCTGAATCCTCTAAGCACAATGTTAGAGGACTCAGGCCTGGGCTATCGGTTGAGAAGAGGAGGTCAAAGTATATCCCACCTCCTTTACATGGATGATTTGAAACTCTTTGCCCCCAACAACTTGCAATTGATGGAACTACTGAAGGTAACTGAAACTTTCAGTAGCGCCATCAAGATGGAATTTGGTGTGGACAAATGTGCAATCATGCATGTAAAACGAGGAGAGATTATGGAATCTGAGGGAATTCAACTTTCAGACTCCATACACCTTAGATCTCTCTGCTTGACCGAAACTTATAAGTATTTGGGTATGTCGGAAGCTTTAGGCATTAATGTTGCTGACATGAAGCAATCGCTGAGGGAGCGCTTCTTTGGCCGCCTGACAAAGGTATTAAACAGCCTTTTGTCGGGAGGAAATAAGGTGCGCGCTTTCAACGGTTGGGTCATGCCGGTGTTGATGTATTCTTTCGGCATACTCAAATGGACTCAAACCGAACTGGACGCCCTGGATAGGAGGGTCCGTACACTGCTAACCGCAAATCGGTTGCATCACCCACGATCATCGGTGATGAGACTGTATATCCCGCGGAAATGTGGAGGTCGAGGGTTTTTAAATGCCAAAACTCTCCACAACCGCGAGATTTGCAGTCTCAGGGAATATTTCCTTAAAGCCGATGTGGGTATGCACCGAGATGTGATTGCAGTGGACAAGGGACTTACCCCGCTGACTATGGCTAAAGAGAACTGGCACAAACCTGTTATACTTACCCCAGATGACCGCAAGGAGGTATGGAAAAGCAAGGAACTTCATGGTCGCTACTATCGGGCTCTTTATGGGTCCGATGTAGATTTGACAGCTTCCGTTGCCTGGCTACGCTTCGGGGATCTCTTCGGAGAAACTGAAGGTTTTGTCTGTGCAATTATGGACGAAGTTATCTTGACGAATAATTACCGGAGACATATTATGAGGGACGGGACGATTGACGTGTGTCGGGCATGCCATCGTCCTGGCGAGTCCATCAGACATATTGTCTCCGGTTGTTCTCGTCTAGCTAACGGCGAGTACTTGCATAGACACAACCAAGTAGCCAGAATTATCCACCAGCAACTTGCTTTGAAATACAAACTTGTCGATTCTGAGGTACCGTATTACAAGTATGTGCCCGACCCAGTTCTCGAAAATGACCATGTCACGTTGTACTGGGATCGGTCTATCATCACTGATAGGACTATTGTTGCCAATAAGCCTGATATAGTGGTGATAGACCGATTAGTGCGCCGCGCAATGATAATCGATGTTACCATCCCACATGACGAGAATCTCGTGAAAGCTGAGAAAGAGAAACACATTAAGTATCTCGACTTAGCTCATGAGGTTGTTGACATGTGGGATGTGGACTCGGCTGTCATTGTGCCGATTGTCATATCAGTCAATGGGCTGATAGCTAAAAGCTTCGACGACCATCTGTCGAAGCTGGCTTTGCACAGCTGGATAAAGGGCCTGATACAGAAGGCAGTTCTCCTCGATACAGCTCGTATTGTGAGGAGGTTCCTTTCTCTGGAGACCTAACCACCGGTAGCTTGGACCCCGTTCCCGATACCAGTGGACTGCCATTTTTTATATTTTTAAATGTTTTTTTATTGTCACTTTTTTATAGAAAAATATTTAAAAATGTAATTTTTGAGAGGTATATAAAATAAAGGAGATAATAATAATAAAAAATAAGCTGGCAACACTAGCCGTCGAACCAAGTTTTGTGTTCTGTCTGTACAAATTAAATCCGCAAACAATAGTGTTAAGATTTTACCTTCCAAATTTTCCAATATATATGAAAAGAGGACATATTATATAAACTAAGTAAAATAGCAAATAGCTAAAAGCCACCAATATTTCAACAAAATGAAAAGAAATCATCCAGTGACAACTGTCAAGTGTCAATCTCACCAAGCAAGAAAAAATGCGAGAAATAATAATTATGTACTTAACTATGTGAACAAATAAACTTGGACGATGCTTACGAGAGCAGCTTCACGACGTGCACGCCCACCACCCCCGGACCTGTCGCTCAGCTCCGCCTCGCCGCCGCCGGACTTAGGATTACCAATGTCACCGGCGGCTGCAGTCGCGTCGAGCTCGAGCGACGAGTATTTCTCTCCGCCGACGTCGCCAACACCTGTGCGTCGGCAGGGGAGAGGCCGGCCACCGAACAGCTTGGGGCCTAGGAGCCAACCGGCTCCGAGTCGGGTCCCCGCTGCCGGTGGTGTGCAGCGCATGAGATGGACTCAGTCCATAAATGAAAACGTCATGCGCGCATATTATGGGTCTACAGAGGGGGGAACTAACCTCACTGCGTATCGTGTCAGGATGCTGTCTCTGTTCCAGGACCTAGAACCAGCTGTCAACGTCTCGGCCCAACGACTGTCGGATCAGGTGCGGGTCATCCAGCGTAGCCACAGGCTGGATGACGCAACACTTGATAGGCTGCGCTCAGAGGTACTAAGCAACCATATCATCTCGTCCCCGACACAAGCCGTGGTACAAGCGCCCGCTAGTAGTGGAATGACATCACGGCTCTATAGTCATAATAATGAGCTAGATGATAGGGTTGTCACGGTAAGTAGCCAATGCAACGATCGACTGAGGAGCGCACTGGAAGATGCGCTTCGCGAGTATAGATCGGCTCCGCCTGAACTTAGACCCCGGCTACCACGGTTACCCATGCACAAAAAAAATAGGGCGCTGGTGTGTGCTTTGGACTCGCTGCTTGAGAATATTTTTGAGAGCAGCGAAAACCTCGTTGATACGCACTCAATCCTGTATTGCGGGGCTGTTGCGGCATGTCGCTTAGCTAACGTCAAATTCCCTAATAACGACGAAGCTATTCGACCAAAACCTGCTGTACCAGCCTGGCAGTATAGGATCGAGAGGCGTATCGATGAGGCCAGAACACTCATCGGCAAACTATACTGCTTCAAGGAAGGCAATGCACGCCCACGTGTAATGCGTTTTGTACGGCGGGCTTTCTCGGGGACTGGAATCAGCCCTCGAGAATACACACCCCACATTACGGAGCGCATTGACTTCCTGAAGCAGAAAATTTATGCATGGGCAAGCCGTATCCGACGGTTTAAGCGGCGGGTTGAACGGTACTCACAGAATCGCATGTTCCAGAGCGATGAGAGGTGGGTATACAGAGCTTGGGAGCGACCCAATCAAAATGTGACTGACGTGTGCCGCCCGGATGATACCGCCACGAATTTATTCTGGCGCAACATCTGGTCGGTACCCGTCTGTCATGTTGAGGGTGACTGGATGCGTGAAGTTGAACGCGTATGTGAAGCTATACCACAAATGGATAAAATAACCATCGATAAGTCTGATGTAGCCAAAGCAGTTCATCCGTTACCAAACTGGAAGTCTCCAGGACCGGATGGACTGCACAACTTCTGGCTCAAGTGGTATAGCAGCTCGCACGCGCTTTTGGCTTCTCAATTCCAGGCATCTTTAGAGGCTGGGTCTCTACCAGAGTTTCTTACGACTGGCTGTACCCACCTGCTCCATAAGAGTGGTAGTCCCATGGAACCCAAAAACTATAGACCGATTACTTGTTTGTCTACGGTCTATAAGGTTCTTACGTCCATTCTGAGAGTGAAAATAAATATGCACATTGAGTGCAACTCAATTATGTCCGCTTCTCAGAATGGATGTAGGAAAGGGTCCCGTGGCACTAAGGAGCTACTCCTCATTGACATGGCCATTAGCCAACAGGTTCGTCGATCCCGCAAAGATCTATCAACATGCTGGATAGACTACAAAAAAGCCTATGACTCTGTTCCTCATACCTGGCTCATGAAGGTGCTAGAGCTTTACAAAATAGATCCAACTCTACGCACCTTCATTGAGTCATGTATGAGGCAATGGAAGACGGTACTTCTCTATCCAGGATGTCGACCGATCCGAGGGAATGATGAGCCTATATGGATCAGACGGGGAATATTTCAGGGCGACAGTTTGAGTCCACTTTGGTTTTGCTTGGCCCTGAATCCTCTAAGTACAATGCTAGAGGAGTCAGGCCTGGGCTATCGGTTGAGAAGAGGAGGTCAAAGTATATCCCACCTCCTCTACATGGATGATTTGAAACTCTTTGCCCCCAACAACTTGCAACTGATGGAACTACTGAAGGTAACTGAAACTTTCAGTAGCGCCATCAAGATGGAATTTGGTGTGGAAAAATGTGCAATCATGCATGTAAAACGAGGAGAGATTATGGAATCTGAGGGAATTCAACTTTCAGATTCCATACACCTTAGATCTCTCTGCTTAACCGAAACTTATAAGTATTTGGGTATGTCGGAAGCTTTGGGCATTAATGTTGCTGACATGAAGCAATCGCTGAGGGAGCGCTTCTTTGGCCGCCTGACAAAGGTATTAAACAGCCTTTTGTCGGGAGGAAATAAGGTGCGCGCTTTCAACGGTTGGGTCATGCCGGTGTTGATGTATTCTTTCGGCATACTCAAATGGACTCAAACCGAACTGGACGCCCTGGATAGGAGGGTCCGTACACTGCTAACCGCAAATCGGATGCATCACCCACGATCATCGGTGATGAGACTGTATATCCCGCGGAAATGTGGAGGTCGAGGCTTTTTAAATGCCAAAACTCTCCACAACCGCGAGATTTGCAGTCTCAGGGAATATTTCCTTAAAGCCGATGTGGGTATGCACCGAGATGTGATTGCAGTGGACAAGGGACTCACCCCGCTGACTATGGCTAAAGAGAACTGGCACAAACCTGTTATACTTACCCCAGATAACCGCAAGGAGGTATGGAAAAGCAAGGAACTTCATGGTCGCTACTATCGGGCTCTTTATGGGTCCGATGTAGATTTGACAGCTTCCGTTGCCTGGCTACGCTTCGGGGATCTCTTCGGAGAAACTGAAGGTTTTGTCTGTGCAATTATGGACGAAGTTATCTTGACGAATAATTACCGGAGACATATTATGAAGGACGGGACGATTGACGTGTGTCGGGCATGCCATCGTCCTGGTGAGTCCATCAGACATATTATCTCCGGTTGTTCTCGTCTAGCTAACGGCGAGTACTTGCATAGACACAACCAAGTAGCCAGAATTATCCACCAGCAACTTGCTTTGAAATACAAACTTGTCGATTCTGAGGTACCGTATTACAAGTATGTGCCCGACCCAGTTCTCGAAAATGAACATGTCACGTTGTACTGGGATCGGTCTATCATCACTGATAGGACTATTGTTGCCAATAAGCCTGATATAGTGGTGATAGACCGATTAGTGCGCCGCGCAATGATAATCGATGTTACCATCCCACATGATGAGAATCTCGTGAAAGCTGAGAAAGAGAAACACATTAAGTATCTCGACTTAGCTCATGAGGTTGTTGACATGTGGGATGTGGACTCGGCTGTCATTGTGCCGATTGTCATATCAGTCAATGGGCTGATAGCTAAAAGCTTCGACGACCATCTGTCGAAGCTGGCTTTGCACAGCTGGATAAAGGGCCTGATACAGAAGGCAGTTCTCCTCGATACAGCTCGTATTGTGAGGAGGTTCCTTTCTCTGGAGACCTAACCACCGGTAGCTTGGACCCCGTTCCCGATACCAGTGGACTGCCATTTTTTATATTTTTAAATGTTTTTTTATTGTCACTTTTTTATAGAAAAATATTTAAAAATGTAATTTTTGAGAGGTATATAAAATAAAGGAGATAATAATAAAATAAGCTGGCAACACTAGCCGTCAAACCAAGTTTTATGTTCCGTCTATACAAATTAAATCCGCAAACAATAGTATTAAGTTTTTCCCATCCAAATTTTCCAATATCCATGAAAAGAGGACATATTAAACACAGAAAAATAACAATATCTAAAAGCCACCAATATTTACACAAAATGAAAATAAACCAGCCATTGACAACTGTCAAGTGTCAATCTCACCAATCAAGAAAAATTGCGAGAAATAATATGTAAATATGCGAACAAATAAACTTGGACGATGCTTACGAGAGCAGCTTCGCGACGTGCACGCCCACCACCCCGGACCTGTCGCTCAGCTCCGCCTCGCCGCCGCCGGACTCAGGATCATCAATATCACCGGCGGCTGCAGCCGCGTCGAGCTCGAGCGACGAGTATTTCTCTCCGCCGACGTCGCCAACACCTGTGCGTCGGCAGGGGAGAGGCCGGCCACCGAACAGCTTGGGGCCTAGGAGCCAACCGGCTCCGAGTCGGGTCCCCGCTGCCGGTGGTGTGCAGCGCATGAGATGGACTCAGTCCATAAACGAAAACGTCATGCGCGCATATTATGGGTCTACAGAGGGGGGAACTAACCTCACTGCGTATCGTGTCAGGATGCTGTCTCTGTTCCAGGACCTAGAACCAGCTGTCAACGTCTCGGCCCAACGACTGTCGGATCAGGTGCGGGTCATCCAGCGTAGCCACAGGTTGGATGACGCAACACTTGATAGGCTGCGCTCAGAGGTACTGAGCAACCATATCATCTCGTCCCCGACGCAAGCCGTGGTACAAGCGCCCGCTAGTGGCGCAATGACACCGCGGCCCAATGGTCATAATAATGAGCTAGATGATAGGGTTGTCACGGTAAGTAGCCAATGCAACGATCGACTGAGGAGCGCACTGGAGGATGCGCTTCGCGAGTATAGATCGACTCCGCCTGAACTTAGACCCCGGTTACCACGGTTACCCATGCACAAAAAAAATAGGGCGCTGGTGTGTGCTTTGGACTCGCTGCTTGAGAACATTTTTGAGAGCAGCGAAAACCTCGTTGATACGCACTCAATCCTGTATTGCGGGGCTGTTGCGGCATGTCGCTTAGCTAACGTCAAATTCCCTAATAACGACGAAGCTATTCGACCAAAACCTGCTGTACCAGCCTGGCAGTATAGGATCGAGAGGCGTATCGATGAGGCCAGAACACTCATCGGCAAACTATACTGCTTCAAGGAAGGCAATGCACGCCCACGTGTGATGCGTTTTGTACGGCGGGCTTTCTCGGGGACTGGAATCAGCCCTCGAGAATACACACCCCACATTACGGAGCGCATTGACTTCCTGAAGCAGAAAATTTATGCATGGGCAAGCCGTATCCGACGGTTTAAGCGGCGGGTTGAACGGTACTCACAGAATCGCATGTTCCAGAGCGATGAGAGGTGGGTATACAGAGCTTGGGAGCGACCCAATCAAAATGTGACTGACGTGTGCCGCCCGGATGATACCGCCACGAATTTATTCTGGCGCAACATCTGGTCGGTACCCGTCTGTCATGTTGAGGGTGACTGGATGCGTGAAGTTGAACGCGTATGTGAAGCTATACCACAAATGGATAAAATAAATATCAATAAGTCTGATGTAGCCAAAGCAGTTCATCCGTTACCAAACTGGAAGTCTCCAGGACCGGATGGACTGCACAACTTCTGGCTCAAGTGGTATAGCAGCTCGCACGCGCTTTTGGCTTCTCAATTCCAGGCATCCTTAGAGGCTGGGTCTCTACCAGAGTTTCTTACGACTGGCTGTACCCACCTGCTCCATAAGAGTGGTAGTCCCATGGAACCCAAAAACTATAGACCGATTACTTGTTTGTCTATGGTCTATAAGGTTCTTACGTCCATTCTGAGAGTGAAAATAAATATGCACATTGAGTGCAACTCAATTATGTCCGCTTCTCAGAATGGATGTAGGAAAGGGTCCCGTGGCACTAAGGAGCAACTCCTCATTGACATGGCCATTAGCCAACAGGTTCGTCGATCCCGCAAAGATCTATCAACATGCTGGATAGACTACAAAAAAGCCTATGACTCTGTTCCTCATACCTGGCTCATGAAGGTGCTAGAGCTTTACAAAATAGATCCAACTCTACGCACCTTCCTTGAGTCATGTATGAGGCAATGGAAGACGGTACTTCGCTATCCAGGATGTCGACCGATCCGAGGGAATGATGAGCCTATGTGGATCAGACGGGGAATATTTTAGGGTGACAGTTTGAGTCCACTTTGGTTTTGCTTGGCCCTGAATCCTCTAAGCACAATGTTAGAGGACTCAGGCCTGGGCTATCGGTTGAGAAGAGGAGGTCAAAGTATATCCCACCTCCTTTACATGGATGATTTGAAACTCTTTGCCCCCAACAACTTGCAACTGATGGAACTACTGAAGGTAACTGAAACTTTCAGTAGCGCCATCAAGATGGAATTTGGTGTGGACAAATGCGCAATCATGCATGTAAAACGAGGAGAGATTATGGAATCTGAGGGAATTCAACTTTCAGACTCCATACACCTTAGATCTCTCTGCTTGACCGAAACTTATAAGTATTTGGGTATGTCGGAAGCTTTGGGCATTAATGTTGCTGACATGAAGCAATCGTTGAGGGAGCGCTTCTTTGGCCGCCTGACAAAGGTATTAACCAGCCTTTTGTCGGGAGGAAATAAGGTGCGCGCCTTCAACGGTTGGGTCATGCCGGTGTTGATGTATTCTTTCGGCATACTCAAATGGACTCAAACCGAACTGGACGCCCTGGATAGGAGGGTCCGCACACTGCTGACCGCAAATCGGATGCATCACCCACGATCATCGGTGATGAGACTGTACATCCCGCGCAAGTGTGGAGGTCGAGGCTTTTTAAACGCCAAAACTCTCCACAACCGCGAGATTTGCAGTCTCAGGGAATATTTCCTTCAAGCCGATGTGGGTATGCACCGAGATGTGGTTGCAGTGGACAAGGGACTCACCCCGCTGACCATGGCTAAAGAGAACTGGCACAAACCTGTTATACTCACCGCAGATGACCGCAAGGAGGTATGGAAAAGCAAGGAGCTTCATGGTCGCTACTATCGGGGTCTCTATGGGCCCGATGTAGATTTGACAGCTTCGGTTGCCTGGCTACGCTTCGGGGATCTCTTCGGAGAAACTGAAGGTTTTGTCTGTGCAATTATGGACGAAGTTATCTTGACGAATAATTACCGGAGACATATTATGAAGGACGGGACGATTGACGTGTGTCGGGCATGCCATCATCCTGGTGAGTCCATCAGACATATTGTCTCCGGTTGTTCTCGTCTTGCTAACGGCGAGTACTTGCATAGACACAACCAAGTAGCCAGAATTATCCATCAGCAACTTGCTTTGAAATACAAACTTATCGATTCTGAGGTACCGTATTACAAGTATGTGCCCGACCCAGTTCTCGAAAATGACCATGTCACGTTGTACTGGAATCGGTCTATCATCACTGACAGGACTATTGTTGCCAATAAGCCTGATATAGTGGTGATAGACCGATTAGTGCGCCGCGCAATGATAATCGATGTTACCATCCCACATGACGAGAATCTCGTGAAAGCTGAGAAAGAGAAACACATAAAGTATTTCGACTTAGCTCATGAGGTTGTTGACATGTGGAATGTGGACTCGGTTGTCATTGCGCCGATTGTCATGTCAGTCAATGGGCTGATCGCTAAAAGCTTCGACGACCATCTGTCGAAGCTGGCGTTGCACAGCTGGATAAAGGGCCTGGTACAGAAGGCAGTTCTCCTCGATACAGCTCGCATTGTGAGGAGGTTCCTTTCTCTGGAGACCTAACCACCGGTAGCTTGGACCCTGCTCCCGACACCGATGGACTGCCATTTTTTATATTTTTAAATGTTTTTTTATTGTAAGTTTTTATAGAAAAATATTTAAAAATGTAATTTTTGAGATATTTGTTGAATAAAGGAAATAATAATAATATAATTTATTGCCACAAATATACATACATCATTTACACAGATTGACAAGATGCTAACAATGCTGCAAAAGTCTGTATACAGATATAGTGAGCCCTGCCTCTCAAGCTAGGATATCCTGTATTTTGAGAGACAGTTTTCCGCTTAGAAATAAGAATCATACAACTGCGGACTTGTGCCAGCCTATTGTTGTTGTGAACATACAGATTTACATATTAATACAATCTAAGAAAGAAGAGAAGTAAATTAACAATAACTTAAAATATTAAATAACTTAAGATAATTAAATAAGTAATTTTACCGCAAAATGTGTGTGAGTGTATGGAGATGTGTATGTGTGTTTATGGTGTGTGTGTAGTGAGTTTTTGTATGAGAGTAGTGTGAGTGGTGTTTTTACAGAAGTGCCATGTTTAGGCAATGTACTTGAGTAGTGATTCAGTTTGTGCATAGTCCTGTTTAAGTAGCCATTCCATCACCCTAGCTTTCAACTTAAATTTGTTGCAGTCGAGAATATTTAGTTTTTTATGAATTTTCTTGTATATGAATGTGCTTAGTGTAAAGAATTGGCGCTTAGCAAAAGCGGTCTTATGTTGTGTACCCGGGGGGATATTTTTTCGTTTGTTGGGATCGGACAAAGGAACGCTGGAGTGTCTTCTGAGAACGGATTGCAACACGAAAAGCTTTCGAACTGTTAGTACATTATAATCTTCGTAGAGTAGGGTTGTTGGATAGCGGTAGGGTCGTCGTAACATAACTTTCAGTATTGCTCTCTGAGCTCTCTCCACTCTCAGAAAGTGTGTTATAGCTGCACCGCCCCAAACGGTGATGCAGTACCCAAGAACGGATTGACAGAGAGCATAAAACACCATCTTTAACGTTTCAGGGCTTGCTGAGACCCTAAGTGACTTGAAGATATGTATGAGTCTCAGTGTTCTCGAAGTTAGGGTATCAATGTGTTTATTCCAGCGTAATCCGGCATCTATTTGAACACCAAGGTATTTAACGTGATCAGTACGTGTGAGTGTTGGACATTGGCATGACGATGACAGCTGTAAGCAAGTGTGTGCTATAATTGAAAAATTGTGGTCTGGTGCGGTACACTGACGGATGGCGAATGGAACATATGATGTCTTGTTACAATTAAGGGTAAGCAGGTTAATATTAAGCCATTTACTTATTTCACAAAGTGCCCATTCCGCTCTACTCTTAACATCATGCCATGTTGAACCGTCGACAATGACTACGGTGTCATCTGCATATACAAAGATCCTTGAGTTGGGGAGGGACATTCTGCATAAATCATTTACATATATCTGAAACAACATAGGCCCCAAAATGCTACCTTGAGGCACACCGTAGGACATGATTACTTCATCACTGAAGTAATTATCAATTTTGGTTCTTAGAGTACGGTTGTTCAGATAATCTATGAAAATTTGCAGTGCTATGCCTCTTACACCGATCTTTTCCAAAGTATGGGAACAGAAACTGTGTCGAATGCTTTTGAAAGATCAAGAAATATTCCTAGACATTTAGTTTTCCTATCGAGATTCCCAGCAACCAACTGTGATAGATCAAGCACTGCGTCTTCAGTCGAGACACCAGTACGGAAACCATACTGATTATCTGCTATAATCTTGTATTTATCCAGGAATTTCTTGAGCCGGTTGCTAAGAATCCTTTCCAGAACTTTGGAAAGAGCTGTCAAAATCGAGATAGGTCTATAATTGTTAACACAGCTTCTGCTCCCACCCTTATGGATTGGGTGCACAATCGCTTTTTTAAGTGCATTCGGAAAAACACCCTTCCGGAGACAGCTATTAAAGATATGCGTCAAGGGTTTTAACAGTGTCAGACGGTTTGTTTTCAGTACAATAGGTGATATGCGATCCCAACCTACAGCACAGTCATTACGCAGCTGCAAAATAAGAGACTCCACTTCATTTTCGTCTACATCTGGCAGCACGAGGGAGTTAGTGGGAGATATTTGGGTGATATTACTGGATACCTGGCTGTTCAATCTTGCAGAACACTGACTCTGTGACAAAATTTTATCTGCTAAGTTTTTTCCCACAGAGCTGAAAAAGTTACCAACTTCATTTATAGAAGCTTGAGGGCTGTCACTTATTTTCAATAATTCAAGAGGACTGGTTTTAGTTTTAGCTGTGTTAGTAATAGTTTTTATTGTCTTCCATAGGGCCTTGGGATTATTTTTTTTTTACTTTTTCGATTATATTCCTTTCGTAGGCAGTTTTTAATTTCCTAAGTAGGTTATTGCCCCCACCAACTGTGTCCCCACGTTGTCGTCGTGGTGGGGCTTGCGTGTTTCGATGATCTCTGGGGCCATGCCGGTAGAGGCACTCATGCCGGACGGGCCCAGAGGGAGAAACCAGACCAAGAGGGACACACCGGGGGAAATGCGCGCCGTCTGGAGGATCGAGCAGCTAGCTCGAGCTTCTAGGCGGCGCGGGGCCCGGTCTCAGAGATCGGGTCAAGGGGGAGGAAAGGTTCACTTCCGGTATGCGTCTAATCTTTAGACGTAACCGTGAAGTGAACCAGGGGAGGGGAATAGGGGTGTAGGAACAGAGGAACTCACCTCTCTAAAAAAGGAAAAAATATGGCAGACAAAGTTTTTGGAAAAGCTACCCAGGCGGGTCCCAGCTGCTCCGCAGCTGGGGAGTCCCGCACCGGACCCGTCCGGTCAGTCCCACCGTACTCTGGGGGGGACAACAAACACTTTTACCCCAGTTTCCCGGCAGTCGCCGCATTGAGCCAGGGAGGCTCACGTGCCCGTGAGGTGGAGTCGCTGGACTTGTCCAGCACGTCCACCTCACCGGCACCGAACATTGAGCGAGCGCAGAGCGCCGCTCCGAGGAGGAAGGGGGCGCTGGTGCTCGGGTCGGAGACCGACTCGGCATCGGACGCCGAGAGCTTCCAGAGTTTGATCTCTGGAAGCGCAGTGAGGAGCGACGAGGGGGGCGCCGACAGGAGGAAGGAGTTCCTCAAGCGCCCCCGCGACGATGAGTCGTCGTCGGAGGAGGGGCTTGTCTCGGCCCGTAAGATCCCCACTAGTGTGCGGGGTAAAGGCCGAGGCAAGACCTCGGGGAGGGGGCCTCCCTCTGGAGAGCCCAACACTGGTCTGGCCCCAAGCGAGGCCAAACTAGAAGAGGCCGTGGCGGCTGCCATCCGTACCATCTCGCGGAAGCGCAACCGGAAGAGTAAGGAGGACGCGATCGGCGAAGCCATGGCCTCCATCAAGGCGGCCGCGCGAACTTACGGCGGGGCTCCGGCTGCAAGGGATGACATGTCCGATCTGCGGCCGGAGGTCACCCGCCTGACTGCCGCCATAGACGCTCTTCAGAGGGAGAACGCCGCCCTCAAGGCGGACCTGGCCGCAATCCGGGGAGCTGGCCAGCGGAATGCGCCGCCGCGGGGCCAAGAGGAGAAAGGCCGGCCCACACCAGCGGAGGACTCGGTTCTCGACCTGGTGCGACAGGAGCTGGCCGCCTTCCAGCAGCGGTTCTCCGTATTGGAGAGCCGCGTGCTGCGACCCCCGCTGGCGGCGACTTCGTACGCGGCTGCGGCCGCGTCCAAGCCTCCCCAGACGACGACGAGGCCGCCTCAGGCGAAGACGGCCACGGTGCGGACGGCACCAGTGACGGCGGCCCCTGCGAGGGCAAAAACGGCCCCGGCCAAGCCGAAATCGGGCCCATTAAAGCCGTCTCCGACCCCGACACCTGCGGGGCCGAAGCAGGCGGCCAAAAAGAAGAAGGCCCAGGCCGGGAACCAGCCGTCCCAGCAGCCTCCTCCAAAGACTCCTCCGGCCGGCGCCGACTGGCAAGTGGCCGGGGAGAAAAGGAAGGCTGCTGGCGCAGCCAGGTCCTCGCGGCGTAGGGAAAGACGGCGGCGGCGAGACGCCGCGGCGCGATTGCGCGCCCCCAAGACCGCGGCTGTGGTGATCACACTGCAGCCGGACGCGGTGAAGAGGGGCGTGTCGTACCGCGACGTGCTCGCGAAGGCGCGGCAGGTGATTGACATCACGGAGCTCGGCATCACCGGTGGCCTCCGTCACCGGGTCACTGCGACGGGGGCTCGGATGTTAGAGATCCCCGGCGCGGACAGTGGCCCTACCGCTGACGCTCTGGCCGAACGGCTCAGAGCGTCCTTAAATGCGGAGGAGGCCCGAGTCTCCAGACCCACCAAGCGCGCAGACATGCGCATATTGGGTCTGGATGACTCCGTGACGGCCGAGGAAGTGGTGGCCGCCGTAGCCAGGACTGGGGGGTGCCCTCCCGATCAGGTGAGGGCGGGCGCCCTGCGTCCTGGCTTCACGGGGGGGCAAACCATTACGGTTAGCTGCCCCGTCCCGGCGGCCAAAAAGATCCAGGAGGGCCGAAGGCTCCTGGTTGGTTGGGTGTCTGCGCAGGTGAAAGTCCTGGACCCCAGACCCCTGAGGTGCTTCCGCTGCCAAGTGGGCAACCATGCGGCATGCGTATGCACCTCGGAGGTAGACCGCAGCGATAGGTGCTTCCGCTGCGGTCAGCCCGGTCACAAGGCCGGCTCGTGCTCCGCCCCGCCTCACTGCTTCGCATGTGAGGCGGTTGGCAAGCCGGCCGATCACCGGGCTGGGGGCAAGTCCTGCGCCCCACCCACCAAAGCCAGGCGCAGAGGTAGGCCCTCTGCCGCCGTCGTCACCGCCACCGCCGCCGCCGCCGCCGCCGTCGCTACTGCCACCGCCGTCGCCGTCGTGGCTGAACCCCCGCGAGGGGCCCTGGAGGAGGCTGCAATGGATCCCGATTAATGGCCCCATTGCGCTTCCTCCAGGCGAACATCAACCACTGCGCCGCTGCTCAGGAACTTTTGCTCCAGAGCATGGCGCAGTGGTTGATCAACGTCGCCGTGGTCGCCGAGCCGTATTTTGTCCTGCCCAGGAACGACTGGGTGGCGGATTTGGACGGCTCGGTGACCCTCGTTTCGTCGGCCGCCGCCGGTACCCCGCCCCTCGATCGCGTCAAGAGAGGGCGTGGGATCGTCGCAGCACGGTTCGGAGAGATCGCTGTGGTAGGCGTTTATTTCTCCCCGAACCGAACTCTCGCCGAGTTCCAGAACTCCCTAACGGAGCTGGGAGACGTCGTCGTCGCCCTCGGTTCCCTCCCCGCCCTCGTCCTCGGGGACTTCAACGCCAAGAGTCCGGCTTGGGGTTCCCGGTCCACGGACTATAGGCGGGGCAGGATGCTCGAGCACTGGGCCCGTGCGCAGGGCCTGGTGATCGAGAACCGGGGTTCTGTCCCCACGTGCGTGCGGTTTACGGGCGAGTCGGTGGTGGACGTTACGTTCGCCACCCCCAGCCTGTCACCGCGCGTCACCGACTGGCGCGTTATGGAGGAGGTGGAGACCTATTCCGACCACCGGTATATCCGGTTCGACGTCTCCGCCCAGACCCCAGACGCGCCGGTCCGACGGGACCTGAGTGGTCCGCGATGGGCGCTGAAGCAGATGGACCGGGAGCTATTCCTGGAAGCCTCGATCGTGCAGGCCTGGGGGTCACCCCCGGACAGGCCTGCCGACATAAACGACGAGGCGGAGTGGTTCCAGGAGGCCATGTCCCGGGTCCGGCAAGGACGCGCCCGGCGTCAGCTGTACTGGTGGTCGAGCGAGCTAGCAGCGCTGCGCGAAGCGTGCGTTGCGGCGCGACGCCGGTACATCAGGTTCCGCAGGCGCCGCACCCGACCTCCGGATGCGGCGACTGTAGAGGCGGAGCTGTACGAGGGTTACAGGGCAGCGAAGGCCGTCCTCCGAGACGAGATCTGGCGGGCCAAGGAACTGGCCCGGGAGGAGATGCTGGCGACTCTGGACGGGGACCCATGGGGCCGCCCCTACAAGTGGGTGCGAGAAAAGCTCCGCCCCTGGGCTCCCCCGTTGACGCAGAGTCTCCAGCCTCAGTTCTTGGAGGACGTGGTGAGCGCCCTGTTCCCATCGCGAGGGGAGCACGCTCCCCCGCCCATGGCTCCGTCTCCGACGGAACCTGAAGCTGGCGCAAACGCGGACCACAGCGACGACGACGTCTACGACGCTCCAGAGGTGACCGAGGTAGACTTGAGAGTGGCGGTACAACGGCTCAAGGCCAAAAATACCGCCCCAGGACCCGACGGCTTGCCAGGGAAAGCGTGGGTCCTGGCCTCGGAGACTCTCGGGCCTCGACTAGGGGGGCTCTTTAGCGCATGCCTGGAGAGGGGCCAGTTTCCGCTTCGCTGGAAGACGGGAAAGCTGGTCCTGATCCAGAAAGCCGGGCGCCCTGCGGACTCTCCGTCCGCATTCCGGCCCATCGTGCTGCTCGACGAGGTGGACAAGCTCTTGGAAAGAGTGATTGCAGACCGCCTCTTCGGGCACCTGAATCGGGTGGGCCCGGATCTTGCGGAGTGCCAGTTTGGCTTCCGCAGGGGGCGCTCGACGGTGGATGCTGTCATGCGCGTGAGAGCCCTCACGACGGGGGACGCGGTATCCCGGGGCAGGGTCGTCTTGGCGGTGTCTTTGGACATCACCAACGCCTTCAACACCCTGCCCTGGAGTTGCATCAGGAAGGCACTCCGGTATCACCGGGTGCCGACCTACCTCCGTCGCATAGTCGAGGACTACCTGACGGACAGAGCCGTCATCTACCCCGGTCACCGGGGAGAGTGGAACCGGCGAGAGATGTCGTGCGGTGTCCCACAGGGTTCGGTCTTGGGGCCGCCCCTGTGGAACATCGGATACGACTGGGTGCTGCGCGGCGACCTCCCTGACGGCGTCAGCGTAGTATGTTACGCTGACGACACGCTCGTCCTGGCGCAGGGAGAGTCGCACCAGGCGGCGGCCGACCTGGCGACGCAAGCGGTTGCGACAGTCGTTCGTAGGATCCGGCAGTTGGGACTCGACGTGGCGCTGCACAAGACCGAGGCCATGTGCTTCCATGGCGGTCGGAACGCGCCACGGTCCGAGTCCCACATAACGGTGGAGGGGGTTCGCATCGGCGTCGGGAGGACGATGAAGTACCTGGGACTCGTCCTCGATAGCCGGTGGAACTTCAGGGAGCACTTCCTGAGTTTGGCCCCAAAGCTGAACCGGGCAGCAGCCGCCTTCAGGCGACTCCTGCCTAATCTCAGCGGGCCAAACGCCTCCTGCCGAAGGCTGTACGCCGGCGTCGTGCGGTCCATGGCCCTCTACGGGTCCCCAGTGTGGGCCCTGTGCATCCGGACGCGACCACTAAAGTTGGTCGCATGCCAGAGGGTCATGGCTATCCGAATGATCCGGGGATACCGCACGATCGCCGGCGAATCGGCCAACCTCCTTGCCGGATTGCTGCCCTGGGATCTGGAGGCGACTGCCCTCCAGCGCGTCTATGAATGGCGCGTGGAGGCGCAGCGCCGGGGCGTATCCCCGCTGCCTCGAGAAGTCGAGGCGCGGCGGGAAGAGCTCCGGCGCGATCTCAGGGCAGTATGGAGGGAACGACTGTCGCAACCGACGGCCGGGCACGCCGCAATTGCGGCGGTAAGACCCCTCTTTGAGGAGTGGCTAGATCGGCGTCACGGCGTCCTGACCTACCGCATGACGCAGGTCCTCACCGGACACGGAAGTTTCGGGAGGTACCTGTGTCTGATGGGTAAGGAAGAGACGCCTGGGTGTCACCACTGCGAGGGTCGCCCTGAGGACACAGTCGAGCACACGGTGCAGGACTGCCCAGCTTGGGCAGAGCACCGACGTGTCCTCACGGCGACAATAGGCGGAGACCTCTCGCGCCCGGCCTTGGTCGAGGCCATGCTGCGGGGCGAGAGGGAGTGGGAAGCGGTCGCCTCCTTCTGCGAAGCAGTCATGCTTCCGAAGGAGGAGGCGGGCCGCGTGAGGGAGAGGATGGCGTCCTCCCTCCAGCCCAGCCGCAGTGGTAGACGCCCACGGCGTCGGACGTCGGCCGACGATCTCCGGCCACCGTAGGCGCGGGCATGCGGACAGCGAGTAAAGGGCAACTCGCTGTCCGACCATGGACCATGCCCGGGTCGACGGCGCGTCGTGTTCCACGCGCGCCTCAAAGAGCGTCAGCAACATGACGAGGCCCCCTCTGCAGAGGGCCGAAGCCCACCGGGGTCGTGGGACTCATCCCGTTACCGTGGCCCCGGTATGTAAAGGGTTATTGAAGGAACACCGTGGATTTTAGTCAGTAAAAGTCTGACAGTCCCTCCCACCCTGCCCGGAGTGGGAGGACTTATTTGATAATTTTACCACGCTAAAAAAAAAAAAAAAAAAAGTAGGTTATTGCAAAAATTTCGGTAACGTGTATAGGTTAGTTTAAGAATTAAATTGTTTGGTTCTTTATTTGATCGTGTATGCATTTCTCCTTTTTCTATTTGGTATCTTGATACACTTTGTATGTTTGTCAATCATCGAAGTTAACATAGATATAAAAGTATCCATCATTGAGTTTGGGTCGTTTAATTGATAAATGGCCGTATGATTTAAATTTTCGAGCTCTAACTTAATTGCTTCATAATTTACGGAAGTAGAATAGTAACATGTCTTGCGACTCGGATTTGCATTAGCGATAGTGAGAACTAGAGGTTTATGGTCTGTAATGTGTGATTCTAGAACTAACGTGGTGGTAGGTAGATCAGATTTTATGAACACGTGGTCAAGACAATTTTCAATTCTAGTAGGCAAAAGATGGGTTGGTAGCAGTCCATGCGATGAATTAAGTATGAGGTACTCTAGACTTCGGTCATTTCTATTGCTCATCCTAATATCGATATTTAAGTCACCAATAAGGGCAATGTTCTTCCATGTGGAAAGTTTAGTGTAAATACGATTTAAGCTGTCCAGGAACATATCAAAACTTTCCCTCGAACTGTTAGATGGGGACCGATAGACTACCACTATGGCAATTTTTTTGTCATCTATTTGGCAAACCAGACAATTTCCTCCCATAAACGTAGGTTCCCACACTGTGACTTGCAGACTCTGTTTGGCAAATATAACGACTCCATCATTCTGGTTCGAGTTTATGTCTGTACGACATGCTTGGAAACCTTGTAATATAGGTAAGTTAATTGCCTTACTTAGCCAGCATTCTGTCAAAACGATGATATCGAAGCTAATGTTTGTTGATTGTAAGAGTACCTGTAATTGTTCAAAATTTTTGTTTATACTTCGTATATTTAAATGTAGGACTGTCATAGAGCCATTGGAATTCTTAATATATTTATGGCAGTCTTCTGGGTTACAAGTCAAAGAATTACCTACGTTTATTGTGTCTAATTCAGAATTTATATTATTTATCACAGCCATTGGAAAATAATAGATAATCTAAAGATGTGGCCTGTTTGCGTGATATTTGAATAGGATAAAAAAGTCGTGTGCAAGGATAATGGACGAAACTTTGCCTGCTTCTGTATAGATTGTGTATTGATAATGATCTTGTGTGATAATGTAAGTGTGATTATATTTGTATTGTACTGTGAGTTGTAATTGTGTGTGTGAGGAATGTGCAAGAGTGTATGTAAATAAATAAATTTAAGAACATGTATTGCAGTATGTGTTAAGTTTTTAAAAGAAAAAGTAATGAACGCGATAAAACATGGATTACATATATACAAAAAAGACTGCTTATTTATAACATCACATATGTTTTCACTGGGTAGTCACTTTTGAACACCAAGTTTTTCCAAGCACTGTTTGGATCTTATGATGATGGATTTCTGGCCCTCTTCCTTGCGCAGTAGGACTTTACCATTAGCTGTCCAGCAGAACTTAAAGCCATTTGTATTAGCGAAAGTGCGGGATTCAAAAAAGAGCTTTCTTGTGGTGCTAGACAATCGATCGGAAATGTAAATAGGTGTTCGGGTTCCAGAGACACCGATATGTTCAGTATTCAATTTTTCAGAGTTATCTCGGTTTTTATTAAATTTTCGAGCTGCAGCAAGGACATTATTCTTGAGGGTGACGGTCTGAAATTCAGCTATGATAGATCTCTTGTCGCCTTCCTTATTGGGAATGCTATATACATCACGAACGTCGGATGGAAGAATATCGACATTCAGAGCCTTGCAAGTATCAACTATAAGAGAAGGCAATTGTGGTGAATTTATCTGAGTGGGTAACAGGTTTCTTATTTCAATAGATGAGCTACGAGAGCTAACCTGCATATCCCTGATTTTATTCTCTAGGTCCTCGACATGGTTTAATAATTTTGTCCGTTCCTTACCAAGCTCCTCGACACTGGACTTAATTTCTTCATATTTTGCATTTGTAAACATGATACCTTTTTCCATTTCCAAGTAGCAATTGTGGATCTTTTCATTTTGCAACTTTACTTCAGCCACATCCGAACGAAGATTCTGCAGAATTTGATCTTGATCTTTCTTCCACGATGTTAACATTTCCTTTATTTCATCCTTAAAATCCTGCAGCTCGCTGGAAGGCAGCTTAAAGCGTGGTTTTTTGGAACGAGAGGTGATATTTAAAAATTCAATGTCTTGAGAGGTATAAGTTATATCAGGGAAGGAAGACGAGTGTTGGATTTCTTTTGACGGCGGCGGCGATCGCTGTGTTTTTGGCATGGCGATTAAGAGATACTCGAGCTGGATATTTATAAGAATAATGCGTCGAAGTCAATCGGCACGCAACCCAGTGATTTGATTTAATGCGAGGTCAGTGACACATGCAATGGAAGGTATATGTTGGAAGACGTAAATAATGATGTCTGCTTACACCTTTAGTTAGATTACGCCTTTGCGAGATGTTTTTATTAAATCAATCTAGTTTGTAATATTTACGTTTCGTTTGGTCTGTTATGATATTACCGACCTTTGCAAACGCACCAGTCCAGTAATGTCATTGCAAAACTTTTAAAGCTGGTTTGCTAATGACGCAGCGGCTCCTGTTACACACTATTATCGTAGTTACGCAGTGTTCATAAGCGCGAGAATTCCTTGCTCACGCACTTATCGATACGTTATAAGTATCCACGATGAGTTGACACTCTTTGTGGTAGGTACTGATTTTGTTGATTTGTTTTCTTGCTAAATTAAACTTTTTCTACCGTAATCACTATACACAGTTATTGTTCACGTTATTACACAGATATTAAGACTGATTTTGGCACTTTAATTGTCCTTTAACTATATTTCACAAATAAATTACTGAGGAGATATACAATGACAGTTGTATTCGTTTGAGGCGCGTTTACGAATTGGATCACTATAAGATGTCGTTAGGTTAGATAATTACGTAACAACTTAAGACAGAAGGTCCCTTAAGTAGGGACTGAATAAATTAATAACCGACTTGGTATTACATGGATCTCACAACTTTTTACGGTAGAACAACTAAGTTGCGAGACTTGGGTTTTTGACAAGTATTGTTTTTTATGGGATCTCATTGCTTTTTGTAGAAAGTCTTACATTTTTCCTTTCCGGTACCTTCTACTTCTTGTATACCAACAACGAATTTTCTTAAAGCCCTCTCTCTGTCTTATGAGCTTTTTCTTATTTTTGTAGGTAGCCTTCCTTTTTTTATTTTCCGGTACTACTTCTTGAACTTCAGCTAAAGTTTTTTTCAAAGCCCACTCCCTGTCTCTATGGGTTTTTTTTCGGAGGCTTTGATACGCACATATGGATACGCACGTACGTCTTTTGCATTAGTTAGTAATAATTAATGCCGCACTCGTCAAACGTCTCGGTTAAAGTTAATCCATAAGTAAGTAATTATGCAATTTCGGGCAATTTACTCTACTTAATACTCCCCAATACTCTTAATACTTCTTGCTTTTTTATTCCGTTGACCATTTAACAAGTTACCTTTGAGCATAATTATTATATCTAGGTACCTATCTACACTGGAAGACACGGTGGAGCATATGGTCGAGGTGTGCCCTGCATGGGTGGAGCACCGTCGTATCCTCATAGAGGCGATCGGCGGCGGCGACTTCTCGCGCCCTGCTCTGGTTTAGACCATGGTGCGAAGCGAGAGGAAATGGGATGCAGTCACCTCCTGCTGCGAAGCAGTCATGCTAGCGAAGGAGCAGGCCTAACGTGCGAGGGAGAGGCAACTCTCTTCCTCGCGCCCCAGCCGCCGGGGGAGACGCCCCGGGCGTCGTGGATCGCGAGTCGATTTCGGGCCACCTTAGGCGCGGGCCTGCGGATGGCGAGCAGGGGTCGCTCACCGTCCGGTAAGGACCAGGCCCGGGTCGGCGGCGCGTTGTGTTCCACGCGCGCCTCAAAAAGCTGTCAATACCAGTGACGGGGCCTCATAGGGCCACTGCCTGTCGGGGTTTATGGGAAAGTTCCATCGAGATACCGCGGCCCCGGAACTTTAGGGCTTACGAAGGAACAGGGTGGGTTTTTAGTCAGTAGAATTCTGATACACCCGAGCGGAAGAAGTAATTCGATGATATTTTTCACAAAAAAAAAAGTACCCATCTACATCTATTATTTCATTATATTATACAGGTACACTGATTAATTAACTGCAAATGTAACTTTGTAATCCTATATATTTATATGGGATTACAAAGTTATTTATGCAGTTGATGTATCTAGAAAACCGGAACGAAATTGAAAAATATTATAGTTTTTCCTTGATTCATATACTAAACACTAATTGTATTCTAAATTTGAAGCTTCTATGTCTGCTAGAAGTGCTTTAGACTTTTGATGATCGGTCAGTCAGTGAGTGACAAAATTTACAAAATTAAGGAACTTTGACTCGTTATAATTCTTAAACTTGAATGAAATTTGAAATATACCGTGTTTATACAATGCCTGTTTGGTTACTGAAAATTCAGACTTCTAGTTTTATCCACAACGAAGTTATAGGGGGTCGAAAATGGCCCGAGTTGCTTCGAGAAAAGAATGGTACGGCCGTGCCGCTTTTTTGCTCGACTTGGCGGGGGCACTGCCGTGCCCCCAGATTAGATTAATCTCCCATAAATGTAAACATAATAATATACAAACTACGTAAGTAACCTATCGCGTTTATATTGAAATTTCCGAGTACACACACGCCCCCATTACAGTACTAATGTGGTGTAAGTGTGGAATCTTTACCTACTAACCATTGATATACTAAAAACCCAAGATGCACAGTCTCGAAGAAAAATGATTATTTTGCAAAAAATAGAACCGACTTCTATATAAAAACACTACAAAGACAAAAATAACTTTAATTTCGGAAGGCGGTGTCAAAAACGAAAATATATACAAAACTAAAGACACCGCCTTCCGAAATTAAAGTTATTTTTGTTTTTGTAGTGTTTTTATATAGAAGTCGGTTCTATTTTGCGCAAAAAAAAAAATTTCACGCTTTTTAGTGGGTCGGTTTGTAATTCATCTAGTTACAAAAGCCAACATGTCAACTACTTACCACCTTTTACAAAATATTGCTTTTCCCGGTGCAAAGCCGTTAATTTTTGAGGAGTGCTCCTGGTACATCACCATTCACCATATGCATTGTGATGAGCATAAAGTGCTTACCATCTATATTCAGGTAATCGAATCGCAATCCACGAAATACTTATTATTGAGTGAGTAGTTTCAGTGGCCATCTGTGATCTTCATCATCAGTTCAACTTCCCCAAATGGTACTTTTCGAAAGCATCTGCTCAAGGTACTATAAGAAAAATACCCAAAACGCTATAGGTGTGCCTATAATATTTGAAGAGTTCCCTCGATTTCTCCAGTATCCCATCATCAGATCCAGATTTCGTAACAATGGGACCAACTAAAAAGTATACCCTTTCAAACGCAAAAAGAATTTTCCAAATCGGTCTAGCCGTCTCCGAGTTATGAGGTAAATATAAAAAAAAAAAAAAAGTTTGAGACGAATTGAGAACCTCCTTTTTTTGAAGTCGGTTAAAAAGTGACGCTCGAAACTGTTGCCAAACAGCACCTACGTAGTAATAGTAATGCTATAAGTATAAAATATGTTTTTGCAAATTCCATCTTATGAAAATTGTTTAAAGTTGTTTTTACAAAGCAGTGCGCGAAAAACAATCAAATTTTACGACTGACGTTGCTCGATAGGACAAGGCCTTGAGTGGAGACTTACACCTTATACTAATTTTTTTATAAGACATTTTTGTTAGTTTTATAAGTTTATTAAATTGTGTTCTAAAGACGTAATTATAGCGTAAATGTTTTTGGGTAGAACATGTGTATATCAATGAAACAAATATTAACTGTTAAAATCGTTTATTTTTTTTTTATTCAATAAAGCTTATTCCTTTTGCTGTGATATACATAATATCTACGTCAAAAAAAATTCGCCATAAAAAAAATCTCTCGCCTTTGTTGGCTGACGATTGATGTCCGTTCTCCGCATAGTATTTGGTCACGAGAAAAACTAAAGTATAAAAATAAAAAGTTTTTAATGAGATTGGTGTTGCGCCAAAGCAACACTCACACACACTTTTATCATTCTCGATCGATCGATATGACAAACCGGCACCGATTTTTTTTTCTGTACACCGATATGATAAGTTTATCCACTGAAATGATGTACATATTCAGCGATATGATAATCTATCCACCTTTGAACATCAAAAAGGAAATAGTTAGTAGGTACCTATATATTTTTACAAGGGTGACTTAGAACTGAAGACCTGAACTTAGGGTCTTATGTAAATAGATCATATCCAAAGAGAACTGACTTCTTAGAAATCCAATTAACTATATATTTTTTGAAATTATGTACCTATTTTATTATATTTACTATAGGTACTTAGAATTAAAAAAAAGAATGTTTATTTTTATTACCATTGTCTTTATTAAAATGAAGTAGGTATAAAAATATCAAAAATCTTATATCTAAGGTTAAAATTGCACAATACACATTTATTACTATGGACGATCCAGCTAAATACTATGTTTTCTTTTTTATTATGTTTTCTTTTTATCTATTTATTATTTTGTTATTTATAATTATGTACCTACTTACTATTTTTTTAACTAGAAAATATTTTCTAGAGAAACCTTCAATGCGTTCAATTGCTCCACCTCACCATCATCATCTCAGCGTATAGGCGTACATTACCGAATACAGACCTCCCCTAATGATACATTTATACAGCTTCTACTATCTAGTGGTATCGTGGTAATGAGTTTGGCAGTCTATGTAGGTAAGTATATATGTGTCTGTATGTTTGTAAGTTCCATTGTTTCTTTGTAAACTTAACGAAATAACATGGGATCTACCGATATGATAAAACGACTCACCGAGATGATAAAATGATCTACCGATATGATAAAGCAATCCACCGATGTGACAAATCTGTGCGTTGATCATGAATCAAAACACCGATATTAGATATAAGACACCGATTGATTTTTTCTTATAATTTCGGTGTAAATTATCACATCGGTGGTAATAAAGACCACCGATTACAGCGATATGAGAACAGCGACGTGAGAAATAACACACTTTTTAGAAAATTAGAAAAATGCATAATATCTACGATAAATTCAATAACAGACAATGAAGCTATTTCACTTACTACCTCTGTTAGAACCAAACAACAATAGTAAAACTACTCATTACACTAGAAAAATGCAACCACCGATAATATAAAATAATTTTCCGGGAGCAAATGAAATGGCGTACTTATGTTATTGGCAGGAATATGCAGCGATTTCACACACGTCCATCCTGACTACGCACTAGCACACACCAACGAGGGAAATACAATTGGGGTGGAGACGCTGTCGGACTCGTCGATGTAAAGTTAGATTTAAATTACTTTTGTCCAGCGATATGAGAACATTTTGCAGGACCAATACGTTTATGCCTCTCAGCAATAATAATCGTTAATTATGTATTAAAATATGCTATATATTAATAACAAAACTAATATTCTATGAAATAGAATAAGTTATATACTTAATTTACTTATTTTTATTAGTGTATAAGCTGTTTTGTTTGTAAAAAAAGTAGAGGGACAGCACCGATTTGAAAAAAATAGAGGTTTATGTATTTATTTCTACCTTTGTAATAGTCGTAGGCAAATTATATTTTTGCCACAACCCTATAACTACCTATTGACTATGTTCGACCCCAAGCCCAGCCAACGGTAACTGGTATGTCGAACTGTCCGCGATTACGCGGAGCCCTACGTTGTGGTAGGCTCTTAGGCCTTATTTCAATAAACAAAATGTACCACTAACCTGAGTGCTGGGGACGCCAAGTTCGACCTTCCAAGGTCACGCTCCAAGTGTGGTTTGTATGTGATATGAGGTGAGTAATTGTAACGTGTGATGTAAGTTACGGGTTCTAGGACGGTCCCAAGGCGTCGATCTTCAGATGGCGCCGTCCTGACCAGCATCACACCCAACTCGTTTCCAGCAAGCGCGCGCTACGCGTGGTAGACAATAAGGCGATGTGTTCCGAGAAATATCACTGGATTCTTGTTAATCCGAGATTACAAAGTTCAATCAATCACTGAACACAATTAATCTGTTCATATCTCGTGAGATCCAATACGATTTACAACAAATTCCGCGTGCCGGCCGACCGACGACAAGGCGGCGTATAATTCAACAATATCCCGGGGTTTTCAACAAATGGGGAATACACTTCAACCAACAAATAATTCGCGACCCAATTATCGGTCTCAACGGGCGAATTCAACAATAGTTTACCAATTACAATCAAATCAAAGTCCCAAACGTGCGGACATTTTTCAACAAGCAAAGTCAATCTGTCAAGAGTCAAGAGGTTATGTCAAGTGCAACGTCAAAGACAATAGAATGTTGCCACACCAAAAAGAGCGTTCAAAATTACATTTGGGACGCAACATCTACCCCCCCCGGACGGGCCTACCCGTCCGCTAATCAATTGGAAGTCTTGACAAGGTTGCAAATTCAACACAGCTTCAATGCGGCCAAATACCGTAGCTAGTTCATTAAAGGTGAGAACGGTGTCTCCCAACAATCTCCGCCAGCGTCCCTTTGCCGCTTTCACCGCGGCCCCAAAAATACCCCCCCAATGGGGGGCAGGCTGGCGGGTCAAACAACCAAGTGACCCCTCGGCGGGCCAAACTATTACCAATATCAACCTGGCTCTCATTAAGGAATGCGTATAGCTCCTTCAAATAGTTACTTGTACCCTTGTAATTCGTACCGCAATCAGACCTAATCAACGAAGGTAACCCACGGCGAGACACAAATCTTTCCCAAGTCGCCTCAAAGGCCTCTGTCGAGAGGGAGGTTACCAGCTCCAAATGTACTGCCTTGGTTGACAGGCAGACAAACACACAAATAAGCCCCAACAATCTTGCTATTACGAAGGGTGGACGTCTTCAACAAAGGGGGACCAACAAAATCCGTTACGACGCCAGCAAAGGGCCTCGCCTCATTGACGCGATCAGCCGACAAAATCCAAAATTCTCGCTGCAGAATGGCCAACAGCGCATTGCAACCGGCATGCGAGTTCTTAGTGTGACGATCAGTCACCAACAATTGTACCAAGTTCAGTTACAACAAGGGCAGGAGCACCAATTTTAGGGTAAGGACAACTCACAAGGGTGACCTCAAACCAGGTCCTTCCCTCAACAGTGGTGTCAGCCGGTTCGCCAATTCCCCAAATCTTGCCTGAAAGGTCGTTCACCTTCAGGCCAACCTGTCCCGCTAACCAAGAAGACAAAGGCAACCCCGGACTCCCGTCTCCAAAATGGCACAGACCACAATCGAGTCACCCAAGGGTCCCCAGACCGTGACCGAGGCCGTTGGCAACAAAACCGTCTTGATCGGGGGGTTCCTTTAGCGGGGCAGGCGTCAATCTCTTAGTGATGCCTGGGCGGCGGCCGATCGCCGCTTCCAGGCTGCCTTCGTTCACGACGAGGCCAACAATCAAACCATTCGTCCGCGCGGTGTCCCAAGCCGCTCGCCATCACTGGAGGGGCATATCCCACCGGATGCCCGAATGGCGGAGGGCGCGACTCCAGCCGGGGACGTTCCGCCAACGGAGGGGAAAGGGAGCGGCGCCGACCCGGCCACTGCTGCCTAGCAGCCAATGCGCGTTCTCCCTGACGAGGGAAGACCAAATGGCGCTCGTGGGGCTCCCGTTCAACTTGCGCGGGGGGTGGAGTGCGGCGTACAGAATCGCGGGTCTCAGCCCGGTGCTCGTCTCCGGGGTACCCCCCCATGCGCGAACCCCCCTCAGAAGCTGGTCTGCTGGAGCGGTTCGCGTTGGCGCACAAAATCTCCAAGTGGGACCCTTCACAAATTCTACACGGGCGGGGGTCGGGGCAGTCCCGATGGAAGTGGGCCCCCAAGCACGAAAAGCACAAACGGCGTGCGTTGACAATGCGGCGGCGGGAACTTACGTGCAAATTCAAAAAGTCCGGGCAACGCGCCATGACATGCCCCGTTGCCTTACAAAAGTCACAATGATAAAGACTCCGGGCACCAGCAAAACGGGGGGCGGGGCGAACATCAACAGGCCCCCCAGCCCGAGGACTCCGGGCGCCAGCCAAACGGGGGGCGGGGCGATCATCAACAGGCCCCCTAGCCCGAGGACTCCGGGCGCCAGCAAAACGGGGGGCGGGGCGATCATCAACAGGCCCCCTAGCCCGAGGACTCCGGGTGCCAGCCAAACGGGGGGCGGGGCACTGCCCTTAATGAGGCCATTGCAACAATCAAATATTAATACAAAACAACAATCAACAACCAACAATCAAATATTAAACAAACAGCAATGACTTGTTAGCCGACCAAATAGTTTCAACAAAATAAAAATTCAAATTCAATTATTTCAAGTCCAAATGCAACCCTGTACTTATTCCAAGTATGAATCTAGCTTGCTAAGGATGGCTAGTTACAAAATAAATAACAATTCAATGTATATATTGTGCAGGATCACACCAACAATTAAATACAACAATTGAAGTATAATATTGAGCCGGAGAATCTCTATCAACAATCCAATAATTACTATAAATGCAATAACCAATACACACAATTCAAGTCCTATTATGTTAGACTATGTGTAATTATTATTTAGATAACCTTTCAAATTCAGATCAATGACATTCAATTATTAATTGCAACAAATACCAAATTATGTACCAAATTATGTGCCAAATTATGTACCAAATTATACCAATAATTCCTAATTTCACAAATAAATCCTACCTGTCAATGCAATGAAAGAGGCTACAGTACAAATCACAATACAAACTACAAGTACTATTTGAGCCCGGCTGACAAGGCAATATATTCAAACTTATCAAGTTATAAGTTGTGTTAAGTAATTAAACTCAAGTTTTAAGTTTTCAACAATATTCAAAACTTCCAATTAAACCAGTGGATCTTATTATTATAAGAGCCGCGCTTCTGCTACCAGTTTTATATTAAAACCACGCTCTGCTACCAAATTTGTTCGACCCCAAGCCCAGCCAACGGTAACTGGTATGTCGAACTGTCCGCGATTACGCGGAGCCCTACGTTGTGGTAGGCTCTTAGGCCTTATTTCAATAAACAAAATGTACCACTAACCTGAGTGCTGGGGACGCCAAGTTCGACCTTCCAAGGTCACGCTCCAAGTGTGGTTTGTATGTGATATGAGGTGAGTAATTGTAACGTGTGATGTAAGTTACGGGTTCTAGGACGGTCCCAAGGCGTCGATCTTCAGATGGCGCCGTCCTGACCAGCATCACACCCAACTCGTTTCCAGCAAGCGCGCGCTACGCGTGGTAGACAATAAGGCGATGTGTTCCGAGAAATATCACTGGATTCTTGTTAATCCGAGATTACAAAGTTCAATCAATCACTGAACACAATTAATCTGTTCATATCTCGTGAGATCCAATACGATTTACAACAAATTCCGCGTGCCGGCCGACCGACGACAAGGCGGCGTATAATTCAACAATATCCCGGGGTTTTCAACAAATGGGGAATACACTTCAACCAACAAATAATTCGCGACCCAATTATCGGTCTCAACGGGCGAATTCAACAATAGTTTACCAATTACAATCAAATCAAAGTCCCAAACGTGCGGACATTTTTCAACAAGCAAAGTCAATCTGTCAAGAGTCAAGAGGTTATGTCAAGTGCAACGTCAAAGACAATAGAATGTTGCCACACCAAAAAGAGCGTTCAAAATTACATTTGGGACGCAACAGACTACTAAAAAAAATAATTCAGAAAAATATTCTTTTTTTCAAATACAAATTTCACCGAAGACAAAAAAATAAGTCATTTGGGAAATTCACCCATATCAATGCTACTAACACTAAAATTGTACATATGTTTTTATCGAGATAAAGTCCACGATGATTCATGATGAGGGAGTGAAGCCCCGTGGATTTCTAGAACATAGGATTCATTTTTAAAAAAATGTTTCAAAAGTTAATAAATATTTTTCAATCAATCAATCAATGTATTTATTTAATGTTTTTTTATTGGTTATAGGCGTGCCTTTGACCACCATCTCACCTGATGGTAAGCGATGATGTGGTCGAAGATGACGCACGCTTACCTAGAAGTAACCTATTCACTCTTGACTTCAAGACACAGGCTTTTAATGCTTTAAAAGCCGACAGCATATACCTAAACCCCGAAGACGCAAAGACTTTAAATAAAAAATAAATTAAAATTGATCTAATTGTAATTAAAATAAAGAAAACAGTAATGAAATAATGATAATGATGTTTATTTTGCAAATAGGTTATAAATAACACTTTTACACGTCTTTTTTTTATTAGTATTTAGTTTCTCAATAAATAATGACAACATCGTCTTTAATATTACTATTACTGCCAAAAGGTTCATAAAGGTCCTTCAGGGTTGATGCTGTAATCCCCTAGTTTTAGCATTTGTTGGCAATATAAATGTTACACAAAGATGAACATTATATGGATGTATATCTTGACGACTCTCGTAGATATTGTACATAGGTACAGGCGGCAGCATATGAAGCTACCCGAAACTGTAAAATTTTCCCAATCAACCTTGAACCTAATTCCTTTAACAATAAAGTTGAAAATCTATTAAAAAAATACAGATTGTTGTCGCTTGATGTGCTGGCGTCTGTACATATATAAAGTAGAAGTGACTGTCTGTGATTTCAGAATAACTGTAATTTACATGATACTAAAACGCAAACATTTTTTTTTATGTCGTCTGTCGGCCTGTCCGCCTGTCTTTCTGTTTGTCCGGGCTAATCTCTGAAAGGGCTGAACGATAAACAATAATGAAGGAATAAACGGCACTTTCACTGGAAAGTAGAAAAACTTATAGGGTGACATGTAGGAATACTTCTTAAGGGTCACAGCACACATTAATTCAGGAGCGAATCAAACAGGCGTCCACGTAACGTAAGCTTAGCAGAAGCTCCGGCACGTCGACTCGGCTACAGCTAGGCGACGCGACGCCGCGCTTACGGTTCGCCGACCGCTGATTGACGGCTCGCCGACCGCTGGTTAGAGTCACTTAAATCATATAAACATGGATATTTTCTTACATCTTCTATGAGTTTCTCCCTATTCATCGTTATTTTTTGTTAAAATCGAACCTTGTAAATGACAGCCAATGAAAACACGTTCGGCAACGCAAACCGCGGGAGGGGCGTGGACGAAGAGACGTAAGCTAGAATACGGAGAGCCGTATGCTATGATACGGAGAGCCGTAAGCTAGGATACGGAGAGCCGTAAGCTAGGCTACGGAGAACCGTAAGCGCGGGAACTGCAAGTCGACCACGCACCGCACCGAGGTTCGTGAGCTTGTCCCGAGGCGAGGCGATTACGTTACGATTCCGATTAGTGTGCGTTGCAGTAGGGAGTTTCATACAAATAATACTGAACGGCTCGAGTTGATACGGTGACGATCCCTTTCCGAGTTGATATGTGCGCTACGACCTACCGAAATTCCTGCGTGCTCGGGATTTATGCAGGAAAAACCTCACAGGCGAATGAAGCCGCGGGGCCAGCTAGTTAACAATATAACTTTCTTCCGATTTAAGATAACTAAATAAATACAGGTGTACACGTTCTTCTAATAAAAGAAAATAAAAGCACTGTTACAAAGAAAATACGTTGGATATCCTGCACTCGATGTGCATGAAACAGATAAATGGATCATTAAGTAACCTATGTGGCCTAGATATATTTAGCTCTGCTCAAAGGCAGCTCGTATTTACTTCATCTAAACTTTAAATTACAGTACGATGAAAAATTCTTAAGACAACTGTAAATCTCAAAAACTCAAACTCAAATGATAAAGCTATTCATGATATTACCCTATGTATTTTTATTATTATGTTAAACTAATACCTATGTGTACATAAGTAGTGTATGATTGGGTCTACATTTTATTTGTTACTAGTACTCACGCGGGGCTTCGCTCTCGTGGATTCTATCACGGTAAAAACATAACTTTCCTTTCTTGCAGTCGCGTAAAAAGCCTATAACCTTCCTCAAGCTTCAAGCTACTTGTATACCAAATTTCATCCAAATCCACCTAGTACTTTTGAAGATTAGCGCGTTCAAGTAAACAAACAAACTTTTCCGCTTTATAATATTAGTATAGATTTTACTAAAGAAGTATTATGTATTTCATAAACTATTTAGGTAAACTAATCTAGAAACAACAATCAAAACAATTCACCCTCAGCGTTGTCGGCTGGTAATATTGTACCCAAGAAATTAGCAGAATTGCAACTTTGTATGGCAATGTAAGTAGCTTTTGCCCAAAGTAATAACTAACCATTGAACCAATAGAAAAATAAGGGTATTATTTATAAGAGTTCTCAATTGAACGGAATAAGGATTTCATGATTCTAAATAATAATTAGACATCGAGTTGTAGTTTATAACAGACTAGTACTCACGCGGGGCTTCGCTCCCGTGGATTCTATCACGGTAAAAACATAACTATCCTTTTTTGCAGTCGGGTAAAAAGTAGCCTATAACCTTCCTCAAGCTTCAAGCTATTTCCATACCAAATTGCATCCAAATCCACCCAGTACTTTCGAAGATTAGCGCGTTCAAGCAAACAAACAAACTTTTCCGCTTTATAATATTAGTATAGATAGACTGAAATTTGTTGACAGGATTTTAAATTAGATTACTGTAGCACTATATTTAAGAAATAATTTAAAATATTATAATGTCTACTTATCAACTATTTGGTTCATTTGTGTACTCACTAGAAATAAATGTAGGTACGCAGAGTATTTTTGAACTTGGGGAATCCATTTCAAAAACCTATGTTTTCCGGGGTTGCGGGAATGTTCTAATGAGATACCGTGCTGAAGGAACAGGGTGGGTTTTTAGTCGGTAGAAGTCTGACACTCTCTTCCGTTCCACTCAGAGCGAGAGAAGTCATTCGATGATTTTCCCACACGGAAAAAAATACCTAGGTTTTGGTTCAATATGAAAAAAAAAGCTGAATTTTTCATTAAAATGAAACCTCCTTGTCATTTAGAAGATTAAAACAAACCCAATCTGTTAATTCCTTTCAAACTATCAACGTAACACACCTCTCCAATCGCAAGAGAAATTAGAAGATTACACTTAACTAGATAAAACACAAACTGTAAACTAAGCACGGGCACACACATCACGAATAATCCAATACATTAAACGTCGCAGGTATCTAAACACGAAGCGCGAACCGATACGTTCTCGGACATTAATTCTGAACGTGACTCGAATGCCGACTCGATTTAATTGCTTCAGGATAACAAGTTGCCAAGTCGCGTTGTGAGCGCTCGATTGTGGCTTTGACGTGTTTCGTGGGAAATGTCAATGAGTCCATTGACATTTTCGTTGGAAGAAAGGAAGGACTGTTGGATGTCACATCGTCAACTTTTTCGGGTGTCACAAAAAGTGGGATATATGTATGTATTTCGGGCAATTTTCCACAACTCTAGGACCAAAAGCGTATTTTGCGTACGCCCGTACGGACAAATAAATCACGTTCGTACGATAAATGATTATGGATTTTTAGTATTGGATGAGTATTAAAGGATGTTGGCAAATTGTATTTACGGGTCTAGACAAAAGAAAATAAGGAGACTCTGTAGATAAAGGGTGACTATTGCGAATGTGGCGGAGAGATTAAACTCTCTTTTCATGATTCACTTTATGGGCCTAACGATTAACGAATTGAAAAAGAGAGAAACGGGCGGAACGTTTCCCATAAATTGATCGTCCTTCCCATAAAGCATGTTATAACATATTTTCTTGTTATCATGTACATACTAACCCTAGCCTAAGCATTCTACTAAAACAACTATGGATATCTATTCTTTATTTCAGATAATATTATATTATCAGATATTTTTATATTATCTGAAATAAATATTTTTTCTTGCCTTCCAGAAATGCATGCCCATTCTGTTGGGTTTTAGCCCAAATGTATAAAGTTTCCACTCATTCAAAGCAGTTGTTCGTAGGGACATATATAACATTACAAACACGAAAGTCAAAAACGTCCCAACTATCCAAATAACACGAGCTCCATGATAATCCCTTTCTTACAAAACTTTTTACGTGGGAACTCTGCAGCAATTTTCATTTAACGTCAGCTGTTATTTGGGACCTCACAATAACATGGTGGCTCTTCCGGCCTGTTTTTTTGTTATAGCGTTATTATTTATTTTATTATTTACACGTTATTTCCGGTCGTACATACCACGGGGTTTCACCCTTGGAACAATTCCTCCCCTAATGATAATATTAGCTTTAACTAGGGGAAGATTTAGGGGACATAATGTGTTAATCATAATATTATACTTTTATGGCTTTTTGTTTGTTTTTTTTATTCTTGATAAGCTCACGTTAGCCCTTTTACCATTAGGTGAGTTACCATCATCTCATGATGTAGTCGAAGATTAAGCATGCTTACTTGGAAACTAACCTGTACATTAACGACTGAAAAACACCCAGGTTATAGCTATCAGAATACACAGATTCCGGTATGGAATTTCACTCCTTAGCAATACGTACTGACTGGTAGAGAATGCCTAAGGCATTAATATATAAAGCAAGTAATATAATATAAAGCATTTTGTGCGAACTGGTTCTATTTCCACCATGATAGATAGATAGATAGATAGAATATACTTTATTGTACACCAAAAATTGGAACACATTTACATAACCTTATTTCTATAACTTTGGTTACAATGGCGGTCTTATCGCTGAGAGCGATATCTTCCAGACAACCTTTGGAAGGACTTTAAAAGCTTTAATTGAAATTGGGGAGGGCTAAATTAGTGTACTACAAATACTCATAAAAGAAAAAAAAAAACTAATTGAAATATATAAGTATATATATATAAATACAATACATAATTATATAAAATATATAAATGTAATGTGTTCTTTATCATCGTGTGGAGAAAAACAAAGAAATAATCATAAATTTGAAAGAAAATGATTGTCAACCGAGCTTTTAAAAGCAGCGAGTGACTGTGCTTGTCTTTCTGACACCGGCAATGCATTCCACAACCGAATAGCCTGCACCGTAAAAGAATGGTCGTAAAATTTAGTGGAATGTGTAGGCATCAAAAGTCTCAAATTTTCCGATGATCTCAAATCTCTACCATGTGTGTCACGAAGGAACTTAAATCGTTCTTTGAGATAAAAGGGAGTCGTTGGATTGAAAAGAATACTGTAGAGTAATGATAAAATATGTGTATTCCGGCGAAGGCGGATAGGCAGCCACTTGAGTTTAATGCGAAACTCAGAAACATGATCATACTTGCGCAAACCAAATATGAATCTGATACAAAAATTTTGGAGTCGCTCAAGCTTATCTAACTGCACTTCAGTGAGATCTGGATAACTTGCATCAGCATAGTCGAGGATAGGGAGAAGAAGAGATTGGGCAAGCGCAGTTTTAGTGGCAGTCGGCAGGAAATTGCGCAATCTGCGTAAAGAACCCGCAGAGGCAAACAGTTTGCGGCTCACTTCCTGCAACTGGGGACCCCAAGACAAATCCTTATCAATATAAATACCAAGGTCTCTTAAACATGTAACGATGGTGCATTGCCATTCACCGATGATGGAACGGCTGATGAGGCTCCGGCAGAGAATTTTACTCCTTAGCTGTACGCACAAGTTTGTGTCAATTCTTCTACCATTACCATTAGCATTTAATAAATAAAAAGTCAATTATTTCTTTTTTCATTAGCTAATGAGGATTATTTAATGAGATTCCATCGTGTTGCGAGCTTATGGACATTGAAGGTTTCTAAGTGGCTAATTCATTACTATCTAGGTAGATTACTGTGACAACACAGATCTTGAAAGTAACAAGACATCACTTTCCTAATGACTACTAATTTTATGCAATTATAATTAAAATCAGAGAAACAAAAAGTAGACCAGAAAAACTTAATGAAGAGTTAAATACAGTAACTAATTAAGTAAAATGTAGATATTGTCATGACACACGTAATTTTCTTACGTACTGTGTACTGGAGTAATAATAATGATGAAACCACATCACAAATTCACAACTACCTCACTATCAAGAGCATGTTTCGCACCTCTCACTTTGTTTATATTTCCCAACAGATTTGCGGCGCACGTCAATTCAAAATCAGCAAACGAATAATTAGTTGGATGCAATTAATTTCGGTCTAATAACTCGCGATGTCCTATATTAATGCGTGGTCACTTAAACCCATCCGTGGTCGGCTTCGATTCGAATCAAGCGAATTATGTTCGGGTTTAGCGATTAGCAATAAATTGTGGGTAATGTGGTTCCCTGTTATCTCATTTGGTTTTACCTTTGCTTTATTTTGTTTGTAGTTTGTGTTTTAGAATTGCTTGATGCCTTGATGGTTCTTAGTTTATTTCATTTAGCTGAAAAGTGTTAATGCTTAATTATGAACACTTTTTTTCATAAGGAACGTCGCCTTGTTGATGGTCATTCTAATGAATTTATAGGGGCAATATGGAAACCTGGGCTTACACAAGTCAATACAATATATGGAATTCACTTATATGTTTAAAAATACACTATAATATTTGATAGTGTGATAAAGTTCTATATCAAAATACCTAATTGACAATTTAGATAAACATATAAATCGGGTTGAAAAACACATATGGCAACGAGTTGATTAACAAAATTATCTAAATAATTAATTGTTTTGATTTAAAACTTTATCACACTGTCAATATTCTAGTGTATTTAATTTCCTATCCACATAAATTCCTTTATGACCACATAAGGGAATTTATGTGGGTAGGAAATCACATGTATTGACTTGTGTAAACTCAGGTTTCCATAACGCCCGTATAAATTGGAACAACCACTGATAAGGCGAGGGGTACTTTCAAAAACTTTGTCCCCATTCAAAACTACCAAACTTCATGCTCTTGGGTGGCCCACAAAGAAATGTTTTCATTTCTTGAGTAAACAGATTCCATTTATGTGTATTTCTCTTTTTTCTCTCCATCATTCCGAAGTTTTCTCATCAAAAAAAAGTTATTTGGTTACTCTCGCTTCATGAATACAAAATTACTATTCTAATTTTTAGTCGCGTTTAGATTTCTTGAAGAGGAAAATAAAAAAAAATGTTTTTTTATGCCGTGAAACTGACGTAAAAACAAAAGTTATTTTACTATCATTACTTACATTAGTTGGGCATTGCTTGTGACATCTCGCTGAGAATATTTTTTATTTCATAAAATATAAATACAATTTTTAAATTGTTGTTTTACTACTTGAAGAAATGTATTTGAAAGAAAATTATGATACAATAATTTTGGATGTTGTAAGTATGGCAATATATCACAAGGTCAGCGAGAAGAGAGAGAGAGAAATTTAACTAGCGATCCGGTCTGGCTTCGCTCTTTATTATTATTATTCATTCTGCTAATTCACCATAAACCTTAACGTTAAGGTATACATACTGTAGTTTAGTAGTTACTTGCGAACAGACTGCTGTGGTTGGACCTTTGTTTTATAATAATTGTAAGAACAAGAATCGCTTTAAGAATCTTAGCATCGCAACGAGATACTTTCACACACGTCTATCATAATTACATTAGATTACATACAAATAATTAGAATATTTTTTTACTATTTCGTGATTGCAAATGATAATGACGATATTTACAAGATATTAGCAACCATTATCTGCTTGGTCTTTAACCAGTCTTACCGCATTCAGATGAGTGCTAGTGTTTTACATGGCGCGTCTGCCTATCTGCCCTCCACAATCCCGTAGCTAGTATCAGATTTTCTGACTTCTAAGTACAGTTGCCAGCACATCAAGCTATCCGAATCTGTCAAATTTTCCCAATTGTCTTTGAACCTTATCATGTTGTAATAAAGTTGTAAATCTATTACAGTATTTTGACAGATTGGAGTAGGTTGATGTGCCGGCCACCGTACCCGTAACGACTGTCAGAAATGTAATACCAGTCGGAACCAACGGCTTAACATGGTTAACGAAGCACGGTGAAAAGTTCATATTGTTACGAGCTGGGGTTCGGGATAGAAATAATTTACACCAATTAAACCAAAATTAACACTTTACTTAAATAACACCAAATAAAAATTAACACAGTTATTCACAGTACAATACTTGCCACTCAACACTTAAATCGTACCGAAATTCACTTTTAAAGCATCGATTATATCGCCTCGTATCTTGAAATAAGACACCGTCTGCGTTCCTCTGCGATCTATTTATACCCTGGTTTATGAGTTCTAGAACATTCTTGTAATTTTACAACAATGTTCTAGAACTCATAGACTCACTGCTTATACTGCCAAGAATGTTCCAGAAGCTACTTGAGATACTCAGTACTGCTACTCGCCGAGACGGCGTTAGTGTCTCGAACGTATTAGAAGTCGGTTGAAGTTTCTCGATATACTCAGTACTGCTACTCGCCGCTAGGTGGCGTTGGTGTCTCGAACATTCCAGATGTCGGTTGAAGTTTCTCGACATATATAGCTAAGCGACTGGCGTAACAATATGTTAAAATGGTTACCCATCCAAAAACTGGCCTCGGAAAGCGTTGCTTAACCTTGAAAATCGACTCGTCATGTTATTATTTAGCCACGAGCTCCTTTTACAAGACATTATCTATTATCTTCAATTTGATATACACTTCTGGACACATCTATTGGCCCACCTTAGAGTTTAGGTTTCGATGGCCCCTACCGAAATATTATTGCTAGATTGAACAAAAACTGTTGATGCAGTTTTAAACCTGATACATTTTACCATCTTTTTCGATCGTATAGTTTTAAATTTGAATTCAGAATACCATACGACATGGACCTACGCCTAACAAGTCGGATATGCGCCTTGTTAAAGGCAATTAATTTTTGAATAAAAAACATGTTTTATCAAATAAAGGTTTAATTTAATAACGCGTGTTGCCTCCATGGGCATCTACCACAGCTCTCATACGATTAGGCATAGAGTTTATCAACCGCTCTATGAAATTTTGAGGGATCATCTCCCATTCCTCTTCTATGGCAGTTTTCAACTCCTGCATCGTCTGGGCAACTGGCTGACGAGCCCTAACACGCCTTTTTAGCTCGTCCCACATGTGCTCAATGGGGTTCATGTCTGGGCTTCTGGCTGGCCAGTCCATAACTGTGATGTTCACATCCCGAAGATATTCCCTGACGATGCCGGCCGCATGGGCTCTTGCATTATCATGCATAAAAAGGAAATTTGGGCCCACATAGTCCGCGTATGGTATCACGTGAGGTTCTAAGCACTCACGAATGTATCTTTCAGCATTTAATGTTGGCAGCCGTGGTCCTGTAACAACCTCAAGTTGAGTTTTGCCGCTCGCGGATATACCGCCCCAGACAGTCCATGAGCCACCGCCATAAGCAACCCTCTCTTCAAAGCAGCATTGTGCGAAACGCTCTCCCTTACGCCGGTAGACCTTCTTCCTTCCATCATTGCCATGTAACACAATTTTAGACTCATCAGAAAAGAGTACACGGCTCCAATCTTGCTGTGTCCAATTTAAATGACTGCGTGCGAAATGAAGGCGCGCTGTTCGGTGGGCTCGCTTTAGTTTGGGCCCATTAGCTGGCTTGTGTGGTACCATATCGCGTTCTTTTAACCTTCTCCGAACAGTTCGAGCGCTCACAGATACTCCGTGGAAGTCGCGAAGTTGGTTTTGTATCTCAATGGAGGTAAGGTGACGATTTCTCAAGCTGGTCGTCACGATGAATCGATCCTGCCTTTCAGTTGTGACCCGAGATCGTGGCCTTCCTTGGCGACGAACAAAGCCGCCAGTCTCTAGGTACCTCCGATAAACATTTCGGACCGCAGATCGACTTAAATTAAGTTGAGCACTCACGTTTCTTTGGCTGTGTCCGGCCTGAATAAGTGCCACAGCTTGGGCGGCGACTTCAGGTGAAGTATCCATAGATTATTGATAGAACCTCACCTTAATGTTAAGAATAAGTAATGTTTGTTGCAAAAGCAAAGATATCAATCACTTTTTCAAGAATTAAATCCAAGTAAACCAATAAAACCAAGTTTTCTTAGTATTCGATTGTTTGATATCAACAAACAGGCTCCAAATTGTCTTTTGTTTCTTTAAATTCTGTGTTCGAAATTCAAAAAAAGACTATTGAATGAAATTGTGAATGTGCCAGGTTCAAAACTGCATAAAAACTTTTTGCTCGACCTAATATAAAATTTTAGCTAGGACCAAACGAAACTGAAAATACAAGGTGGGCCAATAGATGTGTCCAGAAGTGTAATTACGAAGGTAAGCCTATTCTTACATTAGTACTGGATATAACTTATCAACACTAATCCGCAAAAGGGCCGAAAAGAAACTCTTGGAGCATCAAATATTAATACATGAACACCACTCGAATCCCATAATGATATTACCAACATTAATATAGGATTAATCTCCTGTTGATATAGCTCGGAGCTCCTAATCCTTAGGGAAGGACATTAGCGATAGAAAACCGAGATATTTATTGGAACATTGTTACGTAGATGATCTTTTCCGCTTTGGGAACAGTTGAGAGAGTGTGTTGTTTCTTTATATTTCAATTTCTATTCGAATGTCTTCTGCTGAAACAAATGAGGAACTGGCAGTAGCAGCTAATTAAGCAAATTTTACGTACTTGGTTTTCTCCGCGTAAATTGCCACCCTGTGGTAAATACAGGATAAAAAGTAACCACATATGTTGCTCCATAAGACTACAATCCACCTCTATCTTCCAGATCTTAACGTGCTTTTACGAGGCTCAGAGAAATATCAATATGTTAATTTGGTTACCCATCCACTAACCCACCTCGGCAAGCGTTGCTTAACCTTGAAGATTGAGCCGTGCGTCTTTTATTATTTTACCACGAGCTCCTCATTTTTTTTTTTGTATACAGGTTGACAGAGACATCGACGCACAAACATAAATATATATATATATATATATTCCGATGAAAGTAGACTTTACGTAGGTATTATTTCGCATATAGCATCTGAGTGCTAAACTGTGGTCCGGCAACAGAGGAACACACGAAGATTGATGTCAGATTGTGTAACGACTTACAGTAATTTATTTATTTAATAAAGTTAACCAACAATTATACTACAGCATCACAAATAATAGAAAACATTAAAACATGTTCAAGTATAAGAATTACTTAAAGGCTAACACAGCATGCATATTATACAATGAACGATTCCAACAGTTCCAATGTAGAAACTATATACTATATTATGAATAATTAACAAATACTAAATGGGAATTGAATTATATATGGCTCAGTTACATAAAATAAAATTATTTTCTTAGCTAAATATAAGACATGTCACAGTAAAAATGTCTATAATAATTACAATAAAAATACAAACACTATATACCGTTATGCTATACAGTAAGAATTTTCTTTATCATTGTGCACATCAGTCACATCACTATAGCTGTTCAAAGTTTTACACAGTCGTATTGGTGGACTTAGTGGCGTTATTGACGGGGGTTTGTTGAGGAGTAATGTAGAAATGACGGCCAGAACAAACGACTAACGTACTTTCCGAGTAGTACACATCCATAGACCGACTTCGGCAAGATCGACCGTTGTGGCTATTTTTAAGCCACGAGCCCCTATTTCTGAAAACCTGAGTAAAAACATTCCGAAAAACTTGTCTAACAACAAAAAATCATCAACATCCCTTTGCCCGCAAAATTAATAAACCAACTCACTCATCGGGTTCCTAAAACAATTTTATTTTCAACCGACGACCAAAAGAGGAGGTTATCAATTCGACGCGTATATTTTTTTTTTTTTTTTATGTATGATCATCGAGTACTCGAAGACGGCTGAACCGATTTGGAAAATTCTTTTTTTGTTCGAATAGGTATACTTCGAAATTGGTACCATTATCACCAAAGTCAGGATCTGATGATGGGATCTTGGAGAAATCGAGGGAACTCTTCAAATATTATAGGCACACCTATGGCGTTTTGGGTATTTCTTATAGTAACTTGTGCAGTTGCTCTCAAAAAGTACCATTTGGGGAAGTGGAACTGATGATGAAGACCACAGATGGCCGCCGAAACTACTCAATAATAAGTATTGTGTGGATTGCGATTCGATTACTTGAATATGGATGTTAAGCACTTTATGTTCGTCACAATGCATATGGTGATGTAGAGCTGATGGTGAAGTACCAGGAGAACTCCTCAACAATTAACGGCCCAGCATTGGGAAAAGCAATATTTTGTAAAAGGTTATAAGTAGTTGACATTTAGGCTCTTTTAACTAGGTAAATTAAAAATCGACCAACTAAAAAGAGTGAAATAAAAACTTTTTAACAAAAAATTAAACCGACTCCCAAAACACACTGCAAAGTGAAAAATAACTTTAATTTCGGAAGTCGGTGCCAAAAACGAAAAAACAAAACTAAAGACACCGACTACCGAAATTAAAGTTATATTTCACTTTGCAGTGTGTTTTGGGAGTCGGTTTAATTTTTTGTTAAAAAGTTTTTTTACTTTAACTCATAATGACTTTTGAATGGAAAAATAGCAGGACGTTAACCCACTTCGCTACCGACGGATGGCCGTCGGTTTGAAGTAACGAGGCGTAGACGGAAATGTACGAGGGAAGGCCGCCATGACGCGAATGTAATGTTCATCAACATTTAACAGCATAGTTTATAAATATGAGGCTGTTCTGTCATGCTTTCTATTGTGATACGAACCGTGCAATAAGCTATGAAGGAATTTTTTTTGCTTTGACTGCGTGGGAATTGGATTTTTCTTTTTTAATTTTTACTAGCAACTGCTCGCGGCTGCGCTTAAAGAATGAAGGAACCGAGAGAATGAACGACTTGAAGAATGAACAACTGAAGAATGTAAGACTTAAAGAAGTTACTTAAAGAAGAGAAGACTAACTTAAATAAGTATATGTTACTTCTTTTTTCAATGTTACATTGTCTTTGTTTTCTATAATAATGTAGCTTCATATCGATGAAAAAAAAATTGTTGTATTAGTATTTGATTCTATATGTTCTATCCAGAACAAACAAACAAAAATTCAAACATTCTATTTTTCATATCATTAGTGTATTATTATTATCAGAGTCTGTTCAATTAAACGTACAATATTCACATCGTTCTAAGTTAAAGGTTAATGATTAATATTAATATTTGGTAATACATATAGTGAAATTATAAATCCAGTTTGGTTAAAAACTTTCTTACAACCATTTGAAGTGGTAATTTAAGCAAAATTTGAAAAATATAGTTTACAAGCGTAAAATGTAAGTCGTAATCTCGGTCTAGCTCTTATTTTTAGGGTTCCTTATACGATCGCCCATTTGTCTGTCTGTATGTCCGTACTAGATTGGCACTTACATATAAACTAGCTAAATGTTTCTTACTCTTAAGAATTTCTGTGACACAATACTAAATTAAATAATGCCTATTGAAAACTGGCGTACTTTTTTGGGACTAGTTAAAAAAAAATCCTATGTTTATAATATAATATATTATGAATTGAAAAAAAAAATCTTAAGGCTCACCACTATTTTGTAGTTACTTTATTTTCAAATATAATTTGTATTAATTCTGCCACCAAACAAAATAACAAATAATAATACCAGCCTCATCTAGCTTAACATAAAACACAAAAAATAATACGTGTAAATGTGTTATTTATAACCAATGTACAAAAATAAATATTTCATTTCAATATTTCTACATTTTCCCTCTTACATTCGAAGCTATGGACACTAAATATATAAAATATAGATGATAGTTATTTACGAGTTAATTAGTTATTTAGGTTACAGGTATACCAAAAAAAACTAGTTTGTTTAAAAATAACAGTTTGATCTTTTTTGTGCGTATTAACCACACAAAACAAGTTTCAAAAAATAAATCATGACGTTCATTTACTTCTCAATATTTGCCGAGCTTCGAGTAAACATCAGTCGTACGATCAGCACAAAAAAGGTAATTAACGCCGGTCCAATTAAACTCACGAGTCCAGTTGCATCAAATTTCAGCAGTAACGCAAAGTGAATCCCATACAAACAGTGCCGGATTAACAATGCCTGGGAAAACTACATCAATTTATTTTGTTTCCGAGGTTGAGGGAATGAATCTGACGAGATAATAACCTAGCTAGGAAAGAAGGACTTCAACCACCAGTTTGTGAATAACATTGTGCAACTATATTACCTGTCTTACTAACTTGTATACGATTTATGCCTCATATACTACAAATTCCTTTTTATATGCAATCGGCGCCGGTCCTAAGTGCAACTGTAGGAACAGGGTGGGTTTTTAGTCACTAGAAGTCCGACATTCCTTTCCACACGATTTTCCCACCGAAAAATCAGACCAACTTAATTACTTACCCTATAATACTACCTACTTACCTATAATTATTCTATCTGTAAAAGATCGCTTTTATTTATTTATTTATTTATGTACACACATGACACTTATAAAGGAAAAAATTAAATACAGACAGAAGAGCACAAAGGTGCTGCTTATTTCCTAAGAAATTTCTTCCAGCAGACCTGCGACAGGAGAGTTGAAGAGGAGATGATAGACACAGTGTGTATAAATACTAATTACGATATAAAACATACTTAGCTATAAAATTAAACTAAAATGATATATTTAATAAATATATACATACATAGAATTAAAATACATGCTATAAAAATATATACCTATAATAAATATATAAAATTACGGGATGTTAGATAGGTGATGATCTTTGACCTGCTTTTTGAAAATAGTAATGGATTTAGCTTCGCGGATTTTAGCGGGAAGTGAGTTCCACAGTCGTACTGCATGAAAGGAGAAGGAGTGGAAATAGAAACAGGTTTTTTGGGATGGGAAATTGAGATGGAGTTTAAGGTGGGATCTACAAAGGGCATTAGTAGGACGAGTGAATGAAAAACGATCGCGCAGGTAGCTAGGATATGCAGGATTGAATAGGATGTTATTCAGAAGGAATAATATTTGAGTGTTCCTGCGAAGACGGATAGGGAGCCACTTGACATCCTTGCGAAACTGAGAGACATGATCGTATTTCCTCAGACCAAAAACAAAGCGAATACACAAGTTTTGCAAGCGCTCAAGCTTACATAAGAGCTCCTCAGTGGCATCCAAATAGCAGGCATCAGCATAATCAATAATCGGCTGAATTAAAGTTTGAGCTAAAGAGATTTTAGTTTTGAAAGGCAAGAAGCTTTGAAGGGATTTTAAAGAGTGGAAGGAAAAGTGCACCTTACGACTAACCTCACTTACTTGCGCTCGCCAAGAAAGATTGCTGTCAAGTAATACACCAAGGTTCTTTGCAATATCCGTGTACGCAATGACCGAGCCGTTAAGGGATAATGGCCTCAAAGAGGAAGTGTCAAGTGCAGAGCGATAGTATCGACTACCTAAGATCATAGCCTGGGACTTGGGCGGATTAATCTGTAATCCGTATGATTTAGCCCACTGACTAATATTCTCCAAGTCACAATTCATGGCACTAATCGCCGAGTCCGCGTCAGCCAGCAAGAAGTGTCGGTATAGCTGCAAATCGTCTGCATAGAGATGGATGATCTGAGTAACTGTATTAATAAAGACAGAGAAAAGAAGAGGAGAAAGAACGCCACCCTGAGGCACACCAGCAGTGAGATCACACCAATCAGAAAATTTTTCATCAAGGCGGACACACTGAGAGCGACCCCGAAGATACGAGTCAAACCAGGATAGTGCAGAAGGCGAAAAGTTAAATGAACGAAGGACTCCAAGAAGTATGTCAAAATCTACTGAGTTGAACGCGCAACTGAAGTCAAGTAGGACTAACACGGTGAGAGATTTATTGTCCATAGCCCAGCGGATATCGTCGGTGACTTTCAGAAGTGCAGTTACTGTGCTGTGACCAGTACGAAATCCAGATTGGAAAGGGGAAATTAGATTGTGTGCTGTAAGGTATCTAGAAACTTGGCCATGAACAATATGTTCAAGAACTTTAGAAAGGAAAGGTAAAATGGAGATAGGTCTGAAGTGAGATAAGGACGATGGATTGTTTATTTTGGGAACAGGTATTATATGTGCCTGTTTCCAGGCACTAAGAAATGAGCTAGAAAATAAGGAATAGTTAGCAATGTGAGTTAGAATGGGGAGCAATTGAGGTAGAATAGGTATTATCATCCTCGAACACACATTGTCATGACCAACAGCCGAAGAGGAAATAGAAAGTAGAGATTTTTTAACATCGTCTTCAGAAACAGAAGTCAAATTAAAAGTTGGGCAAAGTGATAAGACCACCCATTGTAACACCCTTTAGTTTTTAAGTCCTCATTTCATTCTGTTATGGTGTACAATAAAGAGTATATTATCTATTTATCTATCTACCTACTTCATTTTATCTATAATTTATCTAAAAAAAAATTAATAAAAAAGAAAAAGATTGACTACTTATGGAAACAGGTACATTTGAAAAATGTTGTGTTCAACATTCAGATTTGGATCTACGCTATAAGTATTTATTCGTTTCGATATATTTTAGATTGCCTCGTTGGTGTCCGTAAGCCGACCTCACATTTTTAGGAAAAGGCTAATCAGATAATGATGTAACGAGTGCTTTATTACCTAGCTAAATAATTTCTCTACTCCGTTATACCTAGAGAGAGCGGCAAGAAAAGTGACGTTCCTCAATAAAGTCACTGTTTCTCAAGGCGTGGGGCCCCTGTAGATGCACGGGGCCCCTAGGCAGTTACCTACACTACCTTGTAACTAATCCGCTACTGTATAAAAGCAGCGGCTATTTTTAAACGTTATACATTTTGAAAGATTGGTGGCTACCTCGGAAACCAGTAATGAAGTTTACCAAAGTGGTTTGAAAGTTTTTTAATTTCCCAGTGAGTGAGATTTCAAATCCCCGGGAGGAACGTTTTTCCTATGTAGATGTAGATCGTCAGGAATTCAAACCAATTTCGGTTTTCTATTTAGATATTTCTTCGGTTAATTGGAATAGTTTCAATGATTAGGAAAGTTTGATAAAATATACCAAGTCGTTAATTCTAAGTTCAAGGTTTTCATAAATATTTGTATTCCTTTGTTGGACTTCAAATTATAATGTCAGCTGTCAATTTATTGGTTTTTGTTAACAAAACTTCGGATATTGAAATATAACGTTAATGTCAATATACATAGTGACAAGGGCTTATCCCAGAGCGACACAGAACTTTTTGGGATAAAATAATATTATTTCAGCCTATAACTTTTTCAATGCTGGGACACAAGCATCCTCTTTATGACAGAGAATGTACCTTAACCCACCATGGGGGCCCCGTGTTCATTGGTGGATGTCACATGTTTTCAAATTTTTGTCCTAAGAACATTTTTTTTTTTCGCTAGATCAGTTTTGTCACTATGTTTTCCGTCACCGCTTTGAGAGAAGTAGTCATGTTGAGAATTTCAAAAAGTGATAATCCAGTCAGGCACATTACTAAAACTCGTTAGTCTTGTCTGCAACCAATGGGCCAACACTAGTCCCTATATTAAATTTAAATAATGTTTAGATATTGTCAATAAAAATAACATGATCGATCATTTCGGCGTCTAAATCAATATTAAAATTTCGGCGTTCAAATCAATATTTAAAATACCAACACAGCTGTGATAAAATGCTTTTGTATTGTAACAAAAGCATTTCAACTGAAATAAAGAAAAGGGCTTAAATACCACGGAGTATTTTCACGTATAGTACCTACTTACTCTTTTATTTAACAGACAATTCTTTGTAACTATAAACCATTGTTAGCATACGATGACAGTGAGGAAATTGTCAAAGAATTGTTATATTCTGCTACGTCATGAGTATTATTAATGAACGATGACGTCAACATTATTATTTTACGATAGAATTTAGCCTTCTTGTATCATTAGATTTTCTAGGAAGTGGAAAGAGATCAAGGCCAAGTTAGAACCGTGTCAAGAAAAATCTTTGCTACAAAAATAATACAACCTCATTTTGTTTTCCAGAAAACATCCTAATTTCAAAAGTGGTTGTCAAATAACGGTATAAAGATGAATAAGGTGTTTTCAGTACTTTTTAGTGTTTTTAAGGTTCTGTACCCACAAAGAAAAAGCCCTTATACTATCGCTTCATTATCTAGTTTTCTCAGGAACACGTAGTAACATTAAAATTAAATTTATATCGAATACTTACCCTGCAGTTCACGATCTCTTTCTTCACAAGAGAATCAAAACTTAGGTACATCAGAACTAGGAAAACATTTGTGTAGCATCAATTCATCAGACACAGACATAAAAATTTAATTCTGTTACTATTTACTATAAGGACGCTCCATTGAACTTGAATAATGTAATTTGGTAGAACGCAAGTTTGAACGGAACATGCAATTGCGAACCTTTTAAAAACGTAAATACCTATATATGCGATGATTTGGTCCAAGATGAAGTACGCTTACCAAGAAGAAACCTATTCACTCTTGAGTTAAAAATCCCCAAGTTAAGGTAAAGGAAAATCTATGTGGTAAGTTTGGTATTATTGAACTTAATACATACGGAACCACCGGTTAGCGATTCTGGAATACACTTTCAGAGCCGCTTGCTCTAGGAAACCAGCCATTCCGACGCTAATCACCTCCCGCCCACAAAATATACACACATGCAGGTGAGGTAATGTAGCGTATACTCTACACGTGTTTCGCCCCTCTACGGAGCATTATAGACTCGTCGACCGCACAGGCACAATTCAGGTCAACATCTCATCATTTCAGAAAATGATAAATATAAAATAGATGGTCTGTAAAAGATCGCTACAAGACCGTCCATTGTATCATCCTTTTTTGTTGTTAAGTCTTTAATTGTTTCTGCTATATTGCATAATAATTTATTTATTTATTTAAAGTTACCAACATTTGATTACACTGAGTAGACATATGTATCTAATATTCATTTGACTTCGAATATCGCAAGATAAAGTTAAGCAATATTGTTTACACATTGAATGATTTATTCTTATGCATTTACTTTATATTGTAGCTGTGTATTGTCCCTTAAATAAATAAAGTATCCCCTGATCCCAGTCTGAAAAAAGAATGTATATATATTTTCAGTTTTTATCTCAAAATTAGGTATTCCACATGTTATCCGGGATGGATAAACTCATTAACGCTCTCATACCCAAAACCGTGAATAACAAAAAATAAAAAAGTAGGTATTGTGTGCTCATAAAATCCTTTATAAAAATACACACGGTTTGTAATAACAGAGCGTTTCCATACATAAAAGTTAGAATAACAAAAGGAGGGGCCGACACCACACTGTATTTTGTTCTCGCCTAGGGCGGCAGAGGTGAAGCGAGGTGACTTTGTGGGCGATAAGCGGGAATATTACGAAACTGTGAAACACAAAAACTACAAGAACACTACAAAGATAATGAAGAAAAACAGAAAAGTAGGAGCTTAATTTGTAAATGGACTGCATATTGAATTATGGCTTGTGACCGACTGTTCAATAATTATCAACGCATGATATTACTGCAATCTCTTAAGGATATCTCATTATCTAGCTAAAAAACTCTGAAAGCAGTCTTGCCAAGGCATATCACGTTACTCAGCTACTGGGTTTTAGAGGTCAGATAGGCAGCCACTCCATTTTTAGGGTTTCGTAGTCAACAAGGAACCCTTATAGTTTCGCCATGTCCATCTGTCCGCGGTTTAGCTCAAAAACTATTAAGACTAGAAAGTTGTACTTTGGCTGAGTATACACGTAAATGACGCCAAAAAATTGGTAAAATAAAATTTTGAAAAAAACAACTTTTTAGGGTACCTCCCATACATGTAAAGTGGGAAAATATTTTTTTTTTTTTTCGTTTGTCTCATAGTGTGGGATATCGTTGGATAGGTCTTTTAAAAATATTAGGGGTTTGGTAAGACCGTTTTTTGATTAAGTAAACCGTTCGTGACTTATCAAGCTTTAAAGTACCAATTTTCGTTAGAGTCAAGTGTCCTCCCCCTCTATCAACTATACAGTTATAGTTAGAAATTCAAGTGTCATGGCAGTAGTACCTATATATAACTAAATTTAAAGAAAAACTATCACACATAAGTGGGCTTTACAAGTTTACGAGTAATAGTCGACCAATTGTATTTGACTCGAAAATTTCGAACAACTCTATAGAAATCTCGATAGATGGCGCTAAGCTAGCTTCTTGTGACGATTGAGTAGTGTAGCTCTGTGTCCGTATTTAAATTCAAAACACCGGCTATGACAAGTTTTATACAAATCTCTAAAAAAAATTTAAAACTTTCCGTGCAAAATTGTCGGATCAGGTGAGGATTTGTATAGGAAGTCAAATTAATTAGGTAGTCATGTTTGGCTTTTAGTTAGAGCATGGTACGAAACGATCAGTCAACGAATACGACACGCACTTGGCTGTTATAAAAACTACGGAACCCTACACTGCGCGTGGCCCGACACGCACTTGACCGGTTTTTTTTAAATGTTACTGGCAATGTGGGTAGAAATTCACATTACTAGCAATATTGTTGACCCCTCCCACTAAGCTAAACATGCTTGTGTCTGGAGTGGGTTCACGGTAATAGTGTAATGGATGGGATTCGAACTTGCGACCTCTCGATCACAAGTCCGACACCTTATCCATCAGGCTATTGACGCTTAGTAACACTATAAAACGGTAGTACTCAGCTGTTTCCAATTAAACTGGACGTAGACCCCGATATAGGAAAGAAAAATAATATGTCAGAATCTTTGGAAAACTGATGAGTTTGCGATCAGAGATATCCGGATCAAGCTAGCATCTCATTTTAATGACGCTATACATCAAAGATGAAGACTTGTACATACGAAAAGCCGCGACTAAGTGGCTTTCAATTGAAGGATATAAGAAATAAAGTAGAATAAATCCCATCCAAAAGCATAAAGTGTACTGCGAATACTTGCATTGTGCGTACAGCTAAGGAGTGGAATTTTCTACCGGAATCTGTGTTTCCTGATAGCTGTTACCTGGGTTCTTTAAGGCGACATTATATGGCAGCGACCTTGAGCGACTGGGGAGAAGCTTGCGTCACTCCCCGCGACCGCGCAATGCACCCCCGCAACGCAAGCTCGAAATTTCGTAAGGTAACCATACGTTTCAAATAGTAAAGACTGTACTGCCTGATTTATTATCACCATCCAAATTTTTTCTGGACTTTAATTGTCTGGTCATTGAAAACTACTATGTGTATTTAGACAAGTAAATCTATCTATCTATATATATAAAAATGACTATGTGGCTACGCTACTTAGACTCATTTGATACTCGTAAATAATTAAGTTTTAATAACATTGAAATCGGAATATTGAAATGAGTATGAATTTACTTGTCAGCAATCATGTCCTCATTTTCGACATGCTGAGTTGAGTTTTTCCCTTTTGTATACAGCCAGAGCTGATTTTTTTTTTTAATAGTTTATAGGCTTGCGTTTGACCATAATCTAACCTGGTGTTAAGCGATGATGTGGTCGAAGATGAAGCACGCTTGCCTAGAAGTAATCTATTCACTCTTGACTTAAAGACTTCCAGGTTATAACTATCAGGAAACAGACTCCAGCAGGGAATTCTACTCCTTAGCCGTACCCATAATTAAAGTAATCTCAAAACGTTTCATGCGTATGTGTGGGACGTCCACCATGTAACGATGGCGCATCACCGTTTGTCTTGTAGTCCTATGATGGAACGGGCTTGGTGGAATAAGACTGCAATTCCATCGCACACTCCCCGAAATGTAACCGATAGAAAACTGATAAGCTTGCAACACGTCGCCGATGCTCTAGGCTCTGGACCTTTGTCTCGACCAGTTTCTCGTTGCCGATGAGCCTTTTGGCCCGTTTCTCTATAGACTCAAATGCATTAAGCTGGTATTTGGCAGATCCGTCCCAGAGATGAGAGCAGCACTCCATACACGACCGAACTTGCGCTTGATAGAGGTTGAGCAGCTGTTCCGGTGTGAAGTACCGTCTCACTTTTGAAATGAAATGAAATATTTATTTTGTAAATTGGTTATAAATAACACTTTTACACGTCATGTTTTTTTGCGTGTTTAGTTTAGCTAGATGAGGCCGGTATTTCTTAACTGACTACTCTGAGAAGAAACACCGAAACAAAATCAGAGGTCAAAGTCTCTTTTAAAGTCCAGACAATTTGTATTTGTATATGAGAAGCATGTAAGTTCATGTCTGTGGTATTTTTTTGAGGAAATAACCAAGCAAATTTGAGCGGACCTGTCCAGTCAGTGCAAGCATTTGTCAGTTATCGTGTAGCTCAACTTAGAATTTAAGGAGCTCAACAATTTGACGAACAATACCAAAGTAAGGCCATTTGGGTAGGCCACACAAGTACTCAAACTGCTTGACATCATTAAAGAAATTATAGTGAAAGTAAAAACTACGAAGATAGAATAACCTACATTGTCCTCACAAGTACAATAATGAAATAATTATATTTATATACAACGTGTAATTTAAAGGGTATATACATACCAAGTGCATGGCTTCTTTGGATGATAACAAACGATATGGCAAGGGTTTAGTAATCCTAAGTCTACGTGTGTAGAACTTATTATAAATTACAATACACTGATACCAGAGACCGATTTTTTCAAATTAAGAAGAACGAAAAGAATTATCGTGTTATAGGCAAGTGACGTGGAAAGTTATTGACCCTCGTAGTGCTGTGACACGTTTTTTATGATTGGTATTCAAGAAATATATGAAACCAATAATTTGGTATTAATTCTTTGAGTCAGTTATTTTGTGCTGAAACTGTGCATAGAGACTCCATACCAGATGTTGTCTTCAGCCCTTTTGGATAGATATGGGGTTTCCGTTACACGTTGTACATAAAAAAAAACAATAAACAAAAACAAAATTAATAGGTATATACAATACTTTTTTTTTCTCTTTATTGATTATAAGGATATACAATACTTGAGAACGCAAATATTCTAATCAATCAAAAATAAATCATCAATCAAAATTTTAAAACTAAATAGAAAAGGCACACGTATATCACTGGAGCATCTCATTCCGAGGCCTTCTTGTCCTCAATATAATCTGTAACTGTGTAAAAAGCTTTCTGACATAGCTTACGTTTTATAAATAATTTGAATTTATTAATACTTAGTTCTTGAATATGGCTAGGAATTAAATTATAAAAACGTATACATTGGCATCTAAACGATCCACCAATCTTTTTCCTTGTTTTAGAAATGACATATGTGTCTTTGTTCCTTGTATTTACACTATGAATATCACTGTATTTTTTAAAAAGATTAATATTTTTGTGTGCATACAAGAGATTCTCATAAATATACTGAGATTAATATTTATAGTCAGAGTCATTCAGAGTCATAATATTAATCTCTTTAAATTTGTCCCTTAAGGAGTGCTTAGGACTTAATTTATAAATTGCACGAATGGCCCATTTTTGTAATACAAATATTGTATGAATGTCGGCGGCGTTTCCCCAAAGTATAATGCCGTATGAGATCACTCTGTGAAAGTAACTAAAGTAGACTAAACGTGCTGTTTCGATATCAGTTAATCCACGTATTTTTCTAACGGCATATGCTGCAGAACTTGGCTATTTTGACAATTTATATGGGGGCCCCACTGAAGCTTCGCACCCAAATTTATGCCCAAGAAAACTGTGGTATCTTCGGGTTTCAATATTTCGCCCTTTATTGATACACTTGTATTCACTTGTCTAACATGAGGTAACGTAAATTTTAGGCATTTGGTTTTTTTCTCATTAACAAGAAGATTATTAACATTAAACCAGCTAACTACAGTTGCAAGGGCACTGTTTAATTCTTCAGTAACCTGCTGTTAACTTTGATTTTAAATAAAAGATTATTGATACACTCGTATTCACTTGTCTAACATGAAGTAACGTAAATTTTAGGCATTTGGTATTTTTCTCATTAACAAGAAGATTATTAACATTAAACCAGCTAACTACAGTTGCAAGGGCACTGTTTACTTCTTCAGTAACCTGCTGTTAACTTTGATTTTAAATAAAAGATAAGTATCGTCACCGAATAACACTATGTCATGATTTTTGATCAGGTACGGTAAATCATTTATATAAATAAGAAACAAAAAGGGACCTAAAATTGAGCCTTGGGACCCCCATCTTGACGTCACAGATCCCGGCGATCTTTTGCCGTTCAAGTCGACTCTCTGAATCCTTTCACTCAAGTATGAGGTCTGAAGATTCAGAGAGGCGCCCCGGAATCCGTAGTGGTGCAGTTTCCTGATTAATGTCTCATGGGGAACACAGTCAAATACCTTTGAAAAATCGCAAAAAATGCCCAACACTTACCAACACTTATCTTCCCATGCATTATAAATGTGTCCTAAAAATTCAACACCGGCCATCAGTTGTTGAACGTCCCTTTGTAAAACCAAATTGTTTATTATGTAGCAATTTGTGTTTATTAAAATATCTTTGCATCTGCATTAAAATAATTTTCTCAAAAATTTTACTGAAAGTGGACAATACAGAAATAGGTCTATAATTAGTAGGGTCAGATGTACTAACTGATTTAAATAGTGGGATTATTTTACTATATTTCATTAAATCAGGAATCTCACCGCAATCAATACAATTATTAAATATAACAGCTAATGTAGGAGCTATAATGTGTACTTAGTAACATGAACAGAATTACCCCACAGATCTGCAGCCTTTTTAACATTCAAAGAATTAAAAGTTTTGATGATGTTGTAGCATGCGTCACACACCCTTCACTTTGATAACCAATCGCTCATACAATGCACAAAGGAATATTATTATAAGTACTATAAATTAAATATAATGTCAACAGTTACATGAGACGCGGGCGGAGGTCCGCGTTCTCTCACACAGTGACCACTGTTTAACTTATGTAAACACTACTATTATATATACACAATTCTATTTTAATAAAGAACATTCATTCCACATTCATTACTGCGACTTCACGCCTTGTCATTGCTCTCCCTAACTTATTCTCCAAAGTGCTGTCTAAAGTAAATCTCCGCTACCTTAAATATATTCTCTAAATTAGTGCTCCAACATAGCACTAAAGTAGTGCTACGAGTTAGCGCTAAAGTGGTGACCCCTAACCGAACACATCTGACGCGGAGAAACACCTGTAGCGGAGAAAACCCGAGCCAGACACACCTGAAGCGGAGACATCCTCGAACCAGATATACCTGAGGTGCGTGAAATAACATTAAAATATCAAATCCTTGCCAGTCAGAAGAGCAAGCATCATCGCACACCGTATCGAAGGCTGAAGCTGCTGGTATATCGCTCACCATGCGCATCCCACCATTCTGGCGCGATCGACCACGACTATGGTTCATCAGTTTCGAGGCCGCGACCAACGACCTCAAGAAAGGCCAAGCACAGCTCGCCCAGATGGTCATAGCACAGCTGGAAAAACAAGACATCGAGCAGATAACGGACCTACTCTACAACCCACCGGAGACAGATCAGTACAAGGCGATCAAAGAAAGGCTCATATCCACCTACGAAGAATCTGAAAGCCGCCAGTTCCAGAAACTACTGTCAGAGATGGAACTCGGAGATCAGAAACCCACCCAACTACTCCGCCGCATGCGAAACCTCGCCAGAGATAAAGTTCCCGACTCCACGCTACGACTCATGTGGACAAATCACCTCCCGTCACACGTCCGGTCAGTCCTTGCAGTCAGCGAAACATTCAGCACCAAGACTACACTCGAAGAACTCGCTCTACTCGCCGACAAAATGATGGAGCAGACCACATCAACAGAAGTCGCACCCGTACACTCATTTGCAGCACCTACATCAGCACCGCAGTCCGATACGCAGTACCTCGTCAACGAGATAAGAAAACTCTCGCTAGAAATAGCCGATCTAAAAGCAAGACCGCCTTATGATCACAATGATCACAACTATCGCCGCCGCCGCTACCCATCTCACCACCGTAGCGCATCACGATCACGAAGCCGAGAAACATCACAATCACCACACTGCTATTATCACCGACGTTTCAAGGAACAAGCTAGACACTGCACGTCGCCCTGCTCTTTTAACAAACAAAACTCGGAAAACTAGACCGAACGTTGGCAGAGGCGGACACCGGCGTTCAAGAAAATTCACACCGCCTATACATTACCGACAAAAACTCTAAATTATCTTTCTTGGTCGATACGGGGGCAAACATATCCGTGCTACCGAGAAGAAAGGGTCAAGTCGCAACGCCGCTACCATTTCAACTTTACGCTGCAAACAACACAAAAATAGCTACGTATGGCGAAAAAACATTAACTCTCAACTTCAACCTACGACGCCCGTACAAATGGAAGTTCATAATAGCAGATGTTTCGAAACCAATACTCGGAGCCGATTTTCTCAAGTACCATCAACTTATCGTCGACTTGAAAAACCGCAGACTTATCGACGGCGTCACGAGCTTAAAGGTCAATGTCCCGGTACGTGTAACAGATGTTCCTACCGTTACCTATACTGGGTGTATTGACATGTCACAGTCATACCACGACATCCTAGCTCAATATCCGGAAATCACGCGATTAACATCAATGCAATTGAACTGCAACATCAATGTGCAACACTGCATTGAAACTCGCGGACCACCGGTACACTGCCGCGCCCGTCCTATTCCACCGCATCGCTTCGAGATAGTCAAGAAAGAATTCGAAAACATGATAGAACAAGGATTATGCAGACCTAGCAAGAGTCCATGGGCATCACCTCTTCATATCGTGCTTAAAAAGAATGGCGATATCAGAGTTTGTGGTGACTATCGCCGACTCAACTCTATCACCGTACCAGACAGATATCCCGTGCCACGCATCAAAGATTTTACGCATCATCTATCTGGTAAAACTGTCTTCTCTACGATAGATCTCAACCGTGCTTACCAACAACTGAATGTCCGAGAAGAAGACATAGAAAAAACCGCAATCATCACACCGATGGGATTATATGAATTCCCACGTATGTGCCCTGGTTTAAAGAACGCGGGACAAACATTTCAACGATATATCCATGAAGTACTACGAGGATTAGATTTTGTTTTCCCATTCATCGACGATCTACTTCTAGCGTCGGAAAATGAAACCCAACACCGAGAACACCTGCATATCGTACTCAAGAGACTCGAACAAAACGGTATCACGATCAACCCTGCCAAATGCAACCTAGGCCAATCAGAAGTTCAGTTCCTTGGTTACACAGTATCAGCACAAGGTATCAAACCTCCAAAACATAAAGTCGAAGCTATCACTAACTATCCCAAACCGACTAACATTGAAGAGCTGAGAAGATTTCTTGGTATGATAAACTTCTATCGCGATCATATACCAAACGCCTCATCTCAACAAGCACCATTGAACGCATATCTACACAACGTCAAGAAGAAAGATAAAACGCAAATCACGTGGACCGATGAAGCGACGCAAGCTTTCGAACAGTGTAAAGCCAGCATAATAAACGCAGCTTTACTTGCTCATCCATCTCACCATGCAACAATCGCTTTATTCTGCGACGCATCCGATACATCAGCTGGAGCCGTACTTCAACAGTACATACACGAAACATGGCAACCGCTTGGATATTTTTCGAGGAAATTCACCGACGCGCAAAAGAAATACTCTACATTCGATCGTGAACTACTTGCAATTTACATGGCAGTCAAACACTTCCGCAAGATATTTGAAGGACGAAATCTCATCATATTTACGGATCACAAACCGCTGACATACGTAATGTCAAAAACTCCTTCAAACTCAGAAACAAACAGACGAACAAGGCAACTTTTGTTTATCAGCGAATTTACGACCGACATACGTCACGTAAGCGGTAAACAAAACGTCGTCGCCGACACACTTAGCCGCATAGAAACAATCTCATGCCCACCTACAATGAATTATACCGACATAGCCAGAGCGCAAGAAAAGGATACCAACATCGAACAATTATTATCACAAGACAACATCAGTCTCAAGAAAATATTTATACCCAACAGCAACATCGAGTTATACTGCGAAACATCTACTGCTTATGTACGACCGTACATACCAGAACAATATAGAAGACAAGTATTTAACAGCGTGCACAATATCAGTCATCCTGGTACGCGCACGACTCGCAAGCTTATCACTCAAAAATATTTCTGGCCATCTATGAACGCAGACATCAGCTGTTGGACTCGAACGTGCATACCTTGCCAAAAAAGCAAAGTTCAACGACATACACACTCAAACATCGCATCTTTCCCGCCAACCGAACGTTTTCAACATTTACACGTTGACATCGTAGGACCTCTACCTACAACATCTCAAGGACATCGGTACTTAGTCACAATGATCGACCGATTAACTAAGTGGCCCGAAGCAATTCCTACCGACGAAATATCAGCTGATCGCATAGCCCAAATTGTTTACCAACACTGGATCGCAAGATTTGGATGTCCGACTACACTAACAAGCGACCAAGGACGCCAATTTGAAAGTCAACTTTTCCAAAACCTGATGAAACTATTGGGAATAAAGAAAACTCGCACAACAGCTTATCACCCACAGAGCAACGGCATAATCGAGAGATGGCATCGCTCCCTCAAGACCGCGTTACGCGCGAAACTCACAAACGCAAGTTCCAGGATAGACGAGCTCCCGACAATCCTAATGGGTCTACGAGCCTCTCTAAACACTGACACCGGAGTAAGCGCAGCTGAACTTACATACGGATACAACTTACGCTTACCTGGCGAATTTTTCACAGAAAATACCCGCACACCTACTATGGATTATACCTACGTTGAGAAACTACGTGATATAATTCAAGTAAACAAGCCGCAAGCCGTTACCAAACACCACAGCAACAAAAAAACCGTATTCATTCATCAAGACCTTTTGAAGTGCACCCACGTGTTTATCAGAACCGACGCAGTCAAGAAACCACTTCAAACACCATACGAAGGACCCTACCGAGTGATAAGCCGAACAGAAAAAGTTTACACAATACAGTTACCCGATCGGCAAGCAAACATTTCGATCGATAGATTAAAACCTGCATACGTTATCTCAGAAGAAACTTTACCACCTACCACACCAGTTCCAGTCAGCGATACCAAGAGATCAGAAGTACCAAGAGCAAGCCTGACGTCACATCCCGCTGAAAACATTCAGACGCGCTCAGGACGTATCATCAAACTGCCGGTACGCTTCGCTTGAAGGGGAGTCCTGTAGCATGCGTCACACACCCTTCACTTTGATAACCAATCGCTCATACAATGCACAAAGGAATATTATTATAAGTACTATAAATTAAATATGTCAACAGTTACATGAGACGCGGGCGGAGGTCCGCGTTCTCTCACACAGTGACCACTGTTTAACTTATGTAAACACTACTATTATATATACACAATTCTATTTTAATAAAGAACATTCATTCCACATTCATTACTGCGACTTCACGCCTTGTCATTGCTCTCCCTAACTTATTCTCCAAAGTGCTGTCTAAAGTAAATCTCCGCTACCTTAAATATATTCTCTAAATTAGTGCTCCAACATAGCACTAAAGTAGTGCTACGAGTTAGCGCTAAAATGTCATTAGAAGTAACATATTGGAATTTAAACTCTGAACTACAAACTGGAACACTTTTTTTAAGTAATGTGTCTGCAGCAATGGCAGATGATTTTAGCGACTTGATTGTCGATACGGGTATGTCAGTGAAAAAATTTTCAAATTCTGTGGCGACTTGTGAATCTAATGTTATTATATTATCATCAATAGTTAGGGTGTAATTACTAGGATTCCCAACTTTTTGGCAGCCAATTGAGCCTTAGCCTCGATAAACGGACCAAAATTAAGGGTGGATGTCAACGTAACCTCAAGAAGTTCGATGCGATCTATATAATATAAAGCGAGTTATATAATATAAATTAAATTTAGGTAAGTAAAGGCACGGGCGCGAAAGTAGGATTGACCATATGGGCGAAAGTTGGAATATTGGAGAGTTGTGCGTAAACAAAACATTAGATCTCCGCATTCAAGGTCATGGTACTTTCGTACCATAGCTAGCTATAAGTACCTACAACTATGTCAAAAACCGCACTCAAGTATTTTTTAAACTAATCTGGACTGTCCTTACTACGCTGTAGTATGGTTACATTATAGTTAAATACTCACCTCGTACTCACCACAAAAAAACACTATTATTTCAATGAAATAAAAAATTACTAAACATTAGATCTCCGCATTCAAGGTCATGCTACATAAGTACCTACCCTAGACCTATACCTACAACTCGTGTCAATATCAGCTCTCAAGTATTTTTTGATACTCTAATCCGGACTGTCCTTAGTACCTACGCTGTAGTATGGTGCTATTACATTGCAATATTTACCTCGTCTCTGCATTTTCGCGGCGAGAATCTAAGTTATTTGATATACTCCAAAAAAAAAACATAATTTGAATAAAATAAAAATAATTTTAAGTAAGTACCTACTAAATATTAGATCTCCGCATTGAAGGTCATGCTACTTACGTATTAAGAGCTATACCTACAACTATTCCAATATCAGCTACCATAGATAAAATGTATATTTGATTTCTGTGTCAGCAACACTCAAGTATTTTTTGAAACTCTAATCGAACTGTCCTTACTACGCTCCAATATGGTTACCTACTCGTAAATTACATTTCAATACTCACCCTGTCTCTACATTTTTGACTCAAGAATCTTTACTATTTGGTGTTCTCCTAAAAGGAAATAACATAATTATTTCAATAAAATAAAAGTTTGTTTACTACATTTAAATCACATTTATTTTATTCCAATATGCTAATTTAAACTATTGATAGAGATTATATAAATAATCTTCTTCTTATCGTGTGGGTAGTAATGTCTAATGACCCCATACACCCTAGTGTCAGAGTTTCTAGACTGCCTCAAGAGCCTCTGACGTGGTCTATTCTGACGACCGCCATTTGGCGACCGGGACTACCGGCTTATATGTGTCTTCCGAAGCACGGAACCATCTTTTTATCAGACAATCAGGTGATTCAGGCCTGCAATGTCCTAGCCAAAGTGGAAACAAATTTACAAAGTATGAGTCCCGCGGGAATCGAACCCACGACCACACACAAGTTAAACCCCTAAACCACTCGACCATGGCGGCAGTAAATTATATAAATAATTAAAATTCGTTACTTCATTAATCTATTTTTAACATTGTAAGGCGTTTCTTTTTTAGTGTTTTGGGTTTACCAACCATTTTGGCGTTAAACTTCTATGCGAATAAAATCATGTTGTATTTTTTGCGCGGAGCGTTAGCGTCTACTCGTGACAGTGGTCAGCGATGCACTGCCGCCCGTCGCCCGCAAGAGCCCCCGATTCATTGCACACCTAGATTATTCGAATAATAATACACCATGACTTTACCAAACACAATATGAAGAAAAGCCGTATACTAAAAGATTGGCAATTAAATTATCTTTTAGACTGTGAAAGTTTCATAAAAATACACCCAATGGTTGTTGCCTGATCTTCGCTTTTATGCCCGCGTTAGACGTACTTTTAAAAATAAATTACACAATGTTTTACAAAAAAATATTTAAATATTCATATATCAAATTATTAAGGAAATAGTCTAGTTTATCATTATTTTTTTTCAAAGCATACCGACTAGCCGTTTAGACGTGATCTTGGATTAAAAATCATCGAAAATCGAATATCTGCCCCTTAAGTCAGGAGTGAAAAGGTTACATGTAGGTAAGCGTGCTTTATCTTCGACCACATCATCAGTTACCATCAGGTGAGATGGTGGTCATACGTGAGCCTTTCATAAAAAATATTGTAAAGTTTGTGAAAACAAATTATCTATACAACGTGTATCAGAATAAACGCAAGACCTGAAAGTAGTTTGCTCAGAATCGGCTTCTGAATCGATTTCCATCATTATTTATATGTGTTATTTTTTTTTCAGAAAAATCCTTTATTTAACCTAAATTAGGATCACTGCGTAAAACCAACATAATAAAATATTTTATTAAGGGAAATTTAAGCCTTATCTCAAAGCAATAAATACCCATATGAATGTATGGCCGAATTTGTAGATCGCTCAATAGCTATCCATACACACATGTAAATAATATCAATACATTTTACATTTCAGTTAGTGTGCGAAAAATAAAATTTTAATTTAAGGAACATTAATCCTTAATTCCAAGCAGTACGTCTTACTTAACTGAACAACCGAATTTGTACTTTTTAGTTCGGGTTCATAATAATAATCATATCTATCCTTACTCACACACACACACCCCTATTGTACGTAATTTAAGGAAATTTCAACCTTATTTCAAAGCAATAAAGCTTTTTTTAAATGCATGACTGAATTTGTAATTCCGCATTTCACAATCTTTTGTTGAGAAATGACAAAATATTAGAAAATCTAAGGTATGTTTTTTCAAACGCAAAATCAATATGAAAGAGCGAGACGCAATAATTTACCCGACTTAGCCCTTTGACGTTTGATATGCCGCCGACCACACGCGCCACCACCGCCCGCCCGATATCAAACAAAGTCAGTCACTCAGTCACGACGGAGCTCCCGCGCATTTCACGTGGAACGTCAGATGGCATCTTGATGCGGAATATGGCCATCGTTGGATAGGTCGTGGGGGTCCGGTACAGTGGGCTCCCAGATCCCCTGATCTAACACCGTTGGACTTTTTTTTGTGGGGTCGAATAAAATCGCTCGTGTATGTAAACGAAGCAACAAGTGTTGATGACCTCAAACATAAAATTGAACTCGCGTTTGTTAAAGTGAAATGTGAAACTGAGGTGCTTAACAAACTAAAAACTAACTTAAGAAAATGTGCAATAATGTGTATCGAGCAAGGTGGTGGATATTTTGAAAATCTTCTAAAAAGGGGATAAAGAAGAAGTATTTAGTATTTGTATTTATACCTCAGGTATGTACTACCTTCATAATACGATTTTAAGTAGGTACTGTAAATATTATGATTCAAATCTTTGGTCAGTGGGTCGTCTTAGGGGTCTGGGAGCGTAAAGCCACCGGTTGCCACAATTTTTTTTTCAATTTTCGTTATCTGAGAGGTTAAACTTTGAATATTTTTTTTATACATACCTAATAAAAATGTAAACACGACTTAGTAGAGGGTAAAAAGACGCGGGCGCCTTTAGGTATTGCCGTAGGTACTGATAGATCGCAGTGGGATGAAAAGTTGCACAATTTAAAAATACTTCCGTATCCGTAATTCAACCAAATCATTCGAAGCTATCAGTCCAAAGCCTGTGTAATTGTGATGGAAAGATGGAATCAAACTAGTTAGGCAACTAGCAATAATAGTTATACGGTAATATCGCAACTTATTAGTAGGTAATGTTCGGTCAATGAACGTACAGATACATACCTAATGCGTAGCTTTCTGTTACTATCTACTACGTAGGCACGCGCACGAGTGTGCGTAGGGATAGAGTAGAATGCTCGAACGTTTTACGTTCAGTCAGGACAACCATTTTATTAAAAAAAACTGGGTGTTCTTTAAGTAAATTAAATTACAGATGTTGTTTTAGTTCTATAATTTAATATTCTAATTGGGGTGTCTGAGGTCTTGCGTTTATTCCGTTACACGTTGTATACATACAAATGAATCGATGAAATGTATGCACGTGCAAAACTTCAGAACGACTGCACCGAATTGGATAATTACGTTTCTGTTGTGTAAGTTGTTGCCAGAAGAAGGAAAAGAAGTACCTACGAACGCAGATGAAGTCGCGGCAGAAGCTAGTTTATAATACCTTGTTTTAAATACAGTTCACTAAATCTCTCCCCGCGCTCACAAAGACCATTCTCGCAATAATTATTATGATGGACTTAGGCCAAGATAAATGCACGAAGCTTTGGCTTCGTCACTCACTCACATTTGCCAAAATGATGCCCCAAATGGGACATTGCTTCCCTCAACGATGTTTGGTTATTATGTTAGGATGAACCCTCTGAAATATTTGGAGGGGCTATGATTTTGAGAGGGATGAAATAGTTTGGATGAGTAAATGAATATGACAGCCACAAATCTGTCTGTTTAAGTGTGTAACAAAAGGGGGCTACATTTATTAGATTGAATGAAGTTCTTGAATACTAAAATATTAATTCCGTTTTACCCGACTGCAAAGGAAAGGTTATGTTTTTCACGCTATTCTTTATTACTTCATATCTCCAGAACCGCTGAACGGATTCACAGAATTGTGATATTGTTAGATTCGTCTTAACAGACCAAGTGTTCTTAGATAGGTGACATTTGACAAAATCAAATATGGAGGCTGTGCGAAGCCATTATACGATATTACAAAACAATATGGGTATCAAATTAAAGGGCTTAACACAAGAATTTCAAAAAGGTATATCATATTAATACTAGCAAAAATAATACAAAGAGAAAGTTTTAAAATATGGACTTAGCTCTTTCACTTTCTAAATCCGAAGGGGTGCCATTGTGACACGGACGGGAAAACTAAAAAAAATGTTAATTAATATTTTAACTAAAAAGTTGAAAAGAAAAGTTATTAAAAAGATCTAAAAAACCCGACTGCTCAACTGAAATGCAAGAAACAAGTACATTTCAAGCTATTGCATAGCTGTTATCACGGGCTTTGAGCATGGCGACCGAATCAAGAAATTCCGTAACGAAAATAAACCTAACACCCCTCACTCCGACCAGCACAGCGGTGCGGCGTTGAAAGCCGTGCATCGTCTAACGCCGTTTCAGTTCGGCAGACTTCGGCACGGTGTTTGTGTGCATGCGACTAGACGTATGTGTGTAGACTAGCTGCTAATAAACCTATAGTTTCAATGATAAAAATTTCTGAATAACCTACATGTATTGTAAGATAGAAAAATATTTTGAACAATATTAAGTTCTCATTTATTCAATTAAAAAAATTGTTTTCTTATCGATCACCACGCTCAAAATACACTTTTTGAGCGTGGACTTGAATTAATAACAAAGAAAAAAAAATACTGCATAGATAAAATAAATAAATAATTATAATTGCATAAGTTGATAAAAAATGCTATGCAATAGCTTTACCGCGGCTGTCCCCGATTGCCACACTCATTTTTTATTTTAAAAAGTGCCAAGCAGGCGGGATTTTAAAAAAAATATGTTCAGTTGGGTCCCGCCTGCTTGTCACTTATTAAAATAAAAATGTGCTTGTTTCTTGCATTTCAGTTGAGCAGTCGGGTTTTTTAGATTTTTAAAATAACTTTTATTACTTATGATCTTGACTCATCTCTCTATACTAATATTATAAAGTGGAGAGATTACTTAAGCTTGAAAATACTGCTGTTATTATTTAGCCACAACCTACGTCTTGCAAATGGAACGCTAACTACTCGTATATGTGTGTATGTAACTAAATGACACGAAAGTATAATACGTTTATGACGGTACGATAGATTCAGATAACTTTATTTGCTCAAACATGAGTGTACATACATCTTATAAAAAAACAAAACTAACATGCTTACCATATTGTAACATAAGTTTACGATTAAAAATAAATAAAATATTACAATATTCATTAAAATTGACAATTCTGACATAAGTTAACAGATTAAATTATATCAATTAACAAATTAATTATTATAGAACGTTACAACAGAAAGATGTCAAACATTCAATTATTTAAAATATAGCAGGGATTTGTTGATAAAATCTTAGACGAAAACGTTATACATTGTTTTGCGTATTGTTTTAATGACATTCCATACCTGTTTGTTCTTCTATTTATTTAAAACGGAGCATCTTTTAGATGTTTTTTTTTTGGTGTGAGGTTAGATGAAAGGCTGTATTCAAATCCTGAATAATTAATGCAAGCGAATACGCGGACACAAGCTAGTATGTACGTTATATTAAAAAAGGGTTATTAAACACGAAACAGTATAATATTCCGGTAAATATAAACAAAACCAAAGAAGTTGCCAGCGGAATGGTGTAAAGTTAATTCATATACTCCGTGCAAAGGACGTCGAACGCACGTACTGTTACAATGACTCGAACACGAAAATGAAGGAAGTTTTGACACATTCCCCGACCATGTAATTTTGTACTATGTTATAACATACTTATTGGAAAGAAATGCTCAGCTTTTCCTAGCAAATTTTTCGGATAGAAAATCTATAGTAATATTATAAAGGTTTGTGAGTGAGTTTGAATGTACGAAATAATCTACTCATTCGATTTTGAAATTCTTCAAACATTTTTTTTAATTACTTATATATCATTTATTATCATCTTCCAAATGTCTCAAAAATCCATAGATAAATACTGTAACCTAAAGTATACGAAATATAATAAAAAAACTTTTAAAGGATAACCAGGGTTTAAGCTCGTAATCCATCTTCGACCACATCATCACTTACCATCAGGTGAGATGGTGGTCAAACGCGATTCCGAACCTATCTATACTAATATTATAAAGCGGAAAAGTTTGTTAGTTTGTTTGTTTGTTTGTTTGTTTGTTTGTTTGTTTGCTTGAACGCGCTAATCTTCGAAAGTACTGGGTGGATTTGGATGAAATTTGGTATGGAAGTAGCTTGAAGCTTGAGGAAGGTTATAGGCTACTTTTTACCCGACTGCAAAAAAGGAGAGTTATGTTTTTACCGTGATGGAATCCACGGGAGCGAAGCCCCGCGAGAGTACTAGTTATCAATAAAAAAAGCGCCAATTTCAACCCCACCCATTACAGTATTGCCATGAACTCCAGACACAAGCATATTTAGCTTAGTTGGAGGGGTTAACAAGATTGCTAGTAATGTGAATTCTACACACATTGCTAGGTATCTTTAAAATACAATAAATATATTTAATCAGAATGAAATAGATAATTAATTATGATTTAAGTGCAATAATGCGACCATGATACATGTGAAATTCCTAGCGTGGGGTGATGTTTTTTTTTTTATTACGAATGAGCCCGCTCTACTAATGAGGTCTACGATCGAACGAGCGAGCCCAGAAAATGCCTATTCACTCTTGCTTTACAGGCTGACGGGTCATATGTGGCAGGGAACAAAGAAGCCGGCAGAGAGTTCCACACCTTGGCTGTGCGCACAATAAATGTAGACGAGAAGCACTTTGTACGACAAGATGGTATATCGACCAAGTGTGGATGGTATCCTGCGGTACGTCTGGTGGACCGGTAGTAAAAGGGGGATGAAGGGATTAGGTCGTGGAGCTCCTGCGCACACTCTCCGACGTACAATCTGTAAAAGATAGACAGGCAAGCAACGTGTCACCCGAGAGCTAGGCTGTGAAGCTTGCCTGCCAGAACCTCGTCACCTATGAGCCTTTTAGCTCTGCGTTCGATCGAGTCAAGTGACTGCAATACTCCATACAGGAATGGATCTGTGCTTTATATAAATTCAAAAGATGTCCAGGTGTGAACTATCGCCTGACTTTCTGTAGGATGCCCAGCTTTTTGGCTCCAGTCTGAGCTTTAGACTCAATGGTTGAGCCGAAGTTGAGGTCAGACGTCAAATGATGATGAAATAAATGTTTTGTTCGGAATATATCAATTATTCTCACACAGTGTTTAAGTGTCAATAACACTTATGAGTCTCGGTTTGGCAACATTTGTTACTGAAAAAAAAAAAACTTTTCACGCGAACAAAGCCTCGAGTAAAAGCTAGTTTCTTATACGTTAAATCATCGTCTCGTTCCTGCAACGAGGTATACCTAAAATGTATACTTAGGAAGTTGTAACAATACTTCCATTTTGAATTTATTAGGTATACTGTTTTTTTGTCAACGACGCGGCGTGAGCATGGTCTAATGACTGACCGACAAACTACTCTGTCGACCTGGGTGGACGGTTACTAATTATTCTCAACCATTAACTGACCAACCGTTCAGTAAGATCAACCAGGTTATCAGTTCAGAAAAATAAATGTCAATCGACCAACCATGTTGATGGTTGAGCAAAAAAATTACTAACTTTCCGCCCAGGACAGAGTGGTTTGTCGGTCAGTAATAGATGGTGAGTATGATGTTTTTCTTTCGGTGGGAAAATCTTTAAATAACTACTCCCGCTATGGGTTTCGCGAAAAGGACCTCTACTGACTAAAAACCCATGCTGCTTCTTCGGTTGTCGAGGTATCTCGTCAGACTAGACGGTGAGCTACCCCTGCTCCACCGTCCGTAAGTCCACTCGAAGGTGGCCGGTGGCCTGCGGCCGTGAGCATAATATTGGAAGATATATTGTAGTAGAAAGGAGACGGGGATTTCTGGGCCATATTGCAATAAGTTGAGATATGGTTTAAAAAAACCGTCATTTTTTCTATTTCTAAATACAAAAAATCTGTTGATTAAGCACAACAACTTAGCCACCGTAGTGTTTGTCTTCGCTGTGGTCGTTCTCTTGCATCAAGAGTCCGCCACCGACTTAACACATTATTATTCAAAAAAGTTTTTTTATTTTAAACATCATCTCCCGGGGTATCTCCAAATTATTTGTGAGTTTCCTAATGTCCTCCCACTCAATACAACACAATTAATATAGTAAACAACTGTCTATTTCAACAAAATAGCAATCGTATTTAAAAAATCAGCCGTATAGAATAGGTTGTTGCCAATTTATTGCATAACCCCACTTTTACAAAACCTCCTATTAACTCTGCTCTCAGATTGCCAAAATTGCCGAATTTTCCGTGATGCTTTGTTAATATATACGCTGTTAATCGACACTAATTTCATCTTTTTACATTTTTTACATCAGAATGCCGTCTCCTTTCTGATTAGGTTTATTTACTATAGTACAGCTGCTAAGTAACTGAGACTTGTCTTCTAATTAAAACATTATGCGACGCTAACACTAAATTTCCATTTAGTTTTTCTGATGAACGTATAAATTTTAATGTCGTCATTATAAATTCACGATGTCAAAGTGTAGGCTTCGCTACAAAGGTCGCAACATGTTAATTAGTAATTAAGATTAATTTATATATTATACTGTGAATTAAAGACCTCATCAGAAAGAGTAACTCGTGAAAAACAATAATTAAAAATTCATCGCTCTTGGGACAGAGGGCTGAATACGTTTTTAACAATTATTCGTTTCATACTAAAGAGAAATAAAAATGTATAATTGACTAGTTGAGAGCAGAAGTAATCCAAGTGACCTTTTGTGACTTTGAGATATAAATCAAAACGCGTTTTTATTGATTTTAAGAGTATTTAATAAATTATTTGCAAATTGTTTATGTTTTACTGTAAATATTAACCTAAATTATAAAGTAAAGTGGTGAAATTATCCAAGTAGCATACAAGTCACTTTGATCACAACTCCATTAAAAAATTATGTTTTAAATGGCTATGCAGAAATATCAAACATAGGACTTTGTTCGGAAAAATGGCTCGCACCACTTGGATTACTTCTGCACTTACTAAGTTTAGTCCAACGGAGAGCAAAAAGTGACTTAACTCTGTTTTGACAAAAAGGTCACTTGGATTACTTCTGCTCTCAACTAGCCAATTTACCGAAACGGTTGGGGAAAATTACTCGTAACAATAATCGTTTGGTGAGCTTAATTTGCATACCGAGGTATTCCTTGAAGCGCTACCATTTTGAAGCGCACCTAATGAAGCGCTCCTTTTTTATTCCTCGGAGCGCTCCTTTTCCGATAACATGGTATCGGGAGCGCTATTAAAAGGCGCTCCGAGGAATAAAAAAGGAGCGCTTCATTAGGTGCGCTTCAAAATGGTAGCGCTTCGAGGAATACCACTGCATACCATACATATTACAATACATATGCATGCAGTACATATTTACCCAAATATATTGTTTTAAAAGCCTCGTTGGTCGAGTGGTCGCAAACATGACCGCTGAGCACGAGGCCTCGGGTTTGATTCCCGGGTCAGGCAAAAAGTGCTGTTGGGATTTTCCATTGGACATTTCTCAGTAATAGCCTGGAGTTTGGAAGTTGGCGGTAAGCTGTAGGTTCCGGCCGTCACTTGGATATCTTTTGATGATAAAAAATGCAAAAGCTTCAGCTATAGTTCTTCATCCTTATTTCAGATGAAATATAAAAAAAATTGTCCCTCGAAAATTGGGTCGCATTTAAATTCATATTAAAACGATCGCTCTCTGAACTACTCTGTACAAAATAAATTGGTATCAGTTCTTTGATACGAGAAAATTCTAGGAAATATATTAACCATACACGAAATTGTAAAGGAATCAATGATGACACAGCATAACATAGCACTTTGTATTCATTATTTTTAAATATTCCTGTTAATGTTTCATACAGGTAGTGTTCTGTTCAAAGTAATTACATTATTCTGTAGATATATCATGTATTTATTTTTTATTTTATTTATTATGATTATACTTACATTAATATTCTTAAGATAGATCCACGGATTAATCAACAGCATATTAAGTACCTATGAGTAAAAAACGGAAACGTGTTTATAAAATTTATCTGTTCGTTTGTATCATTTTTATTCGAAATAAATGCTAATGAACTTACAGCGAGTGTTTTAATTTTTTTATTAGCTAGGAAAAAAATATCGATGTCTATGAAGTGTGTTATAGGTTTCCACAAGGCGACGTAGAGGCACTCGTGCACCGGCGTTAGTTTTGCATGCGTCCACATGCAACAAGCGTGGCACGCGAGCCCCTCATCTGATAACAGTTCTAGTAGGTATATATATGATTGGATATATCGAAAGAATATTTCAAAAGAAACCTTAAAACCACCCAGTATAGGAAACCCATGGGATTGAAAGGAAGTCAACATATTACGCCAAGAAATCACTCAACAGTCAACGGAAGAAGGATCACCAGCATGTTTACGACTAAACCCAATATATTGAAACTTTAACAACACTCCAGAAATATTTATTTTCCATTCTCGACATTCCAAAAAAAGGTAATCTGTCGTTGTAAAAGATCTGAAGAAAGGAACTTTAATCTAGCCGGGGGCGGCGGGCTCACGTCCCACTGTCAAATAAATAAGATTCCGCGCCGGTAATTTAACGTGCTCTAACGTCAAACGTGAACGATTACGTTTTGGTTTTGTTTGTAAATGGTGCGAGTTACAGGGTTGTGGAGACTAATGATTTTTGTTGGAGATGCAAGTCTCATTACCAATAATAATAAGTGTTATTTGCACCTTGAGTAAACCCAGGTAACTTTATCAGTCCCTTAATTCTCTAAACTTACCTTCAAGCACTTAACAACCACTGGCTAGTCAGAATTTTTAATTCTTTCTTCATTTACTTTACCCACAGCTCTCAGATTACTAACAAAAATATAAAATGTTAAGAAACCTGACGAGCAGTCTAAGGAGCGACTGAGCTATAGCGGAAAATCACACACACTTAAACATGAGCTGCCTTACTAACCTAGAAGTGTTTAACCCCGGACCCATGTTGGTCAAAGCAAAGAAAATCCGCTGTGATGGAGATTTCTTTATGACTCTGCAGTTAATAACGTGTCCTGCGTGTCTTGTGGATTGTTCACTACAGGAACTGATGGAGGCTACCGAAGGTGTCAAACCCGTGGTCCAGTTCTAGGCTGAATCAATTTAGATTACAGAAAAAAAAAGAAACCTCCCTCCAATGACATTTTATAGTACAGATATGTTATAGGCGCGCGCGTCGTGAAGACTCGAACACGAGCTAATTGGAACGTCTTGCAACTAGTCTGCGTCGAACGCAACCACAAGCGTGCCGCACCGTAATACCCGTGTCCTTAGATTTTATTTATCAAAAATGCCATCGTGTGAGTTTCGGAAGTGTACGAATTATACTTCCAAAGTAAACAAAATACAAAGGATCTCATACCACATGTGAGAATGAAAATATATTAAGATTGTTTTTTATATTTCATTTGTTTTCCAAACTTGCCAATAAATTATGCTTAGGAGCCATATGTAGGTGAAGACAGAGAGAGCAAACTTGTTTTGTCGCGAGAGCGATAAGAATGCGTGCATGCGGACATAGATTAGTTAAAAGTTTACAAGTGTAGAAGCGATATTGATTAACTTGTTTTAATTTGTTTCGTGTTACAATTTTTTTGACTAAAGTTCATATGACTGATTATTGAGGATTATAACTGTTTTTTTTATTGAATTAGGTTTCCGAGGGATCAGGTTCGACTTCAAGATTGGATCGCAATTGTTCGTGAACAAAAAAGCGAATCAGACTGGATAACGTCAAAAAACAGCAGGATATGTAGCAATCACTTCCAAAGTACTATCAAATATGTTTCGAAATGTGGTCGAACAATGCTTAAAAAAAAATGCAGTTCCAATTATACATACAGGTAGGTAACTCAAACATTTTATAAAACATAATGCTGCCTGCACAATGTTTTATAAAATGTCAGCTACCTGTTGCTTACATTTTCGCCAACGTTGAATTTGTTTGGTCAGTCAGTATAGGTACCTACAAAGAAACCGCTACATGACATTTCATTATGAAACCTAAAGTTGTGTCATGAAATTGATTATTTATTGATTACTAGCTTTCCACCTGCTTCATCCAAGATGAAGTTCCGATTTGACGAAGTTTTCGAATCATACAATTATTGTTATGACTGATCATAAATTATTTCATTAACATAATGATTATTAATTTCTATTTTAGTTTTGAATATAATGGGCTAAGCTGAATACAAACATTAGTGGTAATACTTGATCCGTGATTAACCATTATGATGTTTAATTTCTTACCTACGTACTTACTCTTCAATCGAGTGTCCACTCTACGGCTATAAAAATGTTATCATAAGGCACAAGGACTCATTTGAAGCGCAATTTTTAGAATTATAGCTATCTCTTTCACTTGCGTGTTGTTTCGTATCTTTTGTTCTACTTATCAGTAAAACTGGTCAATGAGTGCCATAGATATCCGTGATGTGTGCAGTTTTTACTACGCGGAACAAATTTCAACGCAAATTACTATGAACGTAACATATCTGTACTTTATAATATCATTGCCTCCCTCAGTAATGTACTTACCAACTTATGCTGTGATCGGCACGGTCTTCTATCCTTTAGTAAATGTGTGCCCTTCACATCAGCAAAGGTTTATCCTTTGCTGATTTGACTAATGGTGTTCCATTAGAATGGTCTATAAAAGTGTGTAGAAAAATACTACATTGAGCTGATTACGAATAAGTTCAGGCAAGATCATGGTGATAACGAACGTGAAGTGACGGGGCGAATAGTTCTATATACTCTACGGCACTTTTGTGCGAGTTTGCGAGGGAACACGAACAGGGAAGGGTGATTATAGTTCTGAAGCGTCAATGGCCTAATGACTAAGGTATTGGACTTGTGATCGAGAGGTCGCAAGTTCAAATTCTACCAATTATACTATTGTCAGATACAAGCATATTTTTATCGAGGCTAAGGCTCAGCTAGCAGCAAAACAGTTGGGAATCCTAGCAAAGGTGAGACGGTACTTCACACCGGAACAGATGCTCAATCTCTATCAAGCCCAGGTTCGGTCGTGTATGGAGTACTGCTCTCATTTTTGGGATGGATCTACCAAATACCATCTGGACGTGCTTGAGTCTATCGAGAAAAGGGCCAAGAGACTCATTGGCAACGATTCACTGGTCGAATCAAAACTCCAGAGCCTTGAACATCGACGACGAGTTGCAAGTCTATCGGTTTTCTATCGGTTACATTTCGGGGAGTGTGCGATGAAATTACACAATCTAATTCCGCCAAGCCCGTCCCATCATCAGACTACAAGACAAACGGCGATGCGCCATCGTTACATGGTGGACATCCCACCCATACGCACAAAACGTTTTGGAAATACTTTCATTGTGCGTACGGCTAAGGAGTGGAATTCCCTGCCGGAGTCTGTGTTTCCTGATCGCTATAACCTGGGAGTCTTTAAGTCAAGAGTGAATAGGTTACTTCTAGGCAAGCGTGCTCCATCTTCGACCACATCATCACTTACCATCAGGTGAGATGGTGGTCAAACGCGAGACTATTATCAATAAAAAAATAGTTGGAAAGTTTAACAAAATTGTTAATAATGTGAATTCTACCCATATAGAAATAAAAAGTTAGAGTTTGACCGAACACTTCGCCTGCCCCAGGGCGTAGAATATTCGTGAGCAATAAAATCAGCCCGAGATAAAAAAGATTATTTTAACACTTTTCGCTCCCCCTTACAACCTGCACCAGCTTGTGCCATGAGGCATGTCTTAGAACGGAAACCGTTGTCATTATTGTCAATCCGTCCGACCCACGTACGTCAGTGGCCGCAGTTGTGACCGGCGAGTATAATACGAGGCATCACCAGCGTTGGTGTGATCCTCGTAATAAGGGTTTCACGACCATTTATCAAGTTTCGAAGGAAAAACTGATATTTTTAAACGGTTTTCGTTGAATCAAATTAATGTTTTTTATTTGAAATAGGAACCGATAATAGAGCCATGGCAGCTTTTTTTTTCTAAAATTTAATTTGGAGTCCATTAGTATTTTTTTTTTGTTTTACTTATTGCGAATGAGCCCGCTCTTGACCTCAATCACACCTGATGGTAAGTCTAAGAGTTTGTACTCCAATTAAAGTCTCAATCTCAACTTTAATAACCCAAAACTAAGCACAATACAACCGTACACGTCGAGAGCTCAACCCAAAGAGAGCCGGTGATCGCGCCATGTCGACCGGTGTAACCGCTTCGTTTCCCGCCACAGCACCACTCACGCTAGCTTCACTCGGTGTTGCCAACAACTATCACAATAACAAATACAGATACTCGTACATACAGGTATTCTATCGTGCCACAACGTGCTTAGAAATATTCAACATTAAGGTGATAAACACTTACCTACATTAGGAAATATTACCTCATTATCATGTTCTGCTTAGTTTTTTACCAACTATATCGTAATTGGCTTCAGTCTAACCGGATCCATCTGTGTACATGCAGCAATGCTGCCTATCTGACCTCCAAAACCCAGTAACTGGGATCCAGCTACTGGGTATCACGATACACCTGTACAAGACTGTTAGGTATAAGGTTTTCTGGCTTCGGACTATCCGTACCGACTGTCTAAGTTGTACAATTAATGACAGCTGGGATTAACGGCTTTATTTTATTAAATTTAATTAATGTTTATTTATGGCAACTAGACCCAATTGTTAGTAACCATAATCTTATAAACTATGTTAGTAATACAGTACAAAAAAGAAATAAACACAAGTATATTAGTAACACACCATAGACGCGAGAGTATCTAGATATACTCTCGCGTCTATGGTGTGTTACTGTCGACAAGCGTTGCTCAAACTTGAAAATCGACTCGTGTGTCTGTTACTATCTATTTAGCCACGAGCTCCTCAATAGGAAATATAACCACAAATAGTAATAATAAATCGATTCTTTTCACACACAAAAACATCAACCCACCTTCTACCTACCAACTAACTCACCAATCTCAAACAAAAAGCCACGACAATCAATCACTCCCAATACAATAGAACTTGATAAATCACATTACAATAAACTTCACTTTTTTTTCTGAGCATTCTGGTTATTTACACAGCGTAATCTAAGAAATAAAGTGACAGAACTCAAAATTTACCATTTTTGTTGTCACTTGGTAGACATCCCACCCATACGCATAAAACGTTTTGGGAATATTTTCTTTGTGCGTACAGCTAAGAGTGGAATTCTCTGCTGGTGTCTGTATTTCCTGATAGCTATCTTCAAGTCAAGAGTGAATAGGTTACTATTATGTAAGCGTTCTTCATCTTCGACCATATCATCGTTTACCATCAGGTGAGACGGTGGTAAAACGTAACTCTAAAAAGCGGTCATATACGTGGTGTACTCGCGCACCGAGAGTTACATACAAACTGATCTAAGTATATAAATAAGTTCCAAACGTAACAACATATTCACAATTTTCAGATGTTTTCTTTTAAATGTGCTGTAAAACAATACTTCTTGCCACATTTCATTATTCTAGGTTACCGAGAAGTACACGATATGTTTGATTCCTTTGTAAAATCACAAAATAGTTATGCGACGTACACGGTCATATTCTCTGATCTCATTGACTTGAAAGTTTGATTATTTTACTGCTAGAAGTTACTGTAAACCCGAGGATTTGATGGAAATGATTACACTAGTTTACAAAATTGAACTTTTTTTTAATACCCCAAAATAAATGTATACAAATATGTTAATCTACCTTCCTTAAACCAAAAAGTGTTAGTAAAAATATTCTATCACGTCACAAATTCTTCCTGCAGTCAAATGTTTTTTTTTTAACTACCTAACATGGTAACGACAGTTTATTGTTTATTCGTTCGCTTCAAACCACAATTATCTTGTTTCGGATTGATTTAAAATGTCGAGTAGAAAGTGTAAACAAAGTTCTGATCGTTTTTGTTATGTTTGTGGACAGTTTATATTTTCAAAAAAGAGAAGACCCATTACAGATTCGTTAAAAAGTGCATATCTCTATTATTTTGGATTTCCTGTTGCAAATCAAGATAAAAAGTGGGTGCTTCATGTGTTTTGCGATTAAGATGCGATTGCAGATTCATTTTCTGCAATCGCATCTTAATTTTTTCCCTGAAAACTTAGGAAGTATGAGTGACGAACAAGGGGAACGTTTCCATCAAGATTTAAAGGTTTTTGAAGAACGACATCAAGGATTTTAGGATGAAAACATGTTGGGGGATTAATGTTGGTCCATTATAAGAGAAACTGATTCAAATAGCTATAAAAAGAAGGCAAACATTTGTCATTTTTAATTTTTTTTTTGTATTAATACCAAAATTATATATTTCAGTTAAGTTAATAAATATTTCTTAAACTAGACGTGATAGAATTTTTTTATTATTTTTTCTGGATAGTTCTACCTAAATGAATAACAAAATAACAACTTTTAGCTGGGGTATAAAAACCGTGTAAACTAGTGTTATAGTTTGGTATTGTTACGTGTTCCTAAGTAAAATGATCTTGACAGACGGACAACGAACTCATACGGTTAGACTGGCAGCCGACCCTAAAATTGTTGGAAAAAGGCCAACCACCAGATGATATTGTTACCAAGGAGATTCAGAGTAGTATTTAAGGTCAGTTTAATTCACGTTCACAATTTGCAGGATTTGAGAGTTACGTTACTTTCATTCTAAGACTGCGATATTGCATCAAAACAGCTGTAAATTGTATGGAGGCAAAGCTGGTGGAATATTAACAGGAAATGGGAATAGTTATGGTTTGGCAACCTGACATCTGTGCACTATACGAACCATAAACCCTACGAGTTAATGTCTGTTTTGTGAGGAGAGAAAGAAACGACATTGGCACTACATAGGAAAGTATAGGGAAGTAACTAATTGGCTTTGGTGAAGGGATACTTGATCATGTTAAAGTTCTCCCTTTTTCTTTTCTTTTTAAAGAGATTACTAACAATGTGGGTAGAATTCACATTACTAGCAATATTGTTAACTCCTCCAACTAAGCTAAATGTGCTTGTGTCTGGAGTGAACCCATCACAGCAATAGTGTAATGGGTGGGGTTCGAACCCGTGACCGCTCGGTCACAAGTCCGACAGCTTAGCCTAATGGCTAAGGTGGCTATTGACACTTCAAAAACACTTACACTTACTTAGTTATACGCAATTTAGAAACACTTTAAGCAATTTTATCGGGAATGTTTTAACGAGGTACCGCTGACTCCATTACACAAGGCCCACTGAAGGAACACGGTAAGTTTTTAGTCTCAGTCAGTCTCACTCTCACACTCTGTGGGAGTGGGATCATTCATCATTTAATGATCCCCGAAAAAACCAGCCAAATGCGAGTCAGACTCGTGCACGAAAGGTTCCGTACCACTATCTATAAAAACCGGTCAAGTGCGTGTCGGGCCACGCGCAGTGTAGGGTTCCGTAGTTTTTATAACAGCCAAGTGCGTGTCGTATTCGCTGACTGATCGTTTTGTACCATGCTCTAACTAAAAGCCAAACATGACTACCTAACTAATTTGACTTCCTATACAAATCCTCACCTGATCCAACAATTTTGCACGGAAAGTTTTAATTTTTTTTAGAGATTTATATAAAACTTGTCATAGCCGGTGTTTTGACTTTAAATACGGACACACAGCTATACTACTAATCGTCACAAGAAACTAGCACGATACAACTGGCGCTTAGCGCCATCTATCGACATTTCTATAGAGTTGTTCGAAATTTTCGAGTCAAATACAATTTGTCGACTATTACTCGTAAACTTGTAAAGCCCACTTATGTGTGATAGTTTTCCTTTAAATTTCGTTATATATAGGTACTACTACCGTGACATTTGAATTTCTAACTACAACCGTTTAGTTGATAGAGGGGGAGACACTTGACTCTAACGGAAATTGGTACTTTAAAGCTTGATAAGTCACGAACAGTTTACTTAATCAAAAAACAGTCTTACCAAACCCCTAATATTTTTGAAAGACCTATCCAACGATATCCCACACTATGGGAAGAACGAACAAAAAATTATCATCCCACTTAACATGTATGGGAGGTACCCTAAATAATAGTTTTTTTTCAAAATTTTATTTTACCTCTTTTTTGGCGTCATTAACGTGTATACTCATGCCAAAGTACAACTTTCTTGTACCAATAGTTTTTGAGCTAAACCGTGGACAGACGGACAGACAGACGGACATGGTGAAACTATAAGGGTTCCTTGTTGACTACGGAACCCTAAAAACGGCAAAAAAATCATGTCAGTTGTACGGGAGCCTCCCTTTTTATTTTATTTTAATAATTTATTTTTAAAGTATATATATATAACTAAATATTCTGTGACTATTAAAAGCGTCATGCCGTTATCAATATCGAGCAAAAACGAGCAAAAAAATCACGTTTGTTGTATATTTTCATCGCCCCTTATATATTTATTTTATTCTATGTTTTAGTATTTGTTGTTATAGCGGCAACAGAAATACATCATCTGTGAAAATTTCAACTGTCTAACTATCACGGCAGTTGAAAAACGCACAGACAGACAGACGGACAAACGGACGGACAGCGGAGTCTTAGTGATAGGGTCCCGTTTTACCCTTTGGGTACGGAACCCTAAAAAAGGGAAATAATGTGACGGTGATACGTACTTAAAAGAGTTTCGCAGTTGTTCGAATGAGGGCCAGTACAAGTTATCATCACCTATTCATAACGAAGCTTTGATTTGTAATCATTTTCATATATATTAATCTCAATAGCTTACCCAACACGGCATAATAATTTTGAATAGTAGTTAAAAGTTATAAAAGATTTTGAGATCACGAATGAAAAAGAAATGAAGTAACTGCTAGCTACGCTACTTGAGGTAAGCTATACATTATTTTCTAAGACCACAGATAATTAAGCGTACCTATAATCTATAAATAGTTCTTAATTACCTGTGGTAATATACAATTCGCAGATTATTAAGTATAGAACACATTCTATACTTAATAATCTGCGAATTGTATAATAGTGTGTTCTTGCTGTGCGTAACGCTAAAGGTTATATTATTTTCTAAGAATAAACGCATAATCCCAACAAACTTATTATGAGAACAAATAGGGATTTAATAATGAAAATAGTTTTGCAAAAAAAAACTACTATCCCAAAGTTTCAGGCAAAATGGCACTGGTCGTCGTAATACTAGAATTACCTACTTTCCAGACAAAGTTTTCGCAAGATTCTCTACTATATTAGTAGAACTACTTGTTCAACAAAAACATCTACAACAAACAACTTTTGTCCACCTTTTAAGTACTCTAGTCCTCTTACTTTCAAGACTATGATTTATTTAATATTGCTTCCCGAGTCGGCTACAAAAAATATATTTTTGGGAGCGACTTTTCCACCATCTGTACGTCTGAGCACTTTGGCACAATCGACAAAAAAGACTTTTTAACCCTTCATAAATTAATTACGAATACTATAATTCGCCCACTCTATTTTGAAAGCCGCCATGATTTTATGGAAATGGAACAAAAAGATTTTTGTAGCGTATGAAAAATGGTATATCGGCCCCTTTGATGGATCCCTAGTGGTTCAGTACAAAGGAATTTTTAATTCAACGTTTTTACAGTTAGTTACATAACATAGCTGGTGCGATAGAGTTTGGACGAGTTTTTTATCGAATTATGTAACGAAATAGTGACCGAGCGATGAAACCCCGCGTCACTCACAAATGGTAGTACGGTAACGATCAACAATAACAAAAATGTATCTACCAACGCTACTGAAGATTTTTTATGACAAAACATTGCGTTTCCGTGAAACGTGTTTAAGCGATTGCTTTTTTTAAAATTAATACAAGGTGTCCAGAAAGAGTATCGGGTGTTTGTTACTTCAATAAAAAAAGAAAACTACTATTAATCAAGTATTTTGTAGTTATCTTTATAAAAATAAAAATAAAATATTGTTGATTATAAGAATACAAAATGAAATTGTTTCGAAAAGATAATCTTATCCAAATGGTGACCTTTACGCTGCTGGCACTCTTCTAATCTGGAACGAAGTTTACTGATAACACAATAGTCGATTCAAGAGGTCGTGGGCTCGAACCCAGAATGGTACATTACTCCATGTAATTTTCATCAGCTCCACTGCTCTCGAAACGGTAAAAGAAAACATTGTAAGGAAAGTGGCATGTCATACGACAGAAAAAATTGTAGACATGCGACTTCAACCAAATCACGCATTCATCTCATAGAGAAGAGTCCCGTGTCCTAGTATTAGGCATGTGCCTGATGGCTACCAACGTAATCCTTATACTAAGTCGCTGTTCATCGGTCTGTCCATCTGTTTATGAGCATGCTGAATCTCATGAACTGTAATATGGACACAAACTACATTCTACCAGAATACCTATATCATACGATCCCTTTTGTCGCTATAAAAGCAACAGTTATGTGGAGAATGAGAGACTAAGTGCCGAAACCTAACTACAGAGGAAGATGTGGAGAATGTTGGAAGCCGAAGGGAGTGTAACCCATCACACGGATGTCTTTCTGGGCGCAGCAGAATAGCAAGTCTGGCTGCTGCAAGTTCAGGTAGATCTGAAGAGATACGTATAATAGGATCTGATCGATGATATTCAATTTGTGAGGTGGTCTCCAGTTGCAAGACCTTGAGTGTGGACTTCTGGATCATAGTATATGAATAAACCTGTGCACCATATGTTAAAAAACACAAACTTATTTGGCTTGGTATACTCCCCAGTGATGAGATAGACAAATCAGATAAGAGCTGCCCTCGGTGACCCAGTGCACGAATGTAACAGGAAGGCTGCTGCAAGAGACGGTGGCGGCGCATAGTGAGGCGGGACAATCTACTGAAATACGACCACAACCACTCTGTCAAGAGTGAAACAGCGAAAAAGAAGAAGAAGACTCCGTAGTATACCATGCCAATAAGTTTGCGTTTCAAAGGAACGGGTAGAAAACCCTTGAAAACCTCATTCATGAACCAGTAGCTTTTCCAGGTACTCTATTTAGCCTTGACTTGAAATTTATTAAAATAGAGTAACTAAAAATTTATAGGGATCATGGCGTCCTCACCTTCCACCTGACGCAGCTACTGACCGAACATGGCTGTTTCGGGAGGTACCTGTTTCGGATAAAGCGGGTGGACACGCTCCGGTGTCGTCATTGTGAGGACCACCTGGAGGACACGGTGGAGCATAAAGTCGAGGTGTGCCCTGCTTAGGCGGAGCACCGACGTATCCTCTTGGAGGCGATCGGCGGCGGCAACCTTTCGCTCCCGGCCTTGATTCAGACCATGGTGCGGAGCGAGAGGAAATGGGATGCAGTCGCCTCCTTCTGCGAAGCAGTCATGCTAGCGAAGGAGGTGCCTGAACGCGTGAGGGAGAGACACTTATTTTCCTCACGCCCCAGCCACCGCAGGAGATGCCTCGGGCGTCGGGGATCACGAGCTGATCTCCGGCCACCGTGACGCGGGTCTGCGGATGGCGAGCAGGGGTAGCTCACCGTCTGGTAAGGACCAGACACGAGTCGGCGGCGCGTCGTGACCCGCGCGCGCCTCATAGAGCAGTCAGCACATTGACGGGGCCCGATAGGGCCATTGTCTTACGGGGTTGCGGGAATTATTCTAACTAGACACCGCGGCTCCGGAATGCAGGGTCAACAGAAGGAGCAGGGTGGGTTTTTAGTCAGTAGAAGTTTGACACTCCCTTCCGCTCCACCCTTGATTACAAATCACAGCGGTTGGAGTCATATCATGATTTTCCCACCCAGTAAAGGTACTCTATTTAGCTTTGACTTGAAATTTATTAAAATTTAAAGCAATCATACCAAAAACTTTTTAAATTACATTTTTTTTAGCCAAAACATTGTAATTGAAATACTAGCACACTAATATAGCATGTAAGTTCAAACTGTTACTAACTCATCAGTTCACTAACAGTACATAAGGAGCATGAAATTTAAGAATATTTTTTTTTCTTATAACCCGTTAAGTTGTACTCGTGTATGTACTTACAAAATCCAACGGGGCGGCTAGCTCTTGGCTGAGTTTTATTTGGCTTTACCTTTGAATTTCCAATAATCAAATTACCAAACCAATAGAGAATCATCACAAGGGCAGATCGATCCTTTTACCAAATTACTATAACTTATTGAAACGTTCTATTGAAAACGATTTGATTCGTTTCAATCATTTTATTCAAAGCTAAGATTGATTAGTGTAGCATGACTTCTTACGTCTATATTAATACTATAAATTCAGAAGTGTGTTTGCCTGTTACGTTTTCACGGCACCGATTTGAATGAAATTCGTTAAAGACCCAGGGTCGAATATAGTCTACCTACTTTCTTTCGAACATCAACCCCTAAAGAGTCGAAATAGAGGAGAAATCTAAACCGCCTAACCGATTTTAAATTTAGGTAAACGAAGTCGCGCGCAACAGAAAATCTCAATATACTATGGCTCCTGATTTTTACTTGGCGCCTTTTACAAAACTAGTGAGAATATTCCGATAGCTGTTACTACGAGCAAATAGTTATCAAAAAGAATATAAGTGTGTAACGCAGGGTTGTCTTCAGCCGAACGTATCACTGAACGAAGTGGTTAGAGGTTGGTCTCGCTAACACGACTGTAGGAGCTTATATTAGTACTAGTAATATAGATTTTACCACAGTACTGGTTGAAGATCGACGACCATCTATGTTGATGTCTAGCTGCTCCCGCTATTTGGTTCGCGAGGAAAGCTTTCCCGTGTAGCCCTGTAATTATATTTATTTGTTTATGAAAGTCATATTGCAGTCAGATTAGTCATTACAAAGATTAGCCCGTACAAACTGAGAACCAACATTTAAAAAAGGGTTATTAACCGACTTCAAAAAAAGGAGGTTTACAATTCGTCTTGAACTTTTTTTTTTTTTTATGTATTCTACCTCATAACTCGGAGATGGCTTGACCAATTTGAAAAATTCTTTTTGCGTTTGAAAGGGTATACTTTTTAGTTTTGTCCCATTGTTACGAAATCAGGATCTGATGATGGGATCCTGGAGAAATCGAGGGAACTCTTCAAATATTATAGGCACACCTATAGCGTTTTGGGTATTTCTTATAGTACCTTGAGCAGTTGCTTTTGAAAAGTACCATTTGAGGAAGTTGAACTGATGATGAAGATCACAGATGGCCATTGAAACTACTCAATAATAAGTATTTCGTGGATTGCGATTCGATTACTTGAGGACGAATGTTAAGCACTTTATGCTCATCACAATGCATATGGTGATGTAGAGCTGATGAAAAAGCAATATTTTGTAAAAGGTGATAAGTTGTTGATATTATGGCTTTTGTAACTAGGTAAATTATAAAGCAACCCACTAAAAAGCGTGAAAAAAATTTTTTGCAAAAAATAGAACCGACTTCCATATCAAAACACTACAAAGTCAAAAATAACTTTAATTTCAGAAGGCGGTGTGACAAAAAAAGAAAATACAAAACCAATAACACCGACTACCGAAATTAAAGTTATTTTTGGCTTTGTAGTGTTTTGATATGGAAGTCAGTTCTATTTTTTGCAAATTTTTTTTTTTTTAAACAGTTATATTCAAATCACAGACATTTTCATCTAGAGCTCATGGACATAAAGTTTCTTGAATAATTATATGTGCTTTACATACTTAATTATTTATAAAATAATCATATCAGATTATTTCAGACAATATAATTATTGTGTTACAGAGTAAATCTAACCCGACTGTAGAGGCGGAGCTGTACGAGGGCTACAGGGCAGCGAAGGCCGTCCTCCGAGACGAGATCTGGCGGGCCAAGGAACTGGCCCGGGAGGAGATGCTGGCGACTCTGGACGGGGACCCATGGGGCCGCCCCTACAAGTGGGTGCGAGAGAAGCTCCGCCCCTGGGCTCCCCCGTTGACGCAGAGTCTCCAGCCTCAGTTCTTGGAGGACGTGGTGAGCGCCCTGTTCCCATCGCGAGGGGAGCACGCTCCCCCGCCCATGGCTCCGTCTCCGACGGAACCTGAAGCTGGCATAAACGCAGACCACAGCGACGACAACGTCTACGACGCTCCAGAGGTGACTGAGGTAGACTTGAGAGTGGCGGTACAACGGCTCAAGGCCAAAAATACCGCCCCAGGACCCGAAGGCTTGCCAGGGAAAGCGTGGGTCCTGGCCTCGGAGACTCTCGGGCCTCGACTAGGGGGGCTCTTTAGCGCATGCCTGATGAGGGGCCAGTTTCCGCTTCGCTGGAAGATGGGAAAGCCGGTCCTGATCCAGAAAGCCGGGCGCCCTGCGGACTCTCCGTCCGCATTCCAGCCCATCGTGCTGCTTGACGAGGCGGGCAAGCTCTTGGAAAGAGTAATTGCAGACCGCCTCTTCGGGCACCTGAATCGGGTGGGAGTTTGGCTTCCGCAGGGGGCGCTCGACGGTGGATGCCATCATGCGCGTGAGAGCCCTCACGACGGGGGACGCGGTTTCCCGGGGCAGGGTCGTCTTGGCGGTGTCTTTGGACATCACCAACGCCTTTAACACCCTGCCCTGGAGTTGCATCAGGGAGGCACTCCGGTATCACCGGGTGCCGACCTACCTCCGTCGCATAGTCGAGGACTACCTGACGGACAGAGCCGTCATCTACCCCGGTCACCGGGGAGAGTGGAACCGGCGAGAGATGTCGCGCGGAGTCCCACAGGGATCGGTCTTGGGGCCGCCCCTGTGGAACATCGGATACGACTGGGTGCTGCGCGGCGACCTCCCTGACGGCGTCAGCGTAGTATGTTACGCTGACGACACGCTCGTCCTGGCGCAGGGAGAGTCGCACCAGGCGGCGGCCGACCTGGTGACGCAAGCGGTTGCGACAGTCGTTCATAGAATCTGGCAGTTGGGACTCGACGTGGCGCTGCACAAGACCGAGGCCATGTGCTTTCATGGCGGTCGGAACGCGCCACGGTCCGAGTCCCACATAACGGTGGAGGGGGTTCGCATCGGCGCCGGGAGGAAGATGAAGTACCTGGGACTCGTCCTCGACAGCCGGTGGAACTTCAGGGAGCACTTCCTGAGTTTGGCCCCAAAGCTGAACCGGGCAGCAGCCGCCTTCAGGCGACTCCTGCCTAATCTCAGTGGGCCAAACGCCTCCTGCCGAAGGCTGTACGCCGGCGTCGTGCGGTCCATGGCCCTCTACGGGTCCCCAGTGTGGGCCCTGTGCATCCGGACGCGACCACTAAAGTTGGTCGCATGTCAGGGATCCGGGGATACCGCATGATCGCCGGCGAATCGGCCAACCTCCTTGCCGGATTGCTGCCCTGGGATCTGGAGGCGACTGCCCTCCAGCGCGTCTATGAATGGCACGTGGAGGCGCAGCGCCGGGGCGTATCCCCGCTGCCTCGAGAAGTCGAGGCGCGGCGGGAAGAGCTCCGGCGCGATCTCAGGGCAGTATGGAGGGAACGACTGTCGCAACCGACGGCCGGGCACGCCGCTATTGGGGCGGTAAGACCCCTCTTTGAGGAGTGGCTAGATCGGCGTCACGGCGTCTTGACCTACCGCATGACGCAGGTCTTCACCGGACACGGAAGTTTCGGGAGGTACCTGTGTCTGATGGGTAAGGAAGAGACGCCTGGGTGTCACCACTGCGAGGGTCGCCCTGAGGACACAGTCGAGCACACGGTGCAGGACTGCCCAGCTTGGGCAGAGCACCGACGTGTCCTCACGGCGACAATAGGCGGAGACCTCTCACGCCCGGCCTTGGTCGAGGCCATGCTGCGGGGCGAGAGGGAGTGGGAAGCGGTCGCCTCCTTCTGCGAAGCAGTCATGCTTCCGAAGGAGGAGGCGGGCCGCGTGAGGGAGAGGATGGCGTCCTCCCTCCAGCCCAGCCGCAGTGGTAGACGCCCACGGCGTCGGACGTCGGCCAACGATCTCCGGCCACCGTAGGCGCGGGCATGCGGACAGCGAGTAAAGGGCAACTCGCTGTCCGACCATGGACCATGCCCGGGTCGACGGCGCGTCGTGTTCCACGCGCGCCTCAAAGAGCGTCAGCAACATGACGAGGCCCCCTCTGCAGAGGGCCGAAGCCTGCCGGGGTCGTGGGACTCATCCCGTTACCGTGGCCCCGGTACGTAAAGGGCTATTGAAGGAACACCGTGGATTTTAGTCAGTAAAAGTCTGACAATCCCTCCCATCCTGCCCGGAGTGGGAGGACTTATTTGATAATTTTACCACGTTAAAAAAAAAAAAAAACTATCTGTTTATACGTGTGTAGCTAAAATATTATAAGCCAATCATATCTAATTCACGGCTCATTCATCAAAAGCTAAATGATGAATTGACTCTGATTTTCCTTCTAAAACCGTTTCATAGTAATGCAGTATCTAAGAACTTAAGGGCAGCTGAAGGAATAGGGTGGGTTTTTAGTCAGTAGAAGTCTGACACACCCTCCCACTTCACCCAGAGCAGTCATTCGATGATTTTCCCACTCGGAAAAAGAAGTCCATAGAAAAATAACTTTTAGTTGTGTTAGTGAGACAAGACCTTAGCATTCCGCGGCGCAACCCGTGATTGCCAAGATCAAGGGAATTGCTTAGTAATTCCCCTGCAATATTCTACTCTAACACCACCCGTTGGGGAGTGTAATATAAGGATTTTTTTCCCTCAGCATATAGAAATGTGCTAGTAAAAGACAACTTAAGAAATAGTGTATTTTTCCCTGAAATTGCATTTCTTTTCATCATTTTCTCTCTTTATTAGTTTCCAAAACTCTGTATTCAAATTTTTTTTTATCTTATGTTTCATCTTATTTTATAATTTTTTAAGTATTCACGGTTTAGTTGATTCGCAATTTGAGAGAAAACAAAAATGTATTCCAATTGGAAAAAATAATCTTAGTATCTAATGGCTAAGATGTCGGACTTCTGATCGAGAGGTCGCAAGTTCGAATCCCACCCATTACACTATTGCCGTGAACCCACTCCAGACACAAGCATATTTAGCTTAGTTAGAGGGGTTAACAAGATTGCTAGTAATGTGAATTCTACGCACATTCATAGTTTAACATTTAATAAAACAGTAAAAAAGGTGTGTCTGTACATTTAAATTTTATACAAAAATAATAATTGAGGTGAGTTAAGAAACGGTAACACGGCAAAAAGAATTAAAAAAGTCTGTCTGTTTGTTTGTTTGTACACGCTAATCTCTGGACCTACTGTATAGATTTTAATCAAATTTGGTAAGTATATAGTTGAAATCCTGGAATAACACATAGGCTCATATCTCGGAATTCCCACGGGATCAGGATTTACGCGGAAAATACTCCCACGCCAACAAAGTTGCAGGCAGCAGCTAGTCTTAAATAAAAAGAAACTTTCAAGCTATGTTATTGTTGAGTACGAATTGTATGTAGTGTGATTCTTGAATAAATTCTTGCTGGTGGGAATTAGTGTGACGTACAACACAAGGAAACAAGTCGGCGACTTAAATAAAACACTTATATACTTTTGAAGGTTATTATTTATTAATATCCTAGCCAAACTGGAAACAACTTTACAAAGTATGCTTCCCGCGGGAATCGAACCCACGACCACCGGGTCACAAGGCAAAAGCCTAAACCACTCGACCACGGAGACAGTTAAAATGTAGGCAAGAAATTTCATTAACTAATCCAACAGATAAATATGTACTTTTCACCAAAAACTACTGGTCATGTTTGCATACAATATGTTGTACCCCACAATCAAATTTCGCGCAGCAGTTGACGTGTCAACGTCTCCTGATGATGGTCCGTGGAGGGGTGAAACTCGTGTCGAGTATAGTTTGCTTGCATATTTCATTTCATCACTTTCTCGTGCTGAATATTGCATTGAAGCATGAAGGATTGGTTTTTGGTAGAAATAACACTTAATATTTTTCTGTAGTATTAATCTTACTAATAGTAGGTATAAATGCGAAAGTTTGTGAGAATAGATGTATATATTTTTTTAATCTTTCACGCAAAAACTACTAGAAAAAACTGAATGAAATTGATTAAGTAGATAGTTGACATTCTAAAATAACCAGTAGGTTACATATTTTTTATTCCGGCAATCCCACAGGACCGAGATTTACGCGGGAAAACCCTCCCAAGCGAACGAATTCGCGGTCAGAAAGTGGTATGCTATGAGTCGTATATTGCCAAGAGTAAAATAAAAAAAACAGTAAGCACGATTTATGTATGTATCAGTCTCTCATACTACGATTATGTATAGGTTTGATTCGCGAAAGTGTTAAATAATTTACAAGTAAATATTGTTATGAGGAAATCAACGCAAACGTTGAGAAGGAATCTTTAATTGCATTTTGCTGAATTGTGTTCGGTTATTTTAAAGATGTATCCAAACATCGAGCGGCAAGAGCGTGGCAGACACATTTCTGCCATGCTCGATTGCCGCTCGATGTTTGGACACACCTTAAGAGTAAATTTTTCAATGGCTTCTTTACAGTAGACCGAGAAGCTCGTAGGTAAATAATAACAGGTGCACGGCTCAATCTTTAAGAATAAGTAACCAAGGTCGCGATCCGTAAGGTGATAAACTAATCGAAATTGCTCCGTGTCTTAGAAAACACGTTAAGCCATTATACATCTTTAACAATCCTTATGGGTAGTTAGAAACCAGAAAGTCTGACACTAGTCTTTTCATGGGGTATCGTGTTATTCAGCTACGGGTTTGTGGAGGTCAAATAGGCAGTCATTCCATGGAAAGCACCAGTACTCAGCTGCGTCCGGCTAGTCTAGAAGCGGACTAGTAAGAGTGAACAGACATCCGCTCGCTCGTTCCATCGTACACCTACCGCTTATCATCAGGCGAGTTTGAGGTCAATAGCGGGTCATCCGTGTCAAAAAATAGGCTATGCAAAAGATGTAAAATCGTTTCTTTACTGTGTATCAAATAATAAGATTATCTCTAAATATAATTCGCCCACACGTATTTAAAAAATTGGCCAAATGCTAGTCAGACTCGACCATGAAGGATTCCGTTGTAACTACGCCAAATAATTTTGTTTTTCATAGTGTTGGTATGAATTACAAAGTCATATTTGCGGTTTTATAAAATATGCTATATCTCAAAAACTGCTGACTCAATCTCGTTCAAACTAATTTGGCTTGAAAGCTTACACTAAGATCTACAACATTTGTTTTTTTTTTTTTTTAATTTTTCACTACATTAAAAGAAGTTAAAGGGACACACTTTTTACCACTTTGGAAGCGTATATCTTTTAAACGATTAATTTTATGAAAAACTAGTTTTAGAAACCTCGATGTCATTCTTAAAGACAGGTCTATAGATACCACAAACGCATAGGTTTCATGAAAAAACAAATCAGTTTCAGTTCCATGTTACATGGGGAGCCCCCTTTATTTATTTATTTCTTAAAATCGGTAAGCGGTTCACAGAATACATCTGTCTACTAAGTTTAACATGTATAGTCCTGATGGTTTCGGAATAAAATGGCTGTGACATACAGACGGACGAACTGACAGACATGACGAAACTATAAAGGTTCCGTATTTTGCCATTCGGCTACGGAACCCTAAAGATGCGTGTGTGTAATATTTTTGTCCTTAACTGTACATTATTACTATATGTGAAAGTGTATTTATCTATATATTGTAGTCTGGGAATTATATTTTTTGTTAAAAGCCAGCGAAGTGCCCTTGGGTCTAGTATTCTGGTGAAGCCTTTCACACCTTTGTAAAAATCTGTTACCTAGGTACGTTGTAGTCTGTAGGGAATATTGGCGTTAGGGCTAAAGTTGGCCGGGTAGGCATCGCACTCTCTTTAGGTACACGATAATGTACTTGCAAAGATTAACTTCGTCTGAGCTAAACATTCTATGTAACATGAATTGTTATAAACAATCTCGATTGTTATTTATTTTGATTTCCCGTGAGAGTTTGTGTACTTTTTAACATTCGACATTTACATTTACACTTACGAAGAAAAGTAATTTTTTTATAGTTGATAGGCTTGCGTTTAACCATAATCTCACTTGATGTTAAGCGATGATGTGGTCGAAGATGAAGCACGCTTGCCTGGAAGTAAACTATTCACTCTTGACTTAAAGACTCCCAGGTTATAACTATCAGGAAACACAGACTCCGGCAGAGAATTCCACTCCTTAGCGGTACGCACAATGAAAGTATTCCCAAAACGTTTCGTGCGTATGGGTGGGATATCCACCATGTAACGATGGCGCATCGCCGTTTGTCTTGTAGTCCGATGATGGAACGGGCTTGGTAGAATAAGCAAAAATTAGTCTTGCAATGATTAGGCTCAAAAACGAATGGATCGATAAATAATTTTATTACATATCGGTCTATATTATATACCTACATATCTACTCGCTTCCTGCTCGCAGTTTCGCTCACCTGATTTTTTCTCAACTTGATAAAATCAGCCTTTTTATGTGTGCATCAAGTTCTTGTCAAATCAGTTAAGTGGTTCTGACGTTAAAGTGTAACAGACAGTCAAATTTACTTTCTCATTTATAATAGGAATAATGCTTATATTTTAGCATTAGCTATATTAGATTTGAAAAGAAGTAGGGATCTCTAGGTGCTCGACAAGTGTCAAAGTCAAGTGAAAAACACATATAAAATTCATAACCACGTGTGCGCTGCGAAAAGTAGATATTGTTACGAGCTGGGGTTCGGGATAGAAAGAATTTACACCAATTAAACCAAAATTAACACTTTAATTAAATAAACACAAAATAAAAATCAATACAGTTATTCACACAACAATACTTGTCACTTACACTTAAATCGCACTGAAATTCACTTTTAAAGCTTCGATTATATCGCGTAGTATCGTCGTAATAAGACTGTCATCTGCGTTTCTCTGTGATCTATTTATACCCCGGTCTATGAGCTCTAGTACATTCTTGTAAAATCGACTCACTGCCTATACTGCCAAAAATGTTCCAGAAGCTACATGAGATACTCAGTACTGCTACTCGCCGCCAGATGGCGTTAGTGTCTCAAACGTATTAGAAGTCGGTTGAAGTTTCTCGACGTGCTTAGCTAAGCGACTTACGTAACAATATTAATGATGTATGGAACAAAATCATGTTCTATTAAGGTATTATGTTAGTGAAACTAGATAACGTTATTCACACCTTGATAGTTGAATCTATATTCAAACAATTTATTTCGTATTGAACGCTGGCTTAGAAATAATGACCTATACCAAATCTGCTAATTAGTATTCAAACCAAGCACATATTTTATTTTACGAAAAGACTATTAATACCATGTAAAGGGGCGATAATAAATGTACAATGCCATGTTTCTTTAATTTGTTGTTCTGATCTAGAATATCTATATTAAATAATATAGAATATTTTGAGCCTGATACTCAAGATATGCCTATAAATTTAAATAGAATTTAAACATTTTAATTACCAATCTTCGTTAAGAGATTCTCAAAAGCTGTCAAAGGTGAAGAATGGTTCAATGAACAACAGTAAGGACATTTTGATCTTTTAAACAGAACAAGAGGTTCTATAAAAATGCTAATTTTAAAGATATTTTATTGATAAAAGAAAAAACTATCCACGGGCTCTAATTTTGACAATGGGACAATATGTATGATTCACCATAACCAGTTTATAACTTTCCCACTGTTTTGACACAGGCTTTCACTTTATTGAGGGACTAAAACTTAATCAACCACGCGACCCAGTACGGCTTGGTGGATGACATTGGCCTCCTATATTTTTCAGTTCTAGAACATTCAGGATTCCTCACGATGTTTTCCTCTACCGTTTTTGAGACCAACAACGAAGATATACTTAAATTAACTGATGTAATGCAAATCGTAATAGCATCCTGAGAACGGTGAGTGAGAGTGTGTCCTCTCCTAACATGAAGCAATTTGTGCGAAGCGTGATGGGTACTAACACTAGATAATCAGCTATTGAGTATAAGTTACTAACATTTTATGGATTTTATGGTCCGAAATAACAAGATTAATTGATTGATTGATTGAAATCGTTTATTCTGAGAATATATATTTATTTTGATTGTACGTTCAGCTAAGGAGTTGAATTCCCTGCCAGAGAGTGTGTTTCCTGATAGCTATAACATGGTGGTGTTTAAGTCAAGAGTGAAAAGGTTACTTCTAGGTAAGCGCAAACGTGTTGTCGAAGCCGTACTGCCGCACTTCGAAGCCTGGCTGAAGAGAGGAGAGCGCATGACATATCGGCTCTGTCAGGTACTCACCGGTCACGGTTGCTTCGGTGAGTACCTGAAAAGGATTGGGAGAGAGGCCACTGCGAATTGCCACCACTGCAATAGCGACCTTGATTCCGCGCAGTACACGCTTGAGGAGTGCCCTGCTTGGGCTTCTGAGCGGCGGACCTTGGTTGCCAAAATCGGACAAGACCTGTCTCTGCCAGCAGTAGTGAGAGCTATGCTGGCAGAGATCGAAAACTGGAGGAAAGTAGCCTCCTTCTGTGAGACAGTGATGATCCAGAAGGAGAACGCTGAGCGGGAGCGTGAGAGGGCCGACCCTGCTCGCAGAAGGAGGCATTGGGGAGGCAACCGCCTCGACGCCTGAAACGCCGAAACCCTGCCTGTTCTATTTAAAGCAGGTGGGACTCTGGGGTCGCGGGCGTTCAGTATGGGGACTCTGTCCGCCTATCAAGTGATCCCTGGAAAGACGGTGGCACAGTGATCACGTGCTACCGTGCACAGCGAGATTCAGGGGAGACCTTTTTACAGTCTCCCCAGGGATGTGCCGTAACAGGAGTTGCACAGAGGGGGCTCCGAAGTGGTCTTTTTAGAGGTAACGTGCTGATGGTGATCACCGGGGTGGTTTTAGTGAGGTAAGAATCCCACACTCCCTGGACTTCTCCCCGAAAGTCCAGGCGCCTTTTGAAGGTTTCCCCCCGAAAACAAAAAAAAAAAAAACGAAAAAGAAAAGGTAAGCGTGCTTCTTCGACGACCGCATCATCGCTTACCATCAGGTGAGATGGTGGTCAAACGTGATATTGTCAACAATAAGATAACGATATATTTATAAAATACGTACCTGCTTAAAGAAACTACGACCTAGAACTCTTATGTCATACCTGTAACCTCTAGCCCACCGCTGCTTTGTTAACGTGTATGGAACAAAAACTACATTGCACCTTTACGAATTGACATTTCTATTCTATACTGATGTACACACCGGGACCAACCTTTCAATACGGTCGAGTCCAAGTGCGTACAGTGATGGCTATGTTCCAGACAGTTGAGCCTGGTACCTAATAATTACCTAAGCCCTACTGACTATCAACCTAGCCCTACACCACTACCTATCACCTTAGTTACCCTAAAGCCCTATCCTACCATACAAACCAGACCAAGCGCAGGCTGCGTTGGTTTTATATACGGGAAGTCTGTTACAGGGAGACCTACGGTAACAGACGGAGTTTGGGTAGGAATAAGGGTTGTGTACGTCGTGCAATGTACACAGGAAATGGTTTTCTTACTGCCGATCCCACAGACTCATAGGACCGATGATGGCTAAAGGTGTCTTGGCCACAGTAAGAGGAAGTATAGGGTATGAATCACACGCAACTCCAGCTTGATGACTGATTTATTACATAAATTAACTATATTATATACAAATATTATGGTCAATACACATTGATGGCTATTTACATGTGTGCTGTATGTGTATTGAGCCGATGAAGCGAAGATCTCATCAGGTCACTTCTTAGTGCTGACGGTGTGCCGGTGACTCTGGCGCGTGTAACGAATGTGTGTTGCTGACGCTGTGATGCTGAGGCTCGTGTACTCAGTTATGTTCTAGTTTGAACAACTGATATTACAAATGTTAAAGTAAGTTTGTTTGTTTGTCCTTCTGTCAAGTCAAAACGGACTAACGGCAGCGAAGCGATTTGACATTTGATGTGGAAACAGTTGGTGAGTGCCCTAGACTACTTCTTTTTCACAAAGTCACGGGCGGAACCTAGTTGTAAGATAAAATATTTATACCTCGTTGAAAATAAACTCCTAGAAGCTGAATGTTTTATTTCTTGATTGTGCGTCACTATTTAGAGATTCAAGCAAAAGTCACGCGTTAGTAAGCCAATTAGATTCAATTACTATCGTAACGGTATGTATAAATGATTAGTTCCAATTGTTGCTCATTAATGTGAACTGTTCGTTATGCAAACAGTATGGTAAAACGCAAAATTAAAAAGTATTTGGTTTTCTATCTTAGCAGTAATGAATGGTATGTGAAACCGTTACTACGGAACAGTTATATCCTTAATTAAGTAATTATTTTTTAATGTTTTCTAATTTATAATTATGTAAACTGTTAATGGACATCCCACCTATACGCACTAAACGTTTTGGGAATACCTTCATTGTGCGTACGGCTAAGGAGTGGAATTCTTTAAGTCAAGAGTGAATAGGTTACTTTTAGGTAAGCGTGCTCCATCTGCGACCACATCATCACTTACCATCAGGTGAGATGATGATCAAACGCGAGCCTATTATAAATTAAAAAAAAATGTATAAGACATCCATATTCCATGGGGTTTCCCATAAAACAATATGAACGATAGTTCCATAGAATTCAGAATTCATTATACCTACTAAGCCGTTTAACATTGTGCAAAAATGTCTTATTTAAACCCAAGAGAACACAACGCTCGATTGTGCTCAATTTCAGAACTCCCACATAAAAAATCGAATAAGTGATAAATCACTTATCATTCTCTCATTTGAAGTCGCACAAGTAAAATCGTACTAGATTTTTCATGCGTACTTTGTGAATTCCACAGAGCATTTCGACTTTTACAAGTTTGGCGAGAAGCGTGTCAGGGGTGTACTGTTTAGTCATAGTTCACGTCCTGGAACAGTCGCTCAGTGTATATTTTTCGGAACCAAATGATCTTTATCGATACAGTACCTATCACTAGAACTTTAAACGGTTTACTTCATCCGTGATCATGGCGCTTGCAACAGTGCCGAAATATTGGAAACTCGAAACAATAAAGAAATACTCATGGTAAATACCTATCCCGTTTTAAGTTCTATGATACTGTTAGTGACCATTTTAGCTTAAAAACTCTTTTCGATAGGTACATACATATAAATGAAATTGTAGTGTATGTCTGTAATTTCAAATGAACTGTGTTCCTCAAGTGCTTTTTATACGATACTTTATCACAAACAAACTTTTAAATATTTTTCTATTTTTCTGACTTATTACGTTTGATGTGATTTTTTCTGTAAGATAGCGGAGGCTATCAGACAACACATAGGATACTTTTTATGCAGGGATTTTACAGAATCGGGGCGCGAGAACGAAGTCCCATATACGGCTAGTATATAAAGTGGTGAAGACAATACGATCATAAATTTACCACAGCCTAAATGGTGATCTCCTTAGGCTGTACAAAAAAAATCAGGACATTTTTTCTATGTTTATATTCTTCCACAGGCTCTATTTAGCTACTGTTCTTCAATGCAGGGTCAAATATCCTGCGTTTAAGCACAAAAACTCTCACACAATGAAAGTTTTAAGTCAATTCAAAGCATCTTTTACTATAAAACGGCAATTTCATACTTTTACCTGTATTATTTACATTATTTGGAAATATTTTTTTATTTTATTTTGATGTCACTTCTTATTTTATCCTCATTATGGTTTCCTCGGGATTAGTATAGTCGGTGTTTTCATTTATTGTCGTATCATCTTCCCCACCTTGTATAATAATTAATTAAATATGTGTATTTCTCTCAACACAAATTAACTAATAAATAAATATTAAAGGTCAGTAAGTTACGGTTTGACTTAAGAAGATACTTTGCTGGCGTTTCTATTAGCTGCTAGCAACTCCATGTTCTGTGGTAATTTCTTTGAAACATTTTCAGTGATACGTCGTCGCTTTTCAGTGGGTATTATAAAATAGTGGAGTACTTATGAAACTTATTTTGCGCGATGCGTCTCCGGGGTACTGTACATTTGAGTCTACGTGTACGGTGGAAACGTTGGCTACTTGTGTGATTTAATAAACATAGTGCGCTGAGAATGTGTAGGTTTTTTGCGGTGCCTGAAAACTTTTCTTGAGTTCAGAATTGTGAAATATTGTCTTGCCCAGTAAACAAATATTTCTCGATGGCCATGATACTACAAAACCTCAATGTAAATCTAATTAATTAGAGACCTACTTGTAAATTTTGAACTAACATAAATAAATTGCTTATAATTCACACATGTATTAAACCGAGTCCTAAATAATAATCGGCGTTGGTACTTCTGTACTTTTAGTTTGATAATATTTATACGCTAGCTGTGCTCGCAACTTACTCGCTTGGGAGGTTTTTTCCGCATAAATCTCGATATCGTGTAAATTCCAGGATAAAATTAGAGTATATGTTGTCCTGTAATCTAACCTATTATCCAGTGATAGTCCAATTAAAATCGTCTCATCCATTTCAGAGATTAGCCTGGACAAACTAACTTATCTGACAAATGCTTGGATTTTCTGGACTGGCTTACTCAAATCTGTGTGCATTTTTGCTCAAAAGATCGTACGGACTTCAAAAGAGACTTCAAAGTCAACACAACTCAGAGTCAACCTCTGAGTTCCTTTCGGTGTTTCTTCTCGGGGTGATCAGTTAGAAAATTTCGGTCTCATCAGTTTATATCTACGGAAAAAAATACTTTTTAAAGTGTAATTTAATAACCAATTTCCCAATTTCCAGAAAATCTTCGACCACATCATCACCTACCATCTGGTGAGCGAGCGATGAGATCTGATCAACCGTGAGCCTATTCACCAATAAAAAAATAAAGATCATATTTTATCAAGTTATTTTTTTATCACAGACAGATACTTCAATTTTATTTATATGTTTAGATATAAATATACTTACTTATAGATGACTATCAGCAGCTAAAAAATAAACTAAAAAAAGGCAACTTCTCTTATCCTATGATGATACAGAGAAATTATTGTGTATAGAAACTTAAATTAATTCATACTTCCATGAAATCGTACTATCTCTCACTCACACGCATGCGCACACACACACAAACACAAACATATGCACACACACACACACACACACGAACACAAACGCCCATACACACTTTCTTTTGCTGATGACACATAACTTTTGTAACCAAAATATCACGGTTGTATCACTATTGACAATGCCAAAATATTTCCGAACACTAAAATACAGGTCTGCGTACCTATTTTAGGTGACGAAAGTCTGACGCCAATATTACAATTGTTGTACAACCCTTTATTTTCTTTTTTTTGTACCATGTGTCTTTCTTACGTACAAACATTAATTTATCTTTATCTTATCTTTAGGTTTACCTAAGATTCTAATAAACAAATGTGGATTCAGGACCTATCATAACCAGGGTTGGTTGGTTTCTTAGCCAAGAACATCTAAAAACCCGCTTCCCTTGCACCTCTTAGCTCAGTGCGGTATAAGCAATAAATCCCACAAACTTCCTGAACTAACTCGAGTGAATACTCAGAATTCAGTGTTTTATAAGAAAATCCGAACTCGTGACCAAAGTTGTGCGAGGTCTTTGGAATGAAAACTTAATCTGCACGGATATGACAAAGTGTGCTTTTAATGTGTTCAAGAAAAAATGCTTGTTGAAGATGAAGGCGGGAAGCCTTCGCCTTTATTCTTTTGTAGTTTGCAAAAAAAAAACTGGTTTATTGAGTTGTGATTACTGTACAGCATTAATGATAAATGATCTTTATTTTGCAAATTGGTTATTAAGTAACACTTCTACACGTCATTTTTTTTGTAAATTTAAACTAGATGAGGCCGGTGTTTCTTGACTAACTACCCTGAGAAGAAACACCGAAACAAACTCAGGGGTCCGTCTCTTTTAATGTCCATACAATCTTTACAATGGTATCGATATCTATTCTATGATTAATAATAATACTCCACAATACTCCACAACTTTTTCACACAACGCCATCTAGTCCTAAACTAAACAGAGCTTGTGCTATGAGTACTAGACAACTGATAAACATACATATATATTTCTAAATACATACATATTATAGATAAATTTACACCCAGACAAAGAACAAATGATCGTGCTCATCACACAAACATTTGTCCTGGGTGGGAATCGAACCCACGACCTTCCGCATAGCAGTCAGGGCCACTGACCACTAGACTAACAGGCCTGTCAATAAATAATATAATAAATAATAATAAATAAATAATAATAATAAATAATAACCATCGTATATCGTTCCGACTGCTGGGATGTAGGTCTCCTGTCTATGAGATGGAAAGTGAATGCTGCATGTCTTCAGATTTTGCGGTCCTAGACCTGAACGCCGGTTTCATCACGATTTTCCTTCAACTTTTTGAGAGCAGGGGCGATAATGAAAATAAACCTAAGTAATGTGCATGTCTGGGTTCAAACCCACGACCCACAACTCGTAAGTCTTGCCACTAACCACTGGGCCACTGCTGCTCTCTGTTAAATTAAGCTAAGGATATTCAAAAAAAGACTGGCAATATATAATTTAACCACACGTGAGGTAAAGCATAAGTTTGACTTATGATCAGACAGAATTACTGTTAATAATTAAATAGTAATTATATAATAGGTATAATATGTGTCAAGAATTGTCTGTATAGTATATTAGTTGTAAATATTAAATTATATCATTTTGTATGACTTTACCGTAGGTTTATGTTTTGTTTTTATTTTAAGCTTTAATAATTTTGTTTATGTTATGAAGATACATAAGTTCAAGGTTGGGTCTGAGTCAATAGCTCACTAACTCCTATAATACAAGTTTTACTTAGTTTAGGAGTTAGAAAACTCCATAGTTATGTGAAAGCGTACAACCTGTAAAGTTAAATTTAGTTTGTCATAATATTAAGAAATTTGTACCTACTTTGATGGAAATAAATATTATTATTAAGTATAAAAAAAAAATATTATTATTCACTTATCACACACACATATTTTTTACAGAAAATTGCGCTATTATAATCTATACTAACATTATAAAGCGAAAAAGATTTTTGTTTATTGCCACGCGCTAATCTTAGAAAGTAGGTACTGGATGGATTTGAATCAAATTTGGTATCTAAGTAGTTCGAGGGAGGTTATACGAGAGGCAACATAACCCTCCTTGGGTTATGTTTTATCGTAATTAAATCAACGGGAGCGTAGCCCCACGCGATAGCTAGAGCTTATATATTTTGCACAACGTTGAATTATTTTCTCTGGGAACAACATGAAACGTCTTATGGAGTGTTCTGGCACAATAGCTGTATGACTTTGTAACGCAACGCTGTTCGTGCAATATGAGGATGAAGTACAAATATTATCATGTAAAAAGCTTTTTGGGTACTTGTCAAATGCAATATCTAGTGTTCAAAATTTGAGATAATAATAATAATAATAATAATAATAATAATAAGCTTTATTCATTCCTTATAAGTAGTAAGTACAATTAATAGATTAAAAAGAATATACCATGCCAATAAAATTAAAATTAAATTACACACACTCAATTAAATGATACAACTTTAGATTAATATTATATACAATAAAAATAGCTCAAATAATTAAATAATTCTTAAAACTAAATAATAACCATCCAAAATAATATCAAAATAATACAATATTACAATCTAAGTTAAAGTTAAAATTCAAATTATACAATAAAATAGATTAATTTGGCCTCGTAAATTCATATATATTTTATAAATTAGTTATAAGGACCGCCTAGTGCGGTAAAAGCCTCCTCCACCTGCCTCCATTTTGTTCTGTCCCTAGCCAGTCTACTCCATGTTTTGCCTATTAAGCCTGCTATGTCGTCACTCCACCTCTTATTAGGTCTACCACGTCTTCTCTTTTTGTTTATGGGATACCAGTTTGTTATGATCTTGGTCCATCTACCCCTTGGGGGGACCTTGAGGGGACCCCCTTGTCTCACGCCTCGCTTTATGTCAAAGGCAGGACCGGTACTATCCATTTTGATTCTAGCTGTGCTTTTTCTGTATATTTCATTAATGATATTAATGTACTCTGGATGCAGTCCTTGCACTTCTAACGCTTTCCAGATAGAGCTGTGGGAGATAGAGTCAAAGGCTTTTGAGTAATCAATGAATCCTATGTACAGTGGCATGTTATATTCGTTGTATTTCTCAATTATTAATTTCAGTACATGGATATGATCAACGGTGGATCGGTTGCTCATGAACCCTGCTTGCTCTACCGCTTGATTTTCATCAATTGTTTTTGTTATGCGCCTCAGTAAGGTTGTAGAAAACAATTTATAAAGACTTGACATTAAACTTATAGGTCTGTAATTGGAAATTAAGGATGGATCGCCTTTTTTGTATAACAGTATAATTTCAGAACATGTCCATTGGATAGGTAATTCTTTCCTCACTATTATACTGTTGAATAAATTCGTTAGCGGTTTAACCAGTTTTTCTATTCCTGCCTGTAGCATTTCGTTTGTTATGCCGTCCGGACCCGGGCTTTTCTCTGATTTTAATTTCCTCATGGAGATCTCAATCTCATTTTCAATGAATGGTGGAACAGGGTCGTTGTCGTTACTTTCCATATAAGTGCTTTCTGGATTATGTAACTCTCTATTTGAGCTTGTCGTCGAGTAAAGTGTCTTGTAGAAGTTTGTAGCTACGCTGAGTAGGTCTTGTCTGTTTGTTACTGTGGTTCCAGAAGAATTTTGTATGTGAGTCATAAGATATCTGGTGTTGTTCAGTTTCTTGTACGCTTTTTTAATGGCTCCAGATTTCTGTATGTATTTCTCTATTATGTTTATTCTGTGTGTTTTTATGTTCTGTTCAATCTTATTGTTTATGGTTCTGTATAGCTGGCTTAAATAAATCTTTTCTTGTCTTGTTTCACTCTCCTTATTTTTCAGGAAATGTCTTTGGTTTATGAGTTCAGTTACCTCTTCTGTTATAATATTTTCATTTCTTCTGGTCTTGCTTGATCTAATTGATTGTTTTGCACTGTTTAATATCATGTTTTCTAAGGCGCTATATTGAGTCTGTATTGATTCATTATTATCTTGGTAACTTGAGGTGTATAGTAGAGATTTAAATTTCTCTTGGTCTATTAAATATTGAGGTTTATTATTGTACCTTTTACGGCTATTTAATGTTTTGTCGAAATTAAGGCTGATTCTTACTAGCCGGTGATCACTGGAGTGCTTGAAATTGCTAAGAATATTAATGTCCTCTATAAGTGATCTGGGTAGGTTTGTGGTTATGTAGTCTATTTCGCTCTTAGTTGCCCCATCTGGCGATTTCCACGTCCATCTTAACTTTGATGTCTTTTTGAAAAACGTATTCGTAAAAATTTGAGATGCGACGGTTTAAATCATAACTAAAACTTCAGGGATTCAAATAGGAACAAAGAGAGTGCATATAAAGGGAATTGATATGGCACTATGTACAAAAAGTGGATTTGATAACGATCTAATACATGTTGGTATAGAAAAGTACCTATTTATTGAATTCAACATGCATAAGTTAATTATTTGTACACAAACTAGGATTTTTTCTTGTATCGTGAGTACTTTTTTTTTTTTTTTTTTTTTGACGCTGAGAAATGGCAATTACGCACTTCCGCTCGCTGGGGGGGCGAGACGGGGAGTGTGGGACTCCCTGTCGCTTGACGGCGACAGTATACCCACTAAAACTCAGCGGTGTTCCCTCCGGCGCCTTGTTGGGAGGGCTGTGGGAGACATTCTGCGTCCACGGCCCTCTGGCGCGTGCCCGCCTAGATGGCGAGCCCTACGTGCCCCCCGGACTGGGGGGCGACGGGAATGGCCGGGAACACCTGGCCACTCCCGTCCGGCGCTGGTGAAGGCGCGTGCGATGCAGGCAGGGGTGCCCCCGCACCCGTTGCCTGCTGGCCTCCACCAGGGAGGAGTCGGAGGTGCTCGTCATACTGACGTCTTCTCCGACCCCTCCTCCGCCTGCGGAGCGCTGGCGCGAGAGGGTCGTCCTCGCGCGCGCGCTCCGCCGCCTCCTTCTGCGACATGTCCTGTTCACAGAAGGAGGCTACCGCCGCCCAGGACCCCTCGTCCCCCAGCATGGCGTTGATCACGCCGGGGAGCGAGAGGTCCGGGCCGATCGCCGCAACGAGGTCGCGGCGCGGCTCCGACCACGACGGGCACCCCTCAAGGGTGTGCTCCGCCGTGTCCACCGCCGCGCCGCAATCGTGGCACGACGGTGTCTCCTCCCGACCGATGCGGTGCAGGTAGGCCCCGAAACATCCGTGGCCGGTCAGCACCTGCGCCAGTCGGAAGGAGACCACCCCGTGCGACCGATCGAGCCACTCTTGCAGGAGCGGCCCGATCGCGTCGAGTGTGCGGCGACCGAATACCGCGGTGGCGAGGTCCGTCGCCCAATGCCGGACGACGGCTTCCTTCGCCTCCCGCCGGACGGCCTCCCTCTCTCGCGGGGCTGGGCGCTCTCCACTCGCCCGCCGTCCCGCCGTCCACTCGTACACTCTGGCGAGCACCCACGCCTCGAGCTCCCAAGGCGGGGTGCCCGCCAGAGCGCACGCCGCCGCAAAGCCCACCGTGCGGTAGGTCCGCGCCACCCGCTGGGCTATGGCCCTCTGCGGGGCCCGCAAGGCCGCGGCATTCTCCCTCCTCCGGAGGGAGTCCTCCCAGATGGGGGCCCCGTAGGTGGCCATACTCCTCAGGATGCCGGCGTAGAGTCGCCGGCATCGGACGCTGGGCCCCCCCACGTTGGGGAGCAGCCACGAGAGGGCGCCCGCGGTCTTCAGCAGGCGCGCCGACAGCCCGCGGAAGTGCGGGCCGAAGCGCCACCTGCTGTCCAGCACGAGGCCCAGGTATTTCATCTGGGCCCCGACCGCGATGCGGACGCCCTCCACGTGGATGTGGGCGTCGGGCGGGGGGCGCTGCCGCTGCCGAGGACCGTGGAAGTACACGGCCTCGGTTTTGTGCAGCGCCACCGTCAGGCCGAGGCGGCGGATCCTCCCCGCGACGAGGGAGCCGCCCGCCGAGGCCAAGTTGGCCGCCTCTCCGAAACTCTCCCCCCGGGCGGTGAGGAGAGTGTCGTCCGCGTAGCAGACGACCCTTACGCCCCGGGGGAGAGTTCCCCGCAGGAGCCAATCGTAGCCGACGTTCCAGAGTAGGGGCCCCACGACCGACCCCTGTGGAACGCCGGCTTCCGCGGGATATCGCCGGACTTGGCCAGATTTGTCCACCAGGAGGACCTCCCTGTCCTCCAGGTAGCTGGCCAGCAGACGCCGCAGGTATGGAGGCACTCCGTGGAAGCGGAGCGCCTCCAGGATGGTAGAGTGGGGGATCGAGTTGAAGGCGTTGGCTATGTCGAAAGACACCGCCAACAACCCGTCCCCCGCCTGCATGGCCTCCTCCACCTGCCCCTTGAGGCAGGCCAGTGCGTCCACCGTCGAACGCTCAGCCCGAAAGCCGAACTGAGCGTCCGACAAGTCCGGTCCGACATCCCGCAGGTGCTCCTTTAGGCGGGCGGCGACTATCCCCTCAAACATTTTCCCGACATCCGGCAGGAGCACGATCGGCCGGTATGCCGAGGGGGAGTCCGCCGGGCGGCCCTCCTTGCGAAGGAGGCACAACTGGCCCTCCTTCCACGGTTTCGGGAACCTCCCCGACGCGAAGCATGCGTCGAAGAGGTCCCGAAACCGCGCCTCCATTTGGGTGGCGGCGATCGCCACCACCCTTGCGGGGACCCCGTCGGGGCCCGGAGCCTTCTTCCTGGCGCGGACACGGTCGATGGCCGCGCCCAGCTCAGACTCCGTGACCGGCGGGGCCTCCTCCTCCTCCGCCCCGTGCGGCGACGGCGGCGGCGGCGGCGGCGGAGCCATCACTGACGGGGTGAAGCTGCCCCTGCGTGGAAACAGGGACCGCACCACCCCGTCCAGGAGGGAGGGCTCCAGGGTCTCGACAATGGGGGGGCCGAAGGGGCGCAGCTTGCTGCGCGCCACCTTGTATGGCCTCCCGAAGGGGTCATTGTCGAGACCCTCCAGCATCTCGGCTCTCGCCGAGTCCTTGGCAATGGCGATAGCCCGATCGAGGACCGTCTTGGCCTCCACGTACGCCTCGTAGAGGCGGTCCTCGCCAGCCAAGTCTCTGCGACGCCGCCGCCGACTCCGCGTGTAGGCCCTCCTGGCCCGCACGCACGCTGCGCGGAGCTCCGCCAGCTCCGCCGACCACCAGTACACGGCCCGTCTGGGTGGCGGCCGGCGAGACCGAGGCATGCTAGAGTTGCATACCTCGGTCAGGGAATCCCCCAGCTGCCGCGCAGCGGTGTCCACGTCCAGTCCTGCGGTGGCGGGCGGCGACAGCCAGTCCTGGATGAACGCCGCCTCCGCCGCCGCCTCCCTGTCCAGGTGGGTCAGAGCCCACCGCGGGAACGGCGGTTGCCCCGACCCAACGGACTCTGGGGAGCCCCTGGCGGAGACGATGTCGAACCGCACGTAGCGGTGGTCCGACAAGGTCTCCACCAGCTCCACCCGCCAGTCCACGACGCGGGCGGCTATCGCGGGGGTGGCGAACGAGACGTCCACCACCGACCCTCCCCGCTGCCGCACACACGTGTGGACCGCCCCCCTGTTGAGCAGGGAGACGCCGGACGTGGCCGCCCAGAGCTCCACGGCGCGACCTCGCACGTTGCACGAGGCGGCCGGGTTGCCCCAGGCTACCGACTTGGCGTTCAGGTCGCCCAAGACTACGACCTGACGCGGCGCCGCCCTGCCGACCACGGCGGCCAGGACCCCGAGAAAGTCCTCGAAGTCCTGCAGGGAGCGGTTTGGGGAGAAGTACACGGCCACGAGGGCCGCGTCTCCCCACGCGGCGGCCACGTATCCCGGTCCCCTCTCTAACAGCGAGAGGGGAGGGGAGTCCGTGGAAGACCGCGCCGCTAGTGCCACCAAGCCGTCCTCGTCGCCCAGCCAGCTGCCGGGGATCGAGTACGGCTCGGCGACCGCCGCCACGTTCACCAACCACTCGGCCATGACCTGGACCACCAGGTCCTGGGCCGCTTTACAGTGGTTGATGTTCGCCTGGAGGAAGCGATGACGGTCGACCCTATCCATCGATCGTCATTGCTCCCCCCTCTGTTGCCACCGCTGGAGCTGCGGCGGCGACGACGACGGCGGTGGCGGCGGAGGCGGCAGGTCGCACCTGCGCCCGCACCACTCCCTTTTTGACGGGGGGCTTGCAGCTCCCGCCCGCCATCTTGTGGTCGGCAGGGCGGCCACTGGCGGCGCATGTCACGCAGTGAGGCGTGGCGGCGCCGCAGTCGGCACTTTTATGCCCCTGGAGCCCGCAGCGGTAGCACGCGTCCCCCCAGTCGGCCTTGGAGGGACACGTGGCCCGGGTGTGGCCGAGCGCGAAGCACTTGAAGCAGCGCATCGGGCCGTCTTCAAGCGCCCGCACCACGGCCGTGCTCAGCCCCAGAGGCAGCCGTCCCTTGGTCGCGGCGAGGAGGGCCCTGGCGGCGACGATTGGGCACTCCACGCGTGCGGTGCCCATGCCGCGGCGGCCAGGCCTGATGGGCCCGCACCTCACCGCGCTTACGTCGCAGCCACCCGCCGCCGCAACGGCCGCCGCCACATCCTCCCTGGTGGCCGAGTCGTCAACGTCGGCCACCTCCAGGGGTGCGGTCTTCGAGGGCCTGGCGACCGTTGCCACGTCCGCAATGACCTCCCGCAATTTTTCTGCGAAGAGGTTGGCGTTATTTTCGCGCCGCTCCCCTCCGAACTCGAATATTCGGGCCCCCGTCATGGTCCGCCGGCAGGTTATGTTGCTAATCCCGAGCTGGGTGGGATCAGCGTTATTACGAGCCCGTCTGAGGACGGACTCGTACGTCGCCCCCCGCTCCGCTGCCTCCGGGGTGATTGTTACCACGACGGCCGCGGTTCGGGGAGGAGGGGGCAGTTTCCTGCCGGCGGCTGGAGCCGTTTTTGCTGGGGGAGCGGTCGCTGCGGGCGCTGCGGACGCTGCGGGCGCTGCGGGCTTCCTCTTCCTGCCCTTCTTGACCACCTCCGTCCACGACATGTTGGCCGGGGTGGTGGACGGAAGAAGGGCGTCCTGTTCAATCTGGTGAGGGGCCGGCTGGGTAGCGGAGGAGGGCCCGGGCACCGGCTCAGGCGCCCCCTCTGGGCTGGTGGTGGTAGGGGCTTGCGGAGGAGGAGGAGCCACTTTGCTCCTCTTGCCCTTACCTTTGCCCTTTTCTGTGGGCTGGGCGCCCGCTGCCGGGGCCGCCTGGGGCACGGGTTCCGGCTCCATCTGTGGCGAACTCTTGTCCGCCGCTAGCGGCGGGCGGAGTCGCCTTTCCGGCAGGAGCCGGTCCTCTATGCCCGCTAGGCAGGCCCTCGTGAAGCTCCTTTCCTCCGCAATTACCCTCCTGATGATTTCCTCCAGATTGGAGGAGGAGGAGGAGAGGGGGGCCGCCACTACCGGCGCCAGTTCGGCCTGAATGGGCCGGGCCGTGGCCTCAGCCAGCTTCTGATGCAGCTGGCTGACCTCAAGCTGCAGGCGGTCGACGCGCGCCTGCAGCTGCCGCGTCTCCTCCGTAGCAGTGCGCTGTGTCATCTCCAAAATGATGGCGCGCATGCTGGCGGCCCGGCACTTGAGGGCCTTTTGAAATGTGCCCTTCAAGTGGGAGGATTTGGCGGCGATCTCTACGATCTCCTCCTCGTCCTCCTCCGCCATTCGCTCCAGCTCGATCAAGGAGCGGTCCGCATACCGGAGGAGGGACGCGCCGTACCCGGACTTGGCCCTGGTAGCGCGCGCCCGCTGCTCCCTGGCAGCGACCCACTCCTCGAGATCTTGCTGGGCCTGCACCCGCTTGGCTAGGTTCGGGTGGCGCTCGGCCTCCGATAAGCCCACGTGGGTGCGAGACGAGGTGGACGTCGAGGCCTTCCTTTGCCTTGGCTTTTTCCTCGCCTCGCTGATCGACTCTGAGCCCCCGGAGCCAGGCCTCAGGAAGGCCCTCTTCCGTTTTCGGCGGTCGGTTTCAGCCGCCGACGTGTCCATCACGGACGTGTCTGAGTCGGAAGTCACTTCCGACTCGGGCAATGGGCCCCCCAAATGAGCCCCCAAGGGTTTGCCAGATGGGCCTCCTGATGGGCCCTCAGATGGGCCCCCCGCTGGGCCACCATTCGGGCCCCCAGCTGTGCCCCCGGTTGGGGCCCCAGATGGGCCCCCGGTTGGGGCCCCAGATGGGCCCCCGGTTGGGGCCCCAGATGGCCCCCAGCTGGCCCCCTAGATGTGCTGCCAGATGGGCCCCCAGTTGGGCCCCCCGCTGGGCCCCCAGTTGGGCCCCTAGATGTGCCGCCAGTTGGGCCCCCCGCTGGGCCCCCAGTTGGGCCCCCATTTGGGCCCCCAGCCGGGCCCCCAGTTGGGCCCCTAGATGGGCCCCCAGTTGGGCCCCCAGATGGACCCCCCGTTGGACCCCTAGCTGAGCCCCCAGCTAGGCCCCCCGCTGAGCCCCCAGCAGGAACCCTTGACGCAAGCCGCCCCGAGGCGTCCCGCAGCGGTATGCTGGAGCCCCTTTTCTTCTTCCCGGCCATTATATTAAAACAAAATCCAATTATAATTTATAAATTAATAAAATTTATAAAATTAAAAACCCCTCATCTTCGGTAAAACCCTCTCACAAACAAACCCTCCTTTTTAAATTAAAATACATTTACAATAAAAATATCATTTAAAAATAAAATATCCCTAAAATAAAATATATATTAATTTAAAATAAACCCTCAAAACAAATTCCCTCAAAGCAAAAACATTCACAATTTAAAACCCCATAAAACAATTTTTTATTTCAAATTTAAAATGCCTCTGCAGTACAATATTCGGAGCGGAGCGACACGTCCGTCTCGTCCGAGTCGCATAAGTGTTAACCCCTTTTTTTTTTTTTTTTTTTTGACGCTGAGAAATGGCAATTACGCACTTCCGCTCGCTGGGGGGGCGAGACGGGGAGTGTGGGACTCCCTGTCGCATGACGGCGACAGTATACCCACTAAAACTCAGCGGTGTTCCCTCCGGCGCCTTGTTGGGAGGGCTGTGGGAGACGTTCTGCGTCCACGGCCCTCTGGCGCGTGCCCGCCTAGATGGCGGGCCCTACGTGCCCCCCGGGCTGGGGGGCGACGGGAATGGCCGGGAACACCTGGCCACTCCCGTCCGGCGCTGGTGAAGGCGCGTGCGATGCAGGCAGGGGTGCCCCCGCACCCGTTGCCTGCTGGCCTCCACCAGGGAGGAGTCGGAGGTGCTCGTCATACTGACGTCTTCTCCGACCCCCCCTCCGCCTGCGGAGCGCCGGCGCGAGGGGGTCGTCCTCGCGCGCGCGCTCCGCCGCCTCCTTCTGCGACATGACCTGTTCACAGAAGGAGGCTACCGCCGCCCAGGACCCCTCGTCCCCCAGCATGGCGTTGATCACGCCGGGGAGCGAGAGGTCCGGCCCGATCGCCGCAACGAGGTCGCGGCGCGGCTCCGACCACGACGGGCACCCCTCAAGGGTGAGCTGCGCCGTGTCCACCGCCGCGCCGCAATCGCGGCACGACGGTGTCTCCTCCCGACCGATGCGGTGCAGGTAGGCCCCGAAACATCCGTGGCCGGTAGCACCTGCGCCAGTCGGAAGGAGACCACCCCGTGCGACCGATCGAGCCACTCTTGCAGGAGCGGCCCGATCGCGTCGAGTGTGCGGCGACCGAATACCGCGGTGGCGAGGTCCGTCGACCAATGCCGGACGACGGCTTCCTTCGCCTCCCGCCGGACGGCCTCCCTCTCACGCGGGGCTGGGCGCTCTCCGCTCGCCCGCCGCCCCGCCGTCCACTCGTACACTCTGGCGAGCACCCACGCCTCGAGTTCCCAAGGCGGGGTGCCCGCCAGAGCGCACGCCGCCGCGAAGCCCACCGTGCGGTAGGTCCGCGCTACCCGCTGGGCTATGGCCCTCTGCGGGGCCCGCAAGGCCGCGGCGTTCTCCCTCCTCCGGAGGGAGTTCTCCCAGATGGGGGCCCCGTAGGTGGCCATACTCCTCAGGATGCCGGCGTAGAGTCGCCGGCATCGGACGCTGGGCCCCCCCACGTTGGGGAGCAGCCACGAGAGGGCGCCCGCGGTCTTCAGCAGGCGCGCCGACAGCCCGCGGAAGTGCGGGCCGAAGTGCCACCTGCTGTCAAGCACGAGGCCCAGATATTTCATCTGGGCCCCGACCGCGATGCGGACGCCCTCCACGTGGATGTGGGCGTCGGGCGGGGGGCGCTGCCGCTGCCGAGGACCGTGGAAGTACACGGCCTCGGTTTTGTGCAGCGCCACCGTCAGGCCGAGGCGGCGGATCCTCCCCGCGACGAGGGAGCCGCCCGCCGAGGCCAAGTTGGCCGCCTCTCCGAAACTCTCCCCCCGGGCGGTGAGGAGAGTGTCGTCCGCGTAGCAGACGACCCTAACGCCCCGGGGGAGAGTTCCCCGCAGGAGCCAATCGTAGCCGACGTTCCAGAGCAGGGGCCCCACGACCGACCCCTGTGGGACGCCGGCTTCGGCGGGATATCGCCGGACTCGGCCAGACCTGTCCACCAGGAGGAGCTCCCTGTCCTCCAGGTAGCTGGCCAGCAGACGCCGCAGGTATGGAGGCACTCCGTGGAAGCGGAGCGCCTCCATGATGGTAGAGTGGGGGATCGAGTTGAAGGCGTTGGCTATGTCGAACGACACCGCCAGCAACCCGTCCCCCGCCTGCATCGCCTCCTCCACCTGCCCCTTGAGGCAGGCCAGTGCGTCCACCGTCGAACGCTCAGCCCGAAAGCCGAACTGAGCGTCCGACAAGTCCGGTCCGACATCCCGCAGGTGCTCCTTTAGGCGGGTGGCGACTATCCCCTCGAACATTTTCCCGACGTCTGCCAGGAGCATGATCGGCCGGTATGCCGAGGGGGAGTCCGCCGGGCGGCCCTCCTTGCGAAGGAGGCACAATAGGCCCTCCTTCCACGGTTTCGGGAACCTCCCCGACGCGAAGCATGCGTCGAAGAGGTCCCGAAACCGCGCCTTCATTTGGGTGGCGGCGATTGCCACCACCCTTGCGGGGACCCCGTCGGGGCCCGGAGCCTTCTTTCTGGCGCGGACACGGTCGATGGCCGCGCCGAGCTCCGACTCCGTGACCGGCGGGGCCTCCTCCTCCTCCGCCTCGTGCGGCGGCGGCGGCGGCGGCGGCGGCGGAGCCATCACTGGCGGGGTGAAGTTGCCCCTGCGCGGAAACAGGGACCGCACCACCCCGTCCAGGAAGGAGGGCTCCATGGTCTCGACAACGGGGGGGCCGAAGGGGCGCAGCTTGCTGCGCGCCACCTTGTATGGCCTCCCGAAGGGGTCGTTGTCGAGACCCTCCAGCATTTCGGCTCTCGCCGAGTCCTTGGCCGTGGCGATGGCCCGATCGAGGACCGTCTTGGCCTCCACGTACGCCTCGTAGAGGCGGTCCTCGTCGGCCAAGTCTCTGCGACGCCGCCGCCGGCTCCGCGTGTAGGCCCTCCTGGCCCGCACGCACGCTGCACGGAGCTCCGCCAGCTCCGCCGACCACCAGTACACGGCCCGTCTGGCTGGCGGCCGGCGAGACCGAGGCATGCTGGAGTTGCACACCTCGGTCAGGGAATCCCCCAGCTGCCGCGCAGCGGTGTCCACGTCCAGACCGGCGGCGGGCGGCGACAGCCAGTCCTGGATGAACGCCGCCTCCGCCGCCGCCTCCCTGTCCAGGTGGGTCAGAGCCCACCGCGGGAACGGCGATTGCCCCGACCCAGCGGACTCCGCGGAGCCCCTGGCGGAGACGATGTCGAACCGCACGTAGCGGTGGTCCGACAAGGTCTCCACCAACTCCACCCGCCAGTCCACGACGCGGGCGGCTGTCGCGGGGGTGGCGAACGAAACGTCCACCACCGACCCTCCCCGCTGCCGCACACACGTGTGGACCGCCCCCCTGTTGAGCAGGGAGACGCCGGACGTGGCCGCCCAGAGCTCCACGGCGCGACCTCGGACGTTGCACGAGGCGGCCGGGTTGCCCCAGGCTGTCGACTTGGCGTTCAGGTCGCCCAAGACTACGACCTGACGCGGCGCCGCCCTGCCGACCACGGCGGCCAGGACCCCGAGAAAGTCCTCGAAGTCCTGCAAGGAGCGGTTTGGGGAGAAGTACACGGCCACGAGGGCCGAGTCTCCCCACGCGGCGGCCACGTATCCCGGTCCCCTCTCTAATAGCGAGAGGGGAGGGGAGTCCGTGGAAGACCGCGCCGCTAGTGCCACCAAGCCGTCCTCGTCGCCCAGCCAGCTGCCGGGGATCGAGTACGGCTCGGCGACCGCCGCCACGTTCACCAACCACTCGGCCATGACCTGAACCACCAGGTCCTGGGCCGCTTTGCAGTGGTTGATGTTCGCCTGGAGGAAGCGATGACGGTCGACCCTATCCATCGATCGTCATTGCTCCCCCCTCCGTTGCCGCCGCTGGAGCTGCGGCGGCGACGACGACGGCGGTGGCGGCGGAGGCGGCAGGTCGGACCTGCGCCTGCACCACTCCCTTTCTGACGGGGGGCTTGCAGCTCCCACCCGCCATCTTGTGGTCGGCAGGGCGGCCACTGGCGGCGCACGTCACGCAATGTGGCGTGGCGGCGCCGCAGGCGGCATTTTTGTGCCCCTGGAGCCCGCAGCGGTAGCACGCGTCCCCCCAGTCGGCCTTGGAGGGACACGTGGCCCGAGTGTGGCCGAGTGCGAAGCATTTAAAACAACGCATCGGCCCGTCCTCAAGCGCCCGCACTACGGCCGTGCTGAGCCCCAGAGGCAGCCGCCCCTTGGTCGCGGCGAGGAGGGCCCTGGCGGCGACAATTGGGCACTCCACGCGCGTGGTGCCCATGCCACGGCGGCCAGGCCTGATGGGCCCGCACCTCACCGCGCTGGCGTCGCAGCCACCCGCCGCCGCGACGGCCGCCACCACATCCTCCCTGGTGGCCGAGTCGTCGACTTCAGCCACCTCCAGGGGTGCGGTCTTCGCGGGCCTGGCGACCGTCGCCGCGTCCGCAATGACCTCCCGCAATTTTTTTGCGAAGAGGTCGGCGTTGCTCTCGCGCCGCTCCCCCCCGAACTCGAAAATTCGAGCCCCGGTCATTGTCCGCCGGCAGGTGATATTGCTGATCCCTAGTTGCGTGGGATCAGCGTTGGAACGAGCCCGTCTGAGGACGGACTCGTACGTCGCCCCCCGCTCCGCGGCCTCCGGGGTGATTGTTACCACGACGGCCGCGGTTCGGGGAGGAGGAGGCAGTTTCCTGCCGGCGGCTGGAGCCGTTTTGGCTGGAGGAGCGGTCGCTGCGGGCGCTGCGGACGCTGCGGGCGCTGCGGGCTTCTTCTTGCCCTTCTTCACCACCTCCGTCCACGATATGTTGGCCGGGGTGGTGGACGGAAGAAGGGCGTCCTGGGTTTGGGGAGGGGCCGGCTGGGTAGCGGAGGAAGGCCCGGGCACCGGCTCGGGCGCCCCCTCTGGGCTTGTGTTGGTAGGGGCTTGCGGAGGAGGAGGGGCCGCTTTGCTCCTCTTGCCCCCACCTTTGCCCTTCCCTGCGGGCTGGGCGCCCGCTGCCGGGCCCGCCTGGGGCACGGGTTCCGGCTCCACCTGTGGCGAGCTCTTGTCCGCCGCTAGCGGTGGGCGGAGTCGCCTTTCCGGCAGGAGCCGGTCCTCTATGCCCGCTAGGCAGGCCCTGGTAAAATTCCTCTCCTCCGCTATCACCCTCCTAATAATTTCCTCCAGGTTGGAGGAGGAGGAGGGGATGGAGGCCACCACTGCCGGTACCCGTTCGGCCTGAATGGGCCGGGCCGTGGCCTCAGCCAGCTTTTGGTGCAGCTGGCTGACCTCCAGCTGCAGGCGGTCGACGCGCGCCTGCAGCTGCCGCGTCTCTTCCGTCGCGTTGCGCTGCGCAATTTCTAAAATTATTGCGCGCATGCTCGCGGCCCGACACTTCAGGGCCTTCTGGAAAGTGCCCTTCAGGTGGGAGGATTTGGTGGCGATCTCCATGATCTCCTCCTCATCCTCCTCCGCCATCCGCTCCAGCTCTCCCAAGGAACGGTCCGCGTAGTGCAAGAGGGACGCGCCGTACCCGGACTTGGCCCGGGTAGCGCGCGCCCGCTGCTCCTTGGCAGCGACCCGCTCCTCGAGGTCCTGCTGGGCCTGCGCCCGCTTGGCCAAGTTCGGGCGGCGCTCGGCCTCCGATAAGCCTACATCTAGGGTGCAGGGTGAGGTGGACGTCAAAGCCTTCCTCTGCCTCGGCTTCTTTCTCGCCTCGCTGACCGACTCCGAGCCCCCGGAGCCAGGCCTCAGGAAGGCCCTCTTTCGGTTTCGGCGGTCGGTTTCGGCCGCCGACGTGTCCATGACGGACGTATCCGAATCGGACGTCACGTCCGACTCGGGCACTTGACCCCCCAAATGGGCCCCTACGAGTTTCCTCGACGGGCCCCCAGCTGGGCCCCTAGATGGGCCCCCAGTTGTGCCCCCAGTTGGGCCGCCATTCTGGTCCCCAGGTGGGGCCCCTGATGAGGCCCCAGTTGGGACCCCCAATGGGGCCCCCGTTGGGCCCCCAGGTGGGGCCCCGTTGGGCCACCAGGTGGGGCCCCCGTTGGGCCCCCAGGTGGGGCCCCCGTTGGGCCCCTAGATGGCCCCCCCACTGGGCCCCCCGCTGGGCCCCCAGTTGGGCCCCTAGATGGGCCCCTAGTTGGGCCCCCAGTTGGGCCCCCACATGAGCCCCCAGTTGGGCCCCCAGTTGGGCCCCCACATGGGCCCCCAGTTGGGCCCCTAGCTTGGCCCCCGCATGGGCCCCCAGTTGGGCCCCTAGCTGAGCCCCCAGCTGGGCCCCGAGATGAGCCCCCAGATCGACTCCCGGATCGACTCCCAGATGTGCCCCGAGATGAGCCACCCACTGAGCCCCCAGCAGGGACCCTCAGCGGAAGCCGCCCTGAGGCGTCCCGGAGCGGTATACTTGAGCCTTTTTTCTTTTTCCCGGCCATGTTAAAATAAAAACAAAATCCAAATCAAATTTTTAAATTAATAGAATTTATAAAATTAAAAAACCCCCCATCTCAATAAAAACCCCTCTCAAAAACAAACCCTCCTTTTTAAATTAAAATATATTTACAATAAAAATATCATTAAAATATCCCTACAATAAAATATATATTAATTTAAAATACTCCCTCAAAACAAATTCCCTCAAAGCAAAAACATTCCCAATTTAAAACCCCATAAAAACAATATTTATTTCAAATCTAAAATGCCTTTGCAGTACAATATTCGGAGCGGAGCGACACGTCCGTCTCGTCCGAGTCGCAGGCACCGAATCATAAGTGTTAACCCCTGCGCCAACCGTGTCTTCAAAAGTAGTACGTACTTAAATTATGTTAGTAATGACAAAGATTAATACAAACTAGGATAGAACAAAAACAAGGCAATTGCTTGTTGGTGCGTGGCAACAACACTACCACTAAGCATAATGCTGTGTCGCGGCTGTATCCACATCACAGCGCTGTTTTCCAGTAATCACCAAAAAATATGACATTTTGATATAATATCGTTAAATAAAGTCTTATTTAAAACATCATTAGCAAAATGAAACTTTGAACTAGGCTTAAGGACTAATATCCACCGCCTCGAAGGCATAATAACTAAAACAATGAAGGTAAACTTTAAACCATCTCTAGCCTGATAAATAGATAATTACCGTCTATCTCGAAAATTATAAAAGCTTAAGTTTCATATTATGCTTCAAATAAATTACTATGAGGGTTGAGTAATTAAATAAATTGCGGTTTAATTATGGTTAACAAGGTACCACTATTGTATCTTGTTTTCTCTAGATTTTTTAAAGGGCTTTGTTTTACAAAAACTGTTTCCAATTACTGTTTTAATGATCTGTCAGAACATGGCTGCACAGGTCCTAAAGAAAAAAAACATAGTAACGAATAAAGTCAAAGATTTTCTTTTTTTACTGATATTATATGGTCTCGTTTGACAACTACCTCACCTGATGGTAAACGATAATGAGGTCAAAAATGTAGCACGCAAACCTAGAAGTAAGTAACGTTACAGTTATCAGAAAATATAGACTCCGGCAGGGAATTGCACTCCTTAGCTTTACGCAATGAAAGCACTACGAATAACTAAGATCTCGTTTCAACAAACGTGACGAAAACTTCTATATCTCTCAAACTTCAAATTAATAGCACAAAGGTTTATATCTTAGGTACAGAGCTTTTTCCAAGATTGAACTTCAGTTTTCATTTACCTCGCGGAGCCCACTGTAAAACTTATCTACGAATCCAAGACTTGTTCAAAGCATAACTTGAGGAAGTATGCGACACTGACACCTCTACGAAGTCCTCATATTGAGTTCAGCTGAAGAATTGGCGGAATTTCATTTGTTAGTTTTCCTATTGCGGAAATTGTTTCCAAGTGTTCAGATTGGATTTCAGAGAGTTGAGTAACTGCATCTCACTGGAGTTGTGTAAAAGAGAATATTTGTTTTTGCCAGAACAAATTAAGGCGGAATTTTCACGTTTACATTTTATTGTCGGTTCGGGTCTGATGTTGGTTTATTTTTGTCTGAGAGATAGGTACGACGTACCTTCGACGTTTATTGTCATTGGTACTTTGACTTGATGCTACCTAGATGTTTTATTAAACACAAAGGGTCCTATTTATAGAATCGGAAAATTCTAATTTTGTGTAGTAAATTTGAATAAAAATTTTCAAGGATTTTTAAGAATTGAGTTACGTTAATAGAGATTGGTATTACACGCTCAAATTTGGCTAAAGAGGAGGTCGTGGCTAAACATTAACAGCCGCAGGGGTCAAGGTTAAGCAACACTTTCCGAGGTTAATCAGTGGATAGGTGACCATTGTAACATAATGAGATTCCTTCATGCCTTGGAATTCACGTTAAACAATTGGTCCTGGCAGTAATTTGTACATCTTATACAGACAGTCGTTATGGGTAGTCAAGAAAATCTGTTTCTGGCTTTGCCAAGAGTTATCGTGTTACCCAGTTACCGTACTTTGGAGTTCAGATTGGCAGTCAATTCATGTCTAAACACTAGTATGCAGCTGCATTTGATAAATTTGAAAACTAAACTCGACATATTTCAGACAAAGGCCGGGTTATAATGATTAGTACTCACAATAAAAGAGAAAATTCATCCAAACTAGAAACCAAGAGAGTCATAACAATAATACGGATACTAAAAGTATTTTCTCAAATGTAGGGATTCCACATCTTAGAAGCAGGCGTCACATAATACTGTTACCAAGCTTTGTCACCCGCTGGGAAATCTTTTGTCCGGAGCCAGGTTTAGAGGCTAAACGTTTAAACTGACCTGAATAATATCACTACGGTGACTTGGAAAAGAAAGATATTAAAATTTGGTAGGTATGTAGGTACAAACATTAAACTAGCTGCCGGTTTAGCCGTGGAATATGAGTATCTACCTATGTATGGAGTCAGTGGTATCTAAATAAATAAATAATAAACCAATACCAACATGTGGACGGTATGTTTACCTTGTCTTGCTATCGCTCGGTGTCACTTGCCAAGTTGGCCGAGTGGAGGCCAGCGCCAACGCGTATAGAGCTCATTTGGTTCAACTTGTCTTCGCTCGCCGTTGCTCGTGATCACTTGCCTCACTTCGGATATGTGTCGGTTTTTGGTCACAAATCAAAGGCGCTCGCCTGCGCTCGGCCAACGTGTGGGCAGCTCTACAGACCCTTTTCTACATTGGTCATCTGCATTGGCGTTCGACGAACTTGTCGAACGTGTGGACATTATTTCTTGCCTCGTACCTATTTGCCAACGCTCGCGTTGGCCTACGCTCGGCAAACATGTATTGCAGGTTTTACACACACGCATATAAATACCATAACCACATATACACATAAACCACCATAATAAAAGAAGATGATATGTAATGAATTTTTTAATGTAACAAATATATATATATATACAATATAAATATTTTTAAATGTAAAATTATGTAGTTTCTAAGATATGGAAAAGCGGAGTCTCCTAACACAAATCATTGTACATGAAGTTCTTGGTATAAATAATAGATATTTTCATTTATTTTTTTTATTTTTCAGTGGCAATCCTACTATTCTACTTCTACTAAATATAATATTATACATGCGAAAGTTTCTAAGGATTGATGGATAGATGCTTGTAACGCTTTCACGCCAAAACTACTGAATAAAATTTGCTTTGAAAAAGGCTGAAATCCTGGAATAATACACCGGCTACTAACTTATATCCCGGAATCTCACGGTTTTCAAATCCCGATTCGCGCGAGAAAAACCTCCCACGCCAACGAAGTTACCGGGTAAAACTAGTCAGCTTATAAATTAATATCACGTACAAGTTCAAAGCCCTCTTTTGTTATTACACGTCTTTAAATGGCCTATCTGGGTAAATACAACTTATTTAGAAAGCTCGGGTCATGGGGCCTGAGTGCGCATCTCTTTTATAAGAAACTACATAGCTGTGCCCGCGACTTCGTCCGCGCGGAATAGTGACTTTCGGCAGCATTTTTAATTTTTTAGGCTAATTATTTTGAAAATAAAACTCATACACAATTTGAATGTCGTATCTAATGAAAAGTCAAAAAAATAAGTTTCAAGCTTTAAAAATGACGTTATTTCCATACAAACTTTCATCCCCTATTTCAACCCCTTACAGCCCTTTTTCGCATTAAGAAGCTGCCTATGTCCTTTCTCAGGCTCTAGACTATGTCTATACCAAATTTTATTAAAATCGGTTTAGTAGTTTAGGCGTGATTGCGTAACACACAGACACAGAGTTACTTTCGCATTTATAATATTAGTAAAGGATTGTCTCGCCGGTTGATCGATTCCTTGCGTGATCAGAAGGCTGGCTTGTTCTTTGCCCAAAAAATAAGCATTGCCATACAATGTGGCAATGCTGCCAGTTTTCTGGGCACGTTTCCGGACAACAGCGATATGGAGGAGTACTTTGACCCATAAGCCAATTTTAGTTTTTTTTTATGTACATAGGATAAGCTCAGTGTTTTTAAAATATGTTATTGATTTCAGGCCCTGTTTTTTTGATAAATATATTTAGAAAGTTGAACGTTTGACATACATAAATCATTATTTGTATAGAGTTCATTGTACGTAGGTATTGTCTTATAGACCCAGTGCCTATCAAAGTCCTATATCCAGTGAAATATTACTACAACGGTACTGACAGAGGTTCGCAATATTTTTCGGTCGCCGCCCGGGTGTCTGTGGCACGTATAAACTTCGGTTATCTCCTCCAAACAATTTTATTACATGTTTTGCTACAAGTTTGTGTGTGATTTATATCGGTATATGCTTCAGTTTCATCTAAATTGCGGCACTGATCGGTTCGATGACTCGTCGCGTCGAGTCGAGGCACCTTTGCATGTGATGGAATGGAAAACTTTGTTTTCTAAACTGCAATATATCAGTTTTAACGTAATAGCATCTGCCAGGTATGTACCGCTTATTAGACTTATTAAAACCTTCTTTTTTCAAACTATTTTCGGGTCTGTATCTAGTCTTGCCGGATGCAGCTATTAGTACTAATGCAATTACATGGAACCTATTTGCCCTCCACAACCCAAGGGCTTGATACCCCCTGGTAAAAACAGAGGCAGATTCTCGCGTAACGACTATCTAAGAGCAACTTCACACTAGCGTTTGTCCAGCGTAGGCGTGCGATGAACGTACGTGTAGCGCAGTCGCCGTGACTACGCAGCGCAGGCGTCACGTTGTCGCGGCGTCAGTGCAAGGGTACATGAATACGCTGTGCTAGCGCCGCAGGTGCGCGACGCGTGCGCCGCGTTACTGCGTTACTTTTTAAAAGCGCAGCTAAGAATAGAGTTTCCTCGTCAGAATCCATTTTCAACCGACGACAAAAAAGGAGGAGGTTATCAATTCGACGCGTATATTTTTTTTATGTTTGATCACCGATTACTCGAAGACGGCTGAACTGATTTGGAAAATTCTTTTTTGTTTGAAAGTGTATACTTTGAAATTAGTCCCATTGCCACCAAGTCAGGATCTGATGATAGGATCCAGGAGAAATCGAGGGAACTCTTCAAATATTATAGGCACACCTATAGTGATTTGAGAATTTTTATAGTAACTTGTGTAGTTGCATTCGAAAAGCACCATTTGTGAAGTGGACCTGATGATGAAGACCACAGATGGCCACTGGAACTACTCAATATATAAGTAGGAATAATAAGTATTTCATGGGTTCCGCTTCGATTACGTGAATATGATTATTAAGCACAATATGCTCGTCACAATGCATATTATGGTGAAGTGAAACTGATGGTGAAGTACCAGGAGAACTCCTCAACAATTAAAGGCCCAGCATTGGGAAAAGCAATATTTTGTAAAAGGTTATAAATAGTTGAGATTTAGGCTTTTGTAACTAGGTGAATTATAAATTGTCCAACTAAAACGAGTGAAATAAAAACTTTTTACCAAAAAATTAAACCGACTTCCAAAAAACACTGCAAAGTGAAAAATACCTTTAATTTCGGAAGTCGGTGCCAAAAACGAAAATACAAAACCAAAGACACCGACTACCGAAATTAAAGTTATTTTTCACTTTGCAGTGTTTTTTGGAAGTCGGTTTAATTTTTTGGTAAAAAGTTTTTATGTTAATGATATTTCCGAAGCAACAACGCAATTGTGTGACGTCTGTGCCGCGTTAGCGCAGCATTTAATTGACTACAGAGGAAACGCCGCGACAACGCGGCGCAGGCGTCGCCGTATGCGCTGCGCATACGTTTATCGAACGCCTTCGCTGGACAAACATGGCAGTCGGGTCCAATAGCTTAACGTGCTTTTCACATCATCCATCCAGATCGACCTCAGCATGTATTGCTTTACCTTGAAGACCGAACTGTGTTACCTTTATTATTTCGCCAGAAGCTCTCAGATAGCAAAATATAATTAGTCTCTTTATAAAAGGGAATGTGCCGTATTCCACCTCGCGCGAAAGTGTGGGCTGAAATTATCGCACTTTCAGATTATTCGCTACAAGGAAATGCCAGTTTTCTCACGATTTTTCCCTCCACCGGATGATGAAAATTCTACAAAGTAACTTGCTTTGTGCCTGCTTTGTAAATAAATCGTACCTATAAACACAGAAACATATTTTCTTTGACTTGCGACTCGACCCGACTTCGCATGGTTTCATTCGGCTAATTTACACAAAACCTTAATAAATTACAGATCAAATCCTTGCTCAGGAATCACTTTATTCATTGGTAAAATCAAACGAAAGTCTGTTCTGTAGCTTTTGTATGTATTGCGAACATACACAGACAGATACACGCGGCAGTAGACTTTATTTTAAAAATAGGTAAAGATTAAACTCGCTTTCAGTAACGAACAAAAACCTTTAGTTACGTAACTTAAATAAATTTCTAAAACCTTCGTAGACACCATTTATCAATATCCTATCCTGTTTCAGATATCAGCTAGTGTGCAAACTAGTCTATCTTATCGCACCGCACCTGAACAAACTGTTCGTCTAGAATTGAATCCGCAACAAGAAACTATACCCTGTATGTGGAGCACCAGACCACCGTACAGAAAAATGCAGAAGTACCAGTTATGACAGTGAATCGTACTGCCAAAAGTCAAAAGATACAATCACATGAATAAACTTCTCAAGTATAGATTACTTTCCGAGAGTAGTCAGCAATAATGACGGGGCCCGATAGGGCGAATGCTTGCCGGGACGGTGGTGAAGGAACAGGGTGAGTTTTTAGTCAATAGAAGTCTGAGATTCCCTTCCACTCTTAGCAGAAGGAGTCATTTGTTGATTATTTATTGCGTTTATTCTAGGGAATTCTTGTGGCTACTAGGTATTTGCAGACAATTTTTCATCTTAGCCATTATGCCAGGTCACTTCTAATGCCAAAATCACCATTGCCACTGGATGGTGACTGGGAATTCACGCGTTTTTAACCGACTTCAAAAAAGGAGGAGGTTCTCAGTTCGTCTTGAACTTTATTTTTTATTTTTTTATGTATGTTACCTCATAACTGGGAGACGGCTAGACCGATGTGGAAAATTCTTTTTTCGTTTGAAAGGGTATACTTTCTAGTTGGTCCCATTGTTATGAAATCAGGATCGAGGGAACTCTTCAAATATTATAGGCACACCCTATGGCATTTTGGGTATTTCTTATAGAACCTTGTGTAGTTGCTCTCGAAAAGCACCATTTGGGGAAGTGGAACTGATGATGAAGACCACAGATGGCCACCGAAACTACTCAATAATAAGTATTTCGTGGATTGCGATTCGATTTCTTGAACATCGATGTTAAGCACTTTATGCTCGTCACAATGCATATGGTGATGTAGAGCTGATGGTGAAGTACCAGGAGAACTTCTCCAAAATTAATGGCTCTGCATCGGGAAAAGCAATATTTTGTAAAAGGTGATAAGTAGTTTTTTTTAATTTTAATTTTTTTTTTTTATTACAAACCGACCCACTAAAAAGCGAGAAAAAAAACTTTTTAACAAAAATTTCCATATCAAAACACTACAAAGGCAAAAATAACTTTAATTTCGGAAGGTAGTGTTAAAAAAAGGAGAAAATACAAAACCAATAACACTGACTACCGAAATTAAAGTTATTTTTGCCTTTGTAGTGTTTTGATATGGAAGTCGGTTTTATTTTTTGTTATTAAGTGTTTTTGCCATTCGGCTATGGTTACGGATATTCGATAATCACATAATTTTAACATTTAGTAGACCTTCTGATATTTCTTGCTGCACGGCCGTGTCGAGGATCCAATCTCGTGGCGGATTTCCATCGCTGTTCCGAACATCCGCGCTCATTCGCGGATTTAACACGATTACTTGTGCGTACAACATGGACGATGTTTAACGAACTTTGAAGCATGTACATGAATTCACTTATCCAACATTGTTACAAACTAATTTGGGTGCGAACCTTAAACTGTACGCTTCAAGATTTAAATTGCAATGAATTTTGTTTGCAGCAGTTTTTAATTGTTGACGTGACTCCTAGAACTTTAAATTAACAACGTGCAGAGAGTTTCTGTTGGATATGATGCGTTGTTGACTGCTTAATTAACGAATATATCTCGAGTTCTATGCAAAATACACTACAAAAGTAGTGTGTTTGCGTGAATACCAAGTAAGTCACCTGATATTAGCATTTGATTTTTTTTTTGTTTCTATCTATTTTACACATATAAATAAAATTGAAGTGTCAGTCTGTAATTTCAAAATTACTATGTTTTTTTTTAAGAAAACAAAAAAGAACAATTTAAATGTGTTTTAGTGACGTATTTAGGTACAAGTACCTAAACACGTTTTTTATTTAGTTTAGAGAAAGATGCTCCACATCGTCTGGATGACACACATTCCTAGAATACTTCGATCATATGGCTAGGGAAAATGGATGTAACCACGAGAAGCTCATCATGTCCGGCAAGTAGACGGGAAGAGGCCTCGTGGTCGTAGCCCCCCATACGTTGGTCTGAACAGGTCCGCACCGCTCTCGACTCTACAGTTCACAACGACTTCCACACTGCCAGAAACAGAAACTATTGGAGAAAGATCATATGACAGAATGTGATGCAGAAGGAAGGAGGAGGTTGATCAGAAAGGTATGTATTTCAGAAATAGTACTAGGACAACATAAATCAAGGTCCATGGAAACCGGTTCATTTGTGGCAAAGATTCGTTCCGGACAAACACGATACGGCTATAAGTTAAAGAAAAATTGGTAGCATCATATCATGTAAATAACTTTACACTCTTGAGAAAGTTATTGAAACAGTCGTTTCGTAGTTACAGACAGACATAGATTATCTATACTTATAATAAATCTGTAGAGAGGTCAATTCTGTACATGAAATATATTTCCAAAATAACTATCAGGGGGTGATTAAGGATCGATACTCATGCCAAAAATGCAATCAGTTAAATTTTTGTCTGTCTGTCTGTCTGTCTGTCTGTCTGTCTGTCTGTCTGTCTGTCTGTCTGTATAACCGTTATAGAAACAAAAACTACTCGACGGATTTTAACGAAACTTGGTACAATTATTTTTCATACTCCTGAGCGGGTTATAGTATACTTTTCATCACGCTACAATCAATAGGAGCAGAGCAGTGAAGGGAAATGTTGGGAAAACGGCAGAAGTTACTCCATTTTTTAAGCTTCCGTCGCGTGTGCAACCTTAATGGTTAAAGCTATACAAATCATTTCATGACGAAAATGTTCTCCTTAAAATTATATAAAAAATATCCCACGACAGCATATGTCTAACTTTTATGGTTGACTCACAATAACACGTGTAACTTCCGATAGCTTAGCAGTTTGAAGCTTTCTGATTATAATATTTGTCTACTCTTACGTTTATAACACTCTCAGTCACCCCTAATTGAAAAAGTTAACATTATTAAATATTCCATAAAAAAATTGGCCAAGTGCGAGTCAGACTCGCCCATGAAGGGTTCCGTAGTAACTATAATATAATATGCAAATTTATTTGACGAAAAAAAAACCTTACAAATTTCTTAAAACTAGCTTATTTACTTTTTTTACAACTGCGCCAAATAAATTTGTTTTGAAAAAAAAACCTTACAAATTTCTTAAAACTGGCTTTTTTACATTTTTTACAACTGCGCCGAATAAATTTGTTATTCATAGTGTTTGTATGAATTACAAAGTTATATTTGCGGTTTTAGAAAATATGCTGTATCTAAAAAACTGCTGAACTGATTTCATTCAAACTAATTTTGGTTGAAAGTTTATATTAAGATCTACAGACAAATATTTTTTTTAGATTTTTCACTCCATTATTATAGAAGTTAGAGGTTGTGTCCGCCACACACACATTTTACCACTTTGGAAGCTTATATCTTTTAAACGATTGACTTTATGGAAAAGTGGTTTTAGAAACCCCGATGTCGTTTTTAAAGAACTGTCTATAGATACCACACATGCATCGATTTCATGAAAAAAAAATATTTTCATGTTTAGTTCCATGTATGGAGCCCCCCTTTATTTTAAATATTTTTTATTTTTTTTCTCAAAATCGGAAAGCGGTTCACTGAATACATCTACCTATCAAGTTTCACATGTATAGTCCTAATAGTTTCGGAATAAAATTGCTGTGACAGACGGACGGACGGACAGACAGACAGACGGACAGACATGTCGAAACTATAAAGATTCCGTTTTTTGCCATTCGGCTACGAAACCGTAAAAAGAATCATATAAATCGGTATAGAAACACCAAAGTTATACATGAAATACGCTTATAATAATAAGCCATCGCGCGTGAATACTGAATCATGCTATAAGGATTATTTTTGAGAATCGGTCGCCGCGCTCGACGCGTCTCGCGGTCGAAGCGTTCTCTAGGTACTTAAGCCTCATGTGAACGTGATCTAAACAATGTTACCAATACATTAACTTACGCTGACGGAGTCGCGGGCACAGCTATATTGTATCATTACGCTAAGGCCAATAGGAGCGGAGCGCCAATGAAGAATGCTTCAAAATCGGGGTTAAATTTAACGTTAGCCCAAAGTAACTATTCCACGCGGACGAAGTTGCGGGCAAAAGCTAGTATTATAAATATTTTAGTAACCTTATTAATGTTTGGTAACCATAAAATAATACTACTATTTAAAATTGTTGTACAAAGGTTTCTGCTCAATATTTTGTTTTTTCTTTGTCCTTGTGATATTACGTCAAAGTTAATTGAAGTATCTTTGAAATAACCTTCGATGAAAAACCATAAAGTATTAACTCTGTTCATGTAAATTGTTTGTTTTCTTGTGGTTATCGGAAAATCTCAAGTTTCGCAAAGTAAACAGACTCTGAATAGATCTTAAGTACTAAGTAATCAGGAGACTTCATTTATCATACCTATTTTCATCACCGCAACATTTACAGATATCGATTCTATTGGCTTTTTGCACGTTATTCACAATGACGCAGGGTTGAATTTAAACAAAATGTAGTTTCTGGAAAATTCTTGAACCATTTGATGAAGTTTGGCGTGAGTAAATAACTATTTATTTAACATAAATGAAGGAGTACCAGCTAACAAAACAGGATAATAATATAATAAATTCATTTATTCAGGTAAATTATACCCATTGCCTTTAATCAAATTACAAATACAACTAAAATAAAAACTAAAATAACATAGTATAAAATGAAGTAAAGCCATAATAAACACAAAATTAAAATAAAATACAAATTAAAATACATAATCAAAACAAGAAATACAATACTAACATAAAAATCCCTACAGATATTATAAATTATAACCTTCTACCCGGCATTGGTACAGCGACATGTCTGCTGGAACAATGCCGAAGGTAAGGGCAGTCCAACCTTTCCCCGATAATCGTTAGAACAGTGAGACAGTTATAAGTACTCACGTGTAAAGACTGAAATCACTTCAACAAAATAATGGCAAACAATACTTACTACAGATACACAACTTCGTATAGTAGGTATATATCGGGATGATATACACCATACTAAGTTATGTTATATCCATACGCACAAAACCTATTGGGAATACTTTAATTGTGCGTGCAGCTAAAGTGTGGAATTCCCTGCCGGAGTCTATGTTTCCTGATAGCTATAACCTGGGGATCTTAAAGTCAAGAGTGAATAGGTTACTTTCAGGTAAACGTGCTTCATCTTTGACCACATTGCTTAGTTCAGGTGAGATGGTGGTGAAACGCAAGCCTAAAAATATATATATATTCGGGTCTGCGTCAATGTTATTATAAGACACCGCTGCACTAGAATGCCATAAGGGTAGGTTATTTAAAAAAAAAAAGATAGATAGATATACTCTTTATTGTACACCATAACAGAATTAAATAAGGACTTAAAAAACTATAATGGGTGTTACAATGGGCGGTCTTATCGCTAAAAGCGATCTTTTACAGACAACCTTTGGATGGATTTGACATAGCAGGAGAAAATAAATACGCGGGTAGTCCATGGTGTACTATTCACTTATATACAATAAATAAGTAATAACCTACATACTCAATACACATATACATATATATACATAAAAAGAACAAAGCTGAGTTATATAAAAAATAGTAACAAATTAAAGAGAGAGATAGAGATCTTTTACCATATTTTTGAAAGAAGGAAGGATTTGTGCTTGTCTTACTGACACGGGAAGAGTATTCCACAGTCGTACTGCTTGAGCTGCAAACGACTTACCAAAGAAATTGGTGAAGTGACTCGGTACCTCTAGCCTCAAGTTTTCCGATGACCTCAGAAATTTGGCATGTGTGTCATGGAGGAACTTAAAACGTTCTTTAAGATAAGAGGGGGTCTTAGGATTGAACAGAATACTGTAGAGAAGAGACAAGATGTGTAAGTTATACATCTTAACCCTATCTTACACCACTAGCCTTTGCCAATACTAAATAATTTTCAATACATACGAAATAGAATGTCTAAACCACCAATTTTATTTAATACCCAAACAAAACTTTACCTACATCACAATGCTTTCAAACTCAACAAAGGGTATCAAATTGTTATCGGTAATTGATCGTCACACGTCGCGCCTAATGCAACAATGAGGTTTTTATCTTCAGCTAATGGATCTAACCTTTTTCTTTTACTTTTCTTTCGAACTTGACATAAGTACTAAAGTTTGGGGACGAAAAGTCAATCACATTATACAAAAAATATTAAGAAAGATTGCTTTCAAGCTGGTTCATATAACCACCAACATTTTTGTTGATGAAGTATCCTGTGGGTCTGTCTAAAATTATACCAACCCATATGGTTGGGAAAAGTCTAAAAAGATGATGGTGATGATAACACGACATCCAGTTGGAGAATCCTACCTTTTCAATGGAGGTTTGCGTAATTAAACATTTAGAATTCCAACTATTTATTATTGTGGATCTTGTTGTCTCAAAACAAAGATGATTATTAACGCCTAATTTCGCATATCTGGTCTGATGCTGAACAGCTTAGCCCCCAGCATTTATGTAAATATATTGAAAGACAAATTTTAATACAGTCCCTGAATACAACACGATGGGGCCTAGTGTGTGACCTTCTGGTAGGTACCCCAAGACCACTACCACCGCAGGTATGTATTCATTAACCATTTATTTCGTCTAATTAGGACGGCCGCGGGCACTTTCACTAATTAGAGCTTCTATTAGAGACTAGCGAAATCACACAAATATACTTAGTTTGCAACAACCTCATCAGGATAACGACAAGCATCACTGAAACTGTTATTAATAATAACAGTTTACTAGACCGAACTGTTCCACTTTTTTTATTCAAAATAGGTTTGCGTTTGACCACTATCTCACCTGATGGTAAGTGATGATGTGGTCGAAGATGGAGCACATCACTGCTGGCCTCCGTCCATTACCTCCAACAAAGATTTCGATTCTGTTCCGATTCCTAATAGCTTCCTAATTCTTAAAGAAGCCATCCAGGTCATCCCGCCTTTTCCTTCGCGGTCTACCGAGGTCTCGTGTTACTGAAACTACTTAAAAAAAATAAATGGAACAAGGTGAGGTTAGAACGATTGCTAATAATTAATATTATAGTTTTAAAATCTTTAAAATCCTTTTAATTCTGTTACTGTATACAATGAAGAGTATATCTGGATATCTTAATTTTTCTCTTAAAGAATTCAAAAAATCTGTTCTATATTTCAAGGTTTATTAAAACGATTATTTTCCAAGAAAAACACAGTCTTACATTCAATGAGACGACTTCCTAATGGAATTTAGAAAGCGTCTTCTTCAAATTACTTAGAGTAATTGGACCAGCGCAAAATAATATGAACGCAAATTAGGTGTACCAACATAATAACAAAATTATTCGTGTTTTATGAGCTGCCAGTCTTGTTTAATATATTAATTACTAGCATATCAATTAGGGAAGTAGATAATTTATTTTATGGAAGTTAATACAAAATAAAATTTTCCAGTTTCATGGCGAAAAGTAAAAACGAGCCCATACCAGGGACTAAGTCTACGCTAGCACTTGCAATTTATTCGTGCATGAGACAATTGGTGTAAAGATTGTATTTGTTTAAAAATTATAAGAACTAGTGAAACTGTAGAGCTAGTGAATGAAATAATAGCAGCGCTACGGTTCAATCTTCAGATGAGTGACCATCTAACCATATTGACATTCTTCCGTAAGCCATTGGTTGGCTCTCACCTTTGACAGTTGTTAGAAGCCAGAAAAATCTGACTCCAATCGTGGCAAGAGGTAACGTGTTACCCAGTTTGAAGGTGGTGACTTCAGTTATGCAGTCATTTACTTGGCTAAAGATGAGTACCTAACTATTATAGGTAGTCTGTTAAAATTAGACTTAATACGTATAAAATAAAAATGTAATCAACTATAAGAAAGTTGTTTTAGCGATGCAGACCTCAAACTGTGCAAGGCCGTGGCTTGTAAAGTTATTTATATTAATTAATTTGTGTTAAATTATGTATTTCGGTTATCCACGATGATACGACTATATAATACCCTATTATTATTCAAAAAGAACTCAATATTTGTTAGTTTACTAAATCGACTGCTGATGACAAAGTTATTCAGAGAATAATTTTATATTAGCTTTAACTAGTAGTTACGAATTATGCTAATAGCTCCATTTCCATGATACCTAATATTTATTTTATGAGATTCTGAGCTTTAGTTATTATTCTCACGATACCTGTTTTATGTAAGTTTAAGTAAAATTAACTCTGTGGTTTTTATGTTTATTTTTGTAGTTTTAAAGATTTAATCTGCCGATGTCGTATGACAGTCGATATGCATTTAAAAAAAAATTGCCGGTCGATTTTCTACAGTGTAGAATCTACACCAATAAGCAGAATATCCACATTTATTTTTATATTTGCTACTTAAGTATATATACATTTGTATGTATTTATATAAGTATTTATTCATATATATTTTTTTTATTATTATTAGTGTTCATCAGCAGGATGAACATATTATTTATGAAGATTTCTATTTTTTTAAGATACTATAGATTTTATAGGTTTTTGTGTTATCAATATTATTATATAAATATTTTTTCTAATTTTACTTTTTCCATAGATATGGCACCTTCCACTCTATCTCTTCACCACTCATGGTTGACTGGTAGAGTATGCCTACGGCATTAAGTCCGCATTTGTACCTATGTGCATAAAGTGTAAATAAATAAAATAACTGACGGTCGTGGATAGGTTAGGTTAGGTTCCAATATTGTTTTGTTGTAATTGGGTGAAGCGGAAGGGAGTGAAAAACTTCTAATGATTGAAAACCTACTCTGTTTCTTCAGTTGCCTTTCGGTTGCCTTTTCGTTGCGTTCCGGAGCCGCGATATAGAAAGAAAGAAAAAAAAACTTAATTCGACACATACCACAAAGCACACAACACAAAGTATACAAAAGGAAAGACACCAAATATAAAAAAAAAAACAATTTAAGTACATATTTGCATGTATACGAAAATAGACAAATTAGGTGCCACGCGACTGCGCGAAAAAGGCTCGGTTCAGCAAAATGCCAGACAACTAGTGCCTGACGCTGGTTTTCAACCGGACCTAGTTTTGAAGTGACTACCGGATGTGAACCAGCTTTGTATAGAAAATAAATAATTAATAATATATATATATAAATATGTGTGTGTGTATTTGTGTAGGAAATATAATATATATTATATGTTTTGTCCATACGCAAAAATAAATAATTGGAGCGTCTGTTCGCGATCTAAAAAGAATAAAGATATCTCGTTACCACACCCCCCAAACCCGGAAGACAATGGCCCTATCGGACTTTGTCATTAGTGTGTGACAGCTCTTTAAGACGCGCGTGGAACACCAGGGGAACACGTCGGGCCATCCATTCAGGAATTAATCTTATAAGAAATTCATTTAAGTTTCATTAGGACCACTGAGTTTTCAACTATAAGCAGCTGATACCATCTATACCCAGAAAGGTTCTGTATAGATAAAACTTTTGAATTTTCAGCAACTACTCCAAGTTCACGGCAAAACTCAGGAGCGGTATCTTAAGAAATATCTTAATTAAGAATGACAGTGCGACCTTAACTTAAATTTGTTACGACTTCGGCAGAAAAAAACGCGTTAAAAACGAATGTTTAATTAATTCTGCAAAGATACTTTTATTTGGCTTTTGCAGGTCCATAATTAATTTATGTAGGGAAACAGGAAATTATGTTTTTTTTTTCTTTTTTCAGTCTAATTAAACATATTATTTAAACGAATAGAAACTCCGAAGACGAACGTTTTAACTTTCCGTCTGTTTGTTATGAATAAACACAAAAGCTATAGAACCGACTCCTAAAATTCTTTTATCAATTTAAAGCTATCAGTATGAGCAAGTAACACACACACAAGAGTAGTCAGTTACGAAACACCGGTCTCATCTAGTTAAACATAAAACGCAAAAAATAACATGAATTGTATACATGTTATTTATAACCAATTTACAAAATAAACATTTAATTTAATTTCATGTCTTATTTATTTATTTTGAAAAGCACTGCCACACCACGCACATTTTACATTCACAAAAAAAAATATTACAGATAATTGGTCTGATGTACATTACAATTACGGCGTACATAAAAATTACAACTAAAATCGGTTATTCTACAGTAAATTATTCACAAAATATAATTAAAAATATGAAATAACTTATAATTTGTATTGTACATTTAGATATTGACATACATTTATAATTTCGATTATGATAAACGTGACTAAATACATTAAATTGAAATGTAGGAAATACATTATAACAGGTTTATGAACAAATAAGAAATCAGTTGTAAATTAGATATAAATTACTTAATTTTTATATAAAACATTACTAATTTTCTTTTCAACCGACGACAAAAAGAGGAGGTTATCAGTTCAACGCGTATATATATAAATATATTTTTTTTATGTTTGATCATCGATTACTCGAAGACGGCTGAACCAATTTGGAAAATTCTTTTTTTGACTAAAAGGCTATACTTCGAAATTGGTCCCATTTTCATAAACGTCAGGATCTGATGACGGGATCCTGGAGAAATCGAGGGAACTCTTCAAATATTATAGGCACACCTATGAGGTTTTGGGTATTTATTATAGTAACTTGTGCAGTTGCTCTCAAAAAGTACCATTTGGGGAAGTGGAACTGATGCTGAAAACCACAGATGGCCGCCGAAACTACTCAATAATAAGTATTGAGTGATTGCGATTCGATTACTTGAATATGAATGTTAAGCACTTTATGCTCGTCACAATGCATATGGTGATGTAGAGCTGATGGTGAAGTACCGGGAGAACTCCTCAACAATTAACGGCCCAGCATTGGGAAAAGCAATATTTTGTAAAAGGTTATAAGTAGTTGACATGTAGGCTCTTGTAACTAGGTAAATTAAAAATAGACCAACTAAAAAGAGTGAAATAATAACTTTTTACCAAAAAATTAAACCGATTCTCAAAAAACACTGCAAAGTGAAAAATAACTTTAATTTCGGAAGTCGGTACCAAAAACGAAAATACAAAACTAAAGACACCGCCTACCGATATTAAAGTTATTTTTCACTTTGCAGTGTTTTTTGAGAATCGGTTTATTTTTTTGGTAAAAAGATTTTATTAAATATACGTAGTTTATCGTGGAACACATCTAGATCGGGCACTAGAGTGACCAGTGCGTGATATTCATCCAAGATCCTACGATCCTACGAGTCACAGGCGATGCTGCCTAAGCTAGTTATATTCTTCTTTTTCTTTTCTTTCTTTTTTCAACCGACGACAAAAAGAGGAGGTTATCAATTCGACGCGTATATATATATATATATATATATTAATGTATGATCACCAGTGATCGGAGTAGGTAGATTGATTTTTGGTACTTGTATCATAAATGCACACAGAAAGAATAACATGGATAAGCCATTTTCCCGGAAAGTAATTCCGGTATTTCCGGATTCAAGTAAACATTGTTAATGTTGGTAGTGATATTATTCCTACTCAATTCAAAATTTAAAGGAAGGCATAAAAACTAAATTAATTCATTATTTATCTGTTGAATAATAAAAACAATCTAATTCCGATCGAAGCTTTAATTTTTATTTTTTTATTTTTTTAATTCCTACCTTTTTTTGAGGATGGCAAATCATCAAATGACTCCTTCCACTCTGGCAGAATAAAATTCCTACATAAGTTCCGGTTTTTTTTTAATAATCCACCAATTCCGGAGGAATGTCCATATTGATATATACGTTTCGGATCAATGACCCCATTTCAATCTACCTACACCGATCACTGATGATCACCGATTACTCGAAGACGGCTGAACCGATTTGGAAAATTGTTGTTTTGTTTGAAAGGGCATACTTCGAAATTGGTCCCATTATCAACAAGTCAGGATCTGATGATGGGGTCCTGGAGAAATCGAGGGAACTCTTCAAATATTATTGGCACACTTATTGCGTTTTTGGTATTTCTTATAGTAACTTGTGCAGTTGCTCTCAAAAAATATCATTTGAGGAAGTGGAACTGATGATGAAGACCACAGATGGCCGCCGAACCTACTCAATAATAAGTATTTCGTGGATTGCGATTCGATTACTTGAATATGGATGTTAAGCACTTTATGTTCGTCACAATTCATATGGTGATGTAGAGCTGGTGGTGAAGTACCAGGAGAACTCCTCAACATTTAACGGCCCAGCATTGGGAAAAGCAATATTTTGTAAAAGATTATAAGTAGTTGACATTTAGGCTCTTTTAACTAGGTAAATTAAAAATCGATCAACTAAAAAGAGTGGAATGAAAACTTTTTACCAAAAAATTAAACCGACTCCCAAAAACCCTACATAGTGAAAAATAACTTTAATTTCGGAAGTCGGTGCCAAAAATGAAAATACAAAACTAAAGACACCGCCTACCGAAATTAAAGTTATTTTTCACTTTGCAGTGTTTTTTGAGAGTCGGTTTAATATTTTTGGTAAAAAGTTTTTTTAAAAAGATTACTAGCTATGTGCGCAGAATTTATATTACTAGCAATCCCATCGCCCAGTTAAGTAGTATATTAGCCTTAGCGAGCTAAACTACGAGTGGCCCTATCGAAAAAAAAAAAAACTAGTAATCCCGTTAACCCCTCCAACTAAGCTAAATATGCTTGTGTCTGGAGTGGGTTCACGGCAATAGTGTAATGAGTGAGGTTCGAATCCGCGACCTCTCGATTACAAGTGCGACACCTTAGCCACTACGTTATTGAATGTTTGTGTGTTTCATTAAATAAAATAAATTACGCCTCAAATTTGAATACTTACAACTTGGTACACAGGTAAACGATATTTATTTTGCAAATAGGCGTCAAATTAAGACCAGGCAGTGCAAAATAATTTTCACGCAAGCTCCGCCCCCATCCACCCCGGTTAGGCCGTTGTATACTAAACGCTAACGCAGCAGTAATAAAGTTGAATATCGCGTGCGCTCTTTCACCATGTACGGTTTCGAAACTACCGTTGTGTGCTTAACGCTAACGCAGCAGTAATAAAGTTAAATATCACATGCGCTCTTTTACCATCTCAATTCTTATTTCGTTTATAACTAAAGTGATAATTGATCTAGAGAAAAAATGTTCTATATTTGGATAATAAACTATATTTTCTTATTGTCAATACTAATTTTAGACATAAAAGCCGAGTAATCTTTATTAAATTTTGAATAATCTTTGAAAAAGACATGATTTTCGATTAAAAAATGAATCGAGTGAAAATGTTCCAATTGCGAACCGTTCTAGACATAGAAAGAAAAAGATCCAATAAATTATATACTAAAGTTCCATTTTGATTTTATGCGTGATTGTTTCAGAATATTAATACAAAATTATATACAATTTCGGGAGCCTCCTTTTAACACGTCGTTTTTCCTAATTTTAAAGTATACCATGCCCAATTTCCTAACTAACTATACCCTATGTAGAAAAACTGAAACGAACACAGAAGTTTATTTTTACAGTTATACAATCTGTATTAGTAAAATCATATTGAAACAATGTCCGTGAATGTTTGATCCCAAAGCAAAGCCGCCCACGGATTTGAGTGTACCTATCGATACAGAGTTTTTATCGCGTAGCTAAACTAAGTTTTTTTTTACAAAATATTGTTATTTTATCACTTGGTCCCTTTAGCGCGAAGTCATAGCATAATGAGAAAGGGAATGAGCCGTACCCACCACGCGTGGGCTTAGTGCGGTTTGGTGGATGTTGCATGACTTTGGATATTTCGGTCCTAGGACTGGTTTCCGGTGTTTTTCTTTACCATTTTGAGAGCATTGGTGTTGATGAAAATTAAACAAAGTAATGTGCCAGCTAGAGTACGAAACCAAGACCTTCAACTCCTAACTCGTACCTTTTTTAGGGTTCCGTAGCCGAATGGCAAAAAACGGAACCCTTATAGTTTCGATATGTCTGTCCGTCTGTCTGTCTGTCTGTCTGTCTGTTTTATTTCGCCATTTTATTCCGAAACTATTAAGACTATACATTTGAAACTTAGTAGGTAGAAGTATTCTGTGAACCGCTTTCCGATTTTAAGAAACCAAATAAAAAATATTTATAATAAAGGGGGGTCCCCATACATGGAACTAGAACTGAAAATATTTTTTTTCATGAAACTTATGCGTGTGTGGTGGATGGATTAAAAACGATATAAGGGTTTCTAAAACCACTTTTTCATAAAGTCAATCGTTTAAAAGATATACGCTTCCAAAGTGGTAAATAGTGTGTTCCTCCCCTCTAACTTCTATAATAATGGATAGAAAAATCTAAAAATATACATGTAGATCTTAATGTAAACTTTCAACGAAAATTACCCAACGAGCACATTAGTGGAAATAGTAGCCTATTTTGTTACTTTGGGCTGTAAAATAGTGGTTTAAGGGTTCAAAAAGCAGTTCAAAGTTGCATATCTGCATCCGTAAACGTCTATAGCTATAAAAGTTACTTAAGGTGCTATAAGCTGAATCAAATACTACCCTAGCCTTCACAGTAGTCCACGGTAGAACTCATTTACCACTTACACCTTTATATGAGAGTTACGAAGGTAATTCTGCCACTCACAGCTGCACAGTGGTTTCCATTGTAACTTTTATAGGTTATAGTTATAGTAACCACTACTATACTACTATAAGTTTCATTATAGAAATAATAGAAACTCTTATGCATACTATAGTTACAAAAAAATCATCAGTGTAACTAAGGCCTTTAGTAGCAATAGTCATTCCTTGTAGGCTCAATCCATTCGCCATTTTACAGCCGCTTTTGTAACTATTATAAAATACTGGTACTCACGCGGGGCTTCGCTCCCGTGGATTATATCACGGAAAAAACATTTTTTTAATTTTTTTATTACCGATGGGTCCACTCTTGACCTCGATTTCGCCTGATGGTAAGCGATAGATGAGGTCTAAGATGGGACGAGCGAGCCCAGAAGATGCCTATTTACTCGTGCTTTAAAGGCTGAAAGGTCATAAGTGACATAACTCTTCTTTTTTGCAGCCTATAACCTTTCTCAAGCTTCAAGCTACTTCTATACTAAATTCCATCCAAATCCACCCTGTACTTTGGAAGATTAGCGCGTTCAAGCAAACAAACAAACTTTTCCGCTTTATAATATTAGTATAGATTTAATAAAAATGGATGCTAAACGAATAAGTACGTAACTAGATCTTATAACCTCAAAAACAGGAAAATAGGAGCTTTTTGTGGCTGTGAGTTGCACTAGGGGAACAAAAATGACTGGAAGCGTTAGAAGGGTGAAAATTAGCGCTATGATTCTCAAAAGGGAGTTATTAGAGCTAAAACTGCAGGTTATGACTACATTACAATGACGCCATGATTTTTTAAGAAAACTTATAATTCACTTGCAAAATTGAGTTGATATACATTGGTTTTTCAGTTAAATGTGCATTAAATGTACCGGTAAACAATCGGCCACTTGCGAATAGTAAGTTATCGACACGTAAAAATACGGAAATAAAATTTATTCTGTATAACAAATAAAAAATATCACATATCTTTTGTTAATTTTTTAAATATCATAAAAGCGCGTTAAAATTACTAGAAAATTATCTTATATATCTACAGTAAACTGGACAGCGTTTTAAGTATCTTTATATATCTTGCTAAATACAGAATACAAACTTTTACTTAGGTACTTTTGTTTTATTTTCATGATGGCGACGAAAACACTTTACCAAAATATTACAAATAATGTCAACTGAAGATATACAATAAAGAACTATAATCAATTCATTCGTTCAAAGTAGTTCAAAATCATTCAAAAGTAGCGCTATGAGAGCTTTATTATAGCGTTAATAAATCGTTATAGCTATTAAGGAACCTTTATGCAACCGTTCTGCAGGTTAAATGGAACTTTAGGTTGCATAAAATGGCGCCCAAATAGCGCTAAAGCGGCTGCTTTAAGTCTGTAGTAGACGCTCTAGCGCTTACGTCTATTACCATAAGTAATAATCGGATACGCTCCAAAGCCCTAATGCAGCCCATTTGTGCTAGTTGGGTAGTTTGCATGAGATCGGGTCAGCAGTTTTTGAGATATAGCACATTTTCTAAAACCGCAAATATTACTTTTTATTTCATACAAACACTATGAAAAACAAAGTTATTTAGCGTAGTTGTAAAAATGTACATAAGCTAGTTTTAAGAAATTTTTAAGGTTTTTTTTTTATTTATCAAATAAATATACATATTATATTATATTATTATATTTACTACGGAACCCTTCATGGGCGAGTCTGACTCGCACTTGGCCAATTTTTTTTTTCTGGTTTGCAAGATCGTCGTATAACTACTCTCGCTCTGGGTTAAGCGGAAGGGAGTGTCAGAGTTCTACTGACTAAAAACCCACCCTGTCCCTTCAGCTGCCCCTAAGTTCCGGGGCCACGGTTAGTACATTTCCGCAACCCCGGCGGGCAATGGCTTTATGAGGCCCCGTCACTAATGCTGACAGCTCCTTGAGGCGCGCGTGGAACATGACGCGCCGCCGACCCGGGTCCTAACTCATACCTGCCTTTTTAAATTGATAATAGGTTCGCGTTTGTCCACTATCTCACCGTAAGTGTAAGTGTGGTCGAAGATTGAGCACGCTTACCTAGAAGTAACCTATTTACTATTGATTTAAAGATCCCAGGTTATAGCTAAGACTCGGGCAGGGAATTCTGCTCCTTTGCCACCCCTAACCAGTAAAACATCAGTGCTCCTTAGCGCTGTCAAAATAAAGCCATTTTTATAATAACCGTCTATCAAAATTGACATAAAATTAATCTGGAATGTTCACAAAATGTTTGTCAATTATCGTTGTAATCGCGTTCATTAGACTCGATGACGTCACGCTTAATTATGTCGCTCCGATTATATGGCAGGCGCTTCAATTAAAGTCTTACATTTTCAAATGATATTAATTTATTATTATAAGCATTTAAATTGTTTAAGACAGATGAGTTGTGGTTGTAATAATCAATTTAATGAGATAAAGTTATTTAATATGTATTTTTAGTAACACATTTATAAGTTTTGTTTAATTAACTTCATTTATAACACAGCGTGACATTTATATAAATAGCTTTCTTGGTATATATTTTTTAAAGAATGTTACAAAAGACTCAAGTACAAAACTGAAATACTTATCTTCAGCACAATATTTCCTGGATAAATAAGATTTTATCATGTTTTTTAACTGACAAAAAACGGAAGAGATACAGTCGACGCGTACCTATATTTTTTTATGTATGATCTATTGATCACCGATTACCCGAAGATGGCTGAACCGATTAGGAAAATTCTGTTTTTTATTTGAAAGGATACTTCAGAGGTGGTTTCATTGTCACCAAGTCAGGATCTGACGATGGGATTTTGGAGAAATCGAGGGAACACTTCAAATATTATAGGCACACCTATGGTGATTTGAGTATATTTTTACAGTAAATTTTGTAGTTGCATTCGAAAAGCACCATTTGCTGAAGTGATGTGTGAATGATGAAGACCACAGATGGCCATCGGAACTACTCAATATACAAGTAGTAATAATAAGTATTTCATGGGTTCTACTTCGATTACTTGAATATGGTTATTAAGCACAATATGCTCGTCACAATGCATATGGTGAAGTGAAGCTGATGGCGAAATACCAAGAGAACTCCTCAACAATTAACGGCATTGGGAAAAGCAATATTTTGTAAAAGGTTAAAAGTAGTTGGAATTTAGGCTTTTTTAACTAGGTAAATTACAAACCGACCAACTAAAAAGAGATAAATAACATTTTAACAAAAATTTAACCGACTTCCAAAAAACACTGCAGTAGAAAAAAAACTTTAATTTCGGAAATCGGTGCCGTAAACGAAAATACAAAACTAAACACACTAACTACCACAATTAAAGTTATTTTTCACTTTGCAGTGTTTTTTGGAAGTATAAATATCATACAGGTATTCCTAACGTTCGCTCCGTGGGACTGTACGACCTTACGCGACACATTGACTCCGGTATAGAAATTTTTAGGAAGGTTACGTTTTAACCTGATGTGCCATCATGACATGGTGGAGATCCAACCCATACGCAAAACGTTTTGGGAATACTTTCATTTCATACGGCTGTGGTGTGGAATTCCATGCCTAAATCTATGTTTCATGATCGCTATAACCTGGGGGCCTTTATGTCAAGAGTGACTCGGTTACTTTTAGGTAAGATTGCTTCATCTTCGAACACATCATAACTTAAAAACAGGTGAGATGGTGGACAAACGCGAGCCTATTATCAATTAAAAAATATCAGCTCAATGTGCTTGGTAGCATGTAAAACTCTAAGCAGATGTACTACCTATATAATGTCCTGAGCCCGACAGGCTTTTCTGCCTTCTAATTGTCTTAATCGTTATTATGTCCCCACTACTCGGAAACATGCCTCCTCTGATTCGGCTTACCTATAAGTAACCTATTCAATCTTGACTTAAAGAACCTCAGGTTCTCAGGAGACACATACACCGGTAAGTTATAATGCCGCTCCATTAGCTAGTAAGTACGCACAATTAAAGTATTCACAAAACGTTAAGTCTGTATTTGTGGGAACCACGCTGCGATGGCGCATTGCTATTTGTCTTGTAGTCCGTTGATGGAATGGGTTCGGAGAAATTAGATTGTTCAATCCATCGCTCACTCTCCAAAACTTTACCGATTGAATCAATACCAAGCCTCACTACTGTCACAAACTTAAAACAACCAAAACCTGATGTACAGTATCCTCTCATTCATTTACAAATCCAACCAATGGATTCGGATTTGTAAGCCACAGCTCGATTCAGAGCTGAAATGAAACTCATTTAAAGGAAGTTAAAGTCTTAAAAAAAACTGTTTAAACAGGTAAAACTAAAAATTCAGAGTATTTATTATGATAATAACATAATTTTCTAATTGGGGTGTTTGAGGGTGTGCGTTAATTACGATACATGTTGTATATTTACAGCCGGGCTGTAGGCACGCCCATGGCATCAGCATAATGCTGTGTGGGAGAAGGAAAATACAACGTGTAACAGAATAAATACAATTCCTGAAAGTAGTTGGTTCAGAATCGGCTTCTGAATCGATTTCCGTCATAAAAAATAGGTGTTAAATTTTGCCGGAAAAATATTTCAATTAACTTAAAAAACTTTTTAGCAAAAAATTGAACCGACTTCCATATAAAAACACTAAAAAGGCAAAAATAACTTTAATTTCGGAAGGCGGTGTCAAAAACAAAAATATATACAAAACTAAAGACACCGCCTTCCGAAATTAAAGTTATTTTTGGCTTTGTAGTGTTTTGATATGGAAGTCGGTTCAATTTTTTGTAAAAAAAATTTTTCTCACCCTTTTTAGTGGGTTGGTTTGTAATTTATCTAGTTACAAAAGCCATAACGTCAACAACTTATCACCTTTTACAAAATATTGCTTTTCCCGATGCATAGCCGTTAATTTTTGAGTTCTCCTGGTACTTGACCATCAGCTCTACATCACCATACTCGTATGTAATGCGAGCGAGCATAAAGTGTTTAACATCCGTACTCAAGTAATCGAATCGCAATCCACGAAATACTTATTATTGAGTAGTTTCAGTGGCCATCTGGGGTCTTCATCATCAGTTCAAGTTCCCCAAATGGTACTTTTCAAAAGCAACTGCTCAAGGTACTATAAGAAATACCAAAAACGCTATAGGTGTGCCTATAATATTTGAAGAGTTCCCTCGATTTCTCCAGGATCCCATCATCAGATCCTGATTTCGTAACAATGGGACCAACTAGAAAGTATACCCTTTCAAACGCAAAAAGAATTTTCCAAATCGGTGCAGCCGTCTCCGAGTTATGAGGTAACATACATAAAAAAAAAAAAAAGTTCAAGACGAATTGTAAACCTCCTATTTTTGAAGTCGGTTAAAAATGTCTAGGTTTGGTATCAATTTATTTAGTTACGGATGTTGTTTTAGACTTATAATTTAACTAGCTTCTACCCGCAACTTCGTACGCGTGGGAAGGTTTTCCCGCGCAAATCCCGATCCCGTAGGAATTTTGGGATAAAAAGTAGCCTATGTGTTATTCCAGGCTGCCAACTATCTACTTACCAAATTTCATTCAGATCCGTTCAGTAGTTTTTGCGTGAAAAAGTAACAAACATCCATCCATCCTCACAAACTTTCGCATTTATAATATTATAGTAGGAGTAGGAAGGAAGTAGGATATTCTAATTGGGATGTCTGAGGTATTGCGCTTAATCTGTTACACCATGTATATTATAACCATCTTTAAACAAATTAAACATTTCGTTTTCTACGTTAATAAATAGGTACGTTTTCTTTCTTTCTTTTCTCTCTATATATGTTATAAGTGCTTCCCAAGCTGCATAGGAATCTGATAGGTATGTTAAGATGATCAGCCATCAACGCACCGGCCTCGGTAAGCGTTACTTTACCTTTAACATGTATAGCCAAAAGTTAAAGAGTATTGATACGCTTAGAGTAAACAATGTAACTTCGTTAAATTCTATTGCGCTTATTATGTATCGGAAGTATATGTAGGTATGTGTAAGTTATAATTTTACGTGCAATTATGAATGTTTTTGTGAAATAAATAAATGACAATAATAATGCAAAATTTCTTGATTTTTATTTAAATACCTTTGTATCGTTGCCTCACGTCAGGGATTTTTCCTGTGTCGTGTGTTTATAAACATACTGGTAGCAGTAGTGCGGACTTTATCACGATACAAACATAACCCTCCTTCTCTTAGATGCAAGCTTGTTACTTATATACCAAATTACATCCAAATCCACCCAGTACTTTCGAAGATTATTGCGTTTAATCAAACTTTTCCGCTTTATCTTAATATTAGTATAGATTAATATTGGCGGTAATCCAACCCGTGACATGCAGCGCTGCAGCCAATCATGGATGTCCTCCGTGCTGGGGCGATGAAGGTAAGAATGCTGTCACACTCTAACTGACTAACACCACTCCGTTTTTCCTCTCACATTACGTCGGGGCTGCGGGTACACTTACATAATACAAACTCATACAACTCTTTCGTTTATCATAGATTGGCAGCAGAACTACAATCTCGAATAAGATATAAGTCCGGCATTAACTTTTTAGTGCCAGCAGACAGCAGAGCATACCAAAAAAGCACTAGATAAAAAAACCATTTCCATTTTTCAAACTATATGCTCAAATGAAAGAATCAACTATAGTTATTTTAACTTTCATGCCAGATTGGTAACATAACTGGAGTCTAGAATAAGATCCACGTCCAGAACTTAGGTTTTATTGCCAGCAGAGCATACCAGAGTACTAGAAAAATCTAAAATTTCCATTTCCATCTTTCAATTATGCTCAAATGATAAAACTCTTTCTTATATGCGAGATTAGTAAAACTAAGTCCAATTAAAATTGTCCAGCCATTTCAGAGATTAGGCCGGATAAACAAAAAGACAGACAGAAAATTAAAACGTTTGTTTTTGTTTTACTGTTACGGTGTACAACAAAGAATATATCTATCTATCTATATATTTTGAAATCACATACTTACCTAAACTGTATGTTATAAAGATGTATACAACGTGTAACGGAAACGCCATATCTATCCAAAAGGACTGAATACAACATCTGGTATGGAGTCTCTATGCAAAGTTTCAGCTCAAAATAAGTGACTCACAGAATTGACCTCAAATTATTGGTTTCATATGTTTCTTGAATACCAGTAATAACAAACGTGTCACAGCACTATGAGGGTCATCACTTTCCACGTCACTTGCCAATAAAATGATAATTCTCTTCGTTCTTCTTAATTTGAAAAATTCGGTCTCTGGTATCAATGTACTGACATTTCTAATAAGCTCCACACATGTAGACATAGGATTACAAAACCCTTGCCATATCGTTTGTTATCTACCAAAGAAGCCGTGCACTTGGTATGTATATACCCTTTAAATTACACGTTGTAGAAGGTAGATTCGACGAGCCTACTTTATACTTCAAACTAATCTTAAACAAAACCGCGGCTGGAACCTAGCGAAACCTATCAAGACATTTGATTAATACGAAAGTTGTTCGTTGCACATGACTGCGTTGTTATTAGGCCGAGATCACCCATATAGATAACAACTTCACCAACTATAATTAAGTTTCTTCGCAGAGCAACATAATATTCTGGGCTCTGATAGTACATATATAATTTGGTCACTGAATACCTTGGTGCAGAAGGTAAACTCATACCTATCGTTCGTACATAGACTGAGAATGCACAAAGTCCTTAAGTCACAATTCTTTCCAAAAAGATCGATTCGAATATGACGCGGCTGGCGAGCGAGGAAGAAAGTTATCTCTCTCTCACGCGTCCAGCCTCCTCCTTCGCTAGCATGACTGCTTCACAGGAGGCGATTGCAAAGACTGAATTCAATACTTTTAACTAAAATACATAAACAAGAATAAAGCATCAAAAATTTTATCATCAACGCTGTTGGCTGGTAACGTACCCAAGAGACTGGCGGCATTGCCACGTTGTATGGCAATGCGTAGCCTTTGGTCAAAGAAATAGCCAGCCCTTGGGTCACTAGAAGCGTCAACCAGGTTTTTCGAAAGGCTGCGAGTACACGGGCCCCATGGAGGCGTCCGGATAAAGCCGGGGACATAGTTAGGCTTTTGTAATACGTGTTCCGCCAAAATGGCTACTTTTCGTCCATTTATTTTCCCAACAAATGAGTTATACAACAATTGCAATGTCCTTAACATACGGCAACACTTTATTTTACAAACTGTCCTAGTCAGTAAAAGTCTGACAGTCCCTCCCACCCTGCCCGGGGTGGGAGGACTTATTTGATAATTTTACCACGTTAAAAAAAAAAAAAAAAAAATTACAACACCACAAAACCCCATATACTGAAATTAATAAACGTCGAAAAGACATAGTATGTAATCCTCCGCAAACCCGGGTGACGTTTACTAAAAGATTCTTTTACTTTTTAGGTCCATCACTATATAATAAAATAAACAAAAAATGTCCAATATATAACTTAACTTATCACAATTGCAAAAAAACTATCCGTACATTTCTTCAAAACCAGACATATGACGAAACAGAAAAATACTTAAATTAACTTATCACAAGCTTGTGTATTGTACCACACAACTTATACCCACACTGATTCAATCCTCTTTCATCTACACACTCGCATAGCCACGGTTCCAAATACACGCTCGCTTACACATCCACACACACACATCCACACATACACTCACATAAACACATCCACACATGCACTCACATACACAAAAATACGATCTAGAGTATTTCTCAGCAACTACCTACCTTGCATAAATTATAGCACTTAGTGTTAAATTTTGTTAGTAATACCTTACAATGTACTTAAAAATATTTGATAATATGTTAATAAGAGGGGCTCGGCACTGTTACTCCTTAATACAGGCTATTTTGTAGCCTAGCTAGGAGAACAGCAGTTCACCCACTTAGTCGGAGATTTTATTTTGTATTAAGTATAGTACATAAGCAGATGTAATTTATGTAACAATCTCCCCTTTTTATATAAATAAAGATTATATTAATTTATATTAAAATTTATTTTGATTTCATTAGAATTCAAGAAGATTTATAGTAAATAATAAAAAAGCCTGGGTTTCAAACATTTTTGTCCATACACAAAATCCTTAATAATTTAGGGTGTCCGGCCTTTTCACCCAAATGTCCGGCTGAACTGGCTGGTCTGTCTGGCTAAAAAAATAATAATAAATAAATAGGTATCTAAAAGTGCAGTATTACATAGAGTAGTGTATTATATGTATGTATGTTTATGTACAGTATCCATGGATATCCTTCTGTTCATGTCCATTTAGTGGTTTAAGTTCAAAGATTGATAAGTTTAAGTATATAGAACTTGAGTTATAGATTTAATCTCGTGCAATAGGTGGTTGGAATTTTCGGTTTTGCCTATATTCTGGTTAATTTGAATTTTGGTCGTTGTATCTTTAATGATTAGAGTTAATGCATCCTATAAAAACCGGCCAAGTGCGTGTCAGACTCGCACACGAAGAGTTCCGTACCTATTATCTATAAAAAACGGCAAAAATACACGGTTTTTGTATGAGAGCCCCCCGAGAAATATTTATTTTATTTGTTTTTGTATTTTTGTTGTAGCGGCAACAGTAACACGTCATCTGTAAACATTTCAACTGTCTAGCTATCACGGTTCATGAGATACAGCCTGGTGACAGACAGACAGACAGCGGAGCCCTAGTGATAGCGTGAACTAGCTTAAGTGTGTTACTTATCTGTTTACTGTATTTTCATTGCTGAAGAAAATCTTCCCTTGATTTTATCGTAGACTAATGTCTCCAGCCAATTCGAGAGTAGTTCAACTCTTCAGTATTTTTTAGGCCTTTTTGTCTGGTTTTGATATTCATGAAATGACTCCTCCAACTCTGGTGAAAGGAGCAGGGTGGGTTTTTAGTCAGTACAAGTCTGACACTCCCTTCCACTCCACCCAGAGCGGGAGAAGTCATTTGATGATTCTCCCACCAGGAAAACAAAGTAAGTGTGCTTCATGTTCGACCACATCATCATCATCAGGCGAGACAATAATCAACCACGAGCCTGTCACCAATAAAAGCAAATATTCGCAAAGTAATATTCACAAAGTCGCACTGCGGTAAACTAAACGTCTCTTAATCACCCGAACACCTGCCTATGCTATAGAATCGCTTAATTCTTTCTCCAACTACCTACACATGTATGAAAATTCACGTCTCTATCTACAGTACTCTAATACAATCTCATTCGTAAATGTCTAGCTACAGTATCATTTAATTTGGGAGTACTAATACATATTCAGTGTGGAGAGGCAAGCAGCGTAAGGCTAATTTATCACCGAGCTACAGAACAGGCGTGAAAAGGAGGGAATAGGAGGTAGTTCGTGAAATCAAAATGCTTTCATCGGGAGATTGGGTTTGGGAACTGAGAGCTCTTACGGATAAGACTTTCTTTACACTAATCTAAGAATTTGTTTGTAAATTGTAATATATGTAGGAAACCCTAAAATGTTAATGAAAGAATAATTTACTTTAGGGTGTAAATTAATTATGAGTATGACACGGTTGGTGCTGTAGTTAAGTGATTGGCTCTACCGGGTCCACAAGTATTTAAATAGATATTTATTTATTTAAACTTTATGTACAATAGTGGTACATGGGCGAACTTAATGCAACAAGGCATTCTCTACCAGTCAACCTTGCAAGAAGCCACACGTGCAGAAGAAATCATTGCCAAGCAGTCACATCTCCAAAGGGGAACCGCCCTTGGCAAGAAACCATGACACTAGGTCATGTTTTATTTAGCTACTATATTGTCGAAGCCAGATAGTCAGTCGCTTCATTTAAAACACTAATACACAGTAGTTACTATTACTACACTAGTATTTTAAAACAGTTTATCCCATCACAGCGCATTTTTGCCAAGCACCACCAAAGATACACAAATCCCTTTCCTAAGCGCAACGATCTCGGCTCAAGATTGTCTCCAAGATAACTTTAGCGACAGATAATCCCGGATTACAATGATGATAGCTTTAGCTGCTATTTATAAAAATGATACGAGAAGCAATTTAAGTATTAGAGGTCAATTTTGATACGAACAATCGCGATGCCTACTTACTTAAGTTTGTGTTTGGATGTAAGGATGCTTATTACTCTTTATTCTACTCTTGCACAAAATCAAATTAATAAATATAACAACACTGTGGTCACCCACCCGGGGAAATACTAATTTCCAAGCGTATCAACTAGTGTATATCAGTAGAATAAACGTGTGAGAATGTATCTTTGTTACTCATTCACGCAAAATTACTGAACAGCTTTGAATGAAATAAGGCACTCGAATAGTTTACAACCTGTATTAACACATATAATCAGCATTATCGCAATCTGAGTTCCATGAAGACACAGTTTGCAATTGTGCCAATTTACCTAAGAACAATAGCTGTTTGGATTATGATTTTTGTAGATATGTATAATGTATATATAGATTTAGTACCTATAAGCCATAACAAACAAATTCCCTTAAAATTATATTTAATAACCAGCCAACTTAATTTATTGTGTGTCACTGTGCATCAAATTGTAACCCTTGACAACGTAGTTCGTACAGAAGTAGGTTTGTTAAGTTTATATAATTAGGCTAACATAACATGTATAATTGTTTGTTATCCAAATAAATAAATAAATAAAAAACGGTCAAGTGCGTGTCGGGCCACGCGCAGTGTAGGGTTCCGTAGTTTTTATAACAGCCAAGTGCGTGTCATATTCGCTGACTGATCGTTTCGTACCATGCTCTAACTAAAAGCCAAACATGACTACCTAACTAATTTGATTTCCTATACAAATCCTCACCTGATCCGACAATTTTGCACGGAAAGTTTCAATTTTTTTTTAGAGATTTGTATAAAACTTGTCATAACCGGTGTTTGGAATTTAAATACGGACACAGAGCTACACTACTCAATCGTCACAAGAAGCTAGCACGATACAACTGGCGCTTAGCGCCATCTATCGACATTTCTATAGAGTTGTTCGAAATTTTCGAGTCAAATACAATTGGTCGACTATTACTCGTAAACTTGTAAAGCCCACTTATGTATGATAGTTTTCCTTTAAATTTCGTTATATATAAGTACTACTGCCGTGACATTTGAAGTTCTAACTATAACCGTTTAGTTGATAGAGGGGGGACACTTGACTCTAACGAAAATTGGTACTTTAAAGCTTGATAAGTCACGAACGGTTTACTTAATCAAAAAACGGTCTTACCAAACCGCTAATATTTTTGAAAGACCTATCCAACAATATCCCACACTATGGGAAGAACGAAAAAAAAAAAAAATATCATCCGACTTTACATGTATGGGAGGTACCCTAAATAATTGTTTTTTTCCAAATTTTATTTTACCAATTTTTTGGCGTCATTAATTTGTATACTCATGCCAAAGTACAACTTTCTAGTACCAATAGTTTTTGAGCTAAACTGCGGACAGACGGACAGACAGACGGACATGGCGAAACTATATTTATTTTATTTATTTATTTGCATAAAAACATGGTATACAAAGATGTTACATGAGTTAGGGATGAGATCATACATGTTTTGCTTAAGATTAAAGCATGCAAAATGGTTAACACAACTTATGTTCAAAGTATTCCTTAAAGCTATAAAAATTATTATCATTTAGCCATTTATACAAGTGAATTTTAAACAGTCTGCTATTTAGTAGTTTAAGTTTACATGGTAATTTATTGTATATACGCACAGCCATAGCTAAACAGCTTTTACTATATTTTGTTAATCGAGGGATTACATCTAAAACAAGTCTAAATTTGTCACGCCGATTCCTAGAGCTTACATATATTTATAAGGGTTCCTTGTTGACTACGGAACCCTAAAAATGAAGACATTGTTCCGAGCATAAGCTGGCAACATGACGACACACCTATATTCCCCATAGGTTTAGTTTCTGCAATGTTTTGACGAGATATCGCAGCCCCAGAATGCTAGGGTAACTCAACCAATAATGAAAAACCCAATAGTACTGCCCAAATCTATGCTAAGCAGCATTTACAAATACTGGACCAGTAAGTCAGTATGAACGCAGAATGCTCCTAAATAACAAAAGAAAATAAAACAGATGTTTGTGAGGTACAAAATTTAGTACAAAAAACTAATTTACATTTGATTCTGTACCTAGATTAGTTTCTAGTAAACAGTCGTAAATCTAGACCTGTTAATTTATGCTAAAGACTTTTCTATCTAATATTATGATTTATTTAAATACGGGGGAGTAAATTGAATTAAAGTTTTTGATATTCGCGCTAATTTTATTTATTAGTAATTTTGTTTACATTTCTTATTCTTAGTGTTTGGTTGATTAGATTTCATATGATAATACATACCTGAATTTTAATCAATGTTAGTAAATTGTTGATTTGTCTATTTGTTCTATAATGCTTCGCAGCTTGACTTGTTATAAGACATACACAAACAGACATACACATTCCCTGCCAGAGTCTGTTCCTCCTGATAGCTATAACCTGGAGGTCTTTAAGTCAAGAGTGAATAGGTTACTTCTAGGCTTCATCTTCGACCATCGCCATATATATATACGGCAAAAAAATCGCATGCTACAAAATAGGTACATTTAAAAGCCGCTACAAAATCCTATATCACAACAAATTAGCCAGCAGCCAATTACAATACCTGTCACATTAACCATAATAGCAATTAAGGTCTCCAATCAACGGCCTGACAGCTGCCAATCTAAAAGTTCGCTAACTAGGGTCCAAAAAAAGCGCCAAAAAGCCCCTGTATTTTTCATTTAATGGAATTATACCTGTAATCTTGGAGCCAATGTTGGGCAGAGTTACGCAAACTAATTTCGCAACTTTTACTCACCTGTCCTCCTGTTGTTACCAACATAACGTATAAAACAAAACCAAAAAAGTTTTGTTTTGGCCGCCAAAACATGGGTAACTTGATGAAGCCTCGTTTTGTGGCAGTTCGCTACATTAGCTAATTAATCGAACTTTATATTGGTTCATTTCAGCCTGTTAGGAGCGAAGGGAGATTTTTCGGCTGTATTAAATGTAAGCAGATGAAATTGGATTGCGTTTGTGGACGGAAGTCGAGGAAATTAAGGGAGGATGGTTTGGGGTTGCAGTTTATAATCCGCGGTTTGTTATGGTTGGTTTGGTTTTACTGGGAAGAGGAACTCGCAGAAATTGAAACGTGTAACGAAATTTGGACGACATTTTCATGTTTCCTATTTAATTACTTTCCTGGCTTAAAAAGATATACAGTTGATATTTAGAAAAATGAATGTGAAAATATCATGCCGAAGAACAGAACATACATACTTAATCAAACATTCAGACTGCTGGGAAACAGGCCGCCTCTCTTGTAGAAGGAATGAACCATGACAATGGCCAGATTATCCACCATACCACCATAGTCAATGTTACATAATTTTGTATTTATCTGTGAGGGCTTGTAATTAAGAACATAGTGTTTATATATTATTGTTATTAAAATTTTATTATTCTGTAAGCCTTCCCAAAATAAAATAAATAAATAAATAACTTTGTAAAATTATAAATAGCTGCAGCGATAAATTGGACTTGCACTCAGATACATTTAGCAAACAGAATTCGATCCTATTTAGCCTCATAAACCTGGAAATATATGTTAGTATTATTTTTAATTGTTAATATAATTGTAAATATTAGTTCATTTAATTATTCCTTTAAAATTTCTCAATTGTCACTTAGTTGCTACCCGTCCACTTTTCCTTTGACAATACCGTAGAATAGTTACAAATTTTGCTATTTAACTACTAAATTTCTGAGTCATTGTTAGTTAGCTCAAAATATTATTTTTGTACTTTATTTTCGCACATGCTGAGTTTACCTATAAGCTTAGAAAAATAGCGCATAGAATCCGTGTCTAGAACAAAACACGAGCGATTTTGTGTGTCCACTTCATTTTCTTTGTGTACGTGAGCCGAATGTGTCTACGTTCCTCAAACGCACACAAATATAGCTTTCAGTGATACCATTACCAGACCATTACCCACAAAAATGGGAAAACCCACTATTATGTTGCTGGATCAAATCAAGTATTTTATGTTATGAAACTGGATAAGATGATGTTTTTTCATGTAATATGACTTATATGACATATTTTTACGGAAGGTAACGGAAATGGGATATCGTTCATTGCGTTTAGAATATTTGATGTGTGATGTGTTATAATAATATTATAGACTTGTATTAATTGCTTGAAAATTAATCTCGTTTGATATCAATTAAAAGTATGTGTTGTATTTATGAAATAGAAAAATATGACTCAGAACATTACTTAAATTAAAAAATCTTAATCAATAAAATTGTAATCTTTGTTATGCCACTCTTCGATCTAACAGTAACTTTTAGTTTTTAAAACATTGTAGCTGTAAATAAATATAGTTTAGTTTGACGGACATATAGTCGCCGCCAAAACTATATGTTTTAAAACAAAAATAAACCCAAAAGAAAGCAATATGGGTATTCTTATACTCACAGTTAGCAACATTGAATTATGATAAGTTAGGTTATTGGAATTTTTGTTTGATGATCAATTTACGTAAAAATAACGTATAAAATTTAAGTATTTACTTGTGAAATGTAATTTGATTATACTTTTTGTTTTCCTGAGGGACTACGATATCCTTTTACGCTACAAACGGTCGTTTTAAATTATTTACTTGAGAGCTTTGTTCGGCGGAATGTGACCTTGAGTACTGATGGCTCGCCGAGAAAAGTTAGCCACAATGGCTAAGTTTTAGTTGCCTCACTTTTTGCACTCGTACTAGTGTTCTAAGGTATAAGTAATTGTTATACTGTTACCTTTTTATCTCTTGTGATTTAAGAACATGTCTTATGTCGAAACAATTGTTGATAAACCTAATAAATAAATAAAAAAATAACGAGCTCAGTGTAGGTTAGTGAATGGATTTTTGATTCTAATACATGCCGGTTTCCTCAAGATGTTTTCCTTTACCAACCAAAGTAATGTGCCTGACTGAATCCAAACTCAAGACAAACAACTCATAAGTGTGGCTAGTAGCCACCACTGCTCCCTACAAAGTACTAGAACTATAACCTAGAACGAATTACATTGCGTTGTGTAGAGGTTATATTCAAAAACACAGTTACACCCTCAATTATCCGCATTACCCAACCACTTTCTCTCTCTCACCAGACTCCTCCATAAATAAAATAATGAATCCTTTTCTGATAGTACCGGGTCGCCTGTTAATCTTCATAACGCCTACCCGTATCCAGCGCCATTATATATCCAATATACATCGCTAATATAAATCTGTAGACACCCTTATTGGAGTAGTTGAATGATCTTTATAATGGCTAGGTAGCATTTAGGGTAGGTGAAAAGTAGTCAGATATTTCGCGAGTAATACAAGATTTTATATTTTTACTTGCTTTGTACTTTTCTTTCCTACTTATTGCCTATAGGGGTTGCGGAAATTTTATAATTAGATAGCGTGGCTCCAAACATTAGGGTAATTGATAGTTCAAGGTTTTTAGTTAATACTCAATGTGTATATTGTATTCCACTATGTTTGCTTAGGTGGTAAATATTTAAAAAGGTTGTAGACCGTAGGGTACAGCGGAGTCTTTTTTTATATTCAGAATAGGCTCGCATCTGACTACAATCTCACCTGATGGTAAGTGATGATGTGGTCGAAGATGGAGCACGCTTACCTATAAGTAACCTTTTCACTCATGATTTAAAGACCCCCAGGTTGTAGCTATCTGGAAACACAGACTCCGGCAGGAAATTCCACACATTAGCCGTACGCGCATCTGATACTTTTCCCCCGAAAAGTGTAGTGTTAGGTATCATTCATCATCAGTCATATTAATTGGAGGTGAAGTCGAGTAGGCGGATTACATTTATAGTTCTTCGGGGTCAGGTTTGCTGAAAGAATCCCTTTGATATGTACTGTACCTTTGTGCTCTTTTCTCTGTGTATATTTCTGTTTGAAATGTCTATTTATTGACACTTATCGAAAGTTGCTTTTCGTCGTCGTGATAATACATAAGTTTAGGTACTAATATAGGTATAAGTTATCTTTTGTTTTTTTTTACTAACCCATATGGATGTTGCTTATCCAAATTAAAGATTATTTTATTTTATTTATTTTATTTATTGGGACTTGTCTTTAAAATTCACTGGAATGTGGAATACCAACTACTGCCCACGGCTTTGCTCACTCGCAATGTTTCTTACATTTTTATTTCAGCGAAAAATACATTGGCAATTATCTATCTCGTACTGTGTACGTTTACGGCAGTATCTGGTAGATATTCAACGGTAACTACGGAAACTTGATATGGTAACACTAAATTATTCAATTAATTGATATACTACTACCATTTAGATATTAGACAAATACCTACTTTTAATTGTGACATAGACAAAACATTTTAGTATTTTGTGCCTCTCCTCTTTAATAATTCCTACCTATTACCTACCTAATTTCATTTTGTATATCTAAGTATATTTCCCTATTCATATTATATTAATAAGTATAAATATATTTATATTTTTTGCTGGAAACAGTTGTTCGAATTCCGTTCTTGTTAGTTTGATTACTATTTTTGAATTTGTATTTTTGTGCCTGATGTACAAAACATATTTTTCTTTATCTCTGTACCAAATTTCATCTAAATTAATTAATTGGTTTTGACGTGAAAGTTTAACAGACAGACACATATTACTAGGGATAAAATTGTTAATTAATCCATCGTAGTGTCTTGAGTTCGCAATTATATTCTTAAACTATAAAATGTGCAATGCTGCAAAAAACTTCACAGTTACCTTAGGCTCAATTTACATGGGGTGCGAGCAGAAGACCTCCCCGTGCGCTTGGCGGCTGCTGGTCCCCTGCGGATACGTCCGGGGGGAAGAGCAGTCGCTGGGCCTGGTGCACCCTGGGTCACGGACAATAATCTCTTCGCGGGGTGTGGGGTAGAGGAGTATTGTTGTCCGGAGCTAACTTCTGCAGGAGCGGAGGAGTCGCTCCCGAAGGCTCCCTACCTGCGCTCTGCAGCTGCAGAGTGTACGACTAGGGAGCGAGGTGGGATAGACCGCGGGCCGTTTCAGTCCGCGGTCTAGGGGCATCCGTGGCGAGGTGTTATGAGCCGCGGTGCCGGGTGTTGGGTATTTTTAGTTAGTTTCTAAGTTTGGGGTAAAAAAAAAAAAAAATATATATATATAAAAAAATAAATAAATAAATAGGTTAGCTTAGATTAGGTTACCGAACAGCGGGCGGTATATCCTGTACACAGGCATTCGCAGGCCTCGGGAGGCTTAAATACCCTCCCACTAAAAAGCGGCCACATCATCGTGGGGAAGTGATGTGTGTATCACCCAAATCGTAAAAAATGAAATGGTGAATAAATTGGATTGCTCTTCGTCATGCACCCCGGTTGACGCCCGGCGCTCGCAGGTATCCGGGCCTGCGAGTGGTAAATTGGTTACCGATGGATGCTCAGGGGTAGGTGACCAGGCCCCTGTAGCGGATATGGCTACTGGAAGCAATGTGTTATGCGATCCGGTTGACACCCGGCGCTCGCAGGTATCCGGGCCTGCGAGTGTTAAATTGGTGACCGACGGATGCGCAGGGGTAGGCGACCAGGCCCCTGTAGCGGATATGGCTACTGGAAGCAGTGGAACTCGGCCGCGTAGGACGTCTTCCGTCAGGAAGCGTCCAGCGAGCCCGTCCTCGGACGAGGAAGGCCTGCCGGCCCCCAAGCTGCCGACTTCGAGGAGGGGTCGGCAGGCATCGAAAGGGGCGAGCGCTTCGCAGACGCGGAGGGATGGGCGCGGGCGGTTCGTCCGCCCCAACACCCCCGCGGCTAGTGAAGCAGAAAGTGACATGGGGGTCACCACAGAGGACCCTGGCGATGGCGGCGAAAGCTGTGCCTCGCTGGGGAGCACAAAGGCGGAGGTCAACGCCACCAAGAGGCAGCAGCGCAAAGCCGTCGCGGCAGACGAAGTGACGGAAATGGCCCGACGCGCTCGCGAGCGACGAGCTGCTCTGGTGGCGGAAGGGGGCGAGTCGTCTGCGGTGGCCTTGAGCCAGCTGGCTCTGGATGGGGTGGACTTAGTCCTGAAGGTTGCCACCAAGTCTGGCAGCCTAAAAGGCACGTTCACCCGTGGCTTGAAAGAGGCTGCCGCGGACATCAGGGAGGCGGTTGGCACCCTCCTCAACAGAACGGCCTCTGACGAGGTCGCAAAGTTGCAGGAGGAAAACAGCCGCCTCCGAAACGACTTGGAAGACCTCCGGCGGCAAGTCGCTGCGCTAAGCGAGGAGCAGCAGCGACGCACGTCTCCCATTGCCGCACCTGTGGTGGCCCCGACTCCCGCACTGCGACCGGCAAGCCCTCGCACCGATGAAGAGGTCGAGCGCATTGTCCGGCTCTACATGCTCCAGTGCGGGAGCATGGTAAACGCTCGGATGGAGGCGATTTCTCGGCGTCTCCCAGCGGAAACCCTCCGTCCGCCTCTAGCGGCTGACACGCGGAGGACTGAGGAGCCGCCAAGACTTGCGCCTCGAAAGGAGAAGCCCGCGGAGGGAGCTCCTCCGAGCGGCCAGCCCACGACTGCCGGGTCTAAGGGTGAGACCTGGGCGAAAGTCGTGGGCCGCAAGAAGGCCCGCAAAGCCGCCAAGAAGGCCGCAGCAGCAGCATGCGCCCCAGACGTAACCGCAAAGGCGGTTGCGCAGCCTGCGCGACGGACTGCGCGACGGACTGCCAAAGGCGGTCGCAAAGGGCCGACGATACGTACCCCGCGTTCCGAAGCTGTGACGCTCACGCTACAGCCTGGGGCTGCGGAGCGCGGCGTAACGTACCAGTCGGTCATTGCCGAGGCCAAGGCCAAGATCAAATTATCTGATCTTGGCCTTCAGTCCGTCACCCTTAGGCAGGCTGCCACGGGTGCGCGGCTCTTCGAGGTGGCTGGTGCTGCGAGCGGCAGTGCCGAAAAGGCGGACGCTCTGGCCGCCAAGATGAGGGAGGTCCTCAACTCCGAGGACGTCCGGGTCTCCAGGCCAATGAAAACCGCAGAGGTGCGGATTTCTGGTCTGGATGACTCCGTGACCTCTGAGGAGGTGGTGGCGGCCGTTGCCCAAAGTGGGGAGTGTCCGCCGGGCAATGTGCGGGCTGGCGATATACGCGCCGACGCCACCGGACTCGGCGTAGTCTGGGTTCGGTGCCCTGTGGCGTCGGCGAAGAAGATCGCCGAGAGCGGCAGATTGCTGGTAGGCTGGGTTGCAGCGAGGGCGAAACTCCTGCAGCCCCGGGCTTTGCGGTGCTTCCGGTGCTTGGAGAAGGGGCACGTCCGGGCAAAGTGCACCGCCGAAACTGACCGTAGTGATCTTTGTTATCGCTGCGGTCAGCCCGGCCACAAGGCGGCCCAGTGTTCCGCGGCACTCAACTGCATCTTGTGTTCGGATGCAGGGAAGCCAGCGGGACACAAAGTGGGCGGAGGGGCCTGTGGCGCGCCTGCCAGCAAGGCCAAAAAGAAGAAAAAGAAGAGGAGCACCAAACCTGCCGGGGAAACCTCGCCTCCCCCGCAGGCTAGTAGCTCCACGGCCGACTCCCGGCCCAGGACCGTTGCCGAGGGAATGGAATGTTAATAATGCTCCAATTCCATTTTCTCCAGGGCAACATCAACCACTGTGCCAGAGCTCAGGATCTCCTACTCCAGAGCATGGCACAGTGGTCGATTCACGTGGCTGTGGTCGCCGAACCGTACTTCATCCCCGCCCGTCACAACTGGCTGGGATGCGCTAACGGTTCGGTGGCCATTATTGGCGAGACTCTGACCGACCCGTCTCGGGGCCGCGGCTGGGTTGCTGCGGTCTCGGGTGGCATCGTCATTGTGGGGGCGTATTTCTCTCCCAACAAGAGTCTCGCCGACTTTGAGGGTTTCCTTGTCGAGTTGGGCGCCGTCGTAGGCCGCCATCACCCTCGTCCCGTTCTGGTGCTCGGGGATCTCAACGCCAAGTCATCGGCGTGGGGATCTCCGGTCACTGACCCTCGGGGTGAGGTGCTAGAAGAGTGGGCGGTGACGACCGGTCTGGTCGTCCTGAATCGGGGTTCGGAATACACATGCGTGCGGCAGCGGGGCGGGTCGATAGTGGACGTCTCGTTCGCTAGCCCCTCTGTCGCCGGCCGAGTCCGCGACTGGCGTGTCGCCGTGGAGGTGGAGACGCTGTCGGACCATCGGTATATCCGGTTCGACGTCTCTGCCCAGACCGCGAGCGGCCGCCATCCAACAACCCCGATTAACGACGGCCCGCGTTGGGCGCTTAAGCGCATCGACAGGGAACTACTCGAGGAAGCTGCATTAGTCCAGTCCTGGACCTGGGAGTCGACGACGGACGGCCCCGTCGACGTTGAGGCGGTGGCGCTGTGGTTTCGGGGGGCGATGACGCAGATCTGCGACGCGTCCATGCCCCGTGTCCGCCAACAGTCCGCAAGGCGCCAGGTGTACTGGTGGACCGCCGAGATCGCGCAATTGCGCGTAGCGTGCGTTGCGGCTCGCCGCCGGTACACCCGATACCGGAGACGACGTCGACGGGATTCCGCCGAGGAGGACGCGCTGTATGAGGTGTACCGCGCGTCCAAGGAGACTCTGTGGCTGGCCATCGGCGACTCAAAGTCGCGCGCCAGGGAGGAGCTGCTGGGGTCCCTGGATCGGGATCCGTGGGGGCGTCCCTACCGTTGGGTACGGAGCAAGTTGCGTCCCTGGGCGCCTCCACTGACGCGAAGCATGGAACCCCAGTTGCTAGAGGCGGTGGTGTCGGCCCTCTTCCCAGGGCGACCGGAACACGTTCCCCCGGCGATGGCTTCACCCTCAGCCACAGACTCTCCAGAAGAAGAGGAGAGCACCGATGTCCCCGAGGTGACGCAAGCAGAGATGGGAGCGGCCGTGTCGCGACTCCGGGCTAAGAACACAGCGCCCGGACCCGACGGAGTGCCTGGTCGAGCTCTCGTCCTGGCTCTGAAGGAGCTAGAGCCCCAGCTGAGGAGGCTTCTCACGGCATGCCTCGAGCAGGGTCAGTTTCCCAGTGTGTGGAAGGAGGGGAGGCTGGTCCTCCTCAGGAAGGAGGGGCGCCCCGCGGACTCGCCGTCCGCGTATCGGCCCATAGTGCTGCTTGACGAGGCGGGCAAACTTTTTGAGCGTATCATCGCAGATCGCCTCGTCAGCCACTTGTGCAGGGAGGGGCCGAACCTGGACGACAACCAATTCGGTTTTCGTCGGGGGCGCTCCACCATAGACGCCATCATGCGCGTGAGGGCCCTGGCGGAGGAGACGGTGTCCCGGGGTGGGGTGGTGGTGGCGGTGTCTTTAGACATCTCCAACGCATTCAACACCCTACCCTGGAGTTGTATTCGGGAGGCCCTGAAATACCATCGCGTGCCTCCCTACCTCCGCCGTACAGTAGGGGCTTACCTGGAGGGTAGATGCGTCACCTATCGGGGACGTGACGGTGCTGGTCGGCACCTCACGTCGTGCGGTGTTCCACAGGGATCGGTCTTGGGACCGCCCCTGTGGAACATCGGCTACGACTGGGTGCTGAGAGGCGAACTCCCGCCGGGCGCCGACGTGACGTGTTATGCGGATGACACGCTCGTAACTGCCCGGGGGAGCTCGCACAGGGAAGCGACGTTGTTAGCCACGGCTGCGGTGTCACAGGTAGTGAACCGCATCCGGCGCCTGGGCCTGGAGGTGGCCCTGAACAAGTCGGAGGCCATGGTGTTTCATGGCCCTCGACGGGCGCCGCCGCCGGGATCACACATCGTGGTCAGCGGGACCCGGATAGCTGTCGAGTCCACCATGAAGTATCTGGGATTGGTGCTTGACAGCCGATGGGAATTCGGGCCCCACTTCCGGCGGCTGGTGCCCAAGTTGATGGGCGCAGCGGGCGCGCTTTCAACGTTGCTTCCCAACTTGGGGGGCCCGAGCGCCGCCTGTAGGCGGTTGTACGTGGGAATCGTGCGGTCCATGGCCCTGTATGCGGCCCCTGTGTGGGCGCTGGACATGACGGCCGGCACTCTCGCCATTCTGCGCAAACCGCAGAGGGTGATGGCCGTCAGAGTCATCCGCGGGTACCGCACGATTTCCTACGAGGCGGCTTGCGTCCTGGCCGGATCCCCGCCCTGGGACCTAGAGGCGAAAGTACTCGCGTCGTTGTATCGATGGCGCGAGGAAGAGCGGGCACGGGGCTCGAGGCCGGTGCAGCGGCAGATCGCGCTGCGCCGAGAGGAGCTCCGTCAGGTCTTGGTGGCGGAATGGCGGCAGAGGCTTCTGCGCCCTACCGCCGGCCTCGCTACCGTCGAGGCGATCCGGCCAGTACTCGACGACTGGCTCGGGAGAAGGCACGGCTCCCTGTCTTTTAGAGTGACACAGGTGCTGTCGGGGCACGGCTGCTTCGGCAAGTACCTATGCCGCATAGACAGAGAGCCGGACGCTCGGTGCCACCACTGCGTCCATTGCGGGGAGGACACGGCGCAACACACGCTCGCCGAGTGTGTAGCTTGGGAGGAGCAGCGCCGTGTCCTCACAAATGAAGTAGGAGGCGATCTGTCGCTGCCGGCCGTAGTGCAGAGTATGGTCGGCAGCGCAGAGTCGTGGGACGCGGTGGTGTCCTTCTGCGAGGACGTGATGTCGCAGAAGGAAACTGCGGAAAGGGAGAGGGAGATCTCCACTCCCTTCCCTGGCCGCAGAAGGCGCACCGGGCGCAGGGGAAGGGCGGACAACGCCCTTTTCCAGCCCCCATGAATGGGTCCAGGGGCGAGGGACTTGGGGAAGTCCCTCGCCCCCTATTTGATGGACCCGAGTCGCAGGCGCGCGCGGGTGTCGGCGCGCGCCTCTGAGGCGATGCATGGGGTAGTTCAACACCTCACTACCCCGTGCAGGAGGCGAGGCCGGGACAGACCCGACCAGCACTAGTGCGGGGCTGCGGAAGAATTAGGTTTCCCGCGGCCCCCCACGCACGTGTGAGGAGACACCGTTTTGAAAAAAAAAAAAAAAAGGCTCAATTTACATCGCCGCGGAATGGAATGGAATGGAATGGAAGCGTCAATTTACCTCATGACGCGAGAAGGCGTGCAAATTCGCTGGACTGCTCGAGTATTCTCGCGCATTCTAGCGGATTCGCGCGACTGCGCCATAAGGGACGTTCAGTCTAGATCTATTAGTTTGACACCACACTGCTGTGACCGACCCAACCGACTCCCCGTTCGCGCCACTTCCCGAGGATTCCACAGACGGCGCCGACTGTAGCTAGGGAAGTTCTCGAGAATGCGCGAGGATTCCCCGGAAGACGCGCGACCTTTTTTGGCTCCTATTTAGTTTGTACCTATGTTATACGATTGACAAAGTTCATTATTCAATTTCGTTGCAAAAAGTCGTTTCCATTCCATTCCGCGGCGGTGTAAATTGAGCCTTAATCTCCCTAAATCTCTTTAAATACTGAGGTGCAGAAAACAAATTATTATTGCTATTTGTAGCTAAAACCAGAGGGAGATATTATCTCCATAAATCAGTAAACTAATATAGCTAAGCGATACCCATCAGCTGATGCAGACATTTTAAACCAGACAGTACTGAATTTATACGGGACAATATTTTGCGAATACACTTTTATTTAAACCTTTAATATAGCGGACGACGTCAAATGATAACATTCCAATATGGCGGCTGGAACTCGCCGGTTATTCCCTTTAATATTACGGTTAAATAAAATTTTCTTCACGTCACGTTTGGGATTTATAGCCTTTTTTTCCGAAATGATTTATTTTTTGACCTTACTTTGTGAGGTAAGTTGGTATCTCGTTCAATTAAGCTGCGTATTGTTGGTAGACAGTGATAAACTGCGGTACTAACCGCGCTAAAGAGTCGCTAGTTGTAATATCACAGAATAAAGGCGGACTAGTGATGATGAATCTGGGGCTATCAGTAGCGTGAGTCAGCCTATTAGACAAATGTTATTTCCCATTTTATGCAATTGCCCATCCTGCATTTTTATTTATTTATGGTTAATTAAAACGGTACACCACCAATTACATTAATTAACATAGAAATAGAAATACAATTAAGAAAAGAATAGCAATAATTGTGATTGAAAATTGAAATTATATAAGATAAAATTAAAATGAAACAGTAGACACTCTTGCATACTTCCTCTCACAGAACACCAGACATGCACGCATAATTTTACTCCATTCGTCAGCAAACACATCACGTTCAGGGTTGGTAGTCAGGAGGACATTGAGCATCCTTGGAGTGCCACATATTGGGGATTCAGCTCTGCCGACAGTTTTGGAAGTCGGTGGAGCAAACAAATTGTGCAAGCGGTTCTGACGGTGTCCGATGTACTTGTCTGGCACAAATAGTCGGCAGAAATGGCCATGGAGCTCGGAACAGTTGATACGTCCGCTCAGGGTCTTGCAGGCTACTGTGAGTTGATCAAAGCCTCTCCTCACCTCCAACGAATTAAAGCCTAGCTTTCCTAGAAAGTAGTTGTAAGGAAAGAAGTGGTATAACCTTTTGAATAGGAACCTCAGGAAGGTTTTCTGAGCCTTTTCAATCATTAACTTTAAATTGCAGTGTAATGATGCCAGACACAGGCACTGCTTTCAAGTTTACTCCTTGCTAAAGTAGTGTATAATAGCGTAACAACATTGGGATTGCGGAAATCCCGAGCATTTCTTAGTACAAAACCTAGGCGCCTAAAAAGATTCTTTAGCAAGAGCAGAGACGTGATCTTCTGCAAAGGTCATGAATAGCTTTAGTGCATACCAGCTAATGGTCGGGACTTGTAGACAGTTTGGGTATGTTCCTGTATCTCATGATGATGAGATACAGGAACATACCCAAACTGTCCCCAACATGAATGGAAAAAGGTGCAGCAGCTGATGAGCTGCTGCACCTTTTTCCATTCATGTTGGGGTCGGCTTCCAATGCAACCTGACTAGTAACAGATTCACTGGCTTCTGACTCCCTGTGAAAGGTGTATAAATGCCAGCAGGCACCAACTGCTTCAAGTGCTTGCCTAAGCACGGAGGAATCTTATAGTGACCGAGCCCAATAGGGCCATTGCCTGCCGGGGTTGCGGGAATGTTCTAACGAGACACCCGGCCCCGGAACTTAAGGGCAGCTGAAGGAACAGGGTGGGTTTTTAGTCAGTAGAATTCAGAAACTCCCTTCTACTCCACCCGGAGCGGGAGAAGTAATTTGATGATTTTTGATGAAGATCGATCCGTCCGGCAGTTATTAAATTAAAATAAAATATATTTTATTCAGTATTCAAAAGTCCCATATATTACATTAAAGACAGATACATTACATTATAAATTACCTTAAACATCCACACAAAATAATAAAAAATAAAATTTACAATTAAATCAAAGAAAAACATGCAAAACAGCCAATTATACTGTATTATTATTAAACTGTATTATTAAGCCAGCAGCCCAAGTTCAGGTAGTTAAGAAAATAAGTTATAAAATATTTGAAGGGAAGGAAGAAAGGAAGGTGCGTAGATAGTAGGTGGAAAAATTGGCCAAGTGCGAGTCGGACTCGCCCATAAAGGGTTCCGTAGTAACTATAATAAATATAATATACTTAATATATTTATTTAAAAAAAAAAAAAAAACAAAAAACCTTACAAATTTCTTAAAACTAGCTTATTTACAATTTTTACAACTACGCCAAATAACTTTGTTTTTCATAGTATTTGTATGAATTACAAAGTTATATTTGCGGTTTTAGAAAATATACTGTTTCTCAAAAACTGCTGACTCGATCTAGTTTAAACCAATTTTGGTTGAAAGTTTGCATTAAGATCTACAACATTTGGTTTTTGTAAGATTTTTTACTTATTATAGAAGTTAGAGGGGGGGGACACATTTTACCATTTTGGAAGCGTATATCTTTTAAACGATTAACTTCATGAAAAAGTCATTTTAGAAACCTTAATGTCATTTTTAAAGACCTGTCTATAGATACCACACACGTATAGGTTTCATGAAAGAAAATATTTTCAGTTTCAGTTCCATATATGGGGAGCCCCCTTTATTTTAAATATTTATTAAATTTTCTCTTAAAATCGGAAAGCGGTTCACAGAATACATCTACCTACCAAGTTTTACATGTATAGTCCTAATAGTTTCAGAATAAAATGGCTGTGACATACGGACGGACGGACAGACAGACAGACGGACAGACATGTCGAAACTATAAGGGTTCCATTTTTTGCCATTCGGCTACGGAACCCTAAAAAGCTGTGACCGAGTTGCGTCCATAGATCGGTGTTGTCAGGAGGCAGGTGACATTGTTGCCATCACAGTTATACCCTGGATGAAACTGGCACATGATCGTGTAGCCTGGCACAAGTGACGATCAGCCTATGCCAAGTAGTGGGTGAGATCAGGCTGTTGAAACTAAACTTACAAATAATAGTATGAGGAAGAGTGGCAAAAATACGCTATCTTTTTTGTAGTACAAAAGAGAACATAATTAGATACAATTGGATTGTGGTGACGTTAATTTATATATTTTGACAATTCTAACTTCCTTATTTTAACCGGGTTTAAAAAAAAAACCTTGTCTTTTTTCTCTGAATAAAGTTACTTTTTGAATGAAGTAATAAATATCAGCATTAACAAGAATTCGTAGTCGTATTTTATCCAATATTCTTTACTTCTAGAATAAATTGACCACCGCCAGTCAAATTACAACATAAGTTATTAGTTTCTGTCTGCGAGTTAGTCACGAATATTTAATCATGACCAAACGAACGTAAACTAGTGAAAAGAAAAACAATATTTTCACCACTAAACAAAGAACCATCTCTTAAATAAATCAACTTCACACTAAATTAAAATATGACTGCAACACAAACAAACTCACAGATTTATACAAACTAAAAGCAACTCCGCTGAGTAAGTTGTAGCAAAAATATGAAACTGGACATTCATGAGAGAAACAAGAATTTATTGCGGCCGGCAAAGTCTCCACAACTTAATTTTTATTTACACAATTCAACCTGTCCTCGGTAATACGGAGTTTTATTCTTTTTAAGTAAAATGCAGTTAGAACGTGGAAAGTATAAATCTTTTTATTTTTAACGTGTCTTGTTTATATTTGAATTTTTATATGATTATTACCTTTTTCAGAGCACCTTCATATGGGTGAATTTCGCAAATGACTTATTTTTTAGTCTTCGGTGAAATTTGTATTTGAAAAAAAAGAATATTGTTCTGAATTATTTTTTTTTAGTAATCAATAGGTAGTTATTGGGTTGTGGCAAAAATATAATTTGCCTAGGACTATTACAAAGGTAGAAATAAATACATAAACCTCTATTTTTTTCAAATCGGTGCTGTCCCTTTACTTTTTTTACAAACAAAACAGCTTATACACTAATAAAAATAAGTAAGTTAAGTATATAACTTATTCTATTTCATAGAATATTAGTTTTGTTATTAATATATAGCATATTTTAATACATAATTAACGATTATTATTACTGAGAGGCATAAACGTATTGGTCCTGAAAAATGTTCTCATATCGCTGGACAAAAGTAATTTAAATCTAACTTTACATCGACGAGTCCGACAGCGTCTCCACCCCAATTGTATTTCCCTCGTTGGTGTGTGCTAGTGCGTAGTCAGGATGGACGTGTGTGAAATCGCTGCATATTCCCGCAAATAACATAAGTACGCCATTTAAGTTGCTCCCGGACAATTATTTTATATCATCGGTGGTTGCATTTTTCTAGTGTAATGAGTAGTTTTATTATTGTTGTTTGGTTCTAACAGAGGTAGTAAGTGAATTAGCTTCATTGTCTGTTATTGAATTTATCGTAGATATTATGCATTTTTTCAAATTTTCCAAAAAGTGTGTTATTTCTCACGTCGCTGTTCTCATATCGCTGTAATCGGTGGTCTTTATTACCACCGATGTGATAATTTACACCGAAATGATAAGAAAAAATCAATCGGTGTCTTATATCTAATATCGGTGTTTTGATTCATGATCAACGCACAGATTTGTCACATCGGTGGATTGCTTTATCATATCGGTGGATCATTTTATCATCTCGGTGAGTCGTTTTATCATATTGGTAAATAACATACAAACATACAGACACATGGAACATACAAACATACAAACATACAGACACATACATACTTACCAACATAGACTGCCAAAATCATTACCACGATACCACTGGGTAGTAGAAGCTGTATAAATGTATCATTAGGGGAGGTCTGTATTCGGTAATGTACGTCTATAGGCTGAGATGATGATGGTGAGGTGGAGCAATTGAACGCATTGAAGGTTTCTCTAGAAAATATTTTTTAGTTAAAAAAATAGTAAGTAGGTACATAATAATAAATAACAAAATAATAAATAGATAAAAAGAAAACATAATAAAAAAGAAAACATAGTAATTAGCTGGATCTTCCACAGTAATAAATGTGTATTGTGCAATAACAAAATAATAAATAGATGAAAAGAAAACATAATAAAAAAGAAAACATAGTGATTAGCTGAATCGTCTACACTAATAAATGTGTATTTTGCAATTTTATCCTTAGATATAAGATTTTTGATTTTTTTATACTTTTTTTTTAATAAAGACAATGATAATAAAAATAAACATTTTTTTTTTATTTTAATTCTAAGTACCTGTAGTAAATATAATAAAATAGGTACATAAATGAAAAAAAAAAAATAATATTTTAATTGGATTTCTAAGAACTCAGTTTTCTTTGGATGTGATCTGCTTACATAAGACCCTAAGTTCAGGTCTTCAGTTCTAAGTCACCCTTGTAAAAATATATAGGTACCTACTAACTATTTCCTTTTTTATGTTCAAAGGTGGATAGATTATCATATCGCTGGATAGGTACATCATTTCAGTGGATAAATTTATCATATCAGTGTACAGAAAAAATAATCGGTGCCGGTTTGTCATATCGGTGGAAACCAGAATTCAAAATGAATTTTCTCCTTGGTCTTAAATGATACGTTGATATTAAATTTGGGGATATTTGATATCCTAAAGATTACATAAAACCTGAAAAATATACAAAAAAAATATAATTGTAAAAGTTCACCGATATGATAAAAAAATGGCATTTGTTGAAATTCACCCATATGCACTTTTATTGTGCGCACAGCCAAGATGTGGAACTCGGTGGGTTTCTGTGTTCCTTATCACATATAACTCATCAGCCTTTACAGCAAGTATGAACAGACATCTTCTGGGCTAGTAAATTTCAGGATCATCAGGCGTAATCGAGGTCAAGATCGAGCTTATCTATACTAATATTATAAAGAGGTAACATTTGTTTGTAAGTTTGTTTGTAAGGGCTAATCTTCGAAAGTACTAGGTGGATTTGGATGAAATTTGGTATGGAAGTAACATGAAGCTTGGGGAAGGTTATAGCCTACTTTTTACCCGACTGCAAAAGAAGAGGGTTATGTTTTTATCGTGATAAAGTCGACGGGAGCGAAGCCTCGCGCGATTGCTAGTCCGTAATAAAAAAAAAGATGGCTCATTGGTTACAGGAATGACTTACAAGTTGTAAGTCAAGTCTTGCGAGTTCGAACTCAAGCAGGTGCATAACTTAGTGTCATTTTTTTTTATTCATAATAGGCTCGCGTTTAACCACTATCTGCTCTGAAGATGAAACACGCTTACCTAGAAATAACCTAATCACTCTTGACTTAAAGATCCTCAGGTTATAGCTATCAGGAAATACAGACTCTGGCAAGGAATTCCACTCCGTAGCTGTACACACAATGAAAGTGTTCCCAAAATGTTTCATTTCCATCATCTCTCTCTGATTGTTCCCTCATTGATTAATGACAATGGTTTTTGCGTCTTTGATGATGGTCTTTCATCGGTTCCTGGCCATCGCCACCCTCACCACCTTATACATATATTTCTTTGAGGTTGGTCTTTAACTTGGTCAAGCCATCTGGTTGGTGAACGACCTCGGGTTCTCTTGTTTTCTACTCCACCAACAACGACTAGTTTCTCCAGGCTGGCATCCCCTCTCCGCATTATGTGGCCAAAGTATGAAAGAATGCCACGTAGGCGGATGGTAGACAGGTGGAATTATTCATTATTTTATTTCAGCACTCTCGAAATGGTGAGGGAAGACATCGTGTGATAACCGGCATGTCCTGTCGTGCCAGCCTGGTAGATAACAGCTCATCTGTGTTCCAGAAGTGGGAAAGTTATCGGTTATTTATGTTATTACCTTTTACACACTTGTAGCATATATAAAAAAAAATCCTTTATTGCAGGCACGCAGGCCCATATAAAAAAATAAACATAAAGAAATACAAAAAGAAATACACTTACAAAGCAATTCATCTATATAATTCCATTCAATTAAGTTCAATTCAATAATGTCATTCTCATTAAAATCATATTAAAAACATTACAAACAAATAAAACAAAATGTCAGATCTATTAAATCAGCTAATTAGAAGGAATATTGACAGCCGTATAAAAATAAGTAATTAGCTTCATATATGGCTCTCAATATTCCATTGGCAGAGTCATGAACACGGCTCATAAAGGAGACCCTAGCTTTGCGTATATGCATATGCATCATACAGCATGGAAGCCATCAACTCTGTTGTCTCATGTGCAACCAAAGCAGGACGTTAGTATGACATACACAAACATAATAGAATGTACTTTGTTTATAGAAGTTTAGTTAAAGTTACAAAACTTTTGCGAAACCATTTATAGAGGTTATCCGGTTATGCATAACCTCTTTTTGTATAACTGAAAAAAAAAACAATTTTGCATAATTTAAACCCACATCCAAACATGAAAACTTGGAAAAACTGATCATCTATGCCAACGTGGAGAGTACAAGGTCCAGGAGTGAATCCTATTGCGATAGTCGGACCAACTGAAGTAGATTATCTCGCATAGAATCGAGGAAGTGGTCCGATTTGCTACTGAACGCAGAAAAATGAAAAACTCGACAGACCGCGTCGGGTGCGCGGTGGGTGAAAATTGGTGACCGCGATCTTCAGTCGTGAATAGTCAAACACAGAGAAAGACACTACACTAAGAATTTCTGCTGTATCGTGGATGTGCTTACAAATATTTATTCCGATACAGGAATCCAACTTTCGACACGCAGCGCAGCAGCCAACCATTCGATCACTGCCCTATCCGTGTCATCAACCAAAATTGTAATAAAACTAGATAAAACACAAAATATACCCTTCTGTGCTATTCAGGTCATACCTAACATGGGTATAGACATAAGTAAAAGAAACTAAAGACTAAACGGTTAAACAATCGTATTTTATAGTCCATAAATTTCATTCTGTTTGTGTAGGCCCACTGGGCTAAATATTCGATTCAACTTTCTGGCTAAGTGCCAAAAATATCTGCTACTAGCTATCTAAATATTGGAAGTAATAATATTAACGTCGTTTCGTGAGGAAACCACAAAATTAGAGATTACGGTAATTCCACAAGGATATTACGAAAAGCTCTCTCAATTATGATTATGGCTGTAAAGCCTAGATATTGGAATTTCTATGATTACTTTACGTAGGTTTTTTTTTTTTTTTCATTTTCATACTAGCTATGGCCGCGAGTTAGTTCGCGTGGTAGGTTTATGGTCTTGAATTCCGAATACCTACATGTTACAAAGAAACTAATTGACTAGCAAAGTATCGAAAGTCTATGTATATAATTGGAGCAGCTTATTACCAAAATTTTAGTCCTCATAATAGGAGTCTGTAATGAGTATGATAATGACGATAAAAAGCTTGAAAAGAAAACAGTTTATTATCAAGCTAGATTTGTTGATATTGTAAATTTAATAAAATTAAAAATAATAAAATATTACGCTTGCGTAAACATTCGTTGTTTTTTTTTTTAATTCTAACATTTTAAATCATTCATTCATTTATTGGAAGGTCGTAAATTAAAACTATTAACTCAAATCACGCACTTGATAAACCGCAAATTCAAAGATACCTAAAGTTTCAGGCACCAATTTATAAGGCGACAAATATAAAAATGAAGAAAAGTAGGTGAGTCTTTCATTAAAACATCGAGAGTCGAACTCCGTCGAGTTCCACCGGCACAAATTTGTAGGTTACAAATAGTTTAGGAATCGAGTCTCGAGTTTTTCCAATATTTATATAAATATTAATAATAAGAATTTATGAGTAATATTTTATAAAACAAAATGTTTTGGAATATATAGGAATTTCATAATATGACATTAGACTTGAACAAGTCGATTCAAGTTTAAAATTTGACATTCCTGAAATTAAGCGTCTTGACAGATAGAAAGACGAATTGAAAGTAATCTTATAAGGGTACTCTTTTTTCTTTTGAGGTACGGAACCCTAAAATTGTACTTTTCAGTACGTTTTCCTTCGTTCTGCTTAATGAAAATAAATTCAGTAGAACGAAAAAAATATGTCTCCGTTTGGTAGATTTAAATTTTTACGTGTTTCTCGAACTATTTCGTTCTTCAACTCTTCATCTTACTATGATATTAATCAAAGGTGCAACTTTTTAACATTATCTTTTTTTCTTACAAACAAATAATTTTACCAGATGAATCAAAGGTGCAACTTTTTAACATTATCTTTTTTTCTTACAATCAAATAATTTTACCAGATGAAGCATTTTGATGAGATTTTGAACATTATCGAAATAGTTGACTTCACTAAGCATAAATTGCTGTATAGTTTGGCATTCGCCTGTTGCAGTACGTGGACTGAATAGTTTCTCAAATTCGCAACAGATTGCAAGCACCAACTACCTGTATATTTCATATAGACAGAAAAGGTTACTTTTACGTAAACGTGCTTCAACTTCGACCACATCATCACTTACCATCAGGTGATATGGTGATCTAACGTGAGCCTATTATCAATAAAAAATACCTTGTTCAATCTCAACATCATCCAGATCAGACAGACATATAAATAAAATTGAAGACTATCTTTCTTGAAAGGCTGAACCGTATTAAATGGAACGTTCACTAGAAGATAAAGGAGATTATTAGGGCAACATATAGGCTACTTTTCATCTTGCCGTTTGTTTTTTAACTAATCTGCTCCATAGTAGGTTATGGACTGATTCCGTGATGTCACTATTTCATCATCGCCATCAAAAAATTATTGGTCTCGTGCAGTTTTATATTTTCGCTACGGTATATAAGCTGCTAAACAATAAAGAACCTAAGATGAGTAAACAAAGATATCACACACAATCTCTAAATTTCGTTAAAAAGAAAACCACGAACTCAATTCAAAACGTAGCACATAAACAAAATAATCGGAAGTAAGTGAAGTAAGAAATTCACATATGCTAATACCAAGACGTATAACCATCTATTCCGATAATGTATATCCATCTAATGTATTCGTATAATCGGATCGGCTCCTGATTCTCCTCCTATTCTCGTCTTTCTAAGAATCAATAAGATTAGCCGGTAGCAGAAAACAAATGGAAAGGTATGACAGTGTTTGTATCTGTATGTATGGAGTTGGGCTTATTTATGTGGATGAGCTGGTTGACAAGTGGAAATTATTGAAATTCACTGTAGCGCTTAACCTTTTGTTTTCTTTCTCTCAACGAACCATGTCGTAACTACTCCTAAAGTCATAAAAAGGATGAAGAGCAGGTCTAGAGAAAAAGAAATGACTCCAATAAAAAATCAGCAAAAAGATTTTATAAAAAATAAATTTGTATTCTAAATCAGTGCTAAACTTTGGTTAGTTTCAATTTTAGAATATTCTCTTTGGAATATGGCTTTTTCATGAAAGCGAAACTAAAAATGGGACTTAATCAGACCTATATCACTTCGGTATTTAGGACAAATCTAATGATACCTACCTAATTTGTTAATTAGAAATACTGAGCATTCTAAAGTAATATTTATTTACATACTTACCAAAATATGTACATATCCCTAGTTACTTACTAATATTATAAATGCGAAAGTAAGTCTCTGTCTTTTTTGTCATTCTGTTGCATTTTCACATCTAAATTACTCCACTGATTTGCTGAAGTTTGGTACATAGTTAGGTTAGGCCTGGGGGAAGGACTTAAGATACTTTTTGCTAAAAATACTTTTCAAGTACGTGAAGCTGCTAGAAGAAGCTAATATATTTTTAAACAACAGGTTGTGAATAATTACGATTTCTGTCCAATTTTTTGTATTAAAAATTACAAGACATCAAGTGAAACTTTGCATCACTAAACTAATTATCATGATCATCATGTCGCTATTTCCAAATTTACCCCTTTATAACATTAAGTATGATTTAAACACATTCAATAATATTTTAATGTACAGTCTAGGTAGGTAAACTCGCTACACTAAAGCCTATTCCAAACTTTCGCACAATTATTTCAATATTGTTCAAAACTATTTCAAACAGAGATCAAGATAGTGGAACCTTTGCGAATAATTTGAATCGGCCGTTCGACATTAGTCCTATTCAAATAATTCCACGCTATCTGATCTTTTAACTAATTAACTATTTATTTAAAACCCATCTGATTCTCGTGAAGGTGACTCGACGGCAATAAACCTTCCATTAATTACTTGAAGCTAGAACTATAAATATTTGGGTCTAGTCTTAGATAACAGTAGATTAAGATACATTGCTTTATCTTAATGATGCTTAGTAATTGAGTTTGTTGAATTTAAAGGCTCATTTGAAGTTGTAAACGAAATTAAACTAGGTAGTTACTATAAATGGTTTTTAGGGTTGCGTAGTAAATTGGCAAAAAACAGAACCATAATAGATTCATCATGTCTGTCCAGATAGACCAAATGTTAATTATTAGTGTCTATATTAGAACATAAACCGTGCGAAACCAAGATGGGTTACTATTCACTAATTATCAACTATAGAATTAATGTCTTACAAAGATATATTTTTTTAATAACAGCTTAAGAAAGAAATAAACTAAACCATAAGTAGAATATCTTCATGCCTATATACTGTAGAAGTCTTAAAGAATTTAATATAAAACGCGCGTAAAATCTTTAAACCAACTTCAAAAAAGGAGGTTCTGTATTCGACCAGTATGTCTATATGTATGTTAGTATATCCGCAATTTTCTCAAAAACTACTGATCCGATTTCGTTCACGTTTTCATAGTTTGAAAGCATACTTTACCAAAAAGATTTTAGTATATAACACATCAGATTCTAATAGATAGAATATACTTTATTGTACACCAATAATTGAATCACACTTAAATAACAATATTGTAAATAAATTGGTTACAATGGCGGTCTTATCGCTGATAGCGATATCTTCCAGACAACCTTTGGAAGGACTTTACGAGCTTTAATTAAAATGGGGAGGGCTATATTAGTGTACTACTGTACAAATATTCATCAATAACGGAAAAACTAATAAAAATACAACAAATATATATATATATATATATAAATAAATAAATTCAATACATAAGTACATAAAATAAATACATATATAATGTGTTCTTTAACATCGTGTGGAGAAAGTAAAGGAATAATCATAAGTTTGAAATAAAATTATTGGCAACCGAGCTTTTAAAAACAGCGAGTGACTGAGCTTGTCTTACTGACACCGGCAATCCATTCCACAACCGAATGGCAAATAGCAAATCTCCCGCGATTGCTGCCTTCGTATATCTATGTACTGTTTAGCATAATCAGCTTATGAAATCTTTGACAGGCCCGATGGTATAGTGGTCAGTGGCCCTGACTGCTATGCGCAAGGTCGTGGGTTCGATTCCCACCTAGGACAAATGTTTGTGTGATGAGCACGGTCATTTGTTCTTTGTCTGGGTGTAATTTATCTATAATATGTATGTATTTAAAAATATATATGTATGTTTATCAGTTGTCTAGTACCCATACCACAAGCTCTGCTTAGTTTGGGACTAGATGGCGTTGTGTGAAAAAGTTGTGGAATATTATTATTATTGTCTTTATTTTCAATATATACATATAAATTACATTTTTAAATATTCTCTAAAAAAAACATTTAAAAATATAAAAAATAGTAGCCCACCGGTACCGGGAACAGGGATCAAGCTACCGGCGGTCAGGGCTCCATAGAGAGGAACCTCCTGACGATACGCGCCGTGTCCAGGAGTACCACTCTCTGAAGCAAGCCCTTGATCCAACCGTCTAACGAGAGCCTCCTGAGGTGTTGGTTGAGGCTCTTGGCTATTAAGCCATTGGCTGAGATGACTATCGGTATAATGATTGCCGAGCTCACATCCCACATGTCGACAATCTCGTGTGCCAAGTCAAGATACTTGATTTGCTTATCTTTCTCAGCTTTCACGAGGTTCTCGTCATGCGGGATGGTTATGTCGACAATCATGGCACGCCTCACGATTCGGACCACCACCACTATATCCGGCTTATTGGCTACAATAGTCCTGTCAGTGATGATGGTCCGATCCCAGTATAATGTGACATGGCCGTTATCGAGAACTGAGTCGGGCACATACCTATAGTACGGCACTTCCGATTCCACAAGAGAATATTTCAGAGCAAGTTGCTGATGAATTATTTTGGCTGCAAGGTTGTGCCTGTGCAAGTACTCTCCATTAGCAAGACGAGGACAACCAGAGATAATGTGGCGGATTGATTCACCCGGACGGTGACATGCCCGACATATGTCAACCGTGCCATCCTTCACAATAAATTTCCGGTAGTTGTTCGTCATGATAACTTCGTCCATAATTGCACAAACAAAACCTTCGGTTTCCCCAAAGAGGTCACCGAAGCGCAACCAAGCTACGGACGCTACTTGGTCTACGTCGGACCCATGTAGGGCCCGGAAAAAACGTCCATGAAGCTCCTTACTCTGCCATATCCCTCTGCGATCGTTAGTGTCTAGCACTGCAGGTTTGCGCCAGTTCTCATTAGCCAAGGAGAGCGGGGTGAGTCCCTTATCCACCGCTACTACATCTCGAAGCATACCCACTTCAGAAGCAAGGAAATGTTCCCTGAGACTGCATACCTCGCGGTTGTGGAGAGTTTTAGCATTCAAAAAGCCTCGACCTCCACATTTCCGCGGGATATACAGCCTCATCACTGATGAGCGTGGGTGATGCATTCGATATGCAGTCAGCAATGTACGAACTCTCCTATCCAGGGCGTCAAGTTCAGTTTGAGTCCATTTGAGTACGCCGAAAGAGTATATCAACACTGGCATGACCCAACCGTTGAAGGCACGCACCTTGTTCCCGCCCGATAGAAGGCTTTTAAAGACCTTCTTTAGGCGGCCAAAGAAGCGCTCCTTCAGCGATTGCTTCATGTCAACTACATTGATACCTAACGCTTCCGACATACCCAAATACTTATAGGTTTCAGTTGGAGAGAGGGATCTCAGGTTTATGGAATTCGAGGGTTGAGATCCCACGGATTCCACAATCTCCCCACGCTTTACATGCATAATCGCACATTTGTCGACACCAAACTCCATCCTGATGGCACTACTGAAAGTTTCAGTTACCTTCAGTAGTTCCGTCAGCTGTAGACTAGTGGCGCCAAAAATTTTTAAAACATCCATGTAAAGGAGGTGAGAAATAACCTGACCACCTCTTTTCAACCTATAGCCTAGGCCTGAATTCTCCAGCAGTGTGCTTAGAGGATTCAAGGCTAAGCAAAACCAAAGCGGACTCAAACTATCGCCCTGAAATATGCCTCGCTCAATCCTTATCGGTTCGCTGTACCTTGGGATATATCGACATCCTGGATAGCGAAGAACTGTCCTCCATTGTCCCATACATGATGTCAGAAAGGTGCGTAAAGTTGCATTAATTTTATTATTATTATTATTGTTATAATATCACTACTGCTGAAGCACAGATCTTCCCTACGGATTATCACCATACCTAACGAGACGATGTCTAGACAGAACCGACTACGCGAGCCTTAGTGAGTGCTAATGACTGCAGCAGAGACTAATAGCTGCACGTGCCTTCTGAAGCACAGAAAAACTTGAGATAACAAGTTTTGGATTATCCATCCGATGACCGGCCTCTGCGAACAAGCAGACACTGAAAAACAGAAAATAATAACGTTTTAACGAAATCTAACCACTTCAAAATAAACAAAAACACTACTGCACTACAAAGCGAAAAATAACCTTATATATTGTTTCATTGGATGTCTAATTCCATTTAAAATAAGAGCTACGTATCTACTCACATGGCTGAAGTCGGTGCCAAGATAAATGAATAGGTTTGATCACCTCGGGCGTGCCCCAGAATACGGCGTACTTAGCTTATTAAAACTATTAATTGGCTTGGCATCGACTTCAGCCATGTGAGTAGATATTTTTTTTATATTATCAACTTTATAAAATAAACGCAGTAATGAATATTCTTCTTGACGGACGGCTATAAAAAAGTCTGAATGTCCTGCAGTACAATTAAACCTGTTACCATTGAGTTAAGTTATTTTGAATCTACCAAATATGTTTTGCAATGGAAACTTCAATTTCCAGCTGATCTTTAAAAATCAATACGAGCATTTTCTTACGTTGCCGTATAACTGAGTAAGTATAACTGAGTTTTGGCAATCTATTCATATTCTTAAATCAAATTTAATTGCTCTTTCTCAAGCGGTTATGATATAAGTATGCACGGAATAGATGAATAAGGTTGGAATGGTAACGTGGGCGTAGCGAGCGCGCCACATTTATGATACGAAAATCATAGCGCGACCGATTAATTCATTCACCGCGTTTAGTGCGCTCCGGATTACTTTGGAACACAGAGCTCTGCTTTAAAATGCCGTGTTGTTTAATTATAACCTGTAAAACAAACAGTCAGACCGCAAGCATAGAGCGAGGAGGTATATATTTCCATCGGTAAGTCGAAAATAACATTTAATTACAATTTTATTTGTAAAAAACATTTTGATCACTATGAAATTCCGAACATTAACAACATTATTGCAACAAGTTACAAAAAGTTACAAATGCCACATTTATGATACGAAAATCATAGCTCGACCGATTAATTCATTCACCACGTTTAGTGCGCTTCGGAATACTTCGGAACACAGAGCTCTGTTTTAAAATGCCGTGTTGTGCAGATATAACTTCTAAAATAAAAAGTCAGACCGCAAGTATAGAGCGAGGAGGTATTATATCTTTCCATCAGTAAGTCGAAAATAACATTTAATTACAACTTTATTTGTAAAAAGCATAAAAATATTCTGATCGCTATGAAATTCCGAATATTAACAACATTATTGCAACAAGTTACAAAAAATATACATTGCCCGATGTGTACTCGCTTAATCAACGCAATGACCAAGTCCGCTTACAATGTACTACATGCGCGGTGCGCCACACTTCAACCATTGACGTTTTGTCCTTTGCCCTGATTGGCCGTGATGCATGGCGCATGTCTATCGACAGTGAGTTACAATCAGTAGCGAGCTCTCGATTAAAGTGTGTGTAATTTATTTGTGTGCGTAATTCGCGTACGGCCTCTTGCTTGTAGTAGAGCTAAAGAGTGGGGAGACAAGCGGCGCCACGCGTTCTCATACAAATCAGGAACTATTTCCTATCTAACCTCTTTTATCTACTCTGTGTAAGTATGTATAGTTATTTAGACATATACTTCAACACAAATAAAGTATTTTTGTCCATCTGACGGCTTGTCTGTCTGTCGGTTTTTTGTTTCCCGCTCAACCGATTTTAATGGGACTTTCACTGGATGATAGAAGAATATAAAGATATGAATTACGAGGAATAGAATTTTTGTAAGTATAGTATAGTACAGTGTTTAAGCTGTATTTAAGAGCTGTGTTGTTGGTGTATGTCGCATCTTTATAAGTGCGCTGTAATTCGGGGCATCAAATTTATGATTGAAATAGGACAATGAAAGCGACTGCATCTATCTACCTGATTGTTTTTTTTTCTTTATAGTTGTTTATTAATACAGTTTATTTATTATTAAACGTTTTGTGAGTTTCTTTCATTGTACGTACGGCTAAGGAGCGGAATTCCCTGCCGGAGTCTGTGTTTCCTGATCGCTATACCCTGGGAGTCTTTAAGTCAAGAGTGAATAGGTTACTTCTAGGCAAGCGTGCTCCATCTTAGACCACATCATTGCTTACCATCAGGTGAGATGGTGGTCAAACACGAGCTTATTCTGAATTTAAAAAAATAGCACCTAGTAGAGCATTGGGGGCCACTACTTACGAGCCTTAGGTCATGGGTTCAAACCTAGTCACGTTTACTGTGTTCCGTCCTGGGCCCATGGGATTAGATTACGGCCTTTTCTAATTGCTAATTGACAGAACAGAACTACTTAATGTGGGTATGCACCATTTGAATACACTGTTCAGAAATACAGTGTGAAAACTGGTAAGCATAGTGAAGTTGTTGGATAGCCAAAACCAAAAAATCACTACAACAATCAACACTAGATATATTTCTAAAGCATTCATTTGGAATGTATGTCCGTAAAGTAATGTCTGATTTCATTCTATAAAAAACATTTTAATATCTTTTTTTTTTTATAAAAAAAAAAATTAACAAGATTACTAGCAATGTGGGTAGAAATCACATTACTAGCAATCCAGGTAACTGGGTGGGAATAGTGAAATGGGTGGGGTTCGAACTCACAACCTCTCGATCATAGCGACACCTTAGCCAGTGGTCATCGATGGCTGCTCATCGGATCTTATGGCAATTAATGCCGGTGTTCCTCAAGGGTCTGTTCTTTCTTCGACTCTTTTTCTGCTGCATATCAATGACCTACTTCAGCTGGGAGCAGTTGGGTACGCGGATGACAGCACAGTCTCAGAGAGATACTTATCCAGTTCTAGAGCTGACAGCGACGAAATTGCCACTCTCAGAAAGGCCATGGTAGAGCGCATAAATTTGACCTTAAATCTCGTTTCCCAATGGGGTGACGACAATCTGGTCAAATTCAATGCTCTGAAAACACAGCCTTGTCTTTTCAGCGCTAAAAGGAGCCCTTTTGAATTGATCCCTACTTTCCGAAGTACATCTGTGCCAGTTACCAGTCGCCTGGAGCTTTTGGGCATGGAGTTGACGTCAGACCTCAACTTCGGCTCAACCATCGAGTCCAGAGCTCAGACTGCAGCAAAGAAGCTGGAAATCCTAAACAAGGTGAGGCGGTACTTCACGCCTGGACAGCTTCTAAATCTGTATAAAGCACAGGTCTGTTCTTGCGTGGAGTATTGCAGCCACTTGTGGGATGGCTCTGCAAAGTACCAGCTTGCTGCATTGGACTCGATCGAGCACAGAGCTAAAAGGCTTATAGGCGACGAGGTGCTGGTGGACAAGCTTCATAGCCTGGCTCATCGGCGAACCGTTGCTTGCCTGTCGGTTTTCTACAGATTGTACTTCGGGGAGTGTGCGCAGGAGCTCCATGACCTGATTCCTCCATCTCCCTTTCACTACCGGTCTGCCAGACGCATGGCTGGGTACCACCCACACTTGGTTAATATACCGTCTTGTCGTACCAAGCGCTTCTCTTCCACATTTATTGTGCGCACAGCCAAGTTGTGGAATTCTCTGCCGGCTTCTGTGTTCCCTGCCACTTATGACCTTTCGGCCTTTAAAGCACGAGTGAATAGGCATCTTCTGGGCTCGCTCGTCCCATCTTAGACCTCATCTATCGCTTACCATCAGGCGAGATCGAGGTCAAGAGTGGGCCCATCGGTAATAAAAAAAAAAGCCATTAGGCCATTGACGCTTTTTTATATATTATTATATAATAAATATTTACATATATTTCAAAAATAGACGCCATTTTATACCAAACTAATTCCAGTCAATTTTAAAGCTACAACAGAACATATAAATAAACTAAATCACAAAATCCCTCATCCATTTTAAAAGCATTATAAAACTTTTCATTTTCAATCCTCGATTTGCCGTAGTCCACTCCAGCGGGCTTGCAAAAATTATCGGAATAAACACAACGTAACATTGCAAATGACGACAATGGGCGACAGAAACAAAGCGTCCTTTGTTCCTCCATTGTCGCGCGGGCCGGTGGAAACATGTTGCTCGCGTGTTGCCAACGTAACGTGACTAACTTTTTTAAAAGGTAGAAAATTGGAATCGATCAACTGACGGCCATTGTGTGAGCTATTTATTATCTAATAAGACCTTTTGTGTTTTATCTTTAAAAAGAATCTGCACATTTTTTGTTGAATCATATATATCAGGTTTGAATAAGTCAAATCTTTACTGAATTTTTATTTTTGAATGTTTTAAAGATAGAGGGGCCGATATGTTTTAAGAATAAAAGTCCCTAAAGATTTTTTATTATTCTGTTTTTTTGTCCTTCGGAAAATCATAATATACAGAGTTGATACAACAGAGGGGCATTAAATTACACTATGTATACTATACGTGTTTAGCGTTAATTCGATACATTTAAAAAGGTTTTTTAGATTTTTTAAATAAGTTTTTTTTTTCAACTATTTTATTATTATTTTCAACTATTTAGTTAAAATATTAATTAACAATTTTTTAGTTTTCCCGGTCGTGTCACATTGGCACTCCACCGGATTCAGAAAGTGAGTCCATATTTTTAAACTTAATCATTGTGTTATTTTCCCAGTATTACACTAATGATAAACATGATATACCTTTTTGAAATTGTTATGTTAAGCCCTTTAATTTGATACCCATATTGTAGTACTTGCAAAAAAAAAAAATTTTTCACCATGTATTATGGCTTCGCACAGCCGCCATGTTTAATTTTTTTAAATGTCACCTATCTAAAAAAGCACTCGGGCTGTTAAGACAAATCTAACGATACCTCAATTTTGCGAATCCGTTCAGCGGTTATGGAGATATGAGGTAATAAAGAATATTACAAACATACATACATCCATACATACATACAAGATACGCGCGAAAAACATAACCCTTCCTTTGCAGTCGTGTAAAAAATAAGAAGCGCCAGAAAAAAATTTTTTTTTCAAACAAACTAAATTGCTTACAAATCAGAGTAAAACGCAACCACCCTTTGTAATAAATGTGACTGACCTTAAATACCTAGGTAACAAAGTGGCAACGTAGCGCGGCGTGTGTTATCTCTTGTCTTGGTCAGATTTATCGCTTTAAGGTGCATCTCATCAAAATCATTTGCGACTAAACTACTTCTCCTATTTAATTGATTCTTGGTACAGAGCTTGAAAATGATACCTAGTATACGCAGTTTAAAGGAAAGCCCCTCGGTCGTATCAACTCTGTATATGACATAATTAGTAAGCATATACTATTCCAACTGTTCGGTCACAGGTCTCTTTGCTATGAGAGGGAATGGGGGATATCGCATAATAATATCTTTCTCTAGGATCCTAGGTTCGTTGCGTTTTTTTCCTTCGATAGTAATGTGGTGATGATGTAAATTAATTCACGAAGTATGTGTCTGCCTGGATTTGAACCCTTGACATACAACTTATAAGTTATGTCTGTATCCACCAGGCCACCGCTGGTTCACATAAAAATCAAAATATTGACATTATTTAACATTTAAGCAATTTATCATCATCATCATCACTTACCATCAGGTGAGATGGAGGTCAAACGCGAACCTATTCTCAATAAAAAATAAATAAATAAATAAAAAATAGGATTTGAAAACAAAAGAAGTTTAAATTGTCTTTCCATGATGCTTTTTTGTTGTCTCTTTAGGATTATATACATAAGAAATACTAAACCATTACACTTGCACAACAAACACCTTTTAAAGGTAATTCTTTCGGCACACGTTTATTTTACTTTATTCATTGCATTGCATTGTGCAGGTTCTCTGTTAAATCATTAATAGTTTTAAATTTTCATGAAGGTCACAGCTCTTCAATTTTTTCTTACCGAGATGGACAATATTCATTTACGCAAAAAACATTTTCTACATAATTAAAATAATAATTAAACAAAGAAAATGAACTATTCATTATTGAATCAAGGCGACAACATAGTCAGTAATGGCGAAAGGGTACTCAGACTTTTTGTTAAACCCGAGCGAAGCACTGCTATTAGTTAGTTCATTAATCTTTCCTTACATATTAATGAGGGTATTTTAATTTTAATTCCGTTAATGGAATTTGTGTTGAAAGTTTTGGAGTGAAAAGGTTCCTGGGTAGCCCCGACTAAAGATGTCGACGAACAAACTGATTACAACCTTAATTCTGCGGCTTAAAGTTCAAGTTTAAGTGGTAGTCGTAGTGTCATAGAAGATATTAAGTGACTCCTTGATAAATAGATAATACAGAAAGATTCCATGTAAGAAAATATTTAAAAAAAAATATCGTGTCAAAGGGGACCATTCAGATACTATTTACGAAAAAAGCGCGGGAAAGTCAAGGGAAGAAGGCGCGATTTTTTTCGAAAAAATATTTGATTTATTTTATTTTAGTTCTAGTGTTTGCATAACTACTTAATTATAGTATTTGTAGTTCATTATGATGGGGAGAGTTAAGAAGAGGAAGAAAAGTGGGAAGAATCCCCCTGGGGATTCCCTCGAAGATGATGCTGACACTGGGTCGTTGCGTTCTATGCAGTCGGCCACATCGGAAGTAGAAAAAGAAAAGGATACGGACAAGTACATTGAATTCAGAGTACCTGACTACACCCGGTCTTATCCAGAGTCTGGTGGAAACTTTTAATATATTGTATTAAACGAAAGTCAGAATCAAGTCCCGATCGGAGACCGTGATATGATGTCGTTAGCCACTAACTTTAAGAAATATAATAAAGGGGTTAAGCAACTTATCCGAATGAATCGGCACAAAGTTGGCGTTATTTTCGAGCGTCCAACATTTGCCAATGCTGCGCTCATAAATAAAAAGTTTTTAGACAATTTTAAACTCAAAGCCAGCATTCCAGCCTCAGCTACTGAAATTACTGGAATCATCCAGCATGTTCCAATTGATCTCTCGAATAAGCAAATATATTCAGCTATATCCAGTACCAAAAATATAATTTTCTTAAATTTCAGTAAAAAGATTTCTGCGTCGGACTATTACAGGTAATAAAGTCACCTTTGAACCTACCAAGACAGTGAGCATCACCTTTTCGTGCGTCTCCTTGCCCGACAGCGTGGACCTGAATAGCTGGCGATTTGAGGTACGGCCGTACATCCCGCAGGTTAAGCAGTGTCTGCAGTGTTTGAGGTATGGACATATAGCCAAATTCTGCAAAAACAGCATCAGGTATTCCATATGCGGAAAGATCAAAGCTTTAAAGAATGTACGATTGCCCCAACAGAAGCTACATGCTGCCAATGTAAAGCCATATTGCTATTTCTGCAGAATGTCCTGTCAAAAAAGCTAAGATAGAAGAAAATAAAAATAAAATTCAGAAAAGATCATATGCTGATGTATTAAATGAAAAGTCATTCCCTTATTTAACTAACAAAAACCCTGCTGAACAACTTAAATTTCTAATTCAAACGGATCAAATACAAAACATTTTAATTCAGACCCTTCTTACTTTAATATCACAAAATCGGAACAATGAAAGTTCCATTACAAATGAAAATATTAAAAAAGTTCTCTTGGCAACAATACAGAGTGATAATAACATTAAACAATCTTAATTATGGATCAGTTAAATATTGTACAGTGGAATGCTCAGAGTATTCGTAGTAATCAACTTATTTATTCTCATTTTTTAATTGAGAACAATATTCATGTAGCTTTACTTTGTGAAACTTGGCTTAAGCCTGAGATGTGTTTTAATATAAAAGATTATAATACTGTTAGATTCGATTCTGGTAATAGCCATAATGGCGTAGCTATATTAATACATAATTCATTACAGTACAAAAAAAAATTGATACTTCATATGATGACTCTATACAAAATATTGCAATATGTTTAAAATATGGTGCTAAGGAGCTTTCTTTGGTGTCATTTTATAGTCCTAGTAATTGTAATCCATCCTTTTCTAAATCAAAGCTGGATAATTTAATCAAAAGTATTCCTGGCCCTGTTTTGATTGGTGGGGATTTCAATGCCCATCACTCAGCTTGGGGCTGTAGTGCACAGTGCAGTCGTGGTGTTGACGTTCTTGAAATCATAAATGATAACAATCTTGTGTTGCTGAATAACGGAGATATGACTACAGTTAGCACAGATAGGTGGCAGAGAAATGCCCTTGATTTAACGTTAATATCACCCTCGTTGGCTTTGTCTTGTAGCTGGTCAGTGCATGATGTTCCTCTTGGTGGATATCATTTGCCTGTAATTACAAAAATTGTATTTAATAATTTTATTTTTTCATACAATGATCTTTCAAATCTGCCTGTTCATTTAAATTTTAAACTAGTTAATTGGGAACTTTACACAGCTCAAGTAGACAATCTATTACAAAATTTTGTGGTTAATCACCAAAACCCTTTACAAACTTATAAAGAACTTATTCATATCTTAAATAAAGCTATACAGAATTCTGTTCCATGTTCTAATATTTCTCCTATACAAACTACTTCTAGTGCTTCACTCAATACATCTAGAACTTCTAAAAAGAAAAAACGCAGTCCACTTCCATGGTGGAATAACAACTTTTCCACAACTTTTTCACACAACGCCATCTAGTCCCAAACTAAGCAGAGCTTGTGATATGGATACTAGACAACTGATAAACATACATATATATTTCTAAATACATACATATTGTAGATAAATTACACCCAGACAAAGAACAAATGACCGTGCTCATCACACAAACATTTGTCCTAGGTGGGAATCGAACCCACAACCTTGCGCATAGCAGTCAGGACCACTGACCACTGTACCAACGGGCCTGTCAAACTGTACTAGAGCTGTAGAAGATGCTAAGAATGCTTACATACAGTTTAAACCTGACCCCTCACAAGAAAACTATGTTGAATTTAAAAGGCGACAAGCTATTAAAAAGTTGATTTAAAAAAAGAGAGGTATTTGAGTTGGGTAACTTCATGCGAGTCTTTTAACAGAACAACCCCTTTAAGTAAAATTTGGGGTATTTCTAAACAGTTTAATAGAACATAATTATGTACCATCTTGCAATAATGTATATCCATGGATTTTTGATTTTCTTAAAAAATTCTCACCTGATACTGTAGAGGCCCCCTTTCAATCACATGATCATTTACTAACAGCAGCATGCTCAGATTATTTAACAGATCCATTTACTATGCAGGAATTGAAAGCTGCAATTTTTTCCAGGCGTGATACAGCTTTTGGCCTCGATTGTATGCCATATAAAATGCTTAAGAATGTTTCATTGCAAGCCTTATTTTTGGTTTTAAAAGTTTTCAACTTACTTTGGCTTAATCTATACTAATATTATAAAGCGGAAAAGTTTGTTAGTTTGTTTGTTTGTTTGTTTGTTTGCTTGAACGCGCTAATCTTCGAAAGTACTGGGTGGATTTGTATGAAATTTGGTATGGAAGTAGCTTGAAGCTTGAGGAAGGTTATAGGCTACTTTTTATCCGACTGCAAAAAAGGAGAGTTATGTTTTTACCGTGATAGAATCCACGGGAGCGAAGCCCCGCGTGAGTACTAGTGAAATTATAATTTCATTAAGCCAAAGTAAGTTGAAAACTTAAAGGTATACCTTTAGACTGGAAAATTGACTGTCTTATTCCGATTTTAAAACCTAATAAAGATAAAAACAAATCTGATTCTTATAGACCTATAGCTTTGACCCCTTGTATAGGAAAGATTTTTGAGCAATTACTAAAGCAAAGACAAGAGTTTTACATAGAAAGTAATAATTTATTACCATCTAATCAGCTTGGATTTCGTAGAGGAAGGTCAACACATGAATGTATTTCTCATTTGCATCTTGATATTTTTAATGCTCGTAAAATGGATCATGAGTGTGTTGCTGTTTTTGTTGACATAGTTGGTGCTTTCAATAACGTCAATCATCACATTTTGTCACTTGAACTCCGCTCACATGGCATACCTGAAAAAATAGTTTCATGGATTTTTAATTTTTTACATGGTAGAGAAGTTTATGTTAAAGTGGATAAGCAATTAATTGGACCCCGTTTTTCGTATAAAGGGGTGTGTCAAGGTGGTATTATGAGTCCATTAATTTATGTGCTTTATATGCATAAGCTTAATATGGTTTTGGGTAGCAGAGTACTAAATTTACAATTTGCTGATGATTTGGTTATTTATACATCTGGTCCAGATATGGATGAGAATAAAAGTAATATTAATGGGGCTTTGAAAAATATGAGTAAATATTTTCATTATTTAAACCTATAAATTAGTCCAAATAAACCAAAAGTTATTGTTTTTGGTGAAATAGATTTTGATTTAGAAATTTTTTATGATAACTTTGAACTTCCCATTGTTAATGAATTTAAGTACTTAGGAGTATTTTTTTCTGCTAATCTAACATGGAATAAATATGTTGATTACATACTTGGTAAAGCAAATAAAGCGTACAATTTCATAAAATCTGTGTCAGTACACGCTGATCCTAAAATTTTGTTAATGTTATACAAATCCTTAGTACGTAGTCATTTTGAATACGGTTTTTTGTGTTTTGGGTCTGATCAGAGACTTATCCGTAAACTTGATGTTTTACAGAATCATAACTTGCGTTGCATTACAGGTGCCATGAAAACAACACCTATCAACTCCTTACAAGTAGAATGTAATATTCCTCCACTGAAAATTAGATTTCAGTACTTAAAATCTAAATTTCTTTTAAGGCTTCATATAATAGCCACCCTCTTTACAGAAAACTTTCATTTTATCATACAGTTTATAATCCTTCAAATAATATTATCATTCCCTATTTACTTCATGACTTCTCTACTACAATTACACTTAATCAGCAACATGAACATTACAAATGTAATGACACTTGGACTTGTTATTCTGGCAAGTACAATAGTAAATTTATAGATATGAATATTGTTATAAAGCATGATTTGAAAACCAAGGAAGAGGTGTACCAGTTATTGAATGAGCATTCTGGCTATCGATGTATATACACTGATGCTTCTAAGAGCAGCACAAATGTTGCAATGGCTATTTACATATCTTTTAATAAGACTGGTCACGGTGTAAGGTTGCCTGATGTTTTAACTATATTTTCTGCTGAGGCGATGGCTATTTCAGCTGCTTTGGATTTCATAAGTGAAGAGAACTCTGGCTTCATTACTTGGCTTATTGTAACGGACAGCCTGAGTGTTCTTATGGCATTGGATAACAACAAACTGGATGCTTTTACAAACTACATCATATATCGCATCAAAGAAAAGTATTTCACACTTCAATCAAGAGACTGATATCAAATTTTTGTGGACCCCTTCGCACATAGGAGTCAGTGGCAATGAAAACGCTGACACTTTAGCGAGAGCCATTGTTGACATAGGAAATGCAGAAATTAAGTGTGTTGCCATACCTTGCTCAAATTTATTACCTAAGATCAAGGAAGATAATATTCGATGTTGGCTTGAAGATTGGCAGGAGACTGCAAATAAAAGGCACTTGGTATGCAAAAATCAATACAGCTATTTGTTCAGCTCCTTGGTTTACGAAGGCACAATTTTATAGTAGCAAACAGTTTGATTCTCTACTGACTCGGCTAAGATTTGGACATGGACGTTTTAATGCTCATCTGGCCAGAATAAGAATAATAGCTTCCCCTAAATGCACTGATTGCAACCTCGATAAAGATCAGACTCTTAATCACATTATTTTTGAATGCCCAGCGCATAATGTGAATCGTATAATATTGATTGACAAATTGCTTGAGATTTACAAAACACCAGCAAACCTCCCGCGCGACATTCAAGGATTGCTGGAGAATTTTTCTTCGTATATTCCTTTATATAATTTTATTATATCTAGTGGGTGTAAAATTTGATCGGGACTTATATATATGGCTATGACCAATGACATTGAATTATTGAATTGACATAACTCTTGGAAATGACCACATGGAAATGAAGATAAAACTGGTTTTGACAAAAAAAAAAAAAAAATTTGATATACATTTAACTATGGAAAAAGAAGACATGACATATGCCTTGATTAAAGAATATTAAGATAAGAATTTACTGATGACTTGGCTTTGGCCTTAATTTTATTTTATAGAAGAATACACAAATATGACGAGGCTGAATGGTCTTTAGACCGATGCCTGCCTTTATAAAGGCGAAGAAAAAAAAAGATACTATTTTCAGTATATTCTAAACTACACCATTTTAGGGGAGAAACTCGAAGCTGAGTAATTACAGCCACACAGGTGAATCTTAAAGGTTAAGGATAGCTTGCCGAGGTTTGTCATTGGATGGATGAGCCCCTAACTTATCGGGATTCCTCTATGCCACGGAAGGCATGTTGAATTCAAATTCTTTATTTCAGATATTATAAAAAAACTTTTTTTGCAAAAAATAAAGGCGGTATGAAAAAAAAGAAAATACAAAACCAATAACACCAACTACCGAAATCATAGTTATTTTTGGCTTTGTAGTGTTTTGATATGGAAGTCGGTTTTATTTTTTGCAAAAAAGTTTTTTTTTCACGCTTTTTAGTGGGTTGGTTTGTAATTTATCTAGTTACAAAACCCAAAATGTCAACTACTTATCAGCTTTTACAAAATATTGCTCTTCCCGATGCAGAGCCGTTAAAATTTGAGGAGTTCTCCTGGTACTTCACTACAAGCTCTATTTCACCATATGCATTGTGACGAGCATAAAGTACTTAACATCGATATTCAAGTAACCGAATCGCAATCCACGAAATACTTATTATTGAGTGGTTTCGGTGGCCATCTATGGTCTTCATCATCATTTCGACTTCCCCAAATGGTGCTTTTCGAGAGCAACTGCACAAGTAACTATAAGAAATACCCAAAACGCTATAGGTGTGCTCCTATAATATTTGAAGAGTTCCCTCGATTTCTCCATGATTCCATGATCAAATCCTAACGTGATGACAATGGGACCAACGAAAAAGTATACCCTTTCAAACTAAAAAAGATTTTTCCAAATCGGTTCAGCCGTCTTCCAGATATGAGGCAACATACATAAAAAAAAAGTTCAAGACTAACTGAGAACCTCCTCCTTTTTTTGAAGTCGGTTAAAAATCCATAGTTGTGTTAAAAAAAATCCATAGTCGAATACATAGGCTAGGCTTAGTTTGTACATCATAACAACAAAATAAGTTATAACATGCTTTATGGGAAGGAAGATCAATTTATGGGAAGAAGAAGCCGTTGGTCTCATATTTTATTTGTAGTACATTTGCGACTGTCGCTACAGATATTCAGAAGACAGGAAATAATAATAACAGCTGCGCGGGTTTTGTATATTTATCATTTCTGTAGCACCATTAAAATGCACTGGAATCAATTTGTAAAATTTTTAGGGTTCCGTAGCCGAATGGCAAAAAACGGAACCCTTATAGTTTCGTCATGTCTGTGTATGTCACAGCCATTTTATTCCGAAACTATTGAGACTATACACATTAAACTTGGTAGGTAGATGTATTCTGTAAACAGCTTTCCGAATTTAAGAAAAAAAGAAAAAAAAATTGTAATTAAGGGGCTCACCATACATGGAACTGAAACTGAAAATATTTTTTTTCATGAAACCTATGCGTGTGTGGTATTTATAGAAAAGTATTTAAAAATGACATTGAAGTTTCTAAAATCGCTTTTTCATACAGTCAATCATTTAAAAGATATACGCTTCCAAAGTGGTAAAATGTGTGTGTCCCCTCAACTTCTATAATAATGAAGGAAAAAACTAAAACAAAATATATGCGATAGATCTTAATGTAAAAGTTCAAAAACAATTAGTTTGAATGAGATCGGGTTAGCAGTTTTTGAGATATAACATATTTTCTAAAACCGCAAATATAACTTCGTAATTCATACAAACACTATGAAAAACAAAGTTATTTGGCGTAGTTACTACGAAATCCTTCATGGGCGAGTCTGACTCGCCCGTGGACAATTTTTTTTATAGACCTTTTTATTAATTTAAAAGCCGCAATGGTTGATCTTAAACATTCCATAATGCTTAGTGGTTTCGAGGTTGGGCTGTGGAAATCCTCTGTGCCTCTTATTAATTTAAAAGCCGCAATGGTTGATCTTAAACATTCCATAATGCTTAGTGGTTGCGAGGTTGGGCTGTGGAAATCCTCTGTGCCTCAGAAAGCCTTGGTCCCAGCTGTCTGACTTGTTTATCTATCCGTCTCTGTTTGACTATCAACGACATAACGACGGCCATAGATGTTCAAATCATCTATGACAATCGTTACCGATAGTCAAAATCAAAGTCTCACACCAGGGAAATTCTAAATGCGAAAGTTTGTAAGGATGGATGTTTATTAATTTTTCACGTAAAGAAGCCGATTGAAACACAGTTGCCACCATTGATGTATAGAAATGAGGAAGATACGGTACTAGAAACAGCGTTTGGTCCTACTAAACTAAGTGATTGCCCGTAGTTGGCGCTCAGTCGCGCACGGGACGTTGTTGACCACACAGCTCAAGAAATTCTCGTTTCTTCGTGTTTTTAAGGACTTTTTTGGAATAAATACGTATCAAAATGACTTCTTGTGTAGCTAAACAGTGTTTTAATTACAACAGAAAGAAAAATACGAGACATGGGTCATGGAATCACTACTTACTTACCTAATACATGCAATTTCATATCATTCATAATCGCAAACATTCGGCAGCTGAGGCGATTTCGCTCGCACTACAGCGTCGTCTCCTATCTCTGTCCTTGTCTATTGGCAACTGTAAGTTTAGGACTCATGATGACACTGAACACAGATGTGTGAATTTCCGTGCATGTACCTAGCCCCGGTTTACCGATTGCGATGTTAGAGAGTAACATATCTTCCTCCTTTTACTTCAATGGTTGCCACAAATTTTGTAGCAAATTTAAGTTCTGTTTGCAGAAAGCTAAAAAGAAGTATTTAATTAATGGGTTTTCTTATCCTAAAGAGCGTATAAATTACCCACCTCCTTATAAGACAGTTTTTCATCTGATAAACAATCTCTATACAAAAAACGTTTACCTTGCCAGACCTTTTTAATCTAGACCCAACCACGATTTATATTACTGAGTTCAGCCTGGAGGTAACACCAGCGTGTAAAGGTGGATATTTTGACAATGGATAGTTTTGGAAAGGATTTAAATAGGCCTTGAAACGTATATAATTAATAGTATCATTAGAACTTAAAAAGGGATATTTACTATATGTATTTATTGTAACGAATTGTAACGAAAAAGTCATTGCGGGTGGACGTTTATGAGCAGACGAATCGGTCTACCCTCTTTTTCGTTCGTTTTTTTATCGTCACCGCTACCACTGTCACATATATCACTCAAAACAAAAAATACACCTAACTCATTAAGTATAAAACAAAAAACCGACTTCCATATGAAAACACTACAAAGCTAAAAATAATTTTAATTTCGGTAGTCGGTGTTATTGGTTTTGTATATTCTTTTTTTTCACACCGCCTTCCGAAATTAAAATTATTTTTGGGTTTGTAGTGTTTTGATATGGAATTCGGTTTTATTTTTTGCAAAAAAGTTTTTATTTTCGCGCTTTTTAGTGGGTCAGTTTGTAATAAATCTAGTTACAAAAGCCAAAATGTCAACTACTTATCACCTTCACCAGCAGAGTAAACAAAAAGATCGTCAAAGTAAAAAAAAAATTCAGACTTTTGTCTATTTTTCAGAAACGGCTTGTCCGATTTCGATAAAATTTTCATGGAACCATTTGGAAAGTATACCCTTTCAAACAAAAAAAGTTTTTTTTTTTTAATCGGTTGAAGAGCGACGGAGCTATGCCCGAACAAACATAAAAAAAAAACAAACAAACATCCGAATTGAGAACCTCCTCCTTTTTTAGAAGTAAATACCTAAATAACTAAAGTAGTATACATGTAAAAGTAAGAGAAGAAATACCTAAACAAACTCAGAGGTCAACGTCTCTTTTAAAGTCCATACAATTTGTAGTGGTCAAATTATATGAGAACCATGATGTACAGGCGCCAGTACATCAAGCTATAACAATCTGTCAAATTTCTTTAATAGAGTTTCAACTTTATTGTTAAAGGTTCAAGGTTGATTGGGAAAATTTGAGAGTTTCGGGTAGCTTCATGTGCTGGCGTCTGTACATAGGGTCATCCATTTGTCAGTTCAATTAGGTACTGAATAGACTTGTACTGTGCAATTAAATAGTAATTTTAGGGTTGCGTGCTCAAAAAGTAATCAGCGAAACCATAGTACTGAGGCTTCGCTGTCCATCCAATCGTACGTTTGCAAACGTTTGCAAACGTTTGCAAACGTACGTTTGCTCACAAACGTTTGTGTGTCAAGGAGTAAATAGTAAATAATTTATTCAGGAACAAAAACACAAGACTAGATACAACAAGTCAAACGATGTTAGCTGCAAAATTATAAACTGTAGCGCAGCTAACAACGCCCTTCTCCGGATACAGAAAACATGATATAATGCTCCATGCAAAAAGTTGATAAAGAAATAATTTAAACAGAAAAAAGCGATAATTTAAACAATAAAAATAAACAAAAAGACATAATGAAATTGGGATGTGTTTAGAAGTAATAATTTAATATAAGGAGAATGTGTGGATGTATGGGTGAGTGTAAGTGAGATGTGTAAGGGGTGTATGTGGAATGTGAGTTGTGAAGTTTTGTTGGGCTGTGTTGTGTGTATTTGCTGTGTGGCTGTATCACAGTTGTAATTTTCAAACTATACATATATTTCTTGGCCAAGGATTATCGTGTTACAAAGCTATTGCGTTGCAGGAATAGAGGCTGAGGCAATAGGGTGCGTTTTTGGTCAATAGAAGTCTGACACTCCCTTCCTCTCCACCCAGAGAGGTTGAAGTCTTTCGATGATTTTCCCACTAAAATAGTATTGGGTTGTGGACGTCACATAGGCAGTCAATCATGATGATGACGAGTGTTCTACATAAAGTGACTGCCTGAAGCAGATGTGCTTGCCTTTTCAACCGACGACCAAAAGAGGAGGTTATCAATTCGACGCGTATATATATTTTATTTTTATTTTTTTAATGTATGGTCATCGAGTACTCGAAGACGGCTGAACCGATTTGGAAAATTCTTTTTTTGTTTGATAGGGTATACTTTGAAATTGGTACCATTTGTCACCAAATCAGGATCTGATGATGGGATCTTGGAGAAATCGAGGGAACTCTTCGAATATTATAGGCACACCTATGGCGTTTTGGGTATTTCTTATAGTAACTTGTGCAGTTGCTCCCAAAAAGTACCATTTGGGGAAGTGGAACTGATGATGAAGACCACAGATGGCCGCCGAAACTACTCAATAATAAGTATTTCGTGGATTGCGACTCGATTACTTGAATATGGATATTAAGCACTTGGTGCTCGTCACAATGCATATGGTGATGTATAACTGATGGTGAAGTACCAGGAGAACTTAACTTAATTAAAAAGAGAAAAAATTAACGGCCCAGTATTAGCCCTCTATTGCATGAATTATTAAATTAAAAAGAAAAAAAGCATTTTTATGTTTTAATGTGTTTTAATAGGGCTTGTAAGACAAAATATAAAGTGAAAAAAAAAATAAGTATCTTAAGTAAGCCAATTTTGGCTTCCCATGCAATAACGTCTGTGTATGAGACTGCCATTTTTGGCTTCCTATGCACAACAAATACCAAAACTTACACAAGGTGAAATTCTCTAAAACAGTTTCTTTTCTCATTCAAGCAAAGAAACACGTCACATTTCTCACATTTTATATGAGAACGCAAAGAACAATCATTCTGACATAATTGACGATTCTTTTGGTGTATCGGGAAATGGTCAATTTTGTCTGTACGTACTGAATTTAGAGGTAGGTCTTGCACTTTTGCTGGGGTTTTCCGTGCCCTTTTTCGAGGTGCGAAAGATTCATTTCTACTGGTAGGAGTACCCGTTCTAGATGACGTAGGAGTATTTCCTCTTGACAAGGTAGGTGTACCGGGATTACTGATACTAGGACGGCCTCTTTTTCTTGAGATGCTTTTGCCAGCCTTGCAATAATGATCAGAAATGGCTAGCTTGAAGTCAAATAGTGACATGTATTGGTCAGTCTTGCGTCGCCACAGTAACCAAGCATTAACTGCACACATATCAACCAAGTGGAAAAATATTTTTTTATACCACTGACGAGATCTTATTTTGATCCTATACAGACCTAACAAAGAGTCAAGCAAATCAACGCCTCCCATGTGTCGGTTATACACATCAACGCATTGTGGCGATGTTAAGTCCTTGTACTGTTTATCTTTTCTGAAATATCTAGTCTTAGTAGAAGTCGGTTCACTACCAACAAACGCAGACAGTAAATTGACCACTTTATTGTCATACCATGATACCAGGCTTAGTTTTACGTCATCGACGATGGTGATTTTCTCAACCATAGTACCACGACCTATTTTCTTCAGGTCCTTTTCTGTAGGCATATCAGCGTTAGGTACTCTGTTCATCCTAATGGTTCCCAATTGCAGCAATCCATTTTTATACAGGTAAACTTGCAATTTTATACTATTGAACCAGTTATCGAAAAATATTTTGTGATTTACATTTCGAGGCACAGTAGATGTCAGTCGTGTAACAACGTTGGAGCTGACACCAAGATCTGGTGCATCACTTGGAAAAATGTTGCTTTGATCGCCAGCAAAAATATCGAAGTCGTAACTGAACCCTGATACGCCACTCAACACTTGATTTTTGTACCCCCACTTATGAGGTTTGGCTGGATTGTACGGTCGGCCAAGAAAGTGGTGTACCAGTTTTGATTTAGTTTCCCGGTCATCGAAAATTACAACAAGGTTCGTTATAAAAAGATATTACTGAAAGAGACAACATTATCATGACGTAAACCTATGTATTTAGTATTCATACGTCAAGTACATGACATTTTAACCTTTAGTATAAATGAAAAGGACATTAGTTTCTACAAAGCAATTGAAATGTTTCCAAACAAAAGTAATAAAAACTATTTAGACAACCGAATTCCATTTGAAAAAGAAAACTGACAATTGACATTTTGTCAAATATATGCAAAAAATCGATATATTTTCCGTGTTATTTTTCAATCAACTGCATATAAAATCATCTCAATGCCTGCCAACTTGACCATTGCCGAAAGAGCACAAATAATTGCCCAATTTAATGAGGGAAGCAGTATCAGTGCGATATCCCGGAATTTGAATATATCGAGGCGTTCTGTCCGCTTTTGGATTCGTCGTGAAGGAGAGGAGGGAAGTTTGTTGGATCACAGAAGAAGTGGTCGCCGGCCTGCACTCTCCAATAACGATAGAGAATTCATGAGACGGGAATATGAAATCAATGGTTTTAAGCCCACAAAACATTTTGCGGAGATGTTCGATGTGAGTGCCCAAACAATAAGGAATCATCTACATTACATGGGGTTGCACCACAGGCATTACGCCAAGAAAATATATTTGACGGATGCTCACAGACTTGCTCGTCTGAACTTCGCCAGAGAGCACTTAGAGTTTGATTGGTCTAATACAGTGTTTTGTGATGAAAAAACGTTTAAATCCAGTCAGCATGGACGTCTTCACCTTTGGCGATATAATTCAACACGGTATAAAGATGATCATGTAATCCCAAATAGAGAATCAGGTCGAATTTCCGTAACTATTTGGGGCTGGATGAGTACGGATGGTGTAGGAGAATTGTGTTCTCTACCTCCTCGAGCGACGGCTGTAAATTATATCGACGTGCTTCAGAATGCAATGCTACCGACAGTCCGTAATGTTTACCCGGAGAACGAAGTGCCACAATTTGATTTTGTTCAAGATAATTGTTCAATTCATAATGCGAGGATCGTAAGAGCCTGGTTTCGTTCACACACTGACGTAAGGGTAATTCAGTGGCCCTCAAGATCGCCGGACCTCAACCCGATAGAAAATCTTTGGGGCCTTATGGTCCAACGATGGTCGCATCAAAATGAAAGAACCAAACAAGCTCTTATTAGTCACTGTAATTATATCTGGGAGGAAATGCGGGGAACCGATATTTGCTCACGGCTTGTTGGTTCAATGAGGTCTCGTCTTTTAGAGGTTATAGAGGCCAACGGCGGTTACACCCGTTTCTAATTTTTAAAAATTTTCAATATCTTCTAAATATTACTATATATGCTATGTTTTTGTTTGTTATAAGTATTTTAAAATTGATTGTAGAAATTTAATAAAAGGATAAATCTATTTTTAGCTTGTTTTTTATTGATATTGTAATTACAAGTTTACAGAAATTGTAGGTTTGTGGACTCGCCTTGTGCCTTTACAATTTTATGTAACTTGTTGATTACAATTCTGAATTTGTAGATACAATTTTGTCATCAAAATCTACAGCCCCCCGCCGTTGATTTTACGACGTCATTGGTTCCATCAAGTTCAAACTAAGAACAGCTGTCACGTTACAAACAGTAATAGTCGTTATCAATAATCAGATAAAGACAGCAATAGAAGTTGTCAGATCGATCTGCAAGCGAAACTAATCTTTATCACCTATGAATCTGCAAGCGATATTCAACCTTAGGGTGGTACACCACTTTCTTGGCCGACTGTACTGTTTGAGTTGGTGGCGAGCTTTCGTGGGTATAATTTGCTCATCTACGGCCAGATATTCTTCTTTGGGTATCAAAAGTAACCGCTCTCTTAATTTTTCTATGAGAGGTCGAATTTTAAACAGTTTATCGTGACTTTGTGTACCGGGTGGTTTGAAATCTTCATTATTATTGAAATGAAGATGACGTTTTATCATTTCAAACTTATTACATGTCATTATTGAATTGACTTGATGCTGACCAATGTTGTTGGACCAATACATCCGTGTAGATGGCAGGTGAACTAATGAGGTGAAGATGACAATACCTATAAATTGCTCAATCTCAGTAGTTGTGATATTTGCTGGCTTGTTAACATTGACCTGAGTAGATTTCAGATTTGACTGTTCCGTAATAAATGTTATCAAATCTTCTGTGAAAAAAAATTGGAAAAATTCGGCAGGTGATTCTAATTCTTGAGTAAACTCTGGCAATTCCAGGCTACCACTAAAATTGAAATTATTTTCATCATACGCTGGCATTTTTCCTTCAGTCCAGATAATTTTTTCCTTAACTGCTCGCATCTGTTTCAATTTTTTAGAAGGAAGTATCGGAATCGGATGGTAGAATAATTATAGGTTTTTTACGTGTTTGGTTGCGCAAGCGCGAAAGCGGAACATCGTCATCGGAATCAGATAGTGAATCATCGTTACTAAGAGAGCCATCACCAGGAATAGGTTTAATGCAGTTAGCAGTTCCATAAAAGCGTGAAGAAAGCATTCTGGAAAGATAAAAAAAAAAAAACTCTGAATGCATGCGAAGCCATTTTAGGCGCAAACATACTTCATCGTAAATGCATGCGAAGCCAAAATTGGCTCCTGTAGAAAATATTGAAAATGAAGTATAAGGAGCAAATATTTTGAATTATAAATTGTGATAGGGGTCAAAAACAGAGGTTTTGCAGAACATTATTTACATTTTTTAACATCAATTTTCTTACCTTTTCTATTTAATTTCCACCAACAAAGCTGCAATAAATTTCACTAAGAACGACGTCGCGTACGCACCGGAGAAAAGTGAGGTTATAATGACACATGACGTTGGCCATAGATAATAAAAATTACGTTTCGGTTCAGTTTAATTCCTTAATATTACTACATTGACATTTTATAATTTTGTTTAAAATTAGGGTAGAAATAAATTACTAAAGTTGAGCAGCCAAAATTGGCTTTGTATGCAACAAAGGGTTAGGAAAAGCAATATTTTGTAAAATGTTATAAGTAGTTGACATTTAGGCTCTTGTAACTAGGTAAATTAAAAATCAACCAACTAAAAAGAGTGAAATAAAAACTTTTTACCAAAAAATTAAACCGACTCCCAAAAAACACTGCAAAGTGAAAAATAACTTTAATTTCGGAAGTCGGTGCCAAAAATGAAAATACAAAACTAAAGACACCGACTCCCGAAATTAAAGTTATTTTTCACTTTGCAGTGTTTTTTGGGAGTCGGTTTAATTTTTTGGTAAAAAGTTTTTATCTCAACTATGTTGGGGTTGGCTTCTAGTCGAATCGGGTGCAGCTGAGTATTAGTGTTTTGACCATAGATATAATAAACAAGGACATATGGCCGGCAGACGAAATGATATCGGAACCATATCTTCAGTTAGGCGCTGGGCGGGGCAACTTCTACACTACACATGCAGTTCAATAAAATAAATAGATACGCACTTGTTCAGGACTACAATAGGCCAGTGCAACGATACTGGTGTTCTGAACTGTCCACGGTACGTGGAGCTATAAACGTTGCTTACAATCAACAATAAACAAAAGGCCTATAGCCTCTGAGGCTTTATGAATACATTATTACCACTAACCTTCTGTGCTGGGTTCACCAAGCTTCGACCTTCCAAGGTCGCGCCCCAAGTGTGGTATGTATGTAAATATGAGGTGAGTAAATGAAAGTGTGATGCAAGTCAAGTTTGTGGACGTTCATAAGGCGCCAGTCTCCAGATGGCGCGGTTCCAACAGCATCACAGCCTAACTCGTTTCCAGCAAGCGCATGCTACGCGGATGAGGCAATAAGGCGATGTGTTCCGAGAAATATCCCTGGATTCTCGTCAATCAGGGATTACAAAGTTCAATTAAACACTGTGGTAGCTATTTATCACTACTTTTTTCCAACTCGAGCGCGTGCCACGCGGATGGCCACAACCGGCGTTAGATCCAAAAATATCCCGGGGTTTTCGTCAAATGGGGATTACAATTTCAAATAATTGATAATCGCGACCCAATTATCGGTTGCAACAGGCGATTCCAAACGATATTTTACCAATTATAATTAACTCAACAGGGTCCCATGACCGACATTTTCAACGGGGAAGCAAAGTCTATCTGTCAAGTCAGAGTAATGTCAAGATCAAATTTCCTTATATCAAAAGGGTGCGTTTGGAAACGATCGGTACTAAACATCTACCCCCCCCGGACGGGCCTACCTGTCCGCTAATCAATTGGAAGTCTTGACAAGGTGCAAACTTAACACAGCTTCAATGCGGCCAAATACCGTAGCCAGTTCCTTAAATGTGAGAACGGTGTCTCCCAACAATCTCCGCCAGCGTCCCCAAAAATACCCCCCCAATGGGGACAGGCTGGCGGGTCAAACAACCAAGTGACCCCTCGGCGGGTCAAACCATTACCAATGTCAACCTGGCTCTCACTAAGGAAGGCGTATACCTCCTTCAAATAGTTACTTGTACCCTTGTAATTCGTACCGCAATCAGACCTAATCAAAGAAGGTAACCCACGGCGAGACACAAATCTCTCCAAAGTCGCCTCAAAGGCCTCTGTCGAGAGGGAGGTTACCAGCTCCAAATGCATTACCTTGGTTGACAGGCAGACAAACACACAAATAAGCCTTACTATTACGAAGGGTGGACGTCTTCAACAAAAGGGGACCAACAAGTCCGTTACGACGCCAGCAAAGGGCCTCGCCTCATTGACGCGATCAGCCGACAAAATCCAAATTTCTCGCTGCAGAATGGCCAACAGCGCATTGCAACCGGCATGCGAGTTCCTAGTGTGACGATCATTCACCAACAATTGAACCAAGTGGCCCTCCCTGGGCAACAAAAGGGGGTGACGGGCCCCATAAGGAAGGCTAGAGTGCCTCAACCGTCCTCCAACAGGGCCTCCCGAAGTGGCTCGTCCCAACCAAGCTCAGTTATAACAAGGGCAGGAGCACCAACTTTAGGGTACGGACAACTCACAAGGGTGATTTCAAACCAGGTCCCTCCCTCAACAGTGGTGTCAGCCGGTTCGCCAATTCCCCAAATCTTGCCTGAAAGGTCGTTCACCTTCAGGCCAACCTGTCCCGCTAACCAAGACGACAAAAGGCAACCCCGGACTCCCGTGCCCAAAATGGCACGGACCACAATTGAGTCACCCAAGGGTCCCCAGACCTTGACCGAGGCCGTTGGCAACAAAACCGTCTTGATCGGGGTGTCCTTTAGCGGGGCAGGCGTCAATCTCTTAGTGATGCCTGGGCGGCGACCGATCGCCGCTTCCAGGCTGCCTTCGTTCACTACGAGGCCAACAATCAAAACATTCGTCTGCGCGGTGTCCCGAGCCGCTCGCCATCACTGGAGGGGCATATCCCACCGGATGCCCGAATGGCGGAGGGCGCGACTCCAGCCGGGGACGTTCCGCCAACGGAGGGTAAAGGCAGCGGCGCCGACCCGGCCACTGCTGCCTAGCAGCCAATGCGCGTTCTCCCTGACGAGGGAAGACCAAATGACGCTCCCGTTCAACTTGCGCGGGGGGTGGAGTGCGGCATACAGATTCGTGGGTCTCAGCCCGGTGCTCGTCTCCGGGGTACCCCCCCCTGCGCGAACCCTCCTCAGAAGATGGTCTGCTGGAGCGGTTCGCGTTGGCGCACAAAATCTCCAAGTGGGACCCCTTACAAATTCTACACGGGCGGGGGTCGGGGCAGTCCCGATGAAAGTGGGCCCCCAAGCACGAGAAGCACAAACGGCGTGCGTTGACAATGCGGCGGCGGGCACTTACGTGCAAATTCAAAAAGGCCGGGCAACGCGCCATGGCATGCCCTGTTGCCTTACAAAAGTCACAATGATGCGGACTCCGGGCGCCAGCAAAACGGGGGGCGGGGCGAACATCAACAAGCCCCCTAGCCCGAGGACTCCGGGCGCCAGCAAAACGGGGGGCGGGGCGATCATCAACAGGCCCCCTGGCCCGAGGACTCCGGGCGCCAGCAAAACGGGGGGCGGTGCGATCATCAACAGGCCCCCTAGCCCGAGGACTCCGGGCGCCAGCAAAACGGGGGGCGGGGGGAATATCAACAGGCCCCCGAGCCCTAGTCCGTCCCTGGTCTCTGGGCTGAGAAGGTAGTGGGGGCGACCCCGTGGCGCCACGAGTGTTATCCGAAAACCGACACACGTCTTCCAAAAATTTGAGGAGGTCGTCAAAGGGGGGAAGATGGGTGGCACTATCCCCACCATACTTCTGCTCAAAACGTGACCTCAACTCCGCGGGGAGCAACTGCTGCACTATGTGCACCAACAAGTAGGACCAATGTTCTACCGGTAACTCCAAGCGTCTTAAGGCGTTGGTCGCTGAGACCAACGGGTTCAGCAAGTCAGTGCGCAACGTCAACGTGCTGACAATGGCCGGTAGCCCCAAAATCTGGTCGATGTGCACATCAGCCAGGCAGCGCTTGTTCTGATACCGTCGGGAGAGAAGCTCCAGAGCGGTAGGGTAGGAGGAATCCGTCACCGGCAAGTGCTGCACCAAGGCTCTGGCTTCGCCCTCCAGGACAGACAATAAATAGGCCAGCTTCTGGGCAGGTCCGAGGTCCGAGCGTGCATCGACAAGACTCTCAAAGAGATTTAGGAAGCCCAGCCAGTGGTCCAAGCGACCGTCAAAATGTGGCAGCTCCAGGGTGGGCAGCCTACTCAATAGTCCAGGGCCTGCAACAACGGGGGTCCGCGGCTTGGCCGCATCAGGCACCCGACTCTTCAAAATTTCCCGCGCTCGTAGACATATGACATCCCCCAGGTGGACAATCTGGTCATAGTCACCCAAAATCCTATCGCGGGCTGTCTGATCCATCACCCCCAAATCCAAGTCCATGGTGTACTCGTTGAAGCGTGTGAGCGCAGCATCAGCTGACTTGATCCTCTCAATCACTTGCCCATACCGAGCAAGGGTGAGCTCTTCCAATTCTACACGCTCAACCGTTGCAGCTGCCGATGTGAACCATCTCAACTGTGAGGTCAATCCGGCAGCAGCCTCCCTGACTGCCCTTAATGAGGCCATTGCAACAATCAAATATTAATACAACAGGCTAAATTGACTAAACAAACAATAATAACTTGTTAGCCGACCAAATAATTTCACCAAAATAAAAACTCAAATTAAATTATTTCAAGTCCAAATCAGACCCTGTACTTATTCCAAGTATGAATCTAGCTTGCTAAGGATGGCTAGTCACAAAATAAATAACAATTGAATGTATAATACAATGCTGGATCAACCTCAAATAAATATCAATAAACACAACAATTGACTGTATAATATTGAGCCGGAGAATCTCTAACAACAATCCAATAAACAAATAAATGCAATAAGTCAATCCACACCATTCAATTCTTGTTATGTTAACAAATGTGTGATTATTATTTAGATAACCTTTCAAATTCAGATCAATGACATTCAATTATTAATACCAAACAACTTTTACAACAATATACCAACTTATGTACCAAAACACAACCTAATAATTCCCAATTTCACAAATAAATCTTACTTGTCAATTCAATACCAAGGGGCTAGCACTACAAATTACAGTACAAACTACAAGTACTATTTGAGCCCGGCTGACAAAGCAATATATTCAAACTTATCAAGTTATAAGTTATGTTAAGTAATCAAACCAAAGTTACTTTCAAAACTTCCAATTAAACCAGTGGATCTTATATTATAAGAGCCATGCCTGCTACCAGAATGAATCAGTGGATCTTATAAGAGCCACGCCTGCTACCAAAATGCTCAGGACTACAATAGGCCAGCGCAACGTTAACTGGACGGTCTGAACTTGTCCATGGTTCGTGGAGCTTAACGTTGCTCTCAATGAACAATATGGGCTCCTGGGCCCTACGAGAACCTATGTATAAATAACATAACCACTTACCTGAGCTGAGTTCACCAAGCTTCGATCTTCCAAGGTCACGCTCCAAGTGTGGTATGTATGTAAATATGAGGTGAGTAAATGAAAGTGTGATGCAAGTCAAGTTTGTGGACGTTCACAAGGCGCCAGTCTCCAGATGGCGCGGTTCCAACAGCATCACAGCCTAACTCGTTTCCAGCAAGCGCGTGCTACGCGGATGAGGCAATAAGGCGATGTGTTCCGAGAAATATCTCTGGATTCTCGTCAATCAGGGATTACAAAGTTCAATTAAACACTGTGGTAGCTATTTATCACTACTTTTTTCCAACTCGAGCGCGTGCCACGCGGATGGCCACAACCGGCGTTAGATCCAAAAATATCCCGGGGTTTTCGTCAAATGGGGATTACAATTTCAAATAATTGATAATCGCGACCCAATTATCGGTTGCAACAGGCGATTCCAAACGATATTTTACCAATTATAATTAACTCAACAGGGTCCCATGACCGACATTTTCAACGGGGAAGCAAAGTCTGTCTGTCAAGTCAGAGTAATGTCAAGATCAAATTTCCTTATATCAAAAGGGTGCGTTCGGAAACGATCGGTACTAAACAGCACTCGTGCACACACTCGCATTTCTTAAATCAGAACGTAGTACATAAATTATTATAAACCTTATTCCATCAAACACAGCGTGTATTTACCATACACCGTACAACTTACCCACACAAAAACATCGGTCGCTATCGTTGTGCTGTGCAAAAGCAATTTATTTTACATATACGCTAGTGATTGACAAAATCGGAAAGTTATCGATTCTTCTATTTATTATTGTACAATTTTTTTTTACAAGAAACTACTGAACAACTCGGCATTCTTATAAAATGTCACGATCGCCGTCGAAAGCGCACTAGTTTGCGGAGACGGCCATTTGCCTGTGACATGGGTGCTGTTGCCATGTCGCGCGGACCCCTTGCCACTTCTCTTTTTTTTTATATTTCTATGGTTTTGACTGCCAATCTGACCCGCCAACACAGTAACTGGGTAGCACGATACCTCTTGACAAAACCGGTCTCAAATTTTCTAACTTCTGACTACGTGTAACGAATGTCAACGATGTCCAAAGGACAGGCTTCCGAGGCACGAAAGAATCACGATATGTTATGATGGTCACCCACCCATCCACAAACCAACCTTGGCAAGCGTTGCTTAACATGGAAGATTGACCCGTGCGGCTGTTATAATTGAAAACACTAGTACTCAGATGATATTTCTAGCTAAAAATAGCTTTTAAAATAGTTACATTATAGAAAAAAATACAATAAATGCATACGATCATAGTTTTAATAGCAACAATTAATTGCTAAATGCTGTTTTTAAGTTACTTCTTCTTAGTTCAGTAATTTTTTTTTTCTTTTTTGTTTTGTATTTTCTGTTAATTTGGAACGCTGATTTTTAAATTCTAGACTAGGGCGTTAATAGCTACAACACAGTTTGTTACTTATGTAGCTATTATCGTTAATATAATTATGTGACATGTGTTTTCGTTCCAAAAAATAAAGATTAATTTAAAAGATTAATTTAGTTAAACACCCGTCGATACGTCGATGTTCTTTCCTAGAGTGGTAACTAGAATTTGTAAGAATTTCTAAACTTTCGTGAGTGCATCCTATACAAGCATTCAGACCGTGAAAAGATATCTGTAGGCCATACAAGCATTTGTTCCTGTGTAGTAATAGAACCCGCTACACGCAGCGCAGAAGCCTGACTGGCTCTTCGCCAGTATTTTATACCATTGACCTCACCTTTCCAAACTATTTTAAACTTAGTTTTATCATTCTATTAATAATATTCTACAATTTCAATCTAACTAGCTATATTCAGCAACTGAAAGTAATCAAACATCGCTAATGATTGTATTCAGATATAAAGTAAACAGCTGGATAGCTGTGTACTTTAGAAACAATTGATTTTAATTAAACCGTGCTCTGAATTTTAACTAATGCATCGAGTTTCACCTTTACCAGAATTTGAAATACAGTCTCTAGAACAATCTCCGAACTTTGAAATTACAAACACACAAGCTACGTTTGTGAACATAATCATACCATATACCTATGTAAAGTTAAATTAACGTAATTTTAGCTCAAACTCAAACTGTTTTATTTCACATAGACCTACATGGGCCCTTACAAAACGTCAGCAGTTAGGGCACGGTTCGAAATTGGTCGTTTTCTATGGAGAAACCGGCAAGAAACTCCACAGTCACTCTTTTAAAATATCATTCTTACAATATATCCATAATACAGGTTAATTAGGTATGAGAGGACAGTATAGACCAATTAATACAGCACAATGGAATTACAAATAAAAAATTGTTTAACAAATCTAAGAGTCTACAGTGTTTTCCTATTCACAAAAAAAAGCTAAATAAACTTGAGAAGCGACAACATTAGATTTAAATAATCAACGATAAATTAATAATAAAAATTAAACAAAAATCTGTCAAATCGGATGGATTATCGTAGGGAACATTAGTCGATAACGCAGTTACAATAAGCCAGGGAAGCCACATGTGCAGAAGGTAGGAATCATCGCCAAGCAGTTATGTCTTCAACGTAGTCCCGAATCTTATAATACGCTTTTTTGGTAAGGACATGTTTGACGTGGGTTTTAAATTTTCCCTCGCTAAGTTCTGTAACAGACTTTGGCAACTTGTTATATAAAAACTTTTTACCAAAAAATTAAACCGACTCCCAAAAAACACTGCAAAGTGAAAAATAACTTTAATTTCGGTAGTCGGTGTCTGTAGTTTTGTGTTTTCGTTTTTGCACCGACTTCCGAAATTCAAGTTATTTTTCACTTTGCAGTGTTTTTTATAATGAAATAATGAAATAATGATGTTTATTTTGCAAATGGGTTATAAGTAACACTTTTACACGTCATTTTTTTTTCGTAAATGTAAGCTAGATGAGGCCAGTGTTTCCTAACTGACTACTCTGAGAAGAAACACTGAAACAAACTCAGAGGTCAACGTCTCTTTTAAAGTCCATACAATGTGTAGTAATCAAATCATATGAGAGCCATGTAGGTTTATGCCTGTGGCGCCCTTTAAAGGACAGAATCATACAGATTTGAGCAGGTCCGTCCAAACAGTGCAAACATTTGTCAAATATCGTGTAGCTCAACTTATATCTTAAGGAGCTTCAACGATTTGACGAACAATACCAAAGTTAGGACATTTGGGTGGGCCGTATAAAGCACTCAAACTGCCAGACAGTGCGGTAATCTAACATTGCGGTAATCTATTAATAATATTTGTTGTTATCCCACATTGCTCTCACATTCACAATAAAGCTTTTGCTATTACAAAAAATATAAAAAAATATTGTCATTTTATGCAAACAAAATTAAAAACTATAAAGTAATAAAAAAAAACATTAAAAGTATATTCTATTACTTAAAAAAGTAAATAATGTTGTCAAATAATCATTAAAATGAAATAAAGAAAAATGTAATGTAAAAGTAATAAGAAAAAAAAAACAAAAGACAAACAGAATTACAACATAAATGTAATTGGAGCAGCTCAGTCCCAAGCATTTTTGTCAGCAAGATAGTCTTTGACAGAATAAAAAGCTTTCTGGCAAAGTTTCTGCTTCACAAACGATTTAAATTTATTTAGGCTTAGTTCTTGGATATGACTTGGAAGTTTATTGTAAAAGCGTATACATTGACATCTAAATGAGCCCCCAATTTTCTTGAGCCTAGTTGAAGGAACAATAAATGTGTGCTTATTCCTAGTATTTATATTGTGGATATCGCTGTACTTTTTAAACATAGTTTTATTTTTATGAGCATATAAAATATTTTCATAAATATATTGACAGGGCACAGTCATTATATTAATATCTTTAAACTTATCTCTGAGGGAGCATCTAGGACTTAATTTATATATTGAACGAATGGCCCTTTTTTGTAAAACAAAGACTGTCTGAATATCGGCGGCATTTCCCCACAAAAGAATACCGTACGACATTACACTATGAAAATAGCTAAAGACGACTAAACGAGCTGTCTCTAGATCAGTTAAATTTCGGATTTTTCTAACTGCATATCCGGCAGAACTCAGTTTTTTGGATAGTCTATCTATATGTGGACCCCAGTGAAGCTTAGCATCCAGAGTAATACCCAAGAACACTGTTGCATCCTCAGGGCTCAACTCTTTACCCTTTATCAAAACAGTAGTTGGTACTTGCCTAACGTGACGCATCGTAAACTTTATACATTTCGTTTTTTTTTTTCATTCAGAAGAAGATTATTCACATTAAACCAATGTACTATTTCTGAAAGGGCGTTATTAATGTCGTCATAATCCGGTTGCTGACGTTTAATTTTAAATAAAAGTGAAGTGTCGTCCGCAAATAACACAATTTTATTGTTATCCTTTATGAGGTAAGGCAGGTCATTTATGTAAATAAGAAACAAAAATGGTCCAAGAATTGAACCCTGGGGCACACCCATAGACACAACCGATCCTGGGGATATTTTTCCATTTACTTCGACTCTTTGAATCCTGTCACTTAAATAAGAAGTAAGAAGATTCAAAGAGGAGTCCCGAATTCCGTAGTGGTGTAGTTTTCTGACCAATGTTTCATGATGAACACAGTCAAATGCCTTGGACAAGTCACAAAAGATGCCCAGAGCATCACATTTGTCTTCCCATGCATTGTAGATGTGATCTAAAAGTTCAACACCAGCATCAGTTGTTGAACGACCCCTTGTGAAACCAAACTGTTTGGCATGAAATAATTGTTGTCTATTAAAAAACCTTTGTAACTGTACCAAAATTAGTTTTTCAAATATTTTACTAAAAGTGGGCAGTACTGAAATTGGTCTATAATTGGTAGGGTCTGATGTACTACCTGCTTTAAACAATGGTATAATTTTGCTATACTTCATTAGGTCAGGAAACTCGCCACAATCAATACAATTATTAAAAATAAATACTAAACTAGGAGCTACAATATTAATAATGGACTTGACGAAATCCACAGAATTGCCCCACAAATCTTTTGTCTTTCTTACATTCAATGTATTAAAAGTTTTAATTATATCTTTACAAGAAACGTGTTGAAAATTAAATACTGAATCACAAGCTTTAACATTTTCTTTTAGCAGAGACTCTGCAGCAGTGGGTGAGGAATCCAGAGATTTCGTTGTTGATACCGGTATCTCTAAAAAAAATTTTCAAAAGCCGCGGCAACCTGGGCATCAGATGCCTCAGTTCATTCATCAGATGGGCCTGCTCTCTGAGCAACCTTAGCTTAGGAAAAATTGTTTACCTATAAAAATGGACTATTTCACCTTTATTCACATTACCCCTATTACCAATTAATATTAACAATGTTGAGTCTTGGGTAAAGTTATAATTAATTATTTTCATCATTATGTCAAGTAAAGAGCAACCAGGCATACAGTAGTTTAAAATTGACTGTCCCGGATATTCATGCTTCAATAAGTGGCCAAAGTTCTTTCCAATTTCATGGCTAAATATCACTATATCCTTCTTAATAGTGTGTGTATGATTTGTTGGGAACTAATAATAGGAAGTGGTAAACTAACACAAGGCCGCTGTGTGATGTTATTAGTAGTGCATGTTGACAATGAAAGAAATTTGGGAGTCGGTTTAATTTTTTGGTAAAAAGTTTTTATTTCACTCTTTTTAGTTGGTCTATTTTTAATTTACCTAGCTACAAGAGCCTAAATGTCAACTACTTATGACCTTTTACAAAATATTGCTTTTCCCAATGCTGGGCCGTTAATTGTTGAGGAGTTCTCCTGGTACGTCACCATAAGCTCTACATCATCATATGCATTGTGACGAGCATAAAGTGCTTAACATCCATATTCAAGTAATCGAATCGCAATCCACTTAATACTTATTATTGAGTAGTTTCGGCGGCCATCTGTGGTCTTCATCATCAGTTCCACATCCTCAAATGGTACTTTTTGAGAGAAACTGCACAAGTTACTATAATAAATACCCAAAATGCCTATAATATTTGAAGAGTTCCCTCGTTTTCTCCAGGATCCCATCATCAGATGCTGATTTTTATGAAAATGGGACCAATTTCAAAGTATACCCTTTCAATCGAAAAAAGAATTTTCCAAATCGGTTCAGCCGTCTTCGAGTAATCGATGATCATCCATTAAAATATATATATATATATACGCGTCGAATTGATAACCTCCTCTTTTTGTTGTCGGTTGAAAAGCGCATGCTATTTATGAGGAATGACTTGCTTGTCTTGGCTAATCTCCATTTAGGTATAACAATTTCAAGCGATGGAGAAAATCAAAAATCATCCGTGCTTTGGAAAGTACGTTAACGTTAAGTAGTTGGTCCTGGCTGTCATTAGCCCATCTTTAACAGTCATTACGGGTACCTAGTCAGAAGCTAGGAAATATGATACCAATCTCGCCAAGATGTGTTTTGTTATCTAGCTTTTGGATTGTAGAGTTCAGGTAGGCAGTCGCTTTATGTAAGACACTTGCACTCAGATGCATTTAGTTACACTGGAAGCCGAGTCTAACATAGTTGGGAAAAGGCTAAGCAGATGACGATAAATATACATTCGTCAATCCATGCTTCTACACATTCTAAACTATCGCATACATATATTAGTTTGGATGCCTGTTCATGGTGTTTACTTAGTTTTGATAATAACAACGCATATAAAAATAAATGATTTAAAACAGGATGTGGCCAGAGACTCTAATAGAAAAATTTGTTCATCACATTGTATTTTTTTTTTTGTCAGAAAGAGCCTACTCAGAGACTTCGATTTCGCGTGATGGTAAGCGATAGATGAGGTCTACGATGTGACGAGCGAGCCCAGAAGATGCCTGTTTACTCTTGCTTTAAAGGTTGAATGGTCATAAGTGGCAGGGAACACAGAAGCCGGCAGAGAATTCCACAGCTTGGAAGTACGCACAATAAATGTGGAGGAAAAGCGCTTGGTACGACAAAAAAGAAAAGATGTGGTGTGTGTGGTGTGTGGTGTTTTATGAAAATAAGTACTTTTTACTACTTGTACTTTACATATGAAATGAAATGATATGAAATAGATAGATATATTTATTGCACACCAATAATTTAATCACATCTGATTCATAATACTGCTCAATATGGTTACAATAGCGGTCTTATCGCTTATAGCGATATCTTCCAGAAAACCTTTGAATGGACTTTAAGAACATAAAACAAAGAGGGGAGGGGTAAGTCAGAGTTTCTACTTCAAGTATATAACATACAGGCATAACAACAGACAGGCCCGTTGGGATAGTGGTCAGTGGCCCTGACTGCTATGCGCAAGGTCGTGGGTTCGATTCCCACCTAGGTCAAATGTTTGTGTGATGAGCACGGTCATTTGTTCTTTGTCTGGGTGTAATTTATCTATAACATGTATGTATTTAAAAATATATATGTATGTTTATCAGTTGTGTAGTATCCATACCACAAGCTCTGCTTAGTTTGGGACTAGATGGCGTTGTGTGAAAAAAAGTTGTGGAATATATTGTGGAATATTATACACTAAATGTAACTTAAGTAGATAATATATGTATATTTAAATGTATACCTATACAATACAATACATAAATAAGTAGATATAAATATGTATATGTGTTTTAATAACATTGGGAGAGAAATACTAGGTATAATCATAGGAGTGTATAAAAATGAATGAAAACAGAGCTTTTAAAAGCAGCAAGTGACTATGCTTGTCTAACTGACAACGACAATGCTTTCCACAGACGAGTATCATGCACCGTATACGATAAACTATAATAACATTTTGTGGAATGTGCAGGCATTGAAAGTCTCTATAAACCTGTCTATAGGATATAACTTTATAAGCGTTCCGCTTATTTTTTTAAATTGTTAATTAACATTATTTTCCAAATTTGTAACAAATAAGACTTGAACGCGCCATATGTTCTATTCTGTTATGGTGTACAATAAAGAGTATATCTATCTATCTATGTTTTCGTAATACCAATCTAGATGAGTTAGTGTTTCCTAGCTGACTGTCATAAAAAGATACAATAAATTTAACTCAGGGGTCAATGTATTTTTTGGCTAGGAAATGGAATTTTATCCATACTAGAACTGAACATCATTGTTTCTTCCGTTTTTTTCCATTTCCATTCTGGGCTCTCGATAAAACATTCCCATAACCCAGGCAGGCAATGCCTGGCTTACATTGCTGTCATAAATAAAGCAAATAGATGTCTTATTTCTAGCAGTTTGATATATCAGCAAAGAGTTCGTTGAAAAGCATAAAGCTTAGCTGCTTTTTGTAACATTCAAAAAATAATCGTCCTAAAGTCGTCTGCTGTAACTAATCTTGTTCATAACTGTTCTGACCTCAGCAGACCGGAACGGAGTATCACCAGTCTTCTACGGAATAAAAGTCTACCCAGTTCTTTCAGTTGCCCTTTTGTTCCGGGCCGCGGTATCACGTTAGAACATTCCCGCAAATTGCAGGCAAAAAAAGCCATAAAGGTATGTATTGATGTCATAAGTAAGTTAAATAGACAACGTATAATATTGTTACAGTTTTATATGTATATCAGAATGAGTTCGTACAAAATAAGTAGTAAATCATATCCTGATCTAATCCAACAACACCGTTTTATCTCAAAGAACGTTTTAAGTTCCTCCATGACACACATGTTAGAAATGAGATCATCGAAGAATTTGAGACTTTTAATGCTTGCACATTCCACTAAATTCTGTGGCTCATCGTTTACGGTGCAAGCTGTTCGTTTGTGGAATGCATTGCCGGTGTCAGTAAGACAAGCTCAGTCGCTCGCTTTTTTTTTAAAGCTCGGTTGCTAATTATTTTCTTTCCAATTTATGATCATTCTTTTGTTTCCTCTCCACATGATGTTAAAGAACACATTATATTATACTATATAAAGCTAAATTACCACTCACTCACTCACTCACTGACTGACTCATTGACATAATTGTTCTCCCAGATGGTGGATGGGGAGGTGGGTATATTTTGACAGATTCGTAAACAAGTAACTCTGAAACCTACGGGAAAAGTGCCAAACCTCCCCTTTTACCCCCCCTTCTCCCCCCTCCCTATCGTATCTCGGAAACTACGAGACCCGTATTTTTTTTTTAATACGGATTCGTATAGAGGAGGCTCGGTAAAGTAAAAACCATTTATCAAAGTCGCCCCTCCCCCACTCCCCTTCTCACCCCCTTTAGGCGGATCTCGGAAATTAAGAGACTTGGAACATTTTTTTTTTCAGATTCATTTAGAGGGGCAATGCTTTAGTCGAAATACTTGTGCAACCCCCCCCCATCTCCCCCCCATCACCCCTCCCCCCCTTTTGTTTTTTTTTGTTTTTTCATAAGCACGCGAGGTGCTTGCACCTCGCGCAACACGCAAATACTAAACCCCCCCATCACCCCCCCCCCCACATTTTTTTTTTTTTTTCTCAAGCACGCGAGGTGCTTGCACCTCGCGCAACACGCAAATACTAGTTATACTATATAAAGCTAGATTACCACTGACTGACTCACTCACTCACTCACTCATTGACATAATTGTTCTCCCAGATGGTGGATGGGGAGGTGGGTATATTTTGACAGATTCGTAAACAAGTAACTCTCAAACCTACGGGAAAAGTGCCAAACCTCCCCTTTTCCCCCCCTTCTCCCCCCCCCCCCCCCTATAGTATCTCGAAAACTACGAGACCCGTATTTTTTTCTTTTTACGGATTCGTATAGAGGAGGCTCGGTAAAGTAAAAACCATTCTTCAAAGTCCCCCTCCCGCCCCCCTTTTCCCCCCCTTTAGGCGGATCTCGGAATCTAAGAGACTTGGAACTTTTTTTTTTTCAGATTCATTTAGAGGGGCAATGTTTTAGTCGAAATAATTGTGCCACCCCCCCCCATTTCCCGCCCCTTTTTTTTTTTTTCTTCACAAGCACGCGAGGTGCTTGCACCTCACGCGACACGCAAATACTAAACCCCCCCATCACCCCCCCCATTTTTTTTTTTTTTATAAAAAGCACGCGAGGTGCTTGCACCTCGCGCAACACGCAAATACCATTTTCTTTTCTCACAAGCACGCGAGGTGCTTGCACCTCGCGCAACACGCAAATACTAGTTGTATTATATAAAGCTAAATTACCACTCACTGACTCACTCACTGACTCACTCACTGACTGACTCATTGACATAATTGTTCTCCCAGATGGTGGATGGGGAGGTGGGTATATTTTGACAGATTCGTAAACAAGTAACTCTCAAACCTACGGGTAAAGTGCCAAACCTCCCCTTTCCCCCCCCCCCTTCTCCCCCCTCCCTATCGTATCTCGGAAACTACGAGACCCGTATTTTATTTTTTTTACGGATTCGTATAGAGGAGGCTCGGTTTAGTAAAAACCATTTTTCAAAGTCGCCCCCCTTGCCCCACTTCTCACCCCCTTTAGGCATATCTCGGAAATTAAGAGACTTGGAACATCTTTTTTTTTCAGATTCATTTAGAGGGGCAACGCTTTAGTCAAAATACTTCTGCAACCCCCCCCCCATCACTTCCCCCCTTTTTTTTTTTTTTCACAAGCACGTGAGGTGCTTGCACCTCACGCAACACGCAAATACTAAACCCCCCCCATCTCCCCCATCACTCCCCCCTTTTTTATTTTTGGTATTTTTCACGAGCACACGAGGTGCTTGCACCTCGCGCAACACGCAAATACTAGTTAAACTATATAAAGCTAAATTACCACTGACTCACTGACTGACTCATTGACATAATTGTTCTCCCAGATGGTGGATGGGGAGGTGGGTATATTTTGACAGATTCGTAAACAAGTAACTCTCAAACCTACGGGAAAAGTGCCAAACCTCCCCTTTTCACCCCCCTTCTCCCCCCCCCCCTATCGTATCTCGGAAACTACGAGACCCGTATTTTTTTTTACGGATTCGTATAGAGGAGGCTCGGTAAAAGAAAAACCATTTTACAAAGTCCCCCCCCCGCCCCCCTTCTCCCCCCCTTTAGGCGGATCTCGGAATCTAAGAGACTTGGAACATTTTTTTTTCAGATTCATTTAGAGGGGCAATGCTTTAGTCAAAATACTTCTGCAACCCCCCCCCCCCATCACCCCCCCCACCTTTTTTTTTTTTTTTTTCTCAAGCATGCGAGGTGCTTGCACCTCGCGCAACACGATAATACTAGTTATATTATGTAAAGCTAAATTACTACTGACTCATTGACATAATTGTTCTCCCAGATGGTGGATGGGGAGGTGGGTATATTTTGACAGATTCGTAAACAAGTAACTCTCAAACCTACGGGAAAAGTGCCAAACCTCCCCTTTTCACCCCCCTTCTCCCCCCATATCGTATCTCGGAAACTACGAGACCCGTATTTTTTTTTATTACGGATTTGTATAGAGGAGGCTCGGTAAAGTAAAAACCATTTATCAAAGTCGCCTCCCCCCCCACCCCCCTTCTCACCCCCTTTAGGCGGATCTCGGAAATTAAGAGACTTGGAACATTTTTTTTTCAGATTCATTTAGAGGGGCAATGCTTTAGTCAAAATACTTCAGCAAGCCCCCCCCATCAACCCCCTTTTTTTTTTTTTTTTTTCACAAGCACGCAAGGTACTTGCACCTCGCGCAACACGCAAATACTAAACCCCCCCATCTCATCCCATCACCCCCCCCACTTATTTTTTTTGTTTTTTTCACAAGCACGCGAGGTGCTTGCACCTCGCGCAACACGCAAATACTAAACCCCCCCCATCCCCCCATCAACCCCCCCCCCCCCCCATTTTTTTTTTTTCACAAGCACGCAACGTACTTGCACCTCGCGCAACACGCAAATACTAAACCCCCCCTTCTCCCCCCATCACCACCCCCCCCATTTTTTTTTCACAAGCACGCAAATACTAAACCCCCCATCTCCCCCCATCACCCCCATCACCTCCCCCCCCCTTTTTTTTTTTCACTAGGCTAGATCGGCGTCACGGCGTCCTGACCTACCGCATGACGCAGGTCCTCCCCGGACACGGAAGTTTCGGGAGGTACCTGTGTCTGATGGGTAAGGAGGAAACGCCTGGGTGTCACCACTGCGAGGGTCGCCCTGAGGACACCGTAGAGCACACGGTGCAAGACTGCCACGCCTGGGCAGAGCACCGACGTGTCCTCACGGCGACAATAGGCGGAGACCTCTCGCGCCCGGCCTTGGTCGAGGCCATGCTGCGGGGCGAGAGGGAGTGGGAAGCGGTCGCCTCCTTCTGCGAAGCAGTCATGCTTCCGAAGGAGGAGGCGGGCCGCGTGAGGGAGAGGATGGCGTCCTCCCTCCAGCCCAGCCGCAGTGGTAGACGCCCACGGCGTCGGACGTCGGCCGACGATCTCCGGCCACAGTAGGCGCGGGCATGCGGACAGCGAGTAAAAGGCAACTCGCTGCCCGACCATGGACCATGCCTGGGTCGACGGCGCGTCGTGTTCCACGCGCGCCTCAAAGAGCGTCAGCAACATGACGAGGCCCCCTCTGCAGAGGGCCGAAGCCCGCCGGGGTCGTGGGACTCATCCCGTTACCGTGGCCCCGGTATGTAAAGGGTTATTGAAGGAACACCGTGGATTTTAGTCAGTAAAAGTCTGACAGTCCCTCCCACCCTGCCCGGAGTGGGAGGACTTATTTGATAATTTTAACACGTCAAAAAAAAAAAAAAAGCACACGCAGCACGCAAATACTAGTTATTCTATTATATAAAGCTAAATCGATGGGTCCTATGTATATGGGCCAAACTAGCAATTTGGCCATTTTGACTTTTTTATGGTAAACGCATCTTATCGATTTAAGAATTATGTGAGCTATTAAAAAAAAAAGATTTCTGCATAGAAACACGATTTTTTATTACAGTATAACGGCGTATGTGACATGAATTTAAACGTACAAGGTCCTAATAGTAGTTAGAGACTTATACGCGGGGAGTTGCCGCGCGTTAATTTATTGTTTGGACCAATCAGCTGATTTGACAATACATTGAACGGAGCAACGGCCGTACTGTGATGAATACAAATTGTAATTTTTGTGTTTTTGGGTTACAATTTAGTTTAATAAGTACAAGATGACATCCAATTATCGCGCTAAGTTGTCTAGAAGTCGGAATTTAGTGAAAGAAAAATATTATCACACCTGCATATCACAGTTATTATGAAAATTTAGTAGCATCTAATGACATTGCGTCAATTAATGAAAGCGATAATGAAGAAAATTAATGAAGACTTTTTAAGAATTAGCACGGGGAAGCACTTGCTGTTTCCCTTGGCATCTCCAAGGCTTTTGACAGGGTCTGACATGATAGCCTTATTGCTAAGCTTCCTTCTTTCGGTTTACCCACTCAACTTTGCGTTTTGATTGAAGACTTCCCGAGAGATCGGTCCATTCGAGTAGTCATTGATGACTGCTAAATTGCCAATTACCAATTGGCTATTAATGTTGGGGTCCCTCAGGGGTCGGTTCTCTCAGCACAGTTGCTGAGAGATATGTGTCCAACGTGCGTGCTGGTGAGTCAGATCCAGTCTCTCCATGAGGACATGGTTAGGCGCTTGAACTTGTCCTTGAAGGCTGTCTCCGAATGGGGTGATGCCAACTTGGTCCAGTTTAATACAGCTAATACCCAGGCTTGTCTCTTCTCCTCAAAAAGGAGCCAATTCGAACCGGCTCCCACTTTCTGTGATGTAATCGTGCCGATAACCGATCATATTAAGCTTCTTGGGGTTACACTAACTTCCACCCTCAATTTTGGTCCATTTATCGAGGCTAAGGCTAAACTAGCATCAAAAAAGTTGGGAATCTTAGCAAAGGTGAGACGGTACTCCACACCGGAACAGTTGCTCAATCTGTATCAAGCCCAGGTTCGGTCGTGTATGGAGCTACTACTGCTCTCATATTTGGGATAGATCTGCCAAATACAATTTGGACGAGCTTGAGTCTATTGAGAAACGGGCAAGGATACTCATTGGCAACGATGCACTGGTCAAGTCAAAGTTCCAGAGCCTTGAACATCGACGACGAGTTGCAAGTCTATCGGTTTTCTATCGGTTACATTTCGGGGAGGGTGTGATGGAATTACACAATCGAATTCCGCCAAGCCCGTTCCATCATCGGAATATAAGACAAACGGTGATGCGCCATCGTTACATGGTCGACATTCCACCCATACGCACTAAACGTTTTGGGAATGCCTTCGTTGTGCGTACAGTTAAGGAGTGGAATTCCCTGCCAGAGACTGTGTTTCCCGATAGCTATAACTTAGGGATCTTTAAGTCAAGAGTGAATAAGTTACTTTTAGGTAAGCGTGCTCTATCATCGACCACATCATCACTTACCATCCGGTGAGATGGTCAAACGCGACCAATTAACAAAAAAAAATACTAATGTTGATTTTGTTGATTTTATTACTTAATTATACTACATAGATTTGTTTTTGTTTATTTACACAAGATAGGTTTTTAATTTTGTTATTTTTTTATAATTTTATTGAGAAAATAATAATGTGAAGATTAACAAAATAATGTACCTAATTATTTTGTTAATCAAACTAAGATCTTCAGTAAAAGTTTCGTGCTTACTTATTATTTTTTTGTTTTTTTTTTCATAAGTGTAGTTTTAAGGCTACTTTAATTTTTGTTTAAATAAATGAATGAAACTATTGCGTGTTTTTTAATTATTGAAATGATCTAACTGAAAACTGAGTTAGTAGGTAAGCCGATTGTAAAACGTATAAGTGTCAATGTGACATAAATGACTAAATATCTAAATAGCTTATATTCTAATTAATGAATTATAAACTACTTCAATTGTTACTTGATTTTATGAGTAAAAAATATAAAAATATGTATCGTATGCTAATTAACGTAATACGCGTATAATGGCCAATATGACACATTGGAATAACATCCCCAAAAACATTAAGTACTTCTGGTCTTATATATCAGCTCGAAAATGCAAGGCTAAACTACCTGCCAGCATGTATTTCAAGGATATTACCTCCGATGACCCCAAAAATATCTGCAACTTATTCTCAACTTACTTCTGTTCCGTCTACGAACCTTCTTCTTTTAATCCAAATACATGGCAACCACCTACTACCTGCAGTGAAAATTTAATATGTATATCAGACATTTACTTGACTGAAGATGTTATAAGTACGTCATTAAAGTTGCTTGATCCTTCTAAAGGAGCTGGACCGGATGGATTGCCACCTAGTTTCTTCACAAGATTGTATGAAATCCTCTGTACTCCCCTGCAAATAATATTTAATAAATGCCTACGAGAAGGCGTTTTTCCCGCAGTTTGGAAAAATGCCTTTATTACTCCAGTCTATAAAAGTGGTGACAAAAACAATGTAGAGAATTACCGCCCCATCTCAATACTTTCCACCTTGTCCAAGGTCTTCGAGAGACTGGTACATGAATCAATATATTCTCGTCTTCACCGCCATATTATCCCGGAACAACATGGATTTGTAAAACGTCGTTCCACCACAACAAATCTTATGGTTTTCACTAACTATTTATTCGAAAATATGGATCAACGGTTACAAGTAGACGCTGTATACACAGACTTTCAGAAGGCTTTCGACAAGGTGGATCATAAATTACTCATGGATAAAATAGCCTATAACGGTATACGCGGAAACTTATTGCGTTGGTTTATGTCATATATTTTTAACAGAACCCAGAAAGTCGTTGTTAATTGTTATGAATCTGACACTGTAATTGTTACGTCTGGAGTTCCACAAGGTTCCATCTTAGGTCCTCTTCTCTATGTCATATTCATAAACGATATTAAACAATGTTTCGTTAACTCTCGGTTTCTAATGTACGCAGATGACATCAAAATCTATAAACCTTGCAAAACGATAGAGGATTGTCAACTTCTTCAAGATGATCTAGACAGGTTACATACTTAATGCATTGTTAATAAGCTCATTCTTAGCCTTCCAAAATGCCACACTATCTCTTTTACTAAGAACAAAAAGAAACACATATATACCTATTCCATTGACAACGTTCCCCTAAATACTGTTCGTTCAGTACGTGATTTGGGAGTAATACTTGATTCCTGTCTACACTTTGACTTACACTATGATACAGTAGTAAATAAAGCTTTTCAAATGTTCGGTTTCGTCATGAGATCGTCCCGTGACTTTGTGCGTCCCTCTACCTTCTTAATGCTATACAAAACATTGATTAGATCACAATTAGAATATGCTTCACCTATCTGGAATCCTTTGTACAAAAAAGTACGGTGCTGGCTTAGAAATGGTACAGAAAAAGTTTTTGCGTTCTATGAACTACAGGTGTTATCACTCTAAAGTTCCCTACACACATTTATTAAATAAATATCATTTTTTAAGTCTAGAGTACAGACGATTGCTTCTGTCAGTAATGATGTTGCATGGTTTGTGCAACAACAGATTTGACTGCACAGATTTAACAAATAAATTATGTTATACAGTACCCAGAACTGTTATCCAGCGCGGAGTGCGCGTGCCTCGTCTGTTTCATACAGAGTCCTGTAAAACTAATGCCGGAGTGCGCGTGCCTCTGCGTCGTATTGTGGACATATATAACTCGCACTTCCACGGCTTGATATATTTTGTCTATCTAATAAGCAATTTAAAGTAGAAGCTTGTAAACTCTTGTCTGAGATTTAATTTAATAATATGTTAATCAGTTACGGATTTATTAGATAATGTTATTTTAACTATTTCGTTTTTAGCTATAATGTGTCATTGTAACTTTCATTTCTTTTGTTAACCTGTGGACAATGATGTGGGTTGCATAATTGTTTAATTAGTTATACGAATTTTAGTTAATATGTTTTTATTATGTAACTGTTATTTGTCACTAAATAAATAAATAAATAAATAAATAAATAAATAAAGTGTTTTTAGAGAAAAATAATTTTAACAAAAACTAACGTAGAAGGGCCAATGTGACGTAAAAAAAACCGATATATGTATATATAAAATACTATAGTACAAATGAGGAGGATAGTTGTCTTAGCAAACAAGCAAAGATTCGTAAACTTCGGTTTTATCAATCTGAAGTTATAGTAAATAGAAACTTTGGAAGCCTCTCCTGTAAAGTTGTAATTTTGCACTTTGGCCCATATACATAGGACCCATCGAAATTACCACTCACTGACTGACTCACTCACTCACTGACATAATTGTTCTCCCAGATGGTGGATGGGAAGGTGCGTATATTTGGACAGATTCGTAAACAAATAACTCTCAAACCTACGGGAAAAGTGCTGAACCTCCCCTTTTCTCCCCCTTCTCCCCCCTCCCTATCGTATCTCGGAAAGTACGAGACCCATATTTTTTTTTACGGATTCGTATAGAGGAGGCTCGGTAAAGTAAAAACCATTTATCAAAGTCGCCCCCCCCCCACCCCCCTTCTCACCCCCTTTAGGCGGATCTCGGAAATTAAGAGACTTGGAACATTTTTTTTTCAGATTCATTTAGAGGGGCAATGCTTTAGTCAAAATACTTCTGCAAACACCCCCCATAACCCCCCCCCATATTTTTTTTTTTTTTCACATGCACGTGAGGTGCTTGCACCTCGCGCAACAGGCAAATACTAAAACCCCCCCATCTCCCCCCATCACCCCCCCCACTATTTTTATTTTTTATTTCACAAGCACGCGAGGTGCTTGCACCTCGCGCAACACGCAAATACTAAACGCCCCCCATCTCCCCCCCCATTTTTTTTTTTTCACAAGCATGCGAGGTCCTTGCACCTCGCGCAACAAGCAAATACTAACCCCCCCCCCCATCTCCCCCCATCACTCCCCCCCCTTTTTTTTTTTTTCACAAGCACGCGAGGTGCTTGGACCTCGCGCAACACGCAAATACTAGTTATACTATATAAAGCTAAATTACCACCGACTCACTGACTCATTGACATAATTGTTCTCCCAGATGGTGGATGGGGAGGTGGGTATATTTTGACAGATTCGTAAACAAGTAACTCTCAAACCCACGGGAAAAGTGCCAAACCTCCCCTTTTCACCCCCCTTCTCCCCGCTCCCTATCGTATCTCGGAAACTACGAGAATCGTATTTTTCTTTTTTTACGGATTCGTATAGAGGAGGCTCGGTGAAGTAAAAACCATTTTACAAAGTCGCCCCCCTTGCCCCCCTTCTCACCCCCTTTAGGCGGATCTCGGAAATTAAGAGACTTGGAACATTTTTTTTTTCAGATTAATTAAGAGTGGCAATGCGTTAGTCGAAATAATTATGCAACCCCCCCCCCCATCACCCCCCCCCCCCCATTTTTTTTTTTCACAAGCACGCGAGGTGCTTGGACCTCGCGCAACACGCAAATACTAGTTATACTACATAAAGCTAAATTACCACTGACTCACTGACTCATTGACATAATTGTTCTCCCAGATGGTGGATGGGGAGGTGGGTATATTTTGACAGATTCGTAAACAAGTAACTCTCAAACCTACGGGAAAAGTGCCAAACTTCCCCTTTTCACCCCCCTTCTCCCCCCTCCCTGTCGTATCTCGGAAACTACGAGACCCGTACTTTTTTTGTCACGGATTCGTATAGAGGAGGCTCGGTAAAGTAAAAAACATTTTTAAAGTGGCCCCCCTTGCCCCCCTTCTCACCCCCTTTAGGCGGATCTCGGAAATTAAGAGACTTGGAACATTTTTTTTTCAGATTAATTAAGAGTGGCAATGCTTTAGTCGAAATAATTGTGCAACCCCCCCCCATCACCCCCCCCCCCCCCCATTTTTTTTTTTTCACAAGCGCGCGAGGTGCTTGGACCTCGCGCAACACGCAAATACTAGTTATACTATATAAAGCTAAATTACCACTGACTCACTGACTCATTGACATAATTGTTCTCCCAGATGGTGGATGGGGAGGTGGGTATATTTTGATAGATTCGTATACAAGTAACTCTCAAACCTACGGGAAAGGTGCCAAACCTTCCCTTTTCACCCCCCTTCTCCCCGCTCCCTATCGTATCTCGGAAACTACGAGACTCATATTTTTCTATTTTTACGGATTCGTATAAAGGAGGCTCGGTGAAGTAAAAACCATTTTTCAAAGTCGCCCCCCTTGCCCACCTTCTCACCCCCTTTAGGCGGATCTCGGAAATTAAGAGACTTGAAACATTTTTATTTTTAGATTCATTTAGAGGGGCAATGTTTTAGTCGAAATAATTGTGCAACCCCCCCATCACGCCCCCCCTATTTTTTTTTTTTTTTTTTTCACAAGCACGCGAGGTGCTTGCACCTCGCGCAACACGCAAAAACTAACTCTCAAACCTTCGGGAAAAGTGCCAAACCTCCCCTTTTCATCCCCCTTCTCCCCCCACCCTATCGTATCTCGGAAACTACGAGACCCGTATTTTTTTTGTCACGGATTCGTATAGAGGAGGCTCGGTAAAGTAAAAACCATTTTTAAAGTCGCCCCCCTTGCCCCCCTTCTCACCCCCTTTAGGCGGATATCGGAAATTAAGAGACTTGGAACATTTTTTTTTCAGATTCAATTAGAGGGGCAATGCTTTAGTCGAAATAATTGTGCACCCCCCCCCCCTCCATCACCACCCCCCCCATTTTTTTCTTATTTTTTTTTTTTCACAAGCACGCGAGGTGCTTGCACATCGCGCAACACGCAAATACTAGTATTTATATATATGTCGGAGTTGGTTGTCAATTACAATTAGTTATTGTGGGTATTCATCATATTTTGTTAAGAGTTGATTTTCTTGTTATGAATTTAAGTGATCTTTCAGTATCAATTACTGTCTGATAAATCGAAACATAATTTATTAAGTACTTAGTATACGCACTAATTGGTTTTTGGCAACTTATTTCGATAAGTGTGACTGATAGTTTTGATCAAAACAATGGATGACATGTTTCTTTAAATTAAACTTTGTGAAATCACCATTGTTTATTATCGATAATTACTCTTGTATTATTTGATTATTTTATAACGTAAGTCTCATTAGATTTTGTACGTTTTGTATCAAGTAAACACGTGACGCACTTCTTCGCGCCAATGGACAGAGTTGGAGGGATTTCAAAGTGCGGGTATCGTCTTATAAAAGACCGTGCACTTGGTAAGCTCAGCAGTCTGTCTTCGGATCTGACTCAATAAAGAGCTTCCCTGCTCCCGACAAAACTGTCGGTTTATTTGGTACAGCGCTGCTGTATATTTACAATAGCTGTATAACCCTGCTATTAGCAAGCGGATACACTTTGTAATTGGGTGGTTTGACCACTATACGAACTGTGACCTTGAGAGGGTCTGTTCGCCTAACTGTATTCTTTGTAATTGGGTGGCTTGGCCACTATACGAACTGTGACCTTAAAAGGGTCTGTTCGCCTAACTATATTCTTTCTTTGTAATTTGCTTTATCTTTTACCTAGATTGTATGGACTTTAAAAGAGACGTTGACCTCCGAGTTTGTTTCAGTGTTTCTTCTCAGAGTAGTCAGTTAGGAAACACTGGCCTCATCTAGTTTGCAAAATAAACATCATTATTTCATTACTAGTAAACTCAGTAAATAAACATCTGTGTTTGCTTGTACCAGCGTATTTATTCCAATAAAATCGGGACTCCAAACCCTGATGCTATACCTCTCGGCACTCCTCCTGATCCTACATCAGAAGTGGGATAGCGTGGGTCTCGAACACATTGCTGTTTCTACTGTACTAGTCCATGTCTCCAAATTTGATTCCGTGCTCATCGACTAGCATACTACCGAAGTTACAAACCTGGCATAAACTTCAACAAGAACTGAGTGTCCTGTCCCACCTTAAGAGAAAGTCTCAGATCTCTTTTGACCAGCAAGATAGTTCTTTCACAGCACACTTAATTGAGTTTTTGGTTCATAGTCCGTGTGATTTTATTTTAAGAGGGTACTTGAATGTAGGTCACGATTGTCAGATTGCTTTGCAAGTACTTCTCGCTAGTTGGTTTTGGTTAGCTGTACGTTTGTTATTGTCGGATTGTTTTGCATTTATTTATATCGTAAGCTAGTGTCGTCTGTTTATTATGAAAATCAAAGTCCGCGCTCTCGTTCTAGATCACGGCTACGTGATTCAGAACCTAGTTCTAACAGCGTACCGGAACATTCTACAGTAATGTTTTTACATTTCACGTTTTGATCCGAATTCTCGATCGTGCAAAATCCATTAATAACTAGGGTGATTATGAGTGTCTTTCGATTGTCTGAAAGGTGACGCTCGATCGTGATTAAACGAGTGGGTATCTAGCGATCGTACGTGGAGTAATTTTAAGAGGGAATTATGTCCAAGGACACCTGTTATTGCGAATCGTTCATTGCTTCGTTTACGTATAGTGCAGGGACTTGGTGACGAATTGATTTCACTAATTATTATACGTGGTATTACTGATCCTAATATCAGAGTGGCTGCAACAAATGCTAAATCGTTTCCGAATGATTTAATTGAATTTTCCTCGATTTACATTAAACCGATTAGTTCTAAAAGTACTTTTTCACGTTCGGTTCCGATTAATAATACTAAAAGTAACTTCACTACGAATTCCTTGCCAAAGCAGGGTAACAGTGTAACTTTTGATAAACGATCTAAAGTTGATCAGGATACGAGTAGTACGTCTGGTACTTCGAATTCAAAGACTTTGTTCTGCATAGGTCCGAATCTTGTTCTTTTTGCATTTGTTTTTGCCAAACAAAAATTTGAATCGGTGAACAAGGACACAGTTGGTTAATTGTCGTAATGTTTTAGTAACTGGTTGTTGTAATGTTTAGTAAAGAAATGTAGTGAGGTAGTAGTAGCGACCATTATTCAAGACGTGCGGGTTTTAATGTTTTATGTTTTCGTCTTTGTTAAAACTATGTTGTGTAGTCGATAAGTAGTAAAGTACTACTAATGTTAGGTAAACTGCCTGTTTAGTTTCAAGGGTTAAGTAAGTCTCGATGTTGATTTATTCGTGGTGTCGTGCTATTATACCTACATGAACATCTGATAATTATAGGTACGTACAGTATAATAATAATACAGTTATCCGAATAGGGTAGTAAGATAATTGAAACTTGGATTTCAATTCCAATCATGACATACAGTTTTAATAAAAACCAGCTTTAGGGTTTTTCAATAAATCTTTGGATGTGTTCGTTTTTGGCAATTGTGATTCAGCATGTCAGTTTGTGGGTTTAACCGTTTATTGTAGACGTTATAAAGCTGACTTCTTCATCATGTTTTGCTGTGTTGATCATAACTACCTTTTTGGTCTGGTTCATTTTATCTGAGGTTTGAAACAACAGGCTACCCGACAGTTCACTGTAAATGTCTTACTTATTTTTTGTTTGTTACCAATAGATTGGTCAAATATGGATATGGGTTGCGATACACATCTGATGACATCCGAGAAGGCAAATCAGATGGCAACTCCACTCACTCGAAGTCAGGTACAAGACGTCGCTATCGAAAACTCCAGTCCAAACAGAGAAACTCTTCGTGAGATGAGTCGGCAGAGGATGTCTGAACGACTTCGTTCAAGTCACCAGGACCAGGAAACCTATGTCAACCGAGGTAGCAAGGCGCCTAGTACCGTTCTAAATTCTTTGCCTTTTGTTTTAGAAATCTGGCACAGTCGACAGGGAAGCTGGACTCCTGCATGCGAGAGCTATCATGTGGTGAATGTACTCCCACGTGGTCGTTACGAGCTTCTGGCCGGCTCGCATTGGAAGTCGACACAATCAGCCCTGAGTATAACTAAAAATGTCAACTACCATAAAGCCCGTTATGATAAGACTAAAACTGTTTTGAAAAAGTTCCAAGTAGACTTTGTACTAATTGCTAATGAGGAGCGAAACCAAACTAAATTAGACCCTAAATATAAAGGTCCTTGTAGATTTTTAGAAGTATTAGATGGTGATAGATACTTGTTGAAAGCTTTGAGTAAAGATAGATTTTACAAATATCCCCATGATCGTGTACGAAAAATGCCTGAATGTCCAGTTACTGTTAGTAATGATGTCAATACTGACACTGATGATGACTCATCTGCTACTGACATAGCATTGCTGAATTGGCAAGTTGTCTATGATGACTCTTGTCTGGGCTTGGAGGTTGATCTTGACGCCTATGCGGGTTGTTCTATCTTGACGCCTATGCGGGTTGTTCTATTCGACTCCAAGTTATTTACTGAATCCGGAGGTTGATCTTGACGCCTATGCGGGTTGTTCTATCTTGACGCCTATGCGGGTTGTTCTATTCGACTCCAGGAGGTTAATCTTGACGCCTATGCGGGTTGTTCTATCTTGACGCCTATGCGGGTTGTTCTATTTGACCTTTTTCGTCGAATCCCATGGTGTGATTTCGTTAGTAATTTTGAATGGTTGCGATGCAACAGCTATTGATAATGATAATTTTATTTGACAAACTCAGGACTTTTCGTTTCACAATACTTTTTGAAAGCTTTTTGAATGGTTGCGATGCAACTGCTATTGATGATAATAATTTTATTTGATAAACACGGGATTTTTAGTTTCACCATACTTCTTGTTAAGGCTTTTGATTGTCAGAAAGGCCGATCGATATTCACATGAGATTTTCTTTTTCAGGATCACACGAGGTCGTGTAGAACGTCAGTTCTGGCCGTGTCGGAGTTGGTTGTCAATTACAATTAGTTATTGTGGGTATTCATCATATTTTGTTAAGAGTTGATTTTCTTGTTATGAATTTAAGTGATCTTTCAGTATCAATTACTGTCTGATAAATCGAAACATAATTTATTAAGTACTTAGTATGCGCACTAATTGGTTTTTGGCAACTTATTTCGATAAGTGTGACTGATAGTTTTGATCAAAACAATGGATGACATGTTTCTTTAAATTAAACTTTGTGAAATCACCATTGTTTATTATCGATAATTACTCTTGTATTATTTGATTATTTTATAACGTAAGTCTCATTAGATTTTGTACGTTTTGTATCAAGTAAACACGTGACGCACTTCTTCGCGCCAATGGACAGAGTTGGAGGGATTTCAAAGTGCGGGTATCGTCTTATAAAAGACCGTGCACTTGGTAAGCTCAGCAGTCTGTCTTCGGATCTGACTCAATAAAGAGCTTCCCTGCTCCCGACAAAACTGTCGGTTTATTTGGTACAGCGCTGCTGTATATTTACAATAGCTGTATAACCCTGCTATTAGCAAGCGGATACACTTTGTAATTGGGTGGTTTGACCACTATACGAACTGTGACCTTGAGAGGGTCTGTTCGCCTAACTGTATTCTTTGTAATTGGGTGGCTTGGCCACTATACGAACTGTGACCTTAAAAGGGTCTGTTCGCCTAACTATATTCTTTCTTTGTAATTTGCTTTATCTTTTACCTAGATTGTATGGACTTTAAAAGAGACGTTGACCTCCGAGTTTGTTTCAGTGTTTCTTCTCAGAGTAGTCAGTTAGGAAACACTGGCCTCATCTAGTTTGCAAAATAAACATCATTATTTCATTACTAGTAAACTCAGTAAATAAACATCTGTGTTTGCTTGTACCAGCGTATTTATTCCAATAAAATCGGGACTCCAAACCCTGATGCTATACCTCTCGGCACTCCTCCTGATCCTACATATAATTACTTATGTATTGTACTGTATTTATATATTTGTATGTGTATATATATATATAACGTGTAACGGAAACCCCATATCTATCCAAAAGGACTGAAGACAACATCTGGTATGGAGTCTCTATGCAAAGTTTCAGCTCAAAATAAGTGACTCACAGAATTGACCCCAAATTGTTGATTTCGTATGTTTCTTGAATACCAATAAAAACAAACGTGTCACATCACTATGAGGGACATCACTTTCCACGTCACTTGCCAATAAAACAATAATTCTCTTCGTTGTTCTTAATTTGAAAAATTCGGTCCCTGCTACCAATGTATTGAAATTTTTAATAAGTTCCACATACGTACACATAGGATTAGAAAATCCTTGCCATATCGTTTATTATCATCCAAAGAAGCCGTGCACTTGGTATGTATATTAGGGTGTCCCGAAAAATTTTTTTTTCGCTTTTCGCTACTCAAGCCCCCTCAAAAGTTGCATTATTAGTTTTAGATTACCGTAAAAATAATAAAAAAAAAACATAAAAAAATATCTTGAGGGTTCTACCGGCATTTTTTTTTGTTTTTTTTTTTATCCCTTTAATAACCCTCCAGTCAATGTCGTCTATTCTATTTTATGTACATTATTCCCATTTTATTTTTTATTTCATTGATAGTGAAACCCTAAGTTATGATTTGCAGGCAACGACAGGATTTTTTCTGTTAGGAATTGGTTTGGAACAAACTCGCAAAATTCATGTTTTGACTTGTTTTTCTTAAATTCTCTACTTCTACTGTGAGGCAGTTCGTCTCATTTCTATTACGGTTTTATTGCTATAAGGTGTCGCTCTGCACTTCCTTGTGATAAAATACGTGTTTTTGTTATATATAATAATGGGTTCAAGACGAAGTGAGACTACTTGTGCTATTTTGGGATCATATAAAGAACTTGACGATCGCCAGTTACCAGTGATAAGTGACGTTATCAAATTCATTTTGTTTACTAAAAATGAACTAAAACTACAGAAGAATGGGAAAGATCCTTCTAACACAGAAGTTTTTTCAATCGTTTCTGGAAAACTTGATACGATTTGGACCAAAGCTTCGATTCCTATCGTTTCCAACGTACGAGTTACCCAATTGCTGAAGTCATATTTCGACAAATACCTGTCATTGATAAGATATTATCCTAAAAATAAAAGAAATGATAGTTACGAAAGCAAAGTGTAGTGCTTTTTGGAATCGTCGAACAAGCTCTTCAATATTGCTGCTTGTAAGTGCACTTCGTTTGACATTTGTTCCTGCATAAAACCTAAGAAAGTTCCTATTTCTGAAAGAGACATTTTACTGGTTCAAATAAGTGATAGAAAAATGGCAATAAGCGGTATAGACACAAAAGAAACAGCAAGACTTTTAAAGAAACATCAGAGACAAGAAAATGTGAATCGGAAAGAGTCAGAGCACGCATGTTTTCCCAGTGCATCACTAAAAACCAATCCTGTTCCGGTGCGCGAGTTGCCGCCTCGACCGCAGTTGCCTGTAACAGAGCTTTCTGCGTATAGTGACGTGCCTGTAAATGATACTCCATCTACTTCGTTGAATCGGAACACTCTGGCGCTGCCAACAGTAGCTAAGGTATGTGATCGGTATGGACTATCAACGCGATCTGCGTCTGCGGTCGCTTCGGCGGTCTTAGCTGACGTAGGATTGGTATCTTCCGAAGATCTAAGTCTTGTTATTGATAAGAATAAAATTCATAGAGCTGTTTCAAAAGCACGGACCAAGGCCAGCAAAGACATTGATACGATTGTAATAAAAAGTATTTACTTTGATGGACGAAAGGACAAAACACTCATAAACGAAAAAATAGGCGATCGGTACCACCGCAGAGAAGTCTTTCAAGAACACATTTCAGTTCTCACAGAGCCGGGATCTATCTATTTATTTGTCCTATAATACAGGACTTTCCTAGTATAGGGGACATTATTCATAAAATTAAATGTAAAAAGAACTCATACACTTGATATATTTCGGACATATGACGCCAAGTCGTGGTACTGCCAAAGGGATCGTCTCTGCTATCATATCTTTGTTACAAAATCAAGGGTTGAACTTGGAAGAGGTGATCTGTGTGGGGTGCGATGGTACTCCTACGAATACAGGTTGGAAGGGAGGTGTCATTCAATACCTGGAAAACTATTTAAAGAGACCGTAGCAATGGTGTGTTTGTATGCTTCACGCGAATGAATTACCGCTTCGTCATTTGTTCATGTCTCTGGATGGTAGCACATCTGGGCCAAAAAAATATTCAGGACCTATTGGAAAACAGCTAGCTGCTTGTGAAAGTAAACCTCTAGCGTCTTTTTGTGCAGTGTCTTTCAATTTGCTAGTATTACCTGATAATATTGTGAAGGAACTAAGCACGGATCAAAAGTATCTGTACGAAATGTGTCATGCTGTGATGGCTGGTTCCTGTTCCCTTGAGCTAGCGAACCGCCAACCTGGAAAAATGGCGCATTCGAGATGGCTCACTACTGCCAATCGCATACTCAGACTTTACGTAAGTACTGTTTTGCCGTCAAATAATTTGCAGCTGCTTGTGAACTACGTGGTCAAAATTTATGCTCCTGTTTGGTTCCTAATCAAGCAAAACTCCATTTAACTATTTTTCAAGATTTTTGCCTGATAGTCGGAGATTTATTGTAAATTCGGTGATCGAAAGAAACGCTTTTTTTGCGCACCCAGAAAACTTGCTTATTGCCATGTTATTCGACGATAGAGAGCATATTCGAGAGCTTGCATCTCGCAAAATATTAAAGGCCAGAGAAGCAGAAAAGAGCAACTCTCGCAGGGTATTTAAAGCACCAAAGCTTAACTTCTGTGCGCGAGACTACACCGATATAATATTTTGGCAAGAGTGTGAAATATCAGCTCCACCAATTTTGCGACACGTCTCCAACGATGAACTTAGAATTAAGGCTAAAGAACACATCCTCGACATTATTGACTTTCCCTGCCACACACAGTCAGTGGAAAGATGTGTAAAACTAATGACGGAGGCTTCTCAAAGCGTCACGGACGCTACAGCTCGGGATGGTTTTATTAGGAACAGATTAAAATCTCGCTCAGAAATGCCTAATTTTGGTCACAAAAACCAGTTCCGTTTTTAAAGTTGCCATTGATTATTTTGTCTTTCAACTATTTTAAACCTTGCTTTATCTCATTGTTGTACCGTTAAATTTAATAAAAACCATTTATATGTTATTTATGTATGATTTATAGTTTATATTAGGAACCCCTAAAAATAGCAAAATTGAAAAACTTCAAGGACTGGTAGAGGCCTCAAGATGCCAGATGTCTAATTAAATTATATAATAATCGTAATATATGTGTCAAACCGCAACTTTTGATACCTCTTGCGTAGCCGTAGCTCATTTTTTTTTCCCCATACATGAACGGGACACCCTAATGTATATACCCTTTAAATTACACGTTGTATATATATATTATTTTCTGTTTTATGAGTACACTAATTCAGCCCTTCCCACTTTAATTAAAGTTTTGAAAGTCCTTCCAAAGGTTGTCTGGAAGATATCGCTTTTCAAAGTCAAAGTCAAAGATTTATTTGCAAATAAATATGGTTACAAAGTTCTTATAATGGTATAGTAGTAGCTTAACATATTTAATCATAATATTATGACATGCAAATTTTTGTTGATATTATTTTAATTAGTTAAATGTAAAAAATTGGTGTGTCAAAATGTTTTAAATATTTTATGCAACTATTTAATTTTACACTACAGTGAAAATAAGTTTGAATGATTGCAAAAAGTGCGCAGCGTCTATTAAATACTCAGCATAGATGATACATATAGATACTCAGATAAAGCATTGTAAAATCATAAAAGAGGCTGACGTGACGGGGACGCCGTTAGAGCAATTCGAAGGCTTACAAAGCAAGTTGTGTACTTAGATACATAACCTAATTTCAGAAGACGCAGTGGAAATATACGAAACAAACTGGTACTTGAAAGCTACTACGTATGTTAAAATTCTGAAGAAATATCATATTGCGGCCCTGGCCCTGCGCCCTGTGTGCACGGTGCCTTAGGCCGGCTGCGTCGTGGTCGCCAGTTATCCAGCCGTCAAACATTTTTATTTACTTATTTGACTTTTCGTCTGTGACATTTTATGTTTTGTTACCTATTAGTTTAGTTTTGTGTTTATAGTGCCAATTTTTAAATATTTAGGTAAGTAATTTATATTTAATGATTAATGCTGGCTGTAGCGACTCCGGAAATTGTAGCAGTCAACCTGCCACATCCTTGGATACCCAGCTTGTGAGATGCCCCAGTTGCTCTCAGGCACGCTTTTTCAAGGGCGAACGGGGGCTACGGATCCATTTTGGCAAGGTACACAAACCTCATAGTGTTCCTCCGTGCCCCCCTACCCCTCCACAAACATCAATACATTTGGATTCACTCTGGACAACATTATCCAAATTAAAAAATTCTATACCTGTTTTAAAAAGAGTTCCCCGGGGCGCAAGGCGGTCTGTTGCACTGAGTTTGGCACGGAGTATCCGCCTTGCTACCCAAGAAAATACCCAAAGTGCCTGGGAGGATTTGCTCACTTTCCCTTATAGGATTCTACATGTGCAAGAAAATTTGGCTTCTAAAAAAACATTAACAAACCAAATTAAAGACAACTGCAACAATTCGACTTTTATTTTAGATTCAAAATTACATACATGCTACAATCCCTCCCAGAAGAGCTTGTGTTCACATGTGGAATCCAAATTAAGTGAAGGTGACATTAGGGGAGCAGCCAGGCTGTTATTCAGCAGTGACGTGGTGGCGCCTTACTCTCAAGAAACTGTTGCAGCCTTGGAGAGTAAACATCCAGCGCCTGCGGTTGATCTCACCTTTCCTGACCCCCCCGATTCGGCCTCATCTGTTTTAAATTTTACAGCCCCGCAGTTGTTTGCAGCCGTGAACTCCTTCCGAAGTGGCTCTGCTGGCGGCCTTGATGGCCTAACTCCTCAACATTTAAAAGACCTATTGAGTTCAGGCGCCGGGGAAGCCGGTGAGTCTCTTTTGAAGGAGCTTGCGGCTCTAGTTAACCTGATGCTCTCCGGCGGCGTGAACGAAGCCGTCGTTGATGTCTTGTACGGGGCCAACCTATGCGCCCTGCACAAGAAGGACGGCGGCATTCGTCCCATTGCCGTCGGTTGCACTTACAGGCGTATGGCAGCCAAGATATGTTGCAAATATTATAGTGAAGCGCTTAGCCATAAATTCCAGCCCCTGCAGCTGGGCTTTGGTTCCAAAGGGGGCTGTGAGGCTGCCGTACATGCCTTGTCTACATACTTGACCTCAGGTAAAGGTGAAGTCGTCCTCAAGGTTGACGTTAAAAACGCTTTTAATTCTGTGAACAGGGACACTTTGTTGGCAGTAGTTAAAAAAGAATTACCTGAAATTTACGGTTTTATGTGGCAGTGCTACAGGCACCCCTCCAAATTATTATATAAAGACCACGTTCTGGATTCAGCAGTTGGATGCCAACAAGGTGACCCTCTCGGACCAGTCATTTTCAGCTTGGCTATCCATCCAATCATTCGACAACTAAATTCTAAATTTAACGTGTGGTATTTAGACGATGGAACTCTAGGAGGTGAAGTAGACACCGTAATCAAAGATTTTATTTTCCTGAAAGAGCAATTCCAATCCATCGGCCTTGACCTGAACCTCTCGAAATGTGAACTCTATATCTGTGAAAATACTGACAGACAAGCGACACTAAACAAATTCCATACAATAGCCCCTGATATCAAAATCTTGCAAAAAAGTTCATTGCACCTCTTAGGCTCCCCAATTTTAGAAGAAAGTTTTCCCTCTTTTATTGATAGCAAAATTAACCATTTTAATGACATTTCAGAAAGATTTTTCCAAATTAACATACATTCGGCTTACACCCTCATAAGATATTGTTGTTTTGGTCCAAATTTTATTTATTTCCTCCGTTCTTCTCCACTATGGAAGCAATCTCAGTTGTTGGACAAAATTGACCTTATTATAAAAAACACCCTTACTTCAATTTTAAATGTGGCTCTGGATGACCGAGCGTGGCTACAAGCCACACTACCCATTCGTTTTGGTGGGCTCGGCATCCGCAAAATTTCCAGTATAAGTCTACCGGCTTTTCTGTCTTCGGTCCCCAGCACTGAGACTTTAACTAAGAAAATTTTAACACAATCTCAGGTTAGCTACGAGGTGCCGTGTTTGACCGATGCAGTTAATGCCTGGAAAATGGCTTGCCCGAATACAGCGTTGCCCGAGAACCCGTCCTCCCAAAGACAATGGGACGAGCCGCTCTGCAGTTTGGTACGGAATAACCTTTTAAATACGTCAACCAATACTGCTGAGCGCTCGCGCCTGTTGGCTGTGGGTGAATGGGAGTCGGGCCTTTGGCTACAAGCATTACCTTCACTTAACATAGGTACTATGTTAAGTGATAACACGTTCCGGATCGCTACATGTCTACGTCTGGGTGCTCCCAGCGGTGCTCCACATCGCTGTCAATGCGGTGCGGCAGTCGGCCGCCTCGGACATCATGGCCTTTCCTGCAGCAGAAGCTCTGGTCGGATAGCACGGCATGCCAGCATAAATGACATCATTCGTCGGGCTCTTGTCACCGCTGGAGTACCATCTGTTTTAGAACCCAACGGCTTGGCACGGGACGATGGGAAGAGACCAGACGGGATGACTATAATGCCTTGGAAGTTGGGTAGGCCTTTGGTGTGGGATGCTACTTGTGTTGACACCCTTGCGCCATCCCATCTTCTCAGTACGGCGGGCTGTGCTGGGGCGGCAGCTGCAGGTGCAGAAAATCTCAAACGGCGCAAATACAACAACCTAATTGGGTGCTATATGTTTGAGCCGTTTGGGGTTGAAACGTTAGGACCATGGGGTCCGAGTGCGCATCGACTCTTTCGTGACATCGGCAAACGATTAGTCGACTCCACAGGTGACCAGAGGGCTGGCCTTTTCTTTGGACAGAGAATCAGCATTGCCATTCAACGTGGCAATGCGGCCAGTGTTCTGGGCACTTTTCCCATTGATAGCGATGTTGACGAATTTTTCGATGCCCTATAATTTATCTTTTTTTTTGTCTGTATATATTTTTATTATGTATAGAAATACTTAAGTTAAATTGTTCCAAAATAAAATGTAGCATATAGTAAAAAAAAAAAAAAGTTAAATGTAAAATAAATTAGATATTAAATTAATTAAATTTGAACTGGAGGAATTCTTATATTGTATAAAAGGGATTCTCAATCAACCATCTGCGTAAAGCCCTTTTGAAGCGGACCATAGGAAGTTCCTTAATTTGGTCTGGAACCTTGTTATAAATTTTAATGCACATAGGGTAACAACTTCGCCTGTATAGTTCCGTTTTAATTTTAGGATTAATCAACCTATTAGGAAATCTAGTTTTGAATTTGCATTTATCTCCCAGTTTTTCAAACATCTCAGGATGAGATTTGGTAAATTTACATAATTCCTCAATATAAATACCAGTTAATGTATGTATTCTAAGTTTCTTAAACAGTGGTTTACAGGATGTGAGAGGGTCTACATTACAAATCGCACGTATACACCTCTTCTGTGCGATGAAGGCTCTTCCGAGATGCACCGAGTTTCCCCATACTAGTATACCATAACGCAGTATTGAACCAACATATGCATGATAAGCCTGTAATGTGGCTTATCTACTTGATAGGTTAGATAAACGCCATAGAACATAAGCAAACTTACTGAGTTTTCCACATATCATATCAATATGACCAATCCAGGAACACTTCCCATCTAGCACTATCCCAAGAAGTCATTTCATTTCATTTCATTTATTCAGTTCAGTTAACAATTACATTGTGTTGAACAGTACATATTAATAATTAAATAAAATTAACACATGCAGGAACTAAAATTCAGAAACGTAGTTAAAATTAATGTGTAAAGTAAAGTTAAACAGAGGTATTTAACTAATTTAAAATATGTCAAAAAATAAATATAATGTCAAATCAATCGTAATTATAATGTGAAATTCAATGTCAAAATATTAAAAGTACAATAAAAATTAAAAACAATGATCGCTGCTATTATTATAAGTGTCTATTTATTATTTGATATAAACTCCGATACCGAGTATAAACATTTTTCCAACAAGAAGGCTTTTAATGTAGTTTTAAAAGAGTGAGAGCTATAAATTAATAATTTTAAATCAGTAGGTAACCTATTAAATAACTCCACTGCTTGGTATCTGGAACAATGCTTAGCTATGTTAAGATTTGGTAACATTTTGTGTTTAAAGTCCTTCCTTCTTGTGCTTTCTCTTACCCTACGTTCCTCTTGTGATTCATACTCATGAATATACTTAGCAAAGTGGTTAAGGATTACTAATATATATAAACTCGGTACTGTTAAAATGTTTAATTCTTTAAAGTACTCTCTACATGAGTCTCTTTGTGAAATCCTTACTATAGTTCTTATGGCACGTTTTTGTAAAATAAACGCTTTCTGACAATTATAACTATAACTATTACCCCAAAGCATTATGCTGTATCTTAATCTGGATTCTACCAGCGCGTAGTATATAGTCTTTAGTTGTTTGTTTAGTCATACTATCTGATTGTTGTATTTGTTTATCTTTATAAGTAATGTTTAAATTAATTTTATTCCAGTTTTTGTTAAGAAATTGTACATATTTGGTTTTATCTATGTTAGGTTTAAGATTATTCTTTTCCATCCAAGATATAATTTTGCTTACGGTACTATTTATTTCTTCATTATAGTTTTCTTTCGTTTTAGGGATAATTACGGACACATCATCTGCAAATAGTATGCAAGGATAGTCAGTTACTTCTGTCAGGTCATTTATATATAACAGGAAAAGCGGGGCACCCAAAATACTACCCTGTGGAACGCATGTACAATTGTAACCCAATTCGGATTTAATTTCATTTCACCTTTTAGCGATAAGACCGCCATTGTAACCATAGAATTAAGAAATAATGTTAAATAGGTGTGGTTAAATTTTGGTGTACAATAAAGTATATTCTATCTTTCTATTTAAAGTATTCTTGCTACATTTTAAAAATTATTGTCCTAAAGTCGTCTGCCATAATTAAACTTTCGTTCATAACTTTCCCGACCTCATCAGAACATTATGGCTATCTCTGTGATACATCGTCTTAGACGTGTCACCGTGTACTCCGCGACGTTATAACGTACTTATCTGATCAGTTAATCTAATGTACGGGCTCCTTTGACTTTTATACGGTCTTTAATATTTATTATTTTGCTAAACCGCCGCGGGTGATCCTTTTTTTGGATCGTAAAACTTTTTGCTCTGAAAAGCGAGTATTTTTTAATACTTGTAATCTTTCTAATTTTTATTTTTAACGATAAGATAATTCTTGTTTAGTGAGAAAAAAACACGGATAAAAATAAGAAAATGTATTTGCCATTTAGGCCACCTACCTGTTTCGCTCTTAATATTTTCTTCCTGTTTTTATGAACAGAAAAAATTGAACTTTATTATGCTTAAAAAATTCTATACAAATGTTGACCCTAAATAATAATTTCAATAATAATAATACCGTCGACAAGTTAGTGTCTAACGAATGGCTTAGGCGCAGTGATTTATTCCCTGAGACTGACGGGTTCATGACTGCCATACAAGATCAAGTAATTGAAACCCGTAACTACCAAAAGTACATCATGTGGTCACCCCTTTCAACAGACATTTGTAGACGATGCCAAAGTTCTTTTGAAACTATACAACACATTACTGGAGCATGTAAAGCAATAGTTCAGACAGATTACAAGCACAGACTCGATCAAATAGCCAACATAATTCACCAGAAACTTGCTATTAAATATAAATTAATTACCACATCCTCTGTACCTTACTACAAATATCATGCAGAAACCGTGTTAGAAAATACAACACACAAGTTGTATTTTGATCGTGCTATTCTTACAGATAGAACTACACATTACAACAGGCCAAACATTACTTTATTTGATAAAATCAATAAAACTGCACAAATCATTGATATAGCGGTACCAAACACACACAACCTACAAAATACTATAGCAGAAAAGATGTCAAAATACACAGATTTAAAAATTGAAATCTGCCGAATGTGGCGATTAGACAGAGTCTCCATTATTCCTGTAGTCATATCAACAACGGGTGTCGTTCCAAAACAACTGCACCAATCTTTAAACTTTACAGAAAGCTGCTATTTTGAACACCTGTAGAATTGTCACAAAATTCCTGCAAAACGACACTTCTATAGGTACCACATGCACTTACATCAGACTCCTCAACAATAGACAGTCATCCATCAGTTAGGTTTATATTTTCAGGGTAGCACTTGGCTTTGGCCCGTGTTATTCTATTAAACCGGCAGAAAACTGCTGAGATACAAAAATGTATACACAAAAATAATAATATAATAGTAATGTCAACAATATTCATATTATGTCAATAATAAAATTTAAAACTACCATTACACATCTTCAACAAAACCATAGCTATATTTTTTTTTATTAAGTCTCACGTTTGACCATCATGGCTGTCATTTGTGCATCTCTGACATTCGTTACGGGTAGTCAGAAGATGGATGTTTGACCACCATAACGATGTGGTCGAAGATGAAACACTCTTGCCTAGATGTTACTTATTCACTCTTGACTTAAAGACCCCAGCTTACAGCTTTCAGGAAACACATAAGGGAGAGTAGGTAGGATTCTTACACTTTTTACACGAAGTCACATAAAAGACCAGTGGCTATTTCAAAACGATTTCAATGCTCCTGATTAACTACGTTATCGGGCTTTAAAAATAATAAATTGCAGTGTTAGTACAAAGTAACACGACAAATTTATGGTAACTTTACAAAAAAAAAATGGAAATCGTATGAATCCACCCCACTCATAACTGTACGAAAGTACCCCAACCAAAACAATAAATTTACAATAAAAGTAACGAATAAAGATATCCCAAAATTAATGATTACATATTAATCTAAGGCACATAATAACGCAATCATAAATTACTTTAACATGTTGAGCATAACGTATCTATACTAATATTATAAAGCGGAAAAGTTTGTTTGTTTGTTTGTTTGCTTGAAAGCGCTAATCTTCGAAAGTACTGGGTGGATTTGGATGCAATTTGGTATGGAAGTAGCTTGAAGCTTGAGGAAGGTTATAGGCTACTTTTTACCCGACTGCAAAAAAGGAGAGTTATATTTCTACCGTGATAGAATCCACGGGAGCGAAGCCCCGCGTGAGTAGTAGTCATAAATAAAGGTTTTCAAAGATAGATTGAAAAATTACCTACTTATGTAGTGCGAAAATATGTATCAACTTGTTCCACCGAAACTGACCGTTGCACTTGCGCCGCACTTGGAATATTAGCCTATGTGTTTGAGCGGGCCTGACACACACTTCAATGCAAATGCGTCAACTTTAGTTTTGTAGATATGATCACTGTATGAATGCTCCCTCCGTACGAATCCTACCCTGCCCTCCCCTACGTACTTCTTCAGGGAATTCCACTTCCTAGCCCTATCCACGGATGCAGCCGACACATTTCATCAATTGCCTCACCTTAAACTATTTTCTATTATAAAAGCGAGAAAACAGACACTTTTAAATTCTTCGAACTTTCACCGCAGCGGAGAATGATTCCGCAATTTTTCCCTCAATGTTGCCTGAAGAACTTTTCTAGAGTATGAACTCATTTACTGCTGGCAACTCCACCGGTTTCAAAAGTGCTGTGTGGTTCTTTGCATAAAGAAAGTAATATAGTTGTATAATTTTCCCAGTTTTATTGAATGTCTGGGTGGACTTTTAAAATAGTTACGAGTACTGAGATTTTAATGAGTCCGACGTAAAAATTAAGTGTTTAGTCATTTAGTTGAGATTTTTAGAGCTTTCTTCTTGCAGTAGAACAGAAACGTTTGCAATGAAATTTTAAATTCTCATATAAAATATTGTTTATAATTTGTTATGGGTAATTTTTATTTAAGTATTGCGAATGAGCGTAAATTCTGAAAATACACGATGACGGACCACTTTATTAATGTCTTCGTGCGTCGGGAAGAACCGTGTCGCTAAAAATTGTGAGTTGTTATGGTTTAACATTTTGTTTGTCATTTAAACTCAGACTTAAATATTACTAACGAGTGAGCCTCTGTGGCTTCATTTAATAAATGCATTAATAATAATAACTCCATCTAGGTATATTTTATTAACAATTGCCCGTGATTGCGTTTACATGGAAACTCTACATTTTTTCCCAGAATTAAATTACATACTATAATCTTTCTGTTTCAAATTGCGTTTAAATCTGTCAACTATTTTAGTGAGTTTCAGTAACAAATGGCTATTTGTGTAAATGTATGAATGTAAACTCTTAAACTTTCGTATATGTAATATTAGTATAGACGAAACCTCTTCTCAAGTCTACCTTAGTAGTTAAGAATATGTAATGTAAGTAGGTAAGCTATTGACTATTTTATATAACAGTTATAATAGTAATTGGGTCATCTTCATAAAAAGTTACTTCCTTATTAGAAACGATGGTTCACTTAATATCGTATCCTGAGTGAACCGTTGTTTATTCGTTACAGGAATTGATGCACGTTTCTGAAGGTGCCAATAAACTGTATTAATAAGTGTATTTCGGCGGGAGAGGCGCGTGCCCCGGCTGTTTCACACTGTAAAGTGCAAAACCAATGCTGGCGCAAGGGCACCCCTCCGTCGTTTCTTAGAAATATATAACACTTTTTCGATATTGATATATTTTCATTATCACAAACAAAAATTAAAATAATGGCTATTCAATTGCTTGCACAATAATTATTAATTCTACCTAACCTAAATCGCCTCCAGATGCGTGGTTTTGTTTTACTACATGATAGATTATTCCGCGGACATTGGTGTTATTTACTAAAATTGTAAAGTGTAACTGTTTTATGTCACAATAAGTAAAATAATAAATATATAAATAAAGTAATAAACTCATTGCCCAGTTCTACACTGACTCAATTTAGATTGCCATCGACACGTTAGGAAGAAGAATGTTGTCTGAGAAAAACATTACCTACATACAATACAATAGGATTTATTCTTATGGTGTTTTTATTTGCTCCCCCTTTTAACCCTACTAATGCACGTATGGCCTTCCTCATAAATGTATGTCAAAAATAAGCGGCTTTTATAAAGGTCTTTTTCTCTTCAAGAATAGATCATCAAGCCGCTTATTTTTGGAGCTTTGATCAGAAACATGAATGGAAAATAAAATGTGTGTGTGTATATATGCAATCACCTGTACAAAAAGATTTACCTATACGTTTCAGTATTTTTATTATGTTAATGTTTATGGTGTACAAAGATCCTTCCGTCATTCTGACTAGGGCTTCCAATCCCGGAATACCGAGATCTCGGTATTGCGGGATCCCGCGTCATTTTCCAATCCCGTGTGATGCGGGATTACGGGCGCGAGATTCGCGGGATTTGCGATACTGAAAAAAAGCATGCATGCGATCTCTCGCGAGCGCGATCGCTTGGTGACTGGCGGCCGGCAGTGTTGCAAACAACGCGGGGGCTGATGTCGCGCGCTTTTTACAGCTTAACTAGCCTAATATAGCCAAATTTCAGTCAGTGGTAGCCTAAGTATGTTGCCTAAAATATCAGAAAAGTTTTTTATTTAGTATTTGTTACTGTTTTTTGTGAAGAAAAAACGGTGTAATTTGATTGATCTCATACTAATGGTAATACGTAAGTAAATGTGGAGTTAGTTGATTAATTCATTGTTTTATTTGCCTTATATACATGTGACTATTTTAAATATGCGGGATGCCGCAAATACCGAGATCCCGCGGTATTAAAAATTCGTAGTCCCGCAAATACCGAGATTGAATTCAGGCTGAGGGATTGGAAGCCCTAATTCTGACGGCACAGTTGGCATACTGGTTGACCGAGATTAGTCGTTGCGCTGCAGTCGTGAGTTCGATTTCCTGCCGTAAACTATTTTGTATGACTTAAAAATTTTTGTTCCGAGTCTGGGTGTTTAAGCATGTGAGTATAATTGTGAACACCTTGATAATACAGTATAAATTAAAAGTGAAATAAAAAGACTCAGACTCATTCACCATAGCTATGAACGCAATCCTTTACTGATAAAAATATGAACTAGATTCTAAGTAGTTTCTCTCCTTATGACATATTAATATATACAAAACACATATTTATTTATACTTATTTATGTATTGTATTGTATTATATATACTTATATTAACTACTTTAATTACTTTTTGTGTATGTTAGGTATATACTTGAAGTAGGTACACTGACTTTCCCCTCCCCTTTATGTTTTATGTTCTTAAAGCCCATCCTAAGGTTGTCTAGAAGATATCGCTATCAGCGATAAGACCACCATTGTAACCATATTTTGCAGTATTGTAAATCAAGTGAGCTTTTAAATTATTGGTGTACGATAAAGAGTTATATCTATCTATCTAAGAAGATTCGAGTTTCGATTAGAGTCAAGACATGGAATATGGGCCTACATCCTTCCTGTAAAATTCATCATAGACTGAAATAACAGATATTCAGAACACAATGTATAAGACATCATGGACGGGGTACAATACTTACAGCCATTCCTACCGGGGTTTGCTGAATGTCCTAACGAGTGACCGAGGCATTGGAACGCAAGGAACAGGTGGGTTTGAGGCAGTAGAAGTCTGTCACGGGAGTGTAAAATCATGCAATCTTAGGAAGATTTGATGATTTTCTCCCGGAAAATACGTGTACGTAATTATGTTTATAGTGTATGTAAATGCATGGACTCAATTCAAATATTTCACAGTAAACTACAGCTCGTAACACTTGCTTTAAATAATGAAAAGCACATTTTATTTAAACTCCAAACCAAAACTGCCCACTTTTAGTTCTGCTCTCATTACACATTCGGCCGTTGAAATCCTGCGCGCCTCACCCGAATTAGTAGCAAACTGGAGTTCGAAGTACGAAATTATTTCTCATCAGTATCGGAATATGGTTGCAAATATACGATTGTTTTGCAACACTTCCATTATTAATTCCAGCCAGAGTTTCGAAATTCCGAGTTTAAATATACGATTAGAAAATAGCTATAGTTTGTGTGTAAGTTTCGACTGTCATTTCGAGTTTGGAATGCTGTGGTTACGTGTTCCCGATAAATAAATGTGCAGGATTTAAATTCGGACGGGTTCACAAAATACAGATTACATGTAGGTACTGTATGCAGCGGCAGAAATAGGCGCGTTTTATCACTGGTGTATCTCTGTTGTTTCAGAGCTTGTTTTGTCAGAAAGCCAAAAACCAATTCATTTATCTCTTTGGTATTATTTTTTTTTTATAGTGCCACTCGTAGTTCAGGACACTAAAGCTGGTTTCTACTTAACCGGACGATAAAGGTTGGCAAAACGATCCTCCTTGGCAAGTCTAGTATCAGAATTTTTGTCTTCCAACTATCCGTTACGACTATCAAAGATATAAATGACGTCCAGAGGTACGGTGGAATCTCGATGTTAAGTAGGTCACCCATCCCTGGGCTGACCTTGACAGCAGTTGCTTAACCTAGAAGATTGACCCATATGGCTGTTATTCAGCCAGAAGCTCCTCAAGTATTTGTAGGTATGTTTTAGTTACAAAGTAAAACACGTTATCGATAAGAGTCGCTTCAGGAGTAGCAAAGTCATAAGTTTATTAATAGAATAGAATACATTTATTTCAGACTTAAAACATTGTCCATATAATGAAAAACTATAAACTATGTTAGTTCTCATGCCATTCTCTAAAATTCACATACAAATAAAATAAAATAAATTCCAATAAAAAATCCAATAATGTCAATAAATAAAATAGCAATAATACAGATAAAAACAAAAAATAAAATCTTTGCGTCATCTCGTTACGTGAAGTTTTTAATTAATGACTAGCTGCTGCCCGCAACTCGTAACGTTCGTGTGGGAGGATAGGAACCTATTTGTTATTCCAGGATGTCAACTGTCTACTTACCAAATTTCATTAAAATCCATCCAGTAGATCCGGAGATTAGCGTGTACAAACAGACAGACTCTTTTTAATTTTTTTGCCAGTTTACCATTTCTTAACCCACGTCAATTATTATTTATGTATAAAGGATATGGCCAATTTTACTATGGACGTCGGCATAGTTATCGAATTTAGTGTACACCAATGATTTTTGGTGTTTTATAATCGTGAATATTGACTCATTAAATTGCTATGAATAAAAAACTCAGAAATCTTGTCATTACACCAGACTAGACAAAAAACAGTTACAGTAAACCTTTTAATCAGATCGCTAGCAATAAGGTGTTTAGATTATAATTTCACTATTAAAAACTTAAAGGTGCTTTAAAATAGTGAATAGTTGTGAATTATTGCGTATAACTGATATAGTTTTAGTATTAAACCAATAAACGAAGTATGGATTTTAAACTGAATATTGACTAACATTTATTAAACTGGGTAATGTCTCAAAAAATGTGACAATAATAACAAACATTAAATAACATCGCGCCTGTATTCCCCGAAGGGTTGGGCAGATGTGTACTCCTATAGTACACCCAGATTTCACTAGTTATTTTGAGTACCATTTAATAGGGGGCGAGTCTGTTTCTATCAACCAGGCACAAATCTAGACTCCGGGCTGCTACTGAGAAATTCCTGATGAATAAACCCAATATCACTTTGCTCGACCTGGGAATCGAACTCAGGACCTCATGCTCAGCAGTAGTGCTTGCGACCATTAGACCAACGAGCGAAACACAGAATAAAACAAAGGAGTAAAAATTATTATTTATTTACTTATTAGAGAAAATAAATAAAAATATTTTTACATATTATAATTATTATATCTTAAATGCTGACGAAGATAATATACATTAGAGCAATGCAGCGATAGTGTTAATAAAGAGACCTAGGGAGGTCAATCAACCAGGTTGGATAGAACAGAGCATTTTTATTTCACCAATACACTAACCTGGATTAAGTGTAAATATAGGGCTTCAGTAATTACATAAATAACTGCTTTAAACATAACCAGACTTGTTAAAAAAATACAATCATAGATTTATTTATTATTTTATTGTGATTACTGTTCCGTGAGAGAATTTCTGAGACATTTTCAACGTTCAAAATATTAGCTTTTGACTTCATAATATTAATTATGTCTTCTATATGGATAGCACTAAATGTAGAATGAGTCTCATTCATTTGAGGCATTGGTTATCCAACGCGAAAATCTTGTTTGATTGTGTGCAGAAAGCGAGGATATGAGATGCCTCTGCAACCTTTGCATGGCTATTCCGCAGTTGATGCACCTCATATTGATCCACAAAACAAATCCACAACGCAATGTAAATCAGAGTCCGGTATTAATAGCAAGGTAATCGGGTGGTAGAAAGTATCAGTACGTTGAAATAAGCAGGGGTCACGAATATTTGAAAATAATCGCAAAAACAAACACAGGACGCAATGTAGAATCGGCAATAACATAACATAAACATTGACATTTGACATAGACAATGACACATTGTCAAACAAGTAACGCGTTCCGTTTTCCGAATTTTTTTGTGTGAAATATAAAAAAAACTATCTTACGCATCAACATTATGAAAAGATAATTTTATTAAATGCTAAAAATACCAACGAAGACAGTTTCGTATAAATAAAATGTTTTTAATAATAGCGTTTTGTCGTCCATATCACACGTCTATGTGGTATATGAAAGTAGTATGCTTGATGTGGAACACCCATTATTATGTTTATCTTACTCTATGGTCCATTATGGCGGACGTTGACAAATGGTACTTTGAATTCATCTTGATTACTAATTATTTTGAAATAAACACTGACGAGATCAGAGAGGTTAAGGCTTGTATTCATGCCAATAACCTTGACCATTTGGGTGGAGCTAACGACCCCTCTCCGTGCGCCACTCCGCGCAGCTCTCCGCTACCCGCATGCAACAGAAAAGAGAGGCGCGCTCGGCCCGCGCCTGCGCCGCCAGCATGCGTCGTCGCTTCGCCTAGTCTCGGCACAGAGTATCGAAATCACAGAAGGTCAAGTCATCGTTAGTTAAATTCATTTTTATTTGTACCGCATCAAAAGTGGTCAAATTTTGTTTTTATTTATTATCTATTGATATAGATGCACTTTGAGTATGTACTGTAGAAACTATACCTCTATTATAGATCAGCCTGGCTCGAAACATGAGGTAAATAACTTGATGTATCTTTTTAACTAAATTATATATAAATAAAAATTAATGGCTAAATGTATTGCTAAGCGCAAAACTCAGGAATGGCTGGACCAATACGGATTTTTTTTTTTCGAATATTCGTTATAGTCTGAGGAAGGTTTCTATTAAGAGAAAAATGGTAGGTAGGTAAGGTAGGTATGTAGGTAAGAACTTAGAATAAGGTAGATAGGTAGTATAATTATTACTAGTGTATGTCATATTATTTGTTACATTTTTTATAAACAAATAGATTATAACTAAAATTCACTGAAATTTAACTTTCTTTCAGCAAGTATTTTTATTCTTTTGGTTGGTTGAACTTCTTCATCCTCATTTATTTCTCCGTGTTCACATATATTTATTTTTAGAAATTTTGATAGCCATATAAAATCTTGTTCTGTGTTTTCTTTTCGTCCTTCTTCGTTCTCGTTTTCTTCATTTTTCTCATCAATCTATTTTTCTTTCCTTAGTTCTATTTCCTTCTCTTTGTCGTTTTCTTCTTTCTCTTGTACATTATCTTAACTCTGTCTCTCTATCTCAACTGGCGGCTTCGTCCGTACGAAGAGAAACCGGTGCATATCGGCTCAAGCCAGGCCTCGCTCAGACGAAGCGCACACACGCGCCTTGCTTGTAGTAGTGTACCTATCATAGCGCAGTTGTATGAAGCTTACCCTCTGTCCGTTTACTCTGTGCTATCTACTTTTATGCGAGGTAAGTAAAGCGATAGTTTATAATTAAATATGTAGATAAAACTTTAAACTTACCTTGATAATAAATGTATACCCTTTTGTTTGTAATATTTTTTTAGGCCTCTCTTCATTCGTTTCTGCTTATTCCCATGTTTTACAAACTAAATTTAAACACTACTAAAACTGTAAAATACTATGAGTTTATAACACTAACACTACTTATAGATATATAGAATACTCTTTAACTTATAAACAAGAATCAGAAATAAAACTTTTTGACGAATCGAAAGTCTGTTCTATTTTTTGATAATAAGTTTTATTTCACGCTTTTTAGTGGGTCAGTTTGTAATTTATCTAGTTACAAAAGCCAAAATGTCAACTACTTATCACTTTTTACAAAATATTGCTTTTCCCGGTGCAGAGCCGTTAATTTTTGAGGAGTTCTCCTGGTACATCACTATCAGCTCTACTTCACCATATGCATTGTGACGAGCATAAAGTGCTTAACATCCATATTCAAGTAATCTAATCGCAATCCACGAAATACTTATTATTGAGTAGTTTCGATGGCCATCTGGGGTCTTCGTCATCAGTTCTACTTCCTCAAATGGTGCTTTTCAAGAGAAACTAAACAAGGTACTATAAGAAATACCCAAAACGCTATAGGTATGCCTATAATATTTGAAGAGTTCCCTCGATTTCTCCATGATTCCATCATCAGATCCAAACGTGACGACAATGGAACTAACTAGAATGTATACTCTTTCAACCAAAAAAAAAATTTTCCAAATCGGTCCAGCCATCTGCGAGTAATGAAGTAACATCATAAAAAAAAGTTCAAGACGAATTGAGAACCTCCTCCTTTTTCTAAAGTCGGTTAAAAAGTTGTTCCACTATTTACAAAATTAATTTTTGCAGTAATATTTTACGATATTATTTCGTAGTGCTTGAGCTCTCGCAACGCGACGTAGGTCCACCTAGCAACACGATGCGCCCCGCACTGAATTTGTGGACGAATGCGGGGGTGATGTAAACGCAGTCTTTAATTGGACGCATTTTTAATTTATTGTAATAAAAATAATACATATTTGTAAAAAGTAACAAAACCAAATCATTTTCATTTGTATTGCAAAGCAGTAGTATATTTTTTTATACTCTTTTGATAAGAAATTAAGGAGTAAAATGGTTTCATCTCAATGATTTGGAGGTGATTTGGAATTTTTTTTTTCTTATTATGTGATACCGATAGAAAAATTGTGGCTAAACCAAATTACGGTGCATATCATGTAGATTACTAACAATTTTTTTCAGATGTAATTTCTCTGTAATTGCCGACGAAAAGTTGCTTCATCTGAATGCCTTTTTCAAGCTTTTTTCGAGAGAGCAGCCTTAAAAACTACGTATTAAATCATTTTTCTATTTTTAATATACAATATTAATTACTATGTATGTGTACATGGAATGTACTTTTTTGTCCATGTCATTTAATTTAAATTAAGTAATTACATAGACACACTTTTTTCACTGTTTTATTATATACAGTATTTTAACTAACAGAGGGCGTTCCCGTTAACCCGCAATAGTATAGCATCCATACATGCTAAAAACAATATTGCCATTTGAAAACAAAATGTTTTTTTTTATATTAAAATATTCACTAAAATGTTAAATTGATACGTAAAAGAAACACTCTGTACATGGGTACGCATTCATAAATAAATTGCAACGTTGCCGTCCTTCAAGTACGCGTGTATAGAGTGTTTCTTTTACGTATAAATTTAAAAAAAATGTGAATATCTTAATATTAAAAAAAAAAACATTTTGTTTTCGAAAGGTAATATTTTTTTAGCATATATGGATGCTATACTATTGCGGGTTAACGGGAACAACCTCTGTTAGTTAACATACTGTATATATATGTATAGATAATAAGATCTTTACACTATTGCCGTAAACCCACTACAGATACAAGTATATTTGTGAATTATCTATGTCTACAACGTGTAATTTAAAGGGTATATACATACCAAGTGCACGGCTTCTTTGGATGATAACAAACGTTATGGCAAGGGTTTTGTAATCCTATGTCTACATGTGTGGAGCTTATTAGAAATTTCAATACATTGATACCAGAGACCGAATTTTTCAAATTAAGAAGAACGAAGAGAATTATCATTTTATTGGCAAGTGACGTGGAAAGTGATGACCCTCATAGTGCTGTGACACGTTTGTTATTACTGGTATTCAAGAAACATATGAAACCAATAATTTGGGGTCAATTCTGTGAGTCACTTATTTTGAGCTGAAACTGTGCATAGAGACTCCATACCAGATGTTGTCTTCAGTCCTTTTGGATAGATATGGGGTTTCCGTTACACGTTGTATATTACTAGTTCTCTTGTAAAGAAACTGCTACTTGTATGCTTAATTTTTTTTTTCTTAAGTTCCTCGGCCCAATGTCTTAAGGAAATTACCAAGAGCAAAGGTGATTTTAATCAAATAATTCTATAATTCTTTCCACTTTGCTATTTTAGCTTGAACGCTATTCGCTAGAATACCGCGCACGTAATTACATGTAAAGTGTATGTAAATCTGTGAACTCGTAGACTGAAATGTAGGCAGGCATCAAATTGAATGTGAAAACCGCTCGAAGTACCTACCTGCAGCCAACTAGAATTTACAATAACACCACTTTACGTATTATAGTGCTTGAAAAATATATACTTTATATCCCGGAATAACCAGTGAACATTACACAAGATAATAATGCCTCTACTAGGAGCCGTACTGTTAGCCATTTAATAATAATAATAGGTACTTTAATTTAATAGCACTAATGTTTTATTTTTTCATGTATATATATAACACTAGCTTTTGCCCGCGACTTCGTCCGCGTGGAATAGTTACTTTGGGCTAACGTTAAATTTAACCCCGATTTTGAAGCATTCTTCATTGGCGCTCCGCTCCTATTGGCCTTAGCGTAATGATATATAGCCTATAGCCTTTCTCTATAAATTGACTATTTAATTAAAAATTAAATATTTTTTCAATTCGAACCAGTAGTTCCTGAGATTATCGCGTTCAACCAAACAAACAAACTGTTCAGCCTTATATTATTAGTATAGATAGCTGTTGCCCGCGACTTCGTCCGCGTTTCCGTCGTTTTTCGTAAAAAGTAGCCTATGTCCTTCCTCACGGTTCATTGATTTTGATGTAACAGACAGATTAACTTTCGTAATTTAGTAGGGAAATATAATATGTCAGTCTATAATACTGTTGAAAAATATCGCAATGCGGAACCGCACAATATTATTGTTAATAGCTGTGCCCGCGACTCCGTCAGCGTGTAACTCCTTATGTGTTATTAAGTTAATGTATTGGTAATATTGTTTAAATCACGTTCACATGAGGCTTAAGTACCTATAGAACGAAAATACTTCAGCGCAAAGCTTCCGGGTAAACTATGTTGAAAGTTGACCCGTCCGGCACGTGAACATAAAGATTTCTAGAACTGCTAACCCGGGAAAGAGCGACGTACAACTGACCATGCGAGAAACAACTGACACCGAGATCTACTCCAGCAACACGAAAAGTCTGCCCTTGAACCTTATTAATTGTCATTGCATAACACACCGATACTGGGAATTGCGTTCTTTTAAATTCGAATGGAAAATTATTTGGTATTATGGGAATTCTGGGAATAAAGACGGTTTCTCCTGCACCGCAACCTGTTAAAATTTGAGCCTCGATTATATTTTGTTGCAACTGGGTGAAAATAAAACTAATATAAAAAAAGTGAACGTAAATTAGCCAAAACTTACCTATCGTTATACTAAAATAACTAATACCTATTTTATAAAATAACAACAAAAGGAATCTAAAAATAAATTATCAACGACTAAAAGTCGCGCTGATAAGCACGGTTTGTTAATATCTGTCTTATAAGTATTGTCCAATATATGAAAGTACTCTGTGGTATTGTCTGTCAATAAGGTCGAACGCTCTGAATGTCTATTCGGATCAACCATACTTTTCCTATCTCAATGGGATCAACAGGCAAAAATTGTATGTTTTTTTTTGGGATTTTATGACCTGGTAACTGGACCTTTAGGTCAAATCTTATTTTAAAAAATTGTATGAAGCCCGCACTTTTTTTTTAGATAGGGCCTCTCGTAGTTCAGCACACTAAGGCTGGTCACTACTCAACCGCGAACCTCGCGCTCGGACACCCCGCCTTTTTAGGGTTCCGTAGCCGAATGGCAAAACACGGAACCCTTATAGTTTCGATATGTCTGTCTGTCCGTCTGTCTGTCTGTCTGTCTGTCTGTCCGTCCGTCCGTCCGTATGTCACAGCCATTTTATTCCGAAACTACTAAGACTATACATGTGAAACTTAGTAGGTAGATGTATTCTATGAACAGCTTTCCGATTTTAAGACAAAAATTAAAAAAATATTTAAAATAAAGGGGGATCCCCATACATGGAACTAAAACTGAAAATATATTTTTTCATGAAACCTATGCGTGTGTGGTACTTATAGACAGGTCTTTAAAAATGATATAAGGGTTTCTAAAGCCACTTTTTCATAAAGTCAATCGTTTAAAAGATATAAGCTTCCAAAGTGGTAAAATGTCCCCCCCTCCCTCTAACTTCTATAATAATGGAGTGAAAAATTTAAAAATATATATATATATGTCTGTAGATCCTAATGTAAACTTTCAACCAAAATTGGTTTGAACGAAATCGGGTAAGCAGTTTTGAGATACAGCATATTTTCTAAAACCGCAAATATAACTTTGTAATTCATACAAACACTATGAACAACAAAGTTATCTAGCGTAGTTGTAAAAATGCAAATAAGCTGGTTTCTAGAAATTTTAAAGGTTTTTAGGAACCCTTCATGGGCGAGTCTGGCTCGCACTTGGCCAATCGAGACGCGTCGAGCGCGGCGACCGATTCTCTAAAATAATCCTTATAGCATGATTCAGTATTCACGCGCGATGGCTTATTATTAGCGTATTTCATGCATAACTTTGATGTTTCTATACCGATTTATATGATTCTGTTTTATGGAATAGTTAATAATGTTAACTTTTTCAATTAGGGGTGACTGAGAGTGTTATAAACGTAAGAGTAGACAAATATTATAATCAGAAAGCTTGGAACTGCTAAGCTATCGGGAGTTACACGTGTTATTGTGAGTCAACCATAAAAGATAGACATATGCTGTCGTGGGATATTTTTTATATAATTTTAAGGAGAACATTTCCGTCATAAATGATTTCTGTGTAGCTTTAACCATTAAGGTTGCACACGCGACGGAAGCTTAAAAAATGGAGTAACTTCTCCCGTTTTTCCAACATTTCCCTTCACTGCTCTGCTCCTATTGATTGTAGCGTGATGAAAAGTATACTATAACCTGCTCAGGAGTATGAATATTAATTGTACCAAGTTTCGTTAAAATCCATCGAGTAGTTTTTGTTTCTATAACGGTTATACAGACAGACAGACAGACAGACAGACAGACAGACAGACAGACAGACAGACAAAAATTTTACTGATTGCATTTTTGGCATCAGTATCGATCCCTAATCACCCCCTGATAGTTATTTTGTAAATATATTTAATGTACAGAATTGACCTCTCTACAGATTTATTATAAGTATAGATAAGCTATGTTACATAAGTAAGTGCACAAGTGGATTATGTTGTGTGGTGTGTGATGATGATATATGTGATTAGGTGTATAGGTGTTTGTATGAATACATCTGGAGTATCTATGATAAGTGTTTTAGTTTACATGTTGCAAGAGTGCTTCAGTAACTTTATACGTAAAGTAAAGTCAAGTTTAAGTCAAGTTTATGTCTGCGTAAGCGTGCTCCACCTACGACCACATCATCACTTACCATCAGTTGAGGTAGTGGTTAAACGCGAGCCGTAAATAAAAAAGGAATTTATCTATTCTGTTATAATTATAATTATTTAGAAACCATTCAACTACCACACATTAAACAGTACATTTTTGACCCAGTACTTGTCCTACATTCAAATCAAACTTAACTAAAGCCAAATGAACATTAAATGAACATCGGAATACCGCGTCGAACGAACAGCAATTTGTTTAATTGTACAGTACATACGATTTCACAGATCGCGGTAATTTATCAAATGTCTACTTCAAATGGAACGGGCTGAATACTAATGAGACGTGAATGTGCACATGATGATTCTGAAAATACACTGATTATGTTGACATTGAAGATAGACGTATTTATAATTATAATAGATCTTTTTCTATGCAATTGGAGATTTTATAACCAGCATTTTCAGACTTAATTATCTGTGGATTTCGCGCAATTCGAAATTCAAATAAATTTTATTCAAAAACGGTGTTAATTTAATTTCAAATTCAGTCATTTGTTTTGAGACAGTCCTTTGTTTTTGTGAATTTGTGGTAGTTTTGAGTTACGGATCCCTTTGGCGTCATAGATTAACTGAAAATTCGTACAATTTTCGAATATGAGTTCCTACGTGGAAACACGGCTGCGCAAACAAGACGAAACATTAACGACGTGTGGCCCGTAGACATTTTAAGGATGGGAAATCATCCAATGACTGCCTTCTGATCTGTACTCCAAAGGAGGTTTCAATAGGAGTCGTACCTAAATATTATAATATCTAGGTACGAGCTGTAAAGGTTGATTAGCGAGCTCGGTCCGTGCATGTGTGACTATCTTGCCAGATTCTTCCGTGCCTCAAAAAGTCCCTTAAATCGTTGGTCTCTGCTGTCATTCGTACATTTTTGACAGTCATTAAGAGAAGTCAGAAGCCAGAAAATCTTACACTGGAGGTCAGATAGGCAGTCGTTCCATGTAATACTACTACTCAGCTCTATGTGTCTAGACAGGAGGCCGACTCCAATGGGAAAAGATAAGCAGATGTAGATGTTGAGTGTATTTCAAAGGGTACAATTTAAATCCATTTAGGCAACTTACTATTACCGGTACTAAAATAGAGATAGTTCGTATTTTATTTAAATGTAATTAAGATTAAGCGTCACCGCATACGGGCTTCACGCCACAACCACAAACGCCGCCACGAGAAGCTAGAAGCGGCTACAAAGATAGCTGAAGCGTGCGACAGCCACTTTGTGGCCGGTGGTCGACACTTGCGGTCGGTGGCTGCTACTTTTTTTAACCCTGCATGGGTTAAAAAAGTAGCAGCATCATATGGCTCGGACGAAGGAAGAAGGCTTAATTGCGCTGCTTCTGATAATAGTCGTCGTAGAAGACTTGAACGTGTTGACTGAAGTAAGGGAGAGAAGCGTGAGGAAGCGCGCGAGTGGCGTGTGGCGGCATTTTGTGTCGGCGTTTCGTGGCCGGTGCGGGCCACAGGAAGCGAGCAGCGACGATTTGTAGCGTATGGCGGAAATAAATGAAATATGCCAGTGGCGTCGTTTTGTGGGTGTCGCCGGTGGCCCGTGTGCGGGGACCCTAAGATAAGAGAATAAGATTATTTTCATATTTCCTTTTTCACCTATAAATTACCTAAGATGACCATATCGCCGGGTTAATTCAAAAACCAACTAACTCGGTGATTTTGGGATATTGAGTTAAATATACCAAACGACTCAATATTTTTTTCTCTTTCTACTGGTAAAACATACTAAGCCATGCGATGCTTTATTTCGGAGATACTGAATGGTGAAACCAACTATCTAACCATACCGTTTATATGCGAAACAAATATTCCTTGTTAATCGGAAAAATTATGTTTTGTATCGAAGTCAAACAATGTACTTAAATTTAATCAGTTATAAAAATAAAAAATACCTCCAAAATATACGGAATTTTGGGAAAGAAAAACGATCACATCCAATTATTTGGTTTAGTACTTAGATACAACAGGAAATAGCGTAAACATTCAATGATAATAGCAGTTACTAAAAGATAATAGCTATTACCTGCTTATTTATTTATTATTACTTGACACAAAATCAAGAAGTGATTGTCAATAAATAGGTTTAGTAGGTTTTACTTCTATAATTTTGATCATGATCCCAACAAAATATTGAGAAGTAAAACCGATTAACCGCGGGTAGTTAGTTTAAATTCTGTAGTTTCCAACCGCGCATGCGTCATAGTCGTCGTTGCTCTCGCGCAAACGACATTTAATTCATTTTGTGGCGGCGAAAAAATTAAGTTCTAAGTGATAGTAAGGTGTTTGTGGTGTTTGTGCACTAAAATGGATTCTTGTGATGCTGATCCTTCTCTTCCAGACTTGCAAATTCAGGGTAAGTAACACAATTTAGTCTAAATATTATTTATTGAGGTTATTTTTTGAACACTCGTCTTATTGTATTAAGGTAGGTATTTGTAAACAAAACACAACGACCAACGACGGACAAACGATCTGTTTATGTCTATTACCAGTGATAATTTGTGTTGGCTTACATGTTATTTGAAGTTCTATAGTGGAATTTGGTCGTTTTAAACGAGCCATTGTAAGTTGATACCTCAATCCATACATTCGGGTCGATACCGGGGGTCACTTTTATTGGATGTTTTTTGAAAGCGCACTGCACTTTCTATTTTCGCAGATTGAATTGCTTGATTTAATTAATCCCTATTTCTTTATTATATTGTTATAATTATAATTAAATATGCAAGTCTGTGTGTTTATTTTATCCTTCTAACGTCACAACGGAACAAAGGATTCGTGTGATTTTTTATGTTTTTTTTTTAGACAATACATTAATATGAATAACTTTTTATTTCAGGTGGTGATAAAGTGGAACTAATAATGAATGATGATAACGATGACCTATTATCTCAAGCATACGAAAATTTCATGATATGTCAGTCAAAAAATGTTGGAGATCTAAGAATACTGTCGAAAGGAAAAGGTAAATAATAATTAAACAAAAATATAAGGAGAATGGATGTATGGTTCTATCACGTAATCCCATCGGTTTTAGATTTGTTTTCCATTACCAAACTCAATCCTAATAATCCTACTAATATTATAAATGAGAAAGTTTGTGAGGAGGATAGATGGATGTTCGTTACTTTTCACGCTAGAACGGCTGAACGGATCTAGATGAAATTTGGCACAGAGATAGATTATAGTCTGGATAGCACATAATTTTTATCCCAGAAAAATGTACGGTTCCCGTTGGATGGTAGATAGCCGACGCAGTCGCGGACGGATGCTAGTGACTGCCATAAAGCCCTAATCCCACCATAAAAATACCACATATCTTCCATTGTTATTGTAATTATAAATTAACTTAAAAATATCAATAAACCTTAATATTTAATTTAAATAATTACAGGAAATGATTTTGATGGATTAGAAGACAGTAACTACGAAAGCCCCGAAAAAAACTATTTAGAAGATCAGCTTATTACATTGGAAGATTTGCTGGACCCAGTTTCTTCTTTTGTTGCTCAACAAGATCCTGATTTACAGCTGTTAAATCCTCTTAATATTGATAAGGATAATGATTTAAGTGAAGCGTCAACGATTTCAACAATTATTTTAATGGAAATTTTTAATAATGCTGTCGAAAATACTACATTACATGTATCGCATATTGTCGAAAATATTTTCATAAGGGCATGGAGAATGATAAGACCACGTAGTCGCTGGTGTGTGCCTGATCCAGCATCATGGAAAGGAAATGTGTCAAGAAAGCGCCGTGCTGATGGTTTACCTTATGTCACTAAAAAAGTTTGTCGAAAGCCAAAAGTTCCCAAGCCAGTCGATTGCACTAAGTGTCAATTTAAGTGCAATTCAAATTTTACAGATGAAGATCGTTCAAAGCTTTGTCGAAGCTATTGGAATCGAGATTATGCAGGTAAAAAGAACTTCATCTTGAGTTTGATCGAGGTGCAACCGATCAAAACTTTTTTATTAAACAGAAAGCGCTCAACTCCAAGAACAAACACTAAGAAATATTATTTCTGTAAAAATGAACAGAAGATACAAGTGTGCCAAAACTTTTTCTGTAAAACTTTTTGTATATCAGCAGCGGTCATTACAGAAGCCGTAAGCAAACGAAACTCCGTGGGGGTATATGAAGCCACTTTTGATCCGCGCGGACATAAAACACCTCCGAACAAAACACCCCCAGAAATTTTACTGGAAGTTCGACAGCACATCGAATCGTTCCCAACAATGGCAAGCCACTATGTCCGAAAAGACATACAGCGTAAATATTTGGACTGTAAACTTTCCATCAGAAAAATGTATGCACTTTATTTAGAGCAGTGTAAGGAGAAAGAAAGTACTGTAGTTTCAGAGGCTGTGTACCGCAAGATATTTTCCACAGAATTCAACCTTGGATTCTTTGTCCCTAAAAAAGATCAATGCCTTTTATGCACAAAATATCAACGTTTGGGACTGGAAAACATAGGAAGCTTAGAAAATGAATACAAAGAGCACATTGCTCGAAAAGAAGCATGCAATAATGAAAAGAAAAAGGACAAAGAAAGAGCGTGCAATGACAAGAAATTTATCTCGGCAACATTTGACCTGCAAGCCATATTACAAATTCCAACAGACCAAGTTAGTCTTTTATATTATTGCCGCAAGTTGACGGTTTACAACTTGACCATTTACGAAAGTGCACTACCTAATGAAGCTTACTGCTTTGCGTGGTCGGAAGCAAATGGTAAAAAGGAAGCGCGGAAATTGGATCTATTCTTTATATTTATCTGTCTCAATATGTACCGAAAGATGTCAATACCGTAGCTTTTTTTTCTGACACATGCGGAGGCCAAAATAGAAATCAGTATGTGGCATCACTCTTATTATGGGCGGTTCAAAAAATTGACAATTTAAATATAATCGAGCACAAATTTTTGGAATCTGGCCACTCGTATATGGAGGTCGATTCAATGCACAGTAGCATAGAGTCAGCTCAAAAACACTCGAAAATCTACTCCATGTCTGAATGGCTTAACGTATTCCGACGAGCTCGGTCTTCACGACCAAAAAAAAACAAAAATATGCCGAAACCTTATCACACGAAAGAGCTAAAATATAATGATTTCTTGGATTTAAAATCATTGGCAGGCATCATAATGAAAAACAAAAATATAAACACAGAAGGAGACAGAGTAAACTGGTTAAAGATAAAGAGAATGAAATACGAAAAGGGTCAAATGAAAATTTTGTATAATTATGACATGTCTGAGAATTTCTTGGTTCTCGATCGATCTTGAAATTCAGGAAACAAACGTAGAAGCTACTCCTACTGCTGGTTCCGACATTCCCGCTCATCGCTACGGAACCAGACAAAAAAAAGCCGTAGCGAATTCTGCAGCTGCAACTACAAATGCCATCGAGGATCCTACTAAAGCAAGCCTTCCAACCAAATTAAATCAGCTGTACAATGCACCACTGCCCATTACAAATGCAAAAAAATCCGACTTGCTAAAATTGTGCAAAAAAGGAGTAATCCCCGAAGAATACCATGCTTGGTTTGAAAATTTAGCAACTGATAGTGCTAAACTAGACCGTGTACCGGATGCTACTGTATCTGATGTATCTTCTGATGAAGAATAATCTTTTTAATTAAGTTTTTCATGCCTTTGTGTTCGTTTTTCTTGAATAAATTTATTTTTCGACAAGGTCAAGCAACACTTTTTTTTTTCGAGGTCGGTCCATAGATGGGTAAAACCACCTTTAACATATAATCAAATTATTTCCAATTTATTAACCATCTCTAACCCTTAGATAGTTTTCATGATGACGCTTTGCTATGGAAAACTGCATAGGTTAGTACAAAATTTCGACAAATATCGGAAAGTAAAAGCGACTAAAATTTTATTTTTTTGCATTTTTCTCGAAACTGGCAGGATTATTATGAACAATACATTATTGTTCGATGTATATTATTGAATTATTAACTAGTACGTTTCAGATACTCGACAAAAGCGCTTAATTTTAAAAATAAAGCCATTATTTTGTAGGGAGGTAAAAGCAATTAAATAAGGGGGTTTGGGGCACAAAATGCAATATTCTGTGAAACCTTGTTACTTTTCTATGAACTGCTAAAAATAAACGCATACATGATTAAATTACAAATCAGATGCTGTTCCTTAAAATAAAATATTCTAAAATAGTACATACAATTTTTTGATACAAACTTTTAAAACGCCCTAGCACAAAATCATAATTTGGTCAGTTAGTTGGTTTTTGAATTAACCCGGCGATATACAGTTTTATTTATACGTGATTATTAAAAAAAAATACCCTGAAACACAGGATTACCTAGTTCAGGCACATAACGTGCGTGAACGTAATGTAGATTTAAGCGAAATTGTATTTATTATTTACCTTATGATTTTGAATAAACATTTTATTTTATTATTATTTATTAACTAACGTACCGCGAAGGTTAACGCCCTTTATTGTCAATTAGCTCAGGCTAATTCACTCAATTTTGTCCTCCTATTTGATATCTTCCAACGGTCGTGGAAGCAACTACCTTACAAGTTTGATTATTATAACTGGAATAGATCTTACCGAGTATCCGATATATATTTCAAATCGATAAACCTACCTATTTCTGAAAAAAAAACCGGCCAAGTGCATGTCTGGCCACGCACTGTGTAGGCTTCCGTAGTTTACTATAACGCCAACTGCGACTTGGGTTAGTTTACCGTGAGTTCCTTACCATGCACAACTCTGTTTTACACAAATAAGAACATGATCTAAATATTTTTCAAATTATTTTTTTTTGAAAGCGAGTAGAACAGAGTTGATTTCTATTACTCGTAAATTTGTGAAGGCAACTTAGGTATGATAGTTTTCCTTTTAACTTCGTTAGTTGTAGGTACTACTGCCGTGACGTTTGAATTCCTACCTGCAACCACTTAGTTCATGAGGAGGAAACTTAATTTAATGCAAACGGATCACTGAATTGAAAATTGATCTTCCCACCCTCCCATTATTTTTGAATACCCCGTACTATGGGGTAGACGAGAAAAAACTCCTTTCTTTTCATGTAGGAGGTGACCTAGTATGTTTTTATGATGTTTTTTACCACTTTGTCGGCGTGATTAATATGTACATCCATGCCAAATTTCAGCGTTCAAGTACCAACAGTTTCAGAGGTAAGTTACGGACAGCCGGACGGACGGATGGACATGGCGAAACTGTAAGGGATCCTTATAGAGTACGGAATCCTAAAAAACAAACAGACGGACAACAAAGTGACCCTATAATAATTTAACCTATTTACCTTCCCACTGCTGGGTCAAAGACCTACTATCTATGAGAGGAAGTGACCTTATAACCGTTCCGTTTTTTAAGTGTCGCTAGGTGGCGCTGGCAAGTAAACATAGCATTGATTTGTGCTCCTGTTAGTAATATTTGAATAAATAGTAAAACTTAAGTACGGACTATGTAATGTGCTTTAAAGTGAAAAGGGATTTATAAACTAACTGTGACAGTGTTATCCATGGTAAAAGTGCACTAAAAACAAAATATTTGTGAAAACAGTTTACTCATACAGTGACTTGCGTATTTACGGAACTGGACGTTCGTAAGTTATGTTTACATAATATTGTGACATATTCTAACATTCAGACTCAAAAGTTCAGATATAGACTGTATTTAATATCGCCAAATTCAAGAAGTACAAGTAGTTTTCAAGATTTGTTCAAAATATAAATAGTTTTTTATTTGAAATTGTTTGACGATACCGCCCTCTTTAGTCACATTCAAGAAAAAAGTCAAGTGTTATCAACCGCTAAACAATGTTACCCGAGCAAATTTATGGCAACTACTAAATTAAATTTGAGTTAAGAGACATCTGTTGGCAAGGAAACATAAATACTTGATAAAGCAATACTAACCAAAAATTTCACCTCCTTCACTAATGAGTAGTTGCCTCAGCGGTAACACAGCCTACCTTGTCGGAACGAATATCGAGACACGGGTTCAAATTTCACGTTCCAATTTCTGTTTTTGAAAGTTCATAGTAATTTTAAAAATGAATTTCTTGGAAAACATTACTTTTCGGCGGACCCGCACGAGATCGGAACCGAATGATGACGAAAGCGACATTATATCGCAAATTTTAAATTGTACGACAAGCAGTTTGCCAGACATATCCGAAGACGAAGACGTTCCACACCTACAAAAATTAAAAGATGAAATCGCCAAATTGACTTCTCAACTTAACAGTGCACATAAAGAAATAGAATTACTGTCACTTGAAAATAGTAATTTAAAGCAATTAAATGACGAATTCAATAAAAAACACTGTATGTATAAAAAAATTGTCAGTAGCCCAGGGAAAATTAAAACAACATTAACGCCTAAAAAGAATATGAAGACGAAACAAAAACAGACTATCGAAAAAGACGACTATAAAAAGACAAAACAGACACAAACTATAGAAAATTATCATTAGACACCTGTGGACCTACATATTAAGAAAACCATCAGCAATGACGTAACTTTTATATCTAAGTCATCTCAAAACGAACGGGTCGACACAACTGTAGTTATGTCTTCAACTAAACAGAAGTTATGTCTATTAAGCAGCGAAACGTCGAACAGGATATATACACTCGTCGAAAAAACAAATTTATGCAACTTTGAAATCTGTCACTATCGTAAGCCTACATGTGGATTGTGGCAAATACTTGACAATATAGAAAGTAAGGTACTAAATTTCACACACTCGGACTACTGTGTTATTTACATTGGCGAGGAAGATTTTCGGAAAACACATAACTATTTAAAGCTTGTAATGTTTGTTAGAGAAAAATTGTTACCTTTGAATCACACAAACTTTATAATTTGTTTACCGACCTACAGATATATGACAGATTCGAACATTGTATACAACAGTCGCGTAGAAACTTTTAATAACTTGATGTACTTGGATGTAAACACATGTAACTATGCGTATATACTTGATTCAAATCTAAATCTACCTTATAACTATAATACTTACAGCACACATTATGGAACCTTAAATAAAAGTGGTTTAAAGATAGTTATAGCAGATTTACAAGACCTGATTCTTAGTTTAAGCAACCAAAATGCTACGCACTTAGAAGTGACCTGCCATCCTCAAAATAAAAGTCAAAAAGATTGTTCTACAAATTCACAACTAAATTCTCAGTTTTTTCGTTAACTACCTCAATATCTTACATCAAAATATAGCTGGTCTTATCAATAAATCGGATATACTAACTGTAAAATTGGAAGAATTTATAAACAAGGGAACTATTATAGATGTGCTATGTATTACTGAACATTTCATGCAAACAGGTTATGAAGATTTATTACATATTCCGAATTTTTGTCCAGCCGCTTTCTTTTCTAGAAATACTAAGAGAGGGGGTACAGGTATCTTCGTAAGAGTGGGACTACAGTTTAAAGAATTATCCAACATAGCCAAACAGTCTATTTCAGGCATCTTTGAATGCTGTGCTGTAGAAATAATAGCATATAAAATTGTTATTATTTGTATTTACAGAATCCCAAAACATAATTATGAAGTATTTTACGATAAATTGGATAACATTTTAAACATGGTTTGTCTATCTTCGAATAAAAAAATTATTCTGTGTGGAGATTTCAATATTGATATTTTGAAAAGAAACAAAACTACCCTAGAACTAGAATGTTTCCTTATGAGGTATAATTTAAAACTAGCGCTTTATACTCCCACTAGATTAAAAAGTAACACTTGTATTGATAACTTTGCTCACAATTATCGGAATGAATGCCAAGCGGAAGTTGTGGATCTAGTACTTTCAGACCACACTTCTCAAATACTTAAAGTACCTATAAAAAAAACTTGCAAACTTAAATACTGGAAAACGAAAAAGCAGGACCTATCCATGACAAACTTAATTATCTTTAAACGACATCTTAGCTCTCTATCTTTTAGGCGAGTATATGATGCTAAGGACGCAAATCAAGCTTTTGACAATTTTATGGATGATTTCTCCCTTATATACAGACTATGTTTTCCAGAAAAAATCATAACCATTAAAACTAGCAAGAAAACGAAATGGATATCTCACGGAATAAAAACATGCAGTAACAAGCAAAGGCAGTTACTCTGGGATTATAGATTAAACAAAGACTCAAAACGTAAATCAATTTTTAAAAATTACACCAAACTATACAAAAGAATAATTAATATGACACAAAAAGCGCAAAACAATCATTTCATTAATACGGCTCAAAATAAATCAAAAGCAACTTGGCAAATAATAAATAAATCCAAATTTTGTCTGCCACCGGAGCCTATAATGTGCTTGAATAGAGATAATTTGACATTTACAGACCCAATGGACATTGCAAATGAATTTAATAATTATTTTATTGACACGATTGAGAATAATATAAAAACTGACATAACATTGAAAAATACCAATTTAAACAACCAAACATTAAATTCATTATTTATGCAACCGGTAACTGCGGAAGATATAATTAAAATAATCTGTAGTCTTAAAAATACTAATACTGTGGGATATGATGGAGTTTCGACAAAAGTATTAAAATTTACCAAAGAAATTGTAGCATCTCCATTAGCTCATATAATAAATTTATGCATAGCTGATGGAATATTTCCAAACGCGCTCAAAAAAGTTATAATAAAACCCCTTTATAAAAAAGATGACAAAACAAATTTAAAAAATTACAGGCCTATCGCAAAAATTCCAATAATATCAAAGATTGTTGAGAAAGTAATATATAACTCTTTATATACCTATTTCGAAAAGTTTAACTTGTTCTGCAAAGAACAAAAGGGTTTCAGAAAGAAGCGACTTACTAGCCAGCATTATGTCATCTGTAGATAAAACAAATCCAGTCTGTGCAATCTACACTGACATGACCAAGGCTTTTGATTATGTGGACCATAAGATTCTGTTACATAAACTACAGAGTTATGGCATAAGAGGAAACATTTTAAAATTAATAGAATCATACCTAAGCAATAGGCTTCAATGCACAGAAGTTTCTAGGATTTATCCAAAGACTAAATTAGAAACTATATATGTATCTGAACCAAGGTATGTTAAATATGGCGTCCCACAGGGTAGCGTACTGGGTGCACCACTATTTTTGGTTTATATAAATGATCTCCCGAAAACAACATCTAACAAAATGGTTCTTTTTGCAGATGACAGTACAGCTATAATAAAATGTATTGATCCAAATAATTATAACAATGACATAAATGCTTGCTTAAATGACATTATAAATTGGCTCAATAATAATAATTTGGTTATAAACCTAAGTAAAACAAAAGTCATGCATTTTTATCAACGATCCCAAAAACCGCAGGTTAATATTTCTTACGATTATTATTTACTGTGATATTGAGGAAGTACTTAGGGCTAAGTTTTTAGGTATCACAATTGATAATCAACTAACATGGGAACCTCATGTTGAAGAACTAAGTAAAAGACTTAGCAAATCCGCATATGCTCTTTTTCAACTTTCTAAGAAAGTCAACAGACATGCGCTTTTAATAGCCTACCATGGACTGGTAGCCTCTACTTTACGATATGGCATTATTTTTTGGGGGCACTCTACTGATAGGGAACTGGTATTTAGGTTGCAGAAGCGTTGCATCAGGTCTATGTGCGGTCTAAGGGTGACTGATAGCTGTGTTCCCTACTTTAAATCATTAAAAATATTAACTTTTCCTTCTTTATATATTTTGGAAACGGCTTTGTTTATAAAATGTAATCCACATCTATTTCAAAAATTGTCAGAAGTCAGGAAAAATCCAATATGGACTCAATATAGCAATCAACTTTGTCAAGTAAAATGTAAGACAGCACTAATGAGAAAATGTTTTTTTGGTATGGCCCCACGAATATATAATAAAGTACCGAATGCTATTAAAAATATGACAGTATCAAAATTTAAACGGGCACTAAACGAATTTTTAATAAAAAAAACTTATTACAGTATTGATGATTTTCTTAATGATGATTCACTGACTGATTGATATGCTGACCTGTATGACATTGTGATTGACAATTTTAATGCATTTCTTAGGATTTTTTTTCAAGTATTCTGACCTTAATTCATTTGACATTACTGATATGACTTGGTAATTAAATATAACTTGGCTAACATTTTTAATTACGTTACTTTTATTTTAATGTAACTCTAATTTCAATTGTGTTTGGAAAAATATCTGCATACCCAAATGAGGATAAAATATGGAGGTCTGTATTGTCTGTGGTGACGATTTCTTAAATGGTGAATTAATTTAGAATGACAACTAATGATATAGATATTTAGTAACATTGGCAATTTAAATATTTTTGACATTAAAATTAATTTTGACAAATTTAATCATTTAACATTTTAATATGCATTTGACAATTTGACATTTTTAATAATTCTTCATTTAAGTCTGACATCAGTTATTATTCAATTTAATTTATTTTTTATTTAATACCAAAATTATACATGATTTTGCAAATATTTTAGTAATTTTTTTGTGTAATGTATTTTCTCAGTAGATTTGCACAACATATTTGTACGCCTCCTGGCATAACATAGCGCTCTTTTTATTAATATAACACCTATAAATAATTATATCTACTTTACCTATGTTAACAAATAAATAAATTTGATTTGATTTGATTTGATTTAAGGGTACAAAGAACAATGGCAGATTGTTTAACAAATTTTTGTTGGCATATTTTTTTAGCGTCTATTAATGGAAAATATATAATAGTATAGATTTTCAATTCATGATCACTTTTGCCTTAAGATACACCAGTAAAGGAACTCTTGAAAGTAATATATTGGTTGAAGAAGTTTTAGAGGTTAAATGTCTGGCCATTATTACGCAAACCAATTTATTGGAAGCAGACTGGTACCGAAGACTTAGTCCACGCTAGTGTGGAAAACATAGACCTAGTAGTGAGCCATAATCAGTTGGCCAAGGGTCTCCCTCCACTTCAAAGATATTAGAAATTTATTCTATAGAAAAGCTGTTTTAAGCAAGTATGCGTTCTGCGTTCTAGGGGTAACACTAAATTCTACCCCCAATTTTGGCCCGTATTCGAGGCTAAGGCTCAATTAGCATCAAAAACGTTGGGAATCCTAGCAAAGGTGAGACGGTACTTCACACCCGAACAGCTGCTCAATCTCTATCAAGCCCAGGTTTGGTCGTGTATGGAGTACTGCTCTCATCTTTGGGATGGATCTGCCAAGTACCAGCTGGACGCGCTTGAGACTATTGAGAAACGGGCCAAAAGACCCATTGGCAATCATTGCACTGGTTGAGTCAAAGCTCCAGAGCCTTGAACATCGACGACGAGTCTATCGGTTTTCTATCGGTTACATTTCGGGGAGTGTGCGATAGAATTACACAATCTAATTCCACCAAGCCCGTTCCATCATCAGACTACAAGACAAACGGCGATGCGCCATCGTTACATGGTGGATATCCCACCCATACGCACAAAACGTTTTGGGAATACTTTCATTGTGCGTACGTACGGCTAAGGAGTGGAATTCCCTGCCGGAGTTTGTGTTTCCCGATAGCTATAACCTAGGGGTCTTTAAGTCAAGAGTGAATAGGTTACTTCTAGGTAAGCGTGCTCCATCTTCGACCACATCATCACTTACCATCAGGTGAGATGGTGGTCAAACACGACCTATTATCAATAAAAAAAACTGTACTTACAGGTACTAAGTTAATTACCGCTCTGTCTCTAGGATGACAACGCATATACAATGCCTTACAAAAGTTTTCAACGTATTCTTCTTAAACCTAGATACAACTATACATAACTATATTATCTTAAGTGATTTTTTCATTCAAAAGTTTGCAGAGAGAACCCACACTCCTTTGTTCAGGAACAATTTATTAACTGTGTTCTGTATGTTTAGTGTACAATAAAGAATGAAGGAACTACGTTTCGGTATCGTACAATAGCCGTTAGTAGGTTCTAAGTATATTAATTAACTCTCGTTGTCTAAGTTGTGTAACTCCCCATAAATGTGACTGGAACTAACTTTTTGTTCATCAAACCTATACTGCCGTGTTGTTTATAGCTAGATAAGTCTTCAAAGAGGTTTCCGGTTTTTTTTTTTTAAAGTATACATTTGAAATACAGACACTTCATCAGGTTAAAATGTGCCCTAAACTCGAACTTTTGAAATAATATAGTGAAAAATCTAAAAAATAATTATGAACTGTACAATTTAATGAATTCTTTCTACGAAAAGTGACCGAAATATAGAGCAGTTTTTGAAATACAGCACATTCAAAAAAATACCGTAAATATAACTTCGCACTTGGCCAATATTATGTCGCAAAAAATGTTGTAATTCTATCACAAAAATGTTTTCAGGATCATCAGGGTTTATATGTGAGTTGCTGCTGAAAGCTGTCCATCTCGGTGTTAGGCTTGTGGCACAGAATACTTCATAGTACAAGTCTTGTGGCAGTGATTCACATATATTCATGTTTTTTTTTAGGTTAAGTGACTAGATTAAGCAATTAGGATTTCAACCACGGCCGCCAATATCAGTAGTGATTAGCCATCGGCGTAGAAGATATTATAGTGCAGAATCACAGGTAGGTACAGATGCACTCGGTTCCTTTACTTTATAGTCTGATGAAACGACAATACAACTCGACCGCAGAGAGGACACGCGGTATCACACCCGCTCCCAAACTTACTGAGAAAGTAAGACTTACTTTGTTTTTACTGAGAAATTGCTACTAGTAAAACCCAATGGCACTTTTACCTAATCCGGGAATCAAACCCAAAACTATTGCAGCCACCCTTGCAGACCTACGAGGCAGTTGAGTAACGAGTTTAGGAATACAAACAGGTATAAATTACACTAATATATTCCGTTACTTGGAGAATAAATACATATTTATGTACGCACATGCCACGTTACTTAAAAGTGAAAAAAAAACAAATACAGACAAAATTGCACAATAATGCGACAGAAGAGTTGAATAAGGAATGACACAGTGTGCATAAATACTAATTACGTTAATTAAAACATACTTAACTAATAAAATAATTTGTAAGAATACAATAAACAAATATATACATACAAATATAGAGATAAAATACATATTTATATTAATATTGTTAAAATGTATATTATAATATATATAATATATATTTATATAGTTACGGGATATTCTATTTTATAGATTTCATGGGCATCTATTAGAATAAATTTCCATCTCTCCTAAGCCTCAATAATATACTTACCATCTACAGATAAATCTGGTTCCACACGTAAGCGGATTTCAATAACCTGGAACCTCGCTTTTAAGAATACAATCTTTATTCAATCAATCCCCTGAACCCTTCACCCACCTTTAGATTTTCGTTATATTTTCTTTCTGGAATCCTTTCAACACATTCCTTCTTCTATTCATCATAATCCTTACTCCTTACTTTATACAATCTCGAGCAATCCTTTTATGGGTTGAACGTTATATAACATAAGTACCTTGAAGTAAATTGTTATTATGAATAAAATTGCTTTGATCTGAAATAGCCGAAGAAAAAAAAGCGCCGTTTTTCTGTAAATCATAAATACGATGTCTTTTCTGGCTTCTCACTTTGAACTAAAATAAGACATTTCAATATTAGCTTTTAGCCTCAAGAGTTGTAATATTGAAAGCCATATCAATCCTTAGTCAATACAAAAAAATGGAAAGATCTTTCATATACATATACAACGTGTAATTTAAAGGGTAGGTATATACATACCTATATACATACCGAGTGCACGGCTTCTTTGGATGAAAACAAACGATATGGCAAGGGTTTTGTAATCCTATGTCTACATGTGTGGAGCATATTAGAAATTTCAATACATTGATACCAGAGACCGAATTTTTCAAATTAAGAAGAACGATTAGAATTATCGTTTTATTGGCAAGTGACGTGGAAAGTGATGACCCTCATAGTGCTGTGACACGTTTGTTATTACTGGTATTCAAGAAACATGAAACCAATAATTTGGGGTCAATTCTGTGAGTCACTTATTTTGAGCTGAAACTTTGCATAGAGACTCCATACCAGATGTTATCTTCAATCCTTTTGGATAGATATGGGGTTTCCGTTACACGTTGTATATTTATTTAATCACTCTCTTTATCGATGTACTCTGGAAAAATGAGCTCGTGATTAAATAATAACAACCGCACAGGGTGATTTTAGAGGTAGAGTAAGGCTTGCCTAGGTTTGTGGATGAGTGACCATTTTAACATATTGAGATTTCTCTATGCCTCGGAAAGGACATTAAGCTGTTGGTTCCGCACGTAATTTGTACCTTCTTTGATAATCGTTACAAGTAGTAAGCAAACAGTAAATCTTACACCAGTCTTGGTTTGTGGTGGTCCGATAGTCAGACGCTCCATTCAAAACTATACTTGGTTCACGTTAACAAAATAGTGAAGTCATCTTTGTCTGCGCCCCTCGATCAATCAGGTCGCAGCAAATTAGAAAGCAAAGTTCACAGTGATCAGTTGACTGCAGATCTTCTGGCGAAACGGTTTTGTCTTTTATGCGTTACCTAAATAAAATAATTTAATTTAATTAGGATATTTAGCTTAACTAGAGGTGTTAACAGGATTCCTAGTAATGTGAATTCATTACAAGTAATTATTAAAAAAAAATCAGTCCTATTGTATTAAATTTAACAAAAAAATATGTTGGTGCCAATAACTCAACATTAAAGATGAGTGATGTAAAAAGAATATTTTGTGACGTAATATCTTTAATAGATGCTAATCGATGGAAGAAATGCTGCGACCATATGACTCAGGAAAAAAATGTGAAATATGGTGACTTCATAGAGAACGCAAAACAAAATTCTTTCATAATAAATACAAATAAAGATTCTAGTGACACTGATTAAAAAATATTACTGTATTTGATTTTTATCCATTGAACTTAATCTTTTGAAATATAGATTCAATTTTGAATATTTACTCCATTGTGAAAACACCTACCCTACAGTTCTAATGATGACGTCACTATTTTCTTAACGTGAACCAACATAGAACTATTAGAAACAATTAGAAAAGAACTATTATAGTGTTTAAGAATACTTAGAGGATAAGTCACTAGTAATGTAATAAAATAAATCAACAATTATTCGAACATAATAATTTATGCTACAATTATAATATTCATTTATTATTATTAAAATACAATTTCAATGGTATGAATTAATTATTTAATATCTAGATATTTTTTATTCCTAATTGTAATTATTTATAAGATAATACTTAATATAAGTTTTGTGTTTATTTTTTAAGACATATTTGTACGCCATATCATGGCAGAATATGCTGGTAACCAGGAATTGTAACATCTATTGTATCATATTCTGGCAAATAAATATTTTGATTTGATTGATTTGATTTGTACCTAGTCATCTGTATCCGATTATACTGGCAACCGACCACAATATAATTAACGGAAACTAGCAATGTTTGCAGAAGTCACATTACTAGCAATCCCCTCCAACTGAATATGCTTGTTTCTCGAGTGAGTTCACAGCAATAGATTAATGGGTGGGGTTCGAACCCGGGACATCTCGATCACAAGTCCGTCATCTTAGCCAATAGGTTATTGACGATTGGTAAAAGTTGGATGGATGATTTATGTATTTACTTGACTTAATATTCAAGGCGTCAGTTAATCTCGTTTACCTACAATTGTAGACAACAAAGCATATAATGACATCATCAATATAGTGTACTGCGGCCGTAGCATTATTTGTTCGTATTATTGATGAACAATAAATTCAAGCAACTTCAATAATGATTGACAGTAGCACCACGGTTCACAATCATGTAGTGTCCTAAGTTATAAGAAAATGTCTTATGTCATATTATATTGGTCAGTTGATGGATAGGGCTTTAATATAATAATGAATAATAATAAGTGGTTTATTTCGGGCTCTACACCCAAACAAACCATGTAAACTTAAATATAAACATTACAAAATACATTATTAAACTTAACTACGTATATTAAAAAAAACCTTAGGCGTCGAAGTACCTACTCCTCCAACGGCCTCATCTAGTTAATATTTACGAAAAAAAATGACGTGTAAAAGTGTTATTTACTAATCAATTTGCAAAATAAAGATCATTTATCACATCGCTGTCGTCTGGAATCGTGCCCCGAAGACTGGCAGCATTGCCACGTTGTATGGCAATGCTTATTTTTTGGGCAAAGAACGAACCAGCTCTTTGGTCACACAAGGAATCGATCAGCCGGCTAGACAATTCCTTCAAAACTTGTTTTAAATTTTATAGAAATCATTTTAAAATTACGATAAATACACTATAAGAAATTAATTTTAATTCACCAATAAAATAAAATTATGAAAGAAGTATAAAATAGAAGCTTCCTCAACCTGAATTTTAGTTTAAACCAAGAGTGCTCAATGAGAATGCTATTACCGTACATTGCTTCTACATAGGTACAAAGATGGACTTGCAATGAAAACTAGAAAATTGTATGCTAGTCTATCTCGTTAGTCTAGTGGTCACAAGCGCGACAGCTAAGTATGAGGTCTTGGGTTTGATTCCCGGGTCGGACAAAAAGTGCTATTGAATTTTTCTTAAGGAATCTCTCAGTAGTAGCCCCGAGTTTGAAATTTGGCGGAGTGATACTCCCGTGCCTCGGAAGGCTCGTGAAGCCGTTGGTCCTACTGCTCTCTCTCCAGTCGTAATGGATTGACGTCCCATCGGACTATGAGAATAAAAGAACAAAAAAGTGCACTTGTTCTGTCCTGTCTGTCTTTTAGACATCTTTGACAGTCGTCACATGTATTCAAAAGCTAGAAAATGTGACACTGGTCTGGCCAATGGGTATCATGTTACCCAGCTATCAGCTACTGAATTGTGGAGGTCCGATTTGAAGGACGACGCTGATTTTGAGCGAGAAAGGAGGGTGCTGTCGGTGCGGGCGAATTTATGATAGCTCGTAGGTTTGCTCGTTGCTCCAAGGAAGTCAAAATCACCTTGTTTCGAGCCTACTGCACATCATTTTATACGGGAAGCCTATAGTGTCATACACGCAAAAATCGTATAGCGCTCTCTGCGTTCAATACAACAATGCGTTGAGGGCACTGTTGCCTCTGCCTCGCTTCTGCAGCGCGTCGGGAATGTTCGCAAATTTTAATGAATTCTTTCTACGAAAATTGACCGAAATATAGAGCAGTTTTTTCACACATTAAAAAAAAACCGTACATATAATTTCGCACTTGGCCGATTATATGTCGCAAAAAAATTTGTAATTCTAACTATATATCACAAAAATGTTTTCAGGATCATCAGAGTTTATATGCGTTGAGGGCACTGTTGCGTCTGCCTCGCTTCTGCAGCGCGTCGGGGAATATTCGCAAAGGTGCGCGTGAATTGTTTCCATACAGTAATGCGGAATAGGGCGACCTCGATAGCGGGTAGAGTGCGGGACAGCGGTAATAGTCTCCTTACCGTCGTTGCGGACAGGTTGGACGGGACATTTTTGCGGCATTGGCGGGCCCTACATGCCCCCCTGTATAAGTCATGGAGCAGACAGGGTACTAATTAATATGTTAATTATGTAGTGTATATTTGTTTGAAATAAATGTATATAATAATAAAATACTAATAGTTGCATCCATTTAGACTGGAATCCAACCAAGCCAACAGAAGTCAAAAAAGGCTAAACAGTTGTTGATGATAAAGAAGAAGAGTGCATCCTAAATAAATAGAATGAACAACAGAGATAGATAGATAGAATACTCTTTATTGTACACCAATAATTTAAACACATACTTGATTTACAATACTGCAAAATATGGTTACAATGGCGGTCTTATACGTTAGTTCTCACTGATAACGATATCTTCCAAAAAACTTTTGGATGGACTTTAAGAACATAAAACAAAGAGAGGAGGGGAAAGTCGGTGTACACCTACTTCAAGTACATAACATACACAAAAAGTAACTAAAGTAGTTAATATATAATGCAATACAATAGATAAATACAACGGTAGTAATAATGCAACAGTAATAGTAATGTAATAATAGTATTTTGAAAAACACGATGCGCCAGTCCTAAAACACGCTGTTCAGTTGCTCGTGTGGCAGGGATGAATTAGTATAATACTTAATTAATTAATTAATAGCGCCTTTACTTCATAAGTTTTGTTCTAGTCAATGGACCAATGTTGTCAAATTAAATAAATATATTTACCATTTAATAAAGCTACCACTGTGACTTGGACCACATCACAAGCAAGTCTGGTAATCACATGGATCATTGCGTAGCTAACTCATCAGCCACGAATGACGAACTGGGGATAACGCCGCGTCATCTACCAGATACACTAGTACACGCTTTTGTTTTGGAAAAATCCTTTTTTTCGCTTCTCCTGTATAGAAGTTACGGAGTTCGCCAATTTGTTGAAGTCTCTAGAAGTTTCTGAGCCTTATTTGTTTTCGAGATAGGGGATCAGAAGTGAATAGTGTTCCATGATTTGATATTCTGTCTTTCTTATTATTTTGTATAGTTTTCTTATTATATTTGGCCTGTGTTATCCGTATAAAATATCATGCTGATGTTTTTGTTTTACTTGTAACCGTATTTCTGTTCCGTGTTATTTATCTGAGAAATTCAATTAATAGAGAATATTAAATGCCCAGTGCAATAGAGTTTTCACTGTTTATTCTTACTAAAACATGAACACTGCACGTGACTTTTTCACGTGTTTTCCCGCGTACATCACGATCCCGTAAAAGTAGCCTATATGTTGCTTTATTACCTTCTGTGAAAGTCCCACGAAAGTCGATTAAGTCGTTCCACAAATCAGCCCAGACAAACAGACAGACAAAATATTTTTTTTGTGTTTATGCTAGCAAATAATAAAAGGCAGTTATTTTGAAATTACAGATAAATACTTTATACTATTATACAATGTGTAACCGAAACCCCATATCTATCCAAAAGGGTTGAAGACAAGATCTGGTATGGAGTCTCTATACACAGTTTAAGCACAAAATCATCAGTTCTTTGAGTCAGTTGACTCAAAGAACTGATACCAAATTATTGGTTTCATATATTTCTTGAATACCAATCATAACAAACGTGTCACAGCACTACGAAGGTCAATAACTTTCCACGTCACTTGCTAATAACACAATAATTCTTTTCGTTTTTCTTAATTTGAAAAATACGGTCTCTGGTATCAGTGTATTGGAATTTGTAACAAGTTCTACACACTGTAGCGTAAAACCGCTACGGTTAAAACTTCCTCCAATTCTAATCCAAACTTTTCAATAAAATTTTTTCTTCATAGCTGTTATTCACATTTGAACAAGGAATCGTGAAAAATATCCTCGGATGTTTTGCCTTTTGACGGCGTCATTACATTTTTGGGACCCGATATGTGATGGTCGACCTTATTTTTTGATTAATATCGAAATTATGAAGTGAAAGTTTTTTCTGTTGGTGTTAAGCCAATAAAAAATATAAAGTGTCCTAGCAAAAGGATAGTCTGTGGGTGATTTTCTGGTTAATTTGGTATGTATTGTCGCCTTTTTTCTTTTCGATCCATTTCGCACTAGTTTCATAATTAATCAAAGATTCAGCTTGCATCGGTGGTCTGAAGTTTCTTTTTTGTTTAGATCCCGTTACAAGCCAATTTTTGGCTCCACCCTACGGGCAAGCGACGTCGGTTATCGACGACGGAGGTCGGGGCGCTCACGCCCGATATCCGAGCACATCCTGTGCCTGAGACGTCCATCTCAAAGGCCTGAAGCGAGTACGATGTAGATGCGGACTCCGCAGCGCAGTGGCTCCGTGATTTCTACGTTACTTCCTACAGTCGTGTTCAGCCGTCCAGGAATTACCGAGTTTTCGCAGCAGGAGTTCTATCTTATACACCTAATCTGTATATTTCTAATCTAAAAATTCTCACGTCAAAAACTCTTTCTAACCTAAGGCCTATCAAGACGCGTTGGATGCTCTTAGTGTTTTTTTGTAACTAAAATTACTAATAATGCGTATTCGCCTAGCTATAACCGATTGCAATCGATTTTTTTGTTAGGTAAGTTAAAAATATTTGCATAATACTTTCGATAACATTATTTTTCTTTCCGCTAAGTTAACCCACGCCATCACTGAAAAGTTCCCAATAATTACTAATATTTAACTTTTTTATATCTTTTAATTAAGTACTTGTTTTCTATCTTTTTCCTTTTAATCAAAATTAAACGTGTTAAGTAGCGGTTGTGTTTTACTGTGCACTTAATCTTATTTACGCTACAATATGGCGCCCGAATTAAAGTAAGTTTGCATATTAATTATTACTAAAATACCTTTTTTTTTGTTATCTCGTGTGTGGTTGCTCTTGAGAGCAATCTTTAATTTTCATCTTTCTTGTTGTGAGTTTCAGGTTTTAGAATTGGTCAGATACCCGTATGGAAGTTAAAAGGATTACCTGTCTTGAATGTTTTCCCGATTCATACGACTGGACTACAGAATTGCTAACTGAATTTATGTTCTTTGCTAAATTGTGTGATGTTTGTGAAATTCAATTTTAAAGATTAACTTTGTAACTATACCCAATTTCCAATTCTTTTATTTTCTCCCAAAATATACTTATCTATCCCGAGTTTTATTTTATCCCAGTAGGTAGCGGTAGTTAGTTTCCCGTAGAGTGTGTTTGATGTGTGGATGGTTAGGCATCGTGACCAAAGGTAAGCTTTTTGAATGGACGTGTGCTAGTGTCTACCTTTTTTATTTTTTTAGCCCGACTGTTTGCTTTTCTGCTATTTGCTAGTATCTGTTTTTGTTGGATTCTTAGCCCAGCGGATTCCTTTGACGTTCATGTTGTCGTCTTCTTCCCGCATCGATATTACGGCACGATATCTAACGATTTCCTGCTAAGTCCCGCTCTTTCATTTAACCTATTTCTATTTTGTGTTTAAAAATGTCCGAAGAAGGTTCTATCGTTGAGACTCCTTTACACGGAAGTATTATTATTTCTAGACCTCCTCCCATTCCGCCTAGGCCCACTCCGGGTACTAGTCGTTCTACACGTTTGATATCATTCATCGCAAAGGGTCGCAACACGTCGTTCCAGACGCTTTATCTAGAATGTACGCGAGTCCGGTTACATTCGATCAAGGACCTGACCATACCAATGATAGATGGTATAAAAAGGTGTATTTAGGGGCTCGTGACTCCCCTCAAACGTTTCCAGCTTACGCCATTCGGAACGGTGTTCTGTTAAGACGCATGCCAATCACTAACCCATTGTGCTCTGATCCTTGGCGCATAGTTTTACCCGTTGAAAAGGTTAAATCCGCTATATGGGAAGCTCATAATAATCCTCTCTCTATACATCCTGGAGTTTCAAAGACTTATTTTAAGCTCAAGGATAACTTTTACTGGCCAAATATGTTTCGAGATGTTTCTGAGACTTTAAGGCAATGTGAGGTTTGTAAAGCTTATAAGATCGCGAATTCCCAACCACGTGGTCATATGTGTTATCCAAAGGAAGTTTCTTTACCTCTACAAATGATTTCTATCGACGTTATTGGACCGCTTCCAATCGCTTATTATGGGTTCAAATACATTTTATCTATGGTCGATGTTTTTTCTAAATATGTTTGGTTAGTCCCCCTTAAAAGGATTGACGCCAATTCAGTTATAAAAGCTTTGGAATCTGAAATATTTTTTAACTTCGGAGTTCCACGGTCTATTCTCTGTGATAATGCTACCGTTTTTCGTAGTAATCAGTTTTTAAATTTTCTTAGATCGTTTCGCATTGAATCCCCTACGTATACCCCTTATTACACTCCACAAGCAAACACGGTTGAACGTTATAACCAAAGTGTCGTTACTTGTTTGAGCATATTGGTTGGCGAGAACCAAAGGAATTGGGCTAAATTGTTACCCAAGGTCAAACTTTACCTCAATTCATGTATTAATTTAGCCACAGGGTTTACGCCAAACTTTCTCATATTCGGTAGAGAAGTCTGTATGGATTCATCGCGTGCGAATAACCAGACTCTAAGCACTAATTTAGCTGAAAGTCGGGAACAACACGCGAGTAATCTGACTTCGCTCGCCGAGATTTACGCAAAAGTAGCGGACAATCTTTCTTCTGCTTTTCTCCGTAATTCACGAAATTACAATACGAACCGCACGGCTATTACACTCAATGCCGGCGACATTGTATGGAGGCGTAATTTTTCAAAATCGTCAGCTGCTGAATACTTTACAGGAAAGCTTGCTCCTCGTTTCATTAAATGTCGTGTGATCAGAGTCATCTCCATGACTACATATGTCCTACAAGACTGTGATTCTCATCATATTGGACAATATCATATAAAAGACATACTTAAATGAATTAATTTGTTCCATATTCTTAACTTAATCAGCATTACTTATGTTAGGCCATTAGTTTTCAATTAACGACACCTCTTTTATTATTTCGACCCTCATTCCTCCCTGGAGTTAATATTTATTCATAACCATTTCCTCTCATTAAGCGTCGTATTTTTGATTTTGATTTAAGGTCCACCCTCTTCAACTTAACCCTCTCTCTTTAACTTAACCTTCTAACTTATCCCTCTATAACTTAAGCTCTTGACTTTGAGTCGTGTTAGACTTTGAGTCGTGTTTCACTTTGAGTCGTGTTTGACTTTGAGTCGTGTTTGACTTTGAGTCGTGTTGGACTTTGTGTCGTGTCTCACTTCGAGTTATTATCTGACTTCGAGCTTTTGTGTTCGACTTCGAGTTTTTGTTTGACTTCCTTTGAAGTTATTTTTAGGTTATTTCTTAATCTCAACTCTTATTTGTTTCGTCTTGAATATTGTTCTTTGTTCCTATTTATTTAAGAATATTATTCTAGTTCTATCGTTTGTTTTTCTATTCTAATGTAGGTTTAGGAGACGCATCTGAAGCTCGCACTGTTAACGTCTAAACTGGAGGCCGGCTTTCAATTTTATTCAGTATCAGCTGCACTTCGATGTCGTTGATTTGATGTATTTAGTTTAAAGTTAGTTAGGCTAGTTTATTTAATTTGTATATATTATGGTTTTCACTCTTGGTTGATGCTATCCCTTTTGTGTTGTCAATCTGTTATTGTGTTTTCAATCTGTTATTGTGTTTTCAATCTGTTGTTGTGATCTCAATCTGTTATAGCGTTGTCACCCTCTCACTGGGTTGATACTTTCACTTGGGTTGATCTCTCACCTTTCTTTTAGGGTTGTCAACCACCTTTCTTTTAGGGTTGTCAACCACCTTTCTTTTAGGGTTGTCAACCACCTTTCTTTTAGGGTTGTCAACCACCTTTTTTTTAGGGTTGTCAACCACCTTTCTTTTAGGGTTGTCACTCACCTTTCCTTTAGGGTTGCCACTCACCTTTAGGGTTGCTACTCTCATTTTTTTTTTTTTTACTGGAAATGGGGTACTGTAGCGTAAAACCGCTACGGTTAAAACTTCCTCCAATTCTAATCCAAACTTTTCAATAAAATTTTTTCTTCATAGCTGTTATTCACATTTGAACAAGGAATCGTGAAAAATATCCTCGGATGTTTTGCCTTTTGACGGCGTCATTACATTTTTGGGACCCGATATGTGATGGTCGACCTTATTTTTTGATTAATATCGAAATTATGAAGTGAAAGTTTTTTCTGTTGGTGTTAAGCCAATAAAAAATATAAAGTGTCCTAGCAAAAGGATAGTCTGTGGGTGATTTTCTGGTTAATTTGGTATGTATTGTCGCCTTTTTTCTTTTCGATCCATTTCGCACTAGTTTCATAATTAATCAAAGATTCAGCTTGCATCGGTGGTCTGAAGTTTCTTTTTTGTTTAGATCCCGTTACAAGCCAATTTTTGGCTCCACCCTACGGGCAAGCGACGTCGGTTATCGACGACGGAGGTCGGGGCGCTCACGCCCGATATCCGAGCACATCCTGTGCCTGAGACGTCCATCTCAAAGGCCTGAAGCGAGTACGATGTAGATGCGGACTCCGCAGCGCAGTGGCTCCGTGATTTCTACGTTACTTCCTACAGTCGTGTTCAGCCGTCCAGGAATTACCGAGTTTTCGCAGCAGGAGTTCTATCTTATACACCTAATCTGTATATTTCTAATCTAAAAATTCTCACGTCAAAAACTCTTTCTAACCTAAGGCCTATCAAGACGCGTTGGATGCTCTTAGTGTTTTTTTGTAACTAAAATTACTAATAATGCGTATTCGCCTAGCTATAACCGATTGCAATCGATTTTTTTGTTAGGTAAGTTAAAAATATTTGCATAATACTTTCGATAACATTATTTTTCTTTCCGCTAAGTTAACCCACGCCATCACTGAAAAGTTCCCAATAATTACTAATATTTAACTTTTTTATATCTTTTAATTAAGTACTTGTTTTCTATCTTTTTCCTTTTAATCAAAATTAAACGTGTTAAGTAGCGGTTGTGTTTTACTGTGCACTTAATCTTATTTACGCTACAACACGTAGACTTAAGATTACAAAACCCTTGCCATATCGTTTGTTATGATCCAAAGAAGCCATGCACTTGGTATGTATGTACCCTTTAAATTACACTTTGTATATATAGATAAATATTTTACAATTTTAATTATATGTATAGAAGAAGATTTAAGAATTCCTTCAACAATTCTTACACTTTTTCTTGAATTAAATAAATTCTCTTACGAATGTCTGTCTAGAAATAAATTAAATTAAAGTGTAAAGTACTGTCTAACAAAAGCTTTCTTTCATTTGCAGACTGCCTTAGACTAACACTGGGAATTTAATTTAAATACTAGAAGATCAACAAAACCATGAATGTACCAAGAAGATGGAAAACAAGACGAGTGAGTGAGTAACAGGATAACATGCAAGAAAGGCGCTAACAAAGCCAAAATTGCATATCCTGGAAGAACGCTTTGTTTCAGAACGAGAGAGCAGACATAGTAAGGAACTATAGACTAGTTTGAAATATTTCGTCAAGGAACATAAAAGGTACTAAGATAACAAGGGTGTTACGGTCTTGTATTTCAATTCTATCTTTATTGCAATCATGCATGTTTTTACAAGATCTTAATATAAGTAGGTTCACATGACCCTGATTAGAGTGGCTCTTTAAATTTAAAAAATAACAATAATAATGTTACAAAAGTCAAAACGGAATAATTTATCAGTATTTCTTTTTTCTTAGCTTATGTTGTGTCCCACTGCTGAGCAAACGCCTCGGTAAATTTAAATTGGTTAATGACTAATTAAAATGGAGGTGATAATGTAATTATCTATACCCACTAATATTATAAGGTGGAAAGGTTTGCTTGTTATTTGTTAACACGCGCTAATCTTCAAAAGTGCAGGGTGGATCAGGATAAAATTCGGTATGGAAGTATCTAGCCTGAAGTTCGAGGAAAGTTATAGCAATATAGAAGGTAGTGTCAAACTTCTACTCACTAAAAACCCAACCTGTTCCCACAACTACGGCAGCCAATGGCCTTATGGGACCATTATCCGATATCCTAACAGTAACGTGGTGAAACTTCAAACGAACACGTCAAAAATGACAACCGCTGTCAAAACGACACGTGATCAATCCTTGACATTTTTAGCTTTTGCGACAATCGCATTCGCCGATAGAAACTTTTTCATTTTGTAACTTACACTGGCTTAATCTCGAAAAGGTCTCGGTACTATTTCTAAACCAGTCTCAAAAAGAACCAGAACTGAAAGGCACCATAGCAACGGAGAAAATTCTAGTGATTGAACAAACAATGAAAAACGATGAGCTGAGCAAAGAATCCTGTTAACTCAAACATTACCTCCTTAATGAAACAACAATTAAACAAGAACATCGCTCGCATCTAAACAATTCTTTTTATATTCTAAAGGGTCCTTCACACGAGCGTCTCCGTACGTCGACACAAAGAACTGTGCGCCCGTTTCCCCTTTGTTGCGCCCGTGTAACGCGGCTTTTGACTGACATAGCTCGGTAGAGTGGCGCGTTATGTCTTCATATAAAATATTCGGAACAATGCACTTTGTGTTGTGTTTTGTTTTGTGTTTGTACGTGATTAGGATGTATGGAGACGATTGTTTTTTTTTTAATTTTTTTTCTTTAGTTTGTAGATGATTAATGTACGGATCAAGCCTGACTTACTTTTTTGATATGTGAAATGTTTTTGTTGATAAAATACTGTTTTTTTTTTTAATTTGATTTGTTTTTTTTTCGGCTGTTAATTTAATTGCTCTTAATCGGGGTACGACAGCCAAGAACAAAAGCCTAACGTGTTTTTCGAGGCACGGAGACAAGGATTTCTTAAAATGGCCACTAAGGCACGGAGCGAAATCGACAAATGTCGATTAAACTTGTAGATTGATCCGTCAAGATATATTAGGATCTCTCATGTTTCATTTTCAGTCATCAAATCTTATTGTGATCTTTCTTATATCTGTAGACACCAGTTGTATCTAGATAGATTTTCACAATGCTACATTTAAACAGAACCAACTGAAAATTGGAATTTTTCAGCTTTCATTATATTAGAGCAAATATCCAATCTTGATTGAGCAAACATGAATTTTAAAATATCTAACTACGTATTTTAAAATTTAGTCGCCAGACGTGGCCTCTCAATCTATAAATCGTTACGTGTTTCAGTTAATCTAGCCTCATCTAGTTTAAATTTATGAATAAAATATACATTTAAGTGTTATTTATCACCATTTTGCAAAATAAATAATATCGTTTATTTAATTTGGTATCGTGCGTCATGCTTACAGAACATTCAAATCTAAGGATTACTAAAATTCCAAAATTTTGAGTTGATTGTTTTGTATTGCAATTTTATTCATACTATCTCTGCCCCGCGGTTTCACCCGCATTAAATTGAGGAATAAAACATAATTCATTCAAATCAGTTACGTGGAATACAAACGAGGAGCTAGAAATGATTTTTGTAAAAAAAATTGCCTATGTTGACCCTGGGTCTTCGACTATATGCATTCCAAATTTCATACTAATCGATATTCTGGGTGAGTTATGACAAATACATAGACTTTCTTTTTAGTATGAAAATGCATAATTACACAAATTATAGTGATTTTCAAATTTCAGGAGTGTAAATCAAGTTTCAAATACTATTCACCAACTGAAGAAGCAATTCCATAAACTGAGCTGACACATCGCATTTTCATGATGAAGACTTAACAATGTAAAGACATAAAACTGTCAGAGTTATTGTTCGGGGTCCCCCATCTGTTACCAAGGACGTTTTATATTAAGGAACTGTTTAAACTTCAATTTGTAAGAAGCCTGGCTGTTCAAACGCGAATTTCTAAGTCAATAGCAGCCTAGACAGAGCAGATCGCTTTGTTCTAACAACGGACCATTAAAATATAAGTTGCCACCCGTATATATATTGATTGCATAGAATTACTGGTAGTAATCACCTATCATAGTATGGATATGTGATGAGGAGTGACACGCATGTCACTTAAAGTGTGATCGGTTTGACTTTGAATGTTGATCGATGGAAAAGTAAGGAAGGTCAACGAAAATATCGATAAATTGTGTGAGAAAAAAGGAGTAAACGATGATGTTACGTCTGACACGGGAGAGTAGGAGAAGAAAATATGTTGCAATCGAAATGATCATAATGAGGACTAGTCCTCCCCAAAATCTTAAGAAAAACTGATCGGTTTTTTGAACCGAAAAAAATACTGATAGGCAGTCTGCTCTTTTTAACCGACTTCAAAAAAGGAGGTTTTGTATTCGATCCGTATGTATATATGTATGTTTGTTTATCCGCGATTTTCTCCGAAACTGCTGATCCGATTTCGATCGCGTTTTCGTTGTTTCAAAGCATATTTTACAACATTCCATTCACAGACTGACTTCGGTGACTGACCCGTGTGACTATTAATATTTAGCTACGAGTTCATCCAGAAAAAAAAACATCATTAAAATCTAGCATCATTGTAGAAACAGTTCTCAGCATTCAATCTCAGTGTCCTGTTCTACTTAATACTATTACATCAAGGTACCCGGCAGTACGGAGTTATACCGCAATATGATCAATAGCTTATACTCAAACACATCACAGTAAACAGTGTACAAGACGTGTGGTCAACCGCAATATGTGTACAAAGTTATCCTTTAGCTAGATACGTGTGTGGGGCGTGTCGGGAAACTTTTAGAATAAAGTCCGTTTCATATAATAAAATAGTTTAATAAATGTTCACAAAAGTTCTTGAAAGTTCTTAAAAATTATCAAAATTAAAAGTAAAATAAAAGTAGGTAAATTATACGCGATGAGCGCGAATAACAGACATTCGCGCTCATCGATGTTAGGTTGGAAAAAGCCCAGGGACTCGTCGTTACCGTGGCAAGCGCTACTCGTGGAATTTGATGCTTCGCGCTTGTTTGCAAGTGTGCTGAGCTAGCATCTTGGCATCGTAACATCTCCCCTGCCAGATGAACAACTATTTGGTGACCTTGACGCCAAAAGTTGCGGCTCTTCTTTCATCTTCCGTTAATTCGGTGTTAATTTGTGTGGTAATGTTAATTCTCCAAGCTCGACGGCGACGAATGACATAGATGATGCTTAGTGCACATGTACCAAATAATATAAGTATGTAGAATAGAAATGTCGTATGGTAGATTCCGATAGTGTCCAGTGTTTCGACTTAAATTTCATCTTGTGAAGTGATTTGGTTCTGTATTTTCCGAAGGCTGGTTAAATCCGTAGTCTTCAGGGTGAAGCTCCGTGTCTTTACTGGTGTTTCGTAGTGTGGAAGAGCCATGAGTTCTAATGGTTTTCCGACTAATTTATTGTCCAGGTTTATTATACTAAGTTCGGATGTTTTAATCTTGCAGCCTTGAGGGACGCTGACCAAAAAACTGCCTTGTAACATTACAAATCGCTCTTTATCGCAGGATAGTTGAGTCTTCGTACTAGTGGGGAAAGTAATTATGTAATGATAGCTATCCAACTCAATCAGGGCCTCCTTAGTCAGAGAGATAGGCGTGGGTTTGCACGTTCCATCTATCTCCTGAGATTGTATAAGTTTTTGAATACAGTCTGACCTTGATGAGATCTGGTGGACAATCTTCTGCTCGCATATGTGCCAGGAACTGACCTTCGGGCATTCAGCCTCCATATACACATATTCCTGAGAATTTGACGCTATATAAGGTGCAGTTGGTACTATAATTAACTAGGCTGTTCTTATTTGGAACGGGACATAATTCATATAACTGATAGTCTGTGCTAAACGTAATGGGAAACTTTAGGACTATTACAACCCTCGACTCTGTAAAGTATGAAGCTAGGCTAAGAATTTTGTAATAATCTCTGATGTCTATGTCAATTATTTGATCAGATCTATAAGTATATTTCTATAGTATATTTATTATTTTAGTATAGTATATTTCTTAAATCTTTAATAGAAAATACGGAATGGTGAACTGATTTATTTTTACTAAAAGCCAATATATTCTCTATTCTGTCAATTTCGCTCAAAAGTTCTTGAACATTTTCGCTTATTATTACAAAAACTTGTACAAGGTGAGCGTAGGAGATAGTTCGCTCATTATCATTAGTCATATTCATGACAAAAGTAAGAGCCCTTTCCAGATTAACCTGATTTAATGAAATATTTCGGATAATTTGATTCTGCTGTATATAAAGTAATATGCTTGTTCAATGATAGCAACAAAATTTGATCATTTTTATTTAAAGTGCGTAATGCATTCTCGAATTTCAGGGTGTCTTCATTGTCCAAATTACCGGAAATACTTTTAATAAATGTGCGTAAAGGATTGATCAGACCTCTTTTAGTTCTAGATGGCCTAATTGCACTACAACTTTATCTAACTTCGCATATAGGTGCCTAGTTTGATACTTAAAGAGGGAGCTATCTATATAGTCTGGTAAAAATATATGAAAACGGGATATAATTTTGGTAGCACCTAGATTAAAGGGTAGTATACCCGGTCCATTATCTAGCCTATCGAGACGTATTTCTTGAGTACCAACTACGAAAATTGGCAGTAGTAATAGGTATCTGAAACAATGATATGAAAACTGTCATTTTTCGGTGGTCTTTTCAACCGTGATTTTGCTACCGGGCCACGACTTTTTGCGGTGTAAATATGTATAGGTAAATTCTTAACGAGTTTGTCCTGAGTAAAACGAGGGGTTAATTTTTGCCTACTTGCCATTGGGTTACGTACGTAAACTGTTTGATTTGGTTCACAGTCTAAAACTGGTTCCCGATCGACATTACGTCGAGTCATTATATCTTCGCGACGGGATAATGCAGTATCATGAATAATTTTATAAACTGTTTCCATTTGACCACGATGTTCTTGAATATAAGTTTGAATATATCGGTCCGTCATATTTAAACTTATAGGATTTCGAGGGTCGAAGTGACCAGAAATAACATCAAATGGCCTACACTTTGTTAAACTATGGATGGAATTATTATAAGCAATTAATGCGTACGGTATAAGATTTCGACTGAGTTCATTTTTGTGCTGAATTTTTAGTAACCGTAGGTGTTCCAAAAGCGTATTGTGGAAACGTTCAATGATACCATTCTCATTAGATGCAAATGCACTAGTCATATGATGTTTTATATTATGCAAACGGAGAAATTCTGATATGACTTGATTGCTAAATTCGGTGCCTTGATCCGTTGTTAAATTTAAAGGGATACCGTGATGAGTACTGAAGTGTAAAAGTGCTTTTAATATATTGGGTGAGGTACAATCGTGTAAAAGGTAAGCTTGAGCGTACTTGGAAAATGAGTCTATAATAGTTAAATATTTGTCATGGTCAACAGTTAGAACATCCGCGTTTGCTAATTCAAACGGTTGAGTTGGTGGGGCTATGTGTACTTGTGCTTGATGTATGATATTTTGTGGAGCCGAATAATCAGATAGGGTGGACGATGAATGCTGTGTTGAATGCTGTGTTTCTTCGAATGGAGGTAAGTTTGCTGTAAAAATAGGTGACGAATGTTGCGTTGCGAGATTTGGTTCTTTGTTCGCGGGTGAATGTGCAGTAAGAGTAGATGATGAATATATTGGACTGTTGCCTGCAGCGGTGAGAGTAGAGTATGAAAGTGTTGGACTATTTTCCTCGGCTGATAATGTGGAAGACGTATCGGAGTGATTAACGAACAAAGACTGAGTTTCATTATGATTGATCTGAATACGTGAGAGAGCATCTGCATTAGTATTGATTTTCCCTGTTTTATGAACAACTAGCTTTTGCCCGCGGCTTCGCCCGCGTTAATTTACACTTTGTCAATAATTCTTGTTGCCAAAAAGGTATACCGTATCTTTTTGGGTGGTTAAAAAACGCATATAATATTTAAAAAACCATCACCAGGGTCCATCCATCCCCAAAACTAGACAGACAGTTAGTATTTAAAATTTATCTTTTTAAAACCAAAAACGTAATTTACAATACATTTTTGGAAAACTACGTTTCTGGTTTTCCCGTCCTTGGCGTGTCGATTTTGTACGCTTGATACTCGTGAGCACGCCACATACAATTGCCCATGGGAAAAGCAGTCTTTTTCTAAATGTACACCTGCGACTTTCAGTGTCTGTCCTTGAACTTTATTTATGGTCATTGCGAATGCCGCTTTTAGGGGAAATTTGAGTTTTTCGAACTGAATGTGAGGAATAAATACGCTTTCACCGCTTGCTGTTCCTGTCATAATTATTGCTTGTAAACATTGCATCCAAGTTATGTAATTTGTAGTCGAATGCCATTACAGAGCCTTGGTGCGCCCTGATTACGCATCAACAGGACTGCGACACCAAGTTAAAGCCTCAAATAATGTGATGGGGTACCCTGACAATTCCAGAGAGTTGATAAACTCTACAGAGTACGACGTCACTTGCTTTGTATCCATGACAATGTCGACGGACAGATACTCAACAACATCACAATCCACATAATCTTTTCGTTGATCTGCCCTACAATTTCGTTAGTTGGTGCCAAAATTACTCTTTCACGCAGCCATTCTTTATCCCTCATATTTGTTTTCAAATCAGAATAAACGTGGTTTATTAAATTATCTGTATCTTGGACTACGTTCACTATGTATGTTACTACAGTTTCAGCTTCAGTTTCAGACTCAGCTTCAGCTTCAGTTTTGGTTTTAGCATCAGTTTCAGTTTCAGCTTCAGTTTAGTATCAGTTTCAGCTTCAGTTTGGTTTCAGCGTCAGTTTCGGCTACAGTTCTAGTTTCAGCTTCAGCTTCAGTTTTGGTTTCAGCATCAGTTTCAGCTTTAGGTTGGTTTCAGTTTCAGTTTCAGTTTGGTTTCAGCGTCAGTTTCAGCTACAGTTCCAGTTTCAGCTTCAGCTTCAGTTTTGGTTTCAGTTTCAGTTTCAGATTCAGTTTCAGATTCAGTTTCAGCTTCAGCTTCAGTTTTGGTTTCAGTTTCAGATTCAGCTTAATTTTCAGCTTCAGTTTCAGTTTCAGCTTCAGTGTTGGTTTCAGCATCAGTTTCAGCTTCAGCTTTAGTTTCAGTTTCAGCTTCAGTTTGGTTTCAGCATCAGTTTCAGCTACAGTTCCAGTTACAGCTTCAGCTTTGGTTTCAGCATCAGTTTCAGTTTCAGCTTCAGTTTGGTTTCAGCGTCAGTTTCAGCTACAGTTCCAGTTTCAGCTTCAATTTCAGTTTCAGCTTCAGCTTCAGTTTTGGTTTCAGCATCAGTTTCAGCTTCAGTTTCAGCTTCAGCTTCAGTTTTGGTTTCAGCATCAGTTTCAGCTTCAGTTTGGTTTCAGTTTCAGTTTCAGTTTGGTTTCAGCGCCAGTTTCAGCTTCAGCTTCAGTTTTGGTTTCAGTTTCAGATTCAGATTCAGTTTCAGCTTCAGCTTCAGTTTTGATTTCAGTTTCAGATTCAGCTACAGTTTCAGCTTAATTTTCAGCTTCAGTTTCAGCTTCAGTTTTCGTTTCAGCATCAGTTTCAGCTTCAGCTTTAGTTTCAGTTTCAGCTTCAGTTTTGGTATCAGTTTCAGTTTCAGTTTCAGATTTAGCTACAGTTTCAACTTCAGTTCCAGTTTCAGCTTCAGTTCAGCTCAAATAAATCATCCTGTTGATATCTGTTGCCACACGATCTTCTCCTATTTTCAAAAAGGCAAACGCATATTGCCCCGATTTTGAAATAGAAATGATTCGTATATTAACTTGATTGGTTAAAATTTAAGCGGCACGGTTGGTGTAACTGTTAACTGGTGCATGAAGTGGGTTCGACCCCAGCTCTAAACAAAGATTTGTATAGCCTACATGGAGTTGTGTAGTTTAAAAAAAATGTTATGAGTGGTTCTTGAATACGCGATTTGAATGAATTGAGAGGGGGAATACAAAGTTCCAACACCCCTTTACATCCTTAAGGGATGATTTCCAGGATAAAAACTATCCTATGTCTTTTCCAGGGTCTAAAACTATCTCCATAGCAAATTTCATCCAAATCGGTTTAGCGGTCAAGTGTATTATGTGGGTGGGGAGGGCGGGGACATCATTGATTCCCTATACGAAATTCTAACACCCCTTTTACATCCTTTAGGAATGATATCCGGGACGAAACCTATGCTATGTCTTTCCCAGGGTCCTAAACTATTCCCATGCCAAATTTCATCTAAATCGGTTCACCGGTTTAGGCGTGAAAAGGTAACAGACAGACAGACAGACAGTTACTTTCGTATTATTATAATATTAGCTTGGAAGTATTGATGGATATGGAAGTATGGATAGTATGGATATGGAAGTATGGAGTTATATTATTAGTATTAAAGTATGGATAGCTTTTGTCCGCGACTTCGTTCGAGTGCGAGGTTTTCCCCGCATAAGTCCCAAACCCGTGGGAATTCCGGGATAAGAAGTAGCTTATGTGTTTTTATAGGATGTCAACTGTCTCCTTACCAAATTTCATTGAGATCCGTTCAGTAGTTTTTGCGTGAAAGAGCAACAAAGATACAATTCGAAAACTATCCTGCGGGAACCTTACATCGGGATAAAAACTATCCTATGTCCTTCCCAGGGTCCTCAACTATTCCCATGCCAAATTTCATGTAAATCGGTTCAGCGGTTAAGGCGTGAAAAGGTAACAGACAGACAGACAGACAGACAGACAGACAGAGTTACTTTCACATTTATAATATTAGTATGGATGGATAGTGTAATCATATTCTGCTAACTTGAGCCTCCATCTTGTAAGACGTGAACCAGGCTCTTTTAGATTCATAAGCCAAATTAAAGGTTTGTGGTCGGTTACTATTTTAAATTCTCTACCAAAAAGGTAAGGCCGGAAGTATTTTGTAGCCCAAACTATTGCCAATAATTCCTTTTCATTGGTAGAGTAATTAATTTCACTATTGTTAAGAGTTCTAGACGCATAGGCAATAGGTTTGTCCGAGCCGATAGGACCTTGAGAAAGGACTGCTCTTAAGGCCACGTTGGACGCGTCTGTAGTTAAGATAAACTCTTTACTGAAATCCGGGTATATTAAAATGGGGTCATTTGTAAGGAGAGTTTTGCAATGCTCAAAACAGCTTAAATATTCTGGGGTTAAATTTATTTTGGCACCTTTTTTAAGACACGATGTAAAAGGTTTAGTAATACGTGCAAAATCCGGTATAAAACGTCTGTAGTAACCAAGCAGACCCAAGAATGCCTTAATTTGCCTGGGAGTTTTCGGGACTGGATAATTTAGGATGGCTGAAATTTTATCCGGGTTTGGTTTAACACCATCGGTGGTGGTAATATGACCGAGATAAGGCGTTTCATGTTTGAAAAATTCAGTTTTATCCATCTGAATTTTTAAATTTGAATTTCTGAGACGGTCGAAAATGGCGCGCAAATTAACTATATGTTCTTGCAAGGACGTTGAGAATACCGAAATACCGTCAATATAAGTAGTCCAATTTGGGACTCCGCGAAGGACATTGTCCATAACTCGTTGAAATGTTGCCGGAGAATTTTTTAAGCCCATTGGCATTCTAATGTACTCAAAATGGCCTTGCTCTACACTAAATGCTGTTTTCGGTATATCGGATGAATTTAGCTGAATTTGTAAAAATCCTGATTTTAAATCTAATATAGAAAAGTACAAACACCTGCCTAACTTGTCTAATATGTCGTTAATGTTGGTAATCGGATACTTTTCATGTTTTTGCATTTAGTTGCCGAAAGTCAATGACTAATCGCCACTTAACTTTACCAGATGCGTCACTTTTCTTAGGCACAATCCATATCGGAGCATCCCAAGGCGATGAAGATAGACGAATAATACCTTGCTCTAACATAGATTCTATTTGATTTTGAACTTCTTCTCAGGTTTTACTATAAACTGGCTTATCATCTACGGTTCTGATATGATGTTTGATTTCGTTAGTGAAGGTAAGTGGTTCCCCGTCTAGGTAGAAAACATCGGCATATTCTTTGCAAAGATTAATTAAATTGACTGTCTCTTCTGCATTTAAATGTTCTATGCTCAACTGCGATAAGACTTGACGTGTTCGCTCGGCGGTATAGGTACGTGAGGTGGTGTCAATTACGTGGCTTATGGGAAACGTTTCTTTTTTAAAAATTTGTGCACATATTGGATTTTCTATAAGTATTACAATGTCGGTATCCCACGGGTTTGAAATTTGTATCATGGTATGATTATTTTCCGCGAATGATATGCATTCGGTAATGTAACAACCGAAAATTGTTTGCTCCTCGATATAGATGTCTCCCTGTGCAATGTCAGTAGGTACCCTAATTAATTGAGTAGTCTGGGCCGGTATAGTAATTTCGTGAGAATTTAAGCATTGAGGATTGTAATATGAAATTATAGGAATTTTTGTGAATTCTGTCTCTAAAGCATGAGTAGCAAGGTCGATTTTTGCATTACACTTTTTAACTGTTCGCAACCTATTAAACCATCAAAGAAATTATGGAATTTGTAGAGAAATAATTTTATGGGAACATTGTCATTTAATTCCTCAAAGCAAGGGACAGTTAGCGAGTAGTAGTTTTGGGTGGTCACATGCGTATTTGTAACTAGGAATGGTTGATAGTCAAGTGGAATGTGGGGATAAAATTTTTCATAGGCTTCTGGGCTTATGAAAGACTCATTTGCCCCGGTGTCAATCAAAAGTTTAATTGGGGGATTTTTAATTTGGATATAGGGCAAATGACGTTTACTTTGCACGTTTAATTCTATACGGGGGCATTGTTCTCTATAACTGGGCAAAAATTTTGCTCTGCAGTGCCTTCAACGGGGTTCTGATTTGGATCAGGTTCAAGGCCACTCATAAAATTATGAAGATAATCTGTATCGATAGCAGGATGAACATTTTGGACATTGGGATCGTATTCGTGAAAATTTAAGGTTGTATTATCGTGTAAGAGTTCATTGAAATGAGTTTCTCCAATTCGTGGGAGGTTTGGTGCAAGGTTACGTTTACCATTGTAGTTCGCGGGTGGGAGAGTACGCGCGACTGGATGACTAATACCACTCATGGGTGTAGGGGTATTATATTAGGGTGCTTGATTTATTTGAGGTACTTGGGGAGCTCGAGGTGGGATTCGGAATCCAGTAGACATATTGGTAGGGGGAGCCCTAAACATTTGTTGGGTCTTTGTGGGGTTTTGAGGTCTGGGATAGGTTTGCCTGTACTGTTCTAGTGGTACGGGTAGTGGACATACCTGTGGAGGATATTGGGGACCAAAGGTTCGAATTTGAGGTCTGGGGTATGCTTGGAATGTAGGGTTATAATTTGGTGGCATGTATGAATGAACATTTTGCAGATGGTGAGATGAATTAGGAGCAGATGAACGGAAATTTTGCTGTGCGTTAGTAGTATTAGGTGCTTGTTTGTAAAAATTATACTGATTTTTCTTCGCGGGTAGAGACTTATTTCTCTTTTGTAAATAGAGAACGTTTAATTCCTCTTGGGCAAATTCAAGAGCACTTTCGAGAGATGATGGTCGCATGCACCTTACCCTAGAACCTAGCGGTTCATCTAAACCTCTCAAGAATGTCTGCAAAGCTAAGTTTTTATAAAGAGTTCTTTTTGCTTCCACAGTAGTTCCTACAGATTCATGCAACTCGACATACGTTATTATAGTGCACAGTAAATGCTGAACTTTTTCATAGTATACTTGTATAGTATCATTACCCTGAACTAAAAGAGATAGATCAGTATATAACGAAGTTTCGTCCCTGTGATCTGAAAAGCTGTTAATTAACGTGGTTCTTATGCCCTGCCAATCATTAGGAATTCCATTAATTGCCAAAGTACGTGCAGCAGTACCAGTTATCTTATTCAAAATTCCATTAATCAAAGCCAAATTGGAGAGTCTACTTCCTGGTTCCGTACTGACATAAGTGAGCACTAACTCATCGCATAAATTCAAAAATCTGGTCAAAATATTAGGGTTACCATTAAATTCTGGAACTAATCCAAGCGATTTATAAATATTATCAGTTAAGTCTGACCAAGCCATCTGACTCGTCTGACTCAAAGGTACTGAAGTTTGTTCAGTCATAGTTTCTAAATCTAATTCGTTTAAGAGTTCAAGGTTACGATTGGCGTCACTTCGGGTTATCCGAAGTTGAACTCGCCTACTAGGACTAAGATACTTATTACTACGTGGGTGAAAAATCTTGAAAAATTATAGTACACTGCGTAAAAAAAATATAGCATCCAATTAACAAGAATATATGTAATTCACTTACATTTGTACTATTGCTGGCGAGCGTCGATCCATCGATTTTTGGAAGTCTCGATGTCTGCAGCAGCAGCTTTCCCGACTGGCCTCCGAAGGTTCTTCGTCAGGACGGTTGACGCGGCGATGCCCGATTTTTGGGTGATTCACACAACGACAACACTTTCAAAGTCCTTGACGACTTCCGACTGCGCCAGATACGTGTGTGGGGCGTGTCGGGAAACTTTTAGAATAAAGTCCGTTTCATATAATAAAATAATTTAATAAATGTTCACAAAAGTTCTTGAAAGTTCTTAAAAATTATCAAAATTAAAAGTAAAATAAAAGTAGGTAAATTATACGCGATGAGCGCGAGTGTCTGTTACCACCGATGTTAGGTTGGAAAAAGCCCAGGGACTCGTCGTTACCGTGGGAAGCGCTACTCGTGGAATTTGATGCTTCGCGCTTGTTTGCAAGTGTGCTGAGCTAGCATCTTGGCATCGTAACAAGCTTGACAAGAGAACTTGAACATTGTTGGGCACTCGATGTATTTACTAACTAGGTTATGTTCAAAGCCAGATTGACTAAATCATGGCAGGTATAGAAAGTCGAAGTCTTGAAAACTGTAGTGCAGAATTATGCTAGCTGTTACCTGCGACTTTCTTAGCTCAATTTTTCACACAAACTTTCATCCTTTCAGTACTTTGAGGGTTGATTTTGGGAAAATAGTAGCATATTCCATATCCTATCTATTTATCAAATTTCAATACAATCCCTTCAGCAGTTTAGCCATTAAAGCCTAACAGAGAGATAAACTATCGAAATTATAATATTAGTATGTATATAATGTACATATGTTACTTATAAGTACTTGCATAATCCATGCCGTGTTGTGAGCACTTTTCTGAAGAATTACTATATTTTGATCGTGTTAAGACCTACTTCGGAATCCTTGACGGCTCTCTGAATCTTCTGACCTCATACTTGAGTGAAAGGATTCAGAGAGTCGATGTGAATGGTAAAAGATCTTCGGAATCTGTGGTTAAGATGGGGGTCCCCCAAAGCTCAATCTTAGGTCCCTTTTTTATTTGTTATTTATATAATTGATTTGCTGTACCTGATAAAAAAACATGATATAGTGTTATTCGCTGACGATACTTCTCTTGTATTTAAAATCAAACGTCAGCAGCAGGCTACTGATGAAGTAAACAGTGCCCTTAATAATGTTATTAATGAAAAAAAAAACCAAATGCACAAAATTTTAATTAACGCATGTTAGATAAGTGAATACTAGTGAATCAATAAAGGGTGAAAGATTGAAACCCAAAGATAGACCCTAGAGTAGTCAGTTAGGAAACACCGGCCTCATCTAGTTTAACTTAAATCACAAAGCATGACGTGTAAAAGTGTTATTTATAATCTAGACACGCGAGAGCGTGTCAAGCCAAGAACTGGCGCGCAGCTCACCGTTTGTAATATTACACGAACCATTTGGAGCCACTTTTGAGCCCCTCATAACTCAAAAACTATTTCACCTAAACTTGTCAAATTTGGCTCATATATTGAGACTGGCGAGATACATATGTGTTCCAAATTTTATAAACATATCTTAAACGGTTATTTAGATATTAACGTCCAAAAATCGTAATTTTTATGACTGACCACTATAACCCAGTTCCAGATGACCTAGAAAGTTCAAATTTGGCATGAAGATGGGTAATAATGTGAATACAAAGGAAAAATTCAGAAACTGGTATTTTTTTATCATTTTATTATAATTTTCACTAAACTTATAATTAGTGCCTGTAAATCTCTATATGAGGATTTTAAGATCTTTACGTGAATATATAACGAGTTAAATACCACCCTTAATTTTTTTTAATCCTAATATTTCCGTTTTTGTACTTATAAATAAGAATATAGTAAATTTTCGTATTTATTACGCGTAACTAATCATATTCTACAACCACTAGCGCCACCTATTATCTTAGAGGGTCACTACACCATGGAGGCAAAACGCGTAAAAAGAATTCCGCATACTGAATGGGCAATTCATTCGAACATTTCAAAGGTACAGACGCCAGCACATGAAGCTACCCGAAACTGTCAAATTTTCCCAATCAACATTGAACCTAATTTCTTTAACAATAAAGTTGAAAATCTATTAAAGAAATTTGACAGATTGTTGTAGCTTGATGTGCTGGCGTCCGTACAAGAAAATGTAGAAAATAACACAAAAAGGACAATTATACCCCGTAAACGTAGGAAAATACAGTAGTTTAACAAAAAACCATTTAGTATTAATTTTGTTATAAGTAAGTACCTACTACTAATTTATGTACAAAAAGTAATGATATCCCATGAAAAACATAAATGTGAAATGAGAGCCAAGTTCAATATTATCATAAATGCCTTGGTTGTTGACTTCAACAACAAAAGAAGTGAAATCTAAATGGGTGCCAAGTTCAATGGTCAGTCCTGAAATTTATTTATAACAACATAAAATATCATTTATTCTTATAACTTACGAGAATATATTGTAGCCTAAGGTCTGACTTGGCTAGTTTTCATATACGAATTATATTATAACCTTTGCAAGTTCTAAACCTGTTACTTGTCGGTTCTTATTTTATTATTCCGAAAATTTGGCTTGCTGGTAGAAACTAACCATCGAACATAATAATTCGTATATAAGAACTAGCCAGGTCAAACCTTAGGCTACGATATATTCTCCTAAGTTATAAGAATAAATGATATTTTATGTTGTTATAAATAAATTTAAGGACTGACCGTTGAACTTGGCACCCATTTAGATTTCACTTCTTTTGTTGTTGAAGTCAACAACCAAGGCATTTATGATAATATTGAACTTGGCTCTCATTTCACATTTATGTTTTCCATGGGATCAATTTACAAAATAAATATTTCATTTCATTTCACCTAATTAATATCAATGTTGAGATTTTCAGGCTAAACATGAACTCAGGAGTTATAAAAAGATAGTATTTTTTTTAAACTAAGCTGATTTCAATCTTCTAGATTGTTTTAGTGATACGGTATGCAGAATGCATAATCAGGCATAGCAACTTACATGGTGGAAATCCATAACAAACAGAAAAAAAAAATCTGGTGTAATTTCCGCCAAAAACCAGTGTTGCTTTTTCTAGCATTTAACACTGTTGCCCATGCAATCAAAGCACACTCTTTGAATGTGAATGTGGTATTTATATTGCACTACTTTCTCCATGGTTCTCATATGATTTAATCAGAGCAGAATATATGGACTTCAAAAGAGACAATTACCTCTTTTGTTACAGAAACACTGTAATAAAAGAGGTAATTGTCTCTTTTTCTTCTTAGAGTAGGATCTAGGAACACTGGACTGGAGTTAAATTAATGAAATATATTTGCGAACAATGCTGTATATTACATGTAAGCAAGAAACAACTGGTTCTTGGCGGAAGCAACACTAAGAAGATATTTTCTGTAGTATTACATCATACCAAAACATCCTGTAGAAACCTAGCCAAGTCCCGATGGAGCTACTTGTTTCTCTATAAAAAGTAATGCAATCTCTAAGAAAAGGCAAGCCAAGTCTAAGGTTCTTTACTGCGATTTCTTTATTAATATAGTTAGATTTTATGTAGCCGGCCGTTGAACATTCTTTATGCACATTTACTCGTGGACACATCCGATTCAACGGCCAAGTCACATAAAATCTAACTATATTAATAAAGAAATCACAGCAAATAACCTTAGACTTGGCTTGCCTTGATCCCAATTGCGATAGTTTTCCCTTTATATAGGCACTAAACCCTACCTCTGTCCCAAATTTCAGCTCTCTAGGTTTATGGTAAGTACTAGTTCTATTTTGATGATCCCTGAGTCAGTGAGTCAGTGATTGTCTAATGAGCACAACTTTGCTAAGGAAATAAATAAGCTACACACATGAAATTTTGAGGTTTAAGTGTGTGATTATAGCTTACTAGATGACGATAATTTCAGCGTTTTAAATCTATCCAGAGGTCCTCAAAAGGGGCATGAAAATACGCCGAAATGGTTCCAGAAAAGGATGGTACGGCTATGTTTGCTTCGCACTCGACTGACCTGGCTCGACCTCGCGGGGCCACTGCCGTGCCCCCAGATAATTGTAATGATGAATCTAATGACACGGTAGGTTGTGTCGGCCAAATATAATAATATCATCGCTTTGACATCATCATTGAAATCGTGACATCTCATAGCCCTCGTAATCGAAGGCGAAGATCTAATTAATAATTTAATGTGTTTATTGGTCGTATTATATCGTCATTAACGTGTAATACTAGGAAATTATTAGACAATACTATCCAATTACTGTCTACATATCGCACAACAGTAATCGGAAACCAGTCTAAATAGTCAGTTATCATAAACCATTTCTCAGGGTCCATGGCCAGGACCAAAGGCTTCACGTGCTTTCCGAGGCAAAGGGTATTACACCACCAACTTCCAAACACCGGGCTACTACTGAGAAATTGCTTTTATAAAAACCCTATAGCACTTTTTACCCGAACCGGAAATCGAGCTCGAGATCACATGCTCGGCAGTCGCGCTTACTTGACCCACGAGGCAGTGATGTATTTACATTTAAAATTTAAAGCTATAGTTAGTTGTTTTCTTCAAAAGTTAACCTACAATGAAACTGAAGAATTTTTTACAAAAAAGGCCTATTAACATTCTATATGATGACATACAAAACATACATACACACCCGCACATACACCCAGAGATCAACCACAGCACACCAACACATTCACTCTCATCACACCCACACATACACCCATCCATTCTTTGCTTTTTGTTTATTTTAGTTTAATAATATAAATTATAAGTTAGTTGATTTGTAGTATTAAGTATTAAGTTAAACTTTGGTTGTATATTTAAAGAAACTGCCACAAAATTGTAAAAAACTGTAAAAGGAAGGCGCCTGTGTCTGTAACACAGTGTATACTAGCACAGACACAGACGTACACTCTGTCTCAAAAAAATAGCATTGTTCCTTATTTATTTAATAACTAATTTTTGTTTATTTAATTCACTTTTTTCAGAACTATGCGCTGAACTCTTAGAACACTTGGATACCATGTTTTGTGGGATTTAGCCTCCTTCGTAATATTTTGCTATAATTACGCAAAACAATTAAGTAAAACAACAATTTACATAAAAAACCGTAACCATAGTCTTCACGTTTTCGTCTACGCTGTATGACAATAGCTTAAATTATGTGTGACCTCTACTTGAACTTAATCTAGGACTCAGCAATGCACAAACAGATGTAATCAATGGTACTAATGTTTCATGATCTAGCATATTCTAGTTGTAAGACGATCACAGCACAAACCGATGTCTCAATCATGTCTATACGCTTCAATGTTAACAGTAAACAGAGAGACCACTGTGGCATAGAATAACGATTTGTAGGTAGAAGCGACATTTTGTGGTTAAAAAGCCAGCCTATTAAAACTATGCTTACCGAAATTATAACACAGATAGAACCACTAAACTCCTTAGTTTTGTGAAAAAATAAAAAAGTCTAGCTAGCTATTTTTTTTTTATATTGTAGGGTTTTGGCCCACTTTAAGAAAAGGTGGTTCTGAATTTGAATCACTTTTCCACAATTTCACCGTATCCATCTGGCATGATCGTGGAAAAAGTCATAGACAAACGTTGATTTAGTTTTTCACTACTCCCATGACACGGCGTTATATAAATAAAAAAATAAAAAAACATTTATTTCAGGTCCAAGACCCATACAAAATAAAATAAAAATATAAATTCAAACAATTACTACTAGTTTTAAATACAAATGGAAAAATTTACATACGAAAAGGTAAATAACATAACTATACTTCTATTATAAAGCAGAAAAGTTTGGTATGGATATTTGGCATAGAACCAAATGACGCTTGAGGCTATAGGCTATAGGCTTTTTACTTCTAAAGAAGGGGGTGACGTTTTTATCGTGATAAAGCTACGGGAGTGAGGAGCGTCTTAACCGGTTAAGTACCCATGATATCAAGTAACAGTGTTGTAGATATCATATAGGTAGCCGCTCTATACAGCAGTACAATAAAAGATTATTCAGTGCCATTGGCTCATTTTCACGTCTGCACAATTTCTATAGTCTATGTCCAGTCAAAGTTACGTTGACGACCGCAAGAGGGTAGGTAATATTAGATAGCATCTCCCAAAGCAGCCCAGTGCTACCTGGGTGTTGAAGCGATAGTTCTCCTGAATTTGATATGTGTACGATTGGCTGGCCGCCTCAGAGCTTGGTTAGTAATGTATGCACTACGTCGACTGTATTGCAGGCTTTTGGTTTACTGGATTATATTGTGGATGATTGAATTTCGGGTGCCATCTACACATATTGACAAAATTGAAGTGTCGGTCTGTGATTTATAAATAACTATAGTTACAACCTAAGGGGCTTTAAGTCAAGAGTGAATAGGTTACTTCTAGGTAAGCGTGCTTCACCTTCAACCACACCATGGCTTACCATCACGTGAGATAGTGAAACGCGAGCCAATAATTAATAAACAAAAATAATTAAAAAAGTACCTACATACTTATGTTTACTAACACAATAGGTATTAAAACACAAACAAACAGTTTTCAATTATTTTTCTGTTTGTCGATCTTTCAGTCTTCCTTTATACTCGGAATAACCTCTGGATCGGCTGCTGGAATATAGAGGAGGTTACTGTAAGGTGATATGGCTGATATGATGGATATACGTGGGCTGATTCGCGTCAACGAGGCTCCTTATCGTTCGTTTCTCACTCACTCATGATAGTGAATAAAGGGACCTCACGAGGCCTCTTGAAGTTCAAGGCCGTAGGTGGGGGCCCACTTGGCCCACATATGGTTACGCCACTGGGCACGCATGGGTAATATCGAGATCCACTCAAACGAAGACGTTGACATAGCTAGTAATAAATATGATTAACTTAAACACACATAAAAACAAAGCAAAATACTTTGCTGAAACAAAAAATCGTTTGATAAAGTTTTCATGGATGGCTGGATGATGAATGGAATTTTTAAAGAAAAATTACTTGATAAAAATCCCATATTTTATGCTGGACTTGATCTAGTCACAGTTGAATTTAATTTACATTTCATGCATTGTTATTGTGTCTTCGCACGAATAACCGACTTCATCTAGTTTAAATTTACGAAAAAAAGAGAAAAAGTTTTAGAAACGTGTAAAAGTTTTATTTGGTAACCAATTTGCAAAATAAATATAATTTACTCATTTATGATATTTACATGGTCTTTATTTTATAGGTAGATACTTTTTCTTTACATGCATAAAATAAATAAAAAGTATCGCGTGGCCCAAAAAGGTACGATACACTACATATCTGTATAACTTACAAATCTCCTGTCCATCTTCCAGATTTAATCCCTCATTGTTCGTTGAACCAGTAAACTGTCAATTCGAAGGAAAAATAACCAGAAACGTAAGCCGGAACAGAAATGTACCCAGCGAACCTCAAACAACTTACTAGAAGGAGGAAACATCTCACATTTTAATATTATTATCCCAAAACAAGTAGAAACGAAAGAGGGTCCATACGAGGAAAATTTATCGAAGGCTCTGAACAAAAATATCCAAACGTAAATCCTAGGCGAGTAAGGCCAGGCCAGTTATCAAACTTCTTTGTTTATTCTACTGTTTAATATATGAACAAATTAGTCATGGAAATTATTTGTAGCTTAGTCTTCTCCCAGTTGCGGAATTAAACATAAACATAACATTAAACATTCTTTATTACCAGAAAGATTATAAAAACTCATTACAATTGAAATTCCCTGACTCCTGAACTAGTTGTAAACTGTATGACAGGAGCCAGTGCATTCCGCTCAATAAAGTACCGTACACATTGACATATATATTACTGCGTAAGGACTGGGAGGACTGCATGTTATAATGACGCCTCGAACTTGGTCCCAAAGTGGTCTTGCCTTTATCAAAGTGAACCAGAACGCGATCGGCTATCTTCGGGAGCGGTCGTAAGTTTTACAAGCAAAAATGCCGAGTTGCGTCGTGAAGGGTTGCGTGAAATACGACAAAAAGCACAATAAAAAAATGATAACATTTCATATCACCGGTAAGTTAAAAATATGTCATTAAATCAACTTCTAATATTATTCAAAACAATTTTCTTTCTTATTTGTCTCAACCTTTGGCCTAGACGACGCGGAGCCGCACGAAAGTGTGACATAACTTTGCAGCGGCGCGCGTTACAGCCGATGAAATGAAAAGATTTAATAATATTACTTAATATTACTTTAGTTAATAATAAATAATATTACTATAAGATTAAATTATGTACAAAATTACTTTTTATTGTTTGTTAAAAGCAAATTAAAATGTATTTTTATGTTCAACAAATATATATTACGAAAAATAAAAGGTTTATTTTTTATTTTTTTGTACCTCGAAAAGTACCACACCCCGCCCTTACAAGGTTATATCTAGGAGCAGACCACGCCGATTGACATCTTAGTTATAATAGATGGCGTTAGTGTGTTTTATAGGGCAACCCCGTCCGTCAAATGTTCTGACGACCGTATCTTTACTATTTAAATCAATGACCGTACAGAAAAAAAGCTAAAAACTAAAATAAAATACGAAAGATAAAAAAAAAACATCAAAAACAGGTAATTTAACATATTAGGATAATAAAATTTAGAATAATAAATAATAAAATTTAATTATTGAAATGAATTAATAACAATAAGTATTTACAATGGGATCAAACAGAATAAGATAAAAAATAATGACAGTTGTAAAGTAAAATTTAATAGCATACATGTGTATGTATGTGATGTGTGTATGGGGGTGTATGTGTGCATGTATGTGTGTATTTGTGAATAGGGAGTTACCGCGGTCTCGGAACATGAAGGGCATATGATAGTGGAGTTTTCTTTTAAGTCCACCTTTGTACTTTTGTGTTGCCTAAAGTTATAACAAATAAATATATGTATATATATTCTCGCCTCTTTAAGACTGAAAAACTCGCCATATAAACGCGTTTCAATATTATGTATAACTGAACAACACTTAAGCTTTTTATATTCAAAAATATTTCAGAGAAAATACTCTCCAACAAATGTGTAAGAAAGAGGATGAGTCTTTCATGTTTCGGGAATAAAATTCGGCTAGTAGACAAAGGGTTAGTCCCATATTGCAGTAATAGGAACCGATTGGGGTCAATTGAGTTATTCCTTGGATCTCGTCTTATGGAACTATTGACCCAAACTGAGTGAAGGCTTGATAGCAACGGATGTTAGTTGCTATACATTTTGAAGATTCCAGCTTTGACGAACAATATTGATTCGATTTGCTTAGTAACGCGCAGGTAGTTTATCAATGTCACTTCAACACAGGGGATTTTATTAGGTAAGAGATGAAAGTTACTCCGTTTCGTACATTATATATTGGCGTACGTGTAATGTAAAAATTCTTCCTTCTATCTTTATTATAATATAATAATAATAATAATATAATAGTATTATATTTTAACTTGCGTACCTTGTGTGTTGAGTAGAAAACGAGTTGACGTTTTTTTTTTTATAATTGATAGGCTTACGTTTGAACACCATCTCACCGATATTAAGCGAGGATGTGGTCGAAGATGAAACACGCTTGCCTAGAAGTAACCTATTCACTCTTGAATTAAAGACTCCCAGGTTATAGCTATCAGGAAACACAGAATTCCACTCCTTAGCTTAGCTTAGCCTTAGTTTAGGTTGTTTGTAGTCATTAGTACCAAACAGTCCATCCATTTTATATTACACTTGAAATACTTAATAGTTAATTTTTAGTTAGTAACTAAAAATTAACTATTAAAACCCTTGATGATAAGCGATATTGTGGCGTCTAATGGAGCATACTAATCTAGAATTCACTCATGAATAATGGGCCGTCAAGATACAGTAATCAGGAAACAGGCTCCAGCAGGTAATTCTACTGCTGCACAGCTGTACACACAATAAAAGTATTCGCAAAAACTCTTGTTTGCATATCGGTGCGATATTTTTTGCGGTTGAGCGCGGTTTTGACCTCGTTCAGGCCTGATGGTAAGCAATAGGTGAGGTCTACGATGAAACGAGCGAGCCCAGAAGATGCTTGTTAACTCTTGCTTTAAAGGCCCACGGGTCATATGTATATGTAGCTGTAGGTACCTGTGGCACATTGACGTACGTGTTTTAGTGCAACTTTAACCTTGGAACTAAGTGTCTTCACCCTTTGTTCTAAGTTGTAAGTTATGAATAGTCATAATCACTCCTAATTATTGAAAGAAAACCAACACCTAAAATTCACTCAGTAGCTATTATCAGTATCAATATTGTTCTGTTCTGTTCAAAGCTAAGATGCTTTAAATATTTAGCATAAAGCATATGATTAGCAAATATTTACTTAAAGGCTTGCTTGTATATTTTAATTGTACATGTAGCTTACTATTGATTTAATTAATTTGATCATGATGATCTTTAAGTGATTGTTGCACTGTATAAGGTTTTAAACGTAAGTATTTTTGTCAGTGGTGTTAACAATTGTTGGTGAACCAAATAAATAAAATTATAAATGCAAAAGTCTGCCTGTCTGCCAGTTTGTCTGTCGTTACGCTGTCACGGCTAAACCCCTGGAATGAAAATAGCTGAAGACCCAGGATCAAACATAAATTACATTTTTTTTTCAAAAATCATTCCCTAAAGGGTTGAAATAAGGGATGACTTAATATAGGTTTACATATTAAACTTACGTGAATCAAGTCGCGGGTAACAGTTACAAAATAAATATAAAATTATTGTTTCAGCCGGAAGACGTCCTCAGTAGTCTGTACTGAATAATGGCTAGCACTTCCATGTGTCATGCACATCATCCAGACCTGTTCATCTCGCTTCCAGAGGATTCCAGCAGCCTTCACAAATTCATCCTTGTTGGCTTTCCAATGCCATTCCACGCCAAGAGCATCAAAATATTTAGGCAGTCAACTTTTTATGCGAAGCAGAAAAAGTTACGAAACAAAATTGCTTCGAATAAAAACTCCTTATACCAAATAAAAAATAAATATATTTCATTTCATTAAGTTTTATTCCATGACATATTTATCTATCTGTGTGCCAAATTTCTTACAAATCCGTTCACCCGTTATAGCGTGATTTAATAACAAACATCCATCCAAACTTTCGCATTTATAATATTAGTATAGATATAGATTTACAATCCCATTTTTAAATATGAAAGATTTCGCCTATGACTTCGTCCGCGTGCAATTTTTACAGCCGGTGTTTTTTTTCCAATTAAATACAATACTAATCTAAGAGCTTTCAGCTCTTTAATGTCCCACGGTTGGACAGGAGACTCAAAGGTAATATAGGCAAATTATTTCAATATATCCCACTGGCTAGTTAGATTTAATAGAGTGTTTTTATACCGTAACTATACGGATAATAATATAAACTTAGGTAATATTTAATAACATAAAATTTAAGTAAGGGCCATGTTTAATTTAAAGCTTCTCTGTATACAATATTTGAGGTTTTATTTTCCGGTAACCAAATAATCTGCTTTTCAGATGATCCAACTCGTGATAGACCAACATATAATTGCCCTTATATTTATTAGTTTTTAACATTAAATTTTTAACACTTTAAACACTTAAATAAAAACCCTACACTACATATATACATCTAAAAATAAATTAAAATATGGAATCCAGAAATTTGTGCGCATCGCTGTCCACTGGTAATGTGCCCAAAAGACTGGCGGGATTTGCCCATGGGAAAAACATTCTTTTCGTAAGTCAATGCCAACTAAAGAGAAAGTTTGTCAATGGGACTTGTTTATAGTCAGGGCAAAAGATGGCCAGCTCCTGGTCCAATGAGAATAGTCGCCACAATTAAGTTATCTTTTAAATCTTTAATTAGTAACCTTGTGCCATTACACAGGTTGGGCGGGCTTAAATTCCTTAAAAGCATAATAGGCGTTCCAGTTTTCAAGAGCAGTTCGTGAGGTGGCAGGCCAGATGGATTCAAGGAATTTAAAAATACTTGCGGATATTGGACTACATCCTCGACACTGCACACTGTATCAATGGACTTGTAAATTTTGAATTGACCGGGGACTTTTTGTAAAATTAGGTTATTGATTTCATTGACTGTATCGTTTCTTGGTGAGACGATATCCCTTGAACAAAGCCAATGAATGTCTCTATCTATTAAATATTCAAGGTCTGGATAAACTGCATCTATGAGTTGCTGCAAATTGTGAACTATTCGGCCTACAGTCTCATTTATAACGAATTCCGCAACGTTAGTGCCCAAGGTTTGAGAAGAAAAGACCCTTCTCCTTCTTTGAGTTCCCGATTAGGTGGGCTTCGTAAGTTTAAAGTTTGGACCATACTCCATAGAGGTGACGATTTAAGACACGGCTTTATGATGTCCGCACGGATCCCTTTTGTGACGACGGGAAGTGTCTGCCGAAAGTCACCAGCAAACACTAAGGTGACACCACCCATGATAGCAACTGAATTTCTCAAGTCCTTAAGCGTTCGATCCACTGCTTCAACATGAGCTCTATAGCTCATTGTGCATTCATCCCACATTATCAGCGACGTAAAATTCTGTAATAACTATCCAAGGGGCCCATTTTTGCGAATTGAACATACCGACTGCTGCTCCAATGAAACTGAAACGTAAGTATGTTGAAAAAGCTTTTTTACATAAATCCTCCTATATCTGCTAAAATATAAAATATAATTATTTACCCCCGGATCAGATATATATGCCATACATTGTTTTCAGTTTTATGCAACTGTTTAGGCAGCGCATGCAAATAATTCTATTTTAAGAGGTACAATTTTCCGACTTGCTTGACAAATATTATAATAGCTCGGCTAATATGCATGATATAAAGATAATTTATAGCCTCAGGACTTACACACTCAGGGATAATGCAGCTACATGTAAGCGAAAGAATATTCAAAATCGGTTCGGTAGTTTCAGAGATTACCCCTACATACAAACTTACAAATTTTACCTCTTTATAATATTAGTATAGATGTCTAGGTTTGGTTTCAATTTATTTAGTTACGGATGTTGTTTTAGACTTATAATTTAATATTCTAATTAGGGTGCCTGAGGTAATGCGCTTAATCTGTTACATCTTACAATCATGTTAATTAATATAAGGGAAGTTTTTTGTAAAGCAAAAGAACACAATAGGCCATTAATAAAAACTTTTTACCAAAAAATTAAACCGACTCCCAAAAAACACTGTAAAGTGAAAAATAACTTTAATTTCGGTAGTCGGTGTCTTTAGTTTTGTATTTTCGTTTTTGGCACCGACTTCCGAAATTAAAGTTATTTTTCACTTTACAGTGTTTTTTGGGAGTCGGTTTAATTTTTTGGTAAAAAGTTTTTATTTCACTCTTTTTAGTTGGTCTATTTTTAATTTACCTAGTTACAAGAGCCTAACTATCAACTACTTATAACCTTTTACAAAATATTGCTTTTCCCAATGCTGGGCCGTTAATTTTTGAGGAGTTCTCCTGGTACTTCACCATCAGCTCTACATCACCATATGCATTGTAACGAGCATAAAGTGCGTAACATCCATATTCAAGTAATCGAATCGCAATCCACTCAATACTTATTATTGAGTAGTTTCGGCGGCCATCTGTGGTCTTCATCATCAGTTCCACTTCCTTAAATGGTACTTTTTGAGAGCAACTGCACAAGTTACTATAATAAATACCCAAAACGACATAGATGTGCCTATAATATTTGAAGAGTTCCCTCGATTTCTCCAGGATCCCATCATCAGATCCTGACGTTTATGAAAATGGGACCAATATCGAAGTATACCCTTTCAATCAAAAAAAAGAATTTTCCAAATCGGTTCAGCCGTCTTCGAGTAATCGATGATCATACATTTAAAAAAAAATAATAATAATAATATACGCGTCGAATTGATAACCTCCTCTTTTTGTCGTCGGTTGAAAAATACACACAATAGATATTTCTTGAGCAAAAATTTAAACTTTGAATGGAACTTAACTTACAAGTTTGTAACTGCTATTTTAAAGCTCCGTTTTAACACTTCCAGTCGGGCTATCCTATAAGCATCTTACCCCTGAAAGTTAGGTGAGTTATATTGAAGTAAACTGTGATTTTGTCTTGACTGTTCGGAATTAATTAAATAAGGGAAATGGAGCAGAAGTAATAATGGTATCAGAAATAAAAACACATTGCCTTTCTAGCTAGATTACAACGTAACCTGTGTTAAGGAAAGTCAGCCCTTAGTTCCCAGACATACAAAATTGCAGGGAACGCAGGATTGTAACGATAATCGCCAACTTAACTATAGTGATGAAAATATCAATAAGTTTAAAGAGTGTCTTCAAAGTCTCACTTTTTATGATGTATATATGTGCTCCGATCCCAATGATGCATTTAATGAATTCCATGACATATATAAATTATTGTATGACTTATGTTTTTCAATTAATAAAATAAAAGTTTCAGTAATTAAAAGACCTAAATGGATATCAACAGGAATAAAAAATGTTCAAAAAGAAAAAGGGACATGCTATGGGAATATCGAAAGTCACCCAACCCAGAAAACAAAAACAAACTTAAAACCTACATTAATCGATTGAAACACATTATTAAACAAACGCAAAAAGCCCAAAATTCTCATACTGAATTCCGAAAACAAGAGTAAAGCTACATGGAGTATAATTAATCAACAGAAAAAAAATATCCAAGAGAAGGAATAGACAAGATAATTATTGACGATACAGTTATTAACAGTCCAGAACAAATAGCGGAATCATTTAATGAATATTTTCTCAATCAAATTCAATCTCAGAGTGACATTAACTCTAATAATAAGCTGACATTTGACACAATTTCTAATTCAATATTTATGATACCCACGGTACCAGCTGATATTATTAAAATAATAAATTCTCTGAAAAACACAAACAGCTCTGGATATGACGACATAATTACCAAAGTGATTAAAGCTACATCTTTCATTATTGCACCCATACTTAGTCACATTATGACTGCATTGAAAAAGGCGCATTCCCAGAAAAACTAAAAATTTCTATAATAAAATCAATGTTTAAAAAAGGTGACAGGCAAGATCCAAGTAACTACCGACCAATTGCCCTTATTCCAGTCTTCTCTAAGATATTTGAAAAAATAATCTACAAAAGTATATATTCGTTCTTAGAAACGAATAAAATCTTAATCAGCGAACAATATGGTTTTAGGCAAAGTAAAAGCATCAATTCTGCTATATATGCGCTTGTCAAACATGTACTCACAAATATTGATAATAGAAATCCTGTTGTTGCGTTATTTATGGATATGACTAAGGCCTTTGACCACGTTAGCCACAAAATACTCCTTAACAAATTGGAAAAATATGGCATAAGAGATAATGTCCTTCAACTTATTAAATCATTCCTTATGAATCGGCAACAATGTACATGCGTAAAGAAAATCTGCCCCTACACTAAAACAGAAATTACATATACGTCAGAGTATCGGAAATCCTTATTTGGGGTACCGCAGGGCGGTGTCCTAGCACCATTATTTTTCATCGTATATATTAATGACATGCCATACAATACTATTTAAAAGTGAAAATGATGAGACTTTCGAAAAGGACATAAATAATGACTTAAATGACGTAATAAACTGGCTCACTGAAAATAACCTCAAAATTAATCTAGAAAAAACCACTTACATTTCGTTTGAACAAAGAACAAAGAATAAAAAACTAGACGTTCGATATAGTGACAAGCATATTCAGGAGACTGATAATACAAATTTTTTAGGTATCTGGATCGATAAAAAGATGAACTGGAAAATACATATTGAAAATGTATGCAAAAAACTTGGGCAGTGTTCATATGCCCTTTATAACTTAAGGAAAATCTCAAATCTGTCAACATTATTAATGGCGTTCCACGGATATGTATCATCAACATTACGATACGGGTTTATATTTTGGGGGAATTCGCCCGATAGAGAAATGGCGTTTAAAGCACAGAAGAAATGCATAAGGGCAATATGTGGCATTCAAAGCACAGACAGCTGTAAGCCACATTTCCAAAAGCTTCAGCTGCTTACACTTCCCTGTCTTTACATATACGAAGTGGCAAGCTATGTTAAGACAAATATGCACCTATATAATCACCCAAAGAGATTACGCCACAAAAATAAAATATGCACAATACCACATAAAAAAGCTATTTTTAATAAAAAAATTCTTGGCATGGCACCCAAAATCTACAATAAGCTACCTGAACACATAATCGAAATTAAAAATATGGATCAATTTAAAAAAAAACTACACGATTTTTTAGTTACAAAATGTTACTATCATATTAATGATTACTTAAATGAAAGGTGCTAGGCCTACTACATCCGATTTATTATGTTAGGGAAAAATCATTAGCTTTATGATTATGAATTATCAATTAATTATTTTCAATTTGATTTGTATTAGTTTTAAATTAGACTGTGATGTAATATTTTGAACTGAACTATATTGCTATTTGAATTATTTAGAATTTAACTTATATTTGTTTGTAATATTTATATATTTTTATTTTTTACTTTGACATTTAATTCTTTACTGGTTTTTTATTTTATTTTGAAATTTAATGTTTTATTGATTATTGTATTTTATTTTGACATTTAATGTTTTATTGATTTTTTTTTATTTTTTTTGACATTTAATTTTGTATTAATTATTTAAATCTAATTTTGTCAGTTTAATATTACTATAATAATTTCATAACTATGACTGACAAGGCTAACATCTAATTTTTTATCTTGTACCCACTTTTTATTTGCATACCCATGTGATGGTTAAACATGGAGAACTTTATTATTTATTTAAAAACAAAACATCAATGTATATTTTTTTACCCATGTTTGCAAATTAATAAATGATTTATGATTTAAATGTAGCGTGAGTCAGAGTGTAAATGTATTGTATAATATGTATATGAAGTATAATGTATGGGTGTGTGTGTGTGATTGTGAAAACAAGGATTGACATTTCATTTCATAATTAATTAAAGTAAGTTTTTTTGTTCATGATAGGCTCGCACTTGAAGCACGCTTACCTTAAAATAGCCCATTCACTCTTGACTTAAAGACCCCCAGGTTATAGCTATCAGCAAACACATACTCACAGGTATGTTTACTGAACCGACCACTTATCATAAGTACATTAAAATCTTCTTTACGACAAGAAAATCAGCCCCACACCCAAAACACGCTGACTAGTCAGAATTCTCAATAAAACCATCAGCAAAACGTAGCGAGTCAACAACCTTACACTAAAAACTTCACCTTACTGGCAAAGGTGACATAAAGATATTATGTAAATACCATCCAATCACAAATGAGCATAGCCAGTTCAAATTCAAAACGTGGGCCCAAATGAGGGTCTGTTTACTGAGGACCTCGCGGAGTCAGCGACACCTATCACTCTGTTCTTTACTGAAACCTCACGTGGGAGCAAGTAGTGCTAATCTTGCAAAACCTCCGTTGATTTTGACTTGCAAAACTTAAATTGTAAATTCTTAGAGATGACGAGGTGGGACAAAAATATAGGATTAGGTGTTTTTACTTGAATAATTATGAGGGTTCAGGTTAATCTTAGCTAAGTCAGATGGTAATTAATGCGTTGTCAAAAAACTCAGCAGCTGACTTTGGGAAATGAAAAATGTGAGTATAAATTACAAGAAAGGTTATGTTTGGTTTTTATGCTGATGTTAAACTCAATACCCTTCCCTTTTGCTAATACAGTACAAAGTTCAACAAAACTGAACCAAATGTTGGGAATTCTGTCATTGTGCGTACAACTAAGGTGTGAAATTCCCTGCCAGTCTGTGTTTCCTGATAGCTATAACCTGTAATGAAATGAAATGAAATGAAATATTTATTCTGTAAATTGGTTATAAATAACACTTTTACACGTCATGTTTTTTTGCGTGTTTAGTTTAGCTAGATGAGGCCGGTATTTCCTAACTGACTACTCTGAGAAGAAACACCGAAACAAACTCAGAGGTCAATCTCTTTTAAAGTCCAGACAATTTGTATTTGTATATGAGAAGCATGTAGGTTCATGTCTGTGGTATTCTTTTGAGGAAATGTAGAAATGTAGGTCTTTAAGTCAAGAGTGAATAAGTTACTTCAAGGCAAGCCTGCTTCATCTTCAACCACATCATCACTTACCATCAGGTGAGATGGTGGTTAAACGGGAGCCAGTATCAACAGTAAAAATCTGAACCAAATATATAGTATTTTTGCCGCGGAATAAAATAAAATTAACCTGTAGGTACGCCATAAAACAATCCGGAATGAAATAGATTTAATCATGGGACATAACAATTGATTACGAAGACTCGTAAATCATTACATCACTTGACGAGGCCGTCGACGGGAATAAGTTAACTGCTCCCAAGGGTTGGTAATTAATCGGCCTCCCAACGGAATAACGGTGTCCGAAGTAGCCCGAAGTACGCCGAAGTTGGCCGAAATGGCAATAGCCTTATCAAAATAAAATAGAAATTAATGAATAATTTATGACGTCATTATTATTTTTGTTCCGATTACCGTAGTCTCCTTGTTCTTTTTATTATTCAGAATGAGCTCACTCTTGACCTCGATCTCGCCTGATGGTAAGCGATAGATGAGGTCTACGATGGAACGAGCGAGCCCAGAAGATGCCTGTTCACGCTTTAAAGGTTGAAAGGTCATAAGTGGCAGGGAACACAGAAACCGGCTGAGAATTCCACAGCTTGGTAGTGAGCACAATAAATGTAGAGGAGAAGCGCTTGTGGTTGTTTATTTATTAGTATTGACATTGGACATCCCACCCATACGCACAAAACGTTTTGGGAATATTTTCATTGTGCGTACGGCTAAGGAGTGGAATTCTCTGTCGGAGTCTGTGTTTCCTGATTGCTTTAACCTGGGAATCTTTAAATCAAGAGTGAGTAGGTTACTTCTAGGCAAGCGTGCTCCATCTTCGACCACATCATCACTTACCAACAGGTGAGACGGTGGTCAAACGCGAGCCTATTACCAAAAAAATAAAAATAAAGTAACTATTAAACAAAGAAACAAACTCTTCCGCTTTATAATATTAAGATGTGATTAAGAGGTGATCTCATTTATTGTCGTATCATCTTCCCTATCTTGTATAATGTATTCAGGAGCTATATATAAATTATAGGAGGGGCTATCAAGAGTTCATTGTAAAAAGGGGATAGTGCTCTTCGTCTCGTATACCTATACATATATCTCCCTGTTTCTCTGTCCCAAAGGAATTATAACGAAGTTTGCACGTCATAGTTAGAGCCTCACCTATATTTAGCATCTGTGAATAAGCACCTCTTGTTAAATAACGTATGCTAAACAACACCACATCTATACATATAAATAAAATTGATTAGTCTGTCTGTAAATTCAAATAACTGTGTTTTTTCACGTGCTTGTAGATCAACACGCTACTTTACAAAAATCGGTTTTTATTGTCCGTGATTCTGTTTGCGTTAATCTCTGTATATATAGAACCGATTTTAATTGGATTTTCACTGGAAAATACACATAGAGAGGGTCAAATATATGGTTCATATAGGCTAATTTTCATCCACAATTACAGAAATGCGGGCTCGGGATTTACACGAAGAAAGAAGAAGACAGAAAGAAACCTCGCACGCTGACAAAGTTGCAAGCACATCTGGAATAAAAATTAGTATTCAAATATAATTATGATCTTGAGACCTTTACATTTTGCCAAATAGAAAAGAAGCAGATAAAAGTATTATACAAGACAAACAAAAAGGTTAACCACTGAGAAAAAACCTTGTAATAATATCGGTTTAACATTACCCGTACACTCGCAAGCGACATTGGATCGATTACCGTCGGAGCACGTACCATCGAAGAGCCGACTAGTACTGTACACCTGAAAGCTATTGAGGATTATGTCAGGAGCGTAGGCGGGGCTTATTTTATAATTACGTTTCTGGAAAATAAATAGCACGTGCCGTTATCGTGGTTGTTATTATTATTTTTAGCAGTTTTTTTACATCAAAATACTCCTCCCGCGTTTGTTGGAGTGGAAGGAATTGTCAGACTTCTACTGATTGAAGCAACAATAGCTAAGAAGACTTTGTGATCGTGAGATCGCGGGTTCGAACCCCACCTATTACACTTTGCTATTAACCCATTTCAGACACAAGCATATTTAGCGTTGGAAGGGTTAACAAGATTAGAATTTAGAAGATTACAATAATATAATATTCCACAACTTTCACACAACGCCATCTAGTCCCAAACTAAGCAGAGCTTGTGCTATGAGTACTAGACCACTGATAAACATACATATTTCTAAATACATATAGAATATATATTACACCCAGACAAAGAACAAAAGATCGTGCTCATCGAACCCACGACCTTACGCATAGCAGTCAGGGCCACTGACCACTAGACCAACAGGCCTGTCAATTAGAAGAGCTAGTAATGTGAATTCTACCCACATTACGATTTCACTTTTTGAAATACATAGAATAACAAAAAAAAACTCACGCTGCTCCTTCAGCTGCCCTAGAATTCCCGGGCCTCGGTATCTCATTAGAATTCCCGCAACCCCGGCGGGCAATGGCCCAATACGGCTGACTGCTTATCAAGGCAACGAGCCGCCGACCTACCTTATTAGTCTTCATGATTTCCAAATCAAACCTAGATTTATATTCTCTGGGTATCTGTTAGGCCGTGCGCGCACTGCCTTGCGGTGGCCGCAATTCCGGCAGTTCTACCGCACCGGTAGACTCACCGCAGTGCGCGCACTTCTATGGCACTCCATACTTCACAAATTTTGCGGTGCGGTAGAACTACCGGAATTGCGGTATGACGATATCACTCTTATTGTGAGAGAGATGACACCATATGGGTTGCACTATCCCTTTTCACAACGAAATCTTGACGACATAGGAAGGCGTTTTAAATACGAATTTCTACTTTATAAGGTAGTCAATTTTATTTCAGAGGCGTGACTACTAGTGACATGGAGCGACAACCTTTCTGATCTTCACGATTCCAATACTGGATAACACGACACCCCTTGGCAAAACTGGAGTCAGATTTTCTGGTTACTGTCCACTCGTAACAACTGTCAAAGAACAATAAATAACAGCCAAAACTAACAGATTCACATGCTAGCCGAGTCATGGAAGAATCTTAATGATATATCGACGGTTTAATTATCAGAGTTCGTAACTCCATTTGAGTAAATTTTACAGGAGCAAGAAAAAACGGCTTTATTTATTGCAATATTTCAACTTCTGATTTAAGGGTAGAATTGATAAAGAAAATTATTTATAATTTTTTTTTTAATATTACATTGTATTTGTGAGAAAATCGACTTAAGTATGAACTTTTCTAGCCACGGTGTTTGGAGTTAGGACGTGTAAATGCAGTAGGACTTTTTATTTTTATAGATTGATAAATGTACATACCTCATCGTATTAATCGTTATTGGGAAATAAGAAGTATTCCATTGTATACAACGTGTAATTTAAAGGGTATATACATACTGAGTGCATGGCTTCTTTGGATGATAACAAACAATATGGCAAGGGTTTTGTAATCCTAAGTCTACGTGTGTAGAACTTATTACATATTTCAATATACTGATACCAGAGACCGAATTTTTCAAATTAAGAAGAATGAAAAGAATTATCGTGTTATTGGCAAGTGACGTGGAAAGTTATTGACCCTCGTAGTGCTGTGAGACGTTTGTTATGATTGGTATTCAAGAAATATATGAAACCAATAATTTGGTATCAATTCTTTGAGTCAGTTATTTTGTGCTGAAACTGTGCATAGAAACTCCATACCAGATGTTGTCTTCAGCCCTTTTGGATAGATATGGGGTTTCCGTTACACGTTGTAGATTATAAAATACTGCACGAGATGGCATTGAAAGTCCATTTCCGTTTTTTTTTTTCGAGATACGCATTTTGATAAATAGACCGACGATATTCAATCATCGTCCACCACCATCAACGGACCGTCCTTGCAGGAGTTCCTTAACCTTGATAATCAACCCGTGTATCTTTTATTATTTAGCCACGAGTACCATCGAGATTAAATAAAATTTATATAAAAACAAATTTTCTGGAAGGAACATAATTAAATTGGTTTGCGCATCAGTTGCTCGCGGTAATGAATTTTCGTCACCGACCAATGAAATCGCTTAATTTATAGGTACTAGTGAAAATCGTTGCAAATTGGCTCTGGTATAAAAAACTAACTATCTCAGTCATCAACAGCATTATTATATTTTTGACGAAATGTGACTTTTATAGTAATAAACTGGGACTGAATGAAATCTGATTAGATTTTATATAGATCAAAATAAAAAACAATTTATTTCATAGAGTTCTACATGGGTATTTATAAACTCTAGAAGTGGTACGGTTCGAATTAGTCGAGTCCTATGGAGAAGAACCGATAAGAAACTCTACGGTGACGCTTTTATAAACTTGATTTTTTACCTAATATTATGCGGTGACGTGGTCGTAGATGAAGCACGCTTGCCTAGAAATATCCTATTCACTCTTGACTTAAAGACCCTCAGGTTCTAGCTATTTCTAATTCCACTCCTTAGCTGTACGCATAATGAAACTATTCCCAAAACGTACAAAAACACAAAATAGTAAGCCCGCCAAAAGCTTACCGCCTACAAACCAACAATATATCAGAATACACTTCACGGCAATCTACGACTTGCAAGTTCTGAATCAATATCTCGTCTGCTAAGTCTGCTTAATTCATCACGCACCGCCACCGACTCAGGAATACAAAACTAATCCCGTTTCGGGTTAACCCTACATAATAACACCGTTTTATTGACGTTAACTTATAGGGTTTGGCGTGTGTCTGTAAGTTTGTTATCAGACGTCTACAGGCTGTCCTCGTTATTCAAATTAATTGCTAGTTTAAACGGTAGGAACATTGAAAGGGTTTGAATAATTCCGAGCTAGTTCATGACTGTTCGGTTAGTTTGTTCAATCAAGTGTTCGAGTTTTGGAGGTGGAGGTGAAGTAAAGGTATATAGTTAGGTACCTACCCCTAAGAAATAATATTGGCCTAAAAATAGTTGATATTAAAAAAGTTAGGTGTAAAGACATTTATTTCCTTAAAAAAAACATTTATGGCGACTTACAAATTGAAAAAAATAAATAATTATTCTTTAAAAAAAGTAAGTACTTAAGTTGTAATTCATCTTTCAAGTTTTTCTTTACATCGATAGACTTTCTATAACATAGATATGAGCACAATTTGGTTGGTTACATTATTTATTCATCTTTATAATATATTTATTTATTTATGTACACACATGACACTTATAAAGGAAAAAATTAAATACAGACAAAAGAGCACAAAGGTCTTGCTTATTTCCTAAGAAATTTCTTCCAGCAGACCTGCGACAGGAGAGTTGAAGAGGAGATGATAGACACAGTGTGTATAAATACTAATTACGATATAAAACATACTTAGCTATAAAATTAAACTAAAATGATATATTTAATAAATATATACATACATAGAATTAAAATACATGCTATAAAAATATATACCTATAATAAATATATAAATATACGGGATGTTAGATAGGTAATGATCTTTGACCTGCTTTTTGAAAATAGTAATGGATTTAGCTTCGCGGATTTTAGCGGGAAGTGAGTTCCACAGTCGTACTGCATGAAAGGAGAAGGAGTGGGAATAGAAACAGGTTTTTTGGGATGGGAAATTGAGATGGAGTTTAAGGTGAGATCTACAAAGGGCATCAGTAGGACGAGTGAATGAAAATATAGCCTGGGAATAGAAACAGTTATAAAAAATACCAATACAAGAACAGTAAATAATATAAATAACGTATGTCCAGCCCGAGACATTACACATAAATCTAAAAAAATAACAAAATTATGATAGCACCCAAACCCAGTTACACTAAATCAAATAAACGATATTAATCAAAAATAGAAAAACTAATGCAATTTTATAAACAGAAAAAAGTTTTCAAAATATATTCTAATCAAAAATTTAATTTAGATTAGAATATTTTTTGAAATGACAATACCAATTCTATTCAAATTCAAATTAAACTCAACCAACAAATTGTTTTATGTTCTAGTCTTAACTTGTTTTGTTTTTGGTTGAGTTTAATTTGGATTTGAATAGAATAGGTATTGTCATTTCAAAAATATTCTATTTTAAATTAAAAATATTTACAATAAAACCTGTAACTAAATTGTTACAGTCTTGGTTACTGGTTATTTTCTATTCTAACTTATTTTATGTGCAATATTTATCACCTTTATTCTGTGTACTGTTTCTTATATTATCAGTTTACTGAATGCTGAAAACTTTAAGGTTGTTAAAATCCGCGATTTTAGAACTAGTAACATGGATGGGTAGAATTCACATTACTAGCAATCTTGTTAACCGTTCCAACTAATTAATATACTTGTGTGGAAGCAGAGTTTTCATAACCCCCTTTCTATGGATTTTTATTAATACATATTATGGTATGTATTATGATAAATATGTATGTAAGTTTATTTTAGTTATTTATGTATATATAGTTGTAATAAGACTTATTTTGCATAGATTGTCTACTTAGTTTATTTTTTTTATGCACCTGCCATGTTATGGTGATGGTTGACTGGTAGAGAAGCCCTATGGCATTAAGTCCGCCTTTGTACATTTTGTGTTGCATAAAGTTTTAATTAATAAATAAATTAAACTATTGTCGCCTAATTTGTTCTGTACATTTTGTACAGTTTGAAATAATAAGTTTTTACATAAAATTAGAGAAAAAAATAGATGATCACTCTATTGCTTTAAAAATGTTGGAACAATAATAATTGTGTTTCGTTTCACTTTTTATAGGGTTATCATCCCCCACTTCGCATAAGCACAATATTGAATGAATCAAACAAAGAAAAATTGTCGTAGGAAAAATTTAATATTGACAAGAGCTTTTGACTGGGGAACTGTTAACAGATTCGTTGATTTCCAAAACTTACTTTGTTTCTATGTAGAAAATGAAACATATTGTGTTCAAGAGACATGTTGAAATATATAACATCTTTCATGAAATACAAAATAGATGGAGACAAAGAGAACGTGTAAAATGTTATATTACGTTGAGTGATATGAAAAACTGTAATAGATAACTAGGTATATGTAGGAACTTATTTCGGAGAAGGGAAATATATTTTTGCGATTTTATAACTTCAGAGCATTCTTTGTTAAAGTGATCGTATAAAGTAATATTGAATTGCTTTTTTGTATTGGTATAATAATAGGCTCGTGTTTGACTACAATCTCTCCTAATGGTAAGTGATGAATATGGTCGAAGATGACGCGCGCTTACCTACAAGTAGACCATTCACTCTTGGCTTAAAGACCCCCAGGCTATAGCTGTCAGGGAACACCACGGAATAGACGAATAAGGTTGGAATGGTAATGTGGGCGTAGCGAGCGCGCCATATTTATGATACGAAAATCATAGCTCGACTGATTAATTCATTCACCGCGTTTAGTGCGCTTCGGACTACTTCGGAACAAAGAGCTCTGCTTTTAAATGCCGTGTTGTGCAATTATAACCTGTAAAGCAAAAAGTCAGACCGTAAGTAAAGAGCGAGAAGGTATATTTTTCCATCGGTAAGTCGAAAATAACATTTAATTACAATTTTATTTTTAAGAAAACGTAAATATATTCTGATCACTATGAAATTCCAAATATTAACAACATTATTGCAACAAGTTACAAAATATATACATTGCCCGATGTGTACTCGCTTAATCAACGCAATGACCAAGTCCGCTTACAATGTACTGCATGCGTTGCGTCCTCAACACTTCAACAATTGACGTTGCGTCCTTTGCCCTGATTGGCCGTGATGCACGGCGCATGTTTATTGACAGTGAGTTAAAATCAGTAGTAAGCTCTCGATTTAAGTGTGTGTAATTTATTTGTGTGCGTAATTCGCATACGTAACGGGCCTCTTGCTTGTAGTGGAGCTAAAGAGTGGGAGACAAGCGGCGACACGCGTTCTCATACAAATCAGGAAATATTTCCTTTCTAAACTCTTTTATCTGTTCTGTGGGAAACACAGATTACAAATGACAGCCAGGACCAATGGCTTAACGTCCTTTCCGAGGCACGGAAGGATCTCGATATATTAAGATATATCCGATATATAGACCCATCTATGAGCCGACCTCGGCAACCGTTGCTTAACCTTAAAGATCGATCTGTGGGCCTGTTATTATTTAGCCACGAACTCCTCCTAAGTCTCTTAGTAAATCGGTATCTACCATGACAGACAAAGGGCCATCTATTTAATGTATTAAGCAATGAAGCTTCAAATTCTAAGTTGTTTATATTACTTTAGTGCTTTTTCTCTCGAGGATTTTTGCTCGGAGGAACACAAATAAAAATAATGGATGCATTTTGCTAGATTGCTTGAATCAGAATGTTAGTGCAGCGCGTTCGTCGAATGTTTTAAGGTTGTTACCCGTCTGAGGAGCTGTGAGTCGTTAAGTAGACGTACATAGGAATTTGAGTGTATAAAGCATCTATTTATGAGAATACTAGAACACTGACTCTTCGTTTAATCTAATTTCACTGTACTTTGTTAATTGGTCTATACTAATTTTGATTATGGATAAAATTTTGAAAAGAGTACATAGAGTTTCTTGCCGGTTGGTAACGCCATCTCTCAGTGTAATATTTATTAATGCTCATATTATAGTTCATTCATTCATTTTGACGTACTTGTCAGAACGGGCAGACAGAATCTTTAGAACCATTTCTCCTTCTTACCGCAATCATTGCACGCCTGCCGCGAAGGTGTGCTCCGCCCGCTTTATTCGCTCAAAACGCTCCCGAAAAACTGATCGAACTAAGGTGAACAGTAATCAAGTGCCTGAGACATTCCTGTGATAGAAATCAGTGCTTCGAAGCAGGAATGTCGTGTCGCCGCCAAGTTCCTGAGCACGTGTCGCGAGACGAAGACCAGAAGGTAAGGCGTGCTCTCCTTATATCCCTAATAACTGATCGCCCGTTCATCATCCAGTTCCTTCTAGGTGAACACCGCCATCCTTTAGAATACAGTCTACTTAAAAATTAAAACCCACCTTTTCAAATCGCTTTATAAATTGGTAATTTTTCATACGACCGGTTCTTCTCCATAGAAAACGACAAATTCGAACAGTGCACTAGCATCTTACTTTTTATAAGTGCCTACGTAGACCTATGTGGAATATAATATTTGTACTTAAGCACCAATAGCCTAATGATTAAGGTGTCTGACTTGTGATCGAGAGGTCACGGGTTCAAACCGTACTCTTATACTATGGCCGTGAACCCACTCCAGACACGAGCATATTTAACTTAGTTGAAAGAGTTAACAAGATTTCTTGTAAGTAATGAAAATTCTACACACATTGCTAGTTCTGTTTTAAAAAAAAATGTTATCGTTAGGTACACAATATAAGGTCTAGGAAATATCTATTTTAGCCTTATTCATAATTAAACACACACTTGAGCGGCGTGAGCCTTCTCAAATCAGCTTATTATTTTTGTTTCGAAAATTAACTAACAATAAGGATTTAATATACGGCAATAATTTGGCTTTAGAGGACTGTGTCAGTTAGCCATTTTTAGGGTTCCGTAGCCGAATGGCAAAAAACGGAACCCTTATAGTTTCGATATGTCTGTCCGTCTGTCTGTCTGTCCATCCGTCCGTATGTCACAGCCATTTTATTCCGAAACTATTAAGACTATACATATAAAACTTAGTAGGTAGATGTATTCTGTGAACCGCTTTCCGTCCGTATGTCACAGCCATTTTATTCCGAAACTATTAAGACTATACATATAAAACTTAGTAGGTAGATGTATTCTATGAACCGCTTTCCGATTTTAAGAAAAAAATTAAAAAATATTTAAAATAAAGGGGGGTCCCCATACATGGAACTTGAACTGAAAATATATTTTTTTTCATGAAACCTATGCGTGTGTGGCATCTATAGACAGGTCTTTAAAAATGATATAAGGGTTTCTAAAACCACTTTTTCATAAAGTCAATCGTTTATAGATATAAGCTTCCAAAGTGGTAAAATGTGTCCCCCCCCTCTAACTTCTATAATAATGGATTGAAAAATCTAAAAAAATATATGTCTGTAGATATTAATGTAAACTTTCAACCAAAATTAGTTTGAACGAAATCGGATCAGCAGTTTTTGAGATACAGCATATTTTCTAAAACCGCAAATATTATTTTGTATTTCATACAAACACTATGAAAAACAAAGTTATTTAGCGTAGTTGTAAAAATGTAAATAAGCTAGTTTTAAGAAATGTTAAGGAATTTTATTCGTCAAATAAATATACATATTATATTATATTATTATAGTTACTACGGAATCCTTCATGGGCGAGTCTGACTCGCACTTGGCCAAATTTTCTATAAATTATAGGACAATAATATATAAACAGAAAGCAATAATAAATGAAATCAAAATATTATGATAGTCCTATGAATGTAATGTGTGTAACACAAAAGTAAGACATGTTACTCGAAGATCCCCCTAATTCCCTCCTCTCAATACGTAAACATAATCAAAGTTAATGTAGAACTGATCTCGCGCACATTGGTTCAGGGACATGCTTATTGAATTATAACTTTCCTCGTTACCCTAGTGTGTGACTGATTACTCGGAAGCCGGGAACTACACGAATCGTTTGTGAATCGTACCAAACTTTTATGTTTACCCTTATTTAGTTTGTTAGGACATATTTGGGTACGATGTTTACTCATTAATTTATTTACTTTAATTTGGTTTAAGAGCGTTTACACTTTTTTACTTATGTGCCAAATACGTAAATAAGAAAGTGTAAAAGCTCTTCTTACTAAACAAGTTACACACTTTTTATCTATGCATTTGGCACAATTTTTTTTATTGAAAATAGGTTCGCGTTTGACCATTATCTCACCTGATGGTAAGTGATGATGTGATCGAAGATGGAGCACGCTTACCTAAAAGTAACCTATTCACTCTGGACTTAAAGACTCCTAGGTGGTAGCTGTCGGGAAACACAGACTCCGGCAGGGAATTCCACTCCTTAGCCGTACGCACAATGAAAGTATTCCCAAAACGTTTTGTGCGTATGGGTGGGATGTCCACATGTAATGATGACGCTTCACCGTTTGTCTCGTAGTCCCATGATGGAACGGGCTTGGCGGAATTAGATTGTGTAATTCCATCGCAAACTCCCCGAAATGTAACCGATAGAAAACCGATAGACTTGCAACTAGTCGTCGGTGTTTAAGGCTCTGGAGCTTTGACTCGACCAGTGCATCGTTGCCAATGAGTCTCTTGGCCCGCTTCTCGATAGACTCAAGCGCGTCCAGTTGATATTTTGCAGATCCATCCCATAGATGAGAGCAGTATTCCATACACGACCGAACCTGGGCTTGATAAAAATTGAGCAGCTGTTCCGGTGTGAAGTACCGTCTCACCTTGGCTAGGATTCCCAACATTTTTTATGCTAACTGAGCCTTAGCCTCGATAAACGGGCCAAAATTGAGTGTGGAAGATACACAAACACAAACAACAAACATAAACAGATACTTTACTTACGTTACGTTTTTAATTGTTTAACTGTAGTTTTTAATAAAAATAGTTGACTACCTTGTCGCATTGGGTAATAAAGATATAGTAATATGCTGTAAAGATATGGTGATAAGTAAATAAATGTTGTAGTCGTACAGCAAAGCTAATAAACGAACACTTTACAAACATTATCAAATGTTTTATATTAGATGTTACCACACCATTGTTCACAAATTATACTATATAAAGCTAAATTACCACTGACTGACTGACTCACTCATTGACATAATTGTTCTCCCAGATGGTGGATGGGGAGGTGGGTATATTTTGACAGATTCGTAAACAAGTAACTCTCAAACCTACGGGAAAAGTGCCAAACCTCCCCTTTTCCCCCCCCTTCTCCCCCCCCCTATCGTATCTCGGAAACTACGAGACCCGTATTTTTTTCTTTTTACGGATTCGTATAGAGGAGGCTCGGTAAAGTAAAAACCATTTTTCAAAGTCCCCCCCCCCGCCCCCCTTCTCCCCCCCCTTTAGGCGGATCTCGGAATCTAAGAGACTTGGAACATTTTTTTTTTCAGATTCATTTAGAGGGGCAATGCTTTAGTCGAAATACTTGTGCAACCCCCCCCCATCACCCCCCCTTTTTTTTTTTTTTTTTTCACAAGCTCGCGAGGTGCTTGCACCTCGCGCAACACCCAAATACTAAACCCCCCCCATCACCCCCCCCATTTTTTTTTTTAATAAAAAGCACGCGAGGTGCTTGCACCTCGCGCAACACGCAAATACTAACACCCCCCCTTTTTTTTTTTTTCACATGCACGCGAGGTGCTTGCACCTCGCGCAACACGCAAATACTAGTTAACCATATAAACTTAAAAAATACGTAAGCGTCTAGTTTAATTTAATGTAATAATGAAGAATTAAGCTAAATACAAAAATATAAATGTATCGAACATTTCAGTTAAATACATACGAAAGTAATTTATTTAATAGCATTGTAGCTTACCTCTTCAATTGTTTATTAGAGAGAGCAAATATTATGTATTCTTATCTTCGAAAAAGAGCTCACAGGGAAAGATAGTAGGTTTTTGTTTTGTTTTTTATAGAATGTAAAAAATCAGTTGTTCCCTCTAAACTCTTTTCAGATAAAGTTCTTAGCTATTTAGTCCTAGATAACGTCTTGTATATAAGAACTAAGTCTCAATAAATCAGTCCTTTGTTTCCCAAGAATAAGGCCTAGAAAGTTTGTATGAAATACTGTGAGGTGTAAACGCTCTCAACGTTTATTTATAGTAGAATGTTTAGAAAATGTTAGGTTAAGGATCGTTTTAAGATTTTTTGTACTTTTTTTTCAGGAAACTAGCAAAGTGCGTAGAATTCACATTACTAGGAATCTTGTTAACCCCTCCAACTACGCTAAATATGCTTGTGTCTGGAGTGGGTTCACGGCAATAGTAGTGTAGTGTAATGGTTGGGGTTCGAACCTGCGACCTCTCGATCACAAGTCCGACATCTTAGCCATTGGGCCATGATGCTTCAAAAATGTTTAAACGCTCGAAGCGGAATATGTTTGTGTTTTTATTTCGGTTTCAGCACATTTCTTCCTTCCGTTCTCAGCTTAAATGGTTGCCTATCCGCCAAAGGAGATCCCTCAGATCCCTCTGTATGCTCTTCACTATTATGAACGATCCTTGTGCTCCTGTTTACTTAAAACAAAATTTTAAATTGTTGGGCAGTTCTCATGATCTTAACCTTCGCGCATCCAACAACTTACTTCTTCACATTCCTTCTTACCGTACCGGGTTTCTATCTAATTCTTACGCTATTTCTACTATTAAACTCTGGAATTTGCTACCCCTTGACATCAAGAAGGCTGAGTCAAAGTTTTCTTTTAAGCGTAAAATTAAAAACCACTACTTAAGGGGCTGTTATTCTTAGTTTGGTCTTCGTCATAATTATTATGAGCTCTCTTAATCAGAAAGAATATTATAAAGCACCGTATCTATTAGTTTGTCATTTTAACATATATGTGTATTTTATTAGTATTATTATATATTAGTATTAAATATATTATTTCATTCAATTTTCTCGTACACCTACCACAATGTGTTTTTTTTTAACCTAAAGGTTGACTGGTAGAGAATGCCTAGCTGCATTAAGTCCGCCCATGTAACACAATTGTACATAAAGTTTAAATAAATAAATAAATAAGTATACTACATAGAACAAGCCTGTTCCTATTTCTGGGATCAGAGCCTCATTTCTAGGCAGCGAAATGGACCTCGTAGTCGATCTCCAGCCACCGTAGACACAGGTTTGCGGATGTCGAGCAGGGTTAGGTCACCGTCCGGTAAAGACCAGGCCCGGGTCGAGTCCTATGCATGTCTTAATGAGCAGGCAATAACTAGGCCCGACAGGCAATAATAATTAAAAAATAATAGAATAGATAATTTTCTCATTCCTGGCATCTGACGACCTGTGTTGTGGTAATTATCTATCCAACGAGATACCGCGCCCTACACAAGGGCTACTGAGGAATTGGGTGTTCAGTCAGTAAGAGTCTGACACCCACTTCCGCTCTGCCCAAAGCGGAAGGATTTTATCCCCGAAAAAATGCCAAACCAGTTCCTGATCATCTTTTCCTTTACCGTTTTGTGGCTTACTAGGTCAAACTCAGACCCCATAACTCGTAAGTATGGGCCCGTATTACGTAAAGAGGAGTAGTTAAAGCTTACCCAGGATTTTTTACTAACAGACAATAACGTAATCTAAATATATATCTCAAAGATGACTGACTGACTGACATAGTGATCTATCAACGCACAGCCCAAACCACCGGACGGATCGGGCTGAAATTTGGCATGCAGGTAGATGTTATGACGTAAGCATCCGCTAAGAAAGGATTTTGCGAAATTCTCATTGGATCGGGATTTACACGGGAAAACCTTCCCACGCGGGCGAAGCCGCTGGCACAAGCTAGTACATAATAAAATTGTTCTATATCTCCATTTAAAATAGTGTTACGCCAGTCGCTTAGCTAAGTATGTCAAGAAACTTCAATCGACATATAAAATGTTCGAGACACTAACGCCACCTGGCGGCTAGTAGCAGTACTGAGTATATCGAAAAACTTCTGGAACATTCTTGGCAGTATAGGCAGTGAGTCAATTGTTCAAGAATGTTCTAGAATACAGATCGGGGTATAAATATATCGTAAAGGAACGCAAACAGACAGTCTTATTAGAAGATACGAGGCGATATAGAAGCTATACAAGTGAATTTCAGTGCGATTTAAGTGTTAACTGACAAGTATTGTAGTGCGACTAACTGTGTTAATTTTTATTTTGTGTTTATTTAATTAAAGTGTTAATTTTTGTCTAATTGGCGTAATTATTTCTATCCTGAACCCCAGCTCGTAACAATAGCATTATACAAAACGTGTCGTTACAAAAAGTGAGTTAAGCTATCATTTAATTTAATTTATAAATGATATTTTTTACACGTATACTGCAGATTTTTCATTAGACAGCACGAACCGATAACACGTGAAAGGGCTACATATAGTTGTCCATGTGAAAAATATGGAACGTTTAAATCTAAACCTGTAACATTGAATGTTTGACCTTTTGTTGTTTTTGACAGGCCCGTTGGTATAGTGGTCAGTGGCCCTGACTGCTGTGCGCAAGGTCGTGGGTTCGATTCCCACCTAGGACAAATGTTTGTGTGATGAGCACGGTCATTTGTTCTTTGTCTGGGTGTAATTTATCTATAATATGTATCAGTATATATGTTTATCAGTTGTCTAGTACCCATACCACAAGCTCTGCTTAGTTTGGGACTAGATGGCGTTGTGTGAAAAGTTGTGGAATATTATATTATATTATATTATATTATATTATATTATATTATATTATATTATATTATATTATATTATATTATATTATATTATATTATATTATATTATATTATATTATATTATATTATATTATATTATATTATATTATATTATATTATATTATATTATATTATATTTTGTTCTGTGTGGGAAAATCATCAAATAACTACTCCCGCTGTTGGTGGAGCGGAAGGAAGTGTCAGACTTCTACTGACTAAAAATCAACTCTACTCCTTCAGTAGCCCTTGCATTCCGGGGCCGTTTTTTAGAACATTCCCGCAACCCCGGCAAGCAATGGCCCTATAGGGCTCGTCAATATTGTTGACTGCTCTTTGAAACGCACGTGGAACACTACGCCCTACTATCCTTATCCAATAAAATATATCCGCACATTTTCTAAAACCAAACCGTGTGCTCTCCCAAGCGAACAACAAAGGTTTTGATGAAAAATGAACTTGCTTGAAAGTAGACAGTCACTATAGATATCATTATCGTTAACACAAGTCATGCTACTAGCTAGTATAACACGATGTTAGGTTATTGTTCAGGTCTCACATCGTTAGGTTAAGTAACGGTTTGCAAAGCCGGGAAGTGGATGGGGGCTATTGTAGTTTAATAGAAAAGGGACAGTATGGTTCTGTAGCTATTTGTTTATTAGTGTTATTCTGTAAATTTAATAGGTTTGAGCTCAGTTTTGTTATGAGCATCGCCGATGACCATGAAAATACTCGTATAACCTATGACAAAAACTAATTAATCATGCATAGGCATGATTAATTAGTTTTTGTCATCATGTAAAATTATAAAGCCTTCTTTTAAAGCCTTAAATACCTTCATGAGGTATCCAACAATAATGTAATGCAAAAATGAGTAACACTGAACGACAAACTTAATTTTACTGAAAAAATATTAAGTCAGTTGGCCAATTGCAAACATACTTTTAAAATCGCATAGAAAGCGATAAAGCTATAAACAAACAGCTTTCTGATTTTTTTCAAATACTTACATGTATACTGACTTGCTTCTTAGCAATAATTTTTATATAAACGTTGCCCCACTCTAAGAATTTCTCTTGTATATATAATACGTATGTTGTCTATATTGTCTTTTAGGGTTCCGTAGCCGAATGGCAAAAAACGGAACCCTTATAGTTTCGTATGTCACAGCCACTTTATTCCGAAACTATTAAGACTATACATGTGAAACTTGGTAGGTAGATGTATTCTGTAAACCGCTTTCCGATTTTAAGAATAAAATATAAAAATAATTAAAATTAAGGGGGGCTTCCAATACATAGAACTGAAACTGAAAATATTTTTTTCATGAAACCTATGCGTGTGTGGTATTTATAGAAAGGTCTTCTAAATTGACATTGCGGTTTCTAAAACCACTTTTTCATAAAGACAATCGTTTAAAAGATATACGCTTCCAAACTTGTAAAATGTGTGTGTGCGTGTGTGTGCGTGCGTGCGTGCGTGTGTGTGTCTCTAACTTCTATAATAATGGAGTGAAAATCTAAAAATAAATATATGCTGCAAACCTTAATGTAAACTTTCAATGAAAATTAGTTTGAACGAGATCGAGTTAGCAGTTTTTGAGATATAGCATATTTTCTAAAACCCCAAAAATAACTTTGTAATTCATACAAATACTATGAAAAACAAAGTTATTTGGCGTAGTTACTACGGAACCCTTCATGGGCGAGTCTAACTCGCACTTGGCCAATTTTTATCAACTTATATCTCCACGCGTTATTTATGAAAGACTAGAAACAGGCTGACATAGGTACAGGCAGCCGGACAGTGAAGCGAAATTCTTCCTTTTGACATACAGAACCCTAAAGACGAGACTGCATACATGTATGCAGCCTGCCTTTTACCAACTAGGTCAAGGTCAGAGTCAAGTCTATCCATATTCAGCTGACCAGTATTTTACATAGAGTATCTTCCATAACCCAGTCTCAGTTTACCACTCAGCATACGTGTGATAAAACTTTGGATCAAGAAATATAGATTTCATCAATAATTCGACGTATTTCAATAAATATGAAAATGGAAGTTTCGTAGTACGAGATTCCTCCAACCTACGCATTTACATCGAGATATGCTAAAACGGTTGGTAACACGTGTTTTTCGTAGATATCCGCAGAAAATGGAGAAACGATCTGATTTGATAGAAAATGCGTGTTCAAATTTTGTAAGCAGGCGTACTTACATGTTACATACTTTATTTTCAAATGTAAACGCTTTTTTTTGTTTACATTTATAGACAAATGCTTTTTTCCTATCATGTTCTTTTGACATTTCCTTTAAAAAGATAAATAATAAAAGAACTTTATTCACTAAACAGGTGTTGTAGTACAATCGGGAAAAATACAATCCCATAAAAACAATACTTGTCAAAAAAAACAAATCTCGCAACTCAGTTCTTCTACCGTAAAAAGTTGCGAGATCCATGTAATACCAAGTCGGTTATTAATTTATTCAGTCCCTACTTAAGGGACCTTCTGTCTTAAGTTGTTACGTAATTATCTAACCTAACGACATCTTATAGTGACCATATCAATATTAAAAATTTTTAGCGTTTTAAGTGAATAGATTGACTCGGCCAGGCTTCTAGTTTTATCCACAACGAAGTTATAGGGGGTCGAAAATGGCCTGAATTGCTTCGAGAAAAGAATGGTACGGCCGTGCCGCTTTTTTGCTCGACTTGGCGGGGGCACTGCCGTGCTCCTAGATTAACTTATGTCCTAATGTTCATTTTAGATTTTCCCTACATTTATACAGGTGTCATACTGTTTTCCTAGCTAGGCTTGTTAAAAGCCTGTGGTAAGGATAAGCAGTTGCCACCCCCTAGCAAGTTTCGTAAACCAACTTAAAACTAGTTAAAACAACTTAAAACAACTTAAACCAACTTAAATAATGCAAGTATACCTGCTACCTGCGACTTCGTGGCTAAATAAAACAGCTGCACGAGTGTATCTTCCAGGTTCAGGGTGCGTTTCCACCAGAGATGTGCGATGGAAATGAGTCGTGCGAGGATGTCTAGCTGTGCTGTGAAAATGTGTGGGCGTTTCCACCAAAGCTGTGCGATGAAAATGTGCCGAGGATGTGTAGCGGAGCTGTGAAAATGCGCATAAATGTGTGGTGAGAGTATGCGCAAACCTCGCAACACATCCTTCTCAACACATATTCCTCGCAACACATCCCTCGCAACACATCTCTCGCGCACATCCCTCGCACACATCCCTCGCTTGTTTTGTATGCGCAAAAATCTAGCTCCGCTGAGCCGTTTCCACCAGAGCTGTGCTGACCGAGGCGAGGTAAATGAAGCGATTCTATTGGTTTTTTACAAACACATCCCTCGCTACGCATCCTCGCACATCTCTGGTGGAAACGCAGCCTTACGCTTGCTGAAGTCGGTCTGCATGTAAAGTTCATCTTTGACAGTTGACAGTCAGCTACTAGACAGGCAATCGCACTATTATACGAGAGTTCGGAACTTGCTTTTTAAAAAAAACTATTTTAATAACTGGAAACAGAGTTTTATTATATTATTAATTAATACAGAATTAGCACAGAAATAGGAATTGGATATAGTAGAGTTTAACAGACTTCCGACCCGTACCGAGATTCAGACCGAACTGAGGCTGCAAGCCACTGAATGAAACGTCTAAGTTGCTTAAATGCTGATCATCCAGATTGAAGTGATGGTCAGCCATTCTGCTAGCATGGGTAAGGTATAACAGGGCGAAATTTCAGTAAGTTATACAATTTCTCGTAATCTAGGTAGTGAGATTGAAATGTTTTCAAGTTCGACGTTATTGACGTCATCAATCGCGTCATCGGTATGGGTCGTCGTTTTATTGATACAAGATTTAGATTTATATTTAAGAATTAGTTTACATAACTTAAACACTATAAAAGAACTTACAACTATTAAAATACACAAAGTTAATACAGAGTAATGTGTCCCATATTTTACTAGGAACGGTTTTTCGTCAATAATTTGATTTAAGTCCGAAAGCATATTATCATTACGTTTACTTAAAGTTAAATCGTCTAAATCGATGTTTTGAAATAGAACAGAGGGTATATTATTATCTGAAATAGTTTTAGTAGCTATTTTAAAACATGAATCATTAATGATGCTAAAATCTAAATTAGGGCTAGGAATATCTATATTTATTTCATCCTTAGATGATATAAGTCTCGCACTTTTAGTGTATACAGTACACCGTTTTGGAATTTGTAAGATACCAGTTCCGGATACTATTATTTCGCCTAATTCAGAGTTTTCACAATCAATTGACACTTTGCTTGAATGGGATTGCACGAAAATCCATTGGTTATTCACAAGTGGTTTCCAAATGTCTAATTCGCCACCAAAAGTTTTAGTCTCACATTGCACGGGGATAGCACTGATTGTTTTAGTTAATAAAAGTAAAAGTAAAAGGTAAAAAAACGGTAAAAGTACTGAAGATGCAGTCTTGGAATTAACTAATAATATTGCTAAAAACATAAAGAATAAATTAAAAACTTTAGCAATTTTCCTAGATCTCTCTAAATCTTTTGACACGGTCTCCGTCCCACTCTTACTAAATAAACTAGAACGACTTGGAATCAGAGGTTTAGCCCTCAGCATTTTCACAAGCTACCTAACAGGTCGTTCTCAGGCTACTAGAATAGGAAACTATACAAGTGCACCTAAAAATATCACATACGGTGTGCCGCAAGGTAGTGTACTAGGACCTACCTTATTTTTAATTTATATCAATGACCTCTGCAACCTTCCCTTAGTAAACTCTAAAATCATAACGTACGCAGATGATACTGCAATAGTGGTGCATGGTAATGATTGGTCCAATACGTGTTCTCATGCTGAGTCCGCGCTAAAGACCACTATGACCTGGCTAAGAAACAATCTGCTGACCCTTAGCTTAAATAAATCTAAATTTATGACCTTTTCACCTCGTATATCTTCACAACCGACCGCTGCCTATACACTAACAGCTCACAAATGTAACCCTAGCTCAAGCCAGGACTGTAATTGTACTCAAATAGTCCGTACTCATTGCATGAAGTATCTTGGCATCTATATTGATAGTACATTGTCATGGAATGAACATGTAAACACACTGGTGGGCAGAGTACGGAAATTAATATATGTGTTTAAAAACTTGAGGACCTCTGCTGACTTCTCTACATTAAAAACTGTTTATTATGCTTTGGCTCACTCAATCTTAACCTATTGTATAGTAGCCTGGGGCAGTTCAAGTAAATCCTCGTTATTACGAGTGGAAAGGGCGCAGAGGGCAATTTTAAAAGTCATGGCCCATAAACCAATCCGCTTTCCCACGTGTGAACTCTATGCTCTATGTGAGGTACCGCGAGTGAGACACTCATTTGTACTTAGTGCCATACTTCGCAAGCACTCCGAACTGCCGTTCGACCCTGACGTAAGACATGAACATAGACGAAGACCTGTTAGAGTCTGTTCAATTGAGCCAGTCAGCACCGAAGCAGTTAGACGACAGTATAAATACCTAAGCCCTATTTTGTATAACCGAGTCAATGAAGTTTGTGACATTTATTCACTCAATCTAAGAGATTGTCGAGTCACCGTTGACAAATGGCTGAATGGTTTAACCTATGAAAAACTTGAAAACCTTGTTAAAACGTAAAATTCAACTTCTTAAATCTCAACGCATACTTAAATACGCACTCACACGCTAACACCTGCATATATCACAACACCAGTATCACGCACTCACACGTACAATACACCACACGCACAACACACCACACTCACAACACATCACACACACGTACAACACATCACACATCCATAGAACTCATGCCACATATACGAACACACACACACATGCACGCGCGCACACTATAGGTAACTTTATGCATGTTAATTACGAATTTTGTTTTATATTCTTTTCTTCCATCTTTAATCTTTAATCTTTGTTTAAACTTACCTAGAAAATTTTGTTTACGATGGAACGCTGACGCGTAAACTACTTGTATGGGCGTTAATGGCTGCAACACAGTTTATAACTAATGCAGTCATTATCGTACTCTAATTTATTGTATTTATGTTTTTAATTCCAATAAATCTTTTATTATTATTATTATATTTTATTAATAATTCACTTTCACACGTAGGGTTTCCGTTTGTCAATAATACCATAGGTATCTCACACAGAAAGAACTCAGAGCTTATCGTTTTGCACTTATCTAAATTATCTAGGTTACAGAAACTTAACTTATCCTTAGATATAGCAATATACGAATTAGGGGGTAAGATCAAACTAAACATATTCGGATTACTTGATCCGTGAGGAATAGGTAATGCTAGATTATGATAAAAATTGAATTCGTCATTAGTAACTAAAGGAATTTGTAAAACAAATACAAGTTTATTTTTATAATAATAACATGCGACCTTGGAAATACTTAAAATTAGATGTATATTATCAAGACTTAGTGTTATAGGAATTTCAGTGTTTCCAGGTAAGAAACGGTCATTGTCAACGAGCTCTTTATATAACTGACCCGGGCTCAGGACGTTTGGATGTAGAATGTTTTGACTACTTATTATAATAGCATTGGTTAAGTCTTCGAGCTGGAACGACAATGTTAGTAAAGAGCTTTCAAGGCTGGCTAAAAGTGAATGAATTTGTGTTTCAGATATTAAAATTGTGGAAGTTTGCGTGATATTATTTATTTGTAATACAAGTTGACTTAATGCACTTTTAAGTGAGTCTTCATAAGTTTTTAGTTTATTAATTGTTTGTTTGTATGAGTCTAGAGTAGAAGTCGTGATTAAAATATTTTCTTTCACTAATTCCGCGAGCTTTTTCTCGTGATTTTGAATGGCTTCTATTGCGGTATCGTATTTTGATGCATCATCTTCGTCTAAGGTACCGAAAACATGTTTGAAAACAGTGCCAATTCCACCGAACCATGCTGAACGTTTACTACGTTTTAGTAATAAGTGTGAGATTGAATCATACTCGCGTTTGATATCGTTGTAACGGACCGTAAGGGGAGATAGTATGTTTTCGCATTGAAGGTTGCTTGCCTTTTGGCATGTTATCTTAGTAATATTTAATATTTCATCGATATTAATAAGATGAGGCTTTACAAAGGAAATATCTACGTGACTAACAATATTTAATTGTCCTTTGATTATTTTAAGCTTTCCTAGACTATCGAAGTATATGCCGAGCTAGAAGGAAGTGGTTTGATAAAGTCTTGATGCGCATTGATTGAAGCGCTGAAATAAAATTAATAAAATTAATTAGTCTATGCTGGTGACTTATTAGTAGGTATTTAATCTAAAATGATTTTACTCTTAACCCGGAGCTAAATGGATTTTTATAATATAGGATGACTGACTTCAGCGGGTTTCATTTGGTCAAAATGATGAGCCACGTGACGTCTATTAATAAGGAGCGTAGCACTATGGTTATCATGGACCTTAATTATTTTATAGGGCCCCTTCCAGATGGGCGATAGTGCCTTTTTAAGCCTATGGTGTGCTTTTAGATAGACGTAATCACCTACTTTGTATTGAGGTGGTGATTTGGTATGCGAATCATAGTAAGATTTGGAAGATTCTTTAGACTTTAGTATATTTTCTAGGGCTTTTTCTCTGGTATATTTGAATTTGTGTTGTAGCATTTTAAAATAATCGGAATATGTAGTACTAGATTCTTTTTCATATATAGAGTTAGGAATGAAGGGTTTGTGTCCGAATATTAATTCGTAAGGAGTAAATTTTGTAGTGGAGTGCGTGGTCGTATTATATGTAAGCATAGCTGTGTATACATAAGTAGGCCAATTATCTTGATTTTCGTTAACGAATGATTTAAGGTATTCCTTAAGGGTTGAATGGCTACGTTCTAAAGCGCCTTGTGTCTGTGGATGGTAAGGTGACGACCATAATTGTTTGATTTTAAGGAACTGGCAAGTAGTTTTGAAGAGGTCGGAAGTGAAATTAGTTCCTTGATCAGTAAGGATAGATTTTGGAATTCCAAAAAGAGATATGAAATGGATTAGACAATCGCTAGTTTCTTCAGCGGTTGTACTACGTATAGGGTATGCAATGGAGTATTTTGTTAAATCATCTTGTAGGGTAAGAATATACTTTAGTTTGCCAGAGCCGGATTCAGGTAAGGGTCCTACTATATCTAATGCTACTCTTTGAAATGGTGCCGTAGACGTAGTGGTGATCTCCATAGGAGCTTTATTTAATTTTCTTAGAGCTTTATTTTCCTGGCATAGTTTACATTTCTTGACGTATTCTTCTATATCACTTCTCATGCCTTTCCAGTAAAACTGTTTTCGGATTCTAGTGTACATTCGTGACGAACCTAAATGTCCAGCTGTAGGGATGTCGTGGTTTTCGCGCATAATCTTAGGTCTTTCACTCAGGGTAGGGTAGATTGTTTTATTTAAATACACGTGAATTTCAATTTTGGTGTTATTAAAAATGTAGGCTAAGATATTATAGATTTTCGTATAGGAGTGTTGGTCAAAAGGATTTTTAAAGTCGGAAATAGCGATGTCTGTTACTTGTTCGGATTCTAGAATTTCGTTTCTTATTTGTTTCAGAGTATCATAGATAGCGGGGTAGGATGATTCGTGAAAGTGGTGAACTTTAGTGAAGATGAAGTAAACAGTTTTATATTCGTATTTAATTTTCAGGAAACGGTGAAGTTCCTTTTCAGAGTTTAAGATTTCGTCTTGATTTTCAGTGTTTGATAGTATTTCAGACACGTAGGGATTTGACTCGTCTAGGTCTATGGATGTGGGAATTAATATTGTTTTACAGGTCGTTTTTAGGAGGTTTTCGTTATGTTCTCTGATTATAGTATTGCTAACGATTTCCTTTTTTGGAATTGATTTTAGAAATTGAGGATAAGTGTCGTTATTTGGATTTGTTTGTGTGTTAGGCGAAGGAATTTGTAATGAATCGAAGTCAAGGTTAAGGTTTGCGCTATCAGGGCTAATATCGAGATAAGGTGAGTCTACCTGTAGATCTATAAGATCTAGGGGCAATGTTGGTTCGGCTTGTGGTATAGGATTAGACATTGCATTAGAATCGGTGTTAATATCCGGGTTTAGTAAATCATCGTTATCGAATGAGAATGGAATATGTGGCGGTAGGTTTAATAGAGGGTCTTCTAAGGGGTCATTAAATTCGTTGTCGAGATTTGGTAGGAAAGAGTCAGATGTGGTTGGAAGTTCGTCTTCAATAGGGTTGACTGGAAATCGGGATAGTGCATCGGCGTTAGTGTTTGTTTTGCCCTTTTTGTGTGTGAATTTGTAATCAAATTCTTCTAATTTGAGTCGCCATCGAACTAGCCTAGATCCAGGATCTTTACAGTTAAATAGCCACTGTAAAGGTTTATGGTCTGTGACTATGGTAAATTGATTTTCGTAGAGATAGGGACGAAACGCTTTGGTTCCAAAAACAATGGCTAAGCATTCCTTTTCGGTAACGCTATAATTGCATTCGACTTTATTAAGCGTGCGAGATGCATATGCAATTGGACGGTCCTTTCCAATCGGGCCTTTAGAGAGAATAGCAGAGACAGCAAAGTTAGAAGCATCACAGGTAAGGATAAAGGGTTGTGTGAAATCAGGATATGCTAGAACTGGTGAAGTTATTAATTTCCTTTTAGGTTTTCGAAGGCAAGTTGCTGTTCGTTTTTCCAGTTGAATGGGGTGTCCTTTTTAAGGAGGGAAGTTAATGGTTTTGCTAATTTTGAAAAATCGGGAATAAAAAGTCTGTAATAAGATACGAGTCCAAGGAAAGATTTTACATCCTTTGGGCATTTTGGTATTGGAAAGTCAACTACGCATTTTACTTTATTAGGATTTGGTTGCACACCGTCTTTATTGATAAGGTGACCAAGATAAGCGACTTCTTTGCATAGAAACTCGCATTTATCAGGTTGGAGTTTTAGATTGTATTTTCTGAGTCTGTCAAATACAGCAGATAGGTTTTGCATATGGCTAGATAGGTCTGGAGAGTAAACTACTATGTCATCTAAATAAACGAAACAGCGCGATCCTTGTAGGCATTGGCATTCCGAAAATCTATAAGACTTAGTTTGAATAGGGATATCTGAATTTGTTCTAATATTATGTTCGGCGGCTGTAGTATAAGAAAGTTGGTCATCCGGGAGATAGAAGATATTGGAAAAGTCTGTACAGACTTGCAATAGGGCACTGGATTCCTCTTCGTTAAGGTGAGAGATTCTAAGTTGCTTAAGAACTTTATTAGTTCTTATAGAGGCATTAGAAGGAGACAGTGATTCATGAGGGTTCAGATAGGCTTCAGTGTCTAGAGGTTCTATAGTAAGATTAAGGTTAGATTGAAGTATGACGGGTTCTTCAGAGATGTTGACAACTGTAATATTGATACGATTATTTTGTTTCACAGTAACAATGCAGTTTGCGACTAATAATGCAGGAGAGATGCGTTGATCTAGTATTATTCCTTCTTTAAGGTTAGGGTTATTAAAAGTTCATTCAATTACGGTTTCGGAGCGAGGTGGAATATTATATAATGGTTCAGCGAATTCTAAGTTGATGCGATCTTTACCCATTAGCAACACTTCCTGCTCATAGTCAATTTGACAGTTAAATTTTTTGAGGAAGTCATTACCTAATATACCGTCGAAACTAAGACTGATATTGTTTTTGACAACATGGAATTCGTGTATATAGAGTTCATTTGGTTTGGATTTTTGGAATACTTCCATGTCGAAACTGCCTAGGGTTGGTGTTGTTTCGTTTCCAGGGTCGATTCCCTTGATGATTATTATGTTATCGCTTAACTCTGGGATTCTGGACATGCACTCTAGTTTCAGCAGGCTTATACTAGAGCCGGTGTCGACTAGGAGTGACAATGGTTTATCTGCGAGGGTGGTTTGTATTGTTACATGAGGTAAGTATCTTTTTTCTGCATTTTTGTTTATTGTATGTATCTTAATATTTTCTTTATGTTGCAGGTTTTGCAGGTTATCTCGAGCTAGGATACGTGAGTTTGCAGCTGAATTAGAATCAATGGATTTTGTACTGAATTTTAGAAATTCACAGGGTTTAGTATGTAGTTTTGTAGAATCAGTATTTGATTTAGTGGATATAGTATTTGATTTTGTTGATGTAGTAGATTTAGCAGATATAGTATTTGGTTTTATCGATATAGTAAATTTAGGAGATTTTGTCGATATAGGAGATTTAGTAGACATAGTATTTGATTTTGTCGATATAGCAGATTTAGGAGATTTTATCGATATATGAGATTTGATTTTGTAGATATAGGAGATTTAGTAGATATAGTGTTTGATTTTGTAGATATAGTAGATTTGGTAGATATAGGAGATTTAGTAGATATAGTATTTGATTTTGTTGATATAGCAGATATAGGAGATTTTATCGATATAGGAGATTTAGTAAGTATAGTATTTGATTTTGTAGATATAGTAGATTTAGTAGATATAAGAGATTTAGTAGATATAGGAAATTTAGTAGGTATAGTGTTTGATTTTATCGATATAGGAGATTTAGGAGATTTTGTCGATATAGGAGATTTAGTAGACATAATATTTGATTCTGTTGATATAGTAAATTTAGTAGGTATAGTATTTGATTTTGGAGATATAGTAGATTTAGGAGATTTTGTTGATATAGGAGATTTAGTAGGTATATTATTTGATTTTGTTGATATAGTAGATTCAGTACGTGATTCAGGGGAAACAGTGAGGACAGGGGCATCGGCTTTGATATAGTAGGGATAATTTCCCGGGCGACGCCGATCGGGAAATTTTACTCGTTTAAATCGTTATGGTCGACTTCATCGACTCCTTCGTCATCCTGGTTTACGGTAAAAACCTTCCGGGCTGGATTAGTAGTAGGTGTTTGTGTAGGATATGGTTGACGTCCATTTGAAGTAGAAGCGTTATGTTGATTTCTGCTGTTGTTGTATTGCCTTTTACGGCAATTTTCGATAGTGTGACCGATGTTTTTGCAATATCGAAATATCATATTGTTGGTATTTACTGTGTTAGGACGATCGAGGCGATAGTTTCGTGGACTTGTTTGGAATTCGCGACGATAGTTCAAATTTTTGGATCTATCATAAGTATTAGGTGTTGATTTTCTATTCATGCTGGAAATTATTTTTTGTTCTTCGACTGCAAAGCTTATAGCGGAATTTAGCGAATCTGGATTGCGACATCTAACGACTTGCGATATTCGCGGCTGCAGCCCTATAATAAAAGTGTGAAGGGCAAGGTCTTGCATTGCAGCAACACGTCCTGCAAGTTCCATCTTCTTTCTTGTCGGGATTGAAATATTTATTTCCGTAAGTAGTTTCGCTAAGCATGTTTCGATTCTTAATGAAAATTGGTCAACTGTTTCAGAGAAGCCCTGCTTACAGTCTTGGAGTTCAGTGAGCAGGTGAGCGTAATGTTTCCTTTCACCAAACTGTTGCTTAAGGAAATCGATAAATTGTTCAAAGGATTCGAACTCTTTGACGCTACATGTAGTTTCAGCTCTATCAGTTAATTGGCTTTGGATATAATGAAAAAGAATAGACTTTTGATTTTTGGAAGCTCAATTGTAAGCATTCTGACAATGTGTGATAAAAGGATTTAATTTATCCCTAGAGCCGTCGAATGGTTTAATGAATTTAAATAGAACACCGAGTTCTATTCTTTCTTCGATTTCGAACTTAGTATCTGTCTTGGAAGTCATTATGAACTTTTACAATAATAATTAATATTCAATTTTAATACAATTTACAGTTCAAATAAAACTATACCGAAATTAAACTATGACTACAACACAGGCTTAAGTATGAAACGGCGACAATCACTTATTGTTATCGCGTCCGGGACGCGTAGTCTAAACAATATTACAATGTATGTACATAAACAGAGACGACGATAAGTAGGAATGAAATGCGGCTCTGAGTTAATTCTGGTATTCGTTTATAGTAGTTTTTACTCAGCATCGTTTATAGTAGTTTTAGCGTTCCGCCGTGATTATCAGGATGCTCAGCGTCATAGTGATCGCTTTATCAGCGATATCAGCGATGGATGTGGATGTAGTGGAACAGCAGATCCACTGGAGTACCTGGTCTCGCTTTGCAACATACGAGACAGGAACAGAGACAGGAACAGGCACTTGTATTTACAATTTAATACATTTTTGGCACTTTTATAGCTTTAGCGTTATGATTTTAGCACTTCTGAAGACGTATTACAGAAACAGGAACAGGCACTTGTATTCACAATTTAATATACTTTTAGCACTTTTATAGCTTTTAGTTTTAGTTAGTTTTAGCACTTCTGAAGACGTATTCGGGTAGGGGATTTTCGTATCCCATCGCTGCCACCAAATATTATACGAGAGTTCGGAACTTGCTTTTTAAAAAAAACTATTTTAATAACTGGAAACAGAGTTTTATTATATTGTTAATTAATACAGAATTAGCACAGAAATAGGAATTGGATATAGTAGAGTTTAACAGACTTCCGACCCGTACCGAGATTCAGACCGAACTGAGGCTGCAAGCCACTGAATGAAACGTCTAAGTTGCTTAAATGCTGATCATCCAGATTGAAGTGATGGTCAGCCATTCTGCTAGCATGGGTAAGGTATAACAGCACCATGTGACACTAGTAATAGCTACACTCGGTTAGACTAAAAGCCGATCCAGACATAGTTAGAAAAAGATGAGAGATGAGCAGAAGTATTTCAGTATCATTATTAGCAGCAGATGCTTATTTGGGGATATGCGGAACAGGGTGCAAAGTCCCGCATTCCCATTGAAAAGGGAGGACCCTCCGACCAGACAGGTGTTTTGTCTGGTGGGCAACTGCCCGATGTTTACATCGGGTGATTTGTATGTATGCTAGTTGAGCGGTAAACTTTGCTTGCGCGATACGGGATTTCTATCGTTTTAGTTTGTATGTTGCGAGATAGATGTTGCTACATTAATAATGATACTGAAATTTAGTGCGTAACTAGTTTTGTTTTTTTTTTTTTTTTCATTTTATATCAGGTAGGTATCTTAACACGTTCGCTAACAGTACGTCGAAGGACGGGCCACTTATTTTTAAGAGTACGTCGTCTCACGATAATTTTTCATGGAAGTATTATGAAGAGCAGTATCCACTGTCATATGAGCAATTTCATATTTCTTACTGCCGTAACACGAGTATTTTGTGGGTAGTTTCATATTACTTGTGCACGAGTACTACGTTGATTTGTCAGTTCGTATGGAAAATTCTACTGTCGTAATGTGGTGTCAAGGTAAGTGCTAACTATCAGCGAACGTGTTAAAAATATATCCCCCTCTCTTCCTCTTCATCTACTCACACAAAACATAAACACTACAAACCACTAAAAACATCCCGGATTCCATTTCTCAATAAACACAGTGTTGGTTCGTTGGCCGCACTATTTTCGATTCCTACCCTTTTGCCCAAATGGGCCCCGGGGGCAAATCCGTTACATATCATATTGCCCAGTATTGTGCTCAGGCCGACATTATATCTTACAAACATGTTGTGCCTGTTGGGAATACCGCTAGTTTGTTATAGTTTGTAGAATAAATTAGTATAGGTACGCATTAGAGATGTTTATGCGATAAGCACACTTTCTGTTTAAGAACATTTGGGTTACGAATTCGAAAAGTTCGTCCTGCTCTTGGTTTCCATAAAATAAAATATAACTTTTAAGTATGTTAGGATTCATCAAGAAGAACAACTCGACTTAAAAACCCCCAGTTTACTGCTATCAGAAAACATAGATTCAGGCGGAGAATTCTTCTCACTATAAGCTGTACCTACGCACAATGAACATATTCTCAAAACGTTTGAGCGTAAGGATAGAATGTCCACCATGTAACGATGGCGCATCGCCGTTCGTATAACTGGTGTTTGACTAGTACTCACGCGGGGCTTCGCTCCCGTGGATTCTATCACGGTAAAAACATAACTCTCCTTTTTGCAGTCGAGTAAAAAGTAGCCTATAACCTTCCTCAATCTTCAAGCTACTTCCATACCAAATTGCATCCAAATCCACCCAGTACTTTCGAAGATTAGCGCGTTCAAGCAAACAAACAAACAAACAAACAAACAAACAAACAAACAAACAAACTTTTCCTCTTTATAATATTAGTATAGATAATATTATAGTATAGATGTGAAACCTTACTAATATTTCTTAATATTATGGTTTTGAAGTTATCACGTTACCCACCACAATAATTCACGGCAGGCCCAGTGCCAGATTTTCTGGCTTCGAACTAACCGTAAGGAGTGTCAAACATGTGCGTAGGTAATAGGTTCGCGTTTGACCACCACCTCACCTGATGGTAAGTGATGATGTGGTCAAAGATGAAGCACGTTTACCTAGAAGTAACATATTCACTCTTGGCTTAACCCACTTGTTACTAGCGTCCTTTTAAAAGGTCCGCTCATAAACAAAAATCGTGTGATTTATGTGGTTAGTATAAACAATTTCTGTTGATGACATTTCAAAGCTAAGATGTGTGGCAGTATAATACAACTATTGTAAGAGAAATATCATTTTATTATAAAAAAGTTTTTTAGCATTTATTTTAAGTAAAAATTAACATGAGGTGAATTACTTTATTATTATTACATTTTCAAACTATTTGACAGTGAATAATCAAAGTTGAAACCATCTTTTAAGTGATAACAAAAACAAAATTAACTATTTTATAATGTTTCTTACTTTATTTTGCGATTTTATTTGGTGTCCTTTATAAAGCCCAGTAGTAATATCGACTGCTACTTCTTATAAAATTAATATTTTTTTATTAGTTAAATATTTGGTAAATGATGGGAATCTCAACTCCATGAAATCATCGAAGAGTTGGAACTTGATGATGAAGCTCTCATCCCTTACAGTATCACATTTTTACCACTCGAAAACTGTAATGCTGATGTCATTGACGACGATTCCGGGGACGAAAATCAAGTACAAATTCAAATTTTACCTGGCAGGCAACTAAGGACATTAGCACACGTTAGCTATGACTTTTTGTCATTAGGTGATTACGCCAGTGATGATGAAATGGTGCTAGCTGAAGTTACCAAATGAAAACTTATTAGTAATAACTCGTCTTTACCTTCAACTTCAAAAATTGTGGTCAATCCAAAAACCATAACAATTGTTTGACGACAGCATAATAGATTTGCTTACAGAATATACAAACAAGTATATAAACCAAATAAATACAATAGGAACATAACATCTGATGAAATGTATTTCATAATTTCATAGGAATTCTGCTATTCAGTGGTTATGTTGTGCCCAGAAGATGCAGCAGATTGTGGAATTTCCTTATTAGATTACAGATGTCCACTACCAACAAACAAATAATTCAAGAAAATGGATCGTGGTTCCCTGAAGTACAAATCCACAAAAGGGTAAGGATAAGGGTGAAAAATTGTATTTCCCATTGATTTGTCACTGGTTGGATATATCAGTCCAAAATACTTGGCTACTAATTCAAAGCGATGAAGGAGAACTTGATCATATAAAATTATTGAAAGAATCCGGAAGATTACTGCAACTCCACAAAAGAAAACCGGAAACCAGGTCACACTTCATAAAGTTTTCGCTTTATGATGATAACAAACATTTAATAAAATACCAAAATAAACGGCTGAAGTGTGTTATTTTCCATAAAAAAAAACCTATTTGTCCCTTGCATCCAAAGAATTGTTTTAATAATTCAATTAATTACCACACTAAATAACCTTTTCAGTAAGGATTGTTTTTTACTTTATTTTATGCAAAAATAAACGCCAATAGAGGTACTTCGTTATTTTTTTATGTACATATTACTAGCGTAGCATATATTACTAGCGTCCTTTTAAAAGAACACCATTTTCCTGATTTTCCAATAGCCGAATATTTATTTTTGTATTTTTCTTTAATATTTTATCATGTAATTATAAACATATCTGAATTTCATTACAATCTGACACAAAAAGTATATTCAGTAACAAGTGGGTTAAAGACCGCTAGGTTATAGCTATCGGGAAACACAGACTCCGGCAGGGAATTCCACGCTTTAGCTGTACGCACAATTAAAGTATTCCCAAAGCGTTTTGTGCGTATGGGTGGGATGTCCACCATGTAACGATGACGCATCGCCGTTTGTCTTGTAGTCCCATGATGGAACGGGCTTGGCGGAATTAGATTGTGTAATTCCATCGCACACGCCCCAAAATGTAACCGATAGAAAACCGAAAAATAAATAAAGAGTAGCTATATTTATCTATCTCCCATTATGTTTTAAAACCCGCGTGATATACGAACTTACAGTAATCTGATATAATTACAATGTGTACAGCAGTCAGGCAAATTATGTCCATTTACAACGTGGTGCAACAATTTAGCGGGTATTTACGGCATTTTAACGACCCTTGGCTTAACTAGGATTTGCTGTTTTAGAGTAATTTCCTAGCGTGATGATTTAATGCTTTATTTGCTTCGCTTTTATTTGTGTTTGTTTTTTAAAAGGTTGTTGTTTCGGATTTTGATGTCAGAGAAAATGTTGGTTAGTATGATGCATAATTATTATGGTTAATTTTGCAGTATTTTTAATTTAAGTTTTTTTTCTACCTTTTTTATAACAGACTATTATAGTCTTATTTATTTGTTGTACTCTCGTGAAGCCCTTTATTTTGATACTCACGATTTGAAAGAAAAAAAAACACACTCCTGAGTATGAAGTTATAAGTTTCTTTTAAATGTCATTAAACTTACCTAGTTAAAAGGCAATTTTAACTTCGAGCTTATTTCCAATCTCGCAATAATATTTAAATCATAAGTAGATCTGACTCTACTACCTGATTTCAAAATTGTCAGAATTCCGTTATAACAACACAAACTTCCTAAGATAATCTTTATCCAATCCATCCGTATAGTTATGTTTAACCAGAAGTAAAACATAACCATTTGGCTACAGCTGCTCCGGGCTACAGGAACACGGATAGTCAACATCAAATAATCCAAGTAAACATTATTTGTAGTGGCTGTAAAATAAACAAAGTGGGGGTTACTGTGAAGCTCCGACCTTCCAAATATCAAGGAATTATCACCCCGCTCACATCCAACCTCAAACCTAAATTATTGGTAGTGAAGAAGAGGTCATCAATGTCACAATCTAACTTAATAATTTACGCCGCAATCAGAAGTTTACAATTCGTCTGTTTGTTGTAATAAAACGGGTCCAATTATTTCTATAAATAGACCGATTCTAGTCTAAATGACAATGTTTTTTCAATCTTTATATTTATATAAAGTAAAAAATATAAATCTAATATATGTAAAAGGTCTTTCAACATCGACGGGTCGATGTTGAAATTAAATAAAACAAGCTGTATCTGAGATATTAAAGAAATTATTTTTTTATTTGAAAGGTCCATTTATTCCATTATTTATAAAATATTACATCGTTTCAATGTCCACCGCAGCTTCGAACGGTGGCACGGATCCGAGAGGCCCAATTTCGAATTACTCTACTGCATAGATCCGGCTGAATCTGAGCGATGGCCTGCGTTATGTTGACTTTCAGGGCATTGGTTGATTGCGGATTATTGGCATAGACCTGTGACTCGAGAAAACCCCACAAGAAAACTTCTAGCGGGGTCAATTCGCACGATCTTGTTGGCCAATTCACGTCACCTCTGCGAGAGATAACCCTACCCTCGAACCGTTCATGCAGAATGTCCATTGTGTCACTCGCTGTGTGGCACGTAGCGCCATCTTGTTGGAACCAGATGTTGTCAACGTCCATATCGTTCAATTCAGGCCAAAATAAATTATTATATCATTGATCTGTAGCGCTCGCTGTTGACAGTAATGGCCTCGCCATCATTGTTTTCGAAGAAGTACGGACCAATGACGCCGCCGGACCAAAACCCACACCAAACAGTAAGTTTTTGTTGATGCATTACCACCTGGTGAACCTCATGTGGGTTGTGGTCCTCCCATATTCAGCAATTTTTCTAATTAACAAAACCATTCATCCAAAAATGCGCCACGTCGCTAAAGATGATTTTTCGGCCAAAATCGGGGTCCTCTTCCAAACGTTCTGTAGCCCAGTCAGCGAACAAACGGCGTTGTCTATGGTCAATCACTTTAAGCTCCTGAGTCAGTTGGATCTTGTATGGATGTAGGTCCAAGACCCGACGCAAAATTCGCCAAGTTGAAGTCTGCGAAAGGCCGAGTTCTTGTGCACGGCGAGAAATCGACTGCCTCGGAGTCTCCTGCACACTCTCACGGACAGCAGCGATGTTCTCGGTAGATCTGGTGTTCCTTTGACGTAAGAGTGTTGGTTGGTTGTTTACCAAACCAGTAGTCTCAAATTTGATCACCTAACGTTGGAGAGTCGACTTTGAAGGGCCACCGCGTCTGCCGTAAAATGCCGCGTCTGCCGTAAAAAACGAACACTCATTTTGATAATAAAGTTCTATCATTTGGACGTGCTGCTCAATCGTTTAACTTGCCATGGTGATTTGGCATCAGTAACTGAAGAAATAACAACGCATTTGACAGATGCCACCAAAACAACATGGCCGCCACAAACTGTCAACATCAACCCACCCTATTTGAAAGACCCTTTACTTATCATAAAAGTATTGGAAAAAGACATAAATATATTATATATACTGGCTTCTGCCCACGGCTTCACTCGCGTGAAAAGTATTTTATCGGTAATAAAATAAAAAGTAGCCTCGAGCAGTGGTGACAAAGAGGTTATGGGCCCAAACGTTGCAGGTCGTGCGTTTGAACCTAGTCAAGCCCATCACTTTGTGTTATTTGTATCATCGCCACTACTTTCAGATCATTGAAGGAAAATATTGTGGAGAAACTATGGATGTCCTAGGACCAAAAATTCGAAGATATATAACATCCACCAATCCCCATTAGACCCACGTGGTGGATCACGGCCTATCCCCTCTCATAAGACAGGAGGCTTGTGTCCTTGCAGTGAGAACGTAAGAGCAAATTATAAAAATTGGCCAAGTGCGAGTCAGACTCGCCCATGAAGGATTCCATAGTAACTACGCAAAATAACTTTGTTTTTCATAGTGTTTGTATGAAAAGCTAAGTTATATTTGCGGTTTTAGAAACTATGCTGTATCTCAAAAACTGCTGATCCGATCTCGTTCAAACCAATTTCGGTTGAAAGTTTACACTAAGATCTACAGCTTATATATTTTTTTTCACTCCATTATTATATAAGTTAGAGGGGGGGGGGGGGGGGGGACATTTTACTACTTTTGAAGCGTATATCTTTTAAACGATTAACTTTATGAAAAAGTGGTTTTAGAAACTCCAAGGTCATTTTTAAATTCCTGTCTATAGATACCAATGCATAGGTTTCGAGGCCCCCTTTATTTTAAATATATTTTAATTTTTTTTCTTAAAATAGTACAGAATACATATACCTACCAAGTTTCACATGTATACTTATAGTCCTAACAGTTTCAGAATAAAATGGCTGTGACATACGGACGGACGGACAGACAGACATGACGAAACTATGAGGGTTCCGTCTTTTGTCATTCGGCTACGGAACCCTAAAAAGTAGCCTAGTAGGACGTACTAGACGGACGGACTTACTAGATATAGATGCTTAAACACATCTGCTTTTAATTGAATTTAGTATGCAGGTGTTTTTGTATTTGGTAGGTGTAAGATAAACAAGATTTTGCAATAAACGATTTTTGTAAAACGTGTCCCTTTCTAGGTGTTGAAATGAGATATTCTTAAGTTTTATTTAAATATTGAATTAAATGTAATATACATGATCAGCCAGAACAGTTACTATTGCTGGTACATAGGCCTCTTCTTCATGAGAGGGTTGTCCACCATGCAAGACCAGTGCAGGTTGCTGGATGATGTAACTCTTCGAATTTTCGATCCCACGACATGAGGGTTCCCTCACGATGTTCACTCACCGTTTTGAAAGCAGTGGTAATGATTAAAATGACACCAATTAATGTAGCTGCTTAGTTTCAAATACACGACCTACAACTGATGAGCAGTGCCTGTAACCACTGAGAAACGCTGCTCTAATTACGAATTAAGCGATACAAAATTTGGAAAAACCTTTTGTCTCAAAGACTATATTTACACTTTCTTACAAACAACGTTCCTACAACGGTTTCTAGTTCTACCTTGCTAGTTAAAACCACAACTCAGCCCTTTACGTGCAACTAAAACAAAATCACAACTTGTAACACAAACATCGCGGCCAGTAAAACACAGTCCCTTTCCTGAATAAATCGTGATTCAAAATGAGCTTTCAACTTGGAAGTAGCTTAGATAAGTGATGGGATTCGTCTTTGTGAGAGGGTAATTCGGGAATTTTTCATCTTGAAAGCCAAGTTTGTGGGGGAAGCCTTCGGCAGACAAAGTGAAACAAATACCAAGGCAACGGATTGACATTCGAGTCTTACTTTGGACATATTTCGTTTGCAAATGTTTCGTGACTCAACTTGTTTACGTAGTTACTTAGAAGCTCGTGACAGTATTGGATTTCTTTTTTTCTTTCAAGTTTTTTGCGATGAAATGAAATAATAAACAAGTTATTGTCGGTATAAATAATAACCTTACGGCAATACGGCGTTCGTTTTACCAATGTACCAGGGCGCTGTAACAACTATTTAAATATGTTCATCTTTTGATCGCTTTTGTGTTCTTTGTGTAAGAATAATTAAGATTTAAATGGAAGAATAATTTAGTTATACCTCTATTTTTTTACATAAACATATCGCATTAAATAAAATATAAACTATTCGTTCATTTTGAAAGATTCGTTTAATTATTTTATTTATTTATTTATGTACACACATGACACTTACAAAAAAAAATTAATACACACAAAATAGCACAAAGGTGCTGCTTATTTCCTAAGAAATTTCTTCCAGCAGACCTGCGACAGGAGAGTTCAAGAGGAGATGATAGACACAGTGTGTATAAATACTAATTACGATAAATAAAACATACTTAGCTATAAAATTAAACCATAATGATATAATAAACAAATAATATATACATACACCCATATACCTATAATAAATATATAAAATTACGGGATGTTAGATAGGTAATGATCTTTGACCAGCTTTTTGAAAATATTAATGGATTTAGCTTCGCGGATTTTAGCGGGAAGTGAGTTCCACAGTCGTACTGCATAAAGGAGAAAGAGTGGGAATAGAAACGGGTTTTATGGGATGGGAAATTGAGATGGATTTTAAAGTGGGATCTACAAATTGCATTAGTAGGACGAGTGAATGAAAAACGATCACGCAGGTAGTTAGGATATGCAGGGTTGAATAGGATGTTGTACAAAAAGAATAATATTCGAGTGTTCCTGCGAAGACGGATATTGAGCCACTTGAGATCCTTGCGAATCTGAGAGACATGATCGTATTTCCTCAGACCAAAAACAAAGCGAATACACAAGTTTTGCAAGCGCTCAAGCTTACATAAGAGCTCCTCAGTGGCATCCAAATAGCAGGCATCGGCATAATCAATAATCGGCTGGATTAAAGTTTGAGCTAAAGAGATTTTACTTTGGAAAGGCAAGAAGCTATGAAGGGATTTTAAAGAGTGGAAGGAAAAGTACACCTTTCGACTAACCTCACTTACTTGCGCTCGCCAAGAAAGATTGCTGTCAAGTAATATGCCAAGATTCTTTGCCACATCCGTGTACGCAATGACCGAGCTGTTAAGGGATAATGGCCTCAAAGAGGAAGTGTCAAGTGCAGAGCGATAGTATCGACTACCTAAGATCATAGCCTGGGACTTTTACGGATTAATCTGTAATCCGTATGATTTAGCCCATTGACTAATATTCTCCAAGTCACAATTCATGGCACTAATCGCCGAGTCCACGTCAGCCAGCAAGAAGTGTCGGTAAAACTGCAAATCGTCTGCATAGAGATGGAAGTGCGAGGTGATAATCTGAGTAACTGTATTAATAAAGATAGAGAAAAGAAGAGGAGAAAGAACTCCACCCTGAGGCACACCAGCAGTGAGATCACACTAATCATAAAATGTTTCATCAAGGCGGACACACTGAGAGCGACTCCGAAGATAAGAGTCAAACCAGGATAGTGCAGAAGGAGGGAAAGTGTGTGAAAATTTGAACTGACCGTGATTCAATTCTAAAAAAGAGTTCTACCTCATCCTCACTTAACTATTACAAAACAAAGTCTCCCACCAAGTCTGTCTATTCGCGATAAATTCAAAACCTACTGAACAGATTATCATGCGGTTGCACCGACGGATAGAGTGATTCATGACGAAGTTTTGGTATATAATTATTAAGCTTTTGTGTAAAACTGATTTTGATAACTGTAAAATGATCAACCGTACGTACTAGATGATACTAAATACTTACCTTGTTTGTCTCATCTTAAAAAAACAAATTTACCCAAATAAAATTACGTCCTTTGCTTTGTATAACATAGTACGTAGAGATTAAAGAACAGTTCTCTGTGATTTATTTCTTATATTTTTTTTTTTCAAATCGGAGTGTCAGTCTCTACCATTGCAGGGTCGTCAAGTCAGTTTAACGAGAGAATTATAATTCTGACCTAGATTTAAAGATTACCATCCACGTTCAAATTCAAACAAGTCACACTCAAAACTGTTTCAAAAGAAATGAGAAATGGCGTACGTGTCAGTGTCGTTCCGAGTCGTACTTAAACTGTAAGAAAAGAATTTGATAAGTGTATGATAAATTCTGCTGGCACCCGACCAAGTGAAACAGCAACATAATGGCTGCCTCTTATATTTTAAATCCCGTTTTTATAGCACGATGTAAGGCTTTCACATCGCGCGATAGAGCCAAGTTTATGCATCCGGGTAACACTAAGGATTATCATAAGAATTCCGGTAGGTAGGTTTGTGATACTCTACGACTTGGCAGATATTTTACAATGCATGGTTAGGTACTACCAACTTTGTTGAGGCAGTTTGAAACACAAAATTAAAAGGATCTATAAGAAGTAAGGGTACATAAAGATCGAGCGGTACTTGCAACACATTATAATGTACCTACTAGCGACTCGGCTCGACTTCGCACGGTGTCATCCTGCTAATTCGCACAAAACCGTAGTAAACTATACATTTAAACCTTCCTCATTAAAAACTCTTTCCAATGGTGAAAACCACACATCCAGACACAGCGGCAGACTGTTTTATAATATGTATCAAGTATTGCAAGATTTTCCGTGATTTGTGTTTTCCGCGTTGGTAATCCTCTCGTGTTGACGGCGCGTAGTGTTCCACGCGCGCCTTTAACAGCAGTTGTCACTAATTATAGGGCCCGACGAAACTATTGCCTGACAGGCTTGCGGGAATATTCTAAATATCTGTCCAAAAATTGAGCAGCAAGAGCGCAGCTGCAACACGCGGCATTTCTAGGACACATTTCTGCCGCACTCTAGTTAGGACAAAGCCGACTAATGTTTGCGCGGCAGTCGTCTAAACACAGGGCGGCGGACCGCGCGCTGCAGCTGCGCTCGATTGCCGCTCGATGTTTGGACACACCTTTACGAGATACCGTGGCCTCGGAACGAAAGGGTTAATTATTTCTTAATTATACTTTATTTATTTATAAGGCTTTAATAATTCCTTAAAACTAACTTTTCTAGTGTCACAATTATTACAGGAAAGTACCACATATACCAATGTGTGAAGGAAAAACAGGGTGGGTATTTATGTATTAGAAATCTTACACTCTTCCGCACCACCCAGAGGAGTAATTTGATAATTTTCCCCTCGAAAGAAAAAAACTCGTTATTTCTTTCACACATTGGTATATGTGGTACTTTCCTGTAATAACAGGAAATTACCACATATACCAATGTGTGAAGGAAAAACAGGGTGGGTATTTATGTATTAGAAATCTTACACTCTTCCGCACCACCCAGAGGAGTAATTTGATAATTTTGCCCTCGAAAGAAAAAAACTCGTTATATCTTTGACAGTCGTTACGTCTAGTCAGTATTAGTGGTCAGGAAATTGGGCACCATTCTTGCCAAGGGATATCGTGATCCCAGTTACTGTTAGAGGTCAGATAGGCAGTCGCTACATAAAAACTGCATCTGATCAGATCTTCACTGCGCAAAAGTTTATTTTCTTTAAACGTTTGGGGATATGCGGAACAGGGTGTTAAGTCCCGCATTCCCATTGAAAAGGGAGGATCCTCCGACCAGACAGGTGTTTTGTCTGGTGGGCAACTGCCCGATGTTTGTGATCGGGTAATTTGTATGTAGGCTAGTTGAGCGGTAAACTTTGCTTGCGCGATACAGGATTGCTATCGTTTAGTTTGTATGTTGCGAGATAGATGTCGCTACAAACTTCTTCCCTACCTTATCCGCTTGGGGCGTGTTACCTGTCATTTTATCGAGATATATAAGAGTAAAAACAATAACCTCTCTTCATGAATTGATCATACGAATGAGAGGCAAAAATATATCTATCGCCTGATGAAACATTTCTCAGAAACAGTATCTACTTCTCAAGTAATTGTAAACACATTAGGGATACGAATATTCTCCGTTTCACAGAAACTTAGCAAACAAACGATTGGAAACAATGATCGCTCCATTAAGTACGTACTAATACATCAAAGATCTCAGAGAATAACCTGAACTCAAAAAAATATACCGACGAACCTCTTTTGAAGTCGGTTAAAACCTATCGTAACATTATCGAAGTCTTTTAAACCTTTTTTCAAATTACCTCTATCTCATCTGATATTAAGCGATCATGTGGTCGAAGATGAAGCACGCTTATCGCTTATCCAGAAGTAACCTGTTCACTCTTGACTTAAAGTAAAGACCCCCAGGTTATAGCTACCAGAAAATACAGACTCTGGCAGGGAAGTCCACTCCTTAGCCGTACGCACAATGAAAGTATTTCCAAAACGTTTTATGCGACTACGTTGGATGTCCACCATGTACCGATGCCGCATCGCCGTTCGTCTTTTAGTCCGATGATGGAACGGGCTTTGTGGAATTAGATACATAATTATACATACTTGAACAATTAGGTATAACTTTTACTGTTAAAGAGCTAGTATTTCAATGGCTATTCAACAATTCAATGACATTTTAAATATAACAAGATGACAGAATACGGTCGCGATACAGAGAATATTCTACAAACATACGTGTAGGTATTATATTGTATTAAACGTATACTGAATCTATGTTTTTTATTTAAAGGTAAGTAGCAATGTGGGTAGATTTCACATTACTAGCAATCTTGTCAACCTCTCCAACTGAGCTAAATATCCTTGTGTCTGGAGTGGGTTCACGGCAACAGTGTAATGGTTGGGGTTCGAACCCGCGACCTCTCGATCACAAATCCGGCACCTAAGTTATTAAGCTGTTTAGGCTTATTTAAATTGACTTTATCAAGCATTCGCTTGTCCCGCCTTTGCTTGGCGACCGTGACAGTAATCGAACCTACAATCTTAGTATTCGAAGAAAACAAATATATTATTATGTACCTACATCTTTATTTTACATGTATGAGTATTAAGGTTCCATCTCACCATGGCGAACCTATTGTAATCACCATCAAGGCACACATTCAGGGCTTTAAGGTTTCACTAAAAACTTTCTTATGAAATGACACTAGTTTACTAGACCAACGATAGATACACGGTATAAACCCCCTAGATAACATCTATATATATACTACCATGCGAACAAAGTCATGAGCCCAGCTAGTTGTCAATAAGTTTACCGTACTACATCCACAAATAGAACTGAATAACTTTCAACAACAAACAATTACCAAAACTATCAAACAAACCATCCTATTTCATTCATAACATTTTGTAAACTCATATAAACAATACCCAATTACGAGATAGTTCAAACTAATTTAGTATTCGTATTTCTCGCAACATGTTCGTTTGCGACTCCGTATCAGTCGAGGACACTCGTCGACATTCACCCCCGTTCGAGTTTATTCGGTTTATCTCGCCCTTTCGCCCCATCTCGCCCCATCTCGGCCACTCGCCCTGATTACCTCGAATAATCGTATTAAACGCCTTTTAATTTAATGTTAATACTGTTTACGTCCGTCCGTTACTGTTGTATGGTTGCTAACTGGGTAATATTGAAACAATGGCGGTAATTATGGCAGGAAAGGGTTTTATTAGCGAATGTCTCTCTACGTTTATTTGTTAGGAAGTGTGTGGGAGGTTATGGTTCGTTGCTGGGTGTTATTAACTATGTGGTTTTTGGTTTATAATCAGTAATGACTTCGGTTTATCATAATTTTACGGGTAATACATTGCATTACGGGTAAGGCAGCCATTGCTGGCTTCTTCATAATGAAATAAAAATCAAATTAGATAAACAGTTTTATAATAATACTAGCTGTTGCCCGTGGCTTAAAGGCGCAGTTTTGCTCGTCACCCAGGAGGGCCTTGGTGACGAGCAAAACTTCAGTCGATTGTTTCTTAACTATCCATAAAGAGACAGATTATTCTCCATTGAAAACACATTAATAAACCCCAAAAACATTCAGACCTAGTTACCAAGTTCATGGTTGTTGAAAAGGCGTTCAATATTCATAGTAAGTGTACTCGATAAACGCATGTTATGCTTCCATGTCGTTAAGAGGAGGCTCCCTACATTGTATGTAATAGCCTAATGGATAAGGTGTAGGACTTGTGATCGAGAGGTCGCAAGTTCGAATCCCACCCATTACACTATTGTCGTGCCCACTCCAGACACAAGCATAGTTAGCTTAGTTGGAGGGGTTAACATGATTGCTAGTAATGTGAATTCTACACACTTTGCTAGTAATCTTTAAAAAAAAAAGAGAACTATTATTATTATGTAATTTTGCATTCATATTCTGAAACAATCACGCATACAATTAAAATGGAACTTTAGTATATGACTTATTGGATCTTTCTCTTTACATGTCTGGACCAGTTACGTAATTGGAACATTTTTTTTTATTATGACTGAGCCAGCTTTTGACCTCGATCACACCTGATGGTAAGTGTAAGATGAGGTCTACGATCGAACGAGCGAGCCCAGAAAATGCCTATTCACTCTTGATTTAAAGGCTGACGGATCATATGTGGAAGGGAACACAGAAGCCGGCAGAGAGTTCCACACCTTGGCTGTGCGCATAATGAATGTTGAAGAAAAGCGCTTAGTACGACAAGACGGTATACGTACGTCTGGTAGACCGGTAGTAAAAGGGGGATGAAGGGATTAGGATTTTTTAATCGCAAATCATGTCTTTCTTAAAAGTTGTTAAAAATTTAATCAAGATTACTCGGCTTTTACGTCTAAAATTAATATTGACAGTAAGAAAATATAGGTTATTATCCAAATATAGGACATTTTTTCTCTAGATCAATTATTACTTTAGTTATAAACGAAATAAGCATTGAGACTTACGACATTCAGTTTCGAACCCGAACATGGTAAAAGAGCGCACGCGATATTCAACTTCATTACTGCTGCGTTAGCGTTTAGTACATAACGGCATCGGCAGTTTGGAACTCGAACATAGTGAAAGAGCGCACGCGATATTCAGCTTTATCACTGCTGCATTAGCGTTTAGCATAGAACGGCCTAACCGGGGTGCATGGGGCGTGATTGCGTGAAAAATATTTTAGAGTGTCTGGTCTTAAGTATGAAATGTTCTGAGAGCGCTAACTGATGTTGAGTGTTTCTGCTGAGTACATATAGGGGGTAGTGTGATGGTTTTATACATAATGTCACAGGATAAATGGAATCCTCATAAGGTATTTTTTTAGTCTTTCTGTCAATTCATCTCATTTGATTCAGTTGAAACACACATTGCTAGTTCTCTTTAAAAAAAAACTTGTTGCGATACAAACATTTTAAGTACTAAGCCATTTGTATAAATACATAAAAAGATTTATTATGAGGATACAAATTATAGTAAAGTTATTCTGGCAAACAAATCAACGATTTCTTCAAAACTACGTATCCTATAACAAAACAGAAACAGATGGAAATTAGTAATGAGTACCAATGATGAGAGAGATCTATTAAGTGAAATATCATGTTAGATTATGATTCTTTCAGTATCATAAATATTCTAATCGCTTACCGAAAGACAGCCAATTATAAATACGTTTTTTGAAACTCTAGTATTCCCTAAGTGTATCGCTATCCTAGCGATTGACAACTAAAGTTAGTCGTGCTTCTGCAGAGATCAACGATCTCTCGCACAATATACTCGTAAACTAAGGGGTTTTACTTTATATTACAGTACTTAGAAAACTTAGATACAGACTTCGTCAAAGTGCTTGTAGTCTCGTTGTAATCCTTCCTACTTAATACCTACTATAAATGCGAAAGTTTGTCAAGGTGTATGAATGGATGGATAAAGGAAACTACTAAACGGATTTGAATGAAATTTTAGATGGAGATTGTTAAAATCCTGGACTAAACAGGCTTAATTTTATCCCGTGTGATTTTTGTTAATTTTTCACGCAAAAAGTACAGAACTGATTAAACTATACATATAGTAATAGCGTAAAATACATCAGAATAATAACTTTTTAGGGTTCTGTAGCCGAATGGCAAAAAAAAGGAAACCCTTATAGTTTCGTCATGTCTGTCTGTCTGTCAAAAATCAACATATGACTCCAACCGATGTGGGTGGAGCGGAAGGGAGTGTGACTTCTACTGACTAAAAATCCACCCTACTCCTTCTGTTGACCTCGCATTCCGGGGTCGCGATGTCTCGTTAGAATTGCTGACTGCACTATAAGGCGCGCGCGGAACACGACGCGCCGCCGACCAGTATCTGGTTCTTACCGGACCGTGAGCTACCCCTGCTCGCCGTCCGCAGACCCGCGTCTACGGTGGCCGGAGATCAGCTCGTGATCCCCGACGCCTGGGCCGTCTGCCGCGGTGGCTGGGGCGTGAGGAAGATAACTGTCTCTCCCTCACGCGTTCAGCCTCCTCCTTCGCTAGCATGACTGCTTCGCAGAAGGAAGCGACTGCATCCCATTCCCTCTCGTTCCACACCATGGTCTGAATCAAGGCCGGGTGCGAGAGGTCGCCGCCGCCGATCGCCTCCACGAGGACACGTCGGTGCTCCGCCCAAGCTCACCTCGACTGTATGCTCCACCGTATGGTTTTCTTAGCCTAGATATCATAATATGTGTAATAAAATAGAATGTTTGTTGTAATGTTGTAAATACCTGCTTGTAGAATGCATAGTTATGTCATGTAAACATATATTATGTGAGTAGTAAGTAAGTAGTTAGTAAGTTAATGTACCTATTTTGTTTAATGTAAGTTACGAGCGATTCTCGCCAGCAAACTGCGAAGTTTGGCGAGTAAAATATAATTATAAGACTATGTTAATAACGCAGAAAATTTTATAAAAAATAAATAAAAAACCTACTACTACTATTAATTTATATAATATGTAATTTTAATCAGCACTGCTCTTCTAGTTAGAAGGCATGTCCTACGACCGAATAATCCAAAGACATTAACGGCCCGCATGGTGGATGTTAAATAGGTGTGTTTAAATTTTGGTGAACAATAAAGTATATTCTGTCTATCTATCTATTACGGCCCATTCCCTCTCATAGAGGGAGGTTCCCAGCAGTAGGTATTTAATGGTATTATTGATAGAATCACAAATGATTCGCACCAATGCGAGCCATCAATATTAATTAAACACAAAACGGTCAAGTGTCAGGTCACGTAATGGCATCCATCCCTTGTTAATAAGCATTACTGGAATCAACTTGGAATTTGATTTCAATCCTATTTTCATTGCTACAAACTCAAAACTGGTTAGTGCCACATTGCATCTAAAGCAGTCTACTTTAATTTTTTTTTCTGTGGATTTTTCGTCTAACTATCATACATCCTACTAATTATTAGTCACAAACATTATCCTCACAAACTTTCGCATTTATAATAAAAAAACAATAATCTTAATACTCGTAATAACCTATTCTGAATAGTAAAAAAAACTTAGTTACTAATATGTATACATGCCAATGGTGATGTAAACGTTTAACGAAGTCACGGGCAGACACCTATGATTATATAATGGTTTTAAAGCCCTTAATTAATTAATCATAATTATAAAGCTTGTTTAGTCGTAAAAGATTTCATTTAAACTTCCTTATATTAAGAACAACTATATATTATTATTCACATGACCTTATGCTGTCTCAATGCCCCCACTGAGTGATTATTTTGGCCCATTTACTCGCGACAGATATGACGTCGAAAGCTCTGTTTCACGTTAATTTAGTAACTGTGAGACTAGCATCTGGTATTTGTGTTTTGGAGCTAAATAAATAGTTTCTAATGTGGACTATCTACTAACAATTAGCTGAAGGCATGAGAAGATCTTGCCCAGCCGCGGAATGATGCAATAAGCCCAAAATTGAACTTTATTTGCAAGAAAATTGTAGAAATATCACTCAAATTACAATGCAAAAACACAATGCAAAAACACACAAGTCCTAAAACAGAAACTCTAATTAAAATTAAAATGTTGGTTTCTAACATTTATACCTTTTAAATACAAAGAATTAAGTACGAGGAAACAAGAATAGCCATTAAAACGCTTTCCAAAACATTATATAAAATTAATATCCCTTCTTGTTTATTCTGGCTAATTGGTAAAACAAAAATTCATTATCTTACCCTTATAATTGAGAAGAAACAAGTAAAAATTAATTGGTGAATTAATTCTGTGACAGTTTAGAGCCTGAAGATAAATTAGCGCATTAATTTCCAAGTTATTATGATGGATAAGGATTACCATCGTTGTGATAAATGGCAGTAAATCATGTTGGTGTACTACTGATTTGTAGAATTAAGGTATATTATGTTTACGTAGGTACTTATTTACACGCAGAATAATACTAAATACTGCAGTTTTTCGGCCACATGGCCAGGAAAGAAGACCACAATCTTGAACAACTCATAATTACTGGCAAGGTTGATGGCAAACGACCTAGAGGCTGTAGCCCAACAAAGTGGGTTGATCAGAACCATTCCATCCTTACGTCCAACTACACGTCGCTCTACACGATGCCAAGAACAGGCATAGAAGGTGGAACACCATCAGGGAGAAGTTAATTCCATGGGGGATTCACGACCCTCAGCATTAAGGAACTCTTCGCGAGGAGGAGAAGGTACATAAAACCTATTACTAGCGTGTTATAAAACGGGCACGCCGCAATTGCGGCGGTAAGACCCCTCTTTGAGGAGTAGCTAGATCGGCGTCACGGCGTCCTGACCTACCGCATGACGCAGGTCCTCACCGGACACGGAAGTTTCGGGAGGTACCTGTGTCTGATGGGAAAGGAGGAAACGCCTGGGTGTCACCACTGCGAGGGTCGCCCTGAGGACACCGTAGAGCACATGGTGCAAGACTGCCCCGCCTGGGCAGAGCACCGACGTGTCCTCGCGCCCGGCATTGGTCGAGGCCATGTTGCGGGGCGAGAGGGAGTGGGAAGCGGTCGCCTCCTTCTGCAAAGCAGTCATGCTTCCTAAGGAGGAGGCGGGCCGCGTGAGGGAGAGGATGGCGTCCTCCCTCCAGCCCAGCCGCAGTGGTAGACGCCCACGGCGTCGGACGTCGGCCGACGATCTCCGGCCACCGTAGGCGCGGGCATGCGGACAGCGAGTAAAAGGCAACTCGCTGTCCGACCATGGACCATGCCCGGGTCGACGGCGCGTCGTGTTCCACGCGCGCCTCAAAGAGCGTCAGCAACATGACGAGGCCCCCTCTGCAGAGGGCCGAAGCCTGCCGGAGTCGTGGGACTCATCCCGTTACCGTGACCCCGGTACGTAAAGGGCTATTGAAGGAACACCGTGGATTTTAGTCAGTAAAAGTCTGACAGTCCCTCTCACCCTGCCCGGAGTGGGAGGACTTATTTGATAATTTTACCAAGTAAAAAAAAAAAAAAGCGTGTTATAAAAAATAAAATGTTTTGGTTATTTTTATTTGCTTCGGCGGCATAAACATGCTCTAATTGCTACAAAAACAACCCTTACAAATTCATACAAGTACCAATATCAAAACAAATAAAAAGTAATACCAACAAAGGTACTATATCAAGCGAAGCAGACCGCTTATAAGGTTTATTGGGCCCCACGGTTGACCCCCGTCACAGTCTAGATCAAAGGGCTTAACATATTTACCAAAAAACCTTCAAATTGTACAGTCCATAAACCGTATATCACGCTAAAATCAACCTTGAGTCGAAGAAATAAGAGTAAGAAAACAGTGATGAAGTTTAAGACGTAGTAGATGATATAAATCGAATTGCCAATGAAAAAGTATTTCTCCCGCATTCAATAAGTTATTTTTGTTTGAACGATCACAGAAGTCGTCTTAGAAAATTTGGACATTCACTAAGATTCATAGGTCCATTGTTGAAAGAGTACGAGTCGTCAGTGATCGAAACTGTCTCAAGAAAATGTTGCCAGAATATTAGTTTCTGCCAGCGGTTTTGCTCGTCTGAAAAGGTTTCCAAGAATTTTGCTGAAAAAGTAACCTATGTTGCTCATAATGTAGTACTAGCGAAAGAATTTTTGTAATCAGTTCAGTAGTTTTTGACTTTATGCATTACTAGCTTCTGCCCGCGACTTCGTTCGCGTGGGAAGGTTTTCCCGCGCAAATCCCGATCCCGTGGGAATTTCGGGATAAAAAGTAGCCTATGTGTTATTCCAGAATGTCAATTATCTACTGACCAAATTTCATTCAGATCCGTTCAGTAGTTTTTGCGTGAAAGAGTAACAAACATCCATCCATCCTCACAAACTTTCGCATTTATAATATTAGTAGGATTAGCTTTTGCCCGCAACTTCGTTCGCGTGGAAGGTTTTCCCGCGTAAATCCCGATCCCGTGGGAATTCCGGGATAATAATAATAACAAGTAACCTATGTGTTTTTCCAGGATGTCAACTATCTACTAATCTTCTTGCTCACAACTTTTATTTCAGATCCGTGTAGTAGTTTTTGCGTGAAAGAGTATCAAACAGTCACTATTAGTTATATTATTAGTATTAGTAAGAAGAAGTAAGACCAATAAATAAAAAAACCGGCCAAGTTCGAGTCAGACTCGCGCACGAAGGGTTCCGTACCATTATCTATATAAACGGCAAAAAAAAAACTTGTCTGTTGTATGGCAGCCTCACTTAATTATTTATTTTATTTCAATTATTTATTTCTAAAGTGAATAATAATATTCTGTGAATATTTCAAGCGTCTATCTGTTGTCGTTACCAATATCGAGCAAAAACGAGCAAAAAAAGATCACATTTGTTGTATGGGAGCCCTCTCAAATATTTATTTTATTCTGTTTTTATAGTATTTGTTGTTATAGCGGCAACAGAAATACATCATTTGTGAAAATTTCAACTGTCTAACTATCACGGTTCATGAGATACAGCCTGGTGACAGACGGACATACAGACTGACGGACGGACAGCGGGGTCTTAGTAATAGAGTCCCGTTTTACCCTATATAGATATGGTGTATGTTCGTATAGTGAAGAGCGCACATTAACGAAATGAAATTAACACAACAGTACGAGTACCTACCTAGTTTTTTATTTCAATACCTACCTTTATTTCGATGATGGAAAAACATTTTCCATGCCCGTAATTTGCAAAATAGGAAATTAACCACAAACAACGATATTTTCTTCTAATAAAATCTTCAAGGTTTCCTTAACATCATCAATAAATTTTCAACAAAATTAAATTAAATAATCAACAAAATTATTCATTTACCTACTTCCTAAATCCTTTCAGCCATATCTTTGAAAGTCTTCATGAAAAACGTGAACATCGGGTTGCACGTAATCGTATGCTGGTCTCTCTGTAGCCAAAGTCACGCAGGCTGATGAAAGGTAGCAATGGATTGTAACACAACCATCATTGTCATAACCTATATTTGCACGTGTAAGTGAGCTACACTTTCGTTCTGTCCTTGGGTTGGATTTATGATAATTTTCATTAGATTTTCTTTTGAAAGGAAGTTGTAATGTTTATCTTTACTGAAATACTTTAAATTAATTAGCACGTAGTGTGTTTCAGAATTTTGTAGTTCGCATCTATTCAAACTTCAAAGTTCCAATTTTTACAAACCGAAATTAACGATTTTCAATTATTCAAAAAAAAATCAATTTTCTTCATGGAAGCAAAAGTCTATACTTACAAAATTTCATTCTTTTTAGCTACTTCAAAAAAGTCAGGGTGTCTGTTTTTTATCCACCAACCCGCATTGAGCCTGCGAGGTGTAGGTATTACGCACGTATTACGGCCCATTCTCTAACGGAATAAATTCTGTAACTGATTTTGATTATTTATTCTCATTTTAGGTACTATTCTCAGTTTACGTAGGTAAGTGTTATTTCCCCAAGCGGTTCTGTTTTAATTCGGTGAAGATCTCATATATCGCCGTCCCCGGAGAATTTTTATACAGGTGTTACCGTCGCGATGTAATTGTTAAAGGAAGTGCGTGACGTATGAGGTATGACGTCGTGGGGCGAGCCCGAGCCGCCATATTTTTTACCAATAGACAGTGCCATTACAACCGCCACTAACGACGCGCGCTTCCTCATGCTAAAAGTTTTGTGTATTTGGAAATATAAATAGTTTTGCACAAATCGTCGTTTTTAAATCTTTGATCCACACACTGAACAAGTGGTCATTCGAACCGGATTGCGAATGTTCAGTACCCCGCCGCCAAGGTCAAAGATGGTCAACACCCGCAGTACCATCAGCAAACAACGAGAGAAGAAGGAATTGGAGGCAAAGCTACAACCGGCAACAGAAGCACAGGAAATGCCACCGCCTACACCAGTAAAGAAGAAGGATGATGAACTTGAAGTACAAAGTTCTTGTGCCGCGAGTGTAGTGAAATCGGAACGAACTGGAAAACAAAATCCGCTTTCACATGCATCACGTCAGTCTGTCAGGTCCAAGAAACCATCATCATCACAATCAATACAAGCCAGTCAAAATCAAAATAAAGCAAGTCAAAATAAAGAACTACGTCGCAGCTGTACGAGCCCTCGGTCGCAATGAATACCTACAAGGCATGGAAGTAGCTAACATTATCCTATTTAAGCTACCTACCACCCTGCTCGCCAAGTGGACAGACTACAGTTTCCCGTTTATCACCGCTCAATCACCAAAACCTAGACTAAATGTACTATCGGATTTTCTCACCGAAGAAGCTGCGAAAATATCAACCTGTAGTGCTACTTTATTACAACACAATTTCAAACGTAAACAAAGTGATAAAGTGAACAATATACAAACTATTTTAGTACAAGATGGACAAAGTGAAGAAAAGTGTCGTTATTGTCGTACTGCTACTCACAAATTAACCGAGTGTAAAAAGTTTAAAAGATCACTACGAAAGGACAGATGGTCGCACGTAAAGCGTAATGGTATATGTTATCAGTGTTTAATTGCACATCATCGAAGGGACGCTTGCACCGCTCCCAGCTGTGACGTAGATAACTGTGGACAATCGCATCACCGATTATTACATTACGTGCCGTGTCAAAATAATAGTGAATCTGTGCCAGCAGAACAACCCAAGGTTCCACCCGAAACTGAAGTTCCATCTGAGACTATAACAAACATAAATGTCAGCTGTTCCGTGATGCTAAAGATTGTACCTATAAACATTCACGGACCGAACGGAAGTGTGAGCACGACCGCCCTGCTAGACGACGGCTCGACTGTGTCGCTAGTTAGCGCTTCGCTGGCGGAGAAAGTGGGGCTGCGCGGACGCCGAGAGTGTCTTCGTGTGTGTGGCGCGTGGAACGACACGGAGCTAGTGTGCAACGCACAGCGCGCAAAGGTCACGCTGTGTGGTGTTGATAACAAGATGTTTACAATCGACGCGCGAACTGTTGAAGAATTAAACTTACCGCAAAGTTTGTCTACAGTAAATAGAAACAACTATGTGCACCTATGTGACATAAGCCATGATTTATGCGCCACAACACAACTTCAACCACAAGTCTTAATCGGCCAAGATAACTGTCACCTCCTCTTACCTTTGGAAATGAGGGTGGGTAAAGCCAATGAACCCTGTGCCACCCGGACCCCTCTGGGTTGGTGCCTGCATGGAAGGGTGCCTAATGTTTACTTACCTGATGATTCTGCTATACGTCACTCCTCATTGCTTGTCACTAGTGACGTCACAGAAGCTGAATACTTACTGCGAGAAATCCAGGAGGAGGTGCGAAGATCATTCTCGATCGAATCTATGGGCGTATCTGGAAAGCCAAGACAGAACTCAGAAGACTTACGTGCTATAGAATATTTAGAGCGAACTTCAGAACACATCAATGGTCAATGGCATGTTGGCCTACCTTGGCGAGATGAAAAAAATGTGATGCCAGACTCGTACCCGACGGCTCTGTGCAGACTAAAAAGTGTGGAAATAAAATTAAAAAGAAACAAAGAATATGCGGATAAATACGAAGAACGCATTCGTCATCTATTTGATAATAACTACGCTACAGTATGTAAAAACTTAAAAGTAACTTCAAAAACTTGGTACTTACCTCACTTCGGAGTTGACAACCCCAACAAGAAGAAACTGCGTCTAGTTATTGATGCGGCTGCCAAAACAAATGGGTTATCCCTTAACGACTACTTGTTGAAAGGCCCTGACCTACTTATGTCGTTATTCGGGATAATGTTACGATTTAGAGAAAATCGAGTAGCCGTGTCAGGAGATATTAAGGATATGTTCCTGAGGGTAAAGTTACAACAAGAAGACCAGGACGCATTCCGATTCTTATATAGAGAGAAACCAGAAGGACCTATAAATACATATATTATGACTTCTCTAATATTTGGTGCTAATTGCTCGCCTTTTGTAGCCCAGTTTGTAAAAAACAAGAATGCGAAACTGTATGAGTCATCAATGCCTGCTGCGGCGTCTGCTATATGTAAAAGTCACTACATGGATGATTATATAGCTTTATAGCTTTTATATCTCCGTAACTACAAGGGCATAGATCTGGAGGCTTTGCAGCGTGATGCCGGCGATCTCGACTGGACCCCTCTGGTTGAGATCGATGGCATCAACGATAAGGTGAATTATTTTAATGCAACCATTCTCGACTTATATGATCGGCATGCCCCTATCAGACGTGTCAAAGTTAGACATAACCCTGCACCATGGATAACGCAACAAATTAAAGAGATTATGGCTCGCAGGGATAAAGCTAAGAGCAGATATAAGCGCAGACCTTCAGAGCTGAATCTCTCTTATTACAAATCATTACGTAATCGCTGCAGTCATCTGTGTCAAGATGCTAAGAGACGCTATTTTCACGACCAACTCAATAATCGTAGTTCTTCCGTTGTATGGAAATTTCTCAAATCTGTAGGCATAGGTAAGTCACCTACCAACCAGTGTAAGGATGTCAACCTCAATGATCTAAATAAGCATTTCTCTTTCCTTCCCTTTTCTCTTGATCCGTCTGTTAAAGCTGCGACACTAGAGAGTCTTTCTAGGTTGCCGTTACCACTTTGTCCTCTCTTTAAGCTTAGCGATGTTACTGAGGATGACGTTAAGAAGTCTATTCTTGCGATTACTTCTTCAGCAGTCGGTAATGATAAGTTGTGTTCAAGAATGATAACTCTTATCCTTTCCTCGTTACTTCCTGTTCTCACTCACATCTTCAACCACTCATTTTCCTCTTGCTCCTTTCCGTATGTTTGGAAACAGGCTCACATAATACCTTTACCTAAAACTAACAATCCTACTTTATTAACCCACTTTAGACCCATTTCTATCCTCCCTTTTCTCTCTAAAGTTTTTGAGCACATAGTTCATAGACAATTATCATTTTTCTTGGCGTCAAACTCGATAATATCTCCTTTTCAATCCGGTTTTCGCTCGGGTCACAGTACTGTTACCGCGCTTTTAAAAGTGACTGATGATATCCGCTGGGCAATGGAGAATAAGTCCCTTACAGTTCTTGTATTGCTGGACTTCAGTAGCGCATTCAACTCAGTGGATTTCGACATATTACTAGGTATCCTCAAATCTATCAATTTCTCTCCTTCCACTTTAGCCTGGTTCGGTTCTTATCTTCGGGGACGCTCTCAGTGTGTTCGCTTGGAGGAGTCCTTCTCTGATTGGTGTAGCCTCACTGAGGGTGTTCCTCAGGGTAGCGTTCTCTCTCCTCTTCTTTTTTATATATTTCATAAACTTTGTTACCAGAGTAATCTCCTCTAGTTTCCATCTCTACGCAGATGACTTGCAGCTTTACCGACATTTTAATGTAGCTGACGCGGATTCTGCAATTGCTGCAATGAATCATGACCTGGCTTGCATCAGCGTTTGGGCTAAGTCATTTGGTTTGCAAATTTACCCAACTAAATCCCAGGCCATAATCATTGGCAGCAGATTCGTTCGCAGTGCGGCTGTTGTTGCATCTCTGATGCCTTTATATCTTGATGGTGTTCGCATTGAATATACCGAAACCGCTAAAGATCTGGGTGTAGTTATTGACTCCAATCTCTCGTGGCGTGCTCAGGTCAACGAGGTCAGCCGAAAGGTAAATTTTTCCTTTCATTCGCTGAAATGCCTTCAAAGTCTTCTTCCCTTGAAGACTAAAATTTCTTTGGCACAAACACTTATTCAGCCGATTATAGATTATGCCGATGCCTGCTATTTGGATGCTACCGAGGAGCTTTTAAACAAGCTTGAGCGCTTGCAAAATCTATGCATTCGCTTTGTTTTCGGTCTTCGAAAGTATGACCATGTTTCTCACCTTCGCAAGCAAATCAAGTGGCTCCCAATCCGTCTTCGCAGGAACACTAGGATTTTGTGTCTCCTCTTCAACATTCTACACAACCCGTCTTACCCTTCCTACCTGCGTGAGCGCTTTTCTTACGCTCGTTCTAGCGACGTACCGTGTAGATCACACCTTAGATCCCTCCTTAAATCTCATCCTCATAAAACTAGCTACTACTCTTATTCCTTCTCTGTCCATGCTGTAAGATTGTGGAACTCACTTCCGCCTAGCATTCGTGATTTAAAAACTATATCTCTATTCAAATGTCGATTAAAAGAGCATTACCTTTCCTCTTAACTGTGTTAATTATTTATATATATATTTATATTATATGTTTATATATTCTAACATTATGTATTTATTTAAGTATATGTTATTTTTATTGCATTGTAAGTATGTGTAAGTATATTTAATATTTTAGTTTTAGTTTTAGACTTCACATATTCATATTTATTTCTCTTCTTGTTCTCACACACTATTGTCTACATTTCTTTTTCACTTCTCCTTTCGCAGGTCTGCTGGAAGAAATTTCTTAAGAAATAAGCAGTACCTTTGTACTCAGATATTATAATTATGTTTATCTTAATGTATTTTACTGTGTGTACATAAATAATAAAATAAATAAATAAATAAATAAATAAATATAGACAGCCTACCTGACGAATAGACTGCGATACAGATAATTCATGACGTCATGTCTATTCACAAAAATGGTGGTTTCGAGATGCGGAATTGGACGAGTAACAGTAAACAAGTACTTGCGAGCCTACCTAAAGATTTACTAGGCGACGCGGCTGTCAAATTCAAAACAGGTCAACAGTATGAAGGCGAACGCACACTCGGATTGATTTGGCACCCAAGTGATGATACTTTGAGATTCGACGTATCTTTCAAGCGGATACCTGTAAATATTATAACTGGAACACAAAGACCTACCAAGAGATAAATGTTGCGTGTGGTTATGTCTATATTTGACGTATATGGCATCCTAACTCCATACACAATTAATGGAAAAATAATATTACAAGAAACTTGGAAGCATAACATTGGCTGGGACGATTATTTACCCGATGCAGTGTTTGAAAAATGGTCAAAATGGATTAACTTATTAAAAACAATACAAGAATTTAGCTTGCCAAGGCATTATCCATCTGCTACCATAGGAGTGAGCGAGAAGAAAGATAAAATTCCTCCGCCAGCCACCTCAAGTGCGGCTACGAGTACGGCTACGAGTGCTACGAATATCGCTACGAACGTGGCGGGCGCGAGTGCTATGGCTACGACACACACCTGTGGCTCGTTAAAGCTGCTCTCTCGAAAAAAGCTTGAAAAAAGCATTCAGATGAAGCAACTTTTCGTCGGTAATTACAGAGAAATTACATCTGAAAAAAATTGTTAGTAATCTACATGATATGAACCGTAATTTGGTTTAGCCACAATTTTTCTATCGGTATCACATAATAAGAAAAAAAAATGCCAAATCACCTCCAAATCATTGAGATGAAACCATTTTACTCCTTAATTTCTTATCAAAAGAGTATAAAAAAATATACTACTGCTTTGCAATACAAATGAAAATGATTTGGTTTTGTTACTTTTTACAAATAAGTATTATTTTTATTACAATAAATTAAAAATGCGTCCAATTAAAGACTGCGTTTACATCACCCCGCACTCATCCACAAATTCAGTGCGGGGCGCATCGTGTTGCTAGGTGGACCTACGTCGCGTTGCGAGAGCTCAAGCACTACGAAATAATATCGTAAAATATTACTGCAAAAATTAATTTTGTAAATAGTGGAATAACTTTTTAACCGACTTTAGAAAACGGAGGAGGTTCTCAATTCGTCTTGAACTTTTTTTTATGATGTAACTTCATTACTCGCAGATGGCTGGACCGATTTAGAAAATTCTTTTTTGTTTGAAAGAGTATACATTCTAGTTAGTTCCATTGTCGTCACGTTTGGATCTGATGATGGAATCATGGAGAAATCGAGGAACTCTTCAAATATTATAGGCATACCTATAGCGTTTTGGGTATTTCTTATAGTACCTTGTTTAGTTTCTCTTGAAAAGCACCATTTGAGGAAGTAGAACTGATGACGAAGACCCCAGATGGCCATCGAAACTACTCAATAATAAGTATTTCGTGGATTGCGATTATATTACTTGAATATAGATGTTAAGCACTTTATGCTCGTCACAATGCATATGGTGAAGTAGAGCTGATAGTGATGTACCTGGAGAACTCAAAAATTAACGGCTCTGCACCGGGAAAAGCAATATTTTGTAAAAAGTGATAAGTAGTTGACATTTTGGCTTTTGTAACTAGATAAATTACAAACTGACCCACTAAAAAGCGTGAAATAAAACTTATTATCAAAAAATAGAAACGACTTTCGATTCGTCAAAAAGTTTTATTTCTGATTCTTGTTTATAAGTTAAAGAGTATTCTATGTATCTATAAGTAGTGTTAGTGTTATAAACTCATAGTATTTTACAGTTTAAGTAGTGTTTAAATTTAGTTTGTAAAACATGGGAATAAGCAGAAACGAATGAAGAGAGGTCTAAAAAAATATTACAAACAAAAGGGTATACATTTATTATCAAGGTAAGTTTAAAGTTTTATCTACATATTTCATTATAAACTATCGCTTTACTTACCTCGCATAAAAGTAGATAGCACAGAGTAAACGGATAGAGGGTAAGCTTCATACAACTGCGCTTTGATAGGTACACTACTACAAGCAAGGCGCGTGTGTGCGCTTCGTCTAAGCGAGGCCTGGCTTGAGCCGATATCCACCGGTTTCTCTTCGTACGGACGAAGCCGCCAGTTGAGATAGAGAGACAGAGTTAAGATAATGTACAAGAGAAAGAAGAAAACGACAAAGAGAAGGAAATAGAACTAAGGAAAGAAAAATAGATTGATGAGAAAAATGAAGAAAACGAGAACGAAGAAGGACGAAAAGAAAACATAGAACAAGATTTTATATGGCTATCAATATTTCTAAAAATAAATATATGTGAACACGGAGAAATAAATGAGGATGAAGAAGTTCAACCAACCAAAAGAATAAAAATACTTGCTGAAAGAAAGTTAAATTTCAGTTAATTTTAGTTATAATCTATTTGTTTATAAAAATGTAACAAATAATATGACATACACTAGTAATAATTATACTACCTATCTACCTTACTCTAAGTTCCTTACCTACCTACCTACCATTTTTCTCTTAATAGAAACCTTCCTCATACTATAACGAATATTCGAAAAAAAAATCCGTATTGGTCCAGCCATTCCTGAGTTTTGCGCTTAGCAACACATTTAGCCATTAATTTTTATTTATATATAATTTAGTTAAAAAGATACATCAAGTTATTTACCTCATGTTTCGAGCCAGGCTGATCTATAATAGAGGTATAGTTTCTGCAGTACATACTCAAAGTGCATCTATATCAATAGATAATAAATAAAAAAAAAATTTGACCACTTTTGATACGGTACAAATAAAAATGAATTTAACTTTCACGATGACTTGACCTTCTGTGATTTCGATACTCTGTGCCGAGACTAGGCGAAGCGACGACGCATGCTGGCGGCGCAGGCGCGGGCCGAGCGCGCCTCTCTTTTCTGTTACATGCGGGTAGCGGAGAGCTGCGCGGAGTGGCGCGCGGAGAGGGGTCGTTAGCTCCGCCCAAATGGTCAAGGTTATTGGCATGAATACAAGCCTTAAATGAACAAAAGAATTCTACTCAAGCTAGTTATAGACACCTACAGATGCATATATTTTGTGACGCGTCTAGCAAAGCTTACTGCGCCGTTGCGTACTGGAGATGGATTGACGACAAGAGTATTGTGCGCGTAGCATTCATTGCGAGTAAATGTCGAGTTGTGGGAAACAAGCCGATAACTATTCCGCGCTTGGAACTTCAAGCCGCTGTCCTAGCAGCTAGATTAGTGGACTCTGTTGCACGAGAACATACAATAAAACCTGAGCAACGGATATTCTGGAGCGACTCGACAACAGTGCTACACTGGATCAGGAATAATGCTCGTGATTTTAAAATTTACGTAGCAAACCGGTTAGGCGAAATCGATGAGCTAACGCAGATGAATGAATGGCGATACGTACCTACAAAGTTAAACGTAGCCGATATTGCTACGAGAGAAAATTACACGTACCCTGTACTGCCAAATGAATGGATATACGGCCCTACGTTCTTGCTATGCAAGGAAGATGAATGGCTGCTTGACGTCATATCTGTAGATAAAAAGGAAATATTACTGGAGTGTGTAACTTTAATAAAGGAAGATACACAACATTTGAACTTACCTGTGCCTAATGCTACCCGATTTAGTTCATGGCTTCGTTTACGTCGATCGGCTTCTATGGTACTGAAGTTTATAAATAAATGCAAGAAGCTTACTTGTGAGTTTGACGACACTATGATGAATGCTGAAATATTATTACTGAAAAAATCACAAGCTGAATGGTTTAGCAAGGAATTAACTGCAATAAGAAACAATAGATGTGTACCCAAAACAAGTAAAATACTTACCTTGTCTCCTTACCTGGATGAACATGGAGTGTTGCGCGTCGGTGGCCGCATCAGTGCCGCAGCTGGTATACTTCCTGAAACTAAAAATCCTATAATATTAGATGGAAGAAGTTACATAGCAAGACTGATTGTTAAATATTATCATTTCTACTATGCGCATGGAAATCAAGAAACGCTAGTAAATGAAATAAAGCAAAGATACTGGATTACCAGACTTAGACCTACCATTAAACATATAACATCAAAGTGCTCAACTTGTAAAATAAGAAAATCCAAACCAGCACCACAGAGAATGGGAGACTTAACTGGCGCACGATTGGCCCATCATGAGCGGCCTTTTACTTACTGCGGTGTGGATTTATTTGGTCCCATGGAAGTCACGGTGGGAAGGCGTCGCGAGAAAAGGTACGGCGTCTTATTTACCTGCTTGACAGTACGAGCAATCCATCTGGAAGTAGTCACAAACCTCACAACTGACTCCTTTATCATGGCATTACGAAGGATGGCCGCGAGACGAGGATGGCCTCATTATTTGTATTCCGATAATGGAACAAATCTACGAGGAACGAATATGGAGCTGAAAAAAGCTATAAAGGAGATAGACGAAGAGGTGCTGAAAGATGAGGCCTTGAATCGAGGAATAAAATGGACTTTCATACCGCCCGCGAGTCCACACTGGGGTGGGGCATGGGAAAGACTCATCAGAAGCGTGAAAATCAGCCTGAAAGTAATCTTGAATGAACGTGCTCCCAGAGATGAAACCCTGAAAACTCTGTTGACTGAAATAGAGAATATGGTGAACAGCCGGCCGTTGACTCACGTATCCGTGAACCCGAATGATCCTGAGACGTTAACACCTAATCATTTTTTGCTGGGATCGTCGTCTGGCTTACCGCACATTGGAAAATTTGATGGTTCAGATGTTTATCTGCGAAAACAATGGCAAATTTCACAAAGATTGGCTGACATGTACTGGCGCAGATGGGTCAAAGAAGTACTTATTTATTTATTTATTTATTTATTTATTTATTTATTTATTTATTTACTTTATCTATATATATATATATACTACCAGACTTGCTCCCCCGTAAAAGGTGGCAAGAAGATCAGAAAAATGTACAAGTGGGAGACTTTGTACTTATAGTGGACCCAGACAATCCCCGGAACTCCTGGCCGAAGGGAATTGTTCAGGAGGTTATTCCAGGAAAGGACGACCGAGTCAGAATGGTTCGAGTCAAAACCAAAACTGGACTTTTGACTAGATCGGTCACGCGCATCGCTCGGATACAAGTTGATGAAGAGTGCTGCTAAGACAGCACTGGGGTGGGGAATGTTACCGTCGCGATATAATTGTTAAAGGAAGTGCGTGACGTATGAGGTATGACGTCGTGGGGCGAGCCCGAGCCGCCATATTTTTTACCAATAGACAGTGCCATTACAACCGCCACTAACGACGCGCGCTTCCTCATGCTAAAAGTTTTGTGTCCAACCCTACATTTGGAAATATAAATAGTTTTGCACAAATCGTCGTTTTTAAATCTTTGATCCACACACTGAACAACAGGTATTTACGAAGTTACAAAATGTTACAATAGTATTCAAAGATTTAAATCAAGTCTTAAATTACGAGAATAAAGTGTTAATAATTATAATATTAAGTATCAACATTTATTCCCAGTTGTTAGTATGACAAATAGTCATAGAATTATGTTCTCGTGAAAAAATATAGACTAGATAATAATAAACGCAGTTATCATTTTATTCTCGTTCAAAACCACCCAGTCGCGTTTACCATGTCATTTTTTAATCAGGAAGCCAAATTCAAAGACCTTATCTGTTTCATTTTTATAATATTTACGAAAATAAGACGATATTAAAGTATTATCAGTATCACTTGCTCCATAAAACCCGTACAATCAAATGATAAGTGAAGAGTACAATATTTGATTCTGGTCAGGCTGTACGGAGAATAAAATGTTAATCGACGTTAGACAACTTGGATAATGATTAATTTAGACTAACCTCTCATTTTTTAAATAAGGTTTAAAGACATTTATTTCTCATAAGAACATCATGGTTCACTTAAAATGAGATACAAAGTATTGATATATTTGTAGTAGCGTTCACTCTTGGAATGTTGGAGGCGTTATGTTACATTGTCCGGACATGTTTCTTAAGTTTATTTTTGAAGATATTGACACTATTAGTTCGCTTCAAATCCTCTGGTAGACCATTGTACAGCCGTACTCCCTCAAACAATATAGTACTTTTTCCGTAATTAGTCCGTGCACGTGAGGTCATTAGCTGTAACTTGTTTATACTCCGTGTGTTGTATGTCACTATTTTTTTGTGTAGTTTTATGTTTGATTGTAATGAATTGGTGGTGACATTTTTAACGGCTACGCAGGTGTTATAGGTGTAAAGTTGTGCGAGGTTAAGTAGGTTAGTTTTTTTGTATAATGATTTAGTTGGATGAAGGTAGTGATAGTGGAATAAGGATTTTATGATTCTGTTTTGTGTTCTTTGTAGAGGGTTGAGATTAGATTTAGAAGCTGATCCCCATATCTCGATTAAGTATTCTAAATGAGATTTTACTAGGGAGTTGTATATAACCAGACGTATTTTTTTCGGTATGTAATTTGAAGATTTGTGTAATGCACCTAGCAAAGTTATTAATTTTGTTTTAATATGATTAATGTGTATTTTCCAATTGAGCTTGTCGTCCAGCCAAAGTCCAAGATATTTTTCCTGGCTAGATCGTTTAATTGTTTCTCCGTTGATTGTGAGAGGTGTGAATTCCGGAACCGGTTTGTTTTTTGCACATATAATTATAAATTATGTCTTTGAGGTGTTAATTGTAAGTAGGTTGGTTTTGAGCCATTCATTAAGTAGATCGAGGTCTTTTTGAGCGCTAGTTATTATGTCGGTGATACATTTGTTAAAGTAAAATAGACATGTGTCGTCTGCGTATAGGGTTAGGTGTCCTGTTAAACCAATTTTATTAATGTTATTAATATAAATTAAAAATAATAATGAACTTAAAACTGAACCTTGTGGACAGCCGTATGTTATGTTTTGCATTGAGCTAGTGCAGTTATTTATCGTCACGACTTGCTTTCTGTTATGTAGGTATGAAGCGAACATATTAAAGGCGCTGTCTGTTATACCTAAGTTTTTTAATTTTTGCAGTAGTTTTTTATGGCTGACTGTATCATAGGCTTTTTTAAGTCGATGAAAATACCCACAGCTAGATTTTTTTGATCGATATGCGTTTTTATTTTTGTGATTAGGTCTATTGTCGCCGTGAGAGTACTTGAGTTGGACCGAAAGCCATATTGTTCTTCAATTAAATTTTTTTTATCTGTTACATATTTGTTAAGACGGGTGTATAACACTCTTTCGAAAATTTTTGACAAAACCGGTAAGACTGACACAGGCCTATAGTTGCCTGGGTCTGACTTACTTCCTGATTTGTGAATTGGACTGACCTTGGCAATCTTAAGTGTATCCGGAAAAATACCACGCGTCAGACACGTATTCAGGCAGTCGCTAAGTTTATCAGTGATTAAAGGTTTCAGGCATTTTATACTACAGTTGCTATCAAGGTCATCGATAATTTTTGATATTTCATCTGGATTACACGGGGAGAATTCACTTAAAGTTATGTCGTGTGTATAATTGTGATCATACATAAGTGTGTTGTTGTTGTTTATGTGGTACATGTGAGGTATTTTGCTAGCTAACTCCGCACCAATTGATGCAAAGAAAGAGTTAAACAAGTTACAGATTTCCTTACCATCGGTGATAATAAGTCCCGAGCTCGACATTAATTTGGGGGGGGCACAGCTGACTTTGGTTTTATTTAGTGCTAAACTATTAATAATGTCCCATTTTTATTGGTTGTTTATCACTTTTATTGAACAAATTGTAGTAGTAGTCTTTCTTACGTGATATGATCATTTTTTTTACTCTGTTCTGTTCTTCATAAAAGTTTTTCCGTAGGTTGTCATCTTTAGGGTTGGATTTTGCTTGTTGCCATAGGTTATTTCGTAGATTGATTGAGTTTATGATATCTCTGTTTATCCAATCTTCTCGCGGTGGGTTTAGAATTTTAATCTTATCTATTTTACTATTGTTAATTTGTTCTGTGATAAATCTCTCTAGGTAGTTGTAGTCCTTTTCTTCATTTATGTAGTTTGCTATTGAAGTACTTTTGTATAATTGTGTGTAGTCTAGTGCTCTGTATTGTATTCTTTTGTTTATCTTCGGTGCTAAGTTGCCAATTTTCTGAAATATCTGTTTGTGATCTGATAGCGACGATTCAATTATAGAGATGCTGAATGAATGGTTGTTTATGTTTGTGCATATGTGGTCCAGAATAGTGTTTGTTGTGCTGGTTTCGCGGGTGCTGTACCGTTTATTTATTTTATTTAATATTTCATAGCCTGTTTCTTTTATTTCATTTGAGTATTTTGTGACGTCACTGTTCTGTTTTAATAAGTCTATATTAAAATCTCCGAACACAAGTGTTCTCCTTCGTTGTTCCAATTGTAAAGTGTATGTCTCTAAAAAGTTGTTTATGTTCGTTTCACCAGGTTTGTATATGGCTCCGATGTTCAAAGATAGTTTATCTATGTATAGCCAGAGGTAATGGTTACCATTTTCTTGTAAATCTTCTGTTATTTCGTGCTTAATACTATCATGGACGTAAATTGAAATACCGCCACCTTTGCGGTTTTGTCTGTAGTTATAAACATGTGTGTAGTTCGTTATTTCATATAATTTAGCATCTGTATCCGAAGTAATCCAGGTTTCAGTAAAAATTAGAATATGTGTAGTCATTGGTATTGTTTTTATTATACATTTTATTTCGTCTAGTTTCCCAGCTCGACGTATACTACGGAGATTCGCGTAAAAGAATCTTAGGGATGACGGGTGACATGTTAAGTTTTCGTACTTCTTTACTAAGTGGTGGTTTACTCTATCTATGTTTTTATTTTGTAGTATTTCGTTTATTGTTTTTTTTGCATGATTTTGTTTTTTACTATTGACGGTACTCCTTTGACGTATTTGATTAGTAAATCATTTTCACCGTCTGCAATTCGCTGGTTCATTTCGTCCTTTACTGATTGTAAATATAGCTTTTGTGCGAGCGTCTGGTCTGCGTAAATTTGTATATTCCCTTTTAGGATTTTCTTGTTTCTTATTAGGTATTTCGAGGTGTCCGAGTTGTTAAAGCAGACTTTCAATGGTCTGTTCTTGTTTGGAGTGTATTTGCCCAGTCTATATGTTTTTTTCGGTTGAGGACAATCGGTATAGATTGATTTCAGTATTGACATAGTCTCGGTTTCATCATGGTTTTGTCTATTTTTTGTGTTTCTATCATTTATTTCTGATATACCCACAATTACAATATTTTTTTCGCGTTCGCATTGGTCTTTTAGCTCAAGAATGAGGTTTTGTTGATACAAGTGTGGCGATTTGGATGTTCAACTTTCATTGGACTGTTGGTCTTTTATTTGGTTTATTTCACTTTCTATGTATTTAATCCTGTCGCTGAACTGAGTGTTATTTAATTTAATTTCTAGAATATCAGTATTTATTTTTTCAAACTTTTCCGTAAATATATCGGTGGTTGATTTGATGGTTTTTATTTCGTTTTTGATGTCAGACAGTTCTTCTCTGATACAAATTAAGTTTTCGTTTTGAGTTTTACCAAATTTTTCTAAGAAGGTCATCATTTCTGTACGGAAGTTCGCAAAATCCTTCTTGTAGTCAATTTCATCAGAACGCTCTTTACGTTTCCTTATGTTAACATTTGGATAGTTGTCGTTATCACTGTGGGTTGATAAGTTTGGTGCAGATCCGCTAGCGCTTCCGCTTCCGCTCATTAACATGGTACTCGGTTTTGGAGGTGTTCTCGGTATGTTCATTGTACGTAGCGGGATGTGCTCGTTTCTAGGTAAGTGTGTGAGCGCGACGAAAAATAGCACTGGTTCTCTTCGCTCGCTGGGGTCAGCGGTGCTGCGCACTCGCCGTAGTGTGGTGTCGTGTAGAAACACAAGATTTTAAATCAAATCGCACTTTGCACTTAACTTGACTAAGTTTTTAGTTATATGAGTCACTTTTAAAATGTCGGGTATTTGTAAGTAATTAATATATTTAAGCAATACGTCTGCTTCCAACAAGGGCCAGCGGCGAACTCCATAAAATAAATAATATCTCTATTTTGATACTTAGGCGTATTTTAGAACAAACAAAAATAACGTTCTTTAAAAGCTGACAATCATCTATCTACGTCCAGTATTTAAGGAGCAATCAACGAAAACATGTTTTTTTTTTATTTTCCTGAAATGTTGCATTTTTGTAGTTAACATTTTGTTTCCGGGGACGGCAATATCACCTTCGAAATCTGCAATAGACGATAGCAAATGTTCCACAAATTATGGAATCATATATCTGCATGCTATTTACACCATTTCATAACAAACAACACGTCAATATGCCCTGAAAAGAATAAGTAGACATGTACAAGTTATCGTGGTATACCGTCACTTCATCAGTTATGTTTCATTTTCATATTTATTGAATTACTAGCTTTTGCCCGCGGCTTCGCCCGCGTTAATTTACACTTTGTCAATAATTCTTGTTGCCAAAAAGGTGTACCTTTTCTTTTAGGGTGGTTAAAAAACGCATATAATATTTAAAAAACCATCACCAGGGTCCATCCATCCCCAAAAACACACAGACCTAAATTTAAAATTTATCTTTTTAAAACAGAAAACGTAGTTTACAATACATTTTTTAAACTACGTTTCTGGTTTTCCCGTCCTTGGCGTGTTGATTTTCTACGCTTGATACTTGTGAGCACGCCACATACAATTGCCCATGGGAAAAGCAGTCTTTTTCTAAATGTACACCTGCGACTTTCAGTGTCTGTCCTTGAGCTTTGTTTATGCTCATTGCGAATGCCGCTTTTAGGGGAAATTTGAGTTTTTCGAACTGAATGTGAGGAATAAATACGTTTTCACCGCTTGCTGTTCCTGTCATAATTATTGCTTGAAAACATTGCATCCAAGGTATGTAATTTGTAGTCGCATGCCACTACAAAGCCTTGGTGCGCCCTGATTACGCATCAACAGGACTGGGAGACCAAGTTAAAGCCTCAAATAATGTGATGGGGTACCCTGACAATTCCAGAAAGTTGATAAACTCTACAGAGTACGACGTCACTTGCTTTGTATCCATGACAATGTCGACGGACAGATACGCAACAACATCACAATCCACATGAGACATAATCTTTTCGTTTATCTGCTCTATAATTTCGTTAGTTGGTGCCAAAATTACTCTTTCGCGCAGCCATTCTTTATCCCTCATATTTTCTTTCAAATCAGAATAAACGTGGTTTATTAAATTATCTGTATCTTGGACTACGTTCACTATGTATGTTACTATAGTTTCAGCTAGTGTTGCCCAAATGAGAGTCTCGCAAGAGTCTTCAAGAGTCTCAATTAAATTGATTATTTGGTTGGCCTATGTCAATTCAAGCTCAAAATGTACCTACTCTGTTACATTGTTCTGAGATCTCCACTACCGTTTAATAAATAGCAATAAGATAATCGCTAATTGCAAGACTCTTGCGAGACTCTCGTTTGGGCAACACTAGTTTCAGCTTCAGTTTCAGCTTCAGCTTCAGTTTTGGTTTCAGCATCAGTTTTATTTTCAGCTTCAGTTTGGTTTCAGCGTCAGTTTCAGCTTCAGTTTTAGTTTCAGCTTTAGCTTCAGTTTTGGTTTCAGTATCAGTTTCAGCTTCAGTTTGGTTTCAGTTTCAGCTTCAGTTTCAGTTTGGTTTCAGGGTCAGTTTCAGCTACAGTTCCAGTTTCAGCTTCAGCTTTGGTTTCAGTTTCAGATTCAGTTCCAGCTTCAGCTTCAGTTTTTGTTTCAGATTCAGCTACAGTTTCAGCTTAATTTTTAGTTTCAGTTTCAGCTTCAGTTTTGGTTTCAGCATCAGTTTCAGCTTCAGCTTCAATTTGGTTTCAGCGTCAGTTTCAGCTACAGTTCCAGTTTCAGCTTCAGCTTCAGTTTTGGTTTCAGTTTCAGATTCAGTTTCTGCTTCAGATTCAGTTTTGGTTTCAGTTTCAGATTCAGCTACAGTTTCAGCTTCAGTTTCAGCTTCAGTTTCAGCTTCAGTTTCAGATTCAGTTCAGCTGAAATAAATCATCCCGTTGATATCTGTTGCCACACAATCTTCTCCTATTTTCAAAAGGCCAAACGCATATTGCCCCGATTTTGAAATAGAAATGATTCGTATTTTGATTGACTATAACTTGATTGGTTAAAATTTAAGCGACACGATTGGCTTCGACCCCAGCTCTAAACAATGATTTGTATAGCCTACATGCAGTTGTGTAGTTTAAAAAAAAATGTTATGAGTGGTTCTTGAATACGCGATTTGAATGAATTGAGAAGGGGAATACAAAGTCCCAACACCCCTTTACATCCTTAAGGGATGATTTCCAGGATAAAAACTATCCTATGTCTTTTTCAGGGTCTAAAACTATCTCCGTAGCAAATTTCATCCAAATCGGTTTAGCGGTTAAGTGTATTTTGTAGGTGGGGAGGGCGGGGACATCATTGATTCCCTATACAAAATTCCAACACCATTTTTACATCTTTTAGGAATGATTTCCAGGAATAAAACTATACTGTCTTTTCCAGGGTCTAAAACTATCTCGATACCAAATTTCATCGAAATCGGTTTAGCGGTCTAAGTGTATTATGAGTGTGGGTAGGGCAGGGACATTATTGATTCCCTATACGAAATTCTAACACCCCTTTTACATCCTTTAGGAATGATTTCCGGGACGAAATCTATTCTTTGTCTTTCCCAGGGTCCTAAACTATTCCCATGCCAAATTTCATCTAAATCGGTTCAGTGGTTTAGGCGTGAAAAGGTAACAGACAGACAGACAGACAGTTACTTTCGTATTATAATATTAGCTTGAAAGTATTGATGGATATGGAAGTAATCCATACTTCCATATCCATCAATACTTTCAAGCTAATATATATATATGTATATGGATATGGAAGTATGGAGTTATATTATTAGTATTAAAGTATGGATAGCTTTTGCCCGCGGCTTCGTTCGAGTGGGAGGTTTTCCCCGCGTAAATCCAAAACCCGTAGGAATTTCGGGATAAAAAGTAGCTTATGTGTTTTTACAGGATGTCACCTGTCTCCTTAGCTGTTCAGCAGTTTTTGCGTGAAAGAGCAACAAAGATACAATTCGAAAACTATCCTGCGGGAACCTTACATCGGGATAAAAACTATCCTATGTCCTTTCCAGGGTCCTCAACTATTCCCATGCCAAATTTCATGTAAATCGGTTCAGCGGTTAAGGCGTGAAAAGGTAACAGACAGACAGACAGACAGACAGAGTTACTTTCGCATTTATAATATTAGTATGGATTTATGGGGATATAACTATTTTTAAATTTAGTAGGTAACCGATTTTAATCATTCCTTTTTGTTTGTTTAGTTTCGGTAATGTTTTAAACATTTACCGCGGACCCGAAACGCAAAGGCTGCTGAAGGAGTGGTGTAGGATTTTTGTAAATAGGATTAACACACTTCCGTCCACTCTACCCAGAGGAGAGCTGGAGAAGACAGTTCTGATAACTCTCCCGCCGAAAAGAAAAGGTTATGACCCTCAGTAATTAGGACCTCGACGCTGTGCGTTACGCCATTGATTTCGGCAAGCTAATCATAAAGTATTCCTACTTTCAAATAAACAGTTAAAATATTAAATAAGTAGGTAGTATTTAATGGGTATTTTGTGGTAAATAGTGTTAAGCGTATAAATAAAGTGGATTTTTTCATTACCAACTAAACAACCTTTGAAGCCTTCCAAATAATAAAACCGGATTTAATAAAAATAACCTCTAACCTTTATTTTGCAATAAGAAGCCACAAAAATAGCAATCCTGTAAAGTTTCCATGATTTATTCTTACTTAACTACCTGAGCGAGGTAGCTTTGTATCGCAAAATACTGGATAAAATATTACTACCCACGGATTTGCGCCTTAGGATCGGATATAGTTTTAATGTTGTATAGGAAGTCGGAAATAATGTTTGATACTAAATTTATTTATCTAGATTCTTTAATATAACATACGGCTAAGGAGTGGAATTCCCTGTCTGTGTTTCCTGGTAACTATGACCGGGGGGTCGAGAGTAAATAGGTTACTTCTAGGTAAGCGTGTTCCATCTTTGACCACATCATTGCTTACTCGGCTTTATCGGGTGAGATAGTGGTCTAACGCGAGCCAATTATCAATTTTAAAAAATCCGGTCAAGTGCGTGTCGGGCCACGCGCAGGGTAGGGTTCCGTAGTTTTTATAACAGCCAAGTGCGTGTCGTATTCGCTGACTGATCGTTTCGTACCGTGCTCTAACTAAAAGCCAAACATGACTACCTAACTAATTTGACTTCCTATACAAATCCTCACCTGATCCGACAATTTTGCACGGAAAGTTTTAATTTATTTTAGAGATTTGTATAAAACTTGTCATAGCCGGTGTTTTGAATTTAAATACGGACACAGAGCTACACTACTCAATCGTCACAAAAAAATAAAATTGAGGAAGTAGTTTGCTGGGGGAGCTTTGTGTTTGATATTATATAGCAAAATAATAAATAAATAAAAACATATTAATTTGAATTCACTCTAAAAACGGGCTCACATAGGGCGATGGTAACTGAAGAAGGAATTATAAAACTCAACTTCACAAGGGAAGTTTGAAAAAATATGAGCTATTTGAGTACCACTGCGTGTAGTGGTTGTGATAAAGACTGGTAACCAGCTTCACGTATTAATTTAAAAACTGCAGTGTTGTCGTTACGGAGATAGTCTTCATTAAAATCTCCAAATATTATGCAAGGACTGTTATGCGATAGTAAATTACTTACAAAACCTACTGCGCGACTGTTGGGACATTTGCATGATCTATAAAAAGCTATAATCTTCACTGCATTTATTTCGAAAATTACTGCTTCGCAGTGGTCACCTCCAGCAATATCAATGTAATACCGTGGGTTGCTATATTCAATATAATTTTTTGCCCATGCACACACACCAAAACCTGGGTTTTAACTAGACTGTTTAGGGCCATTTGTTCTAATTATTTCCTTAAAATTAGTTATATAAAAAGAATCTTGAGAACAGCTCCACGTTTCTACTGCTAAGTAAACATCTGAAGCCATTTGGTGAAGCGGAACTGATAAAGAAGATCACATATGGCCACCGGAACTCAATAATAAGTATTTCACGGGTTGCGATTCAATTACTTTCAAATGGTTGCTAAGCAATTTGTGGTCGTCACAATGCGAATGGTGATACTCTTTAACAATTAACGCCCCTGCATCGGGAAAAGCAATATTTTGTAAAAGGCGATGAGCAAGTTAACTTAGATAAATTATAAACAGACCCACTAAAAAGCGAGAAATAAAAACTTTTTAACAAAAAACAACCGACTTCCAAAAAAACACTACAATGTGAAAAATAACTTTAAGGACGCATTTACATTTTCTCGCAAATATCAATGTTTTTCTGGTACCATTTTAATACATAAGGAGTTAAAATGTTGACAATGTTATGGTACAAATTTCAAGATAATTTATTCATCTCCACATTTAATGCATTATAATTACACAGTCCTATACATATTTTTCACACAAATACGTTTTTATCGCCGCAATAATCGTAGAAAATTACAAAGAATGGGGTCTTAATACGTACCTGTAAGCCAAATCTGGAGCATATACATAACTTCAAAATAACAAGAAATTATAGCCTATGTATTTATCTATACGTTAAGCTAATTATTTTGAACATACATAAAAAACTTTATGATTTATGAGAATAATAAAATCGGTCTCAAATTTCTTCATACATTTTTCTACCGAACGCACGGCTCCGACCGTCATTCCGCGCTGAGACGCGCTCGTGAACGCAGGGGTGTATCGCTTTCCTCCAAAAAATAAATACGTCGAAACCTATAATAAAAAGGGTGGCATCTTGTATACTGTGACTAAAATACGTTGATGCTTTTTCGTACCGAAACAAAAGTAAGAACGAGAACCATACTTATTTTTAGAATTGGATGGATATTGGTTACTGAACCTAGCATGAAACAACATTTTTTTTTAACCGACTTCAAATAAGGAGGTTTCGCAATTCGACCGTATAAATGTTTTTTTTTTCTCATTAAGTATCTTAAAGTACTACAAATTAAGGAAGGTCTAGAGTTGATCTGATGATGGAGCCTTTCATCAGATTGACTCCTGACAGTCGAGGGAACTCCTCAATGATTTACAACAGTAACCTTTTGTTTGGGCTTGATTAATTTGAATTGACCAGAACTTTACACCTAGATAGTTTGTGACTGTCATTAGAGGTCTGATGATGAAGAGGAAGGACAGTTAAGGGAACTCCTCAACGGTTTACAGTAGCTACCTTGTGTTTGGACTTAATTCATTTATATTGATGAGAACTTTGCACCCATATGGGTTATAAGTGCCATTATAGGTCTGATGATGGAGACCATAGACAGTCGAGGGAATTCCTCAACGACATACAACAGTTACTTTTTGTTGGGCTTACTTCATACGGTTCAATATGCCAAAATGCTCAGTTCGTACAAAACTAAAAAATTGACCAAGTGCGAGTCAGACTCGCCCATGAAGCGTTCCGTAGTAACTACACCAAATAACTTTGTTTTTCATAGTGCTTGTATGAATTACAAAGTTTTATTTGCGGTTTTATAAAATATGCTGTATCTCAAAAACTGCCAACCCGATCTCGTTCAAACCAATTTTGGTTGAAAGTTTACATTAAGGATCATAGCATATATTTTTTGTATAATTTTTCACTCCTTTATTATAGAAGTAAGAGGGGGGGACATTTTACCACTTTGGAAGTGTATATCTTTTAAACGATTAACTTTATGAAAAAGTGGTTTTAGAAACCCTTATGTCATTTTAGGGTTCCGTAGCCAAATGGCTAAAAACGGAACCCTTATAGTTTCGATATGTCTGTCCAGCTGTCTGTCTGTCCGTCCGTCCGTATGTCACAGCCATTTTATTCCGAAACTATTTAGACTATACATGTGAAACTTAGTAGGTAGATGTATTCTGTGAACCGCTTTCCGAATTTAAGAAAAAAATGTAAATTTATTTAAAATAAAGGGGAGTCCCCATACATGGAACTTGAACTGAAAATATTTTTTTTTCATGAAACCTATGCGTGTGTGGTATATATAGACAGGTCTTTAAAAATGATATAAGGGTTTCTAAAACCTCTTTTTCATAAAGTTAATCGTTTAAAGATATAAGCTTCCAAAGTGGTAAAATGTGTGTCCCCCCCCCTCTAACTTCTATATTAATGGAGTGAAAAATCTAAAAAAAATATATGTCTATAGATCTTAATGTAAACTTTCAACCAAAATTGTTTTGCACGAAATCGGGTCAGCAGTTTTTGAGATACAGCATATTTTATAAAACCGCAAATATAACTTTGTAATTTATACAAACACTATGAAAAACAAAGTTATTAAGCGTAGTTGTAAAAATGTAAATAAGCTAGTTTTAAGAATTTTTTTAGGTTTTTTTATTCCTCAAATAAATATACATATTATGTTATATTATTATAGTTCCTACGGAACCCTTCATGGGCGAGTCTGACTCGCACTTGGCCAATTTTTAAAGACCTGTCTACTAATAATTTTTAATTTTTTGTCTTTATATCGGAAAGTGGTTTACAGAATACATCCACCTACCAAGTTTCACATGTATAGTCCTAATAGTTTCGGAATATAAAAACATTTACCAAAAAAATTAAACCAACTTCCAAAAATCACTGTAAATTGAAAAATAACTTTAATTTCGGTAGGTAGGCGGTGTCCGACTTCTGAAATTAGTTAGAAAGTAGACAAAATATTGCTTTTCCCAATGCTGGGCCGTTAATTGTTGAGGAGTTCTCCTGGTACTTCACCATCAGCTTCACTTCATCATACGCATTGTGACGAGCATATTGTGCTTAATAACCATATTCAAGTAATCGAAGCGGAACCCATGAAATACTTCTTATTCCTACTTATATATTGAGTAGTTCCAGTGGCCATCTGTGGTCTTCATCATCAGATCCACTTCACAAATGGTGCTTTTCGAATGCAACTACACAAGTTACTATAATGAAATACTCAAATCACTGTAGGTGTGCCTATAATATTTGAAGAGTTCCCTCGATTACTCCAAGATCCCATTATCAGCTCCTGACTTGGTGAAAATGGGACCAATTTCGAAGTATACCCTTTCAAACAAAAAAAGAATTTTCCAAATTGGTTCAGCCGTCTTCGAGTAATCGGTTATCAAACATTAAAAAAAATATACGCGTCGAATTGATAACCTCCTCCGTTTTTTTCGTCGGTTGAAAATGGATGTGACATATAGACGGATGGACAAACAGACAGAAAAACAGACAGGCATGACGAAACTTCTTTATTTCTTATTAATTTTTTTATCACATATGAGTATTTTATTTCCAAAGTACTAGTAACTAGTAAGTACTCCTAATCGGGCGTCAAACACATTAATACAAAATTGAAACTATCGTCTAATCAATAAGCATGTAACCCTTTGTAAACAATAAGTTACAATTACTTATTATGATCAAACAATATTAAAGAAAATATAATATTACATTCAAGTATCAATATTAGTTAAGTAATGTATAAAATCGGGCGAACAATGGTTTGTAAGTGTGTGTGCGCGCAATGTTGTTGTGTTGCTACTAGGATACCTAAAATTGAGCGAGTGATAAACGTAAATGCGTCCTTAATTCCGGAAGTCGGTGGCAAAAAACTAAAATACGATCCAAAGACACCATCTATTGAAATTAAAGTTATTTTTCACATTGTACATAGTGTTTTTTTGGAAGTCGGTTTTTTTTTGTTAAAATGTTTTTTTTTATAAGACTTATTTAAATATGAAACTAGCGCGATACAACTGACGCTTAGCGCCATCTATCAACATTTCTATGGAGTTGTTCGAAATTTTCGAGTCAAATACAATCGATCGACTATTACTCGTAAACTTGTAAAGCCCACTTATGTGTGATAGTTGTCCTTCAAACTTCGTTATATATAGGTACTACTGACGTGACATTTGAATTTCTAACTACAAGCGTTTTGTTGGTAGAGGGGGGAACACTTGACTCTAACGAAAATTGGTACTATAAAGCTTGATAAGTCACGAACTGTTTAGTTTATCAAAAAACAGTCTTCCCAAACCCTTAATATTTTTTAAAGACCTATTCAACGATGTCCCACACTATGGGAAGGACGAAAAATAAAAATTATCCTCCCACTTTACATGTAGGGGCAACAAACACTTAAACAATTACTATACTCATGCCAAATTACAACTTTCTAGTACCAATAGTTTTTGAGCTAAACCGGGGACAGACAGACAGACAGACGGACATGGCGAAACTATAAGGGTTCCTTGTTGACTACGGAACCCTAAAATCGAGTTATATATAGTTTCTTTTTTGTTAGCTGCAACTTCGATTTAGCTTTAGTTGATTTTAGATTTAAGGCTTGCAAAGGTAATGTATAGAATATTAATATTATATATGCGAGCGTTTGAAAGATATATTAATATTTGTGAATCAATCACGCCAAAATGGCTAAACGGATCTCGATAAAATTTGGTAGGTATGGAGTTAGGTTATAGTCCGAATATTATGTATACGATACCAATATTATAAATGCGCACGTTTGAGAGATAATAAGGTTTTGCGGAATAGCTGTTCCACTTTTATGAAACGCAATTACAATAGTGTATGAAGTATTGCTCCCATCTCTGGGACGAATCTGCCAAATACCAGCTTGATGCACTTGAATCTATCGAGAGAATGGTAGAGTCTCAGCTCCAGAGCCTTAAATATCGATGACTTGTTTCAAGCCTATAAGTTTTCTATCGATTGTAATTCAGGGAATGTGAGATGACATTACACAATATAATTCCAACAAGGCTGTTACATCATCGCTAACCATCAGGTGAGATCAAGTGCGAGCCTATAATATAAAAAACCCTATGACTTTTTGTAACTTAATCACGCCCAAAATGAATGAACGGATCTAAATAAAATTTAGCACAGACATATATTATTGTCTGTGTGTAGTTTAAAAAGCATAGCTATAAAATCTAAACGATCTCTCAACGCTTTTTAAAGTTGTTAATGGCGTAACATCAACTCCAGATCTCCTTGACAAAATCAAAATTGAAGTACCTCGCCTCCCACACTTGAGATCCAAGCGTACCTTCATAACTTTCGGCATAAACCCATGTCGCACTAACCTAGGCCGACATGCTCCCTTAAATAGGATGTTGGCTTCCTACAACAAAGCTTGCTCCATGGATAACGACATAGATATTTTCTTTAACAGTTTGCAACAATTTAAAAATAAACTGAAAAATGTTGACCTGTGATCAGCTGCTTTCTTTCTTTTTCTTATAATATACATTTTAATTTTAAATAGTTTTATGTTAGTTAAGTTAATTGATTTTTTCTCAAAATTATTTTAATTAGTATGTAAATGCAACTTATTTTCATGTATAATAATTTTATCTGACATTTAATTCAATTTAATTTACTATTGTTTTTTATATTAAATATTGTATTGACATGATTACTTTCGACATCATTATTTGGTTTTGCTTATTCTGTTCTTTAATTAATTTTATCTTTCACTTAGAATGATGTGCATACCTGTAAGTGATATATTTGCACTGAATCTGAAACCTTAGTCTGCTTGTATTATATTGCATTTGTAAATATATCGTTGGTGTGCCTTGCATAAATAAATAAAAAATAAATTCCCTTAAAATACTTTATCAACTTGTCCACGAATGAAGTCGCATGCATCAGTAAGTAAATACATAAATGGGCAAAAGTATTCTATTCTTCATCGGGACAGATAAGTCTTCGTCTTTCTATCCTTAATTATTTGCTTTCGAATCTTTGTGTTAACGCAAAAACATTTACATTTTATAAATTACTTTTCAATTACCAATAAAATACGTGAAATGAAAGAATTAAAATATGCAAATGAAAAGAAAATCCAATACCCTGAAATAAAATGGCCGAATAGTCGGCATAACAGGAAATATTCGCAAAAAACGGTTACCAACAGGATTATTTGCGAAACGTTATTGGTATCCAAGTTACGGGTGAAGTAGAAAATTCTGGAAACGTAGGTACAATTAAGTTTGAGTGGATAGAATCAGATACATTTCTCTTCATAAGGTTAAATAGCTCTTAAGATGGTATTCATTATGATTTTCATAAATAGGTTAGTTAGAAAAATATCTTCAGACATTATATCAGTTGTATACCGGAGTTATCTTAATCTGGGGGCACGGCAGTGCCCCCGCCAAGTCGAGCAAAAAAGCGGCACGGCCGTACCATTCTTTTCTCGAAGCAATTCAGGCCATTTTCGACCCCCTATAACTTCGTTGTGGATAAAACTAGAAGCCTGAATTTTCAGTAACCAAACAGGCATTGTATAAACACGGTATATTTCAAATTTCATTCAATTTGAACCAGTAGTTTAAGAATTATAACGAGTCAAAGTTCCTTAATTTTGTTAATTTTGTCACTCACTGACTGACCGATCATCAGAAGTCTATGGCACTTCTAGCAGACATAGAAGCTTCAAATTTAGAATACAATTAGCGTTTAGTGTATGAATCAAGGAAAAACTATAATATTTTTCAATTTCGGTCCAGTTTTCTAGATACATCAACTGCATAAATAACTTTGTAATCCCATACAAATATACAGGATTACAAAGTTACATTTGCAGTTAATGAATCAATGTACCTGTATAATATAATGAAATAATAGATGTAGGTGGGTACTTTTTTTTTCTTGGTGAAAAATATCATCGAATGACTTCTTCCGCTCGGGTGTGTCAGAATTCTACTGACTAAAACCCACCCTGTTCCTTCGGAAGCCCTAAAGTTCCGGGGCCGCGGTATCTCGATGGAACTTTCCCGCAAACCCCGACAGGCAATGGCCCTATGAGGCTCCGTCACTGGTATTGACAGCTTTTTGAGGCGCGCATGGAACACGACGCGCCGCCGACCCGGGCCTGGTCCTTGCCGGACTGTGAGCGACCCCTACTCGCCATCCGCAGGCCCGCGCCTACGGTGGCCCGAAATCAACTCGCGATCCACGACGCCCGGGGCGTCTCCCCCGGCAGCTGGGGCGCGAGGTAGAGAGTTGCCTCTCCCTCGCACGTTCGGCCTCCTCCTTCGCTAGCATGACTGCTTCGCAGCAGGAAGTGACTGCATCCCATTCCCTGTCGCTTCGCACCATAGTCTAAGCCAGAGCAGGGCGCGAGAAGTCGCCGCCGCCGATCGCCTCTACGAGGATACGACGGTACTCCACCCATGCAGGGCACACCTCGACCGTATGCTCCACCGTGTCTTCCAGTGTAGATAGGTACCTAGATATAATAATTATGCTCAAAGCTAACTTGTTAAATGGTCAACGGAATAAAAAAGCAAGAAGTATTAAGAGTATTGGGGAGTATTAAGTAGAGTAAATTGCCCGAAATTGCATAATTACTTACTTATGGATTAACTTTAACCGAGACGTTTGACGAGTGCGGCATTAATTATTACTAACTAATGCAAAAGGCGTACGTGCGTATTCATATGTGCGTATCAAAGCCTCCAAAAAAAACCCATAGACAGGGAGTGGACTTTGTAAAAAACTTTAGCTGAAGTTCAAGAAGTAGTACCGGAAAATAAAACAAGGAAGGCTACCTACAAAAATAAGAAAAGCTCATAAGACAGAGAGAGGGATTTAAGAAAATTCGTTGTTGGTATACAAGAAGTAGAAGGTACCGGCAAAGGAAAAAAGTAGGACTTTCTACAAAAAGCAATGAGATCCCATAAAAAAACAATACTTGTCAAAAAACCAAGTCTCGCAACTCAGTTGTTCTACCGTAAAAAGTTGTGAGATCCATGTAATACCAAGTCGGTTATTAATTTATTCAGTCCCTACTTAAGGGACCTTCTGTCTTAAGTTGTAACGTAATTATCTAACCTAACGACATCTTATAGTGACCATATCAATATTAAAAATCTTTAACGTTTTAAATAAATAGATTGACTTGGCAATCGCAATAAACAATTTAATTAATATATGTATTACTTGTGAGATATATTGTGTTTTCATGCGATGGCCGAGTCAATCTATTCACTTAAAACGCTAAAGATTTTTAATATTGATATGGTCACTATAAGATGTCGTTAGGTTAGATAATTACGTAACAACTTAAGACAGAAGGTCCCTTAAGTAGGGACTGAATAAATTAATAACCGACTTGGTATTACATGGATCTCACAACTTTTTACGGTAGAACAACTGAGTTGCGAGACTTGGTTTTTTGACAAGTTTTGTTTTTTATGGGATCTGTCTGATAGTGGACATTATGGAAGTTTAATGAAAACCTCAGTTTCTTCAACAAAAACAGCTTTAGTCTTCAGATTTTATATAATTACAATGAGAAGCAATTATTCGTGGCGGCGCACCCGTGTACTGAGTTTAGAAATATAAAAAAGTGATAAAGTCAAGGTGTGCGGGTGAGAGTAAAATAACTTTTAAACAAAATATAGCATCACTTGAATGTGCGACTTGGTGGTATTACAAAACTGTCAGGCGCAAGTATGGCGCAGACATCTTCCCTCCCGTTGAAAGACTCCTTTCAACTTCTTCAGTCGTTTTCCGGTGAAGAGGCAGGCAAGGGACAAATCCGAGTGAGAGGCCTCCTGAAGCAGCCTCTGGTAGTTTTCACGTCTGCGACTCGTGAGACGCCATCGGTCCCAGGGAACAAGCGGCTAACTCGTCCCATTCGCCAGCTGAGTGGTGGGACTTTATCCTCCTGGAGAAGAACTAAATCTCCAACTTGCAGGGATGCTGATTTTGTACGCCATTTGGAGCGCTGCTGTAGTTCTGCTACATATTCCCTTTGCCAGCGCTGCCAAAAATGTTGATGGATTTGCTCAAGCTTCTTGTAACGCTGAAGGTTGTTCTGGCTCTCGTGCTCGAGCGATGGACCAGGCAATGCATTTAGCGCACGCCCTATCAGAAAGTGGCCGGGAGTTAGGAAATGGTAATCATTAGGGGAAGGGGAAAGTGGGCATAAAGGTCGACTATTAAGCACCGCTTCCACTTGTGTGAAAAGAGTACATATCTCCTCAAACGTTAAATGATTGTTCCCCATAACGCGCTTTAAGTGGTATTTCGCGGATTTAACGCCGGCTTCCCAGATGCCGCCGAAATGTGGAGCATACGTGGGAGAGAACACAAACCTTATTCCTTCATTGGTGGCAAAATTAACCACAGGTCCATGATTAGCTTTAAGAAAACTACCTATCTCTCTAGCTGCTGCAACAAAGTTGCGGCCATTATTGCAAAATATCTCCGCTGGCTTGCCCCGTCGCGATATGAACCTTCGAACGTCATGATGAACGCGTCTTTAGACAAATCACTGACGGCTTCCAGGTGCACACATTTATATCGGAAGCATACAAACAAACATAAATAGGTTTTGATTAATCGTGCACCTCGACCCTTTCTATTTAGCGTGAGGAACGGACCAGCGAAGTCAACGCCAACAGCACGGAATGGAAAATCAGGTGTGATGCGCTGTGCAGGTAAGTTTTCCATCATGGGAGTTAATGTTTTAACTTGTATACGTCTACATCTGACACAGGCATGAATTGTGCGGCGGGCCAAGTGCCTACCGTTTATAGTCCACACAGTCTCTCTTGTACAGGCTAGCAACAGCTGAGGCCCTGCATGCATGTTGTGTAAGTGTTCGTATGTAAAATATAATTTTGTGAACGGATGAGAGGCGTGTAAAAGTATGGGATGTTTTTGAGTATAGTTGTAATTAGATAATTCTATTTTACCACCGACTCTCATTACCTTGTCATCGTCCAAAAAGGGTGAAAGTGACAAGAGTGGTTACTTGCTACTTAATGATTTATTTTTTAACAAAATATTGTACTCTGAAGCAAATGAAGTTTGCTGAGCAATTTTACATAAACAAATAAAAGATGATTCTAATTCACTAACTGTAAATTTACCAAATAGTTTATCTTTAGGACATGTATGTCTCATGTTATGTACATCATTTTTATTAGGAATTTTAATTGATACTTGAAGAGTATCGGTTTTGGGATCCCAATATAATCCTAAAGTATTAGAAGACTCACTTAAACTAACCTTATCATTTGATCAATGACTGATGATGATAAAATGCTTGGTAAATTCGATCTGAACTTACGTAGTTTAAATCCACCATATCCTAGGGTGTCCGACACCTTGCGTTGAATATATAGTAACTCGGACTCATTGTTGGATCCGGTGACTAAATTATCGACATAATGGTCGTGTTTAATGACATTACCTATAAGCTCGTCATCGCAATCCTCTGCCAATACTGACAGACACTTGGTGCTCAAATATGTAGCACTTGCGAGACCATAAGTTACGGTTTTAAGGCATAAGGTTTGGATAGGATTGGACTCGTCACTTCTCCAAAGTATTAATTGCAAATTACGATCCTTTTCGTTTAATCTAACCATCCTAAAGAATTTTTCTATATCAGCTGTCAAAATATATTTATACTGGCGAGCCCGAATCAAAATAGAAAAGATTGAGTCTTGAACATTGGGGCCGACCATCTGTAGGTCGTTCAGAGAGAAGCCTGAGGAAGTTCGTGCCGATCCATCAAAGACAACACGAGTCTTTGTCGTTTCACTATTTTGTTTAAACACTGCATGGTGGCATAAATAATAGGATGGAACGGGATTGATAGTCGGACAGTCCTCTAAATGGCCTAGCTCCAAATATTCTTGAATAAAATTTGAATATTGTAACTTTAGTTCTGGATTCTTACGGAAACGTTTTTCTAAATACAACAATCGTTTCTTAGCCACTGCGTAAGAATCTCCTAAACAATCTGGAGTATCAATTAGGGGCAGCCTAACACAAAATCTACCCGATTCTAAACGGTACGTATTGCGATAAAAGTGGTCTTCACATGCCTTCTCAATTTTGCCAAAGTATTGCTTATCTGGAACCTGCTCCAGTTCCCAAAACTTTATCAATTTGGAATTAATATCGGAATTATTGCATTCGTCACTATCACTAATTGAAACAAGACACGGAATTTTTTTAGGTGACGAATGATTCCTTAAACTTGGAGAAATAGGGCCGGCAACGAGCCAACCTAGCTTAGAGCTACGTAGTTTGGGCATGTTATGACCTAATGCTAACTGATCACATCCTAATAGGTCCCAAAATAGGTCCGCACCTATCAAAATGTCTACAGCCGAAGGCTGATTAAAATTAGGATCAGCTAACTGTATGTTTCTTGGAATATTTAATTTACTAATGTCTATAGATTGTCTAGGAATAGCACCTGTTAATTGGTTCAATACATATAATGATTGTACGACACTATAGTCATTGTTAAATGAATTTAATCGGGCAATGCAACTTTTGTTTACATGTTCTGCTAAGTTGTTGCCTATACCAATAACATTAATAGTATTTACAGCACATACCTGTAATGACAACTTGTTCATGAGTGACTGGCTAATAAATGAGGACTGGCTGCCACAATCTAATAAAGCACGCACTCGAAATTGTTTGTTTGTTTGAGGATTAATAACATTAACCATGGCTGTTGACAAAAAAACTTGATTTTCTATGGAATTGTTAATTGAATTATTGACTGATATTTCAGTTGGATCGCGATCTGTGTTAGTATTATTGCTACTGACTGTACTAGCATTACTTGTGCTAGTATTGTTAGAATTAGGTAAATGCAAGAGTGAATTGTGCCTACGCTTGCACTCACGACATGGACCCATCTTGCAATCACGTGCACGATGCCCAGTTCGTAGACAATTGGAGCACAAGTGCAACTTAAATACTTCATCTCGTCGTTCTTGAACACTCTTCGCTAGAAAGATAGGGCAGTCGTATATCCAGTGGTCACCTTTACAGACGACGCACTGCTTAGCGACAGGGCCAGTGTTCTGAACTGTAGATGAAAATGATTTAGTACTACGAGAATTATTATGATTATTTTGGCGTGATTGTGTTGCCTTGGGTATATCAGAGTTATTTTGATACATAGTTTCTAACACATCAGCGCGATCAGTTAGGAACTTATTGAAATCCTTTAGAGCGGGGAGATCGGACAAACTATTACGATGTTCTTCCCACTTCATGGCTGTACGACTATCTAATTTTGGTATGAGAAATTTAATAATTATCATGTCAAGCAATTCATCTTGTTTAGCTAAGCTTGACAATGCTCGCAAGTTTTTAGTTACGTGGTCAACTAGAAACCTCAGTGATTTGTCTGATTCACGTTTGTGTTGGTGCTGTGTTGATTCAAAATATAACAATGAATTGAGGTGTTGATTTATAAGTTGGCGCATGTTATCATAACGATCGCACAAGAGCTGCCATGCAGTTTCATAGTTAGTTTCACAAATCTCTAAATTAGAAATGATTCGCGCGGCTTCATTCTCGAGATACGATACCAAATAATGGAACTTATGAATAGGTTTGATACGCTCGTTGTTATGAATGAGCGACAAATAGGTGTCTCGAAACTCAAGCCAGCGGAAATAAGCGCCATCGAACCTTGCAATTTGTATTTGTGGTAATTTAAAATCAACATGGTGACATTGAGATGACTGATCGTGATGACATTGTGATGAATTGTGCAAATCTGATTCGCGAGGAGTATTCTTATACTTATCAAGTTGCTCTTCAGCAATCGCAAGATGTGAAGTAAATATCTGCTCAATTTCATCACGTTCATCGATCTCAGAATCCATATTGTCGCAATTAATGACCTCAATCTGAACCTGTAGTTCATCAAATTTGCTAGACATAGCTCGTATTTTACCAACATTAATTTCTAACTCTTTAGCTTGAGTTTTTGTTAATTTTGAAGAGCAAACTACATCTAAGTATTTTTTAAATTTAGTTAAACGACCTTTGACCAAGCTACGTTTAGCTGATAGTTCCTTCAATAGTTTTGCATTACTGTCTTTATCCTCGCTTAAAGACATCTTGTTTTATTAATAATTAATAGTAGCAACCACAAACAATAAACTACCACTGAGAGCTTTAAAAAAATATTATAGTTGATTGAGTAATCTAAACAGTAACACACTAATGCCAAATAAAGGAATAAAATTGTATGTTTGAAGCCTTATCTGATACTCCTTCGGCGGCACCTCGTTCCCAAACGCAGCCACGCGGCAGCAAACGCGCCAATAGCGCGGCGGCAGCACAGCGGCGGCGGCGGCGACGTCTCGGCGCGCGGGCGTGGCGAGGCGCCGACGCCACCGGAACGCGGCTAGCGGTAACCGGCAGCGACCTGAAATAGTCGGCCGAAAGTATTTGAAATAGTGTGAACTAGAATAATGACACGCACTATTGGGAGGACGCCTAAGCTTAGGGCCTCAGATTACCCAGTAGAACGGAAAATATCGGGAATATAGTTACCAATTATTATTTTCAATGACCTTACAATTTTACTTATTGCGACGTAGGTAGTTGACACTGAACAATGAATTTTAATTTTACTATTTTAGGATATTTACTGGTTATTTACTTGAAATAAGCTTTAGAATAGCTAGATACTTTGATAAACCAATGAAAATACACAAATGGAATATGGAATGTACCAAACAGCGACACCTTTGATAGGAAAATAGGTTTAGATATTTAGGATATTGTATAGGAAAGGCACTTAACTGATAGGCGAGACTGTTGCTTCTGGCTACACTGGTCCTCGCTGGTGGCTGTGGCACTAATAGGTACACGAGCTGCTCGCAGATGTTGACCGAATCCTCGAGCTGGCGTGGCAGGCTGACGGTGAACTTCGACGTCGTAGAAGCTAAGGCTGGGCGCGGCGTATTATGCTGACCGACCTGGCTGGCTTAGTTGTCTTCTATTAGTGTTCTTGAGTCTGTAGTCCTCCACGATGAATCTTTGATAGTTTTCCTTTTGATGAGGATTCTTTGTCTTCGTAGGTACTCGATACGAATTTTGCGAATATTTCCTGTCACGGTCGCCAATTTTAATGTCTGATAGTGGACATTATGGAAGTTTAATGAAAACCTCAGTTTCTTCAACAAAAACAGCTTTAATCTTCAGATTTTATATAATTACAATGAGAAGCAATTATTCGTGGCGGCGCACCCGTGTACTGAGTTTAGAAATATAAAAAAGTGATAAAGTCAAGGTGTGCGGGTGAGAGTAAAAAAACTTATAAACAAAATATAGCATCACTTGAATGTGCGACTTGGTGGTATTACAAAACTGTCAGGCGCAAGTATGGCGCAGACAGATCTCATTGCTTTTTGTAGAAAGTCCTACTTTTTTCCTTTGCCGGTACCTTCTACTTCTTGTATACCAACGACGAATTTTCTTAAATCCCTCTCTCTGTCTTATGAGCTTTTCTTATTTTTGTAGGTAGCCTTCCTTGTTTTATTTTCCGGTACTACTTCTTGAACTTCAGCTAAAGTTTTTTACAAAGTCCACTCCCTGTCTATGGGTTTTTTTTGGAGGCTTTGATACGCACATATGAATACGCACGTACGCCTTTTGCATTAGTTAGTAATAATTAATGCCGCACTCGTCAAACGTCTCGGTTAAAGTTAATCCATAAGTAAGTAATTATGCAATTTCGGGCAATTTACTCTACTTAATACTCCCCAATACTCTTAATACTTCTTGCTTTTTTATTCCGTTGACCATTTAACAAGTTAGCTTTGAGCATAATTATTATATCTAGGTACCTATCTACACTGGAAGACACGGTGGAGCATACGGTCGAGGTGTGCCCTGCATGGGTGGAGCACCGTCGTATCTTCGTAGAGGCGATCGGCGGCGGCGACTTCTCGCGCCCTGCTCTGGCTTAGACTATGGTGCGAAGCGACAGGGAATGGGATGCAGTCACTTCCTGCTGCGAAGCAGTCATGCTAGCGAAGGAGGAGGCCGAACGTGCGAGGGAGAGGCAACTCTCTACCTCACGCCCCAGCCACCGGGGGAGACGCCCCGGGCGTCGTGGATCGCGAGTCGATTGCGGGCCACCGTAGGCGCGGGCCTGCGGATGGCGAGTAGGGGTCGCTCACAGTCCGGCAAGGACCAGGCCCGGGTCGGCGGCGCGTCGTGTTCCATGCGCGCCTCAAAAAGCTGTCAATACCAGTGACGGAGCCTCATAGGGCCATTGCCTGTCGGGGTTTGCGGGAAAGTTCCATCGAGATACCGCGGCCCCGGAACTTTAGGGCTTCCGAAGGAACAGGGTGGGTTTTTAGTCAGTAGAATTCTGACACACCCGAGCGGAAGAAGTCATTCGATGATATTTTTCACCAAGAAAAAAAAAAGTACCCATCTACATCTATTATTTCATTATATTATACAGGTACATTGATTCATTAACTGCAAATGTAACTTTGTAATCCTATATATTTGTATGGGATTACAAAGTTATTTATGCAGTTGATGTATCTAGAAAACTGGACCGAAATTGAAAAATATTATAGTTTTTCCTTGATTCATACACTAAACGCTAATTGTATTCTAAATTTGAAGCTTCTATGTCTGCTAGAAGTGCCATAGACTTCTGATGATCGGTCAGTCAGTGAGTGACAAAATTAATAAAATTAAGGAACTTTGACTCGTTATAATTCTTAAACTACTGGTTCAAATTGAATGAAAATTGAAATATTCCGTGTTTATACAATGCCTGTTTGGTTACTGAAAATTCAGGCTTCTAGTTTTATCCACAACGAAGTTATAGGGGGTCGAAAATGGCCTGAATTGCTTCGAGAAAAGAATGGTACGGCCGTGCCGCTTTTTTGCTCGACTTGGCGGGGGCACTGCCGTGCCCCCAGATTAAGATAACTCCGGTATACAACTGATATAATGTCTTAAGATATTTTTCTAACTAACCTATTTATGAAAATCATAATGAATACCATCTTAAGAGCTATTTAACCTTATGAAGAGAAATGTATCTGATTCTATCCACTCAAACTTAAGTGTACCTACGTTTCCAGAATTTTCTACTTCACCCGTAACTTGGATACCAATAACGTTTCGCAAATAATCCTGTTGGTAACCGTTTTTTGCGAATATTTCCTGTTATGCCGACTATTCGGCCATTTTATTTCAGGGTATTGGATTTTCTTTTCATTTGCATATTTTAATTCTTTTATTTCAACAACAACTTAAGACAGAAGGTCCCTTAAGTAGGGACTGAATAAATTAATAACCGACTTGGTATTACATGGATCTCACAACTTTTTACGGTAGAACAACTGAGTTGCGAGACTTGGTTTTTTGACAAGTATTGTTTTTTATGGGATTCCATTTTTCGGTTATATTTTTTAATATTTTGTTATTAATATAATTTTTGTCATGTAATACTACCCTAATTTTAAACAACAAATAAGCTTTACTTACAATGTCACATAATTGTGTAAGCAAGTGATGTGCGTGAATTAACGGGATTTGTCATTAAAAAAATTGTCCAAGTGTGAGCCAAATTCGCCCATGAAGGGTTCCGTAGTAACTACGCAAAATAACTATGTTTTACATAGCGTTTGTATGAAATATAAAGTTATTTTTGCCGTTTTAGAACATGTGCTATATCTCAGAAACTACTTACTCTATCTCGTTCAGACTAATTTTTATTGAAATTTTACATTAAGATCTACAGCATTTATTTTATTTAGATTTTTCACTCTATTATTATAGAAGTCAGAGGCGGGAGTGGCACCCATTTTACCACTTTGGAAGTATCTATCTCTTAAACGATTGATTTTAGGAACCTTAATGTCATTTTGAAAAACCTATCTATAGACACCAGATACGTACAGATTGGATGAAAAATTAATATTTTCAATTTCAGTTCCATGTATGAGGAGCCCCCCTTAATTTTATATATTTTTATTATTTTTGTAGAAGAATCGGTAAGCGGTTACCTACCACGTGTGTAGTTCTAATAGTTTTGGAATAAAATGGCTGTGACATACGGACGGACGGACAGACAGACATGACAAAACTATAAGGGTTCTGTTTTTTGCCAATCGGCTACGGAACTCTAAAAAGCAGCAGGAACGTATTACATGTATGAGTTGAATTTCAAAGTGCGACATGCAAATTATATGCAAACATAGTACATAGAAAAAAAAACGAACTTCAAAGGATGAACAGAACACTTATTGCTAATGCTAATTCAGTAGGCGCTCTAACCAATGACATACGTGACGTAGTTTTCAACCGACGACAAAAAGAGAAGGTTATCAATTCGACGCGTATATTTTTTATTTTATGTATGATCACCGATTTCTCGAAGACGGCTAAACCGATTTGGAAAATTCGTGTTTTGTTTGAAAGGGTTTACTTTGAAATTGGTCCCATTGTCATCAAGTCAGGATCTGATGGTGGGATCCTGGAGAAATTGAGGGAACTCTTCAAATATTATAGGCACACCTATGGAGTTTTGGGTACTTCTTATAGTAACTTGTGCAGTTGCTCTCAAAAAGTACCATTTGAGGAAGTGGAACTGATGATGAAGACCACAGATGGCCGTCGAAACTACTCAATAATAAGTATTGAGTGGATTGCGATTCGATTACTTGAATATGGATGTTAAGCACTTTATGCTCGTCACAATGCATATGGTGATGTAGAGCTGATGGTGAAGTTCCATGAGAACTCCTCAACAATTAACGGCCCAGCATTGGGAAAAGCAATATTTTGTAAAAGGTTATAAGTAGTTGACATTTAGGCTCTTGTAACTAGGTAAATTAAAAACTTACCAACTAAAAAGAGTGAAATAAAAACTTTTTACCAAAAAATTAAACCGACTCCCAAAAAACACTGCAAAGTGAAAAATAACTTTAATTTCGGAAGTCGGTGCCAAAAACGAAAATACAAAACTAAAGGCGACTACCGAAATTAAAGTTATTTTTCACATTGCAGTGTTTTTTGGGAGTCGGTTTAATTTTTTGGTAAAAAGTTTTTATTAATCAACTGAATAATTGCCTTAATGTGACCTGAGATAGTTTGGTTCCGTTTTACGGATCTTATATTAGCAGAATTATTTATTAATCACGCTTCTACAGGTCGGTCTGCAGATGGATCAACTCAACATAATACGAGACAGTTTCTGTTTTTCAGTGTTCTTTCGTGCCTCAGATATCACGTTAAACCGTTGGTCCCGGCAGTCATTTTGACATCTTTGACAGTCGTTACGGATAGTCAGAAGCCAAATATCTGACACTGGTCTGACCAAGAGGTATCGAATTACCCAGCTACTGGGTTGTGGAGGTCAAATAAACAATAATTTCAAATAAAACATTAATACTCAGCTGCGTCCGGTTAGCTTGAGCGACTCCAAAATTTTTTATCAGATTCATATTTGGTTTGCGCAAATATGATCATGTTTTTGAGTTTCGCATTAAATTCAAGTGGCTGCCTATCCGCCTTCGCCGGAATGCATATATTTTATCATAACTCTACAGTATTCTCTTCAATCCTACAACTCCGTTCTATCTCAAAGAACGTTTTAAGTTCCTTCATGACACACACGTTAGAAATTTTAAATCATCGGAGAATTTGAGACTTTCAACGCCTGCACATTCCACTAAATTCTATGGCTCATCGTTTACAGTGCAAGATATTCGTTTGCGAAATGCATTGCCGGTGTCAGTGAGACAAGCTCAGTCACTCGCTTTTTTTTAAAAGCTCGGTTGCTAATTATTTTCTTTTCAATTTATGATTATTCTTTTGTTTTCTCTCCACATGATGTTAATAAAGAACACAAATTAATTATGTATTGTATTGTACATATATATATATTTATAAAAATATAAAAAAAAAATCTCTGTTTTTATGAGTAATACTTACTACAAGTAGGCTAATTTAGCCCTCCCCACTAATTAAAGTTTTTAAAGTCCTTCCAAAGGTAGTCTGGAAGATATCGCTTTCAGCGATAAGATCGCCATTGTTACCATAGAATAAGCAATATTTTTAAATAGGTGTGTTTGAAGTATATTCTATCTATCTAGACTGGATACTGACCTGAATATAATTGGAAAATGGGTAAGGAGATGATGATGAACCATTTATCAGACTGTCCAACAAATTCGTGACAAAAACATCCCCACTTTATGTCAACTATGCTGATGCCAGCTATCTCGACTTGACCAACTGGACAAGCTAGAGCAACTTCAAAATCTCAGTATCAGGTTTATATTTGGCTTGCGCAAGTATGACCACGTTTCTGATTTCCGTGCACAGCTCAAATGGCTTCCTATTAGGTTTCGCCGGAATCTTCACTTACTTTCTCTGCTTTGTAATGTGCTCTTTAATCCTTTTACTCCTTTTTATCTTAAGGAACGTTTTCAGTTCCTCTGTGACACACATTCTAGATCCTTGAGATCACCGGAAAATTTAGAGTTAAGTATTCGTATGCATTCCACTGGTTTCTTTGATAAATCTTTTAGTATTCAAGCAGCTCGTTTGTGGAATGCATTGCCCATAGTTGGGCGTGCTCAAACGCTACCAGCGTACAAAATAATGGTGAAGGAGCATTACCTTTCACTATAATTTTTCCCCTTCTTTCTCAACTATGCATTTAATATTTATTAGTATATGATTTTTGTATTGTAGGTATGTATTTTATATTATTATGTTCAATTAATATCCTTTCGTTTTGTCCATCCAAAGGTTGTCTGTAAAAGATCGCCTTTTGCAATAATACCGCCCATTGTACAAGTGTTTTAATTTTTGTTTCCAATGAAATATTGTAAGGTGTACAATAAAGTGTAAAATAAATAAATAAAATTATGTCCAAAAACCAACTATGACCGAGACATAGAAATGTGAAAAACAATATCGTAAACAACGCACCGTTTGAAATCAAAGGTAAGTACCGATACAAAGGCAGTTGTTATAAAATCCAAGTAAATCCACTAAGATTGCTCCATAATCATTGTATGGGCGAAAAATCTTCTGTCTAGATTTAAATCGATGTGTCTGAAGCTTTTGTATTAAAGATAATAGGATTTTTTCTAACAAAATTATGTGTACTTTTATAGATATTGGATCGCGAAATCTCTCTGATGGTATTGTACTTCCAGACAAATAGGATTCGATTTGAACGGATTCGGCTTGAGAAGTATTAAGGATACAAATGCTCCAACATTTCTTTACATTTTCTATGATATTCTGTATGTATTTTGAATCTGGTCTTGCGTTTGTAAGTGTATTTACCTTTGCAGTCTTTGAAGATTTAATTTTCTGCTTGACAACAATTCGATTGTGAAGTATATTTTGAATAGCTACTTATATTATATTTTTATCTTATTAAGAAAACTTACAGCTAAACAGACACAATAATATATATATTAATATTATAAAGAAGTGATTTTTTTTTTCTTTTTTTTTTTCTCTTTATTTTAATTTGGGGACTTTTATACAATTGTACATATCAGTCCCATCGGATCTTATACAGTAAATCGCAACAAAACAAATTTAATTAAACTATGGGCACCTCTGGAGTTAGGAGTTGATAAAATATGATGGAACATCCCAACATCATACCTATTTGTCTCGAGCTCTTTTAACAATTCTTTTCTTGCAGACTCAAATCTGACACATTCCGTCAATAGATGTATTATATCTTATTATATCTTCTATTATGCCACATTCCTCACAATTTGGTGAATTCGTTTTCTTCATTAAAAATCCAAACTTATTGAGCGGCATGTGTCCAGATCTGAGTCTGTGAGCTGTTGCAATAAACTTTCTGCTTAGCAGAAAGAAGTGAAATTTGTTTTTATGTGGGTAATCTCCGGAAGAAATGAACCAATTCTAAATTTTTTTTCGTGGTATTAAGTTGCACTATTTGTGAGTGTTATACATATATTGGTAATAAATTATTTCGAAATCTACTTGGACAAACTGTCGGATGAAGTGCTAGTTGGTAATAATTAGAATAACAATGTAGCTTATTATAAGTTTCCACAGATAATTTTCTAATCTAATCAATATCCATACTTCCATACTTAGGTATATTATAAATGCGAAAGTAACTCTGTCTGTCTGTTTGTTAGATACCTTTTGACGCCTAAACCACTGAACCGATTTAAATAAAATTTGGCATGGGAATAGTTTAGGATCCTGGGAAGGACATAAAATAGTTTTTATCCCGGAATTACCACGGGATCAGGATTAACGCGGAAAAAGCCACCCACGCGAACGAAGTCGCGGGCAGAAGCTACTAATAAATAAATACTAAAATAATGCAGTAAGATGAAATATTAGAGAAAGAAAAAAATGATATAACCACTTCTTTAACCACCTATAGATAGATCTTAGGTTGTCCGTGTATGTCATCTAAGGATCAGGCTTGGGTCGGCGGCGGCGCGTCGTGTTCCACGCGTGACTCAAAGGGTCATCAGCTCTAGTGAGGGGCCCCATAGGGCCATTGCCTGCCAGGGCTGTAGGAATGTTCCAACGAGATAACAAAAGGGCAGCTGACGGAACCGGGTGGATTTTTAGTCAGTAGCAGTCAAACAATCCTTTCCGATCCACCCAGAGCGGGAGAAGTCAGATGTTTTCTAAACAGAGTAGGTATTAGACATTGAAAGCAATTTCAAAGATTTATAGTGAATAGGTATTCTCAGAAACACTTTTTTGAATAATTTCATAACTTTCTTTTTTAAACTAGGTACGAGTAGGTACCTATCATGGTGTACATACATATGTGTATGGTGTATCATGTTTCATGAAAAATCACTTTATTCATTTCCCAGAATAAGGACTTGCAAAAAATTGCAAGTCCTTATTCTGGGAAATGAATAAAGTGATTGTTTGAGTGAAAGTTGGAAATGTGGTGTGAATAAAACGTTGTTAAATATTTTGGACTGTAAGCTGGAAACAAGTAGCAACTTGTTTGTACTCATTCATTTTGAATCATTTATTGCAGTTGGAATCAGAGATTACGCCAATTAGTAGCCTAATTGGCGTAATCTCTGATTCCAACTGCACAGATTTTACTAGTTCAGGAATCAAGGGTTGAGTTTATAGTGCATCATTGTATCTCTGTGTTTCCTGATAGGTTTAACCTCCCCCAGGATAAGTCTTTAAGTCAAGAGTAAAAAGGTTAAGGCTTCATCTTCGAGCAAATCATTGCTTACCCTCCGGTGAGGTGGTGGCCAAACTCTTGTATTTAATCATGTGTTTATATTTAAAATAAAAGTAAGAGTAATGCATATATATACATTACTCTTTCTCAAATGAATTATGTATAGTATATAATTAAGATGTATTTGTATATTGGTCATACTCCTCCTTTGCTGGCTACGTATGAAAAACTGGTTCACATTGACTTACTTTCACCATTTGAAACACTAACATGCCCAATGCTTATTAACTCTCAACACACTACTGAATAAATCCAATTAAGTTTAGATACGATCTAAGCATTCATAGTTCTATAATGATGGTTGATTATAGATCTTAAGTCAAATATATTAAATTCAAAATTGTCACCAAACACGAAAATATAGCGTGTAGCAATTAACTGAAACTGAACGAAATTATAGCAAATTAATACAAATTATAACAAAATTGTGTGTAATTTGGCTCGATGCGGCCGTTTGTCGTGTAATGTCTACGGTTATCGCTCGTTAGAGAGTCGCCATTGTCTGTAGACTTCATTAATGTACACCCATTATAGCATGAAACTGTAGGCGTTATTTAGGGAGCTTTAGTAAGCAAATGTACGGGGCGTAGGCCCAGCTTTTGTTCCATAAGTGTCTGTAAATGTCAAATTCGGCACGAACTTCGTGCATGATCACCTTTGTTACCCGACTGCAAAGGAAGGGTCATGTTTTTCGCGCGTATCTTGTATGTATATGTATGTAATATTCTTTATTACCTCATATCTCCAGAACCACTGAATGGATTCACATAACTGAGGTATCGTTAGATTTGTCTTAGCAGCCCAAGTGTTCAGATAGGCGACATTTGAAAAAATCAAACATGGCGGCTGTACGAAGCCGTTATATATAGTGAAAAAAAAATATAATTTATAGTTGTAAAAAAATATGTTCAACTGGGTCCCGCCTGTTTATCACTTATTAAAATGAAAATGTGCTTGTTTCTTGTATTTCAGTTGAGCAGTCGGGTTTTTTAGATTTCTAAATAATTTTTTTCCGCGGTGAATCATCTAATGACTCCTGTTGCATTGAGTGGAGCGAACAGGGACTCATCATACTTAGCCTTAGCCAATTTCATTGGGGTCAGCTTCCAATCTAACCGAATTCAGCTAAGGATTAGTGTTTTACATGGAGCGACTGACTATCTGACCTTTACAACCCAGTAACTGGGTAACACGATCCTGTATGGTCAGACCAGCGTCAAATTTAACGGCTTAATGTATAAAGCACAGATGTACCACACCACCAACGTCCAAACTCGGGGCTACTACTGAGAAATTTCTTACAGAAAAAGCCAATAGCACTTCTTGTCCAACCCGGGAATCGAAACCCAGACCTTATGTTCAACAGTCGTTCAGCAAACCCACCGTGTTGCTTCAGTTGCCTTTGCGTTGCAGAGCCGTGGAATTTAAAAGAACATTCCTGGAGCCCCGGCAGGCAATGGCCTAGGCCAGGGTAGGCGAACCTTTATGTATCAACGTGCCATTTTTAACACGCTTTTATTAGGTCGACCTGTATGTAACTATGTAGTGGAATCTAAGGTAACTAATTTAACCATCTTCCAAGGGTCGTAGTGTATTGAAAATTGACAGCTGTATGTAGTTCTGATGACAGTACAATAATATGGTACTGTCAAACTGATCTGATGATGGAGCTGGAAGATATGAACTGGAACTTCATGATGGAAAATCGTATCATAGCTGTTTTGGATTTCTTAGAAATTTCTTGTAATGAACTTTGACCACGATTAGGTTTCAAGGTCTGATGATGAAGCCGGAAGATAGGCACTGGCATTCCATGATGGAATATCATATCATAGTCGTATTTGCACTTGTGAGAAGGGCCACATTGAACACGTTCTTTTTTGTTTTACGTGCATTTATAAAAGCGTGTTTTTCTAGTGTTTTTTAAACTATTAATTTATTATTTCTAAAGAAATGTTTAATGAGATCATAGACGTGCCGTCAAATAATTTTGACTCTGTGAATTCATAATAAATTAAATGAATATTAAATTTTCTTCGAACACTGTAGCGGAGGGTCACTCGCATTCGCTCGTCGTAAAATACGTACATCAGACTTTTTTCTTAGTGCATAATGATCGGTGACGTACCCAAAATATTATATCGCGTGCCATCAATGGCACGCGTGCCATTGGTTCGCCATCTCTGGCCTAGTCGGACCCCATAAATTCTGCGGATTGCTCTTTGAAGCGCGCATGGAAAACAACACGTCGTCGACCAGGGCCTGCTCCTTACCTGACAACGAGCTACCCCTGTTATAAGCACCATTCTGATGATTCAAATTACTTGGTGCCTTCCAAATATTCGGATAGTTATTCAAAGGACGACGGTAGCAATAATGTCCATTTAATTTGCCCCTCTTTGTCGTGACACCGTTTCATCTTACATTTCATTAATGTTCTACATTCACACATTTCTTTTTATACGTTAACGTCCTTTGTTGTTTAATGCCAAACCCAATTGAAATATTTTTAATTGGCATTCCTGTGCGCCTCGCTTGCATATACCAACCAATTACTAAATTATTATTGTGTAATTTATTTCCATTGTTATCATAACGGCGTTTTCATAAAGTATGTTTCATTTAAGAAATTATGTTGAAAAAAACTAATACTAAAATTGGTTATAACAATGATATTTGTAATTTAGCTACCCCACGGAAACTTATATAGGCCTACCAATCCTTTTTTTTCTGGGTGAGAAATTCATCAAATGACTCCTCCCGCTGCTGATGGAGCGGAAGGGAGTGTCAGACTTCTACTGACTAAAAACCCGCCCTGTTCCTGGAGTTGCCCTTCAGTTCCCGGGTTGCGGGAATGTTCCACAAAAACAGCAAAGCATTTTAATTTCAGCAAATTCCCATTGTAATCAAAACACTGAATAAAACTGGCCGTTTAAGTATTTTAATAAGCCCCCGAAAAGAGATTGAAAACACAGCCAAAATTAAACAAGACTTAATTCAAAATCTAGCTTCAACTGACTGAAACTTTGACAGTTATCTTAAAAACTCTGAAACAGCAATTTCACAAACTTCCATACCTACGGGTTTTAAATGAAAATTAAATGAATCTGAGTTAAATCTAGGTCACCCAGTTGTAGTTAACACAGAATTTTCTGTGAATAAAGTTCTTTAGAGGCTTTGGGCCAACAATTGTTAGCAACTCTGTATGCCATGTTTGGAGTTCATTAAGAAATGTTAGTCGCGTTATAAATATTGCACGGCTGTAGAATTCGTTTGCTTATTATGTTCTGGTTTAATTAAACCACAAATATTTAATTTATGTGACCATGAAGGTACGAAAAAAGGTCTGTACGTATTTTGGAAAGCCTTATATAAATATATATTTTTTTGAGTACCTTATACATTTGTGTATGTCCTTTTTTATGGGGAAAAATCATAAATTGACTCCCTACTCTTCAGAGCGATAGGGAGTGTTAGACCTCTACTGTCTAAACACGTTGCGCTTACCTTTCGGGGCCACGCTCTCTCGTAAGAATATTCCCTCAACCCCGACTGGCATGGGCTTTATAGAACTCCGTCACTAATTACTAATAACAATAAATAAAATAATACTTCTATGTTTTAATTATTTTTTCCATTATGAGTATTTGTAGTACGCTAATTTAGCCCTCCCCATTTCAATTAAAGTTTTTAAAGTCCTTCCAAAGGTTGTCTGGAAGATATCGCTCTCAGCGATAAGATCGCCATTGTAACTAAAGTTATAGCGATAAGGTTATGTAAGTGTGTATCAATTTCTGGTGTACAATAAAGTATATTCTATCTATCTATATTATATAAAAAAATATGGCCTGAATATGATTCAGAACTAGCACATCGTAAAACAGCAAAAATATTGTTCTACCATTTCAAACTGCTTAAGGAAACAACACGAAAAGCCAACATTATTTCCTAACTCAAATACAATACTGTAATTTTTTAGTACACAAAGTATAAGAACACATAACCCTTCTTCTTTGATAGTTGTGTAATAGTTGTAAGTTTTTGCCGTGATGTCGGGAACACGTACGGAACAAGCAATAAATTGAACACTCTCTGTTACGCAAGTCCGTTGCCGATACAACAGCAGGCTAACAGTTTTTATTTAACTTTTATCTGTTTTAGAATTGTCTCACACATTCTGCTTTTTAACTGGATCACGAGATATCCACATTTAATTCATCTTCCAATAGCTCACCGTCCGGTAAGAACCAGGCCGGGGCTGGCAACCGTGTTACGTGCGCGCTTTAAATTTTTAGTAGCATCATTAGTAGCATTTTTAGTAGCAGTAGTTAGCATCATTGATGGATCCGATAGGACCATTGCCTGCCGGGGTTGCAGGAATTTGCGGGGCTCCGGAATGCAAGAGCAACTGAAGCAGCACGTTGGGTCTTTAGTAGGGTTGCCATCTCTAAAATTTAGAAACCAGGACAAGACGCTTAAAAACCCCGGATTTTAGAGTCCAGAACCCGGACATGTCAACAGGTTTTTTTAAACATAGTCAGTGTAATAAAAACAGTTAAAATATCATAAATCACCTCTTTATTTATTTTCAGACCTTAAAATTAAAATTAGTCATTTTTTTCATCATTTTAAATGTACCTAACAAAATAGAATCTTATTACAGTTTGTTACAAATTGTCAGTCAGATTTTTTTATCTATACTTATAATAAATCTGTAGAGGTCAATTCTGTACATGAAATATATTTCCAAAATAACTATTAGGGGGTGATTAGGGCAATCCCTAATCACCCTAATCACCAATTTTTATCTGTCTGTCTGTCTGTATAACCGTTATAAAAACAAAAAATACTCGACGGATTTTAACGAAACTTGGTACAATTATTTTTCATACTCTCTCTATGAAAAATAAATGTACCAAGTTTTGAAAAGAAATTAAATTAAAGAAAGAAAATTTTGATGAAAAGTATACTATAACCAGTTATAGTATACTTTTCATCACGCTACAATCAATAGGAGCAGAGCAGTGAAGGGAAATGTTGGGTAAACGGGAGAAGTTACTCCATTTTTTAAGCTTTCGTCGCGTGTGCACCCTTAATGGTTAAAGCTACACAGAAATGATTTCATGAAGGTAATGTTCTCCTCAAAATTATATAAAAAGTATCCCACGACAGCATATGTCTATCTTTTATGGTTGACTCACAATAACACGTGTAACTCCCGATAGCTTAGCAGTTCGAAGCTTTCTGATTATAATATTTGTCTACTCTTACGTTTATTAACACTCTCAGTCACCCCTAATTGAAAAAGTTAACATTATTAACTATTCCATAAAAAAAGAATCATATAAATTTGTTTATGTTATATATACCAAAGTTATACATGAAATACGCTAATAATAAGCCACCACGCGTGCATACTGAATCATGCTTTAAGGATTATTTTTGAGAATCGGTCGCCGCGCTCGACGCGTCTCGCGGCCGAAGGTATAAAATTTCGTTTTATAGGTACTCAAGCTTCATGTGAATGTGATCGAAACAATATTACCAATACATTAACTTAATAACACACAAGGAGTTACACGCTGACGGAGTCGCGGGCACATCTATTAACAATAATATTGTGAGGTTCCGTATTGCGATATTTTTCAACAGTATTATAGATTGACTTATTATATTTCCCTACTAAATTACGAAAGTTAATCTGTCTGTTACATCAAAATCACTGAACCGTGAGGAAGGACATAGGCTACTTTTTTTTACGAAAAACGACGAAAACTCGGACGAAGTCGCGGGCAACAGCTATCAATACTAATAATATAAGGCTGAAGAGTTATTTTGTTTGTTTGAACGTGATAATCTCAGGAACTACTGGTTCGAATTGAAAAATTATTTTTTAATTAAATAGTCAATTTATAGAGAAAGGCTATATATCATTACGCTAAGGCCAATAGGAGCGGAGCGCCAATGGAGAATGCTTCAAAATCGGGGTTAAATTTAACGTTAGCCCAAAGTAACTATTCCACGCGGACGAAGTCGCTGGCAAAAGCTAGTTCTTAAAATAAACACATCTACATTCATAACCGTCACTGGCGTCACTGCGGAGTGCCGCCACCGGCACCATGGCAACTTCAACGGGAGGGGGTTGGGGGGACGTTGAATATAGCGACTCGGTTCGTCGGTTGACCGTGGTGTGCGAGCAGTGCGTGTGTCGCGGGCGGCCCAAGACTACATTTTTAAACCCGGACTACAGATGAAGCCTCCAAACTAGGACAAATCCGGGGAAACCCGGACGGATGGCAACCCTAGTCTTTAGGCAATAGAAGTATGACACTCCCTTCCGCTCTACCCACAGCGGGAGGAGTTATTTGATGATTTTCCCACCCAGAAAAAAGAGTCATCTTCGAACAAGTTATCCCTACTAATATTATAAATCTCAGCTACTAACAATGTATGAAAATCACACAAATTATTTTATGGTATACAATAAAGAGTATAGCTATCTTGACACTATTAAAAATACAAAGTAAAATTGTTTAAAGTTTGATAACTAAACATTCGTCCGCTTGACTAGGCATCTCGGTATAAAACTCGGTTATGCAAACTTCTCCGTATCTTAACACCTCAATTATTTCTCTGCCATACTAATTAAGGTGTAAAAACCAAAGCTGTCACTAAATATACTGTTAAATATTATTATAATCCCTACCTTAAAATGTTTGATAAAAAAACTTTTTAACAAAAAATTAAACCGACTCCCAAAAAACACTGCAAAGTGAAAAATAACTTTAATTTCGGTAGTCGGTGTCTTTAGTTTTGTATTTTCGTTTTTGGCACTGACTTCCGAAATTAAAGTTATTTTTCACTTTGCAGTGTTTTTTGGGAGTCGGTTTAATTTTTTGTTAAAAAGTTTTTATTTCACTCTTTTTAGTTGGATGATTTTTAATTTACCTAGTTACAAGAGCCTAAATGTCAACTACTTATAACCTTTTACAAAATATTGCTTTTCCCAATGCTGGGCCGTTAATTGTTGAGGAGTTCTCCTGGTACTTCACCATCAGCTCTACATCACCATATGCATTGTGACGAGCATAAAGTGCTTAACATCCATATTCAAGTAATCGAATCGCAATCCACTCAATACTTATTATTGAGTAGTTTCGGCGGCCATCTGTGGTCTTCATCATCAGTTCCACTTCCCCAAATGGTACTTTTTGAGAGCAACTGCACAAGTTACTATAAGAAATACCCAAAACGCCATAGGTGGGCCTATAATATTTGAAGAGTTCCCTCGATTTCTCCAGGATCCCATCATCAAATCCTGACTTTGGTGATAATGGGACCAATTTCGAAGTATACCCATTGGAACAAAAAAAGAATTTTCGAAATCGGTTCAGCCGTCTTCGAGTACTCGATGATCATACATTAAAAAAAAAAATATATATATAAAAATACGCGTCGAATTGATAACCTCCTCTTTTTGTCGTCGGTTGAAAATGGGGATTCTTTCAAAACATCGTACGTACAGAGAGAAGTGATAAGTCTGGATGATCCCCTCCCGCTTTATTTTAAGTGTCACGCCTGTACATAAATAAATAAAATCTGTGATTGAAATAAAGCAAAAGCGGTTCATGTGAGTCGCCCTCAACGCCCGTACGACGAAGTTCCCACCCGGACGACACAGTCCGGTGAACGACCGTCAATGTTTTATTGTCTTTTTTACGACAACTAGGCGACTTCGCTTTCAGTTCTTTGTGTCATATTCTTAGGGAAAACTTAATAAAATATTTTTTTCTTGTTTATAGTTGGTGCGTGCCTCCGACTTCGGTGTGTTACTTAAGTCTTGAAGTTCGTTATATTGAGGATATTTCGCTTTGAATATTATTACATTATGTTACATGCTGTGCGCGCGAGTTCGTTCGTTTTTGCCCCGTAAATTCCAATCCCGTGAGAGTTCCGGAATAAAAAGTATCCTACATCTTGCCCTATAAGTTCTATCTTCCAGTAAAGGTCCATTCAAATCGTCAAAGTGACGGATAGACAAGACTTTGAAAATATGGTTTGCGTCTTAGTATTGTGTAAATAACTGTTACTTACACAATTATATTGAAATTACAGAGAGACACATCAACTTTATTTATATGTATAGACATAGATTAGATTTAGTAGGCTTGTTGCAAATAAAACTAGTGTAGACAGACGCCATTTACACTTTAAGATGGTATTTATTGTAGTTAAATCTTATAACTAAGTAGAAAAAACTTACTATAACTTCGATCCGATTACAAGTGTCGTGAAGAATGTGGCGAATCATATATTTTTAACTCGATTTCATTTAATTAATTTAGTTTGTTAGCAAAGACAAACTTTTAATCTTTTCGCGTTATTTAAATCTATTTGACTTAAGCATTGTGGGCTTAAGCTTAAGATAATTATGCAAGCAGCTTAGAGTAAGTAGAGTAAAAGTCAAACCTGTTATTATTTTACTCATAATAAACTAACAAAATACCTACCTGAAACATAATCATTTAGACTAAATCATACGTAATATAAAAATACATAGGTAAATGCATATTATATCTATTTTATTACAACCGTGAAATATGATTAAAATGACCGACTTCATTTGCAATTCAAACACTTAGGGCGACGGTAAAAACAACGTTGTGGTACAAGGGCAAGGCGGGGGTTACTAAAGTGCACATAGTTGTATTTATTAAATAATGTAGCGGGAAGCGACTAATGAAACTATGATTCCAAGTGACAACTGATTTTATTCGGTCACCCACATTTTAGTATATATTTATCAAAGTACCCCACACCTCCCCCGTTAAAACATTAGATACAGTAGGTTAAAAGTAACTTAACTTATATAATCTTATTTTAAGTAATCTTAGTTTCGTACTTTGTAATTAGTCACTCAACACGTGTTAGGTGTTGTGATAAACAGTAAATTAAATTCGAGCTAATTACATTATGGTTACTTAATTGATCTCTTTTCTTTACAAAGACGTAGGTATTTATATAACTAATGTAACAATGAACTTAATTTTAACACAAAAATAACATTCATTTTGCGTATTTGCCTTGGAATAGGCATTGACGCCTCAGTCTAACATTTTGTTCATTAGAACTCGGGGGTGGTTCTGCTGTCATATTTTTGGAACTGACAATCGTATCAACGTCACGTTCTTTTTGAACCTGTTCTATTTCGGCAACACATGATGATGACGTGTTCTCACATTGATTATGACGACTGGAATCAGAAGTATCAATCTCATTTATGTCTAGAATAACGCCTCTTTAGAGGCACTAACTGATCGATGTGACGCTTCCACTCGTGTCCATCGGCAATGCGTACTTTGTAAGTGAGTGGATCATCTCGCGAAAACACGGTAGCGGTTGCCCACTTGTCCGCGCGGGCACGGTAGTCCCGCGCCAGCACCGGGTCGCCGGGCTCCACGTGCCGCTCGGCTCCGGATCGCGCGCGCCCCGCTCTCTCTGCAGACGATTCGACTGCACGCTCAGTGGACGGTTTTATATTGTCTAACCGACCTCGCAATCTCCTACCGAACATCGCCACCGCTGGTACCACTCCGGTAGTGGCGTGCTCACAATTGCGATACTGAAATAAAAATTTCGAGATGGCAGTTTCTACATCTTTGCCTTCATGTATTGCCTTCTTCATTGCTCGTTTGGCTAATTTTACAGCATTTTCAGCCGCTCCGTTGCCGGCTGATCGATATGGGCTGGTAATTGTGTGATTAATTAAGTTTTTAGTTAAGTAATTAGTAAAATCTAACGAGTTAAATGGAGGTCCACCATCACTAATTATGTGTGAAGGAATGCCAAACCGCGCAAATAGTTCCCTTAACTTATTTATCGTGGAGTTCGCATTGGCTCCTGACATTTTTTGAACTTCTATCCATTTACTATATGCATCTACCGTTACCAAATAAATCAATCAATAATAATCAATAATCAATATTTAAACGTTGCCAAGGTCGAGTAGGAAAAGCCCACGGATGCAACTGCGCACGTGCCGGTGCATACCGCTGTTGTAAGCATGCACTGCATGCCCGACACAACATTTCAATATCATTATCCAGTTGTGGCCAGTAAACATAGCTTCTAGATATATTTTTCATTTTAACAATCCCTAGATGTCCTTCGTGCAATTCATGCAGGACTTGTTGTCTAAGTGCCTTTGGGATGACCACCCTATGATTGTATAATATACACCCTCTATCAATAGTCAGACTGTCCTTTCGATAAAAATAAGGCTTCTCTTCACTTCGTGAGACTACTGATGGCCAACCATTAATAATATAATCATAAATCTGTTTGAGAATTTCATCATCCTGTGTTTTGTGAGAAACATCCTTTGCTCTGATTGGAATCGATTCTTCCACATAATTAATATACGATACCGTATCCAGCCCCGTTTCTACTCTACGTTCATACGGCAGTGGCAAGCGTGATAATGCGTCCACGTTATAATTATCTTTAGATTTTACGAATTCAATAGTAAAGTCATAGGCTGCTAACTTCGTAGCATACCTTTGCAATCTACTTGCAGCAGTCTGCGGTAAACCGAATTTGGGACCAAAAATAAATGTCAATGGTTTATGGTCGGTTTTAATTATAAAAGCACGACCATAAAGATATTGATGGTGTTTCACGACTCCACTAACTATCGCCAGCGCCTCTTTATCTAATTGGCTATACGCGCGCTCTGCCGAGTTTAATGTTCGCGATGCAAAACATATAGGGCGTTCCTCGCCGTTGGGATATCTATGCGATAACACACTACCAATGCCGTAAGAACTGCTATCTACAGCTAAAACTAACGGAAGATCCGGGTTATAATGCACTAATATTTTGTTACCTGAAATAGCGTTTTTAACTTTTCTAAAACTGTCGTCACACTCATACGACCAAATCCAATCTGCGTCTTTTCGCAACAACTTATGTAGGGGATATAATATTGAACTTAAGTTTGAAATAAACTTTGCATAATAGTTGATCATGCCTAGGAAAGATTTTAGCTGTGTCACATCTTTTGGCTTTGGCGCATCAACGATTGCCTTAATTTTATTCTCATCGGGATGCAAGCCGTGTTTATCAATAACAAACCCGACATAAGTTATACTATCTTGCATAAATACGCACTTCTCTAATTTGATTCTCAAACCAACCTCACGCAAGCGGCTCAATAATGCTTTTAAATTATCAATATGTTCACGACGTGTTGACCCCGTACAAGCTATATCATCGATAAATACCGCGACTCCTTTGAGTCCTTTAACCGTTTGTTCCATGAATTTTTGAAATTTTTCTGGAATACATGTAAGCCCAAATGGTGTGCGATTATACACAAATGTTCCTATATGTGTCGTTATGGCGGTACATGCCTGAGATTCCTCTTCTAAAAACAATTGTTGGTAAGCATGCGTGAGGTCAATTTTAGAAAACTGTTCACCCCCACTCAGTGCCGCAAACAGCTCCTCAATTCGCGGCAGAGGGTATGGTTCGCGCATAAGTTTAGGATTCACTGTGACCTTGTAGTCACCACAAATTCTTATTTCTCCGTTCTTTTTAATTACTGGCACGATCGGCGTGCCATAATCAGAATACTCAACTCTTCGAATTGTACCCTCAGCCTCGAGTCGTTCTAACTCCCGCTCGACGGGTTTACGTAACGCCAGCGGTAACGGCCTAGCTTTGATAAATACTGGATTTTTATCCACCAATTTTAAAGCAATTTTTTTTGTACACGTTCCTAGTCCGGATGCAAATACAGTCGGAAATTCACGTTGTAACAGTTGAACTAAATTATTTTCATTTAACTTTAACAAAAATTCATTAATATTAATCTTATTTATTTTTAATTTTCTAAGCCACGACCGACCTAAAAGTGGTGGTCCACCATTTTTAATAATGTACAACTTGAGGTTTCCGGCTGAATGATCCCCAATAACAATATTTACATACACAAAACCTACTGGTTCAATTAGTGAACCGATATAGGAATACAAAGAAATGTCATTGCTAATTATAGGTGAGTCACAAAGGTTGTTTTTATAAAAATCTAAGCTGATAACTGATAACTTACTGCCAGTGTCCAGTTCAAAACTTATCTTTCTGCCGTTCACTTGCGCCATAACCATGTACGGTTTATCGTTGACACCGCATACACTTAAATTAAATAAATCACAGTCGGACTCACTGTCACTATTACCGAGATAATTATTACCACGCCGCGGTTTGTTCGATTTACACATAACTTTTATGTGACCCTTCTGCCCACAGATATCGCACGAATAATTTTTAAACCGACACAATTCTGGACGATGATTTCTGCCACACCTCCAACAATCGCGCGATGAGCGTGGTGATGCCGCGCTAACCTCGGTAGACGAGTTGCCGCTACTCGCAGTTCCACGGTCGGGCGGTCGGCCCGCCCGCTTCGTCGTCGCTACTTGATGCACCGCCTCAAACGTCCGCGTTCCAACCGCTGACGCGTTTGTTGCACCCACGGCGTTTGCACCGCTGGTCTGCGAATGTCGCTCGGCCGCTTCTAATGCCAACGCTAATTCTACGGCTTTTTTGTATGTGATCGATGGTTCCGCAAAAATGCGTGATCTCATTTCATCACTTGCCAACCCTGATACAAACTGATCACGTAGGTTTTCCTCCAGGGTGGTATTGAAATTACACGTACTGGCCAGATGCTTCAATGTTTGCAGATATTCACTCAAAGATTCACCCATGTTCTGACGTCTTTGTCTAAAAACATGGCGTTCCGCAATCTCGGAACGTTTTGGTTCAAGATGCTCACCCACAATTTTAACCAATTCTCGGAACGTTTTGTTTTCGGGATGATGAGGTGCACATAAATCACACATTAAATCATACGTTGCTGATCCCACCACCGTCACCAACGTTGCTACTTGTAGCTCGGGTTTGATTTCATTTAAGGTTATGAATTGTTCCACGCGTCTGATATACGCCTGCCACTTTTTGCTTGATAGGTCAAATTCTTCAATTTTTCCGATAGGCATTTTCAATTCCACAGTAATGCACATAAAACCACACGAATTTAGACTTTATCCTCGTCGCCAGTTGTATTTATTAAATAATGTAGCGGGAAGCGACTAATGAAACTATGATTCCAAGTGACAACTGATTTTATTCGGTCACCCACATTTTAGTATATATTTATCAAAGTACCCCACACACATAAAGTGCCCTATTGACCTAGTTAAATGCGAGCTATTTTGAAGATTTGTCCAGCCAACCTGAGTCACATGCCAAACACAATAGACAGTGACTTCTAGACCGTGATCAGCTGGTGCTAGACCCTAGCATAGAACCCACTGCCCATCACTCACATGAGCAATAAATAAATAAATAATCGCCTAAACTTTATTGTAACTAGTGTCGTAGTGTCACACCTCTTGATACTTGCGGGATTGCCAAATTGTTTTTTGTTTTCTTTCATGTCAGTTTTATCCCATAAAAAACAATACTTGTCAAAAAACCAGGTCTCGCAACTTAGTTGTTCTACCGTAAAAAGTTGTGAGATCCATGTAATACCAAGTCGGTTATTAATTTATTCAGTCCCTACTTAAGGGACCTTCTGTCTTAAGTTGTTACGTAATTATCTAACCTAACGACATCTTATAGTGACCATATCAATATTAAAAATCTTTACCGTTTTAAATAAATAGATTGACTCGGCCATCGCATGAAAACACAATATATCTCACAAGTAATACATATATAAATTAAATTGTTTATTGAAATTCAAGCTTCTAGTTTTATCCACAACGAAGTTATAGGGGGTCGAAAATGGCCTGAATTGCTTCGAGAAAAGAATGGTACGGCGGCCGTGCCGCTTTTTTGCTTGACTTGGCGGGGGCACTACCGTGCCCCCAGATCAAAATAAACTGTATGAAAACTGAAAAGGAGAAAACAATTAACATATTATTGGCTTCTTTTAGACAGTCTGATTAATACCTAAATGATACTAAAAAGATCAAGTTGTATATACCTACCTAGTACATAATATTAACCCACGGAAAACTTCCCATTAGAATTGAAAATATTTAATCTTTCACAGGCTATGATTTCAAGAATTTGGTGAACAGCTCCAGCGTATAATCCGCCCGTCAAAGGTTGCTGCAGTCACAATGCATTATGCAGGAGGCTTTCGACGCGTTTGACTCCACCCTACTCTGTGCCTCTTTTTGTTCCAGTGGTCCAATTTGCAAGAGGAGCTCGTGGTTAAATAAGAACATGTCGATCTTCCAGGTCAAGTAATGCATGCCGCTGCCAGTGCGTGGATGGATTACTGCACGGAATAGATGAATAAGGTTGGAATGGTAATGCGGGCGTGGCGAGCGCGCCATATTTATGATACGAAAATCATAGCTCCACCGATTAATTCATTCACCGCGTTTAATGCGCTTCGGATTACTTCGGAACACAGAGCTCTGCTATAAAATTCCGTGTTGTGCAATTATAATCTGTAAAACAAAAAGTCAGACCGCAAGTATAGAGCGAGGAAGTATATCTTTCCATCGGTAAGTCGAAAATAACATTTAATTAGAATTCTATTTGTAAAAAACATAAAAATATTCTGATCATTATGAAATTCAGAACATTAACAACATTATTGCAACAAGTTACAAATAATATACATTTTCCGATGTGTACTCGCTTAATCAACGCAATGACCAAGTCCGCTTACAATGTACTGCGTCCTCCACACTTCAACTATAGACGTTTCGTCCTTTGCCCTGATTGGCCGTGATGCACGGCGCATGTTTATCGCCTACCACAAATAGTTAAAGATTTTTAACAAACTGCCGATAGAACTAAAAGGTATGATATATATACAAGTGAGTTTCGGAATAAGCTTAAACCGTTCTTGTTAGATAAGTGTCTATATTCTATTGATGAACTATGAATATTAATACTATGATCGAATGTTACATAATTTTATTGACTAGAAATGAAAATTTTATAGAATATCATGAATTGATTTATGATTTTTTAAATTGTAATTTAGATAATAATATGCAATTTGACATAGAGAATATTTATGATTATTTTTTATGCTTATTAATGAATTATGATGTAAGACTTATGTATTGTTCATGATTATTTTTTAATTTAATATAATTTTGATAATAATTGGTAATTTGACACAAAATATTTTTTAATGGTTATTTTTTATGATTGTTATTTTTTTCTGTTTTTAATGTATTTTATATAATTGCAAAAATGTAAAGTTCAGTAATAGTTTATATAAATGTTTAGTTATAGAAATTCAAACATGATGTAAAAATCGTTATTGAATAAATGAATTGGACAGTGAGTTACAATCAGTAGCAAGCTCTCGATTTAAGTGTGTATAATTTATTTGTGTGCGTAATTCACATACGTAACGGGCCTCTTGCTTGTAGTAGAGCTACAGAGTGGGAGACAAGCAGCGACACGCGTTCTCATACAAATACTAAACTATTTCCTTTCGAACCTCTTTTATCTGTTCTGTGGGTTACCGTCATAACATAGCGAGAATCCTCCGTGCCTCGGAAAGCAAAAGCAATGGCTTTTGCTTTCGAAGCTACGACCAATGGACCAACGAGCGAAGACCAACGGGTCTCGGCAGTTACTTGTACATCTTTGATAGTCGTTACGGGAGCCAGAGACTGACACTAGACTTGCCAAGGTACCCCTCAGCAAGTCTGGTGTTGTTTTACCCAGTTACTGGGTTTTGGAGGTCAGATAGGCAGCCGCTCGATGTAAAACACGAGTACTGAGCAGCATCCAGTTAGACTGGGAGCCGACCCTGAAATAGTCGGGAAAAAGGCTAAACAGATGATGGGTTTCCGAATAAAACGACTGTGACATACGGACGGACACAGACAGACAGACATGACGAATCTAGAAGGGTTCCGTTTTTTGCCATTCGGCTACAGGACCCTAAAAAGGGGTACCTAAAAAGATTTACTTCACGTAATAACTTATAGATAACCTATAAGGTAATCGATAATTGAGGCGTCCCTATAAATAGGATGTTGTAAAGCTTTGTAACAATTTCGACCTGATATCACAGATTACTAAATAGTTACTTCGTAACAGATACATCACTCTCATACAAAAGCGAAAATACCTACGCTATAATAGCCTACAAAATCTTAATTAATAAATAATCTTAAATCTAATAATACCAGCTATTTGCACCGAGAAGAAATGTACTATAAGTACGCACTTAGAGAGTTGAGATTGTTTTGCCCGCCGCGCGACCCACGTCATCGAGCGAATGTCCTAGGGTTGTACCTATATGATGATAATATTGGTAATAAAACGAATATAGAAAAACAATTACTTTTAATTTGTTGATCAAATATGTTTCAGTTTAATAAAATGATAGTTGCATTTTTTCCTTCCCTACATTCCCGATTATTAAATTTTAGTGTCGAAAATATCCGAAACCGCGTAAATAATTTTAATTTTAATAATATTCCGCGCAAATAAATAATCAAATGGGACACAGGAGCAAAGCGGAGGCAAAATCAATTGTTTTTAGGTCGATCCATTATGACGTTGTCAAAATTATTTAAAAAGGCTCAAGCAGACGTGCGGCAGCCCACTGTCGGATGCACCGATGGCGGTAGGCATAGGTGGCTTTGAGTGAGTGACGGACGCCTGCTGATATGTCGGGTATAAAAATTTTTTTTTTCGAGTAATCGCTATTTTGTAAGTTTTCTACCCCACAACCGAAAATTGTGACAACTCGGCTCCTTTACTTGGGATGAAAAATCAAATCTTTCTAAAATTTTAAGTACAAATTAATCACTTCTAACAATTGAATAATTAGTTTAAAAGATACTTAAGAAACTAGGCATCGTTAAGTTCAAGCTATGAAAATTTCTTAAAACTTCTCTTCTTTTTGGCCCCCAAGTAACCGGGGTGCTCCGGGATGAGTCTTGTAAAGTTCTAAAACATCTTATTTAAGGTAACGCACTCAAATACCAATCGCCCTGTATACTAAACTCTAAAGTAATACCTGATTGGTTTAAATTGAGATCTAGAACTAATAGCAAATAGAATTGTCTTATCCAGCCTGTCCCAAGCTGCCCTCCCCAAGCGACGCCCAAAGCGGAGGTCCGTACCCCACAAGAATTATCCATAGCATGTAAAGGTGATTACACGCGAGTTTAAAAAATAAATATGGCTGAAGGCTTTAATATAGTTAAGGCCACCACAGGCAAGTCCGGTTGAGCAGCCGATAACCTCCAAGAATGGCCTGTGAGAGTCCATTCACAATCCTTACTAATATTATAAATGCGAAAGTAACTCTGTCTGTCTGTGTGTTACGCAATCACGCCTAAACTACTGAACCGATTTTAATGAAATTTGGTACGGACGTATTCTAGAGCATGAGAAAGGACATAGGCTACTTTTTAATGCGAAAAAAGTGCTGTCAGGGGTTGAAATAGGAGATGAAAATTTTTATGGAAATTACGTCATTTTTAAAGCTTGAAGCTTGAAACTTATTTTTTCGACTTTTGATTAGATATTAATAAATACGAAATTCAAATTATGTATGAGTTTTGTTTTTAAAATCATTAGCCTAAAAAATTACAAAGGCTGCCGAAAGTCACTATTCCGCGCGGACGAAGTCGCGGGCACAGCTTGTAAAATATATCAATCAAAATCAAAAAATCAAAAATTTCTTTTAAGATCCCCGCTATCTTCTCAAATCTTAAGCCGATCCCACACAGCAAAATGGCCATAGCCCCACATAGCTTGTTATTGTCGTAAGAGCCTCCAAGTTAAAGTTGAAGTTCAAAGCTTCATTTTATTTTTAGATTTAAGCGGCAAAGCGCTGCCTTTGCCGCTTTTCTCGTAATAACAGAAGTTTTGGAGCCATAAAAATATAGAAGAGCAGAATTTTAATGAACTGTAAATCTTTGAATGGGCCGCAGATTGATGAATATTATATTGGTACTTAAACATTAATAACGAAAGAAGAACAAAATATTCAAAGTCATACAGTTGCTAAAATCTATATAAAGTTGAAGAAAATTTTAAGTAGGTTGGTCAAGGTTGTATGTGGCTAGTTTTGATTATTATAAACTCAACAAACCTTGACAAATGACAAAGTAAAACAACGGTACCTATTTAACAAGTAAAATAAGAATTTCTAGAGTGTAATAATGAAGCATTTCTTGCTCTGTAGAACAAGCTTTTACAACCCAACCATGAACTAACACAGTTCAAACAAAAATCAATCTTCAGCCTTTAAGATAGAAATCTATATTGTTACATCCGTGAAAGGTCAAACAGGCTCTAACAATAAAATCGAAAGCAATTACAGAAAGTAAATTTTGAAAAAGAATTCACGACTTTTCCACCGAAAATTATAATGAAGACCGGCTCTTGGAAGGGTAGAGTGTCCAATTAAATTCGATTAATAAAACAGAAACTCAACAGCCTTTACCCTAAGTTTGATCAGATAAAAGTCTCGGGAGCAATATTTGGGCCCAAAAATGTGATTACTCAGCCATTGAAATGACTTAAATTAGATATTGATTCGATGATTTGAATTGCGCCGTGAAAGAGATTCCGCTTTTTGAGGTAAGGGTTGCGAAATCAATTAGTGCTTTTGAGATGGTTCGATATTGATTGAATTCTCAACAACTCTCTTGTAAAAAGCAGCTTTTGCTTGAAAAGAAGATTGTGATATCTTAAAAAAAAAACTTCTGTAGGTTCTGTAGGTTAGGTACAATGGAATATAATTGTACATGGCCCTTGGTAACTCGGCCCATTGTCCCAGAATAGGCCGTTACATCGAAGCTTAATTAACGCATTATTCTGAACGATATAAATCAAATGAACTGGGCCCCTGTTCTAACATTATTTTCACTTGGCCCCTTAAGGCCACAGCATTTTTTTCCTTCTCACAAGAGTGATAAATGGCTTGCGTGAAAAGGCAAAATTCTGTTTTGAACGGTGAATTATTATGATCGCTTGATATTGATGTAGGCTTCTTGTGTTGGACGCTCATTTCCAAGTCCACTTTGTAGCAGATATCATTTTAATGCGGAAGTTGATTGGTGGGCTGTAGACCCAAGGAAGGTGATAAGGCCGTTAAGTCTTACTAATGATATCATCAATACTGCTGAATATTATAAAGTGATAGCTGTGCCACGTAAAGTAATAGTGTTGTGGATTTATGATAAACTACACTCGCGAGCAACCAAATCGACTCAACCCATACGCGCGCATAAATATATGTATTTTTCGAAAAATACATGACTTATTTTAAAAATTATTATAGCGTTCGAAAGCTTGAGACCTTAGCTTTAATATGGTACCACTTTTCGTAACATTTATTCAAGACTTTTAAAATTAATGGTATCTGTGTGTAAGTAGAGGTAAAATAGGAACTTTGAAAAATGTGTGGTGGTCAGTTATTTTAAAAATAAAACAAAAACTGTTAAAAAAACATAATATAATTTATTATATCAATATTTGGTATTGCTCCCCCTAGCTTTAATCACAGCTTGCAGTCGATTTTTCATCGACCTGATCAATTTTTTGACGGTGTCTTGAGGAATTCTATCCCACTCCTCTAATAACGCTGCCTTTAGTTCCTCTGTGGTCGAAGGGACTGGATTTCTGGCCCTGACCCTTCTTTTGAGCTCATCTCATAAGTGCTCGATGGGATTCATATCTGGACTGAGTGCAGGCCAATCCATTGTCTGTATATTCACTTCGTCCAGGAACTGCCGAGTGAAACGCGACGTGTGACACCGGGCATTATCATGCATTAAGACGAAGTTCTCGCCGACAAATCCTGCGTAGAGAACAATGTGGTCCTGAAGTATGTCGGTAATATACCGATCAGCTGTTAGCCCTCCTCTTCGGCCTCCCCCAGGCACGAAAACAGGCTTGGTTTTTCCGTCTAAAGAGTTACCAGTCCACACATGCAGGAGCCGCCGCCGTATACAACCGTTTCAGCGAAACAGCACTGCGTAAATCGCTCGCCCGGATGCCTGTAGACTCGGCCTCTCCTGTCACTGCCATGCAGACACATTATGCACTCGTCAGTAAACAAGACCGACTGCCATTGCTCGACGCTCCAATTGAGATGCTCTCGTGCAAATTGAAGGCACACTTGTCGGTGGCCTGCAGTTAATTTTGGGCTCGTGGCAGGCCGTATTGGAGTGAGATTGGCTTTCCTCAAGCATCTTCTTACTGTCCACTCACTGACAGCCACCCCTCGAACACGCCTCAATTCCTACATCACATCAACACCCGTCAGGTGCCGAGTCCGCAGCGCTGTTGTAACGATGAAACGGTCGTCTCTCTCTGAAGTGCACCGGTGGCGGCTGGCTCTTGATCTCCGATCAAAGGCACCAGTCTCTTGAAATCTTCTGTATACCCTTGATACAGCAGACTGACTCAAGTGAAGCTGGGCAGCGACGGTTCGCTGACTGAGTCCTTGTTGCAGCAGAGCAACAACTTGAGCAGCTTCTTCAGGTGTAGTGTCCATAGTTTCTTAAAAACAATGAGTGCAATTTGCGGAGATGTGTACAGGTCAACTTCTGATAAGCAACTGATGAGTTAAATTGGTTGCGAGGGATGTTACAGGGGTGGATCGTAGCACAAATCGTGTGTACCGTAGAGAGTGAATTTTCCTATAGGTACACCCGTTTAAATTGCTTAAATAAAAGAGTACTGAATATATTTTTATGACAGTAGTGTTGATGTAAAGCTAAAGTCTCAAGCTTTTAATAGACATATGTTTTTAGGGTTCCGTAGTCAACAAGGAACCCTTATAGTTTCGCCATGTCCGTCTGTCTGTCCGTCTGTCCACGGTTTATCTCAAAAACTATTGGTACTATAAAGTTGTACTTTAGCATGAGTATACACGTTAATGACGCCAAAAAAGTGGTAAAATAAAATTTTGAAAAAAACAATTATTTAGGGTACCTCCCATACATGTAAAGTGGGATGATAATTTTTTTTTTTCGTAATTCCCATAGTGTGGGATATCGTTGGATAGGTCTTTCAAAAATATTAGGGGTTTGGTAAGACCGTTTTTTGATTAAGTAAACCGTTCGTGACTTATCAAGCTTTAAATTACCAATTTTCGTTAGAGTCAAGTGTCCCCCCCCCCTCTATCAACTAAACGGTTATAGTTAGAAATTCAAATGTCACGGCAGTAGTATCTATATATAACTAAATTTAAAGGAAAACTATCACACATAAGTGGGCTTTACAAGTTTATGAGTAATAGTCGACCAATTGTATTTGACTCGAAAGAACAATGACCACGCTCCATACATGCGATGACCTGTCAATCAAAAATTTTATCAGATGATGTATAGTGATGTGAATCATACCAAATTATAGAATGAGTCTTAAATATGCAACTGTAAAAACGTGTTTTAATTTGACAATCAGGTAAAAATGTTACAATGAAAACAATATTTGAGGTTATGCTTATGTACCTACTTAACTATCAAACGAACATTAGTACAAACTATCAGACAACTATCCCATAATACCTAAGTATCTTCATGAATTAAGTACTTTTATTATTGGTTGAAGAAGTGGTTATTATTGGTTGTTATTACTCGTTGAAAAACAATAGGAAAAAGTTGGGAAATTAAATAAAATTAAAACAGCACCGTTATTCATTTCATTATTTTATTCCGAAAAAAAGTTTCGTTTCACAATAATAACTTCACTTAATAACTTCACGACCGCGGAAATATTGACAACCTTAGAATATGCTTAATAAGTAACCTTATAACGAATTTAAATTAAATTAATTGTAAAACGACGCACGAAATACAAAATCACTAAATGGTAACAGTGCTAACACTGCGTCTAAATGTCAAACTCACCATAAAACGGAACGGTACTTCAATGCATTTGAAATGGCTGCGTTCTATTAAAAACAACGCTTTATTTAGTGGTCGTTTTAAAATTATTATTTCTTTTTTTTCACATTACTAATTCTGATTTAAGTTAGTATTACGTAAATTGCAAAAAAATAGTTATTTAATACGCTAAATAACATCACTATACATACAATCTTGTGTCAAAATGTTTGACAGGTCAATTCTGGACATGATTCTTTCGAACAACTCTATAGAAATGTCGATAGATGGCGCTAAGTGCCAGTTGTATCGTGCTAGCTTCTTGTGACGATTGAGTAGTGTAGCTCTGTGTCCGTATTTAAATTCAAAACACCGGCTATGACAAGTTTTATACATCTCTAAAAAAAATTGAAACTTTCCGTGCAAAATTGTCGGATCAGGTGAGGATTTGTATAGGAAGTCAAATTAGTTAGGTAGTCATGTTTGGCTTTTAGTTAGAGCATGGTACGAAACGATCAGTCAGCGAATACGACACGCACTTGGCTGTTATAAAAACTACGGAACCCTACACTGCGCGTGGCCCGACACGCACTTGACCGGTTTTTTTATAAATAAAATATGTATTTTCCGAAAAATAAAGATATGTATGCGTGCTTATGGGTTGAGTCGATTTAGTTGCTCGCGAGTGTAGTATTATTTTCACGATTTTAACGATTAGTTTAGTTTTTTTTTTTAACTTTAGCAACTTCTAGCTACTTTTTGGGGTAAGATAATGTGGGAATCTGGCAACTTTTTGCAAAAGATCTAGCTACAGAGGTGATAGTATAGTTGGCAACACTGTATTCAGTAGCTCGGCAACCTCTGAGCAAGATGAACGACGAAATGGATAATATGATTATTATTTCCTTGTTGTGCGAGGAAGAGGAAAGGATCGAGCAAGAACAGGCAAGAAAAAAGCATTGAGGTAATATGTATGTACTACATATTACCTCAATGCTTTTTCTTGACTTTTTTCAATAAAAAGCAATATTTTGTAAAAGGTGATAAGTTGTTGACATTATGGCTTTTGTAACTAGATAAATTACAAACCGACCCACAAAAAAGCCTGAAAAATTTTTTTTTGCAAAAAATAGAACCGACTTCCATAACAAAATACTACAAAGCCAAAAATAACTTTAATTTCGGTAGGCGGTGTGAAAAAAAAGAAAATCCAAAACCAATAACACCGACTACCGAAATTTTTAACTTTACTTGACTTGAATTTTTGAGGAATTCTCCTGGTACTTGACCATCAGCTCTACATCACCATATGTATTGTGAGCATTAAGTGTTTGTATAGTGTATAGTACCTTGAGCATTAAGTGTTTAACATCCGTACTCAAGTAATCGAATCGCAATCCGTGAAATACTTATTATTGAGTAGTTTTAGTGGCCATCTGTAGTCTTCATCATCAGTTCAACTTCCCCAAATGGTACTTTTCAAAAGCAACTGCTCAAGGTACTATAAGAAATACCCAAAACGCTATAGGTGTGCCTATAATATTTGAAGAGTTCCTTCGATTTCTCCAGGATCCCATCATCAGATCCTAATTTCGTAACAATGGGACCAACTAGAAAGTATAATACCCTTTCAAATGCAAAAAGAATTTTTCAAATCGGTCTAGCCGTCTCCGAGTTATGAGGTAACATACATAAAAAAAAAGTTCAAGACGAATTGAGAACCTCCTTTTTTTGAAGTCAGTTAATGAAATTTGTCAAACTGCACTCCGCGGCAGCGGAACTACACGTCACGACAGGTTGCGACACTTTTGGTCAGTTGCTCAACTTTGCCGCGCAGTTCGGTTGCAGTGCAGTTCCGTTGCCGCTTAGTGCGTGTTGTCTCGTATAATTTCATAAATAAAGAATATTTTGACGCGTCGTGTCGCTCAGTTCCACTGCAGTGCAGTTCCGTTATAGTGCGGTCTTACCTTAAATGTGTTGTTGAGCGCAAAACACGAAAGCGGCTGGACCGATTTGGCTGATTCTTTGTTGTTGTGTTTGGTTTTGTCAGGAGAAAGTTCTTATGAAAAAAAAAGTAGGGGTAGGGTAGGGCAGAGGTAGGCTAGGGGTAGGGGTAGGGTACGGTACGGTAGGGTAGGGTAGGGGTAGTGTATTATAGGGTTTGGGTAGGGTTGGAGTAGAGTAAGGGATCGGTAGGATAGGGGTAGTGGTATCGGTTGGGTAGGGGTAGGATACCACGTGAACGAAGTCGTGGCGGGTCAGCTAGTTGTAAATAAAATTGGTAAAACAGTTATAAGTAGGTATATGGTACAAAAAAAATACACCTAATTCAATTGTCATCCAAACCGATGATTTTTAAGCAAAGGATTAGTTACGTTGTGTAATTACAGTGATCTAAATCAGAGTTTCAATTTATGTATTTTTCTAACCTACTTACATATTATAACTTTTTGTGTCAATATACATCTTTGCTTCAAAACATGAACTCCATATCTATACTAAAATTATAAATGGGAAAGTTTCAGTACCTGTTGCACTTTCACATGGTGGACATTCCACCCATACGCACAAAACGTTTTGAGAATACTTTCATTGTGCGTACAGAGCGAGTGGAATTCTCTGCCGGAGTCTGTGTTTCCTGATAGCTATAACCACTCTTTAAAATCGTTTAGAAATTTCTTCCACATCAGACTTTGAAGAAATTTGATGTGGAGATAGTTGAATACCTTTATTTTCTTTAAAAAATAATCTTCTGTGAATAAAAGGCTGGGTATGAATGTTTTTATGATAATGCGAAAGAAGTTGTTGTAGAAAGAACTCGAAGGACCGTGTGGCGGGGAAATTATTTTTGCGGGCGGTGAGGTATTGAACACACAGTATTGAGTTGACCAGGTGTAGGAAGACAGGTTGATGGACTTACTTGGATGTTCTGGAGCTGATTAGTTTGAGTAGAAGACGCACGTGGATTGAATCACTTTCTTCTTCGGATGTTTAATCACTTTCACTGTAGTCTTTATTTTGTCACACGTGTGTGTAGCGGTATTTAGTTAATCTCGGCTAGACGCGGGTGATAACTTGCTTAACGGGCAAGTCGCGTGGATAGTTTGTTCTGGAATACTCCGAGACATAATATAGCGTGGGTAATTATACCCTCGAACCACCGTATCTGTTCGGTGATTGGTCTGCGTTGAATCCGCCTATAAGCGGCGCGTGCGATGAGCATTTCTTCTCTGATTCGTGGGAACAGGATGCTAGGAATGGATATTGGAAGGAATGAATTGAATTGAATTGAATTGAAAACCATTTCTCCAACTCAAAACCGCGGTAAAAATAAGAATTTGTATTCTAATATGTGATACGTTCGGATATAGTTAGTAGAAAGTTACAAATCAAATAACTTGCGCAAACATCCTGCCCGGTTTTGAGGATATGTAGTATTCTCAAAAGGAGAGAAATATAATAATATATTAAAGCGTACTAAGGAAAAAATATTTTTAAATATGTTAACTACAGCTAAATTTGGTTTATTACGCGGTGATGTTATTGAGAAGGTAAAGGACATAGTTTGACAACGGGTCTCTTGAAAGAGCCACTGCATGTCTTCACCATAGCAACGCGGGTTGTCCCATCCTTGCCGGGAAAAACTTCGGTGATTACACCCATTGGCCAACGTAAAGGAGGGACATCATCCTGATGTATGAGAACCACTGTACCAATCTTAATATTGTCTGCGGCATTCAACCACTTTTGTCTAACTTGAAGATTATGTAAATATTCTATGCGCCATCTCCTCCAGAAACTACAAATCATCTGGTCAAGCAATTTTTTGCGGCAAGTTAGACGCTTCGTCGTTTCAGGAACATTCATGACAGGCAACGAAGTCAACGGAGAAGCCATTATAAAATGAGCGGGAGTAAGCGGTTCTGGGTACAGATCCTCATTCAGGACACAAAGCGGTCTGGAATTTAGAACTGCCTTAATTTCAGTGAGAACAGTCGAAAGCTCCTCATAGGTAAGGAGTTGAGAACCGATAACACGGTATAAATGCGTTTTAATAGCTTTAATATTTGATTTCCACAGCCCTCCAAAGTGGGGAGCGCGGGGTGGAATCATTTTCCACTCTATGCGGTAGCGGTTAGCAAGTAGTTCTTGCAACTGAGCCTTGGCTCCAACGAAAGTTGTTCCGTTGATATGATAACAATGCTTAGGATCAAGATTTTCTTGACATTTAGCGATGCGGTTACTAACAACAATGTTCCATTTGTGTAGTGAGGAATGAATTCATGAAAGCGTAATTGTATTAACGGAAAAGGCAAATATATTATTAATAGCGGTACGGGAGCGGTAAGTGTCATAAACTAGTTTAATTAGTTTAGACAAAAGAACAGCGGTAAAGAGCTCTGGACGAGCTAGATATACGAACTTAACAGGTGCAACTTTGGATTTACCACACACCAAGTTTACGTGTGTCTTACCATTTGTATCAGTGACATGTAAGTATATGACGCAGCCATATGCATTTAAGGTTGCATCAGCGAAACCTACTATATTTGTCACGCAACCCATATAAACGGCTACATGACGAGGTAATTTTGTTTTGTGTAATTTATCATAAAGAATAATCCGTAAAAATCTCAGAATATATATAATTATGCGTAATATTTTAGTTAATGATAGCTGGCGCACAGTGCGCATGGCTAGAAAGGGACTGGACTTGAGACCAAGTATAACTCGGTTAAATTGAAATTCGCGAATAGGTTTAGAGGTATTAAATCTAAACAGTATTTTTTGGTATTTTCGATGCTCATCAATAACAGCAATTCGAAGATACATCTGTTTTATGTCAGCTGTAACTGCAATAAGGAACAAACGGAATTTTAAAAGTATTAAAAATATGTCGGCCTGTAAATTCGGCCCTATGTGTAACAAGTCATTCAATGACACGCCAGTATGAGACTTAGCGCTCGCGTCAAGAACGATGCGAACTTTAGTTGTTTGTTTATCATTCCTAATAACAGGGTGATGCGGTATGTAATAACCTACAGTCTGATCAGCAGAATTAGGCGTAATTTCAGTAAAATATTTTTTATCGATATACTCTTGGATTATTTCATTATAACTAGCGCGCAAAGCAGAGTCGCGAAGCTTAGTTTTTTCTAAATTGATTAGACGTCGATAAGCGACAGCGTAAGAATTTCCAATTGAATCTGGATTTTTACAGAATGGTAACGCGGTACAATACCTACCACTGGAGTCACGTGACACAGTAGAAACGTGTAGCTGTTCACACTCCAGTTCTGGCGGGCTCATAAAAGATTTTGAAGGTATTTCTTCAATATTCCAAAATTTATGTAAAGATTCGTCTAAAGAAAGAAAACAATGAGAATTATCTATATTTAGCGCGGTATAAAAATATGAAGCGGTATTATAATTATTATTAGATAAACTAGCGGGTACCTCACCCATAAGAATGTAACCAAACACGGTTTCAATAGCGGACGGAGCGGTAGGTGAGATAATTTTATTTTGAAGTAATAAATACGGGAACAGTTTTGCCCCTAAAAGCAATTCGATCTCTCCCGGGACATGCCATTGTGGATCTGCAAGCGGTAAGTCGAACAAGTGTTGCACTGCAGAAGTGTCAACAATGTGAGATGGCAAGTTGTCCGTGATACAATCGACAACAAGAGCGGTGATTTTAAAAGAATTAATTTTATTGTTAGCAGTAACTGTAATCTCAACGTAACCTATGATAGGTCGCGAGGAAGTTCCGACACCCTTTATGAATGAGTTTGAAAGTGGTATAATGTTTAATTGTAGTTTTTTACAACAGGCGGAAGTAATTATATTATTTTGCGAAGCGTTGTCTATTGAACATCTCACAGAAACGTGTTTATAATATTTGTTATCAACGTAGACTCTCGCAGTTGATAAAAGTACTGTAGTACGCTGCGTATTTGTACCTATGCGAGAGCGCGCACACAGTGCCACCTGTTGCGAGTTCGCGGAGCTACTGACAGCGTCATTTTTGACCGTCTGAGGTGGCTGACAGCTGTTCTCGAGATGTAACAGAGAATGATGTCGCTTGTTACATGTTCTACAATTATGTATAGATTTACACTGTGAAGCAGTGTGCGTTAAACTAAGGCAGTTTACACATCCACGTTTGTTTTTAATAAAATCTAAACGCGAATTTGCTAATAGTGATTGAAAGGTTGGACAAGTGTAAAGTTTACAATGATCACCTTTATTGCAATATAAACAAGTTTGGTTATTATCGCAAGCAACAAAAGTATGTACTGTACTATTACGTGACTGATTGCGAGACGAGTTATTATTTTTATTAGGGTTGTTACTCACTAACGCGGTGCGAGATGATACAGTTCGATCTAATATCTTAACTTGAGATATTATAAATTCCACGAAATCCGTATAAGTAGGAATTTCCTCATCTCTTTTATGCATTTCGAATAAATGTACGGTAGCAGGGTCCAACTTTCTCAAAGCTAAATTTAACAAAATGAAATCCTTTAAATCGTTAATTTGTAATTGTTCTAAAGCAGAGACAGACGCGTGAAAACTTTCAATGAAACTATTTAAAGATGCGGAATTATTAATTGCGGGTTTAATATTTAATATGTTAGACATGTAATGTGAGCCTAATGCTCGTTTATCCTGATATTTTTTCACTAAACTGTCCCAGATTGCGGTATAATTAACACCTGACGGAATAATTCCGGCGGTAATTTGCAATGTATTTCTCTTTAGATTACCGATCAAATACTGCACACGTTGAGAATCCGTAAGGTTCAAATTATTATGTATATTTGATTTAAATGATTCATAGAAAACAGGCCAGTTATCAATCTTACCATCAAAGAACGGAATCTGAATCGGGGGAAGTGTGACCGCACCCTTATATTGTTTTTCGTTATTATGCGACGCTGACTCGGTCGATGAACTTAAATATTGCATAATGAGAGAACGCACTCGCTCCACGCGCGTATAAACGCCGTCGAAAGATGTAAGACTGTTATAATCAATTTTATGATCAGGATTTAATTGTAACGAATAGATATTTATTTTATCTAAATTGGAACTAAATTCTTGACGTGATATTGACAGGATTTCCGTGTCCGCCATGAATGATTCTGATGAACGAAGCTCAATACTAGAAATATTTATTTTCTTAGAAGTTTCATATAATGACGATAAACGTTCAAAGATTGCTTGATTTTTAGCTTGAAGTAATTTGACTTTTACTTTAAGATCTTCCATATTGGAATATTAACAGAAAATATCGGAGATTAATATTAAGTATAGCGGGTAGATTAGAATAATATTATTTTTAAGCGGGTATAAGTTAAGGAATGCGGTTGAATATAATTTGTAGTTAAGTTAGCCGTGATAAATAACGATAATAAGTGGTTAGAATATTTACCTATGCTATTTTAATGCAATAGGAGAAATATTAAGTTGATACAATAATTCTCAATGAATGTATTGTAGTATTTAGCGGGGAAGTAGGTACGAATCACCGAACGGTATTTACGCGGCCAATATGGCGTTTTTACGAACTTTGTATTTTAGGTATTTTGACCTAAATACTAGGTATGAGACCTATGATTATATTGCGGTAAACTTATAAAAAGTATAGAATATCGCTGATTCTTTGAATCCGGCTCGTTTGGACCAAAATTATGGTGTAGAAGATACTCGAAGGACCGTGTGGCGGGGAAATAATTTTTGCGGGCGGTGAGGTATTGAACACACAGTATTGAGTTGACCAGGTGTAGGAAGACAGGTTGATGGACTTACTTGGATGTTCTGGAGCTGATTAGTTTGAGTAGAAGACGCACGTGGATTTAATCACTTTCTTCTTCGGATGTTTAATCACTTTCACTGTAGTCTTTATTTTGTCACACGTGTGTGTCCAATACGAATATTTTGATAGATTTTTTTTTTATTTTTTTATTTAGAATAGGTTCGCGTTTGACCACCATCTCACCTGATGGTAAGTGATGATCTGGTCGAAGATTGAGCACGCTTACCTAAAAGTAACCTATTCACTCTTGACTTACAGACTCCTAGGTTATAGCTATCGGGAAACACAGACTCCGGCAGGGAATTCCACTCCTTAGCCGTACGCACAATGAAGGTATTCCCAAAACGTTTGGTGCGTATGGGTGGGATGTCCACCATGTAACGATGGCGCTTCGCCGTTTGTCTCGTAGTCCGATGATAGAACGGGTTTGGTGGAATTAGATTGTGTAATTCCATCGCACACTCCCCGAAATGTAACCGATAGAAAACCGATAGACTTGCAACTCGTCGTCGATGTTCAAGGCTCTGGAGCTTTGATTCGACCAGTGCATCGTTGCCAATGAGTCTTTGGGCCCGCTATAGTTATAGATATACAGCGGTATTTAGTTAATCTCGGCTAGACGCGGGTGATAACTTGCTTAACGGGCAAGTCGCGTGGATAGTTTCTTCTGGAATGCTCCGAGACACAATATAGCGTGGGTAATTATACCCTCGAACGACCGTATCTGTTCGGTGATTGGTCGGCGTTGAATCCGCCTATAAGCGGCGCGTGCGATGAGCATTTCTTCTCTGATTCGTGGGAACAGGATGCTAGGAATGGATATTGGAAGGAATGAACATGATTGGTCAACTCAAAACCGCGGTAAAAATAAGAATTTGTATTCTAATATGTGATACGTTCGGATATATGTTAGTAGAAAGTTACTTGCGCAAGCAGAAGTTGCGGCCAACAACTACTAAAATATACAATACTATTGTGTGCCCGCGACATCGTCCGCGCGGAATAGTGACTTTAGCAGCATTTTTAATTTTTTAGGCTAATTATTTTGAAAACAAAACTCATACATAATTTGAATGTCGTATTTACTAATATCTAATCAAAAGTCTAAAAAATAAGTTTCAAGCTTCTAGCTTTAAAAATGACGTAATTTCCATACAAACTTTCATGACCTATTTCAACCCCTTACAGTCTTTTTTTCGCATTAAAAAGTAGCCTATGTCCTTTCTCAGGCTCTAGACTATGTCCGTACCAAATTTCATTGAAATCGGTTTATTAGTTTAGGCGTGATTGCGTAACACAGAGACAGACAGAGTTACTTTCGCATTTATAATATATACAATATACAATATTTAGTTAGACGATCAACATCAAAACTTAGTACGAAAGCACTTCATCTATACTTGGTCTAACGCGCCCCATACAAACTAAACTCCAAAACACATTTCACCCACAAAGGAGGATAAAGGGTGTATATCAGAATGAATTGTCGTGTTTTCGCACTCAAAACATGGTTAATAAACAACAGTAGCGGACATAAGTACTAGGGCAGTAAAATTTATTGGGTTGACGGCGTGACCAAGCCGTAACTTAGGTTAGACCCGAAAGGCCTAATAACAAAGATGGAAGCATTGTTGCGTTCTGAAATACGAGTCCCCTTACGGTTCTAAAATCTTCAAGAAGACTCGTAAATTGTAACCTTGAATATTCTTTCTGGTCATGATAAAAGCAAGTCGTTAATTTTTGTACCGATAAAGCATTTTTAGATTAGATTAGATTAGATTAGATTCATTTATTTGCCAGAAATATGGTATTTTACAGATATTATAACAGATACACAATAGTTCTACATATTTCGCCTACTAAATTCGGCATGCAAATTTTGTAACAATATCAGTTTAATATAATTAAACAAAACAATAAAATTACAATGTCAAAAAGTCTAAATATAAATTATCTAAGTAAATTTCAAAATATAAATGTCAAATAAATAAGTACAAATTTGATAAATGTCTTCTATTTAAATTACAACCAAAGGAATTAAATTACAAAATGTCAATAGCTTAAAATCTAATATCAAATTTAATTATCATGTCATACAATTTTTCCCTTTGTCCTAAAAGTCATAAATTCCTTAATGGTATAAAAACAATTTTCAATAAGCCATGCTCTAAGATGCTTTTGAAATAAGCTGGTGCGCAGTTCTCTTATAACCTTTGGTATACAGTTAAATATCTTTATTGCCATTCGACCAGTATTTTTATGGCAATACGCTGTTCTACATCTTGGCATTGCCAATTTTGTTGGATCTCTTGATATTTTACCTATTTAACGTTTGAAAAGGGAACCAGAATAATTATGCATATACTTTCATTGTACGTACGACTAAGGAGTGGAATTCCCTGCCGGAGTCTTTATTTCCCGATAACTATAACCTGGGGGTCTTTAAGACAAGAGTGAATAGGTTACTTCTAGGTAAGCGTGCTCCATCTTCGACCACATCATCACTTACTGTCAGGTGAGACGGTGGTCAAACGCGAGCTTTTTATCATTTTTTTTTTTTTTAATTCTACTTGGTGAGATTGACAGCGGTGACCTGGTCATGACTTAGTCTTGCTTAAGATACATCTCTTACTTAGTGTGTCTTCACATCGTTCCAATTATGGGAAAATGCTGTTATAACTTGACCACCTCGCTTTTACAACGCGTAACGGAAATCCCATATCTATCCAAAAGGACTGAAGACAATATCTGGTATGGAGTCTCTATGCAAAGTTTCAGCTCAAAATAAGTGACACAGAATTGACCCCAAATTGTTGGTTTCGTATGTTTCTTGAATACCAGTAATAACAAACGTGTCACAGCACTGTGAGAGTCATCACTTTCCACGTCACTTGCCAATAAAACGATAATTCTCTTCGTTCTTCTTAATTTGAAAAATTCGGTCTCTGGTATCAATGTATTCAAATTTCTAATATGCTCCACACATGATTAGAAAACCCTTGCCATATCGTTTGTTATCATCCAAAGAAGCCGTGCACTTGGTATGCAGATACCCTTTAAATTACACTTTGTATTACACCCTGGATATATTCCATTTACTGTTGTCTAAGGTATCCTACCCTTGTAAAGATTACCTACGGATAATGCAGTTGATTGCAACAAGTTTTGTTAACATTCTGTATTATATCGGCGGCTCCTAATAATACTGAGTCAACTATACTTCTAACAACTTTACAGGAAGGCGATAAGAAGATCGAATGGTCATATTTAAATTGTTAATACAACCAAGAAAAAATAACGAATCATAGTGAATTAAATATAATAAAGCCTTTCATCTGTACAAAATAAATTTCGTATTATTTTATTAATTTATGAGATAATGTAGATAGATAGAGAAGATAGTATACGGCGATTATTTGTTTATTAAAAATGGATCAAGTACCACTTATATTTTTGTACGTCGCATTATTGAATCTACGTTATGGGGAAATATTACTTTACAAGACTGGCAAAAAATATTTTTTTTTATTTATTGGATTTTTTATATATTATACTGTCTGTCATGGATTCATATTTTGTTAAAATATAATAAGTTGACTCACTATACATGGACATAATTTTAAAAGTTAACCATACTTAAATTGAGTCAAGTGTGTTACAAAATTGTTAAAACAATCAAAAACGCCTTTAATGTTTAATATTTTAATCAAAGTGATCTCAAAATGGTATTGGTAACATGAACACAACTTTAGGATATCCATATAAGCGACCATAGAGGCGACCGCTTCCCACTCCCTCTCGCCCCGCAGCATGGCCTCGACCAAGGCCGGGCGCGAGAGGTCTCCACCTATTGTCGCCGTGAGGACACGTCGGTGCTCTGCCCAAGCTGGGCAGTCCTGCACCGTGTGCTCGACTGTGTCCTCAGGGCGACCCTCGCAGTGGTGACACCCAGGCGTCTCTTCCTTACCCATAAGACACAGGTACCTCCCGAAACTTCCGTGTCCGGTGAGGACCTGCGTCATGCGGTAGGTCAGGACACCGTGACGCCGATCTAGCCTCTCCTCAAAGAGGGGTCTTACCGCCGCAATTGCGGCGTGCCCGGCCGTCGGTTGCGACAGTCGTTCCCTCCATACTGCCCTGAGATCGCGCCGGAGCTCTTCCCGCCGCGCCTCGACTTCTCGAGGCAAGTTGGTCTAGTCTTAGGTAATAAAATACAAAATATTGATTGTATCAATTGCACGTTTCTGTAAAATAGGAGATTTATTTATTAATTGTTTGAAATCACTATAATTTAGGAACAATACAAAACAAACAAAGTTTTTATTTTTTTAAAGAAAATCACAATTCTTGATATCCTTATATTATTGCTGAGAATAAAATCAGTCTCAAAAATTAACTTATGAGGTAAGTACTTAATAATTACGAATAAAATCAATCTAGACAAAGAAAAAAGACAAATTATTAATTATTCTAAATCGCTCTCTCTATTGCTATATTGCTATCAATCTATCTAGCTGCTCTATTGCTATCAATCTTAATTACACTTTAAAAAAACAAGTGATATTCCTTAGGTATCACTAATTTGTTGCACATGTCCATTGAATCTTTATGTTTATTTTTATCTATTGGATTGGCCTGTTGTAAGCTGGGCAAAGATCACGAAAATCTGTATTAGGGACAGTTTGATTACGTGTTGCTTTAGGTTTATTAGCACTGTTAATACAGTTATAAGAATCTTCCATGTAACTGATTTAAAAAAATAATTTGTAAGGATTTTCTGGTTTAATTTTTATTTCAGTGACCTTATTCCATTGCATCTTAGATCCATCACAGGCAAAACTCGTTGTTGACACAAACATTATATTCGTAAAGATGCTTACAAAGGTTTGTAAGCATCTTTACGAATATAATGTGATTCCACAGGCGAAAGACGAAGTGTACTTGATCATGTTGCAAAACATGATCAAGTACACTTCGTTTCATGTCGTCAGAATTTTTTTTCAGATGGTGAACATGCTTTCCTCGCTGATCAGACTGTACACCTCCTTGTCCTTTTTCTAGTTTTTCTAAAGCTGTGTAAAGGAAATTGAAACTTATAGATAAGGTATTTAAAAACATGGTTTTACATACAGGAATATTCCTTATAACAACGTTGTCTGTTTAAATAGGTAAAGTATAAGAAATATTACTCAGTCTTTTAGTATTCTCCTTGTCTGTTGTTATCCTCTTCTTCATTCCTTTGGTAGCATACTTCGTCAAAAAGTCTCACTGCCTGGAATGATCTCCAATGTCCCAAAACGTTTTAAATATCTTTGATCTAGTCTCTTCGGATATTTTTTCATATCATTTCATTCTACTATTATTTTTACTATTATTTATATGTATTCTCCGTGGTCCAGTGGTTAAGGCGTTTGCCTTGTGACCCGGTGGTCGTGGGTTCGATTCCCGCGGGAAGCATACTTTCTAAAGTTGTTTCCAGTTTGGCTAGGACATTGTAGGCATGAACCACCTAATTGTCTGATAAAAATATGGTTCCGTGCTTCGGAAGGCACGTATAACCTGGTGGTCCCGGTCGCCAGATGGCGGTCGTCACAATAGACCACGTCAGAGGCCCTTGCGGCGGTCTAGAAACTCTGACACTAGGGTGTGTGGGGTCGTTTAGATCTTACCACCCACACGATAAGAAAGAGACTACATAAAGGTTTCAGTAGTTTTTTATTATGCATTTTTCCATTTCTACTAATATATTGTAAGCCTCTGTTGACATTTCGTTTCCTTACCTCTTCCTTCCAGTCCCTCAGACAATGTTATCTTTCCCTACTTATGCTTTTTTAGTTCCTGAAATTCGTTTACATCTCTGAAAAGTTGGAGTAGTTACTGGAGAGTCTGTATCATTAACGTTAGTTGCGGGCGTAGAGACAGGATTATTAAGACAAAGGACGTCAACGCAAATAGACAGAAATCAATATAGGGTGATGTGAATTGGAGTATCATCGTCTGATTTTTCATGATAGTTACTGGTGCTAGGCTTTTCTTTGATATTCGATTCAAGAGCTTCTGAGTTTTTATAAAAAATATGTGGATCTTACTAACTCTTCACCGTCATCAGTAATTGAAGATTTTCAGCCAAACGTCATAATTATCATATTTTTCATTCACTAAATTAATGATTTTTCAAGACAGCACCAGTTTCTATACAATGATGAATCTAAATTTAAATAAAAATAACACAAGATAAGCAACTATTTCTTGATAACAAAAAGCACACAATAACGACCACACACCGCGCTGTTTCACCGTATACTGAGCCAGTTTGAACTTGCACCGAAATGAGCGCATTCGCGTCCCGCGTATATTGGTAGCAAACACTTGTTGCAGTATAGTAATTTATTTATTTTGCACTCAGTATACTGAGTATACTGAGTGCAAAATAAATAAATTACTATACTTGATCCAGTTTACGCTATTTTTTTTTAGTTATTTATAAAAATATGATTATTTTTCTTTTACAGGTAAATAGGAAATGATTTAATTATTGTTAATATGCAAAAAAGTGCAATTCTCAAAATTTGTTAGTTGACTCAGTATACTTAGGAGCCGTCGATATGTTGTAGTTATTTATTATTCCTAACCTTTTGACCGCCACGTCAAAAAAGCAAAAACGTGCCCTCGGCGCCAAGCACAGAATTCATCCTTTAATAAACCTACAAAATAGTAGTGAGGTCGAAATTATATCGATAAAGCTCATGGAAAACTGACAATATTTTTTAACATAGGCTTTAATTTGAATAAAGATTACTATACCATCCTTGTGTTGAGTTTTATTTCAACCCGCTTTGTCCTTTATGACATAAATGTAATAATCTGTGGCACATTTACGGCCTTTATTATTATTTAAATCCATATATAGAATCAACAATCGATAAAACGAAGTTAATACCATCGCAGCATCATGACGTAATTTTTTGTTACTCTATGGCGACAGTGGCGCAGCTGGCTCGGATTTCTTGACATTGCTCGCTTCTGCTCTAGAGGTGCCTCACCGATACATATTAATAATATCAAAATATTTATTCTTATTGTTTTGTACTTTCAACAGTGTCAAGTAATAAAATGTAAGTTTCTTTGAAAGAACAATCACTTCAATATTTTTTTTATTCCACCAAGCCCGTTCCATCATCGGACTACAAGACAAACGGCGATGCGCCATCGTTATAATAGTGGACATCCCACCCATACGCAAGAAACGTTTTGGGAATACTTTCATTCTTCGTACCGCTAAGGAGTGGAATTCCCTGCCGGTGTCTGTGTTTCCTGATAGTTACCACCTGGGAGTCTTTAAGTCAAGAGTGAATAGGTTACTTCTAGGCAAGCGCGCTTCATCTTCGACCACATCATCGCTTAACATCAGGTGAGATTATGGTCAAACACAAGCAATAATTGATAAATTATAAAAAAGTGGCTCTTAATGACGCTATTTGGTCCATAATGCAATGTATTAGAAACGTGTGCTTTTTACTTTACGTTACTGCACTAGTGCTATTACGCCACAGATAACAATATACTAGTCGGAGGTCGGAGATATACTTTTTTTTTTAACCTCATCAACAAACAACGACTCGACTACATATTTTCCATCCAAGTTAATATTTCACAATACAAATCTGTTTTTACCTCATAAGAGTGTTGAAAAACGTCGTATGAAACGCGTGTGCAACATAGCACACATGCATCATAATCATAATGTAGTATAGTGCATCGCCACTAACTGATGACATCAGTGCTGAAGTAATTGCACTGTCTTCTATGATAAACGTGTCATTATCGACTCCTTGCATTATATTTAATAAGTCTTCACTACTCATATTAAAGTCCTCCATTATTAATAATATTTAATAACAGTAAATGAACTACTCTATTTGAAAAAAATTTGCGTTTGACGTCATGGGATTGTCATACATAGACGACTGTGGCGTCCCTGGAACAGACAATAAAACAGTGTGATAGAGATGGGCATTTCAGTCATTACAATTAATCGATAAAGTACTAAAAAGAGCGTTAGCGTTCAGTACTATAAAATTTTCTTGATTTCTCAATCATAAAAGTTCAGTATCAAATGTTTTATTTATTTATTGGTTTAGAATTCAGAGTAAATTAAATATAACGTAGGTTGCCGTCAATGTCGATATTCTTCTTTTATTGACTGGTATCTACATCACTACGCGTCCTGTTATGGTGACTGTGGCGCCGAGGGCACTAAGTTTTGCGAACTTTATAACTGGTTTTCTTTTTTGTCATCTTATTTTCCTATATATGAAATCTGACGAAAGCAGTTCACTTCAAATAAATAAAGAATAGATAATTAACAAGATTAACAAGGGAAATGAACAAAACAATGCTGTTTTATGATATTTATTTACGTTTAAAATTCTGTCACGCAGTCGCGACAGTGGGGTGCTGGGCACATTTTGGCTTGTCGTCTATACACGACTGTGGCGGTCAAAAGGTTAATAGGGGCCTCCTTTATCAGCCGTGTTCATGACTCTGACAATAGAATAATGAGAGCCATATTTGCTTACTTCTTTGTATATGGCTGTCAATATTCCTGCTAATTAGCTAATTTAATGAATCGAATGACATTATTGAATTATACTATATAATAAAGCTATATTACCACTGACTGACTCACTGACATAATTGTTCTCCCAGATGGTGGATGGGGAGGTGGGTATATTTTGACAGATTCGTAAACAAGTAACTCTCAAACCTACGGGAAAAGTGCCAAACCTCCCCTTTTCACCCCCCTTCTCCCCCCTCCCTATCGTATCTCGGAAACTACGAGACCCGTATTTTTTTTTACGGATTCGTAATGAGGAGGCTCGGTAAAGTAAAAACCATTTTTCAAAGTCACCCCCCTTGCCTCCCTTCTCACCCCCTTTAGGCGGATCTCGGAAATTAAGAGACTTGGAACATTTTTTTTTTCAGATCACTTAGAGGGGCAATGCTTTGGTCAAAATAATTATGCAACCCCCCCATCACCCCCCCCATTTTTTTTTTCACAATCACGCGATGTGCTTACACCTTGCGCAACACGCGAATACTAGTTTATTATATACTAGCTTTTGCCCGCGACTTCGTCCGCGTGGAATAGTTACGTTAAATTTAACCCCGATTTTGAAGCATTCTTCATTGGCGCTCCGCTCCTATTGGCCTTAGCGTAATGATACAATATAGCTGTGCCCGCGACTCCGTCAGCGTAAGTTAATGTATTGGTAATATTGTTTAGATCACGTTCACATGAGGCTTAAGTACCTAGAGAACGCTTCGACCGCGAGACGCGTCGAGCGCGGCGACCGATTCTCAAAAATAATCCTTATAGCATGATTCAGTATTCACGCGCTATGGCTTATTAATAAGCGTATTTCATGTATAACTTTGGTGTTTCTATACCGATTCATATGTTTATTTTTACGGTTTCGTAGCCGAATGGCAAAAAACGGAATCTTTATAATTTCGACATGTCTGTCCGTCTATCTGTCTGTCTGTCTGTCCGTCCGTCCGTCTGTCACAGCAATTTTATTCCGAAACTATTAGGACTATACATGTGAAACTTGATAGGTAGATGTATTCTGTGAACCGCTTTCCGATTTTGAGAAAAAAATTAAAAAATATTTAAAATAAAGGGGGGCTCCCCATACATGAAACTAAACCTGAAAATATTTTTTTTCATGAAATCGATGCATGTGTGGTATCTATAGACAGTTCTTTAAAAACGACATCGGGGTTTCTAAAACCACTTTTCCATAAAGTCAATCGTTTAAAAGATATAAGCTTCCAAAGTGGTAAAATGTGTGTGTGGCGGACACAACCTCTAACTTCTATAATAATGGAGTGAAAAATCTAAAAAAAATATATGTCTGTAGATCTTAATATAAACTTTCAACCAAAATTAGTTTGAACGAAATCAGTTCAGCAGTTTTTGAGATACAGCATATTTTCTAAAACCGCAAATATAACTTTGTAATTCATACAAACACTATGAAAAACAAATTTATTCGGCGCAGTTGTAAAAAATGTAAAAAAGCCAGTTTTAAGAAATTTGTAAGGTTTTTTTTTTCAAAACAAATTTATTTGGCGCAGTTGTAAAAAATGTAAATAAGCTAGTTTTAAGAAATTTGTAAGGTTTTTTTTTCGTCAAATAAATTTGCATATTATATTATAGTTACTACGGAACCCTTCATGGGCGAGTCTAACTCGCACTTGGCCAATTTTTTTATGGAATAGTTAATAATGTTAACTTTTTCAATTAGGGGTGACTGAGAGTGTTATAAACGTAAGAGTAGACAAATATTATAATCAGAAAGCTTCGAACTGCTAAGCTATCGGGAGTTACACGTGTATTGTGAGTCAACCATAAAAGTTAGACATATGCTGTCGTGGGATATTTTTTTTATAATTTTAAGGAGAACATTTCCGTCATGAAATGAAATGAAATGAAATGAAATGAAATGAAATGAAATGAAATGAAATGAAATATTTATTTTGTAACTTGGTTATAAATAACACTTTTACACGTCATGTTTTTTTGCGTGTTAAGTTTAGCTAGATGAGGCTGGTATTTCCTAACTGACTACTCTGAGAAGAAATGAAATGATTTGTGTAGCTTTAACCATTAAGGTTGCACACGCGACGGAAGCTTAAAAAATGGAGTAACTTCTCCCGTTTTCCCAACATTTCCCTTCACTGCTCTGCTCCTATTGATTGTAGCGTGATGAAAAGTATACTATAACCCGCTCAGGAGTATGAAAAATAATTGTACCAAGTTTCGTTAAAATCCGTCGAGTAGTTTTTGTTTCTATAACGGTTATACAGACAGACAGACAGACAGACAGACAGACAGACAAAAATTTAACTGATTGCATTTTTGGCATGAGTATCGATCCTTAATCACCCCCTGATACTTTTTTTGGAAATATATTTCATGTACAGAATTGACCTCTCTACAGATTTATTATAAGTACTAGCTTTTGCCCGCGACTTCGTCCGCGTGGAATAGTTACTTTGGGCTAACGTTAAATTTTACCCCGATTGTGAAGCATTTTTCATTGGTGCTCCGCTCCTATTGGCCTTAGCGTAATGATATATAGCCTTTCTCTATAAATTTACTATTTAATTAAAAATATTATTTCAATTCGAACCAGTAGTTCCTGAGATTAACGCGTTCAAACAAACAAACACACTCTTCAACCTTATATTATTAGCATAGATAGCTGTTGCCCGCGACTTCGTCCACGTTTCCGTCGTTTTTCGTAAAAAAAAGTAGCCTATGTCCTTCCTCACGGTTCAGTGATTTTGATGTAACACACAGATTAACTTTCGTAATTTAGTAGGGAAATATAATATGTCAATCTATAATACTGTTGAAAAATATCGCAATACCGAACCGCACAATATTATTGTTAATAGCTGTGCCCGCGACTCCGTCAGCGTGTAACTCCTTGTGTGTTATTAAGTTAATGTATTGGTAATATTGTTTAGATCACGTTCACATGAGGCTTAAGTACCTATAGAACGACAATACTTCAGCGCAAAGCTTCCAGGTAAACTATGTTGAAAGTTGACCCGTCCGGCACGTGAACATAAAGATTTCTAGAACTGCTAACCCGGGAAAGAGCGACATACTGACCATTCGAGAAACAACTGACACCGAGATCTACTCCAGCAACACGAAAAGTCTGCCCTTGAGCCTTATTAATTGTCATTGCATAACACACCGATACTGGGAATCGCGTTCTTTTAAATTGGAATGGAAAATTATTTGCTATTATGGGAATTCTGGGAATAAAGACGGCTTCTCCTGCACCGCAACCTGTTAAAATTTGAGCCTCGATTATATTTTGTTGCAACTGGGTTACTTTTAGCCGAGTTCCATTGCAAAGTTGTGGTGGTTTTAAATTTCGGAGCAGAATAATAATCAGAAAGCTTCGAACTGCTAAGCTATCGGGAGTTACACGTGTTATTGTGAGTCAACCATAAAAGATAGATATATGCTGTCGTGGGATATTTTTTATATAATTTTAAGGAGAACATTTCCGTCATAAATTATTTCTGTGTAGCTTTAACCATTATGGTTGCACACGCGACGGAAGCTTAAAAAATGGAGTAACTTCTCCCGTTTTCCCAACATTTCCCTTCACTGCTCTGCTCCTATTGATTGTAGCGTGATGAAAAGTATACTATAACCAGCTCAGGAGTATGAAAAATCATTGTACCAAGTTTCGTTAAAATCCGTCAAGTAGTTTTTGTTTCTATAACGGTTATACAGACAGACAGACAGACAGACAGACAGACAAAAATTTTACTGATTGCATTTTTGGTATCAGTATCGATCCCTAATCACCCCCTGATAGTTATTTTGTAAATATATTTCATGTACAGAATTGACCTCTCTACAGATTTATTATAAGTATAGATTATTGAATTGCTTGGAATCTTATCGTTGAATTGAATTTTAATTGTAATTCTTTGTGTATTCTTTTTATATGGGCTTGCGTGCCTGCAATAAAGGAATTTTATTTTATTTATTTATTTAATTTTTAATAAATGTAATTTAAATAAAAGATACGAACCAGTAAGTAAATAATATCAGTATAGTAGTTGCCTTGTCGCACTAACCGCTTCTCCTCCATAATTATTGTGCACAGCCAAGGTGTGGAACTCTGCCGGCTTCTGTGTTCCCTGCCACATATGACCCGTCAGCTTTAAAGCAACAGTGAACAGACTTATTCTGGAGCTCCCTTGATCCATCGTAGACCTCGTCTATAGCTCACCATTAGGCGTGATCAAGGTTAAGAGTGGGGTCATTCGTAATGTTACAAAAATTGGCCAAGTGCGAGTCAGACTCGCCCATGAAGGGTTCCGTAGTAACCGTGTCAAATAACTTTGTTTTTCATAGTGTTCGTATAAAATACAAAGTTATATTAGTGGTTATAGAAAATATGCTTTATCTCAAAAACTGCTGACCCGATCTCGTTCAAACTAATTTTAGTTGAAAATTTACATTAAGATCTACAGCAAATATTTTATTTAGATTTTTCCCTCCATTATTCTATAATATTCTATAATAAAGGAAAAATCCGATGATAAGAAAAAAAAAATTAAGGGGGGCTGGAACATTGAACTGAAACTGAATAAAAATCGTTTTCATGAAACCTATGCGTTAACAACTGTGAAACAACTCAACTGTATCAAGATAAATGTAAGATAACTTTTAATAAAGACCAGAAGTAATACCAAGAAACCCCTTTGATTCCCATACCTAAGCGACTTCAAGACTACATCTACGCTGTTCCTCATAGATTAATAACACCTTCACAAAAAAAATTATCACCTCAGTCCTTCCTTCTACAAAAAAATTAACTCGTCTTTACCGGTATGTGAAGTATCTTAATCTATATTAAAAATATTTATTGGTTCATGCTTACTAGGCAAATCCTATGAAGAGACAAAAGAAATTATAATCAACATACAATTAAAATTTAAGCTTTGTATTATATGCTTGTATACAATCTTAATTATTAGTATTGTGACTGTATTTAGTACAGTCACAATACTTGTACTTCAATAAAATATCTATGGCATAACTTTACACAATACATACATAACCACGCACTACACAAATAAACATCAGACACGAATTACGCAACACACAAATTTAGTTTAAGTCAGCATTATTATTATTTGTAAAAAAAAACTTAATTTAATTACCAGAAATTCAAATATCTATATTAAATTATGAGACGGGTACTACTCCAAAACACAGGTTGTATCGTAACTTACCTACACTACGCTCACAGAACATGTCCATATTTTATATTAAGTAACCCAATAATCAATGACTAACAAATAATGTTATGAATAACATTGTGCAAATGTACATATGTTTAAAAAAATGTGTGTGCGTATCTACAACGGGCTTACTAATTACTGTCTCGGGGCTAGGTATGTCGTAGTTACATTAAGACACTAGGCACCAATGTACCCTAAGATCTTGTAAAAGTACTAACCCACTAATTTTCATATTTAACGACTAAATATGGGTGTGATTAGATTTCAGATTCATGACTATGGTGAAGCCAGTGCCTTACATTCAATAATGTTAAATTTATTCTTAAACAAATGTTACCAATTAAATATAATTATCTCTAGAACCTATTAGACCTGACAAATCTTCACACAATAATTATTATATTATATAGAATCGCAGCAAGAACCATTGCACAAACGTTACGCTGCTGTAGATAAGAAAGAGTAATGCTGAATGAAATGCTATTTTTCTTTCATTGAAAAAATCTCTAATTTGTTTTTCGTCTGTAGATTTACCATTACATGATATTCTTGTAAATTATGAGGGATTTTCTGGTTTAAAAACAAGCATAGTAGAAAATAAAATAACAATTCCGTATCAAAAAATCCTTTACTGAATCAAAATAACTGACAATATCACATATCACCGAAACTCTTAAATTATTTAAATATCAACATTTATCACAACATTAGTAAGGAAAGAAATGAGTCCATTAAAATATTCCGCTTTGAACATTTTAAAAGATTAACAGAAACATGAAAATATTTCCTTTCATAATATCATTATGTTAATGCATTTGCATTTTGAAGCAGAGATATATTTCTGGTGGCAATGAAATCTTTAATAGGGATCAGGATTCTCATAATAACTGAGAAACAAATAAATTATTGAGAAATTAAAATGGAAGTGAAAAATCTTGGTTCAACTTTCTAAATTTATAATCGCTTACAATCTTGCGATTAGAACAGAAGTACAGTGCGATTCAACAAAGAATAGGATCAACTTAGCGCCGTATTGTGACGTCATAGCTGTCAAATCGAATCAGTTGGGTAGAGTGAGCAAAACAAGATGTATATATGAGAATGTATTGAAATATTTATTTATTTAAAATTGTCCCCTTTTCTTACTTGGGTGGCGAGCCTTTAATCAATAAAAAAATCCGTGGCTTCTGGGCATTTACGCCATGACTTTAAATAATGAAATATTATAAGTATTTAAATTTGATGCGAGACTCGGTTGAACAAAGCAAAATAAACCATTATTAATTTTCGCAAATAAGTTTTCCTTGCAAACTGTACTTTTCAAGTGACATTTGACAGATAGAAGTCATTGTCGTTCCTATTCTTGTATGAATCGCATAGTATGTTGAAACAAGATCTAATTGAATAGTGACATTATGTGCTATAACTTATTCCTACGATGATAATTATAAAGAAGAACGTGTTTAATTAATTCTACATATTATTTGTCCTTTTTCTGTTCAGTCTTAGGTGTTTCGGCTTTAATAGTTTGTATGATTTCTGGTATTTCTTCAAGGAGCACTTTGCTATCAATGAGATCGGGATTCTCTGCTAGGAGAGCCTTTCCTTCAGGAGAGTCGAGGGATGGCGCTTCTCCATGGTACGTATCTTCTGTGTAGGCCCGGTACGTTTTCCTCATCGTCCCGTGTAACTGTAAAAGAATATTATAATATAGTAATCTATATAATAAAAATGAATCCCTAAATGTGTTGCTAAGCGCAAAACACGAAAACGGCTGGACCGATTTGGCTGAGTCTTTTTTTTTTTGTTGTGTTCTGTTTTGTCAGGAGTAGGTTCTTATGAAAAAAAAAGTAAGAAAGGTCTCAAAGGTTTGGGTAGGGTAGGGGAAGGGGAGAGTATATCGGTAGGATAGGGGTAGTGATATCGGTTGGGTAGGGATAGAATATCACGCGAACGAAGTTGTGGCGGGTCAGCTAGCAGGGGCATGCGCTCCTTGTAAGCAGAAATGCAGTGCTTTACTTGCCAGTCACAGATATTTTAATAAAACATTCGTACGTTTTAGATGACTTTAATTAATAGTAAATAAATGAATAAACAAAATACAATACCTTAAAAAACGCCTAATATTTTATAAATAGCACCTATTTGCAAGCACACAAACATTGTTTGCCAGGCGCTGCGAATTAATGTACCTAATTCCCAAGTCATGCCGCGGATTCACGCAGGAAGGTTAGGTTTCGAACGACTGCTTTAAATTACATAATTCAATTCAACATTGCACGTTTTTTATTGAACAGAAAAAAACAATATGGCGACATGAAGTTCAATAGTTCAGCTAGTAAAAATTATTGCGCTCATAGTCCTGTTGTGTTACATATTGCAAATTAAATTAGTAAAGAAAATACACAGTGAATTCCTAGCTAAGTTTTTAGGCAAGCAAGCATTTTGTTCCCAGAGATACAAGTAGAAAAGAAGCCAAACTGTAGGCAGAAAAATAATGTGACGCAGCGTAAGTTTAAGTGTATATGTACTGTGTATTTGATGTGTGTGTGTAACGCGCGTGCCTGTTTCTGTGTGTGTGTGTGTGTGTATGTCGTATATAATTATGGAGTGTGCGAATCTGATTTGTTACAACTTATTTTAACCAACATATTAATCTACGCATATTTTTTGGCTTAATACTTTTTTAATCTTGTCAAAAATATCAGATTGATCCTCAGTTTTTGAGAAAGTAATGAATACTCAATCATTTTAGAAAGAAATCTAGTAAAACATTTTGATTTATGACTACCACTATCAAACTTGTAAATCTAATATCATATTCTCATGGCATAATGCCAAATAAACTGCATTGTCATTGATCTTCTAGTAAAGAATATTTCAACATGATTTGAACTATCATTAATAACTTGCTCATTGCTGAAATTTGTAACAAGTCCGTCGTACTTTCAAAATGGAGGCGAATCTATACCTACTAATATTATTAAAGAGGTAAAATTTGTTTGTATTTAGGGGGAAACTCCGGAACTAATGATGAAATTATTAAAAAAATCACAGGGAGTAAGAAGGTGCATTATTTGAAATATACGCGGACAAAGTCGCAGAAGTGCTAGTCATTAATAACTTGCTCACTGGTGTAATTTGCAACATCAAAATCAAAAGCGTGAAGAACTAACGTCGTACCTTTTAAATGGATGTGAATACTATGTAAGTAGTAAGTGAATCAGTACTAAAAAAAAAAGATTACTAGCAATGTGGGTAAAATTCACATTCCTAGCAATCCTGTTAACCCCTCCAACTAAGCTAAATATGCTTGTGTCTGGAGTGGGTTCACGGCAATAATGTAATGGGTCGGGTTAGAACCAGCGACCTCTCGATCTCAAGTCCCACACCTTATCCATAAGGCTATTGACAAAACATTTTCTAAAAGCTATCACAGAAATCAAAGAAGCTTATGACGTGACATTAGGTTATACAATAAAAAAAATATAGTATTCCCAACTAGCACAAATGGGCTGCATTAGGGCTTTAGAGCGTATCCGATTATTACTTATGGTAATAGACGTAAGCGCTAGAGCGTCTACTACAGACTTAAAGCAGCCGCTGTAGCGCTATTTGGGCGCCATTTTATGCAACCTAAAGTTCCATTTAACCTGCACAACGGTTGCATAAAGGTTCCTTAATAGCTATAACGATTTATTAACGCTATACTAAAGCTCTCATAGCGCTACTTTTGAATGATTTTGAACTACTTTGAATGAATGAATTGATTATAGTTCTTTATTCTATATCTTCAGTTGACATTATTTGTAATAGTTTGGTAAAGTGTTTTCGTCGCCATCATGAAAATAAAACAAAAAGAAGTAAAAGTTTGTATTCTGTATTAGCAAGATATATAAAGATACTTAAAACGCTGTCCAGTTTACTGTAGATATATAAGATAATTTTTGAGTAATTTTAACGCGCTTTTATGATATTTAAAAAAATAACAAAAGATATGTGATATTTTTTATTTGTTATACAGAATACATTTTATTTCCGTATTTTTACGTGTCGATAACTTACTATTTGCAAGTGGCCGATTGTTTACCGGTACATTTAATGCACATTTAACTAAAAAACCAATGTATATCAACTCAATTTTGCAAGTGAATTATAAGTTTTCTTAAAAAATCATGGCGTCATTGTAATGTAGTCATGACCTGCAGTTTGAGCTCTAATAACTCCCATTTGAGAATCATAGCGCTAATTTTCACCCTTCTAACGCTTCCAGTGATTTTTGTTACCCTAGTGCAACTCACAGCCACAAAAAGCTCCTATTTTCTTGGTTTTGAGGTTATAATATGTAGTTACGTACTTATTCGTTTAGCATCCATTTTTATTGTTTAGTGTTTTTAAATGTGTTATAATAGTTACAAAAGCGGCTGTAAAATGGCGAATGGATTGAGCCTGCAAGGAATGACTATTGCTACTAAAGGCCTTAGTTACACTGATGATTTTTTTGTAACTATAGTATGCATAAGAGTTTCTATTATTTCTATAATGGAACTTCTAGTAGTATAATAGTGGTTACTATAACTATAACCTATAAAAGTTACAATGGAAACCTCTGTACAGCTGTGAGTGGCAGAATGACCTTCGTAACTCTCATATAAAGGTGTAAGTGGTAAATGAGTTCTACCGTGGACTACTGTGAAGGCTAGGGTGGTATTTGATTCAGCTTATAGCACCTTAAGTAACTTTTATAACTATAGACGTTTACGGATGCAGATATGCAACTCTGAACTGCTTTTTGAACCCTTAAAGCGCCATTTTACAGCCCAAAGTAACAAAATAGGCTGCTATTTCCACTAATGTGCTCGTTGGGTTGTTACGAGCTGGGGTTCGGGATAGAGATATTTTACGCCAATTAGACCAAATTTAACACTTTAATTTAATAAACACAAAATCAAAATTAACACATTTATTCGCAGTACAATACTTGTCACTTAAAGCCGGTTCTACACGTTGGCCAACACAGTGGCGAATGTAGTGGCCAGTGCCTATTGGCCAACGTGTAGAGGGGGTGTTTGTGCATCTTGGGTTGTATTGGAATGATGGTCGACAAGTTGGCGCGAGATCCGTGTGGTGTCGGTTTTTTGCAAAAGATCAAAGGGTTGTGGCCGAGTATTGGCTACCGCGTCCACACGTTGGCCGCGCGTTTAGTATGCTACGAGCTCCCAGAACGATCGCATGCACCTGATTAAAAATTTTAACCGACTTCAAAAAAAGAAGGAGGTTCTCAGTTCGTCTTGAACTTTTTTTTAATGTATGTTACCTCATAACTCGAAGTCAGCTGGACCGATTTAGAAAATTCTCTTTTCATTTGAAATGGTATACTTTCTAGTTGGTCCCATTGTTATGAAATCAGGATCTGATGATGGGATCCTGGAGTAATCGAGGAACTCTTCAAAAGCCAAAATGTCAACTACTTATCACCTTTTACAAAATATTGCTTTTCCCGGTGCAGAGCCGTTAATTTTTGAGGAGTTCTCCTGGTACATCACCATCAGCTCTACTTCACCATATGCATTGTGACGAGCATAAAGTACTTAACATCCATATTCAAGTAATCTAATCGCAATCAACGAAATACTTATTATTGAGTAGTTTCGGTGGTCATCTGGGGTCTTTATCATCAGTTCCACTTCCTAAAATGGTGCTTTTCGAGAGCAACTATACAAGGTACTATAAGAAATACCCAAAACGCTATAGGTGTGCCTATAATATTTGAAGATTTCCCTCGATTTCTCCATGATCCCATCATCAGATCCAAACGTGACGACAATGGGACCAACTAGAAAGTATACCCTTTTAAACAAAAAAAGAATTTTCCAAATTGGTCCAGCCATCTCTGAGTTATGATGTAACATACAAAAAAAATAAAAAAAAAGTTCAAGACGAATTGTAAACCTCCTTTTTTGAAGTCGGTTAAAAATGTCAGTAATGACTAATAACGAAGAAACTTTTCGGTTTATAGAGCTCTACCAAGCCGTAAATTGTTTGTGGAACCCAAGAAGCAGCAGTTAGCGCCTCAATATCCATTTTAATAAATACGTCCGCACATTGGCCTGAACCGTAGCAAACTGAACGACCTTCCAACGTGTGGACGCTATCACGAACTCTTGGCCAATATGCTGGCCACTACATTTGCCACTGTGTTGGCGAACGTGTAGAGCCGGCTTAACACTTAAATCGCACTGAAATTCACTTGTAGAGTTTCGATTATATCGCCTCGTATCTTGTAATAAGACTTCTATCTGCGTTCCTCTGCTGCATCTATTTATACCCGGTCTATGACTTCTAGAACATTCTTGTACAATCGACTCACTGCCTATACTGCCAAGAATATTCCAGAATTTACTCGAGATACTCAGTACTGCTACTCGCCGCTAGATGGCGTTAGTGTCTCGAACGTATTAGAAGTCAGTCGAACTTTCTCGATATACTCAGTACTGCTACTCGCCGCCAGGTGGCGTTAGTGTCTCGAACATTATAGATTTCTGTCGAAATTTCTCGACGTATTTCGCTAAGCGACTGGCGTAACAGTATAAAGATTCTTTCATGCCTTTAAAGATATGAGATTTACAAAAAAATCTCACAAATAACAGTTGAGATCAACGACTTAACGTGCTTTTAAAGGCACGAAAGATTTTTTTTTAATTGATAATAGGTTCGCGTTAGACCACCATCTCACCTGATGGTAAGTAATGATGTGGTCGAAGATGGACCACGCTTACCTAAAAGTAACCTATTCACTCTTGACTTAAAGACTCCCAGGTTATAGCGATCAGGAAACATAGACTCCGGCAGGGAATTCCACTCTTTAGCCGTACGCACAATGAAAGTATTCCCAAAACGTATTGTGCGTGTGGGTGGGATGTCCACCATGTAACGATGGCGCATCGCTGTTTGTCTTGTAGTTCGATGATGGAATCTCGATACTTTAACTTTAATTACAGTATTCTTCGTTTGTAGGCAGTCACTTAATCTGTAGTAATATTATGAAGAGGAAAAGTTTGTTTTTTCAAAGCTGTTAATTTTCGAAAGTACCTACTGGATGGATTTGGATGAAATTTGGTACGGTAGTAGCTTGAAGCTTGAGGAAGAATTTTCCCTGATTGGAAAAGGAGGGTAATGTTTTATTGTGATAAAGTCTATGGGAGCGAAGCTCCGCAAGATGGCTAATATAAAATTTTAGTACTCAGTTGCTTCAGGTTAGACTGGAAAACCAAGTATGATATAGTTGGGAGAAAGGCTTAGTAGATGAAAACAGTTTTTAGTATCGAGGTGTGTGTTCACACACGTACACATACCCTCATACACACACATACACATCCTGAAACACATACACGTACACACACACAAGCACACATGCGCGCACGCATGCAAATATTAGCTCATTTATTCATTCGCATATCTGTTTACTCACGACATTAACAGTTTGAGCAACATAATTTAATGGAGTTCCAAAATACAGGCCTAGGCTTGGTTTAGACAATGGAATGCAGTAGCCTCATTCTGCGAGTCATGCTAGCGAAGGAAGAGGTCGAATGTGTGAGGGAGAGACAACTCTCTTCCTCACGCCCCAGCCGCCGCGGGCGAAGCCCTGGGCGTCGGGGATCGCGAGCCGATGTCCGACCACCTCCGGGCGGGCCTGTGGACGGCGAGCAGGGGTCGCTCACCGTCCGGTTAAGACCGGGCCAGGGTTGGCAGTGCGTTGTGTTCCACGCGCGCCTCAAAGAGCTGTCAACACCGGTGACGGGGCCATTGCCTACCGAGATTTGCAGGAAAGTTCTATTGCGATACCGCGGGCCCAGAACTTTGGGGCAGCCGAAAGAACAGGGTGGGTTTTTAGTCAGTAGAAGTCTGACACACCCTTCCGCTTAACCCAGAGCGGAAGAATTCATTCGATGGTATACCCACCCAAAAAAAAAATCTTAGTTTATACTCCAGATCTTCTACAAATTACACACCGCCAAAATTTCTGTGAGTGACTGTAATTTATACTCACGTTGATATGTACCCGTAATTTGTGGAGAATGATAAATAAAGTTTTTTTTTTTTCATAATCTTACCTTATCCCAAATAGACATGTTGAATCCGAAATTGCAGTGGAAAAACTCGTGATGCTGGTCGTGGAACTCAGCGTCGGGTTGCCACGGCTGCCACCAGTAGGCCTTGAAGTTGATGCCCGAGTGGTCGATGATGCCGTGGTAGTACACGTAGATCGCCACCATGTAGAACGGCACTGCAAGTTATACAACAAATAGAAATAGTTTAGAAATACAAATGAAATTAAATATTTATTTTTGTTAATTGGTTATAAATAACACTTTTACACGTCATTTTTTTGTGTTTTAAGTTAAGCTAGATGAGGCCGGCGTTTCCTGACTGACTACTCTGATAAGATGTCTTTGATTATATGGACCTTAAAAGAGACGTTGATCTCTTTTAAAGTACTAAAAAATAGATTGCAGTCAGAAGACGCCTAAACCTTGATGTTTTTTAAAAATTTATCTGGTGCTACTGCTTACGTATTTAGTCATTTTGAATATTGTACGGTATGGATATATATTACATTAAGTGTTCACTGTAAAATTTTCCTGCCTCTAAACGTGAGGACTTTTATTTGGCTCACTTTATCCTATATCATATATTCCCTGTATTTAATAGCTGTTAGCCCTGCATACTTCTTAAATAAATATTAATTCCGGGCAAAATCATTAAATGATTCATACTATTCTGGGAGAATTATGTTTCTCCCAGAATATGATGTTGGGAGTGTTGAATTTCTACCGACTAAAAACCTACCCTAGCCTTCATCTGATCTCACTTTCTGGAGTCGCGGTATCTCGCTAGAACATTCATATAACCTCGTTTGCTAATAATGACAGTTAATATGAATATGGAGGCGACCGCATCCTATTCCGAATGGTCCCCATAGTCTGAACCAGAGCTGGGCGAAAGATCGCCGCCGACGATCGCCTTGAAACCCACACTTCATGTGGTGCATCACGGCTTATTTTTTAGGGTTCCGTAGCCGAATGGCAAAATACGAAACCCTTATTGTTTCGTCATGTCTGTCTGTCTGTCCGTCCATCCGTCCGTATGTCACAGCCATTTTATTCCGAAACTATTAGGACTATACATGTGAAACTTGGTAGGTAGATGTATTCTTTAAACCTATTTCCGATTTTAAGAAAAAAATATTTAAAATGAAGGAGGGCTGGAATATGGAACTAAAACTGAAAATATTTTTATTCATGAAACCTATGCGTGTGTGGCATCTATAGAGAGGTCTTTAAAAATGACATTGAGGTTTATAAAACCACTTTTTCATAAGTCAATCGTTTAAAAGATATTTGTTTCAAAGTAGTAAAATGTGTCCGTCCCCCCTCTAACTTCTATAATAATGGAGTGAAAAATTAAGAAAAAATAAATGCTGTAGATCTTAATGTAAACTTTCAACCAAAATTGGTTTTAATGAGATCGGGTCAGCAGTTTTTGAGATACAGCATATTTTCTAAAACCGCAAATATAACTTTGTAATTCATACAAACACAATGAAAAACGAGTCTGACTCGCACTTGGCCATTTTTTTATTATTATAGGCTCTCGTTTGACCACCATCTCACTCGGGTGAGATGGTGACATCGGTGTCAAGCGATGATGTGGTCGAAGATGAAGCACGCCTGCCCAGAAGTAACCTATTCACTCTTGAGTCTAGAGTCAGGCAGGGAATTCCACTCCTTAGCCGTACGCACAATGAAGGTATTCCCAAAACGTTTTGTGCGTATGGGTGGGATGTCCACCATGTAACATGTAACGTTGATATTGTAATTCATACCTGTACACAACACTCACAGCACCATCTTGACATTCTACTACTGATTATTTTTATCTTAGCTTTAATTTACTTTTTTTTTTATTTATTTTAAATATATGAATTAATGAATGGAAATTTGACTAATTAATTTATAACATTTATGCTATCATGATAAATTTAGTATTCTTGTATAAGTAGTTTGTTTATTATTGTGATACTGAGGACTTCAAATTATTTATATTGCTGTGACCTAGCAGGGTTCATGTATGAAACCTACGTAATATTTGTAAGAACTTGTAAACTACATGAAAGCAATAAATGATGATGGTAAATTTGGCGCATCGCCATTTGTCTTATAGTCCGATGATGGAACGGGCATAAAATGTAAAAAAAAAAAATATATATAATGAATGAAGACTTATGCCAGTGAGTAGGGAACAGGAAGAGAGGTAGGCACATGGTGAGCTGCACGTGCATGATCTCGACGGGGTGGATGGCCGTGACGGAGAAGGCGGTGGGCTGCTTGTACTTGTGGTGCAGCTTGTGGAAGTGCGCGTACATAATATTAGTATAGATGAAGACTTACGCCAGTGAGTAGGGAACAGGAAGACAGGTAGGCACATGGTGAGCTGCACGTGCATGATCTCGACGGGGTGGATGGCCGTCACGGAGAAGGCGGTGGGCTGCTTGTACTTGTGGTGCAGCTTGTGGAAGTGCGCGTACATAATATTAGTATAGATGAAGACTTACGCCAGTGAGTAGGGAACAGGAAGAGAGATAGGCACATGGTGAGCTGCACGTGCATGATCTCGACGGGGTGGATGGCCGTCACGGAGAAGGCGGTGGGCTGATTGTACTTGTGGTGCAGCTTGTGGAAGTGCGCGTACATAATATTAGTATAGATGAAGACTTACGCCAGTGAGTAGGGAACAGGAAGAGAGGTAGGCACATGGTGAGCTGCACGTGCATGATCTCGACGGGGTGGATGGCCGTCACGGAGAAGGCGGTGGGCTGCTTGTACTTGTGGTGCAGCTTGTGGAAGTGCTTGTACAGCCACGGCGTGTGGTACAGCCGGTGCAGGATGTACGTCGTGTAGTCCTGGGGAGAATATTAAAAAAACTAAGTTACATATTATATAGGTACTGTCAGGCGCAATCCGAAGACGGAGTGGAATCACAGGGAACATGAAGCCCCCAAAATTCATACTGGTCAAATCGAAAAATCTAAAAATTTGAAAATAAGACGACCCAAACATTATCAACCGATTTGCCAATAAATATATGTTGGCAACACCGAGTGAAGCTAGCGCGAGTGGTGTTGTGGCGGGAAACGAAGCGGTTACACCGGTCGACATGGCGCGATCACCGGCTCTCTTTGGGTTGAGCTCTCGACGTGTACGGTTGTGTTGTGCTTAGTTTTGCGTTATTAAAGTTGAGATTGTCTGTAGTGTCTATTTTTGTGAATATACAAGTTATTCCTCACTTTTGTATTGTTTATAAATCCCTAATCAGCAGTACCAGTAAAAATAGTTAACAAATAGAAGACTTTTTTTATTTTATGTGTGTAATAAAATTTGTATTGTGCAATAAAGAAAACTTATTTATTTACTCGACATATTATTAGTGACCCCCCCAAATTGCAGGCTGTGTACTGTATATACACTACGTATATCTACGTAAACATACCTACCTACGTAAATAAACATACATACAGATATAACATTGTCTCATGCACACATAGTTAACGGGGTAGCTGTCCACCGGCAGTCACTGAGTAAGCGCAGGCAAGATGCATTTTGCGTAATATCTCGACGTAATGCTCGACCAAACTAAGTTAAATCACACGATATGCGCGTAATAAAAAGTACATATTTAACAGATATAAAAAATATAATTAAAACCCAAAAAAACACATGCACCTACAATCTAATTACCAAAAATTTAATTAAAGGTGCGATTAAAGGTGAATGCCAATTTTTGGCTCGAATCATGTAGCGTCCGAAAGACTTTCCAAATTAATTATATTTATCACTTCGCTCCCGTGGATTCTATCACGGTAAAAACATAACTCTCCTTTTTTGCAGTCGGGTAAAAAGTAGCCTATAACCTTCCTCAAGCTTCAAGCTACTTCCATACCAAATTTCATCCAAATCCACCCAGTACTTTTGAAGATTAGCGCGTTCAAGCAAACAAACAAACAAACAAACAAACAAACTAACAAACTTTTCCGCTTTATAATATTAATATAGATTATACTATATAAAGCTAAATTACCATTTTATCATTATTATATTATATAAAGCTAGATTACCACTCACTCACTGACATAATTGTTCTCCCAGATGGTGGATGGGGAGGTGGGTATATTTTGACAGATTCGTAAACAAGTAACTCTTAAACCTACGGGAAAAGTGCCAAACCTCCCCTTTTCCCCCCCCTTCTCCCCCCCCCTATCGTATCTCGGAAACTACGAGACCCGTATTTTTTTTTTTTACGGATTCGTATAGAGGAGGCTCGGTAAAGTAAAAAACATATTTCAGTCGCCCCCCCCCCGCCCCCCTTTTCACCCCCTTTAGGCGAATCTCGGAAATTAAGAGACTTGGAACATTTTTTTTTTCAGATTCATTTAGAGGGGCAATGCTTTAGTCGAAATACTTGTGCATCCCCCCCCCCCATCTCCCCCCATCAACCCCCCCACCCTTTTTTTTTTGTTTTTTCACAAGCACGCGAGGTGCTTGCACCTCGCGCAACACGCAAATACTAAGCCCCCCATCACCCCCCCACTTTTTTTTTTTCACAAGCACGCGAGGTGCTTGCACCTCGCGCAACACGCAAATACTAGTTATATTATATTATATAAAGCTAAATTACCACTCACTGACTGACTGACTCACTCATTGACATAATTGTTCTCCCAGATGGTGGATGGGGAGGTGGGTATATTTTGACAGATTCGTAAACAAGTAACTCTCAAACCTACGGGAAAAGTGCCAAACCTCCCCTTTTCACCCCCCTTCTCCCCCCTCCCTATCGTATCTCAGAAACTACGAGACCCGTATTTTTTGTTTTTTACGGATTCGTATAGAGGAGGCTCGGTAAAGTAAAAACCATTTTTCAAAATCCCCCCCCCCGCCCCCCTTCTCCCCCCCTTTAGGCGGATCTCGGAATCTAAGAGACTTGGAACATTTTTTTTTCAGATTCATTTGGAGGGGCAATGCTTTAGTCGAAATACTTTGCAACCCCCCCCCCCCATCACCCCCCCCTCTTTTTTTTTTTTTTTTTCACAAGCTCGCGAGGTGCTTGCACCTCGCGCAACACGCAAATACTAAACCCCCCCATCACCACCCCTTTTTTTTTTTTTTTTTTCACAAGCACGCGAGGTGCTTGCACCTCGCGCAACACGCAAATACTAGTTATATTATATAAAGCTAGATTACCACTCACTCATTGACATAATTGTTCTCCCAGATGGTGGATGGGGAGGTGGGTATATTTTGACAGACTCGTAAACAAGTAACTCTCAAACTTACGGGAAAAGTGCCAAACCTCCCCTTTTCACCCCCCTTCTCCCTCCTCCCTATCGTATCTCGGAAACTACGAAACCCGTATTTTTTGTTTTTTACGGATTCGTATAGAGGAGGCTTGGTAAAGTAAAAACCATTTTTCAAAGTCCCCCCCCCCCCGCCTCCCTTCTCCCCCCCTTTAGGCGGATCTCGGAATCTAAGAGACTTGGAACATTTTTTTTTTCAGATTCATTTAGAGGGGCAATGCTTTAGTCGAAATACTTGTGCACCCCCCCCATCACCCCCCCCCCTCTTTTTTTTTTTTTTGTTTTTCACAAGCTCGCGAGGTGCTTGCACCTCGCGCAACACGCAAATACTAAACCCCCCATCTCCCACCCCACTTTTTTTTTTTTTTTTTTTTTCGCAACACGCAAATACTAGTTATATTATATAAAGCTAGATTACCACTCACTGACTCACTCACTCATTGACATAATTGTTCTCCCAGATGGTGGATGGGGAGGTGGGTAGATTTTAACAGATTCGTAAACAAATAACTCTCAAACCCACGGGAAAAGTGCCAAACCTCCCCTTTCCCCCCCCCCCCCATTCTCACCCTCCCTATCGTATCTCGGAAACTACGAGACCCGTATTTTTATTTTTACGGATTCGTATAGAGGAGGCTCGGTAAAGTAAAAACCATTTATCAAAGTCGCCCCCCCACCCCCCTTTTCACCCCCTTTAGGCGGATCTCGGAAATTAAGAGATTTGGAACATTTTTTTTTTTTCAGATTCATTTAGAGGGGCAATGCTTTAGTCGAAATACTTGGGCAACCCCCCCCCCCCATCTCCCCCCCCCATCAACCCCCCACCCTTTTTTTTCTTTTTGTTTTTTCACAAGCACGCGAGGTGCTTGCACCTCGCGCAACACGCAAATACTAAACCCCCCCATCTCCCCCCATCACGCCCCCTTTTTTTTTTTTTTCACAATCACGCGAAGTGCTTTCACCTCGCGCAACACGCAAATACTAGTTATATTATATAAAGCTCGATTACCACTGACTCACTGACTGACTCACTCACTCATTGACATAATTGTTCTCCCAGATGGTGGATGGGGAGGTGGGTAAAATTTGACAGATTCGTAAACAAGTAACTTTGAAACCTACGGGAAAGTGCCAAACCTCCCCTTTTCTCCCCCCCCTTCTCGCCCCTTCCTATCGTATCTCGGAAACTACGAGACCCATATTTTTTTTACGGATTCGTGTAGAGGAGGCTCGGTAAGTAAAAACCATTTTTCAAAGTCCCCCCCCCCCGCCCCCCTTCTCACCCCCTTTAGGCAGATCTCGGAAATTAAGAGACTTGGAACATTTTTGTTTTCAGATTCATTTAGAGGAGCAATGCTTTAGTCGAAATAATCGTGCGAAATTTTGTGGAAAAACATTAAATCTACACTTTCTTCCTCTAAGCGCGGCCAAGATCTACCATCACACTTTAGAGATCCAGATTTAATAAATAATTCTTTTTTGAATGTTCCTGGCAACCCGTTGGCCAGCCTGTCGCTTACAGCATACTATAAGTCTCACAGATTTAATGAAGCAACTTTCACCATTTCACCTGTGGACCGCGATGAAATCTCACGCATTCTTTTTAATTTGCAATCGAATGCTGAAGGCTGCGACCACATATCGTTGAATATGATTAATTTAACTTTGCCACTTACTTTGGATATCGTCACATACATTGTAAACTACTCAATTTGGAGTTCTACGTTTCCCGACCAATGGAAGATTGCTACTGTAAGACCTATACCGAAAAATTCAAACCCCTTAGAAATTAAAGACTTGCGGCCTATTAGTATACTTCCCTGTCTCTCAAAGGTATTGGAGAGAGTAGTGTGCCTTCAACTAACACGTTTCTTGGAAGAAAACCAAATGTTACCTGACCTACAATCCGGTTTCAGAAAGCAGCGTAGTACTTCCACAGCATTGCTGGATGTAACTGATAATATTTTAGCTGCCCAAGATAAAGGCATGTGTACACTGATGGTTCTGCTTGATTTTTCCCGCGCTTTTGACTGTATAAATGTATCTCTGTTACTGTCTAAGCTAAGCTACTATGGATTCGACGATAATGCTATACAATGGTTCCGCAGCTACCTCAGTGACAGAAAACAATTTGTTGAATTGCGCTTAAGTGACGGTACTACCTTAGCTTCAGCCCTGGCTTCTTTGGAGAGGGGAGTTCCTCAGGGCTCAATTTTAGGCCCAATTCTATTTATACTGTACTGTGCTGACATAATTAAGTGCCTTCAACAGTGTCAATATCATATTTATGCTGACGATGTCCAAGTATATATATATTTTAAACCAGAGGATTATAGTACAGCTGTTAAGCATTTAAACGATGATTTGGATAGAATCGCTGCCTGGTCAGAAGAACATTGTTTAGTATTAAACCCGACAAAAACTAAATACATGTTGTTTGGTACAAGGCAGCAGATGAAGAATGTTCCCTTAACACTGAATCTGTCTCTGATGGGGGAGCCTATTGACCGTGTTGGCGAAGCGCGCAACCTTGGGTTATGTATGGACTTCAATCTTAGATTTGAAAAACATATTGCTAGCTCAGTTCAAAACTGTTTTTACCGATTGAAGCTACTGTACAAAATGAGGCCTTTCTTGTCTGAAAAGCTACGCGAGCAGTTAGTCGAAACCCTTGTACTATCAAAATTAAATTACACTGATACGGTTTACGGCCCTCGCTTGCTAGCTCGTACAGACAGACTTATTCAAAGAGTCCAAAATGCATGTGCACGATTTTGTTATACTGTCCCCCCTAGAAGTCACATCACTCCATTTCTAAACAAGCACTCTGTGCTTAAAATGAAGTCAAGACGTAAACTTCACCTAGCATGTCTGCTTTTTGGTATAATTAAATATAAAAAACCAAAATATTTGTATGACAAGCTATGTTGGATGACCAGTCGACGAGATTGCGCGCCCAGACTCTGTGCACAACAGTTAACAACGCAGGCTCACAGGACGGCAGCTTTTAGAGGCAGTTTTAGATACGCTGCATCCAAGGTGTGGAATAACATTCCGCCACCAATAAGAGTGGTGGGCACAATCCATACATTTAGAACCCGTCTACGGCAGTACTTGATAGATGCGCAAAGGAAACTGGATATGGTGCAACAGAATATTTCAATAATATGATTTATATTTAACCATTACTACTATTATGATGTGGAACGTAGTCGTTGACCCTTGAGATAGTCGTCGTCTGTCGTGGTTGCCTGCTGTTGCTTGCGCGGTTTAGTACGCTCTTTTGGGTGCCTCTCGTGTCCCCCGGCTTGGAGCTGGACATACCCACATATACAATGCACCAATTTACTAATGTCACCATAATGTCATCAATAAATTATTATAGTAATAATAATCACACTCATCTCGTATTCTTTCTTTCATTTTCGTATACATATAAATATTAAATTACATTTATGTGTCATTTCAATCTAGCACCTAATTAGTTTATTTATACCCAGTCCCTTAAAATTAGAGAACAAATTATTATATATTTGTAAATTTGTCGCGCCCCGATGCACACAGCCACTCGCAGTGATTGTATAAAGCTAATTTTCTCTTCACCTCTCAAACAGGACCTGTTGAAAATCAGCGTCAGGCACCAGTTGTCTGGCATTTTGCTGAACAGGGCCTGTTTGGCACTGCCGTGAGTCACACATAGAAATATGTCTGTCATATTATCTTAATTATGTAGTTTTATTTTTAGTTTTTATTTTTTTAAGTTTTATTTTTAAGTTCTATTTCTAAGTTTTGTGTTTTTTTATTTTTTATTTGTGTTCGTGTGTACTTGTGGCATGTAGCCAATAAACGTTTTTTCTTTCTTTCTTTCTTTCTTCTTTCAAACACCCCCCCCATCAACCCCGCCCCATTTTTTTTTTTTTACTGTCACGCGAGGTTCTTGCACCTCACGCAACACGCAAATACTAAACCCCCCCATCTCCCCCCATCACCCCCCCCACTTTTTTTTTCTTTTTTGTTATTTTCACAAGAACGCGAGGTGCTTGCACCTCGCGCAACACGCAAATACTAAACCCCCCCCATCACCCACCATTTTTTTTTTTTCACAAGCACGCGAGGTGCTTGCACCACGCGCAACAGGCAAATACTAGTTATATTATATAAAGCTAAATTACCACTCACTCACTGACTCACTGACTCATTGACATAATTGTTCTCCCAGATGGTGGATGGGGAGGTGGGTATATTTTGACAGATTCGTAAACAAGTAACTCTCAAACCTACGGGAAAAGTGCCAAACCTCCCCTTTTCACCCTCCTTCTCCCCCCCCCCACCTATCGTATATCGGAAACTACGAGACCCGTATTTTTTTTTTACGGATTCGTATAGAGGAGGCTCGGTAAAGTAAAAAACATTTTTCAGTCGCCCCCCCTTCTCACCCCCTTTAGGCGGATCTCGGAAATTAAGAGACTTGGAACATTTTTTTTCAGATTCATTTAGAGGAGCAATGCTTTAGTCGAAATAATTGTGCAGCCCCCCCCATCATCCCCCCCCATTTTTTTTTTCACAAGCACGCCAGGTGCTTGCACCTCGCGCAACACGCAAATACTAGTTATTATTATATTATATAAAGCTAAATTACCACTCACTCACCTACTCACTCATTGACATAATTGTTCTCCCAGATGGTGGATGGGGAGGTGGGTATATTTTGACAGATTCGTATACAAGTAACTCTCAAACCTACGGGAAAAGTGCCAAACCTCCCCTTTTCACCCCCCTTCTCTCCCATCCATATCGTATCTCGGAAACTACGAGACCAGTATTTTTTTCTTTTTACGGATTCGTATAGAGGAGGCTCGGTAAAGTAAAAACCATTGTTCAAAGTCGCCCCCCTTGCCCCCCTTTTCACCCCCTTTAGGCGGATCTCGGAAATTAAGAGACTTGGAACATTTTTTTTTCAGATTCATTTAGAGGGGCAATGCTTTAGTCGAATTAATTATGCAACCTCCCCCCCGCCATCGACCCCCCATTTTTTTTTTTTTCACTAGCACGCAAGGTGCTTGCACTTCGCGCAACACGCAAATACTAGTTATACTATATAACGCTAAATTACCACTGACTCACTGACTCACTCATTGACATAATTGTTCTCCCAGATGGTGGGTATATTTTAACAGATTCGTAAACAAGTAACTCTCAAACCTACGGGAAAAGTGCCAAACCTCCCCTTTTCACCCCCCTTCTCCCCCCTCCCTATCGTATCTCGGAAACTACGAGACCCGTATATTTTTTTTTTACGGATTCCTATAGAGGAGGCTCGGTAAAGTATGAACCATTTTTCAAAGTTGCCCCCCTAACCCTCCTTCTCACCCCCTTTAGGCGGATCTCGGAAATTAAGAGACTTGGAACATTTTTTTTTCAGATTCATTTAGAGGGGCAATGCTTTAGTCGAAATAATTGTGCAGCCCCCCCATTTTTTTTTTTTTTCACAAGCACGCCAGGTGCTTGCACCTCGCGCAACACGCAAATACTAGTTATTATCATATTATATAAAGCTAAATTACCATTCACCTACTCACTACTAAATCCCCCCCATCTCCCCCCATCACCCCCCCCTTTTTTTTTTTCACAAGCACGTGAGGTGCTTGCACCTCGCGCAACACGCAAATACTAAACCCCCCCCCCCCCCCATCTCCCCTCATCACCCCCCGCCTTTTTTTTTTTTTTCACAAGCACGCGAGGTGCTTGCACCTCGCGCAGCACGCAAATACTAGTTATATTATATAAAGCTCGATTACCACTCACTCACTGACATAATTGTTCTCTTAGATGGTGGACGGGGAGGTGGGTATATTTTGACAGATTCGTAAATATGTAACTCTCTCAAACCTACGGGAAACGTGCCAAACCTTATAGTATTTGTTATTACAAATACCAAATAACTTACGTTTTCTTTGTAATCATAATCCATAATTCATCCATCAAAACAAATATTTTCTTGTCATGACATTTTTTACGTCAAGGCTGACAAACTGTAATTTCTTCTTCTTTGTAGTCACTGAATGGCTAATAGACTAAAAAGGTTGTTCATACTTTTATTATATAATTGTTATTCACTTTTATCGATAGGACTAGCTTAATATTGTATATTATATTGTGGTTGTCTACTGATTAACGGCATTTTAAATTATAATTATAAATTTCTAAAACACACTCTCAGATTTTATCGAAGAGGTTTAATAAATTATGCTCGAATATAACTGGCTGATCAAATAACTGGCAAGATGGACTATTTTGGACTCTACAATTTGAATTCTGGTACAGAATGAGAATGGAATGGATTTTGAACGCTGAGCTGGGTATAAAAGGCGCTGAGGGCCATCTCCGGAAGCTCAGTCTTTGACCAGTTTTTGAAGAGTTTAGTTCTCGACGAGATTTGACGAAGAGTGATGGAAGAGGAAGTGCAGTACCCGCTGCCCTGACGCCTTGCTGGGAGCCTGCTGCCCTGACGCCTTGCTGAGAGCCTGCTGCCCTGACTCCTTGTTGGGAGCCTGCTGCCTTGACGCCTTGTTGGGAGCCTGCTGCCCTGACGCCTTGCTGGGAGCCTGCTGCCCTGACGCCTTGCTGAGAGCCTGCTGCCCAGACGCCTTGTTGGGAGCCTACTGCCAGACCGCCTTGCTCAAGCTGCTGTACGACGAAGACATCGTGGAGTAGAAGGCGATCCTGGAGTGGTCTGCCAAGCCGTCCCGCAAAAGTTAATGGCTTTGGCGGCGTTGGTGGAATTGGCGGCGTGGGCCCTCGTGGTGTGTCTCCAGGAAGACCTTTGTTAACGGCTGCTGAGGAAGCCTCTCTTGTACCTCCTCCTCCGGCTCCTCTTGTGCGTGCCACAAAAGCTACACCTATGCATATTCGTTACAGTTTGGCGCCCAACGTAAAATCATAGCTAGTCGGTTTAATTTTTTTTCAAAATTCCAAAAAAACTATTACTAGTAACTTTTTTCTTTGGACTCACTTTTTGGCTTAGACTCTTTTTTAATATTAAGTTCTAGGATAGGAGACTCACTCTTTACACTAACACTATACTAGACTTCCTCTTCACACGAACACTAGTTTATCACCTCTTTTACCACTAGTTTATTCCCTCTTTAACCTCTTATAACACTTTTTTTTATTTTTTTGTGATCTTACTCTTATTCAACCTCTTTCTTATATTTAATTTATCCTCTTGAGTTTTTTTTAGCACTCTTTAACCCTCTCATTTACCTGCCCTCTCCCTCTTTACCTTCTTTTGCTATCTATAATATTAATTTTCAGTCATGGATAGAATTATACTCCACTCATCGTCAAAAACTAAACAACGATTTAAGTATATAATTATGTAAATATATTCATCTTTCGTACTATATTCATGACTCATCTCTATCTTCTTCTCTTCTTTTAACTATCGAGTTCTTTTCGGCTTATTGAAACTCAATAGTTTATTTTATTTCTTTCTTTAACTTTGTTCTTAAACTTTAAGAGGCTTCTCTTAATTTTTATTTTTTCTCTTCTATCTGAACTAATCAGATATCACTTAGAAGTGCGTTTAGGTACATATTACCAAACCTTCTCCCTTTCTAACTCTCCAAGTTAGTTTATTACTATTTATCGACTCTAAAGTTGATCGAAGCGGCTAGCAACTTCGTAAAAATAAGCCTTTGCTAAACCTTGTTTTTTATGTTATCGACTCTAAAGTTGATCGAAGCGGCTAGCAACTTCGTAAAAATAAGCCTTTGCTAAACCTTGTTTTTTATGTTATCGACTCTAAAGTTGATCGAAGCGGCTAGCAACTTCGTAAAAATAAGCCTTTGCTAAACCTTGTTTTTTATGTTATCGACTCTAAAGTTGATCGAAGCGGCTAGCAACTTCGTAAAAATAAGCCTTTGCTAAATCTTGTTTTTTATTTGATGGGTTTTCGACGCGAGCGGACTGACAGACTCCGAAAACAAGCCTACTGTCATGTACTAATCAGGTCGAGTAGTGATCATTGAATGTGAATCCTACCTGACCTAACTTCGTGAGATGTTGGTGTGATTGAATGAGGCATGTAAGTTATATGAATGTGGATAAACTTTAACCTTACAAAATTTTTGTTCTAGACCAAAAATTTTCTCGGGGTCGATGGGGAAATATAGTATTTGTTATTACAAATACCAAATAACTTACGTTTTCTTTGTAATCATAATCCATAATTCATCCATCAAAACAAATATTTTCTTGTCATGACATTTTTTACGTCAAGGCTGACAAACTGTAATTTCTTCTTCTTTGTAGTCACTGAATGGCTAATAGACTAAAAAGGTTGTTCATACTTTTATTATATAATTGTTATTCACTTTTATCGATAGGACTAGCTTAATATTGTATATTATATTGTGGTTGTCTACTGATTAACGGCATTTTAAATTATAATTATAAATTTCTAAAACACACTCTCAGATTTTATCGAAGAGGTTTAATAAATTATGCTCGAATATAACTGGCTGATCAAATAACTGGCAAGATGGACTATTTTGGACTCTACAATTTGAATTCTGGTACAGAATGAGAATGGAATGGATTTTGAACGCTGAGCTGGGTATAAAAGGCGCTGAGGGCCATCTCCGGAAGCTCAGTCTTTGACCAGTTTTTGAAGAGTTTAGTTCTCGACGAGATTTGACGAAGAGTGATGGAAGAGGAAGTGCAGTACCCGCTGCCCTGACGCCTTGCTGGGAGCCTGCTGCCCTGACGCCTTGCTGAGAGCCTACTGCCCTGACGCCCTATTACCCCACTAACTCAATTCTGTTCCAGAGACCTGACTGCGATCAGGCTCCGGATTGACAACAATGCTCCAGATTTAGTACTAGCCTCGGTGTACATGCCAGGCGACAACGAGAACTGCCCACCGATAGAGATGATTGATCTTGTACGTCACTGCGAGGACGCGGACCTGGACCTGATCATCTGCACCGACTCAAATGCTCATCACCCGCTTTGGGGAAGTGAAGTATCCAACGCCAGAGGTGAGACGCTATCCACATACCTATTCTCGACTAACCTTAACATTGTGAACCGAGGCTCAGAGCCCACTTGGGTTACAGCCAGAGGTCAAACAATCATAGACCTAACCCTAGCTACCGAAAACGCGACCAAACTTATCTCTAATTGGCGCGTATGTGATGAACCCTCCTGTTCCGATCATAGGAGAATCCGCTTTACCTTAGCAACCATGATAAAAAAAACCCACACCGAGGCGCAATCCGCGCCGCACAAACGTCACAGAATACAAACACCACCTAGCTTCTTTGTTGGCTAGACGACAGTTACACTCGACACCCTTGACTGATCCCACACAGCTTGAAGAAATCGTGACAAAATTAACAAACGACATAACGGAGGCTTACCACGTGAGCTGCAAATCAAGAACACCTAACACCAGGAGTAAGGGAAACCCATGGTGGAATGCTGAACTTGGTAGGCTAGGCTCAGAAACACGCTACGAAAACAATTCAACAGAGCAAAGAACACCAGACTCCCGGAAGACTGGGAGCTATACAAAGAAACCCAATACAAGTTCAAGAAACAAATCAGAATGGCCAAGAATACCGCTTGGCAGAATTTCTGTGAATCCATAGAATCTAACAGCGAAGCCGCACGAGTAAAGAAAATCCTATCGACTGATCAGGACCGTACTCTCGGCGCCCTTAAAAAACCTGACAACTCATACACACAAACAGACCAAGAAACCAGTAAGGTCCTTCTAGAGACGCACTTCCCGGACTGCCACCTTTCCGAGGACAGCACGTGGGAAAACGAATCTAGACAGACACCAAGTACTACAGACTGGTCTAGAGCCCGCGACATAATCACTGAGGACCGCATAACATGGGCCATTAAAACATTCCAGCCATACAAATCTGCAGGACTAGATGGCATTTTCCCGGCCCTTTTGCAATGGGGTGAACACATCCTGACACCCTGGCTGCTGGAAATCTACCAAGCCTGCATAGCACTCAGATACGTCCCACTAATGTAGCGGGAGGTGAAGGTCATCTTCATACCCAAACTGCATAGGCAAAACTGACTACACACAACCCAAAGCATACAGACCGATAAGTCTCACATCCTTCCTACTGAAAACACTAGAGAGGCTCTGCGATAGACACATCCGAGATGGACCTCTCCATAAGAATCCGCTTCACGGACAACAGCACGCCTACTCAACGGGGAAATCAACAGAATCTGCCCTACACAGCGTAATATCTAAAATTGAATCCGCAATACACCACAAATGCTCCTCGATGGCTGTTTTCATAGATATCGAAGGTGCTTTTGACAAAACCACGTTCCAGAGTATGAGTACAGCACTCAGCAGGCACGGTGTAGACCAAACCCTGAGTGACTGGATCACCAACATGATCAAGCAGAGAGCAGTAAGAGTCACAATAAACAGCACAACGAGGGCCATCGTGGCGAAAGGCTGTCCCCAAGGGGGCGTCCTCTCACCACTGTTATGGAACCTGGTCGCAGACAACCTCATCAGGAGACTCAACGATAAAGGATACTTTACTGTTGGCTACGCCGATGATATAACCATAATAATAAATGGAAGCCATGAGAATACCATATGCAACCTCATGCGCCAAGCCCTAAAAATAGTAGAGGACTGGTGCCGAGAGTATCAACTCTCAGTGAATCCTACAAAAACTGAGCTCATACTTTTCACCAAAAAGAGGAAGCTGGCGGAGCTGACACTGCCAAAATTCTTTGGCACCACTCTAAGCCTTTCGGCTGAAACCAAATACTTGGGCATCTTCCTGGACAAACAACTGAATTGGGCAAAACACGCTGAGCACATCACCAAAAAAGCCAGTATCTGCATGTGGCAGTGCAAACGCATGCTGGGCAGAAACTGGGGTATCAGCCCCAAAACAACCCACTGGCTATACACGACTGTTATAAGACCAATTATTACGTACGGCTCCCTAGTCTGGTGGCCCAGAACAGACTTAAGCACGGCACAAAAGGATCTTGAGAAGCTGCAACGACTTGCATGTGTGGCGATCACTAGCAGCATGAGAACTGCACCCACTGCCGCTCTACAGGCCATGCTGGGCCTACCACCACTGCACCTTATAGTACGAGAAGAGGCTGCCCTGGCAACCTTCAGACTTGCTATATCCGGGGCACTCTTGCGAGACTCCAGGATCAAACACACACGCATCATGGAGGATTCAGTCAAACGACAACCCCTGATGACTGCACCATATGATAAGACTGCAAAGACGCACCACTTCCAAAAAAACTACCAAATACAGCTCATGCCGGAGCCCGAGGACTACTCAGAGCCTGAGGAGCTCAGGATTTACACTGACGGCTCAAAGACAAACACTGGAACTGGAGTTGGAGTTTTCTCCAACGATCTCAACATAAATATATCCAGACCGCTGGGGAAGCTCAACACCGTCTACCAGGCGGAATGTGTGGGCATTATTCAGGCGATCCATGCCATAGAAGCCAGGAAAGTCACGGATAGTCACATCCGCATACTTTCCGACAGTGCCTCAGTACTTCAATCCCTAGAGAAAAATTATATCACGTCCAAGCTCATACTAGAATGTCACAATGCGCTGCAACGCTCAGCGGTCGAGAACCGCAACACTGTGACACTGCAATGGATAAAGGGGCACAGCGGATCACTAGGCAATGATGCGGCGGACGAACTGGCCAGGAGGGGGTCCGGCGCGATGGTTTTCGGACCCGAGCCCATCGTGCCGCTCCCCTTCACCCAGCTGCGCACATGGCTTAAAGAACACACACACGACCAAGCCCGAAAATGGTGGTCCTCGGCACCAGGCTGCAGGCAGTCCAAAGAGGCGATGCCAAACTTAGATAATAAACTAACCAGGCGCCTCCTACATCTGGACAGAAGAAGCCTGCGAATGGTGGCGGGGACCATCACCGGGCACTGCTCACTGAACAAACACTATCACACAATAGGTATAACGGACAGTCCCCTGTGCAGGGCATGTATGGGGACGGAGGAAACGGTAGGACACGTGCTCCTAGAGTGCACGGAAATCACCGAAATACGGAAACGAACCCTCGGGTCATTAAATTCCCTTACAGATATCCTGAATAGACCGAAAGACCTGATCTGCTTCTGGAGGGAGGTTGGCTGGATGGAGTGACGGCCGACATGGCTCACGCACAATGGTCTCGTGCAGAGACTAAGTGCGGAAACCAAACTACAGAAGAAGAAGAAGAGGAGGGTCGGTAAAGTAAAAATCATTTTTCAAATACGCCCCCCTTGCCCTCCTTCTCACCCCCTTTAGGCGGATCTCGGAAATTAAAAGACTTGGAACATTTTTTTTTTCAGATTCATTTAGAGGGGCAATGCTTTAGTCGAAATAATTGTGCAACCCCCCCCATCACCCCCCCCCCATTTTTTTTTTCACAATCACGCGAGGTGCTTGCACCTCGCGCAACACGCAAATACTAGTTATACTATATAAAGCTAAATTACCACTCACTGACTCACTGACTGACTGACTGAATCATTGACATAATTGTTCTCCCAGATGGTGGATGGGGAGGTGGGTATATTTTGACAGATTCGTAAACAAGTAACTCTCAAACCTACGGGAATAGTGCCAAACCTCCCATTTTCACCCCCCTTCTCCCCCCTCCCTATCGTATCTCAGAAACTACGAGACCCGTGGTTTTTGTTTTTTTACGGATTCGTATAGAGGAGGCTGGGTAAAGTAAAAACCATTTTCAAAGTCGCTCCACTTGCCCCCCTTCTCACCCCCTTTAGGCGGATCTCGGAAATTAAGAGACTTGGAATTATTTTTTTTCAGATTCATTTAGAGGGGCAATGCTTTAGTCGAAATAATTGTGCAACCCCCCCCCCATCACCCCCCCCCCCATTTTTTTCTTTTCACAAGCACGCGAGTTGCTTGCACCTCGCGCAACACGCAAATACTAGTTGTATTATATAAAGCTAAATTACCACTCACTCACTTACTGACTCACTCATTGACATAATTATTCTCCCAGATGGTGGATGGGGAGGTGAGTATATTTTAACAGATTCGTAAACAAGTAACTCTCACACCTACGGGAAAAGTGCAAACCTCACCTTTTCACCCCCCTTCTCCCCCCTCCCTATAGTATCTCAGAAACTACAAGACCTGTATGTTTTTTTTTTACGGATTCGTATAGAGGAGGCTCGGTAAAGTAAAAACCATTTTTCAAAACCCTTGCCCCCTTCTTAACCCCTTTAGGCGGATCTCGGAAATTAAGAGACTTGGAACATTTTTTTTCAGATTCATTTAGAGGGGCAATGTTTTAGTCCAAATAATTGTGTAACCCCCCCACCCTCCCTCCCATTTTTTTTTTTTTCACAAGCACGCGAGTTGCTTGCACCTCGCGCAACACGCAAATACTAGTCATATTAGATAAAGCTAAATTACCACTCACTGACTGACTGACTGACTGACTCATTGACATAATTGTTCTCCCAGATGGTGGATGGGGAGGTGGGTATATTTTGACAGATTCGTAAACAAGTAACTCTCACACCTACGGGAAAAGTGCTAAACCTCCCCTTTTCTTCCCCCTTCTCCCCTTTCCCTATCGTATCTCGGAAACTACGAGACCCGTATGTTTTTTTTTTACGGATTCCTATAGAGGAGGCTCGGTAAAGTAAGAACCATTTTTCAATGTTGCCCCCCTAACCCCCCTTCTCACCCCCTTTAGGCGGATCTCGGAAATTAAGAGACTTGGAATATTTTTTTTCAGATTCATTAAGAGGGGCAATGCTTTAGTCAAAATAATTGTGCAACCTCCCCCCCATCTCCCCCCCCCCCCTCCCATTTATTTTTCAGATTCACACGTGCTTGTGGCACGCGAGGTGCTTGCATCTCGCGCAACACGCAAATACTAGTTCATTATATAAAACTGTAAGAATTATACAGTATAAATAAAATCTGTAGAAGTACACACGTTTTCTATCTACAATTTCAATTAGAAATGTTGCCAATACCAAAATAAATTAACATCGATACGAAATTGCACTTGCAAATCGATTACATTAATATCATTATGAACCTAAATATGTGAATTTATTAGTTACTAAAGTCATAACTCGTAATTCTTATAATAATTAATAATGTTTAGTTATATTTTTTAATATCTTATAATAAATTAAAGTAATTCAATTTAATTATCGATACAGTTTAGAATAGTTATTTAGTGCTGGTAACACTTAATCTTGTAGTTGTCACTGATAATTGTCAAAAGTTTTACTTTTCCCGCGTTTTATGACGAGCGACGAAGTGTTTTATGTGTTTTTTGAAGGTTGTGTTGTTTATTGGTTTATTACCGGACTCCGATTTCTGTATTACTAACGACTACCTTGGCTGTTGAAAACGAATTCAATAGTCATTATTCAATTATTTTATAGTTTATTTCATGTTAAAATTAGAAATATTAAGTGGTCAACTTCAAAGAACTATAACTTTTTTGGTGTACTTCTTATCGAAAACTAACTATACAGTCAAATTATATAATTATTTTCCTTTTTATGATATATAGTTCCTCTTTGTCGGTTCTGGCCGAGTCTTGAAGGAAGCCTTGGTATTCTCCTTTGCCAGACAACTGTGCTGTAATCTATTCTATTACCATGTGTCATTCATTAAAAAAAAGATTCCTTAAAAAAAACAGATAACTGCGGATTTGAGCATCCAGATCTATTAGGTATTAGAAACTAAGAAGCTAAACAAGACTCACATTATACAAGAAGATGACGGGGAACTGCAGGAAGAACCAGAGCCAGCCGTACTCGTCGAACTGGTAGTACACGGTGGACGGGTTCCCGTTGTAGATGTAGCAGGCGAGGAAGGCGGAGAAGCTGCCCACGATCAGCAGCGATATGGTGCCCACCATGATCTCGTGGCGCTCCAGCTCGGGGGACAGCCACTTGTCCGGCTGGATTTTCCACTCTTTCGCCAGGTGCCTTCTCTTTACGTAGAAGTACCACTGAAAATACAAACATTTTACTATCTATACTAATATTATAAAGCGGAAAAGTTTGTTTGTTTGTTTGCTTGAACGCGCTAATCTTCGAAAGTACTGGGTGGATTTGGATGAAATTTGGTATGGAAGTAGCTTGAAGCTTGAGGAAGGTTATAGGCTACTTTTTACGCGACTGCAAAAAAGGAGAGTTATGTTTTTACCGTGATAGAATCCACAGGAGCGAAGCCCCGCGTGAGTACTAGTCAATGTATCAATGTAGTCTATACTTATAATAAATCTGTAGAGAGGTCAATTCTGTACATGAAATATATTTCCAAAATAACTATCAGGGGGTGATTAAGGATCGATACTCATGCCAAAAATGCAATCAGTTAAATTTTTGTCTGTCTGTCTGTCTGTCTGTCTGTCTGTCTGTATAACCGTTATAGAAACAAAAACTACTCAACGGATTTTAACGAAACTTGGTACAATTATTTTTCATACTCCTGAGCGGGTTATAGTATACTTTTCATCACGCTACAATCAATAGGAGCAGAGCAGTGAAGGGAAATGTTGGGAAAACGGGAGAAGTTACTCCATTTTTTAAGCTTCCGTCGCGTGTGCAACCTTAATGGTTAAAGCTACACAAATCATTTCATGACGGAAATGTTCTCCTTAAAATTATATAAAAAATATCCCACGACAGCATATGTCTAACTTTTATGGTTGACTCACAATAACACGTGTAACTCCCGATAGCTTAGCAGTTCGAAGCTTTCTGATTATAATATTTGTCTACTCTTACGTTTATAACACTCTCAGTCACCCCTAATTGAAAAAGTTCTAACTATTCCATAAAAAAATTGGCCAAGTGCGAGTCAGACTCGCCCATGAAGGGTTCCGTAGTAACTATAATATAATATGCAAATTTATTTGACGAAAAAAAAAACCATACAAATTTCTTAAAACTAGCTTATTTACATTTTTTAAAACTGCGCCGAATAAATTTGTTTTGAAAAATAAACCTTACAAATTTCTTAAAACTGGCTTTTTTACATTTTTTACAACTGCGCCGAATAAATTTGTTTTTCATAGTGTTTGTATGAATTACAAAGTTATATTTGCGGTTTTAGAAAATATGCTGTATCTCAAAAACTGCTAAACTGATTTCGTTCAAACTAATTTTGGTTGAAAGTTTATATTAAGATCTACAGACATATATTTTTTTTAGATTTTTCACTCCATTATTATAGAAGTTAGAGGTTGTGTCCGCCACACACACATTTTACCACTTTGGAAGCTTATATATCTTTTAAACGATTGACTTTATGGAAAAGTGGTTTTAGAAACCCCGATGTCGTTTTTAAAGAACTGTCTATAAATACCACACATGCATCGATTTCATGAAAAAAAAATTTTTCAGGTTTAGTTCCATGTATGGGGAGCCCCCCTTTATTTTAAATATTTTTTAATTTTTTTCTCAAAATCGGAAAGCGGTTCACAGAATACATCTACCTATCAAGTTTCACATGTATAGTCCTAATAGTTTCGGAATAAAATTGCTGTGACAGACGGACGGACGGACAGACAGACAGACAGACAGACGGACAGACATGTCGAAACTATGAAGATTCCGTTTTTTGCCATTCGGCTACGAAACCGTAAAAAGAATCATATAAATCGGTATAGAAACACCAAAGTTATACATGAAATACGCTTATAATAATAAGCCATCGCGCGTGAATACTGAATCATGCTATAAGGATTATTTTTGAGAATCGGTCGCCGCGCTCGACGCGTCTCGCGGTCGAAGCGTTCTCTAGGTACTTAAGCCTCATGTGAACGTGATCTAAACAATATTACCAATACATTAACTTACGCTGACGGAGTCGCGGGCACAGCTAAGTATATTGTATCATTACGCTAAGGCCAATAGGAGCGGAGCGCCAATGAAGAATGCTTCAAAATCGGGGTTAAATTTAACATTAGCCCAAAGTAACTATTCCACGCGGACGAAGTCGCGGGCAAAAGCTAGTATGTAATATGTGTATGTAATGGACAAATCTTTGTGTGATGAGCATGATCATTTGTTCTTTGTCTGGGTGTAATTTATGTATAATATGTATGTATTTAGCAGTGGCGAAGACTCCATACAATACGATTCCTACCGGCTTCCCTTTTGAAATATGGCAAATATTAGTCTGTTATTTTATATATAAATAGTAATCTATTATTTTCAATTAAACAAATAATTATTTACGAATTTACAAGATTTCGAAGTTAGCCATAAGGCCACAGTTACTGGAATTCACGCATCGCATCACACTTGAGCAAGGTAAGCATTTTTTGGTTCGGCTTCCCTTTTATGAAAATTCACCCTTCGCCACTGGTATTTAGAAATATATATGTATGTTTATCAGTTGTCTAGTACTCATACAACAAGCTCTGCTTAGTTTGGGACTAGATGGTGTTGTGTGAATGTTGTGTGAAAGTTGTGGAATATACAAAACAGGTCAGCAGTGGTCCAACTTCATACATTAAAAAGGGGCTACAAAGTTTTTGCTTCAAGTAATAATTTTTGATTTAGTTTTCACTTATAATTCGTCCTTGTTAACATTCTTGACTAATTATCATTCGAATCATGTTCGTCTAATCTAAGTTATTGATTAATTTGTCTTGCTCAATACATATTGTTTTATTCCATCTGGAGTAGTTTATGCGACTTTGTAGTTGTACAACAAACAAGAACGTTGTTTTCCTTTTTAATATAGTTTTGTTTTCTTAAAAGAACTAAATATTTATTGATAAATTTTAGTTTCATTTTAAATTGTTGTAGCTAAGAATTTTATGTCTGTGTGAATTTAGTTTTAGAAGTTTTGTAAGCCGAAACCTGTCATTGTTCCATACTCCTCCGTCTGTATAATTGTCGTAAAATTCTTTTGCTTTACGTCTAATTTAAAGACTTGATGTCGCCAAGAGTTGAAATTCTGCTTTAATCATAAAAAGTGCGAATGCATTCCGCATATAAATTTTAAATATGCCAAATTTCGTAATCTATCAATGTTATAATATATAAAATGTGTTTTATTTAAAATATGTAAGTAGTCCACTGAAATCTGTAAGGTTCATTCCTCAACAGACCACTTCATACACTTATCTGCATAATCTATTGCGAATAAACTGAACTTTTGAAGTTTATATATTCGGGATAAACATGATTGCTGTTTAAAAGGACTTTACCAAAGTCCTTTTAAACAGAAAAAACATGTAACTACATATAAATATTTGAGCAAACACGGTTATTCTAGAATCACGGATAGACACTTCAACTTTATATATAATTATGTACAGAATGTATAGATAAGTAAAATAAATATCGCAACAAAAGATATACATACTTATAAGCAAGTATTAGTTACATGGTGGACATCCCACCCATACGAACAAAACGTTTTGGGAATACTTTCATCGTGCATACAGATAAGGAGTGGAATTCTCTGCCAGCATATTTGTTTACTGATAGCTATAACCTGGGGGTTTTTAAGACAAGGATGAATATTCGACTACATCATCGCTTAACATCAGGTGAGATGGTGGTCAAATGCGAGCCTATTACCAGTAAAAAAATTGAAATAACTTGAGATGATACAGATGTCATAATATTTTAATCCTAGATTCTACAAAATTGATTTGCTGAATAGTTGAAAGTAATTATGCTATCATATCAACGTAAATGATAATTATTAATGTCATAATACCTATCAAAACATAAAGTCATGTTAAGGCACTAAAGTTCCAAACTTGTCTGTCGTATTATCGTTCAAAACTTTGATAATTCAAAGTACCTAAAATTCATACTAATATTATAAATGCGAAAGGATGTCTGTCTGTTTGTTACGCTTTCACGGCTAAACCATTGCACCAACCTGGAAGCACCAAACATAGGCAGGCTACTTTTATATCAAAAAAATATTTATTTTATTATTTAATCAAATATTACACAATTGGTTTTACAGTGGTCCCCAAACTAGCCTTATTTTTGTATCTTGGGGACCAAAGTTCGACCCCTAATTGGCTGATATAGGGTTTTTTCTGTTAATTTTTGAAATTAACGAGGGTGAAACCGCGTGGCACAGCTAGTCCTAAATATGTATGTGATGAGTGTCATGTCTACAACATTCTTCAACAAGCTTCTGATTAAAACGACTGATAACAAACGGATTGTTTCATATCTCTGACGTATATATCAATTATTCAAAATCATTAATTACCAAAGAGCGAGGAATTTAAGATTTTATTACATTATTGCGTTTGAAAAGGGCAATCTTGAACAGATATTCAGAAAGGCAATTAATAGTAAAATCCTGATAAATTAAGGAAATTAAAAAGAATAAATCATTGATGACACGATTGGAACGGTGGTTGAGAGATTGGCTGCGGTGCTGCGTGTCGCGGGTTCAGGCCGCACCGGAACAAATGTGTGTACCTATGTAAAAAATGCATCCACTGTAATGGAGAAATTCCTAATACACAGTAGCATGTAAGCAGGTATACCAATTATGCTTGGGAGGTTTAGAAGCTTTTATATTTTGACATTTTAGACCGAAATCCGATAAAATTCCACTCTATTCCTTTAGTTGTTTTTCCGGGCCGCGGTATCTCGTTATAAGATTCCGTAACCCCGGCAGGGACTGGCTTATCGAGTTCCGTCATTAATGCTGACTGTTTTATGGAACGTGGAACAATGCAAGCCATCGACTCGGGTACATAATTCTACCAACCGTTGTCGACTGAATTTTTAAACTACAAATATTGATTTCCACTGATTCCTTCATTATGTTCAGAATCCGATATCTATACATGTAAATAAAATTGAAGCGTTGGTCTGTGATATCAAAATAACTGTGTTTTCCTGTAGTTATTGTTATTTTCTCGATACTGGAACCTATCTTTCTATTTGTCAGGGCTCAGAAAGGCCATGGTAGAGCGCATGAATTTGACCATAAATCTCGTTTCCCAATGGGGTGACGAAAATCTGGTCAAATTCAACGCTCTGAAAACACAGGCTTGTCTTTTCAGCGCTAAAAGGAGCCCTTTTGAATTGACCCCTACTTTCCGAAGTACATCTGAGTCAGTTACCAATCGCCTGGAGCTTTGGGCATGGAGTTTACGTCAGACCTCAACTTCGGCTCAACCATCGAATCCAGAGCTCAGACTGCAGCAAAAAAGCTGGGAATCCTACACAAGTTGAGGCGGCACTTCACGCCTGGACAGCTTCTAAATATGTATAAAGCACAAATCCGTTCCTGCGTGGAGTATTGCAGCCACTTGTGGGATGGCTCTGCAAAGTACCAACTTGCTGCACTGGACTCGATCGAGTGCAGAGCTAAAAGGCTTATAGGCAACGAGGTGCTGGTGGATAAGCTTCATAGCCTGGCTCATCGGCGAACCGTTGCTTGCCTGTCGGTTTTCTACAGATTGTACTACGGGGAGTGTGCGCATGAGCTCCATGACCTGATCCCTCCATCTCCCTTTCACTACCGGTCTACCAGACGCACGGCTGGGTACCACCCACACTTGGTTGATATACCATCTTGTCGTACCAAGCGCTTCTCCTTTATTGTGCGCACAGCCAAGTTGTTGAATTCTCTGCCGGCTTCTGTGTTCCCTGCCACTTATGACCTTTCAGTCTTTAAAGCAAGTGTGAATAGGCATCTTCTGGGCTCGCTCGTCCCATCTTCGACCTCATCTATCGCTTACCATCAGGCGAGATCGAGGTCAAGAGTGGGCCCATCAGTAATAAAAAATAAATCTCTGGAACGGCCAAACCGATTTCAATGGAATTTTCACTAAAGGATAGAGGATATTAAAATACTGAATACTTTTTATTCTGGAATTCATTAGTTCGGAGCCACTTAGAGTTTGCTAGTGTTGTGTGGAACCCGCACTATGCAGTGCAATCACAAAGAGTCGAAAGTATCCAGAGGGCTTTCACGAAACACTTAGCTTATACCTCCGGTTAAATATCTCCCAGGTGTCCGTATAAGCAACGTATTCAGTGCTTCAATATGACTTCTCTGATTGATCGTCGACTGGTGCAGGGTTTAACGTTCCTCCATAAATTGGTCAATAATAAGTTAGACTGCATTAAGTTGATCGCGCGAATTGGACTTAAAGTGCCTTATAACTTACCCAGATTTCCGGTCAGTAATATGTTTCATGTTCCATCATCCAAAACTAATATTGGGGTTAACTCACCGATAAACAGGGTCTGTAGGGAAATGAACTCTCTCATAAAATCTATGCCCGAAGTTGACATCCACTACAACTCCTTGAAGGTCTTTAAAACAATTATACTGGAGTCTCAAAGAAAGAAACCCGACACTTATATGTAAATAAGATAATATAACTATTGTAAAATAAGAAATGTATTGCTTTTTAATGGGTTAGAATTTAATATGCAATGGAAGGTTTACTCAAATCTTTATAATTAAATTTTAGTAATAATTTAATAATTTAATTTCAATAGATTTAAGTTAATTTTGTAATACTATTTTTTGTTTTAATGTTATTAATTATGTTGAATGCTGGTTTTCCTGTAATTGGCGACTGTATAAGACTAAGGCTGTTTGTTACTTATACCCACGAAATGTTATATACAGAAGCTGTTGGATGACCTTAATAATAAATAAATAAATAAATAAATAAAAACAAACAAAGTTGCGTTCACAGCTAGTTTTAGGGTTCCGTAGCCGAATGGCAAAAAACGGAACTCTTATAGTTTCGTCATGTCTATCTGTCTGTCCGTCCGTTCGTCCGTATGTCACAGCCATTTTATTCCGAAACTATTATGACTACACATGTGAAACTTGGTAGGCAGATATATTCTGTTAACCGCTTTCTGATTTTTATTAAAAATATATGTATACATATAAAATTAAGGGGGGCATCCTGTAAATAGAACTGAAACTAAAAATATTTCTTTTCATCAAACCTAAACGTGTATAGGTTTGATATGTATAATATTAAAGACAGGTCTTTAAAAATGTTATTGACGTTTCTAAAACCACATTTTCTTAAAGTCAATTGTTTAAAAGATATAATATGCTTCCAAAGTGGTGATATATGTAAAAAAATCATATGCGATCTTAATAAAAACTTTCAACGTAAATTGGTTTGAGCAGATTTTGAGATATAGCACACGTTCTAAAACCGCAAATATAACTTTGTATTTCATATAAACACTATGAAAAACAAAGTTTTTTTTTCGTAGTTACTACGAAACCCTTCATGCGCGTGTCCGACTCGCACTTGGCCAATTTTTTAATATCGGTGAGAGATTTTGTGAAAGTTTCTTAAACAAAATCTACTAGTGGCGAGTGAGAAATTGTGTAAATGTAACGATTTAGAAGTAGATATACCTAGTTGTTTATAGTTTTAGCATTAAGTTTATATTGTTAGAAGTTTGCTTACACGTGTACAAAATAGCACCCGATCTAACTTACTCGTAGTTTGTTTAAGAACACAACACACACAATTCAGTGTATGTATTATGATTATAACATAATTTTCTAATTGGGGTGTTTGAGGGTGTTCATTAATTACGATACATGTTGTATACATTTAGGAGTAAATTAAACGTAAAAATAAGGAGTTCATAGAAGTAACTCAAATGATAATTAGCTATTATTATCTACTAGACATACCTACATATTTAAAGGCAGCACTTTCCACTATGTTCATTCATTCTTTCAATATAATTAGAAAATTCAGTCTGGTTTGCACAATAAAAAATTAACGTGGTTTTATAAATAAATATTTCAGATTCTTTACAGGTTAGTAAATTATGTTCAATTTGGAAGTAAGTGTAGCAAGTTGTGTTTGAAAAGTTATTTGTGATATATTTCATAAATATAAATTTCTCTTTACAGAGCAAAAACTTAACATGGAAATACGAAACTAAGATAGGCTTGGAAGTAATTCCTCATTACTATAATAAGACAATACTGGCAGCATTGAAATTGGTGTTATTCTGTATTTTCAATTAAGAATTCATTTGATAGTGAATTTTAGAGAGTTTACGAAACCTGTGTTAAGTATAACTGAAATATAATTATTTAGGTACTACTTAGTAGCAAATGATCTCACTTCCGCCTAGCATTCGTGATATAAAAACTATATCTCTATTCAAATGTCGATTAAAACAGCATTACCTACCTTTCCTCTTAACTGTGTTAATTATTTATGTATATATTTATATTATATGTTCATATATTCTAACATTATGTATTTATTTAAGTATATGTTTTTATTGCATTATAAGTATGTAATATTTAATATTTTAGTTTTAGTTTTAGACTTCACATATTCATATTTATTTCTCTTCTTGTTCTCACACACTATTATCTACATTTCTTTTTCACTTCTCCTTTCACAGGTCTGCTGGAAGAAATTTCTTAAGAAATAAGCAGTACCTTTGGACTCAAATATTATATAATTATGCTTATCTTAATGTATTTTACTGTGTGTACATAAATAATAAAATAAATAAATAAATACTTCTACTATAGAGGCACATTATTTTCTTCGTTTTATTTTCAACATTTCCATTGCTGGTTTCATTCAAATCACCAGGAATGACGGCAACATACCAGGGAGCCAACCCCATATAAGCATAAAGGCTAGAATAGAATGGAATATACTTTATTGTTAACCAAAATTTAAACACATCTATTTAACATTATTTCTTAAATTCATGGTTACAATGGCGGTCTTATCGCTAAAAGCGATATCTTCCAGATAACAAGGAAAGAAAAAGACCACCGCTGTCAAAACGGTAAAGCAAAACATCGTTGAGGAAACCGACATAATCCAAGCCCAAAATTCCGAAGACACGTGACATCCACTATGAATAACGGCCCGTTCCCTCTCACAGAGATGTTTGTGTCGCAGCAGTGGAAACTTTATAGGCTAATTTTCAACCGACGACAAAAAAAGGAGGAGGTTATCAATTCGACGCGTATATTTTTTTTTTTTTAATGTTTGGTCACCGAGTACTCGAAGACGGCTGAACCGATTTGGAAAATTCTTTTTTTGTTTGATAGGGTATACTTCGAAATTGGTACCATTTGTCACCAAGTCAGGATCTGATGATGGGATCCTGGAGAAATCGAGGGAACTCTTCAAATATTATAGGCACACCTATGGCGTTTTGGGTATTTCTTATAGTAACTTGTCCAGTTCCTCTCAAAAAGTACCATTTCGGGAAGTGGAACTGATGATGAAGACCACAGATGGCCGCCGAAACTACTCAGTAATAAGTATTTCGTGGATTGCGATTCGATTACTTGAATATGGATATTAAGCACATGGTACTTGTCACAATGCATATGGTGATGTATAGCTGATGGTGAAGTACCAGGAGAACTCCTCAAAAATTAACGGCCCAGCATTGGGAAAAGCAATATTTTGTAAAATGTTATAAGTAGTTGACATTTAGGCTCTTGTGACTAGATAAATTAAAAATCAACCAACTAAAAAGAGTGAAATAAAAACTTTTTACCAAAAAATTAAACCGACTCCCAAAAAAACACTGCAAAGTGAAAAATAACTTTAATTTCGGAAGTCGGTGCCAAAAACGAAAATACAAAACTAAAGACACCGACTACCGAAATTAAAGTTATTTTTCACTTTGCAGTGTTTTTTGGAAGTCGGTTTAATTTTTTGGTAAAAAGTTTTTAGGATTATGTTGCTTTAGTGATTCTTTATTATTGGTTATTTAATGTACTTGTAATACACTGCCCCCGTTGTCATAATTACAGTAAGTCAAAAAAATGAAATGTTGGTAAATCGTACTTTTGTTTTGAAATATTTAAATTGGTGTATCTTGGTACCTAATTATAGCAGATAGCTTAAATATTTAAACGGATAACAAAAGATACATGTTTGTAGATTAGTCCTCAATATAATTTATTTGTTAAATATTGGTGGTTTTTTTCTTAATCTAATGAATTGTATCTATAATTACCACTTCTATCAACCCAACTAACACTTTCTTAAGCGTATTTACAGTAAGTCAGTACGATACTGTAATTACATTGTTACAGTAAGTATATCTGCTCACTCACTTGATATACATCAAGTAAGTGGCTTACGGATTGGTTTTATTTTTTGTAAATTACACAAGTTATAAATAGAGTAACTATACTTACTGTGAAAATGAGTAGCTAAAACGCCATATTTAAACAATGTCAATCTACCAGAACATTAGTTACTGTAAATATGATAGTGAAAGTACAAAAAAAACATAATTTTAATACAGTAAGTCTAATTACTATTATTATTATGAACGATTGAGTCTTCTCAACATTTACTGTGATTGTGCTTATCGTAACTTTGTTAATAATTTAGATATAAAAAAAAATCCCTCATACGGCTTGATTTAAGGATCACAGTAATGTAAAAAAAAGTCATAACACCAGTAACAAGACTTACTGTAATTATGACATCGGGGGCAGTATATCCATTCCATACTAATATTATAAATGCGAAAGTAACTCTGTTTGTCTGTCTGTCTGTCTGTCTGTTACCTTTTCACGCCTTAACCTGTGAAACGATTTACATGTTTGGCATGGGAATAGTTGAGGACCCTGCGAAGGACATAGGATAGTTTTATCCCGATGTAAGGTTCCCGCAGGATAGTTTTCAAATTGTATCTTTGTTGCTCTTTCACGCAAAAACTACTAAATGGATCTCAATGAAATTTGGTAAGGAGACAGTAGACATCCTGTAAAAACACATAAGCTACTTTTTATCCCGGAATTCCCACGGGTTTGGGACTTACGCGGGGAAAACCTCCCACTCGAACGAAGTCGCGGACAGAAGCTATCCATACTTTAATACTAATAATATAACTCCATACTTCCATATCCATATCCCTACCATCCATACTTCCATATCCATCAATACTTCCAAGCTAATATTATAATAATACGAAAGTAACTGTCTGTCTGTCTGTCTGTTACCTTTTCACGCCTAAACCGCTGAACCGATTTAGATGAAATTTGGCATGGGAATAGTTTAGGACCCTGGAAAAGACATAGCATAAAATAAAAAAAAATAAAAAAAAAAATCATTTAATTCAGATGTCCAAAGATCCATATACATTGTTTAAAATTACAAATTAGAAAAATGTCAAAACTATCATGTCATAATCGTTCTTAAAATTAAATTAAATTATCATCATGCACAAAGCATACATAGATTTCGTCCCGGAAATAATTCCTAAAGGATGTAAAAGAGGTGTTAGAATTTCGTATAGGGAATCAATAATGTCCCCGCCCTACCCACACACATAATACACTTAGACCGCTAAACCGATTTGGATGAAATTTGATATGGAGATAGTTTTAGACCCTGGAAAAGACATAGTATAGTTTTATCCCATGAAAAACATAAATGTGAAATGAGAGCCAAGTTCAATATTATCATAAATGCCTTGGTTGTTGATTTCAACGACAAAAGAAGTGAAATCTAAATGGGTGCCAAGTTCAATGGTCAGTCCTGAAATTTATTTATAACAACATAAAATATCATTTATTCTTATAACTTAGGAGAATATATTGTAGCCTAAGGTTGACCTGGCTAGTTCTTATATACGAATTATTATGTTCGATGGTTAGTTTCTACCAGCAAGCCAAATTTTCGGAATAATAAAATAAGAACCGACAAGTAACAGATTTAGAACTTGCAAAGGCTATAATATAATTCGTATATGAGTATATGAAAACTAGCCAAGTCAAACCTTAGGCTTACTTCACTTACTTCTTATTTATAAATACAAAAACGGAAATATTTGGATTAAAAAAAATTAAGGGTGGTATTTAACTCGTTATATATTCACGTAAAGATCTTAAAATCCACATATAGAGATTTACAGGCACTAATTATAAGTTAAGTGAAAATTATAATAAAATGATAAAAATTACCAGTTTCTGATTTTTTCCTTTGTATTCACATAATTACCTATCTTCATGCCAAATTTGAACTTTCTAAGTCATCTGGAACTGGGTTATAGTTTTGATCTATAGGTCAGTCATAAAAATGTCGATTTTTGGACGTTAATATCTAAATAACTGTTTGAGATATGTTTATAAAATTTGGAACACATATGTATCTTGCCAGTTTCAATATATGAGCCAAATTTGACAAGTTTAGGTGAAACAGTTTTTGAGTTATGAGGTGCTCAAAAGTGGCTCCAAATGGTTCGGGTAATATTACACACGGTGAGCTGCGCGCCAGTTCTTGGCTTGACACGCTCCCGCGTGTCTAGATTCCCGGAAATCATTCCTAAAAGATGTAAAAATGGTGTTGGAATTTTGTATAGAGAATCAATGATGTCCCCGCCCTCCCCACCCACATAATACACTTGACCGCTAAACCGATTTGGATGAAATTTGCTATGGAGATAGTTTTAGACCCTGGAAAAGACATAGTTTTTATCCTGGAAATCATCCCTTAAGGTTGTAAAGGGGTGTTGGGACTTTGTATTCCCCCTCTCAATTCATTCAAATCGCGTATTCAAGAACAACTGATAACATTTTTTTTAAACTACACAACTGCATGTAGGCTATAAAAATCTTTGTTTAGAGCTGGGGTCGAACCCACGTCATGCACCAGTTAACAGTTACGCCAACCGTGTCGCTTAAATTTTAACCAATCAAGTTAATATACGAATCATTTCTATTTCAAAATCGGGGCAATATGCGTTTGCCCTTTTGAAAATAGGAGAAGATCGTGTGGCAACAGATATCAACGGGATGATTTATTTGAGCTGAACTGAATCTGAAACTGAAGCTGAAACTGAAGCTGAAACTGTAGCTGAATCTGAAACTGAAACCAAAACTGAAGCTGAAGCAGAAACTGAATCTGAAACTGAAACCAAAACTGAAGCTGAAGCTGAAACTTAAGCTGAAAATTAAGATGAAACTGTAGCTGAATCTGAAACTGAAACCAAAACTGAAGCTGAAGCTGAAACTGAATCTGAAACTGAAACTGAATCTGAAACTGAAACTGAAACGAAAACTGAAGCAGAATCTGAAACTGACGCTGAAACCAAACTGAAACTGAAACTGAAACCAAACAAAAGCTGAAACTGAAGCTGAAGCTGTAACTGAAACTGAAGCTGAAACCGGAACTGTAGCTGAAATTGACGCTGAAACCGAACTGAAGCTGAAACTGAAACTGATGCTGAAACCAAAGCTGAAACTGGAACTGTAGCTAAAACTGACGCTGAAACTAAACTGAAGCTGAAACTGAAACTAAAGCTGAAGCTGAAACGGATGCTGAAACCAAAACTGAAGCTGAAGCTGAAACTGAAGCTGAAAATTAAGCTGAAACTGTAGCTGAATCTGAAACTGAAACCAAAACTGAAGCTGAAGCTGAAAATGAATCTGAATCTGAAACTGAAATCAAAACTGAAGCTGAAGCTGAAACTAGAACTGTAGCTGAAACTGACGCTGAAACCAAACTGAAACTGAAACCAAACTGAAACTGAAACCAAACTTAAGCTGAAACTGAAACTGATGCTGAAACTGAAACTGAAGCTGAAACTAAAACTGAAACTGGAACTGTAGCTGAAACTGACGCTGAAACTAAACTGAAGCTGAAACTGAAACTGATGCTAAAAACCAAATCTGAAGCTGAAACTGAAACTGAAGCTGAAACTGTAGTAACATACATAGTGAACGTAGTCCAAGATACAGATATTTTAATAAACCACGTTTATTCTGATTTGAAAACAAATATGAGGGATAAAGAATGGCTGCGTGAAAGAGTAATTTTGGCACCAACTAACGAAATTGTAGGGCAGATCAACGAAAAGATTAAGTCTCATGTGGATTGTAATGTTGTTGAGTATCTGTCCGTCGACATTGTCATGGATACAAAGCAAGTTACGTCGTACTCTGTAGAGTTTGTCAACTCTCTGGAATTGTCAGGGTACCCCATCACATTATTTGAGGCTTTAACTTGGTGTCCCAGTCCTGTTGATGCCTAATCAGGGAACACCAAGGCTCTGTAATGGCATGCGACTACAAATTACATACCTTGGATGCAATGTTTTCAAGCAATAATTATGACAGTAACAGCAAGCGGTGAAAACGTATTTATTCCTCACATTCAGTTCGAAAAACTCAATTTTCCCCTAAAAGCGGCATTCGCAATAACTATAAACAAAGTTCAAGGACAGACACTGAAAGTCGCAGGTGTACATTTAGAAAAAGACTGCTTTTCCCATGGGCAATTGTATGTGGCATGCTCACGAGTATCAAGCGCAAAATCAACACGCCAAGTACGGGAAAACCAGAAACGTAGTTTACGAAAATGTATTGTAAACTACGTTTTTGGTTTTAAAAAGATAAATTTTAAATACTAACTGTCTGTCTGTTTTTGGGGATGGATTGACCCTGGTGACGGTTATTTAAATATTATATGCGTTTTTTAACCAACCAAAAAGATACGGTACACCTTTTTGGCAACAAGAATTATTGACAAAGTGTAAATTAACGCGGGCGAAGCCGCGGGAAAAAGCTAGTGTATCTATATTTCCTCCTGACCGGTTTCAACCAAGACAGCCAATCTCAAGGAAGATTAGCCATCTGTGCAGGAGATATTATAGTCCACTAGTATATGGACACACAGGTACAGGTGAACTCTATTCCTTTACTATCATAGTCCGATAAATGATAAAATGATCTTTACTTTGCAAATTGGTTATTAAATAACACTTTTACACGACATTTTATTTTTTCGTAAATATTAACTAGATGAGGCCGGTGTTTCCTAACTGACTACCCTGAGAAGAAACACCGAAACAAACTCAGGGGTCCGTCTCTTTTGAAGTCCATACAATCTATACTGGTTTAATTATATGGAAACCTTGTAGGTTTCAGTCTGAGGCGATCTTTTGAAGAAAGATGCTCACAGATTTGAGTGGGCCTGTCCATACAGTGCAAGCATTTGTCAAACGACGTATAGCTCAACTTAGAACAAGGAGCTTAACGATTTGACGAACAATACCAAGGTAAGGACGTTTGGGTAGGCCGCAAAAAGCACTGAAACTGCCAGACAATTATGTTTAACTCGACTAAAATAACCTACGTAGTTCACATATTCACAATCGTTTATGAGGATTATGTAGTTTAGTCTGAAATGGCCTTTTGAGGAAAGACCACACAGATTTGAGTAGACCCGTCCCGTCAGTGCAAGCCTTTGTCAGAACTTTGATAGAACAACAATCCGACACGATCAGAAAAATAAGGCGAATGACCAACTTGCAAACTCTGGGCTTATACCTACTGAGAAAGAGACCTCATTGCTCAGCAGTTAGTTATGTTATCCCTGTAATATGAAACGTTTTACAATAAATTGTTTTAATGTTGTTTCTCTTCACAGGTTAGAAACAGAAACGTGTTTGCAAAAGTATTTTGTGATAAATTGATAAAAATAAATTTCTCTTTACAGAGCAACAAATTTGGTCTTTTTGTTTCAATACAAGCCCATATTGCTGTCCGCTTTATAAAAAACTAGCTTTTGCCTGCGACTTCGTGCGCGTGGGAGGTTTATCCCGCGTAATTCCCGATCCCGTGGGAATTCCAAGTCAAAAACCTAGCCTATGTCCTTCCCAGGGTACTAACCTATTCCTATGCCAAATTTCTTTTAAATTGGTTCAGCGGTTTAGGCGTGAAAAGGTAACAGACAGACAGACAGTTACTTTCGCATTTATAATATATATAACATGGATAACACTAAAACTTACATGCAAGAACCCTCCCACTGCGAAGTATATGATCAGTGACACGGCATGCGCTCCAATGAAGAAGGCGGTGAAGTTCTCCATCTTCAGGTTCCGTGAGGAGAACAGCTCCAGGATATCAGAGGTCGTGTTTGTACTGTTGTTCATGTGTCCGCTCAGCTGCTTTAGCGCTGTCACTAGAATTACCACCCATTCTCCTGGAAATACAGAAAGATCTTGGTTTTAATATTTGTTCCACACTAGGGATTTCTCTTGTATCGTGAGTACATTTTTACAAACACCAAGACCGGGAAAAATTTCTCGGTCCGGGGATCGACTCGACACTCGCAGCGCACCAGTTCCACAGCACCAAAGTGTCGTCAAATATAACTTACTTCTAACTAATATTATAAATGCGAATGTTTGTGATAGATGGATTGACGTTTGTTGCACGTTTCACACAAAAACTTTTGAACGATCTGAATGTTATTTGGTATGTAGAAATCCCGAAATAGGCCATTTACTTTTTATCCCAGAACTTCCACAAAATCAGAATCTATACGGGAAAACAATCCCACGCGTACGAAGTCACGGCCACAGCTAGTTTTAAATAAAAACAATAACACTTTAAAAAACAAGATTAATAAATTAGTTATGTCAGTAAAAGTCTACAATAAATTACCCGATATACTTAAAAATGTACAAACGAACAATATATTTATAAATAAATTAAAACAGTTTCTAATTAATAAGTGTTATTATGATATAAATGAATATTTTAATGATAAATTAAATAAATAAAATATAGTTTTGTAATAAATGTATAAAATAGTAAGTAGTTAAAGTAATATTTAATAGTAATACTATCGTAAACAATATTTTTTTTGTAAAATGTGTTTTGTTCCAATAAATTATCTTATCTTATCTAATACACATTCTATATAATTATAATAGCCCTCTTTCCTCTTTTTTAATTTGCTGTACCCGACAGGGTCCACAATGATCTAAAACAATCTTGTATACCTACCACCTAAGTTCACATTATGGAATGCAAATAAATGTATTGAGTATTGAGCATGTATAATTATTTTATTTAGAAGCACAAAACACATTACCGTCATAATGAAACAAAATTGCAAAGTTTCGATATGTATTGCAATATAAATAATAAGGGCACATAACAAAATCAAAATAACAAACATAAAAAGAGTTCTAAACTAAGTAAATTTATAGTTAGTTTAGCATTATTTCAACTTTGTGAAACGGGCAATGGGCGCATTCATTAATTTGCCTTTTATTTGCAGCGTAATGACTTTTGGAATAGTTTGCTCATAAAATTAAAGCATTCCAAAAACATATTCGGAGACAATTGTGAACTCTGTCTAAAATCGAATAAATAGAAATCGAGACATTAAATGACATTCAATAAATAATTTAGCTTCGAAGTATTAAATATAATCTTCACTCAACTAATTACAATATCTTGTTACGGATCAGTGAGTAGCCACATTACATTTGCGATAAAATATTTTCATCACTTAGAGGCCAGAACATTGAAAACGATAACGTGACAGAAGTCATGAATGGAAAATGTAAGAAAAACGGCAAATGAATATAGAAGCAAGAGGTTTAGGAAAAAACTGATATTCATTGACTAACATATTGTTTAAGTAGGTATTTTTCACTAAGTACTAACAATATGGATTCTTTTTATTTGTTGATCCGAAATAAATAAAAACTTGAGAGGTGTCAAGGGACACCCGGATGGAACGAAGTTCCTTTCGATTGATTAGTGAAGGAATTGTAATATTTTTTTTTTAAGTTATAATATTTTTTTTTATTATTAACAAATATATTGTAATATAAACTTTATCAGTAGGGTCAATGAGAGAGAGACATACAGAGAAACATGCGCACGCCGCACGGCTTACAATAGCTTACTATAGCAAAAAGTGTCGTTACAACTTTTCGTCTTAATTTTTGCCGTCTAGCCCCCTTTCGCAACGCGCGATAAGGAACTTCGTTCCAATTATATATTGAGGTTGAGGCGCGGGCTTGCGGATGGCAAGCAGGGGTTGCTCACCGTCCCGTATGGACCAGACCCGGCGATACAGCCAATGTTCCACGCGCGCAGTGTTCCACAATGATGGCACCCCATAAGGCCATTACCTACTGAGGTTGTAGGAATTTTAATTATTATATATATATAATATATTATACAATATTTTAAAATTTTAAAATAAGAAACCGCGGCCTCGCACCGCAACGCCAACTGAAGGAACAGGATGGGTTTATAGTCACTAGAAGTCTGACACTACGGCTCTACGATACAGTTAACCTCAAACGCTTATTGTGGAAGGTGGAGTCCATGATCAACGATCCCAACTTTATACAAGTACTTCGGGAACTTCTCCACAATCGCCGTTTTCAGGTCCATCTCCTATCGAAAAGAAGTCGTTGGAGAGCTCAAAAAAAAACGGCTTCCCGCAAGGTAGTGTTCTGTGTGTGTTTTTAATATATATAACAACGACCAACAATCCAGTCCGAATACGTGGCGCTTCCTCAACGCAGATGACCTTGCTCTCACCTCCCAAGCTAGTACCTTTGAAAAGGTTGAAGTTCAACTTTCTAGTGCTCTTGGTGACTTAACCACTTACTACCTCGCTAACTCACTCAGGCCCAACCCAAACAAAACGCAATCTTGTGTGTTCCATCTTCTTTGCAACAGAGGCGCAGTGTAAACTCAATATCTTTTGGGGAAGTGTGTCTATCGAGCATAGCGACTACCCAAAATATACCTATTTGAGTTTTCTTGGACAGGTCATTAACATTTAGGAAAAACTGCAAAAAGTGCAGTCTCGAAATAATCTTCTAAGGCGACTGGTCTCGTCAAAGCTTCACCTCACGTTTTGTGGACTACTACGCTTTTTTTTTTTTTTTTTTTTATCTTGGTAAAATTATCAAATAAGTCCTCCCACTCCGGGCAGGGTGGGAGGGACTGTCAGACTTTTACTGACTAAAATCCACGGTGTTCCTTCAATAACCCTTTACGTACCGGGGTCACGGTAACGGGATGAGTCCCACGACCCCGGCAGGCTTCGGCCCTCTATGGGGGGGCCTCGTCATATTGCTGACGCTCTTTGAGGCGCGCGTGGAACACGACGCGCCGTCGACCCGGGCATGGTCCATGGTCGGACAGCGAGTTGCCCTTTACTCGCTGTCCGCATGCCCGCGCCTACGGTGGCCGGAGATCGTCGGCCGACGTCCGACGCCGTGGGCGTCTACCACTGTGGCTGGGCTGGAGGGAGGACGCCATCCTCTCCCTCACGCGGCCCGCCTCCTCCTTCGGAAGCATGACTGCTTCGCAGAAGGAGCCGACCGCTTCCCACTCCCTCTCGCCCCGCAGCATGGCCTCGACCAATGCCGGGCGCGAGAGGTCTCCGCCTATCGCCGCCGTGAGGACACGTCGGTGCTCTGCCCAGGCGGGGCAGTCTTGCACCGTGTGCTCTACGGTGTCCTCAGGGTGACCCTCGCAGTGGTGACACCCAGGCGTTTCCTCCTTTCCCATCAGACACAGGTACCTCCCGAAACTTCCGTGTCCGGTGAGACCTGCGTCATGCGGTAGGTCAGGACGCCGTGACGCCGATCTAGCCACTCCTCAAAGAGGGGTCTTACCGCCGCAATTGCGGCGTGCCCGGCCGTCGGTTGCGACAGTCGTTCCCTCCATACTGCCCTGAGATCGCGCCGGAGCTCTTCCCGCCGCGCCTCGACTTCTCGAGGCAGCGGGGATACGCCCCGGCGCTGCGCCTCCTCGCGACATTCATAGACGCGCTGGAGGGCAGTCGCCTCCAGATCCCAGGGCAGCAATCCGGCAAGGAGGTTGGCCGATTCGCCGGCGATCGTGCGGTATCCCCGGATCATTCGGATAGCCATGACCCTCTGGCATGCGACCAACTTTAGTGGTCGCGTCCGGATGCACAGGGCCCACACTGGGGACCCGTAGAGGGCCATGGACCGCACGACGCCGGCGTACAGCCTTCGGCAGGAGGCGTTTGGCCCGCTGAGATTAGGCACCCCCCAGTCCTGGCTACGGCTACCACTTCCTCGGCCGTCACGGAGTCATCCAGACCCAATATGCGCATGTCTGCGCGCTTGGTGGGTCTGGAGACTCGGGCCTCCTCCGCGTTTAAGGACGCTCTGAGCCGTTCGGCCAGAGCGTCAGTGGCAGGGCCACTGGCCGCGCTACGCTGGCGCTATTTCTGCGGGTGAATTCGCATGCCCCGTGTGGTGTCGTTCAGCCCATACAAAGTTAGTGGATACAGCTCTTAATTAAACGTGTCGGATCATCACTGGTTGCCTTAAACCGACCCCGGTACAAATGTTGTATACACTGTCCGGAATAGCACCACCAGAAGTTCGCAGAGCGGTGGCAAGTTCCAGTGAGAGCCAAAATGGTTAGTGACACCCGACACCCTATGCACGGGTACAACTTAGTGCCACAAAGGCTGAAAAGTCGTAGAAGTTTCCTGAAGTGTGTCACCCCACTTGCCGCCTAAGCTCCGAGCGCCTAAAGCTGTGGCTAGAAAGTACATCCCTTCCAAGCCCATTTGTACCAGCAACCGAGCATCTACCACCTGGATACGAACTGCCATGGCTGAACTGGAAGTCTTTAAATAGACTTCGTACCCAGGTTGGTCGCAGCAATAAAAATCTGTTCAGGTGGAAACTTATCGATGACTCTGCCTTGGGGTGTATATCCCTTTACACCCGCGCTGAAACGAGCGTGAGTTTTGGGTACCCTCACGATCGTGAATAGTCTAGTTGTACCTGAAATTAGTGATTAGTTTTTCCCGCTCAAATCCCGATCCGTATCCTATGTCCTTCCCAGGGTCCCCAGGAACTATTCCCATGCCAAATTTCATCTAAATCGGTTGAGCGGTTTAGGTGTGAAAAGGTAACAGACACACAGACAGAGTAACTTTCGCATTTATAATATTAGTATGAATTTCTAGTAAGAAAATAGCCAACTATACAACGTGTAACGGAAACCTCATATCTATCCAAAACGACTGAAGACAACATCTGGTATGGAGTCTCTATGCAAAGTTTCAGCTCAAAATAATTGACTCACAGAATTGACCCCAAATTATTGGTTTCATATGTTTCTTGAATACCAATAATAACAAACGTGTCACAGCACTATGAGGGTCATCACTTTCCACGTCACTCTTCGTTCTTCTTAATTCGAAAAATTCGGTCTCTGGTATCAGGGTGATTTTCAAAATTTTTGTACATTTTGTTGTGTGAAAACGTCCACTCCAATATCATCCAGAAAAACTGCATTGAAGTGATCAAACTAGTATTATTATCCTTGAGAAACATTTCTTCCAGATAGGTATCAACATTTCAGATCATAATAATAAGTTGAAAAATGATGTTTAGTTCTTCAACCTCATAATGTTTTCATACAGCAACCCAGTGTCTCCAAGCAAAAGAGCGTTACAAAAAAAAGCATAAAGAAGAAACTACTCACATATTTACAGTTCTAGTTGCACAATATCTTTAGGACTCTAATTATGATTTCAATGTGTAAAATATAAATAAATAACCCAATGCATAATAATAATAACATTGTTTTAAAGTGTGTCTTTCTTTTCAATCATTTTTGTTATTCTTTTTTGTAACACCAACATTATTAGATATTTGAGATTTTCAACTGACAAAATTCTCCATTTAAAATCGTCCAATCAGATGACAACGGAACGTCTGTCCACCATTTTTTCAGCGGGTGCCGCCAACAAGAAAAGTGTGTTTGTGCCTGTGCAGTGTTTTTTCAACAATAAATCTTTCATTTTGGTTGATCAGCTATAAAAACAACGATGAGTCTATCTCTTATAAATTTTGCGTAAATTGAAAGAATAATTTTGACCAACTACTAAAAAGAAGCTGGATAATTCCAATAGTATTATTTCTAACCTCCAAATGTTTGAGATTGTTATTCAACTTATGGTTAATTTCATTTTTGTAACGATTTGTTACGTTTTTTTTGTTGCGTAACAAGAACTGTAAATATGTGAGTAGTTTCTTCTTTATGCTTTTTTTTTGTAACGCTCTTTTGCTTGGAGACACTGGGTTGCTGTATGAAAACATTATGAGGTTGAAGAACTAAACATCATTTTTTTTTATTAACTACTTATTATTATGATCTGAAATGTTGATACCTATCTGGAAGAAATGTTTCTCAAGGATGATAATACTAGTTTGATCACTTCAGTGCAGTTTTTATGGATGATATTGGAGTGGACGTTTTCACACAACAATATGTACAAAAATTTTGAAAATCACCCATCAATGTATTGAAATTTCTAATAAACTCCACACATGTACCCTTTAAATTACACGTTGTAGTATCTATATTCTCAGATCAACCATATTATTCATGAATAATCATAAAAATCGGTGACGGCGTTTCGGGTGAGAGAACAAACACTGTGACTTGTGAATTTTTATACAAAGATAATTTCAGAATCGAAGAACCTAAAACCTGTTCATTCTTCGTGTTTTCTGGTCAATTTGGAGAGTTACATCATACATTTAATTGTATAGTTTTAGTGAAATACCAGTGTCACAGATAGCTTATCGAATTGATCAATTAGCGACATTGTCTTGATTACAACATTGTTAATGTTTGATTACATTGTCGTCAAGAGGATATACAATATCATAAATTTTATTACAGTTTTGATGGCAAATTGATATATTTATGAATAATTGCTACAATGTAATTTTTATCATCAATGTCTACCAAAGGGTAATCCATTGCAATATGAGGTTAATGAACGTATAAATCTTTAGATTAAAGTCTTGATTCATATATTTGTTATCAATATTTTTTTACTTATATATCCTAAAAATGTTCTCAGTAACATCTGTTATAACAAAATCAAAAGTCCGTATGTTGTGTACTGGGCAACTGTACACCCGCTTAGGAATAAAAAATAAGTAGATTTATTGTGTAACTTGTTTTGCTTACTAACAAATACTAAAATCTTCATTTTTAGGGTTCTGTATCCGAATGACAAAAAACGGAACCCTTATAGTTTCGTCATGTCTGTCTGTCTGTCTGTCCGTCCATCCGTCCGTATGTCACAGCCATTTTATTCCGAAACTATTAAGACTATACATGTGAAACTTGATAGGTAGATGTATTCCGTAAACCGCTATCCGATTTTAAAAAAAAAAAAATTGAAATAAAGGGGATACATGGAATTGAAACTGAAAATATTTTTTGCATGAAACCTATATAACCTGTCTATAAATACCACAAACGCATATGTGGTATTTATAGACAGGACTTTAGAAATGACATTGAGGTTTCTAAAACCACTTTTTCATACAGTTAATCATTTAAAAGATATGCGCTTCCAAAGTGGTAAAATGTGTCCCCCCCTCTAACTTCTATAATAATGGAGTGAAAATTTTCGAAAAAATATATGCTGTAGATCTTAATTTAAAGTTTCAAGCAAAATTAGTTTGAACGAGATCGAGTCAGCAGTTATTGAGATACAGCATATTTTCTAAAACCGCAAATATAACTTTGTAATTCTTACAAACACTATGAAAAACAAAGTTATTTGGCGTAGTTACTACGGAACCCTTCATGGGCGTGCCTGACTCGCACTTGGCTAAAAGAACCTCCACAACCCAGAAGCTGAATAACATGATATTACCTCTTGGTAAGACTAGTGCCAGATCTCCTGGCTTCTATCAATTTCATTTTACAATTAGGTATACTTCATAAAAAGCTTTATCTCTGCGACAGCTGTCAGTAGTATCACGCCTATGAAGTCCTGAATTTACAGACCAGTACAGACCAACGAATTAGGAATGATATAGAACATGAACTCCGTTCAAAAATGGTTCCACGCAAAACACAATCAAGTAGGCGGGGTGGAAAAAATACAATCAAAGCGCCTCTCAGTCTGACGTGCGCTCAGTGAGAGATGCCAGAATCGTGTTGATTAGTGAAAAATCCAAGAAAAAGCTCGTTTCTGAGGGATAAAAATGACCTCCTGTGTAGTAAAGTGGTGTAAAAGACGGAAAGAAGGAAGTGAAGTACTAACTGGGATAACTTATCACTCGTAAGTAAAATACCTAATTTCGTGTTTTATTTTCGTATAGACAACCACGAGTTCTCAGTATTATGCAATAGGTAGCCAGCCAGTTTTTAATACCTAACTATTATATATTTTATATTAAGTACAGAGTTTTATAAATTGGATGGATTGGTTTGCCTGTGTGTTTCTTATTTTAGTTTCCCCAAAAAAGAGATTCGATGACTACAGTGGATCCTCCAGACATAGCAGCAGTCCGCTTAGAAAAAAGAGAGGATAACTGGTTACCAACTAATGCCAGTAGGGTTTGCTCCATACATTTTGGTAACGAAGACATATATTCGTCACGCACTAGCTATCGTATGCTAAAAAAATCAGCTGTACCTATTTGTACGGTTAGTACTGTTGCACAGCATTTCGTGAAAAATTCCGGTAAATCCTAATAACTTTATTTAAAGACTAGCTTCTGCCCGCAACTTCGTACGCGTGGGAAGGTTTTCCCGCGCAAATACCGACCCGTGGGAATTTCGGGATAAAAAGTAGCCTATGTGTTATTCCAGGATGTAAACTATCTCCTTGCCAAATTTAATTCAGATCCGTTCTGTAGTTTTTGCGTGAAAGAGTAACAAACATCCATCCATCCTCACAAACTTTCGCATTTATAATATTATTAGGAGTAGGATAGTAGGATTGCTTAAATACAAATTTTAAATCAGGTCTAATGTGTTTTATGTTATCAGTAGGTATTGCACCACGTTGAAACAATGCAGGTAATTAAATCGGTACTCCGTATATGAGCTGATAAATAGAGCGAGCCAATATTCAGGAGATGTAGAAACATCTCCTAAAAACATAAATAATGGACAGAAGTTCATTTTACTAAACAACAAAGTTTTGTTTTGAGTTCCTCGAGTATCCTTAAATTTATGCTCGTACTTTTTAAAAATACTTTACTCACACATTATATATATATATTAATCTAGTTTCACAGCTTATAAGCCTAACGCTCTTCTGATGGGGGGTTAGCTAATGACTTCTTACCTTATTTATGTACTTTAAGAAATTAATAATTATGAAATTCGGTAGATCCTGAGGAAATAATGATTTCCATTTAAAATAGGTATTAGGTAAGTAATAAAATAACTGTTTCGTTTCTAAAGGGGAATGCCTATAAAATGCTTGAAATGGACAGAAACTGCGAATAGTCCTTAATTCTTTTTAAAATAAAATATGTGTAATGAAATAATGTTCAAGTTTGTTTAAGTAGGATATAAAAATATGAGAATCATTAAAATATTTAACCTGATATCCGTTTAAATCATTCTTATTTTTATTGGAGGTCAGTGTTTATTTGACAGTAATTATTAATTTAATATAATTCCACCTATGTGTACCATAAATCTAAAAAAAAATAATATATGCATGTCAAGATTATTATAAACAAATATTTTTTGAATAGAAAACGTATCGTAGGCTGTATGAATCACATCTCATTTGCCTTACCTACTGACAGACTGACAGTTTGACATGACTCCATTTTCGATTGTTTATTTATTTGATTCTACAATAGCGCTTGCAAATTGAGTTACGTACGGATTGCTTTTTTATGTTATAGCAACGACTATGGTCATTTTTCGAGGACTTATTCTACCTAGTTTTTTTTAATAATTATTGAAATTGTAATGGGTTACCTACGATTTGTAGTAACATTTGGCGTATATTTCTCTCTTGTTCATTTCAGGATTTTTTTTTATATGGCCGACGGGCATTCCCTTTTATGAAGCTTTACACTTTTTGTAAACTTAATGTAAAGAGGTTTAATATTAATTTATAATATTTGAGTTCATAATAAATGACTGACTCCTACTGCATACTGCATAACACCATCCTCGCCGCTCGATGTCACGAAACATACCTTCTCGTTCGCACTCGCTTGATTCGATATTTCAGTTTCACTCTAACATTATCTTACTAAATAAAATAGCGCTCCAGATGAGTGAATTGATGGATCCATGCGCAGAAAATAAACTTAGCAAAGTATTTTGTTTTGTTTGTGTGCGTGTTGCATTCGTATTATCAGTTTAGTGGTATGAGTTTGGAACCATGTTTTAGCGGGCTTCATTAGAGAGTTATGATTCCATATCATTCCTAATTCGTTGGTACAGACAGTACCTATCAATGTCATACTTTATGGGCATGCCAAGGGCATGCCGACCTAATAAGTGATGAGCGATGATTCAACGCGACCACAGACTATAAACTATCGATATTTTAAATAAAACCTAATTTAAAATTAATTTATGTTTTAATTTTGTTGTATATTCTAATATTGCATTATTTACATTTGTATCTACTTGAACTAAGATAATAGTGAGTAAATAAAATCCAATTTCTAGTAATTAAGTAACGTCTGTAATTAAATTAAACCCAAGTACATGTTACATTAGCATCAATAATAGTAAGAAACGTCGATAAATTCTATCGACAATTTTTGATATTCTGACAATCCTAGGAATGTCAGTTTGACATATGTCGCAGAGATCAAGCTATCTTTTATGCAGTACCTATAGATGACATATTTTTACGGACCTTTTTATAACAATTTGTATTTTTTTTTCTCTTTTTATTTATATTTGACATTCTAGTTTTATTATTCATCATTCACAGACAATAAGATGACATATTATTTTTCTGTTTTACACAATTTTTATTTAATTTAATTGTATTGTATTATTATTGATCTTTTTACAGTTATCTGATTTTTGTTTTTCCTTTTTATTTGACTGATTATTTTATTGTAAATACATACCTACGATTACCTACTTGTTGTAAATTGACCCACCAAAAACATCCTGTAAAAAATTAACCAAGTCTCGCCTAAGCTGCTTGTTTCTCTATAAAAAGTAATGAAATCTCTAAGCAAAGCGAAGCCAAGTCTAAGGATCTTTACTGCGATTTCTTTATTAATACAGTTAGATTTTATGTAACCGGCCGTTGAACATACTCTATGCACTTTTACTAGTTAATACATCGAAGTCAACGGCCAAGCCACATAAAATCTAACTATATTAATAAAGAAATCGCAGTAAAGATCCTTAGACTTGGCTTCGCTTTGCTTAGAGATTTCATTACTTTTTATAGAGAAACAAGCAGCTTAGGCAAGACTTGGCAAATTTTTTACAGGATGTTTTTGGTGGGATTTCACTTCTTTTTGCAGAAAGCATTTTTTTACTTGATTAGTTTTCTTAATTATTCAGACTCCAGTTTCATATTCATTTATAAGAAGAGGCTCGTCACATTGAATAACTTATGTCAAGGCGCATTTCCATATCTCCCATAGTTCAGCTGAGCTCTAAGGGTTCTTCATCAGATACTTCAACCTTCAATTTTTTATACTCATCAGTAGAAGGGACTCGTCACTCTGAATAACTTTTGTCAAGGCGTATTTCCATATCTCCCATAGTTCAGCTGAGCTCTTAAGGTTCTTCATCAGATACTTCAGACCTTCAATTTTTTATATACATCAGTAGAAAGGGCTCGTCACACTGAATAACTTTTTTCAAGGCGCATTTCCATATCTCCCATCCCAGCTGAGCTCTTAGAGTTCTTCATCAGATACTTCAGACCTTCAATTTTTTAAATAATTTCAATAGTTTGGCTGGTCTGTTACGGTTTCTCCTCAGGGTCTTAAGATACTCCAGATCTTCAATGATCCTAGTTTTGATAGTTTTCCCTTCATATAGGCACTAAACCCTACCTCTATGCCAAATTTCAGCTCTATAGGTTTATGGCAAGTACTAGTTCTATTTTGATGATCAGTGAGTCTATATATGTCGAAACAGTACAACTTTGCTTTTGCATAACTTACGAAATAAACAAGCTACAAACATGAAATTTAGTGGTTTAAGTGTGTGCTGGTAGCTTACTAGATAACGATAATTTCAGCATTCTAAATCTATCCTGAGGTCCCCAAGTAGGGGCCTGGAAATACGCCGAAATAGTTCCAGAAAAGGATGGTACGGCAGTGTTTGTTTTGCGCTCGACTTGGCGGGGGCACTACAGTGCCCCCAGATGTGGGCTTTTATCGTTTTGAATTTATTATTTTTTTGACATGTATTTTTTTGTTTGTTTTATTTGTATGGTATTGTTTTATTTTACAAAATTTCTACATAATGTATATTGCTCCGAAATAAATGACTTATGACTTATGGTAACGCCTGTCAAAGGCGTATAAATTAAAGCCGGGACGACAAAGTTTAACGTGCTTTCAGAGGGACGGGGAATCTATGTTAAGATCATCAGTAGCGCGGGGCTTCATTCCCTTGGAGTTTATCACGATAAAAACAGAACCTTGCTTTTTTTGAAGTCGGGTATATCCTTTCTCAAGCTTCGACCTACTTCCATAGTTCCATGCCAATTTTTATCCAAATCCACACAGTACTTTCGAAGATAAGCCCGTTCAAACAAACAAACAACCTTTTTCTCTTTATAATATTAGTATAGATGGTAACTTATCCACAGACTGATCTTGGCAACCGTTGCTTAACCATGAAGATCGACTCTTATGGGAAATCATCCAATAACTGCCTCCCGATCTGGGCGAAGCGGGAGGGTGTGTCAGACTTCTACTGACTAAAACCCATCCGTGTTCCATCATATGCCCTTCGTGTTTCGTGGCCGCTGTAAGTCTTTCGAACAATTCTGCTACCCCGGCAGGTAACGGCCTTCTTGTGGGCCCTGACAATTTTCAACCGACGACAAAAAAAACGAAGGAGGTTATCAAGTCGACGCATAGGTATATTTTTTTATGTATGATCACCGATTACTCGAAGACAGATGAATTGATTTGGAATATTCTTTTTCTAATTGAAGTTGGTCCCATTGTCACTAAGTCAGGACCTTATGATGAAATCTTGGAGAAATCGAGGGAACTCTTGAAATATTATAGGCACACCTATAGTATTGAGTATTTTTATAGTAACTTGTGTAGTTGCATTCGAAAATCACAATTTGTGAAGTGGACCTGATGATGAAGACCACAGATGGCTACTGAAACTATTCAATATACAGTGTGTTAGGTTAAACGAGGGACTTATTGAGGGAGGGTATCCAGTATTCGATTCTCGTCCCAAATATGTGAAAAACCTATTACTTAAATTTTTGACGTAATTGTCCAATATAATACATTTATCATGTACTCCGAGGCGCAAGAGGTGAATGAACTTGTAAACAGTACCTAAAGTAATCACGTGACAAAACACGGCCCGATCCTGCCAAAAAAAGGAAGCTCGTGTGTAAACTCCGCCCCCTCGGGCGTCCCCCCGAGGACTTTTGGTATGGTTCTGTCTGTTATTTATCAGTGTTTTTTTGTTCATATTTTTATTAGTATCATGTAAGCATACACTATTTTAGGTTTGAATATGTCCCTCGTTTAAACTAACATACTGTATAAGAAGTGTTCCGCTTCGATTACTTGAATGTGTTTATTAAGCACAATATGCTCTTCACAATGCATATGGTGAAGTGAAGCTGATGGTAAAGTAACAGGAAAACTCCTCAACAATTAACGGTCCAACCACAGAAATCAAAAATACAGGAGAAGTGGTAAGGGGGCGTATCGGTGTCCGCGCGACATGGCCACAGGGCTCATGTCACAGGCAAGTGGCCGTCTCCGCGAACTAGTGCGCTTTCGACGGCGATCGTGATAACATATATGAATGCCGAGTTGTTCTGTGGTATCTTGTAAAAACCGAAGCCAAAATCAAATCTATGTGAATCATGGAATCACTTACCATATGTAAGTACAAGTATTTTACAATATTTGTCTTTAAAATCATGAAAAACAATAAATCGTAAAATATTTCCTGGTTTAACGGTTATTTTTGTTTTCAAATATCAGAGCGACTGTACTCCTTTTGCTATAAATACATTGCTCCTTAACCACTACCTGAGTTCGTCACTAAGTAACTGGACAAGCAATGTAAACATAACATACGAAACTGTATTACGCGGATTCATCGCGTAGTGAGGCCGCCACTTCTTGCGACGAATTAGTGATGTGCTTGTGCAGATCCACTAACGTAGGCTATCGACAGCTATGTCGATTGACGAATGAAATATTGCTATTATAGTTTAGGGGTTTTTCAACCGACGACAAAAAAAAGAGGAGGTTATCAATTCGACGCGTATATATTTTTTTTTTATGTATGTTCACCGATTACTCGAAGACGGCTGAACCGATTTGGAAAATTCTTTTTTTGTTTGAAAGGGTATACTTTGAAATTGGTCCCATTGTCACCAAGTCAGGATCTGATGATGGGATCCTGGAGAAATCGAGGGAAATCTTCAAATATTATAGGCACACCTATAGTGAATTGAGTATTTTTAAAGTAACTTGTGTAGTTGCATTCGAAAAGCACCATTTGTGAAGTGGACCTGATGATGAAGGCCACAGATGGCCACTGGAACTACTCAATATATAAGTATTTCATGTGTTCCGCTTCGATTACTTGAATGTGGTTATTAAGCACAATATGCTCGTCACAATGCATATGGTGAAGTGAAGCTGATGGTGAACTACCAGGAGAACTCCTCAACAAATAACAGCCCAACATTGGGAAAAGCAATATTTTGTAAATGAATATAAGTAGTTGACATTTAGGCTCTTGTAACTAGGTAAATTAAAAATCGACCAACTAAAAAGAGTGAAATAAAAAACTTTTACCAAAAAATTAAACCGACTCCCAAAAAACACTGCAAAGTGAAAAATAACTTTAATTTCGGAAGTCGGTGCCAAAAACGAAAATACAAAACTAAAGACACCGACTACCGAAATTAAAGTTATTTTTCGTTTTGCAGTGTTATTTGGGAGTCTGTTTAATTTTTTGGTAAAAAGTTTTTTATAACATACGGAAACCTCTAAGAAAATATGTTTAAATTTTATTTTACATGAGGCTGAAATAAAAATACGTTGAAAAGTCAAGTGTACAAAAAGTAAAACAAAATAAACAATTTATTTTACGCCCGCAGCATGCGTAAGGAGTTCCGACGTCGCCGTCGCTACAATAGTTTATTTTTCAATCCGTCAACCGTTTTAGCCTGGTTGGAAGATCGATGTAAATAATGTTTTTTTACTTATTTTGATTTTTTTACAAAGTAGTAGAGAAATGCGTAACCAATATTTGTAAAGTAAGTTACTTTAATTTTAGGTTAATAATCGGTGGTGTTTTTCGGTTTAGAATTATCGTATGTTATGCCTTATCCTCATGCTGTTTCTTTATTTTTTATGGTTTTTGTATTTTGCTTCCGTTGAAGCTTCGAATGCGTTATAATAATCGGCATGGTTCAGATAATGTATTTGTGAATTGAGCTTAAAATAAGTCAATATATTCATGCTATTTATTTGTTATGCATGGATGTGTGTTTGTTTTCATATATTTAACAATTTCTCTACTAACTAGGATTTTTCTTATAACAAAAACATATTATAACCTACTAAACTATTACCTGCGGGGTAATTGCGTAACACACTTACAGTAGGAATCGGTTTCATTATGCTAAGTCACCAACACTCACTGCGGTATTTACGTTGTTGAGCAGACCAATATTTCGAACATATGAAGCAATGCATTAGCAATATACGTCAAAATCATTCAGATCTTGATTTATAGTGTGTTACGTAATTATTGCGATATTATATGGTGACGTTTAGAAGTAGGTTAGGATGTATGTAAATGATAAATAAGTGCTTTTCGTACTTTTCAGCTTCCCAAAAGATGGTAACATAAAAAAGGAATGGATTGATGCCACAGGCATGCCACCTAACTGGTACCCTACAAAAAATAGCACCATATGCTCGGTTCACTTCAACGCAGAAATGTTCTAGTCTCTAAAGAAAAGTCGCAGGAGTTTTGAATGGAAAATTCCAAAATTAATAGTACAACTGATTTTTGCAGAAGTGGGTTGAATTTTATTTTATTACTGAAAGCTATTCTCATGATTTAGGGTATTCATAAAATCAGTATAGAATCCTGAAAAGTGAATCTTTTCAGGATTCTATACAACCTATACGGCTGGTATGTTCCGATCAAGAGCGTAATGTAAGTTAACATCAACTTCTATTTGACTTATCACTATGATAATTAAATATTAAGATTTAAGTCGAAAGCGCCAGGGTAGCCCTTAATACTTAGTAGGTAGTACTTAATAATAATTATGTAATGTTATGTTCTTAATAATATGTTTATTGTTATTGTAATATTTTCTGGACATGCCATTTTTTATTTGGTTCATTTTCAGGTGCCCAAAAAAAATTGTACAATAATAAATGGAAGAATCGATAACTTTCCGATTTAGTCAATCACTAGCGTATATGTAAAATAAATTGCTTTTGCACAGCACAACGATAGCGACCGATGTTTTTGTGTGGGTAAGTTCTACGGTGCATGGTAAATACATGCTGTGTTTGACGGAATAAGGTTTATTATTGATTGTATAGTACGTTCTGATTCAAGAAATGCGGGTGTGTGTGTGCGAGTGCGTATCTATTGATTTTATTAAACTGCATGTGTAGTTGTTGCCCCGCCCAGCGCCTAACTGGAGACACGGTTCCGATATAATTTCGTCTGTTGACCATATCTAGTTATTTATTTTATCTATGGGTCCAACATTGGGAAAAGTAATATTTTGTAAATGATTATAAGTAGTTAACATTTAGGCTTTTGTAACTAGGCAAATTAAAAATCGACCAACTAAAAAGAGTGAATAAAACATTTTACCAAAAAATTAAACCGACTCCCAAAAAACACTGCAAAATGAAAAATAACTTTAATTTCGGAAGTCGGTGCCAAAAACAAAAATACAAAACTAAAGACACCGACTACCGAAATTAAAGTTATTTTTCACTTTGCAGTATTTTTTTTTTTGGTAAAAAGTTTTTTGCTGACACTCTGAGGCGCGCGTGGAATACGTCGCACCGTCTACACGGGCCTGGTAAGATCGACACATGCAACTGGTACTATTTTATGTTACCATCATAATTTTAATGTTATAGACATGATTTAGTATAGTCATTCATAGCTAAAGCCTACATTAATTTTCCACGATCGATGACGTTTAATTTAAGCATTGCTAAATTAATCATCGTTAAAATTGGCATTTACCGCTGTGCAGAACCTGCGTGATTAGTGGTCTGCACTATTCATTATTATTATGAATATAAATGGGAATTCTCTATAGTGATTAAAACTTGTGTATAATGGATACCATCTGGCTGTTATTTCAACATTTTAATAATCATAAATGCGTCCAAACTGACAGTGCTAAATCTCCGTTAATATTGTAAGGGGTGTCATCTATATAAATAAAAACGCAACGCCGACTTGTGCATATTTACGCGCTTAACTTCCGAATCCAACCACCAAATCGGATTTTTTGACAAGGTTTGTATAAAAGAAAATTAAAAAAAAAATCACACAGAAATAAAAATATGGTCACTTGGCTTCTTGCCGGAAGAAAATAACTTGGATGCTTGGATGCACAAGGTAGCTTTGAGCGCAGGAAGACTCTAAAGACTAAATAGGGAACTCAACTCACAAGTCATGAATCGAGTGTACACCGAGCTGTTCGTTGAAATTGTTAAAATGTGACAAGGACACAAAGTTTGTGAAGCAGATAGCTGGCGTAGTAACTGCTCCAGTTATACAAAAGTCCCTGTAGTAATGCGGCCGACTCATACCTGAACCGGGAAGAGTACGAATTGGAGCCAGAAATTCACTCAGAAGTGGTTGCTGCTTTAAGGAGACTCCAATTTAATAGCCAATGAAGGCACCAGGACCAGATCAATAACGGAAATATGACAGCACTAGGGGGAATGGGCATCAACACACTGCATAACATCTGCAATACTATCTGGCGCATCGGGGTATGACCTAATGACCGGGCGGAGTTCATTATCATACCCCTACACAAAAAAGAATCAACAAAGAAATGTGATAATTACAGAACGCTTTCCATGATATCCAATGCTAGGAAAATCCTGCTTCATATAATAAATAACCGCATCATGTACTGAATTCATGCGTTTGTGCGTCGATGTCCCTGCCACCCTGTACTAATATAAATATGTATTTTAATTCTATGTATGTATATATTTGTTTATTATATCATTATAGTTTAATTTTATAGCGAAGTATGTTTTATTTATCGTAATTAGTGTTTATACACACTGTGTCTATCATCTCCTCTTGTACTCTCCAATTGCAGGTCTACTGGAAGAAATTTCTTAGGAAATAAGCAACACCTTTGTGCTCTTTTGTTTGTATTTTTTTGTAAGTGTCATGTGTGTACATAAATAAATAAATGACAGTTCGATATCTCTACCAGTCCCCGATTTAAAAAAATGGCAGACGGACAAACAGACGAACAAAATATAGTACATACACATATAAACCAGCATGAGTATTTAATTTGAATACAAAGTATATTCAAAAATACGTAAATAACACCGATATTTTCTAGACACTGTAATGAATCTAGTATCTAGTAGTCACCTAACAAAATTATTATCAAAGCGTCTTTCATTTACAAACAAGAATTATACAATTTATATTATCAGTATTCATGAACAAAGCTTTCTTTATTTAGTGCGGATTTACCACTTACATTGTATATCAGCAATGAACACCTGATTGATAATCTCAATCTTATCAGTTTCATGAACTTGTGAATTAATCATCTATACATATAAATAAAATTCAAGTGTCTGTGTATGATTTAACACAAAGTTAATGTTAAAAACAAGTAGAACACACGTAGGGTTCGAGAAAATAAACTGGTTCAACCCAAGATAACTAATTTTTACGGTAAGAGGACATCAAGTATTTGGTACCTCAAGTATTATAAGAAAAAATAAAAATAAGTAAAGAACACTAAAGAAAAAACTAAAAAATATATTGGAATGCTAATCATATAGGTAATTAACACATTGTTACTGTGAGATTATAGATATAGGATTATATTGCAACATATTGTGTAGAAGTAATTGGAATGGTTCATTAATATTAATGTATAAAGAGCGCCTCTCGTCATCAAACGTAAAATTTTGGAGAGTTTAAAGTGATACCTCTGTATGTAAATTAATTAACTAAATAAATAAAAAAAAAACAGAATATTTTTTGCTTTCTCAAATGCTTACGATTTAAAAAACCGGACAAGTGCGATTCGTACCAGCCCACCGAGGAATCCATACCGGGGCCGCGGGGGTTTGACGGTATTTTTTTGATAGTTTTCATTATTTTATAATAGAACTTAAGCTTACTAAAAAAATGTTTTGGAATATTCACATCAAGCCCTCTCGTATGATACCTCACTTGAACTAGTAGTTTCAATTTTAAATTCAGGCCCCCTGTAAGACTATTTTTATGACTTATATTACAAGTGTTTAGTAATTAGATTTTTCCTTGAATTTATACTATAAAACGATGCTACTTGCCAAATTTCATTATTATAGATCAACGGGAAGTATCCTATCAATTTTAATCCCCTTAAAAGAATTTTGATTTTTCACAGCTTCAAGGGACTGAGATCTAAGTATATCGTTTTTATTTCACCTGGATATCTCTACGCGTTTCCGAAAAATGGGTTTTGACAGATAGATAGACAGACGGACAACAAAGTGATCCTATCCATTTTTTACTTTTGAGGTACGGAACCCTAATAACCTGCTAACTTTAAATGTTGTCTGCTTGTCTTTTTTTTTTTCATCCAGGGTAATCTCTGCAACGGCTAGACCGATTTTAATGGTACTTTCACTGCAAGATACAGGTTACAGGGCAACATATATGTTACTTTTTATTACTGAATTTCTTCTGGATGGAGGGTTACGTTGGAAACACAACGTTGGTATTACTCTCACGAGAACAAAGTCGCGAGTCAAGCTAGTATGAACTGAAAAAAACTAAACTACATACCTCTTAGAGTAGCCCCGAATGTGAACACAGCTAATGTTGCAATAAATGAAGTGATGAACTCTGGTATTCTCTCGAAGAAGTTTTCCAGATTATCGCTGTACTTCTCAATCCACTTGACTCCATCTGTGAGAGGCTCCCAGTACTTCTTCTTCTTTACATCTTCTGTAACCTTATCACCCCCTTTTTTAGGGTCCACCTTCTGTTTCGCTTGCGTACCTGTCATCCTGTAATCACCAAACATCATAATTATTAGTAAATTGTGACGTAATCCTCGATTGCTTATTGAAAAGAAAATCTGTAGGTAGGGAAAAACGATTTAGACTAAGGGATTAACATTATGATGTTATCAATCTAATGATACCTACTGCGAAATATTAAAGATTTAGGCACGACAAATTGTTTAATGAAGACTTAATTTTTTGTTCTGTGCTCTTTTCTTACTAAATTAAAATCGTTCGAGTTCCTAAAGTCTACGCGATAACTGACGAATGCTTGCACTGTTTGGATGGGCCTGCTCAAATCTGAGGTTTTTCTATATCCACAGAGCATCACAGACATAGACCTATATGGTAACCATATGATTTAATCACTACCGATTGTATCGACTCAAAAGAGAAGTTGACCTCTGAGTTTGTTTCGGTGTTTCTTCTCAGTGTAGTCAGTTAGGAAACACCGAACTCATATATTATTCACGATAAAAAAATGAACGTGTAAAAGTGTTATTTATAACCATGATGTTTATTTTTGCAAAATAAACGATATTATTTCACTAACTTCTACCCACCCGCATGAAAAGTTTTTTTTTTTTACAAAAAAAGTTGCCTATGTCCTCCCTAAGGTCTACTCTATTTCTGTTCCCAATATTATCAAAAAATATTAAGTGGTTTAGACGTGAAAGTGTGACAGATAGACAGAGTAACTTTCGCATTTATGTCAGTAGTGATACCGATTAAAAAACATTACATAGAGTGACACAATGGACGGCTTTATCGCTAAAAGCGATCTTTTAGAAACAACCTTTGGATGAATTTAAAACAGACGAAGCATCCCTATCTACGATGAGCGCTGAAATTATCGTGCAGAAATATTTTTTTATCACAAGAAACGATAAGAAATGAAATCTGTTCATTGTTGTGACGGTCGAGACAGTTGAGTAATGTTCATCTACGTATGACGTAATTGGTACTGCGTGATTCCAAGCAGTATCCATTTTTAAAACTTCTTTCTTTTTAATTTTCCTGATAGCTATAACCTGGGGGTCTTAGTGAATAGGTTACTTCTAGGTAAGCGTGCTTCATCTTCGACCACATCATCGCCAACCAACCGGTGAGATGGTGGTCAAACGTGAGCTTGTCAATAAAATAAAATTTCTGGAATGGATATATTTGGCGGAGACGTACTAAAGCGGATAGTATTCTTATTTATTTTGATTAGTTGTCTTCCTTTACTTTGCCAGATCAACTTTTTCGTATCCTTCTCTTTTGCAATAATTTTAGTAAATGTTAAAGGATTTCGGCGTCTCCTCTGTACGTGTATTTCAATAGGTACTCTTTTGTTGCTCTTTATTTGATTGAGTTTCTTCTGTTTTGTTAAAGCCATATTAAAAGTATTATAATCTATAATATGTTATAAATTTTGTTTTGTGTATTTGAGTAGCTCGTGGCCAAAGAATAGCAGCTGCACGGGTGTGTCTTCCGGTTCCTACATACGCCCGGTAGTGCGGCTACCTACACAATAATGACTTTATACATTTTCTTAACTCTATTTTAATTAAATCCATTTATTTAATTTAAGTTCTCATAAAATTTTAGTTTAAAGGAAAACCTCTAGGCCGGGGAGTTTTATGCGCCATTCGCATTATTTTATCTATACATATTGTCATTAGTATTTTATCATGAACGCATACTTGCAACATTATATTACACTCACTTGAGATGGTTAGGCCATGTGAGGGTCAAATTCATTCCTAACCGAATTCAGCTGATTTCTAGTATTTGCATTTACATGGACACTCTCTTACCTCCACAACCCAGTAACTGGGTAACACGATACCTCTAGGCAAGACATGTGTCTGAATTTCGGGTTTCTGAATACCCTAATAACTGTCAAAGATGTACAAATGTCAGATAAGACCATCGGCTTAACGTGCCTTTCGAAGAAATCTCAACACGTTAAGATGTGTGCGGGGAGTGTTCGCAATGAACGAACAGGAAGGTAGGAGTAAGGAATCGATTTTGAATGAAAAATCCTTCTCAAGTGAGTGTAATATAATGTTGCAAGTATGCGTTCATGATAAAATACTAATGACAATATGTATAGATAAAATAATGCGAATGGCGCATAAAACTCCCCGGCCTAGAGGTTTTCCTTTAAACTAAAATTTTATGAGAACTTAAATTAAATAAATGGATTTAATTAAAATAGAGTTAAGAAAATGTATAAAGTCATTATTGTGTAGGTAGCCGCACTACCGGGCGTATGTAGGAACCGGAAGACACACCCGTGCAGCTGCTATTCTTTGGCCACGAGCTACTCAAATACACAAAACAAAATTTATAACATATTATAGATTATAATACTTTTAATATGGCTTTAACAAAACAGAAGAAACTCAATCAAATAAAGAGCAACAAAAGAGTACCTATTGAAATACACGTACAGAGGAGACGCCGAAATCCTTTAACATTTACTAAAATTATTGCAAAAGAGAAGGATACGAAAAAGTTGATCTGGCAAAGTAAAGGAAGACAACTAATCAAAATAAATAAGAATACTATCCGCTTTAGTACGTCTCCGCCAAATATATCCATTCCAGAAATTTTATTTTATTGACAAGCTCACGTTTGACCACCATCTCACCGGTTGGTTGGCGATGATGTGGTCGAAGATGAAGCACGCTTACCTAGAAGTAACCTATTCACTAAGACCCCCAGGTTATAGCTATCAGGAAATACAGTCTCCGGCAGAGAATTCTTCTTACCTTAGCTGTACGCACAATGAAAGTGTTCCCAAAACATTTTGTGCGAATGGACGGGATGTCTACCATGTAACGCTGGCCTATCGCCGTTCGTCTTGTAGTCCGATGTTGGGTCGGAGATAACTATAATAGAAGAGTAAGATCTCTGACTAATCTTACCTGTTTCCTTTATATATTCAGCACCACATGAAACACGTCTTTTTTGCACTAATTATCATCACCAAATGAACTCAAACAATCGAACTTTTTCGCGAACACGGGACAGATAAACATTCGTGCCAATCTTTATGTGCGTATAATTAATAATACACAGATTATTATTAAAATAATCTGATTAATATTTGCTACTGATTATAATATTACATGATTTTTGTTCCTATTGCGATTATTTTGTGGATTAAGTCAGGGAGAGGTCAGAACAAAAATCATTTCTCTGCTTTTTGAGGAGTTGGATTGCAGGAGGGAGAGGTTAAGAGAAGATAGAGGAATTGTAGGAGGTACAGCCTAAAAGGAAAGGGAGTTAACGATAGCGTAAGGTTAGAAAGAAGAATGGAGGAAGAGACTATTGGACCGACCCCAAGTAACATGGGACATGGGCAGGTAGATTATTATTTGAAAGATCATTGTTTTAGCAACTTATCCGAGCCCAATAACACTACTGTTCGGGGTTTAAACACGTGAGTCACGTGACAAACTATAATTGTAACTTTAAACAAACGTGTAAACTGTTTTTTCAACTGTAATTCCGACACTATAGAAAATTTTAAACTAATATACAACTTATAGTCGATACATAAAAATAGCGACAATTATAGTGTTATCGTAACGGTAACATGCGTGATAATTGGCATTAATTTCACATGGACCATGCTTTAAGTCTATAGGTACACATATGAATAAAATTGCAGTGTCTGTCTGTTATTTCAAAATAACAGTGTTTTCTCAAGTGTTATTAGTTATTTACACGATAACCATAACCTTTTTTGTCTGTCTTTCTGTTTTTCCGGACTGTGTATCCAATCTCTGGAATGTCTAAACTGATTTTTATTAAACTTTTACTGTAATATGGAGTAGGTTACAGGCCAACCTAACACACCATGGCTGTCACATGCTGTCGTTGTGTTGGTCAGAAGATCGGACAGCTAACATTCATGGTTAATTTTCTGTGTACTAACTTAGTTTTTAAGAATTTTGTTCCTAACAATTAAGCCTAGTTGCCAAAATAACGAATATTAAGTTTTGGTTTAAATAAAGTCTTTTTATCCCGGAATTCCCACGGGATCGGGATTCACGCGGGAAAAATACATCCCACGCGTATTACGTCGCGGGCAGAGCTAGTTCTAGAGTAGATTTATTTAACGCGTGTTAAAGACAACGGCTATTATGCTTATTTCAGGTCGGAATTTCTCCGAAACTTCAACAAACCTAGATAATGCCGATATTTTGATGTTGCTATACTATCGCCGCGTCGGTTACAAAACTTCCGTAGTGGGAACTGTCCAGCAATTTACTTTGACAAACTGAGTTTGAAGGTCCATTTACGCGCGGTCTGAGATTCGGAACCGTCTTGAATGACTCATGAGCCTTCTCTCTCAATAAGCCATCAGGCGTCAGAAATCCGTTGATATGATATTTACGCCACAGTAGTGTTGCTCTTAGGGAGTATTTTGTCCAGCAGTAAACGTCCTTCGGTTGAAAAGATGACGATAATGAAATCATTTTTAGTAAGTTAATTAGCCTTCATGTTTATCTCATGTCTACCAGATGCTGTCGCAGCTATGTGCCTGAATATTACCATAATGGAGTCCTGATATAGTTACGAGATTTCTCGTCCATGATCTAGATACAAATTACACCCGAGACCAATGACTAAACGTGCTTCCCTATGCACGGAAGAACCTAGATAGTGGTATGTCTCAGTAGAAATCCCTTTACAGTATCCCTAGGGATATGTCCTAATAGGCGTTACACAGAGAGGTTCAGGAGTGGCCTAATAAGTGATAACGGGGCCCCATATAAGTGCTGATGGTGATCACTGTGAGGTAGAAATCCCACACTCCATGGTCTTTTTCTTCAAAGCCCAGGCGCCTTTTGAAGGGTTCTCTGATAAAAACAAGAAATTAATGGTACGTACCCGTGTTAAAATAGTCATCGACAGATAGATCAACTTCGTCAAACATTGGTAAAGGTTGAAAATCGGCGCTTGCGGCTGTTTCATTACACTAACCACAATATTGTTCATTTTCTTCACTCTCCTGCCCATTTTTATACAAATAAAAATAAAAATGATCAAAACAAAACAATATTTTGGTAATAATGCATTAAAAGTTTTGGGAATACTTTCAATACAGCTAAGGAGTGGAATTCACTGCCGGAGTCTATGTTACCTGATAGCTATAACCTGGGGATGTTTAAGTCAAGAGTGAATACGTTACTTCTACGTAAGTGGACTTCATCTACGACCACATCGTCGCTTACGAAAACGAACATAAAAAATTAAATACTTCCGGACTTAGACATTCAAATATATTCATTGGTACCCTACACGTCAATACATATCTAAGTATTAAAGATTTTACTTTGGTCCTTTTATAATCGTCGCTGATGAAAGATCAAAAAGGTAATCTGACTGATTACTCAATGATCTTTAATGGTGATAAGAAGTTATCAAACATAGGATAAATATGTAGATTATTGCCAATATATCCCTATAATAAACAACAGGTGTTACAAATGTGAAACGTAGGTTAATATTTTTCGACTAGCTGTATCGAGTTTGTTCGCGTGAGAGATTTAGCCCCCCTCCCCTCCCCCAACTAAATCAATCTTCCAGTAACATCCCATTAAAATCGATTCAGATATTCCAGGGTTCCCTGCCGGAGTCTGTGTTTCCTGATGGCTATAACCTGTAAGTCTTTAAGTCAAGAGTGAATAGGTTACTTCTAGGAAAGAGTGCTTCATCTTCAACCATATCATCGCTTACTATTAGGTGAGATGGTGGTCAAGCGCGAAACTATTATAAATTTAAAAAAAGAGATTAGCTCGGCGTAAACAACGTGTAACAGAATAACTGCAATTCCTGAAAGTAGTTGGTTCAGAATCGGCTTCTGAATATATTTCCGTCATAAAAAATAGGCGTTAAATTTTGACGGAACAATCTTTCATTTAACTTAAAATGGAACACAGTATCATGACAAATTAATACAATCCTTAATTCAAGGAAATGCGCTCGTGTCGCGTCGGCCGCTAACATTGCATGAGTGTATGCGTGTGCGTAAGGATATTGTATGACGCACATACGTTTTGCGTTTAGTAAGGATAACTATTTTATAAAAAAATGTCTAGATTTGGTTTCAATTTATTTAGTTGTGGATGTTTTTTAGGGTTCCGTAGCCGAATGGAAAAAAACGGAACCCTTAGTTTCGATATGTCTGTCCGTCTGTCTGTCTGTCCGTCTGTCTGTCCGTCCGTCCGTATGTCACAACTATTTTATTTCGAAACTATTAGGACTATACATGTGAAACTTGGTAGGTATATGTATTCTGTGAACCGCATTCGGATTTTAAGAAAAAAATTAAAAAATATTTAAAATAAAGGGGGGCTCCCTATACATGGAACTGAAACTGAAAATATTTTTTCATGTATTCTATGCGTGTGTGGTATCTATAGACAGGTCTTTAAAAATGACATTGAGGTTTCTAAAGCCACTTTTTCATAAGGTTAATCGTTTAAAAGATATACGCTTCCAAAGTGGTAAAATGTGTCCCCCCCTCTAACTTCTATAATAATGGAGTGAAAAATCTAAAAAAATATATCTCTGTAGATCTTAATGTAAACTTTCAACCAAAATTGGTTTGAACGAGATCAAGTCAACAGTTTTTGAGATACAGCATATTTTCTAAAACCTCAAATATAACTTTGTAATTCATACAAACACTATGAAAAACAAAGTTATTTGGCGTAGTTGTAAAAAATGTATATAAGCTAGTTTTACGAAATTTGTAAGGTTTTTTTTGTCAGATAAATATACATATTATATTATATTATTATAGTTACTTCGGAACCCTTCATGGGCGAGTCTGACTCGCACTTGGCCAATTTTTTAGACTTATAATTTAATATTTTAAATAATAAGTATAGGCTTACGTTTAACCACCATCTCACCTTTGTTTATGCTCCGACCATTCTGTGGCGGTGGCGGCGGTGGTGATGGGTGCGTGTTATTGTCCAGACGCTTTTGTCGTAGCTTGTGTTTCCCCGTCCCTCGTATTTTCCCTCCTCAGTAATTCTTCCTGAAGGTTTTGTACTTCTTTTATTGTTGATAGGCTCATATTTGACATTTTTTCATATTATTCTAATTGGCTATTCATATGATAGGCTACCTTTAAGCTCAATATTAGGTACATTTATACATTCTTCTACACAATGTAAAAGTTTCTTATTTTTTTTTATTTGATTAGAATTTATTTTGTTATTATAGGGTATGATACCCAGGTCAGGCAAAAAGCTCTAAGTTTTTCTGCAAGGAATTTCTCAGCAATAGCCCGGCACAATAATAACCAATGCACCCTAGTTTATGAAAACACAGGAAATGCATGATATTTTGAACATGCCCATGATAGGGGAGGAAATTAGGACTTACGCAGCTAAATATAAACGAGGACTAGCAAGGCACCAGCTTGCGGAGCAGCTCACTATCCCCGAAACCATACGTCGGCTTAAAAAGCGGCGAGACATCTTTGATTAAAGATCAAGAGCAAGGTTCCGATGGGAACAGGGCTCTAAATGATAAATTCTTGCACCTCATCTGTTTATAGTCTGAAGATAAGAAACCACAAAAAAAAAGAATTAAAAGAGCATTACCTTTCCTCTTAACTGTGTTAATTATTTATTTATATATTTATATTATATTCTTACATTATGTATTTATTTAAGTATATGTTATTTTTATTGCATTATAAGTATATGTAGGTATACCCATTGATATACTAAAAACCCAAGATGCACAGTCTCGAAGAAAAGTGACGCTCGAAACTGTCGCCAAACACTCACCACCTACGTAGTAATAGTAATGCTATAAGTATAAAATATGTTTTTGCAAATTCAATCTTATGCAAAATTTTTTAAAGTTGTTTTTACAAAGCAGTGTGCGAAAGACAATCAAATTTTACGACTGACGTTGCTCGATAGGACAAGGTCTTGAGTGGAGACTTACACCTTATACTAATTTTTTTTATAAGATATTTTTGTTAGTATTATAAGTTTATTAAATTGTGTTCTAAAGACGTAATTATAGCGTAAATGTTTTTGGGTAGAACATGTGTATATCAATGAAACAAATATTAACTGTTAAAATCGTTTAATTTTTTTTTTAATTCAGTAAAGCTTATACCTTTTGCCGTGATATACATAATATCTTCATCAAACAAAATTGCCATAAAAAAAATCTCTCGCAAATGCGAGAGATTTTTTTTAAAGGTTGACTGATTATTGATGTCTGTTCTCCGCATCGTATTTGGTCACGAGAAAAACTAAAGTGTAAAAATAAGAAGTTTTTAATGAGATTGGTGTTGCGCCAAAGCAACACTCACACACACTTTTATCATTAACATATCGCATGTCGAGAACCCATAAGTTATCCCATGATGAATCGATATACTTAAAATATATTTTTATTCTATTATTAAATCATTTAAATTATTCCAGTATGGGGAGGGACGTTTAAAATTGTAATAGTAAGAGCGGAAGGCGTACAATGGGCAATACTTAAAGTGATGTCGTTCAAAAAACGAATTTATCCCACTGGACTGCTATACTCGGAAGCTCAAGTACTTACAGTTCCCAATATATATCCTCCGTACCATACTACGTAGACACAGATTGTTACAAGTAAGCCCAGATTTAATAAGCAAACACACTGGGTTTCCCGTAATGTCACACTAAACTTACGTCTAAATACTTTTAGGCATTAAGTTCTAGGATCTACAATAGATCAAATAAAACTATCCCAATTTAGAAGCTTATGTGACATAAGGTCATACAAATTTTAAAACCATGGCTTCAGTCTTTGAGCTATGACGATATTAAAAAAATCATTTCGTCAGTACAGTAAATTAAGCTATTCAAAACACAGAATCATGTTAACGCACACGCGTCCAGAGTTCCAGACACACACCCACACACACACACGCACGCAATTACGCACATACACTCAAACTTACACACACATAGACGCTTCTACCCGTGTAGGCCTATGTAAAAAAAAATAATTTTGATTTGAAAGAGGTAAAGATCAAACAGCCAGAGGTGTCAAGGATTTAATTTTAATATTATTATATACCTTTCAGTACCTGATCATGCATCTCCCTGCTTTCTTAAAACTCTGACATTTGTTTCCCTGAGTGGTGATATGGATCAGGAATATCCATATGGTGGGAATGCAGCTCTTCAGTAAGTTGTTGTGTGGACTGTCTTCTTGCCTTCAACATTGCTTTCTTCTGTTTCTCCAAGTAGATCATTGTAAGTCTTTCTCGTGGCTTCAGAGCAGCTTTAAGGTTTTATGTCACAAATGTTAGCTCTGTGGGTTCTTATATTTACAAAGTAGAGCAAACCGCACCTGAAATGTGACAAGAATAAACTGAGTATTTATGGATATTTTAGAGAATTCACAGTTTGCCTGAGTAGTAGAGACACAGTTAGAATTTAGGGAAAATAAAAAGAAAAACAAAGCGGTGAATATTAGAAAGGATGCTAAAAAATAAATACCTGTATAAGAGAAAATGAGAAAGTTAAGTAAGTATGAATGTAGGAGTTAATTTAATTAAAAATACCTACTTAGTATATTTTTAACTAGCGACCCGCCCCGGCTTCGCACGGGTGCAATGTTTATATTAAATATAGGCAGCGTTCGCGAGAATCGTTAACGTACGGCAGTTTTTTCGACGCCTTACTCCACAATTTTCACTACCACGAAAAATCCTATCTATTTTCCGGGACAAAATATAGCCTATACGGATTCGGAAGAATCCCTCTAAGTAATGGTAAAAGAAATTTTGAAATCGGTCCAGTAGTTTTTGAGCCTATTCAATACAAACATACAAAAATGCAAAGGTTTCCTCTTTATAATATTAGTATAGATTGAATAAACTTGTAATTTGTTCTTCATATATTTCACTCTATATTTCGAGCTAAAGTAATACACACAAATATATAACAATACATTAGTACCAATTACTAAAAATGTAAGTTTACGTTTAGAAGAAACAAGGGTTCCTTAATTTTTAAATGGTAGTTACTTACTGGTCTAAATCATGTACCTAAACAGTTTTGTTATTATCATATAGTAGGTACTTAATTCTATTCTATTTTTTGTTAAAGGTACTTAATTGATTATATTTAGAAGATATTGAGGTATACATTTATGTTAATAGGTAGGTACTTAATAGGTCTTAGGCGAATGTTTTTGTTCGTCGTCGCGCGTCGGTTTTGTTTCCCCAATTTGCCAACCAAAAGAAGACTTTAAGGTGCCAGTGTGTGTTGGCTGTAGCTCAAAATTCTGAGCAGTGTTTGTAAGTGTTGAGAAGATTATAAATACAGTAAGTTTATGCAATAATATGAAAAAGTACTTGAAAACCCCGGGAGTATATAAAAATGTACTCTGTGAACCCGGGTTTGGTGCATTCATTTCAAATTCGCAATCCAAACTTTGACAGCCGATACAAAACTTTTGGGTAAATGGATTTTTGAAAGTTATTACGACAAAAACACGGCACTAAAGCCCGATTTACACTTCAACAAGTATAGTAGCGAGTTAAGAACTCAGACAGTTAAGTAATAAGTAGTAAGTTGTAAGTAGCGTCCAAACGTAGGCGAGTGAGTAGTCATAAGTTGCCCGAGAAGAAGAAAAGAAAATAACACGTGTACGCGGCCGCAACCTACAAATTTATGGACTGTACTAGGGATGAAAAATCGATTTTTATCAAAAGAAAAATCGATTAATATAACGAAATCAATTATTTTCTTAAGAAAAATCGATTACTTATTCATCGATTTTTCATGCTAAATATATAATCGCTAAAAAAAATCGATTTTTTATGTACAATGTGACATCCCTAGTAGGGATGTGAAATAATAATCGATTATGGAAATAATCGATTAAAAATTGATTTTTATTAAAAGAAAAATCGATTAATATAACAAAATCGATTATTTTCTTAAGAAAAATCGATTATTTATTAATTGATTTTTCATGCGAAATATATAATCGATTAATTAAAAATCGATTTTTTATGTACAATGTCACATCCCTAGACTGTACTAAACTCGCCCGTCTACATGCCAGCCAGTTAAGTTGGAGAGGTGCGGGAGACGCGAGAGAGGGGGCTACTTCACACTGGACTCGCCGAAAAATAGGATCGCGATCTATTTAACTCAACTTAATCAACAACTTACTACTTAAGTCGCTTTTGCCGTTCAAACTACAATAACAACTTAACTCGCCGATGACGCAAGTAAACTCGCTACTGTACTTATTGAAGTGTAAATCGGGCTTTACACTGATTGCTTCACTTAATCCATTGTCTTCTTCTATTGTTTTTAAGCTAAAGAATAGATTTACCACTTAATATAAAGTATAAACATTTTAAAATTACGCACCAACTTTTTTAGTCGTAGATCGCTTTTTTACAACTAGTATTGCTACCGCAAAAAATAACTTTTTGTTGCTCATGATGAAGAAGAATTTTAAAAATATGATTTTATAACTTTTTCCGTTATTAGTATTAACTGAGGAATACTGACAAAATAAAAAATAAAGCAAGATGTCTGTCCACCGATTGTTCACCCTGATGTATCACGAATAAAAAAGTTATATTATGTTAAATTGGGTCCTACCTGCTTGTCAAATAAAATAAAAATGTACTTGTTGCTTGCATTTCTGTTGAGCAGACGGGTTTTTAGATTTTTTAAATAACCTTTTTTATTTGCAACTTTTTGGTTTAAATATTGATTAACTTTTCAGCCCTTTTACCTTTAAGTACAACATTTTAAATGCTTGCATAAAATGAAAAATGGTGAAAGAAACCTCAAAATTATTTTTAAAGATATATTTCATTATTAAAAAATCTAAATCAACAAACTATGTCAAGTGGGATATCCATTGACATAGTTTGTCGATTTTAGACTTTTTATTTGTGACAATAGCGTCTATTTGTCGTTTTGGAGATTTGATTTTATTTTAAAGTATATTAAAATAAACTTATACAGTGACACTCGCGCTATCAAGACAAATCTAACGACGTATCATTTATCAAAATCCGTGGTTTAATAGTTACGAGGGAACTAAGAAACGGACATACCTACATACATACATACGCGCTAAAAACATAACCCTCCTCTTTTCGGCTTCGCCGCTGTCGTCCCATTGGCCAAAAATCAAACAAATAACCAATAGAGGCTAGGTACTTGTCGCGGCATCTGCGGAACGGCTGCGAAGTGGATGTTCCGCAATTGCGAATGCGGATACGAATATCCGCAACGATTATTCTGATCTGTTTGTTTGTCTGCATGTCCATCCTCTCTACTGTTGGCTAGTTGTTACTGGACTTAAATAAGTTCTCTTTCTTAATAATCTCCGTAATATTAATGCTATCAATGCCTATCTGCTGATTGATAAATTTTCCCTCACAATCATCCTAATTAACAGATATTGAGGAAAAATTTATCTATGGGCAGTATTTAATTAATTACTAGTATCTAATATTTTAACCAAATCTATTTTCTTTTAATTCATGGGAGTTCATGTGCCAAATTGAGTGTTTGTTTGTGCGTCTTATTTTTGTTTTGTGTATGCTTTTTCTTTTTGTATTCCCAGGGCCGGATTAACCATTAGGCGGAGTAGGCAACTGCCTAGGGGCCCCGCATCAACTAAGGGCCCAGGCCCAGTGCACGCACCAAGAAAACATGTTTCCTACTATTCCTACTAACATAGTTTTTTAAGTTTATACCTACTAACAAGTTTTAATGGATCCTTGGTCTGAAATAAAAAGTATATCATTATTATTAATCTTGTACCTAACTAATTAATATGATTATCGAAGGAGGAAACAACATGCATGCCTTCTTAAATATTTGTGAAATTAGTCTCATAACATTATGATAAGGGGCCTCTAGTAATAATGTTTTGCTTAATAGGTTTGAGCAAAATTTCAACAAACGAAGCCCTCTAAAACTGTACCTATCTACTTATGTAAGTATTTTGAAATGTTGGGGGTTGAACATGCGTTTGAACATATGGAACCCTAATTCCTACTTATCACCCACACTTAAGGCCGTGCGTGTAGTTCTACCGCACCGGTAGAATGACTGGTGCCACCGGTGACTCTACCGCACGCGTTTATTCCACCGCAGTGCGCGCACTTCTATGACACTCCATACTTCACCAGATTTTGCGTTTCCAAAACGCAACGCAGTGCGCGCACGGCCTAAATCTATCTATAGAGGTATGCATTATATATAGATAGAGCAGGGGGAGCTAAAAGAGAGAGACGATCACGGTACCTAATCACGATGGTTATGGCGTCATAGCGCACGCACGCCACTGTACCCTACAAGTATAACCCGTGATCTATGGATACCTATAATAAATAAAATAATAAATAATCTTTAATACTCAAAAAGGTTACAAAGCAACACATGGTTAAATAAAATGTAAGCATAAAATGAACAATAAAAAAAAAGAAACATGTGTCAGTAGAGACCCTGACTCCTAAACTAGGCATGTCCCTGTATCTTAGGAGTCAGTGTTCTTCAAACATCAAGCACAAGCAGACCATTTTACGAGTATACAGATTGATTGAAAAAAAAAATTACAAAAATATTAAAGTTTAAGTTATATGTATAAAACAAAAAAAAAACTATTTTTAATGATAACAAACAAATTAAAATGAATGCGTGTGTGAGTATGTGAGGGGGAGGGGAGTGTGAGTATGCGAGTGAATGTGTATGTGTGTAGAGACTGTGTGTGCTAGGGAATGTGTGCTTTTATAAGGGGATTGATATAGAGGCTCCAGCTGTCCTTTTGTTAAAAAGAGAGAACAGATCATGGTATCCTATTATAATGTTAATGGCGGCGTGTTTTCTTTTTCGTGTGTGGCATCTCGCAGCAGGGTTGCCAACCGTACGAGGTTCCTCGTACAAATACGAGATTTTTGGTCTTCCATACGAGGTACGAGGACACTATCAACCTCGTACAATTATGTACGGGATTTTGATAATATGGCCATACGAACATTTTGTATCACCATTTTATAATAGTAAAGTCATTTTAATAAAGACAGAGATAAGAAACCGGCTAACTGTGGAAACAGTGACCGGCACACTTCTTGCTGCAGAGAGTGCAAAAGGTTCAACTCGTACTGGAAACTGCGTCAATTTTGAACCCACAAAAGGAATGTATAAAAAACGATGACAGTGAGGATGTTCCTGCCTGACTAATATTTGGAGAGGAGATGTAAACTAAGTTACCTTGCAAATCATAATAATATAGACACATTTAGTTTCTTTGTGATATTACTTGATTGAGTAATAATAAAGATTTTTTGAAATACAACACAAAGTGATGTTTTATTTAATAGGAAACTTGCAATAGTTTACTTAGAGTAAAACGTCCTAAATCCAGTAGATCAATATGCCTTAATTTTGGTTTTAGCACGTTTCTCATGCATAATATCTAAATATAAAGTCAAAATACGAGATTTTTAGCTGCATATGTACGAGGGATTTTCTTTTGCGGTTGGCAACCCCTCTGGGGTTCACGGTTGCTTAACCGGACTTGCCTATGGCTGCCTTAATTTTTTATAAATAGTAAATGCAATGTGGGTAGAATTCAAATTACTAAATTATTTAGGTAGATAGAAAAGAAAATTCTATCATAGAATAGTCTTTTTTAAATATTCCTGTTACAGAATATTTCCTAACCTATGGTTACAATGGCGCTCTTAATTAATTACAATTATAATTAAAGCCAGGGCCTAAAGCCTCCCTATTATAGCATACGCATACCACGATCTTCTCTCTCTTTCCAATCTGGTCATCCCTACTCTATGGTCTCAGCTTGCACCTGACCGGATTTTCTGAAGAACAATAATTTTCCTTTTGTGGCTTTTGTTAATTTCTTTGTCTTTCCAGGAAGCTGCACCTGCCACTGCCATATTGAATTTCATAAATGACTGATTAGCAGATTTGAAATTCAAACTTGATTCAACAATCTGCTTATCAGTATTTAGACTGAGCATGTGGTTAGATTTGTGTAAATGTGTAATTAATGCTTTCTTATCTAAATAATCTTACTACCTAAGATTATTTACGAGTAGGCAAATAAGTACCTACCTACCTAATGATATTACATTTTTTGTTTGCTTAGGTATAATTATATGAATTAAGTAAGTATGTACCTTATATGTGTTTTGGAATGTTAACTTTTATCTCCGGATCTAACACCTACTTACCTAATGCTCCAAAATCGCATAGAGGAATAAATAACAGCAAACTTTAAAAAATATTACAAAAAAGTTAGCTATAGGCTCTAAAATATATTTGGCTAATTCGTTTTTAAGAGCAGTGCCATCTGTGAGTCGCTTTAGCTATTACTTCGGCATTGAGTAACATTCGCTAGAAGTGTCAAGAAACGGACAGTGGTACGTTGAACTTCTGACAGATGGCGCTGTTATTCATAGACTTATTTAGTTGTACTTCCTAGATCTAATCTAAATTTTAGTTCGAAACAGTATTATTTAAATACTATTTATAAGTTTCATTACACCGTATTCATATTTATTAAGCATTAATAATCAAATTGTGCTTGAATTCTCTAGCGACATCTATCATCTAATTTAGGAACAGATATAAATAACCGTGGCGTACTACTGGTGTTATAGTAGTTTGTTATGTGTTTGATAGATGGCGCTTTTACAAGCGGCTTAAATGCGATTTCTTTAATTATTAATATTACAATATAAAATTTGTATTGTAATATTAATTAAAGAAATCGCATTTATATTTATTTACCCATAGAACAAATGTGTAAGTTAAAGTGTATAGATAAAGTGGTTGGATGAAATTTGGTACTTAAGTACTGAGATAAATTATAATTGGTTTACCTATTTCGGGAAAAAGTGCGAAATTTCACTCTCCACTTTATTTATTCAATTCCTTTGAGCATGCATATGTATTACCTACTTATATATTTCTATTAGATAAATATACAAACAAAAAAAATATACAAATTATCAGACCAGTTTTTTTATCATAAACTAATTTTCCATGTCGGCCCTCAGTACTTTTGTATAGGCCCGCTTCAAACCCGATACAATTACATGGTGTTCAATGATACCCCGCCGCGCGTTCAATCAGCGCGACTGCTCACGGTGCCACCGCAGGTTATCGAGAGCAGTGAGCCGACAAGCGATGCAGATGTGATGAGGCAGATTATGGGCGGCGAGATGACTGTCTTTTTATTTTGGCCGTAGATAACACAGGCCAGCAAAATCTAATTTTTTATTTGATGCACTAAAATAATTATATTTTCATTAAAAATGCTATGCATATGCAAACTATAGGTAAACAAAGAAAAATACTTATACAAAAAATTGGCCAAGTGCGAGTCAGACTCGCCCATGAAGGGTTTCGTAGTAACTACGCCAAATAAGTTTGTTTTTCATAGTGTTTGTATGAATTACAAAGTTATAATTGCGGTTTTAGAAACTATGTTGTATCTCAAAAACTGCTGATCCGATCTCGTTTTAACCAATTTTCGTTGAAAGATCTACAGCATATTATTTTATTTTTAAGTTAGCACATTTTACCACTTTGGAAGCGTATATCTTTTAAACGATTAACTTTATGAAAAAGTGGTTTTAGAAACCTCAATTTCATTTTTAAAGACCTGTCTATAAATACAACACACATAGAGTTTTCATGAAAAAAAAAAATGTTCAGTTTCAGTTCCATGTATTGTATTCCCCTCTTTATTTAAAATATTTTTATTTTTTTCTTAAAATCGGAAAGCGGTTCACAGAATACATCTACCTACCAAGTTTCACATGTATAGTCCTAATAATTTCGGAATAAAATGGCTGTGACATACGGACGGACGAACAGACAGACAGACATGACGAAACTATAAGGGTTCCGTTTTTTGCCATTCGGCTACGGAACCCTAAAAACGATGATATTCTAGAACTTTGACACTTAAATTATTTAAATTAAAATATAGAGCTGAAAGACATAGTTTCTTAGAGGATTATAAATATACTCCTAGCATCTGTCTGCGATTTCCTTCTCATGGGAGGGTTTCGTGTCAATCCCGATCTCCTGGGTCACGGGTGGGTTGGTTCCGGCTGCCATTGTACATCTTTAATTGTGTTGTGTTCAGTAAGCTCTAGTTTTATAACGTAAGTAGACAAAATTACAAAGATTAATGCCATTGCTAGAACTTGCTAGGTACCTAAGCACTTATCCTCTCCATTTGGGAATATCTCAGTTTCTTTTAGCTGCTAAAAGTAACTGCAGTCATGACGTCGAACCCCAACGAGCACATTAGTGGAAATAGCAGCCTATTTTGTTACTTTGGGCTGTACAATAGTGGTTTAAGGGTTCAAAAAGCAGTTCAAAGTTGCATATCTGCATCCGTAAACGTCTATAGCTATAAAAGTTACTTAAGGTGCTATAAGCTGAATCAAATACTACCCTAGCCTTCACAGTAGTCCACGGTAGAACTCAAATACCACTTACACCTTTATATGAGAGTTACGAAGGTCATTCTGCCACTCACAGCTGCACAGTGGTTTCCATTCTAACTTTTATAGGTTATAGTTATAGTAACCACTACTATACTACTATAAGTTTCATAATAGAAATAATAGAAACTCTTATGCATACTATAGTTACAAAAAAATCATCAGTGTAACTAAGGCCTTTAGTAGCAATAGTCATTCCTTGCAGGCTCAATCCATTCGCCATTTTACAGCCGCTTTTGTAACTATTATAAAACACTGGTACTCACGCGGGGCTTCGCTCCCGTGGATTCTATCACGATAAAAACATAACTCTCCTTTTTTGCAGCCTATAATCTTCCTCAAGCTTCAAGCTACTTCCATACTAAATTTCATCCAAATCCACCCTGTACTTTCGAAGATTAGCGCGTTCAAGCAAACAAACAAACAAACTTTTCCGCTTTATAATATTAGTATAGATTTAATAAAAATGGATGCTAAACGAATAAGTACGTAACTAGATCTTATAACCTCAAAAACAGGAAAATAGGTGCTTTTTGTGGCTGTGAGTTGCACTAGGGGAACAAAAATCACTGGAAGCGTTAGAAGGGTGAAAATTAGCGCTATGATTCTCAAAAGGGAGTTATTAGAGCTAAAACTGCAGGTTATGACTACATTATAATGACGCCATGATTTTTTAAGAAAACTTTTTCACTTGAAAAATTGAGTTGATATACATTGCTTTTCAGTTAAATGTGCATTAAATGTACCGGTAAACAATCGGCCACTTGCGAGTAGTAAGTTATCGACACGTAAAATTACGGAAATAAAATTTATTCTGTATAACAAATAAAAAATATCACATATCTTTTGTTAATTTTTTAAATATCATAAAAGCGCGTTAAAATTACTCGAAAATTATCTTATATAAGTATCTACAGTAAACTCGACAGCGTTTTAAGTATCTTTATATATCTTGCTAATACAGAATACAAACTTTTACTTCTTTTGGTTTTATTTTCATGATGGCGACGAAAACACTTTACCAAAATATTACAAATAATGTCAACTGAAGATATACAATAAAGAACTATAATCAATTCATTCGTTCAAAGTAGTTCAAAATCTTTCAAAAGTAGCGCTACCAGAGCTTTAGTATAGCGTTAATAAATCGTTATAGCTATTAAGGAACCTTTATGCAACCGTTATGCAGGTTAAATGGAACTTTAGGTTGCATAAAATGGCGCCCAAATAGCGCTAAAGCGGCTGCTTTAAGTCTGTAGTAGACGCTCTAGCGCTTACGTCTATTACCATAAGTAATAATCGGATACGCTCCAAAGCCCTAATGCAGCCCATTTGTGCTAGTTGGGACGCTTATTTATTTTTACTTTTGGTTTCGTTCGTCATAAATTTCGAGCTCCTAAGTTAAGTTGAGCTACACGATAACTGCCAAATGCTTGCATTGTTTGGACGTGTCTGCTTAAATCTGTGTTTATTCACTCACAAAATCACCACAGCCATGAACCCACATGGTTCTCATATGAGTTGATCAGCACGGATTGTAGGGACTTCAAAATATACGTTGACCTCTGAATTTCTTTCTCGGTGTTCCTTCTCCTAGTCACCTAGGAAACAAAAACAACGCAAATCATAGTCTATCCTCACTAAAGAATACACCAATCCCATCATGTAAACCTCCTGTACCACACTCGTGTTGTAGCCATCCGGGCCGTGCATCACCGGCGGCCGCGGCGTCGCGTTCACAAAGGGTGCAACCGGACGGCCGGCACCGGCAACCGCTAATCCGACCTGCCAGTCGATGCACACCAGCAGCTGTGCGCGTAGAGATGAGGAACCATCGATACGGGATGATTCGGCGCCTAGAATAAAACATAGAATATAATTTTGTATCTCGCTGCTTAGATTATTAATATAGTAGTATTTAGGCGTTCAAACACACGGGGCACATAACTCAGTAGAGTTACATTGTGAGTAGAATTTACATTACTACTAGCAATCTTGTTAACCCCTACAACTAAGCTGGAGTGTGTTTACAGCAATAGTGTAATGAGTAGAATTCGAACCCGCGATCTCTTGAGCACTAGGCCGACACCTTGGCGATTAGGCTTTGGACGCCTTTAAAGTCTTGATGGACGTCTTTGACGGATGTATGGGTAAGTAAATATTTGCAATGTTGACGATACAGAAGTAATTTCTAGTTTGGGGCAACGTCTGTGTTTAAAGAAAAAAAGAACTGAAATATACGCTATTCGTTTGAAATCGATTTAGGGGTTTTTAGAATAGTATTTCAACATACTCTGCTTCATATAATCATCCACAGAATTACTTCACCCACAGCTGGGTATAAGTATCTCTTTGCTTGTGCCGAGCTCCAAGTTGCTGTGCCAGTCTTATCCAGGGTATTCCCGGGATGGCAATATCATCTCTTGCTGGCGGACGACCGACGTTTCTCTTACCAGTCCTTGGACGCCACTCGGTCACAGCTTCCACCTGCTACCATCGCGCCTTGTTAGGTATCCTGCCAAACTCCACCTGAGTTCTATTAACTTCATATTACATAGCTTCATAATAGGCGGCCATATTCAGTTTTAATTTACGTGAAATTACGACTAAACGTGTTATTTGATAATCAATTTGCAAAAATAAATATAATTTATTTATAAATCCGGCGCGCGGTGGTTCGGTAAGTTTTCAGTTTTCAAGATATAAAATAAATAATCATTATTTTATATCTTGAAAACTATTATAGAGAAACTGTCTTCATTCCTACGTGTTGACAATTTCCCCTTAAATATAAATAAATCCCGCTTGTCGATCATACCTCATCGCTGGTATATCCTCTTCACATTATCGACATCCGACACATCGACACCATACCGTCACGTGCTGTCGATGGGTACACAACGAACTGTAGTGATTAGTTTTCTATGTGATCATCGCAGCACGCGCCGCCGACACAATATTGGGTTACTACTAAATGGGGTGATATTTTATTTGGTACGGTTAGCTGTTGCATTATTATTTTTGTTTAGCAAATTGGTTTGAGGCAATGACTTTGAAAGAGTAAATAGGTACGCGTAAAACCCGTGCGACGCAAAGTTTATCTATCAGGGGCGTGCATAGGATTATGACAGGGCATGCGGCGGAGTAAAAACCCACAAAAACTTCTTCTTTTATAGATTTTTAGCATAGCAACAGCCACGCATCGTAGCATGGTGGCGATGCGTGCCTGTGGCTATGCTAAAAATCTATAAAAGAAGAAGTTTTTGTGAGTAATCGGTCACAAAAACTTCTTCTTTTATAGATTTTTAGCATAGCCACAGCCACGCATCGTAGCATGGTGGCGATGCGTGGCTGTGGCCATGCTAAAAATCTATAAAAGAAGAAGTTTTTTGTGTGTTTTTCTCCGCCGCATGCCCTGTCATAATCCTATGCACGCGCCTGTTATCTATACTTATAATAAATCTGTAGAGAGGTCAATTCTGTACATGAAATATATTTTCAAAATAACTATCAGGGGGTGATTACTAATGCCAAAAATGTAATCAGTAAAATTTTTGTCTGTCTGTCTGTCTGTCTGTATAACCGTTATAGAAACAAAAACTACTCGACAGATTTTAACGAAACTTGGTACAATTATTTTTCATATTCCTGAGCTGGTTATAGTATATATATTTCCCTACTAAATTACGAAAGTTAATCTGTCTGTTACATCAAAATCACAAAACCGTGAGGAAGGACATAGGCTACTTTTTTTTTTACGAAAAACGACGGAAACGCGGACGAAGTCGCGGGCAACAGCTATCTATACTAATAATATAAGGCTGAAGAGTTTGTTTGTTTGTTTGAACGCGATAATCTCAGGAACTACTGGTTCGAATTGAAAAAATATTTTTTAATTAAATAGTCAATTTATAGAGAAAGGCTATAGGCTATATATCATTACGCTAAGGCCGATAGGAGCGGAGCGCCAATGAAGAATGCTTCAAAATCGGGGTTAAATTTAACGTTAGCCCAAAGTAACTATTCCACGCGGACGAAGTCGCGGGCAAAAGCTAGTTAAAAAATAAAACAGAATAAAATAAGATATGAAGGGTCCACTGCAAGAATGTCTAAAAATTTTAAAATTCGAACTACTAACGTTATTCGGTCACTGGATATATGCAATTAATAATCTCGTTTACAAACTTGACAATATCTTACAGTCATGAAATAACAACAACAATAACAACAAACAGGTGTTTACGGCAATAATGATCAATGTCCCTTGCTTCGTATTAGTCGCCATTTTGAAGCTCGACTAAGACCGAAACCTTTCGAGGTCATCGAATGTTCACAAGATGCATTCAAGGGCTGGAACCCTTTTCTAAAACCGTTTTACCAACTTGTCCCTTTCCTATAAGACCTGTGCCTGAATTTAGAGTTCAGAAAGAACATCCATGGCTCATGTTTCATAGAAATTTTAGTAATAGTCCATGGAAATCAACTGTGGTTAATACACCAGCTAGTCTTTACTCTATCAAGGAGGACATTCATGAGGGAGAAATTAAATTAGCAGGTTTAGTTTATAAAGACAGGCTGCCTCTATCCATGGAAAAGTATAATGACCTGCAGTTTTTGAAAAAAATCTGTAGGCCTGAAACAAAATAATATTATAATAAGCTTCCTCATTTCATTTTAATTTTTTTTTTATTACTGATGGGCCCACCCTTGACTTCGATCCCGCCTGATGGTAAGCGATAGATGAGGTCTAAGATGGGACGAGCGAGCCCAGAAGATGCCTATTTACTCGCGCTTTAAAGGCTGAAAGGTCATAAGTGGCAGGGAACACAGAAGCCGGCAGAGAACTCCACAGCTTGGCTGTGCGCACAATAAATGTGGAGGAGAAGCACTTGGTACGACAAGACGGTATATCAACCAAGTGAGGGTGGTACCCAGCCGTGCGTCTGGTAGACCGGTAGTGAAAGGGAGATGGAGAAATCAGGTCATGGAGCTCCTGCGCACACTCCCCGAAGTACAATCTGTAGAAAACCGACAGGCAAGCAACGGTTCGCCAATGAGCCAGGCTATGAAGCTTGTCCACCAGCACCTCGTCGCCTATAAGCCTTTTAGCTCTGCGCTCGATCGAGTCCAATGCAGCAAGTTGGTACTTTGCAGTGCCATCCCACAAGTGGCTGCAACACTTCACGCAGGAACGGACCTGTGCTTTATACAGATTTCGAAGCTGTCCAGGTGTGAAGTACCGCCTCACTTTGTGTAGGATTCCCAGCTTTTTTGCTACATTCTGAGCTCTGGACTCGATGGTTGAGCCGAAGTTGCCTCATGCTGCAATTAGACATTCAAATTTTAATTATAACTACTTTAACTTCGTTTTCTTTAACAAATAGAAAAACTATGATTATTTACTACAGTGTGGATATTGATCGTTATTGTCCTTAATAAAAATAAAAAAAGACTTACCTCAGATTTTTTTTTTAATAAGTTAAAGTTACTTATGATTGATTATTTGCCATAGAGCGAATACTATAATATGCGTCCTGTAATTTTAATAAAAAATATTTTCTTATCTCTAAATCTAGTTTTTTTTTCATCGTTTATAAACTTAAAACCCAATTATCTCAGAACAATACACAAATTTTCATTCATCATTATTGCTGTGGACCATAGGCGTAGGAAGGGGGAGAGCCGGGTGGGTCGTGCCCACCCCAGAATGGTCTGGTGCCCACCCGAGAATTTTTACTAACAAACAATTATGGCTGAAAAATTTAAAAATCTGGCCAAGTGCGAGTTGGACTCACTCATGCAAGGTTCTATTATGCGATACATGTTAAATTAATTTATG